>CM062807.1:1107766179-1109160480 GCA_031772625.1 Pinus tabuliformis | reverse complement strand
CAGCTAGAACTCCTCAGCAAAATGGAGTTGTTGAAAGAATGAACAGAACAATCCAACAAATGGCTCGTGCTATGCTTGATGAATCAGGAACTCCCGCAACTTTCTGGGGTGAAGCTGCACATGCTGCAGTTATTATTCTCAACAAGACAAATGTCCGGGTGAACAGCACTCAAACTCCTCATGAGCTCTGGAGTGGTAAAACTCCTTCGGTAAAGCACTTCAAAATCTTTGGGAGCAAATGCTATATCAAGAATACTGAGGAGCAGCTTGGCAAACTTGATCCTAGAGCAGATGAAGGCATTCTTCTTGGCTATTCTCCACATAGCAAAGCATACAAATGCTACAATAAAAGACTTGGCAGAATTGTTGACAGCATTGATGTAGTGGTTGATGAGAAGGGATATATTCCTAGGCAAATACATCGTGAAGACATCGAAGAAGATGAGAGCTACCCTCAAAGACAGAATGATGAAGAAGAAGAACCTCAAGAAGAATCTCAAGAAGAACCTCACGAAGAAGCAGAAGAACGAACAAGAATAGAAGAAAAGACTCCATCCAGATATGTTCAGAAGAACCATCCAGAATCTCAGATCATGGGACAAAAAGAAGCAGGTATACAAACTAGAAGAACAGTTGCAGAAGCTTCAAGCTATTTGGCATTACTCTCCTCTACTGAACCACAAAATGTGAAAGAGGCATGCAAAGATGAATGTTGGGTGAAAGCAATGGACGAAGAACTTGAGCAAATCGAAAAGAACAACACTTGGGAGCTGGTTCCTAGACCAAAAGATAAGAATGTTATTGGAACAAAATGGGTCTTCAAAAATAAATTGAATGAAAATGGAGAAGTAATTAGAAACAAAGCCAGACTCGTTTGTAAAGGGTATGCGCAGCAAGAAGGAATAGACTTTGAAGAAACTTTTGCTCCTGTTGCAAGACTTGAGGCCATCCGAATGTTCCTTGCTCTCTCAAGTTTTCAGAACTTCAAAGTATTTCAAATGGATGTGAAATCAGCCTTTCTGAATGGAGACTTGGAAGAAGAAGTGTACATTGAACAGCCAGATGGGTTCATTCTTGGAAATGATCCAAATCTTGTATGCCGATTGAAAAAGGCTCTCTATGGTCTCAAACAAGCTCCAAGGGCTTGGTACTACCGGTTGGACAAATATCTTCATCAACAAGGTTTCTTAAAAGGTTCAGCAGATAGCAATCTGTATATAAAAGTTGAAAATGACAAATTGCTAATACTTGTTGTGTATGTAGATGACATTATTTTTGGCAGCAATGAAGAAGCTATGAGTCAAAGCTTTGCCTCGGTCATGCAGAAAGAATTTGAAATGTCCTTGCTAGGAGAACTGACATATTTCCTTGGTTTGCAAATCCAACAGAAGGAAGGAGGAATTTTTTTATCTCAAACCAAGTATCTCAAGCAGATTTTGAAGAAATATGGCATGGAAGATGCAAAACCAGTATGTACACCCATGGTCACAGGATGTAGTCTCAGTACAAATGATGAATCTGCAGCAGTACATCAACCAACCTACAGATCTATGATTGGAAGTTTACTATATTTGACAGGTACCCGACCGGACATCATGCATGCAGTTGGAATAGTTGGAAGATTTCAGGCAAATCCGAAGGAAACTCATCTTCAGGCAGTGAAGAGAATTTTCAAATATCTTCAAGGGACTCAAAATTATGGCTTATGGTATCCTAGAGATACAGATCTCACTCTTCATGCTTATACAGATGCAGATTGGGCCGGAAGCGTGGATGACAGGAAAAGCACAAGTGGTGGTGCGTTCTTTATGGGTTCCAGACTGGTATCTTGGTTCAGCAAGAAACAATGTTCAATTGCCTTGTCTACAGCTGAAGCAGAATATGTTGCTGCTGCATCTTGTTGCACCCAACTCCTTTGGATGATGCAGACTTTGCAGGATTATCAAATCACTTGTACACCTCCAATCCCTATCTTATGTGACAACACAAGTGCAATCAGCATCTCAAAGAATCCGGTTATGCATTCAAAAACCAAGCACATACTAATCAAGTACCATTTTCTCCGAGAACAAGTACTTGAACAGAAGGTCAAGTTGGAGTATGTTCCTTCTAAGGAACAAGTTGCTGATATTTTCACCAAACCATTGCCCAGGGACACTTTTGAATACCTCAGGCAAAAGCTGGGGGTTGTTGATGCATCATCTTATTGCTGAACATCTTCTTATTGGTGGTATAGGCTCAGGGGGAGCACATAATGCATTGTTGGCATTATGAAGAAGGAGATCTTGGAAATAGCTGCAATATGTCTCTATCTCTTTCATGGTGGATTTCTGGATGTTTGCAGATCTGGAGGAGCATGAGCGTAGGGGGAGCATACCCTTTGCCCTTGATGTCAAAGGGGGAGAATGAAGCTGAAGATCATGAGGTTGCCATCAAGTCCAAAGGGGGAGATTGTTGGCATTATGTTTTCTGGTATGACTGTATGTTACAGATGTTGTACTTGATGGCAACTCCAGTGGTAAGGCTCTCAGTTTGATAAAATTAAGAAGGACGCAGGCAATCGGTTAATAAAGTGCGTCCCCGCAGGTATTCCATGCAGAACCCGCGTCCAGGGACGCAGGTCAGCAGTTCAGGGGGTGCGTCCACCCAGCCAAACTCCCTACAACCCCCTAATTCCTTATCAGTATTATTTCCAACATGTTCCATCCTGCATTTATTGATGATAATATTCAAGATCTAGATCAAACAAAAACACATCTAAAATACTTGAAACATGTGCGCCAGAGGGAGTCTGGGAGGATAATAACAAGGAATTCGTTGGAAAGTGTTAAGTATCGTGATCATTATCCTGTTGAATTGGATTGGAACTCTTTTTGTCATCAGCCTCGTTGTGTGTTGGAAGAAGTTGCTCCATAGATGACTTTTAAAACATTGTTTGACATTCAATTTTGTAGTGGAATTATTAAATGTAAAGAAAAAGAAAAATATATGTTAAGACTCAATGTTCTTTCTGTGGTTGCAATGTTGGTTAAATTGGTCTTTTTAAAACACTAATGTTGTTATTATGTACAAAATTGTATATCTCTGGTCTTAAAATATCCTACTATGTTGTTCTTCTTTAAATTCAATGTGTGCACTTTAGATGTTTTCTTTTCATTTATGTTTCTTTGCTCCAATGAAAGTGTTACTATTTTATATATTTCTCTTGCATTTGTGATTGTTGTGGTCTTTTGTGTGGATCCCTTCACTTTGTTCACATCTTTCATAATTGAAAATATTGTTTACATTTATAATATTATTGTTGGGATTTCATGTTCTAGGTGTTTATATCAATATTCTTAAGATTTATACTATTAATACATTCATGTATTGATATCAATGTATTTATGGCTTAAAATTTATTTATTGTTTATGATGTAGCGATATAAATGTGTTATTATTATTGTAATAATGATTTATCATGTTTTAATGGTTTATGGTTTGCAATGTGGTTCTTATATTGTTTTTGGTTTATGTTTTATATTATTGTTTTGTTTTATAGCCTTATTTATTTTTACAATATTGATGCCATGGATTTAGGGCTCAGGTTTGGTTTACTATTTCCTTGGGCTAACAATATTAAATGACTAGGTTTATTTGTTTTTAATTTTTTAATATTAATAATTCCTTCGATTTATCATTTATTCCCTTTGGTTTAATAGTCCCCAATATTAAGGATTAAATAATAGTCCTATGGTTTAATATTAATCCCTTGCATTCACAATGTTTATCCATTCAATTTACTAACGTGTTGCTTTAATAATATTAACAATCCCTATGGTCTATTAATTCCTTAGGTTTATAATATTCATAGTCATAGGGGTTGATCAATCTATTGGGTTTAAAAAATTAATTCCTATTAACCACTTTTGTTTTTAATATTGATCCCTTTCCATTTTTTATCCCTTTGGTTTCTAATATATTTCCCTTGGGTTTATTAACTCCTTAGGTTTATAATATCAAATTCTTGGGTTTCTTCGTTCTTCAAATTTTTAATATTAATAATTCCTTGGGTTCATAATCCCTTGAGTTTTTAGTGTTAATCCCTTGGGCTTATTATTCCCTTAGGTTTATATTATTAATCACTTTTGTTTAATAATACCCCCCTAGGTTCATAATCCCTCGGGGTTTTAGTAGTAATCCCTTAGGTTTATAATATCAATCGCTTGGGTTTATTATTCCTGAGTCAAACATGGCTTATTATAATGTTGACCGTGGTCCAACATGGAATTGTGCTAAGGATTGTCTCAATATGAAAATCAATGATGGTCGATCATGTTTATTTTAATGTTTATAATATTTGTCTTAGGGTTTATAGATGTTGGGTTTATAATATTAGTCCCTTGGATTTAATATTATTCCCTTGGGTTCATAATCCCTTTGGGTTTTAGTATTAATCTGTTCGTTTTATCATTCCTTTGGGTTTCCCATATTAATCCCTTGGGTTTATTATTCCCTTAGGTTTATAATATCGACCATGGTAAACCATTGTCAATCATAGCGAGCCATGGTCAACCATGCTTGAATGTCACATTGTGACAAGAATTGTCTCAACATGAAAGTAAATAATAATTCCTTGGGTTATTTTTCCTTTGGGTTTATTATATCAATCCCTTAGGTTTATATTATTAATCCCTTTTGTTTAATAGTATTCCCTTTGGTTCATAATCCCTTGGGGTTTTAGTATTAATGAATTTGGTTTATAATATCAATCACTTGGGTTTATTTTTCCCAATTCAAACATGGTTTATTATGATGTCAACCATGGTCCAAGATGGAATTGTGATAAGGATTGCCTCAATATAAAAATCAATTATGGTCGATCATGTTTATTTTAATGTTTATAATATTTGTCTTAGTGTTTATATACACTGTTTTATAATATTAGTCCCCTCGGTTTATTATTATTCCCTTCGGTTCATAATCCCTTGAGGTTTTAGTATCAATCTCTTCGTTTTATTATTCCTTTGGGTTTCTCATATTAATCCCTTGGGTTTATTATTCCCTTAGGTTTATAATATTGATCATGGTAAACTATTGTCAATAATAGCCAACCATGGTCAACCATGCTTGAATGTCACATTGTGACAAGGATTGTGTCACCATGAAAATAAATCATCTTTATTTTAGTCTTTCTAATATTTATATTTGGGTCTACACATGTTGGGTTTATAATATTAGTCCCTTGGGTTTAATATTATTCCCTTTGGTTCATAATCCCTTACGGTTTTAGTATTAATCCCTTGGGTTTATTAGTCGTTTGGGTTTATAATATCAATCCATTGAGTTTATTATTCCCTCAGGTTTATAATATCAATCATGGTCAACCATGGTTGAATGTCACATTGTCACAAGGATTGTCTCACCATGAATAAACCATGTTTATTTTGGTCTTGGTAATATTTATATTTGGGTTTACAAATGTTCAGTTTATGATGATGATGATGACGATGATGGTTAACATGAATTGAGACCAAACTTTGGTCTATTGGACCTAAAGAAACAAATTATTTAGTTTGATTTAAGATTTTATTCCCATGCTCAAAAAGCTTGGAGAGAAGCCTCCCGAGCTCGCTGTAATTTTGACAACGTAAAAGGCTACGAAGGTTAGTATTGCAACAAATATTTTGAAACTAAGATCTAATGTGGATGTACACAGGGAACTCTAAGAGGAAGTGATTTTCATCCCCGATCTTCGTATTCTCACAGAGATGGTAGAACCTTTCCATCCATGGTGTTTTAGGAACTACCCAACAACCCGTTTCACTGTGGATCTCATGAGATTTCATTATAATCTTCGCTATACTAATTTTATTCTTTGAGCTAGTTAACACAGAGAGATAATTTTGATCTTCTAGGGTGGGGTTTCTAACCTCCTTATAATATCTTAATTTTTTTTAGCTGCTAAATATTTCTCACACCACATTTTTTCTTTCAACTTAGAAGTAACAATATTTTTAATGTTCTAGACAACTGAGCAGACGGCTGTGGAGCGAGGCGAATGGAACAACACGGGTTTCCTTAGGGTTTTGACAGTACCCTGCAGGCGGCAGGCCCCAGGGGGAGGGCCAGGAGCCTCCCCCCTCTCCGGACGCGAGAGCACGGCAAACGGCAGATGGGGACAAACCGAATGAAGTCAGCGAAGGTACCAGGCACAACGATCAGCAGAGGGATAAAGAATCTGAGACAGAGAACAGAAATAAAGCAAGTTCCTCAACTTGCAAACCTGTTGCCACTAATCGACCAAAGGTGTACTTCCCAAGTGAAAGAATCAACGCCCGAATACAGTATATGCGGGATCATGCTTTGATCGGCAAGTTTATAGGGATTTGGCCTACAGAACGAGCTCTGAGGGCTTGGATCAGCACTGTTTGGCATCCAAAAGGGGACATATCTCTGCATTTAGGAGCAAAGGGCTTCTTCACTGCTGTTTTCAACTGTCTAGAAGATCGAACAAGAATCCTGGAAGGAGGGCCATATTTTTTTAATTCGGCAGGCCTATTTCTCAAAGGCTGGGTGGAAAGATTCAACCCAGACAAGGAGGATTTGAGCTTCGCGCCAGTATGGATAAGGCTTTACTCTTTGCCTATGGAATACTGGGAGGAAACTTCACTGAAGGAGATCGGCAACGCTATTGGCGAATTTGTAAGGGTAGCAGAGGAAACAAGACTTCGCAAGCAGATCTCATATGCCCGGATATGTGTTTACATGGATCTCAAACAACCATTGCCAGATACGGTAAGCTTCTTTCACGAAGACTCTGAATGGGTTCAAGTTATAGACTATGAACAGGTTCCCTTTCGATGTAGGAAATGCCATGAAATAGGACACCTGTATAGAGACTGCCCACTAAATAAGCCACCCTCTATGCCGGACAAATCCAACAATCATTCTCCTGATGGATTCACAAAGGTTGTCAATCGAAGAAGAGGAAACAAAAAGCCCACCAACACTCCCAAGGCAAACCCTAGCAACAAGGCAACATCTAGCAACAGATACGAAGTTCTGAACAAAACAGATGAGAAAGGTTCGGACGAGGAACAGGAGAAAGACGAAGCAGTCCAGCAACAACAACCGGGGGAAACATCAATGCAAGGAGGGAAAAAAATCATCCATCAAGAGCACCTGAAAGAACCTCATAATAACATGTCAAAGTCAACTGAAAAAATGGATATGGAGTACACTCAACTAAGCGGAAAAGCTTCGACAGAAACAGAGGATATTCTTCAATCGCCCCATGTGATGGACGAGGACCTGGAGACCCTGGATATTGGGGAGCTGGATATCCTAGGTCTGGAACACGCTTGTCTTACAAAGAACTTCGAAAAAATCCCGGAACAGCAGGTGGACAATCTAGTAGCAGTATTAAGCAAGGCACAGAAAAAGCATTCTCTAGGGGTACAGATTGGTAGTCCATGGGATGGCAAGTTCATAACCAAGGACAACAAAAAAAGGGGATGAAAAACCACCCTAGAAAGAACAATCAAGATAGGAGAGATTTCGGTGGAGTCAGGGCGATATGCCAAATTGACTAAGTACTTCAATGTACACCCCAACCTTTCTCAATGAAGTTAATCTCTTGGAATATTAGAGGGCTTAACGACCCCAGGAAAGGAAGAATCCTAAAAAACATGTTAAAGCAAGAAAAACCCAGTATTCTCTTTCTACAAGAGATGAAGTGTAACTCCACAATTCTGGAAAGAATAGCTACGAAGGCCTGGCCAGGAGGGCTCGTCACAACAATAGACGCAAATGGCGCTTCCGGAGGCTTAGCCATTCTTTGGGATGCCCGGACAATCCACCTCAGCAACATTCAAGCTAATAAGAACTTCATCCAAGCCACATTCCATCTCTCAGGTACGAATGCTCGTGGACTGCTAACTAATGTGTATTTCCCACAGGAAACAGCTCAAAAAAACCAACTTCTGAACACATTGTCGGAACTCAATAGAGACAGACCTCTTCCTCTATGGATCTCTGGAGGAGATTATAACTTGATAGCCAGTATGGACGAAAAAAGAGGAGGCAGAAGCAACTCAAATAATGATGACGGTCTTCTAAAGAACTTCATAAATAGCAACTGGCTAATGGACGTCCCAACTAACAACGGTATCTTCACCTGGACAAATAAGAGAGCAGGAGCGCAACAAATAGCATCACGCCTTGATCGGTTCCTCATCTCAGATAACGCAACTCATGTAGGTGGAGAATTTACAGCTTCCATTATCCCATGCTCTGGATCAGATCATTGGCCCATAGAACTCCAATGGAACCGGCCTGGTCAAAACCTCAAACGCCCCTTTCGTTTTGAGGAATTTTGGCTTTCTCATCCAGATTTTGAAAAAATGGTCAGATCATGCTGGACAAATTTCAATACAAACGAGGGTACAAGAATGGCCAGGTTCCAACAAAAACTTAAAAATCTCAAAAAGGCCATCAAAAATTGGAACCACAAGACATTTGGTAACATCTTTGCAGATCAGGCCCAACTCCATTCTGAAATGAAGAAAATACAACAAGCAATTATCACTGGCGGGCGAACAGAGGAACTCTCCAAACAGGAACAAGATATAGAATCAAAAATCTTAGAAAGAGCTAAGCAGGAGGAAATCCTATGGCGGCAGAAATCCCGAATAAGATGGCTCAAAGAAGGGGAAAAAAATACAAAATTCTTTCACAAAACCACAGTCCAAAGAAGAATGATGAATCAAATTACTCATGTTACTAATGAGCAAGGAGAGAAGATTGAGACACATGAGGGCATAGAAAAGGAATTCACCAACCATTTCACAAAAGCATACCAAGAGCCCGAAATCAATCGAATGCCAGCTATCAACCGACTCACTAGGAACATACCCAAGGTCATAACGGAGGAGCACAACAGATTACTGATCCAACCTACCACTATGCAGGAAGTTGAAGAGGCGGTTAAACAAATGAAAGAAGGAAAAGCGCCCGGACCGGACGGTTTCACAACAAACTTCTTCCACAAATTCTGGGACCTGATAAATAACGAAGTATGGCAGGTGGTCGAGGAGTCCAGAGAGCTCAGGTGGATGTATCCAGGACTAAATGCTACTTTCATTGCTCTAGTCCCTAAGGGAGAAGACTCCAACAAACCGGACAAATACAGGCCTATTGCACTCTGTAACATGATATACAAAATTATTTCAAAGGTCATTGCTAACAGGCTCAAACCGCTTCTTCCCCTCATCATCTCGCCTGAGCAATCTGGCTATGTTGAAGGACGCCAAATTACAGATGGAATTATTCTCACTCATGAGCTAATTCACTCTCTAAAAGTAACAAAAAAACCAGGTATGCTGCTTAAACTAGATCTCTCCAAAGCTTTTGACAGCTTAAGTTGGGTATACATTCACAAAATTCTAACAGCTTTTGGTTTTGCTCCCGCCTGGATTAGATGGATCTACAGTCTAATATCCTCTGCTTTCTTCTCAGTTTTAATTAATGGCATCCCCTCAGCCACTTTCCGCCCATCTAGAGGCATAAGGCAGGGAGATCCCTTATCCCCCTTCCTTTTCGTAATCATGGCGGAGGGTTTGGGTAGAAGCATCACAGCAACCAAGACCAATAGAAAGCTCAGAGGACTCTCTTTTCACAACTCCCCGGTCCATACCCACCAGCAATTTGTAGATGACAACATGCTTTTTGCCCATCCCTCGGTCCAAGAAGCTCGCTTCATAAAAACCCTTCTCTCCACCTTCTCTGATGCTTCCGGCGCCCTCGTCAATCAAGTCAAATCCCAAATTTATTTCTTCAACACCCCTGTCACCACTCAAAGAGCAATTGAGCGCATTCTGGGTTTCACCTCCGCCTCCTTGCCATCCAAGTATCTAGGGGCCCCGCTCACAAGCTCCGCTCTCAAGCATTCCTCCTGGAAGCATCTCTTAGAAAAATTAGAAGATCGTCTGTTCCTTTGGACTAATCGATCTCTGAACATGGCAGGCAGAATAGTCCTAATAAAAGCAGTACTCCAGTCTATGCCTTTGTATCTCTTCTCCATATTAGCGGCCCCTAAATGGGTCCTAAAAGAAATCAAGAATCTACAACAAAGATTTCTATGGGGAGGCTCAGGACAAAATCGTAAGTGGGCCCTTCTAAAGTGGGAGAAAGTATGTTTACCCAAATATGCAGGAGGCATAGGTCTGAGAGATCCCGAGCACAGCAACAAAGCAATGGGGGCCAAAATCTGGTGGCGATGGTTGGCGATTCCTAAAACACCATGGGCCTCCCTCTGGACCGCCATGTATACCAGCAACCACCCTTTGGAGGAAAGACTATGCATGATTGAGACAAACTCAGGATCTGCAATCTGGAATGCAGCCATACAAAATAGATCTCTCATTCAAGAACACTGCTTCTGGGAAATCAAAGATGGCAGTATAGCACGTTTTTGGGACGATTCGTGGCAGCAGATGCCAAAAATCAACGACATTCTTCAGGGTCTTCCAGACAACGCGAGAGGAATACACCATCAAGCCAAAGTTAATCAATGTTGGACCTCCGAAGCTCCTCAAGATTACAGGAAGTGGAAAGACATACATCTGCTCCTCCCGAATGGCTCAGAACAGACACATCTACTCCTCGAAACAGAGCTTCAAAAAAGGCAGATAAGAGTCTCGGATGAACCGGACATCTTAAGATGGGGACACGGAGAAAAAGGAGTTTTCACTACCAAGGAGGCTTATAACATAACCATACAGGGGCAAATACACAAAGACAGAGTATGGGGAAATGTCTGGCATAAATCTACCTGGCCAAAGGTATCCACATTTCTTTGGCTTCTCTGTCATAACAGAGTTTTAACTTGGGACAAGCTCAGAAAGAGGAATTTCTCAGGCCCATCCATGTGCTACATGTGCCGACAGGAGGAAGAAACAGCTATACATCTAATGTAGAACTGTGCAATGGGAAAGAAATTATGGGAAAAGATAGCATTCCGCTGTCAAAAGGAGAGAAGAGTGCAAGATGACCTCAGAGGAACCATCGACAAAGGAAGTCAAGCCCCTGTTCAATGTCCCATTCTCAATGAGTTATGGACACTCATCCCCGGTTTCCTGATGTGGAATTTGTTGAAAGAGCGCAACCTAAGAATATTCAAAGATCAAACGCTGACGCTGGAAAAACTGGGGAATCTTGTCCATCAAAACATTAAGGAAACTCTCTCTCTCAAGGAATGGCACCCTGACGACCTTCCAACTCTACCTCAAGAAAAAGCCGTATGGGACAACTGGCAAATGAGTATAAACCATTATTCAACTAAAGATAGAACTCCTAACCAGCACAGACAGGATGCAAGTTCATGGAATCCTCCTCCGACAGGCATGATTCAACTCAACTTCGACGGAGCCTCTAAAGGAAACCCCGGACAAGCAGGCTATGGAGGCGTGTTCAGGGATCACAATGGTCACCCTCTAAGAATCTTCCTGGGCTCGATAGGCTGGGATACTAACAATTCTGCGGAATTGGAAGGTCTATGGCAAGAGCTCAAAATAGCACACAGGAAAAATTTCTTCCCCCTCATTGTAGAAGGCGACTCGCAGATAATAATCAGAATGGTCACAAAGCTTCAGCATGGCTCCCCAGTACACAAAATAAGCAACAGTTGGAGAATTTCCCAGAGGCTTGAGTTGATCAACCACTGGATATCCATGCACCAAGCTATAGCATTCAAGCATATCAGACGGGAAGGAAACAAGCTAGCCGATCTATTAGCCAACCTGGGAGTGGAAGCAAAAGATAACCACTTCGAAGGCACTGTAGACAACCTCCCTTCCAGAGAACAATCAGACACACTGAGGGCAATCATCTCTCAGGAAATCTCACGGATTCAAACCTCGCACCCAGATGCTAGTGTCTTTACTAGCCCTTAACCATGGCATGCACCATGACACCTGGAGGCAGGATGGACCGCCGACGTCTGTACAAGGCAGCCTGTACAACGATCAGACAGTTAATGCATCGAGTTAATGTTCTTGGTCTGCGACAAAGGAGGAGGGACGCTGCATTGAAGCCGAGCATGGCTACTCAGGCTTTGATGCGAAAGGGGAGGAAAGCCCAAGGCCGTTCCCCCGTGTTGCGATTGCAGGTTATGCATTATATTGTCTTTGAAATGCTAGTTATGTTGCAGAACCAACCCATTGTTGCTTTAAGAGCACGGAGAGAGGGCTCACTGTCTGCAAATTTTCAAGAGATTACTGAGTGTTTGGCAGCGTTAATGTTACACGCCATGCCGCGCAGTCGAGGGGTTCCTAGGCGTGGAGGAAGGTCCGGTACCCGCGTGGTTCTGGAAGATCTATACCCAATTGAGCCAATTGCTGCAGAGCCACCTTCATCTCCCAGTTCGGAGCAGGAATGTCTTCTGCCTCAGGGCACCTACCAGACTTTCAGATTCAGATTTCCAAGCCGCCTTGTTAGACCTGAAGTGGTAGTCACTTTCACCGTCTTCATCTCTGAAGAAGAGCCTGGCCGGTCAAATTCCAGTTCCCCTGCAGCTGAAATTGTCCAAGGCAGTGATATCCTCCTGGGTGATATGGAAGGCGTAGTGTATCGAACTCGGCGACACGCGGTTGCTCCATTTCAACCTGCTCCGGCCCAGCAAGCTTTACAAGAAGTCCTGATGCCGCCTAACTCCAACGTGGAGATGGCAGCCTTCAGCTCCTGTGCTCCGATACAGGGCAACTCTGGTTACGCTGCCTCTGTGCAAGAGGTCCTGCCGCCACCCACTACAAACATGGAGGTGGAGGTCTTCAGTGCACGTGATCCGCCAGAACAAGGAGAGCCGATTCAGAACGAGGACGAGATGGTGATTTGGCTCGACTCGCCAAGCCCAGACAAAGGAAAGTAGGAGGCCTCTTTCGACCAGCCAGTCTAGTCCTCGGGTGCTCTGTTTTGCGCTTTTTTCTTTCTGTCATGGTAATGCAAATCGTGTTGTGTCTTTGGGTCCTTTTTTGCGTCCAACTCAGTCCTAGGGCTCGGTTAGGCCACTGCTGCAAGTCTCAGGACTCAGCAGTTTGTCATTTTTGGTTAATGGTTCATGATGTAGACTGGCTCTGTCCTGCCAGTAGATATGAAGTTTTTGTCAGCTTGAGTCCAGACTATATGACGTCCAGGAACTACAATGGACTGTGTTTTTTGATTTGGTTAAAGCTTCTTCAGCTTGAGGACTGGCTTCGGTCTCCTCGCGGGATGTAAACCTCTGTACATATTTTCTTTTCTTTAATATAGCAGTAGTCTTTACATAGAAAAAAAAACAATATTTTTAATGTTATTACTGTTTTTCAATGCAAAATTCTTGTCAATCTCCCAATGGTTTAACCAACCCCTGGTGTCTTTATACCAACCTTGTTTGAGCCTTAGTTGGTTTTAGCTGGAATTTAAAGCTAGCTTAAGAAGTATATGGTCTCCTATGTTATTGAGTTTGTGCTTCTACAACAGAAGCCTAGTCATAGCTAGGCTCTCGATAGGGGAAAGACCCACTTCTATAAGGAAAATATGTTAGGGTGTGTTGCTTCTAATTTTGATGTTATACATTATAAAACTCTTCTGGATTTGCTCAATCTTTCTCCGGGATTCTCTCGACATGCTACAACCACAAACCTCACATCCATATAAGATAACAAGAGTGACTATAGTTTCAAATAGGAACTTATTTCTATCCCACATTATGAGGTTTGTCGTTTTCTTCCCTCGGGCTTAATATTATTCCCTTGAGTTCATAATTCCTTCGGGTTTTAATATTAATCCCTTGGGTTTATTAATCATTTGGGTTTATAATGTAAATAACTTGGCCTTATTATTCCGTTATGTTTATAATATCAATCATGGTCAATTGTTGTAAATTATAGCCAACCATGCTCAACCATGTTTGAATGTTGCATTGTGACAAGAATTACCTCACAATCAAATTAAACCATGTTTATTTTAGTGTTTGTAGTATTAATATTTCGGTTTACCAATGTTGGGTTTATAATATTAGTCCCATGGGTTTAATATTATTCCCAAAGGTTCATAATCCCTTGGGGTTTTAGTATTAGTCCCTTAGTTTATTATTCCTTTGGGTTTATAATATCAATACTTTGGGTTTATTGTTCCCTTAGGTTTATAATATCAATAATGGTCAACCATTGTCAATCATAACCAACTAGGGTCAACCATGACTAGATGTCATATTGTGACAAGGATTGTCTCACCATCAAAATAAATCATATTTATTTTACTCTTTATAATATTTATATTTGGGTTTTTGAATGTTGGGTTTATAATATTAGTCCCTTGGGTTTAATATTATTCAACTAGGTTCACAATCCCTTGGGATTTTATTATTAATCCCTTGGGTTTATTATTCATTTCGGTTTATAATATCAATCCCTTGGGTTTATTATTCCCTTAGTTTTATAATATCAATCATGGTCAACCATCGTTGAATGTCGCATTATGACAAGGATTGTCTCACCATCAAAATAAATCATGTTTATTTTAGTTTTTGTAGTATTCATATTTGTGTTTACTAATGTTGGGTTTATAATATTAGTCCCATCGTTGAATGTCACATTTTGACAAAGATTGTCTCACCATGGAAATAAACCATGTTTGTTTTTGTTTTTGTAATGTTGATATTTGGGTTTACCATATTAGTCACATGGTTGATTGTCCCATTTTGACAAATATTGTCACACCATGAGAAAAAATCATGTTTATTTTGGTCTTTGTAATATTTGAATTTGGGTTTATGAATGTTGGGTCTATAATATTAGTCCCTTGGGTTTAATATGATTCTCTTGGGTTCATAATCCGTTGGGGCTTTAGTATTAATCCCCTGGGTTTATTATTCATTTGGGCTTTAATATCAATCCCTTGGGTTTATTATCCCCTTAGGTATATAATATCAATCATGGTCAACCATGGTCAACAGTGGTTGAATATCACATTGTGACAAGGATTGTCTCACCATGAAAATAAATCATGTTTATTTTAGACTTTGTAATATTCATATTTGGTTTTACGAATGTTGGTTTATAATATTAGTTCCTTGGGTTTAATATTATTCCCATGGGTTGATAATCCCTTGGGTTTTTTATTCATTTTGGTATATAATATCAATCCCTTGGATTTATTATTCACTTCCGTTTATAATATCAACCATGGTAAACCATTGTCAATCATAGCCAAACATGATCAACCATCGTTGAATGTTGCATTGTGACAAGAATTGTCTCACCATCAAAATAAACCATGTTTATTTTAATGTTTGTAGTATTTATATTTGGGTTTATCATATTAGTCTCACGGTTGAATGTTGCATTTTGAAAAAGATTGTCTCCCCATGAAAATAAACCTTGTTTATTTTAGTGTTTGTAATATTTATAATTTGGTTTACGAATGTAGGTTTTATAATATTAGTCCCTTGGGCTTAATATTATTCTCTCGTGTTCATAATCCGTTGGGGTTTTTGTATTAATCCCTTGGTTTTATTATTCATTTGTGTTTATAATATCAAACCTTTGGGTTTTTTACTCACATAGGTTTATAATATAAACCATAGCCAAACATGGTCGGCCATGTTTGAATGTTGCATTGTGAGAAGGATTGTCTCACCAACAAAATAAGATATATTTCTTTTAGTGTTTGCAATATTTATATTTGGGTTTATAATATTAGTCCCATGGGCTTAATATTATTCCCTTTGATTCATAATCCCTTGGGTTTTAGTATTAATCCCTTCGTTTTGTTATTCCTTTGGGTTTAGAATATCACCATTGTCAATCATAGCAAACCATGGTCAACCATGTTTGAATGTCGCATTGTGACAACGATTATCTCACCATCAAAATAAACCATGTTTATTTTAGTGTTTGTAGTGTTTATATTTGGGCTTAACAATGTTGGGTCTATAATATTATTTTCTTGGGTTCATAATCCCTTGGGGTTTTAGTATTAATCGCTTAGTTTTATTATTCCTTTAGGTTTATAATACAAATCTGTCGGGTTTGTTATTCCCTTAGGTTTATAATATCGATCGTGGTCAACCATTGTCAATCATAACCAACCATGGTCAACCATGGTTGAATATCATATTGTGACAATGATTGTCTCACCATGAAAATAAACCATGTTTATTTTAGTCTTTCTAATATTTGTATTAGGGTTTACAAATTTTGGGTTTATAATATTAGTCCCTTGGGTTTAATATTATTTCCTTGGGTTCATAATCCCTTGGGGTTTTAGTAATATCCTTTCGGTTTATTATTAACTTGGGTTCATAATATCAATCATCGTCATCTTTATTAATCTCTTGTGTTGGTAATATCAATTCTTTGTGCTTCTTGATCGCTTAGGTTTTTGATATTTATCTCTTGGGTTCACTAATTCCTTGGGTTTATAATATTAAACAGTTGTGTTTATTAGTTCCTTGGGTTTATAATATCGGTCTCTTGTGTTTAATATTATTCTCGTTGGTTTGTGATACCTTGCGATTATAGTATTAACCCATTGGGTAATAATAATAAAAAAGGGACTAATATTATAAACCCAATGTATATTACTATTATTATTATTAATTAATATTACTATTATTATTATGAGTTTATATCATTATAATAATATTAATATAATAATCATAAATAAATAAATATATAAGAATATCATTGTTATTACTTATATAGTTATTAATTATCATAAATAATTAGCCTTTAAAAAATTACACATTATAATTCAATTATCACCATTCTAATTATTATTGGATCATGGTTGTTATTATAAGCTAATATTATTATTATAATAATAATTCAATATAATTGTGATTTTTATCATTATTAATATAATGGTTATTATATTATTATTATTATATAATAATAATAATTATACCATTATATTTTTTAATAATATAATGATAATATAATATTATTATGAGTTTGTATTATTATTATAATATTATTATAATATTCATATAATAATATATATATAATATTGCTATCAATATTTATATATTTATTAATAATTTTAGTTTGTTGTGTTTAGTTAAATACTTATAATAATTATTAATGTAGTTGATATAATCTTATGAGTATATATCAACTGCATTGAAAAATATGATTGTATATATATTTTATATAACTTATATACATCTATCAACAACATTAATAAATAATAAATATCATGTTATGTTAGGGATGTGCTTTACAATATCGTGAAATTTTACATGTCAATAATCTCAATAATTTTCGCATTTCATTATCTCCGTTTATTGTAAAAATGCCATGTACTATGAAAGAGAAATATTCACATACCTAAGGTATAGATATCTCACGAATGAGCCTGTGGACACGGAAACGTCGCTACTCATAAAAGAAATAAAATGAAAGTGTTATTTCATATATACAACCTGCATATCTTACACCATATTCTCATTTGAACAGTGAACTACACAATACTTTGTAAAATATCACAGACAATACAAGCTAGCTATAGCATGCATATTCGACCAGCAATAGAAGGGCCTATACAGTTCACTGTGTAAAATATCACAGACAATACAAGCTAGCTATATCATGCATATTTGACCAGCAATAGAAGGGCCTATACAGTTCACTGTGTAAAATATCACAGACAATACAAGCTAGCTATAGAATGCATATTTGACCAGCAATAGAAGGGCCTATACAGAAGTGAACTGTTTGATGTTCCTACGGAATAGAAGAAAGCGCTTGAATGGATTGGCCGGCTCTTGGCACTCAGTGCCTCAATTCAAGCCTGGTGGATCATCGTGACCGATTCCAGGGCTGTGACCTAACGGTTCAAACGGCCGAACAGATTTCTCTGCTTGATTTTGAGGAACAATAAAGTTTAGAGAAGGAAGGATTGTCTGAAGCAGTTCATCGGAACGCTGATCTGAAGCCCTCGACTTCGTAGATGGATTCGGCTTGAAGTTACCCTCTGAACCAGGATGCTTTTCAAGATTCCCTCTTCCGCTAAAACTTTAGTTCAGCTCTAGGACTGCCATCTCCGGAGCCCTTCCCTTGACGGACAGATAACTGATTGCAGGAGTAGCTTTTACCTGAGAATCGCCAATGAAAGAGAATGGCTTGAAACCAAAAATCCGAGCAGCCTCACCTAACGGTACTGCAAGCAACATCAGGATAATCATAGCAAAACACTTCATCATTCAAGTAATTTAAGAGAACCTTTCTGGATTCAATGCGATTATCGCAACAAAAGGTAAAGCACACACTAATGTATTATCGAGAGACAATACAATACTGTGACAAACAGAAGAGAAATCACAAGGGACTACACTGGGATGTTCCTCGCAATAGAACTACAAGTCAATAGACGACAAGTGGAGTGGTGAAATGCATATACCTTGTGATCGTATTTATATGTTTGTTCTAAATTCCACTGGAATAAAAAATCGATGACAGCCATGCGAAGTTCAATTATTTAATAAATTGGAACGATAGCCCTACTGTCAGAATATGAACGCGCACAAGAACACCATAAAATAATACAACTTAGGGTTGGGCACCAGCTTACCATAAAATAAATACAACTTAGGAGTGGGGACGGCACGGCACGGCGAACATATATCGATAAGTGCTGCGATGACTTTCTTCATTCCAAGATTCATGGCATGCATTCAATTACAATGGTAAAAGATTACCTTGCGTTTAATTTCGTTCTCTCATTTGGTTTCTAAGTTTCATCATGACGAAGTGCCCGCCTCGCTACTCCTTTCCCCGACCTCGAATAAAAGAAATTGTTTAACAAATATTTTTTAATAAATTAGTCGGCATCTTGAGGATTCAGAGTGGAAATTTGCTTTTGTTACCCACTTTTGGCTGAAACCGAAGTATGACAGCGACTGACTCCAGAGCATGCCGGCTTTGCATTATTCAAAGCAAATATTGCTGTTCAATATCGGTATCCCTCTCATTCTTTAATATCGACTACTGTATTTTGGTCATATTTCGTCCGTACGCCCACTTCCGCTCCAGTGGTTCGATAGCATCTCAAAACTTTCTCTTTCCATCAGTAGCCCTTTTCATTTTAATTTCGTCAAACCGCGCACCCACCAGTTCATGGAAGACAACCTACACAAAGGAACGACAGCCATCCACATGACACGGGCATGATATTTGTAACTAGCCTTCAACTGCAGGGAAGATCTAATTTCAAATTTGATTCTCACAGATGTCCCTAGACGCTCCTTACGCTGGACATTCTTGTATGTTTAAGCTCATTCCAATCGATCCGGACGAAGCTAGCTCATAAACAAAAGAAATCTTTAGAATTTGATCAACTTAAATATAATGGAAACGAATTTTGAAGTCCCTTTCTTTCACAGTTTAATGGCATTCCCTGATTCCTTGTAGATAATCGAGTTGAGGGCGGTGATAAAATTTGAAAAGGCATATATACATTTACTCCTTCAAATGTCAAAAGCTATTAAAAAAAAAATTCTATTTATTGTGAGAGGTGTATATTAAATAATTTATAGTGGTTTTTTAAATCTGGAATATTGACTACATTAAAACACTAGCACAATTATATTAGTAAATGCTGTTGATTTGTAAATACATATCACTACACATTAATAATTATATAAATTTATATGAACTTCTCATTAATGTTCTTTAGTGTTTGTACATTATTGTTATGGGTAGTAATGTATATCAATTAAAGTACATATATGTATAGTAATATATATTAACTTCCATTAATGAAATAAAAAAACTATACTAAAAATATTAATGTAGTTGATATAGTCAAAGACTTGATTTGGAAATAAGGATTGATTAACACAAAAAACCCTCATGTTTACAATCCCTTGGATTTTTACTATTAATCATTTGTGTTTATATTCCCTTGGGTTTATAAACCCAGTGGAATAATAAACCCAATGGATGAAAACTATTGGTTGAAAGCATAAAAACATTAATATAAGTATTATAAACACTAAAATAAACATCGTTGACGTGGTTGACCTTCATTGATTTCCATATAGAGATATTTTTGGTCACAATGTGGAATTTCACCATGGTTTGAAATGCTTCACATTTATTGATTTTCAAATCAAAAGAATATTTGTGACAATGTGATGAGCCCCAATTTTTGGTAACAAATTGGGCTCATTTGGCCTACTTACCTTGCTCAACCCTTCATCTTTTATCACTTATGCATTCATTTCTTGGTATATTCGTGTTATTTGTAGGAAGAAGGGCATGCATTATATCTATGTGGCTAATACATGATGATTTCAGGTTTTTTGGCATTAAAGGGAGCGAAGACCACGCAGAAGGAGACAACGATACAGCAAAGGTGGCATTGCAGGTTTATAGGGAGGTTGTCTACAGCTTTAAATAACCTCCCTCGTGATCTCCACCCTAACTCCGAGCTCCAACAGCTCTCCCCACCGAGCTTAAAGGCAGCCAACAGGTTCTTCAGGAACAACAATTTACAGCAGTTTAACTTTTAGTTGGACAGCCGAGCTCGATTAATTGAGGAAGCCAGCTTGATCCTCATCATGTATAAATATTAAGGCCGTGGTCTTTGATAGGAGCTTTTTGAACTTTTGAACTACTGTTGCAATTTCTAAGCACGAGCTATAGCTCGGTTTTTGCTCTTTGTAAGCCAGTTTTGGCATGTCATTAGACTCATGATTACTGAATAAAGACAGGCAGCTTTCGATTCAATTCTCAGTTTTTAAGTGAGCTATAGCTCTCAGGTTAGGGCCCAACCTGAGAGAAATAGACCTCCTCTTCCTTGTATTGTTACTTGTCTTTCTTTTCAACACTTTATTCCTCTGTTTGACATGCATTTAGAAATAACAGTTTGCTGATTTGATTTCTTTTATGTGATTGAGTAGGATTAGTTTATGGTTCAAGTGCTTTTAGTTGCTTAGATTAGAGTAGGAGGATCAGCATTCATTAGAGCTCCAAGAAAATGTTGACAGTGCACTCACTGCCATCTCTGTTTAGAGATTGGAGGTGAAGATCGTACCAACCACGAAAAAACGCAGTCTTACACCTTCATTCAAGCTGCAACAGAGTCATTTCAATTATAGATCCATCCATGCATTCTGATCTTGAGCAGTATTCCCTCGTTCCAACTCCATGCACGATTTTTCTCTGAAGTATACATTGATGTTCATTGATTTAATAACACAGTTAGGATAAATTGATGAATTCTCGGTTTTGTGCAGATTTGTTTCCTTTACACTGCGTTGCATCACTCTGTTATCTTCTTCTTCTTCTAAACCACGCCTAAAGTCACCTACCCAACCTCTCATTCAGCTCGTTTGCCTTCCAACACTCCTACTGTTCACGTAACTTCATATTTTTGGACTTTCCATTGCTTCCATCCTTCTATCCACCAACCAACTTGACCCATTCTTTCCTCATCTCATATCTTTGTCCCTGAGCCATCATAATCCCCCTTTACATTCTACCTATCCACCCATACAACTCCTCCACTCCTCCATCACCCAAAACTCCAACCACAGAACATCCTATAGAAGTTAGCAGACTTCCTGTAGAAATCGCAAGCTTCCTGTAGGATCCCCTGCAGACATCCTGTAGAAACCTGTAACCTCAGTTGCCGAGCACCTGAACATTGTGGATTTCTATGGAATGGTGTTTTGGATCCCCTGGAACCTTTCCTAGCCCTCCTGACCTTTCCCAAGCTTTCTTTCCTTCGAACTACCCCTGCACAGTCAAACCCTAATAAGAAACAAAATCGTAATAACTCCAACCACTTAAGCAAAAATCCAAAAAAAATGTTCTTTTCAGTAGAAGTAGCTTAAATTCATGCATCTCATATCACTAGAAGTAATGGCATCATTTCTGAAAGTTTGCACACCCACCATTGCATCATAGAGATTAGACTAGTCAGATTAGGGTTTACTAGGGTTTCCCTGTTTTGTTGGCTTTCAGTTCATCATTGCAAAGTAGGTTAATTTCCTTTGAGATAGTCTTCGTCCATCATTTAGAAAGCTTCTTCTGAGAGCATATAGAAGTTGGCTTGAGCCCTAGCGGACTTGTGTCAGCTGACCAAGTGACAGTTGCGATAAGAGCTAGTACTTGTGCATACAGCACCGTCGCTTCCAAGTTTGTTACGAACTACCGGGTTGATAAAATTAGAGATAGGAAGCTCCAGGAGTTGTAGCATTATTGCTACAATACTGGAGCCCACCATCTTTTTGCCACCGTTGCCGGGGAAGCGTCAGAGTATTGGTGATTGCTGCTTTTCTTCTATTTTCTTACTCGTGCCTTCTGCTAAGTAGTTTATTTCATTTCCATTCTGCAAAAGTAGCATAGACATTTCCTGCTTTCATAGATTAGCATTTCCTGCTTTCATAGATTAGCACTTCCTGCTTTCATAGATTAGCATTTCCTGCTTTCATAGATTAGCATTTCAATTCTGTAATTTCATTTCTGCAAGCGTAGATTAGCATTTCATTTCTGCAAGCATAGATTAGTGTTTCAATTCCGCAAGCGCAGACTAGCATTTCCATTCCTGCAATTTCATTTGAGCAAAGTAGATTAGTTCTTTCCTGATTTCGATTCTCCATATTTATAGTTAGTTGTAGATCAATCTGTTTCAGTTTTGCAGGTACCAAAGAAAAAAAAACAAAAGCAATCAAAAAAGTCTTTCCATTTCATGCCTCATAGGAATCGAGATAAAACAGGCAAATTCTTACCCAACACCCCCACCACATCACTGAGTCACCCTTCTCTCTTCTTCGGTGACAGTGATCCAGAAGAACCTATAGATGAACCTCCTGAGATATACGAAGATCTTATAGCAGAAGAAGAGCTAGAGACCATCACCTCTGAAGCTATGGCTGACAATAGAAGAGTAGATGAGAGAATAGAAGGTGCCTTCCCCATCCGAGAGACCAATGGAGAGATGAAAATGAAGAACATTAGCCCCTCCGCTTTACCTCACTTCCATGGACTGACTACTGAAGATCCTTATACCTTCCTGTTTGAGTTTTCTGTCCTTTGTAGAACCTATGACTATACTGAAGATGAGCAGAAGCTGAAACTCTTCCCTTCCACTCTTAAGGATGCAGCATTACGCTGATTCATGGGCTTACCTGGGAATAGTATCACTACTTGGGCTCAGATGCATCACGCTTTCAATACTAAGTACCGGGACTACTGTAGGTCCAAGGAAACCAAGGGAGAAATCTTTCGGATGACCATGGGAAATGATGAGTCCTTAGAGGATTATGAGGAGAGGTTCCAACTTAGCTATAAGCGGGCTAGGTGCACACTTGACCCTGAATCCCTCAAGTTGGTCCTGCTCCGAGGAGTCCCTGAAGACCTCTTAGATACCCTTCACATGTTAGCTAGGGGGGACATTTACCAACTGCCTTATGAGGACATCAAGACTGTGTTTAGAAACCACTCCAGGGCAGCTCGGAAACGAGGTAGAGGGAACCTCCTCTCAACTGGTGTCCCTTTCTCCAAACATGAGTTTTCAAATCAATTGGAAGATCTTAAGAGTGAGGTGAGACAGACCATTTCCATGCAGCTTGACACATTCAGGATGGAGCAGAAGAAGGAAGAAGCTGAGAGAGCCTTGGCTATCTTCTCTCCTAGATGTACCAGGAGACACCCTAAGAACGAATGTCCATTGCATTCGGTTGAAGTGTGTTTCGTTTGTGTGGAGGACCATCCTACAAACCAATGTCCAACCTTACCTGGATTTAAAGCCATGTACCAAGGGATAGAAGCTCCCACTGAACCTCTCTATTACCTCAACCAACTGAGGCCACAAGGACCTAGAACTTACCAGCAGGGGATGCAAGGGGCACCTCAAGCTTATTACAACCCCAGCCAATCGACTCCTATGCCTTCCTGGGGTCCCCCTGCTCATCCTTCTTGGTCTATGCCTCCTCCATGGTCTTATCCACCTTAGTACCCTACTCAACCCAGTAGTCATTCTTATCACTCACATGCCCATCCACAGCCTCAGTGGAATGCACCTCAGTCGGGGTGGAGGCCCCAATACAACACTCCTCCTGCCATTTTGCCTCCACCACCAGTTCAACCTCAACCATTACCTCCTGCTCCTCCAAGGCAACGTCAAATACCTGCTCAACCGAACCCGAACCCCAACAATAGACAGGCCCAGCAGGTATACACTGGGGAAACATCATGCCCTACTTATGCTGTGGAGATCCAGGAGATCAATCTTCGATCTGGTAAGACTCTTCCAGATCACCAACCTCCTCCCCCAGAGGACGAGGAAGATAAATAGGAAAGTGAACCAAAGGCTATTCCACCCTTTCCTGAGAGACTAACAGCCACCACACAACCCAACCCAGAGGAGGATGAGCTTCTGGGTGAGCTCAAGCAGTTGTGTGAGAAAATACCACTTCTCCAAGCCATCAAGGTTGTGCCAATATACAACAAACTGGTTAAGGAAAAGTGTTTCAAACACCCAGGCAGGCGAAAGAGAGATGCTTCAACCATCAACGTCTTAGGACAACTGTCTGACCTTATGTTAGGACAAGTCATCTGCCCAAAGTATCTAGATCCTGGGAGTCCTGTAGTAGATGTCCACATCAATGGCATCATCATACCTCACACTTTGATTGATTTGGGGGCCGCCATTAATGTGATGACCAGGGATACCATGCTCAAACTCAATCTTCAGGGTTCCTTGAGGAAGACCTCGACAATTCTGCAACTTGTAGATCGCTCCACTGTGACTCCCGAAGGGATTGTGGAGGATGTCTTGGTCTGTGTCGACTCTTGGAAATACCCTGCAGATTTCTTGGTTCTGCAACCCAAGCCAAAGCTTACTGGATATCCTCTTATTTTGGGAAGGCCTTGGTTAGCCACTGCAGATGCTTACATAAGTTGTCGTGCAGGAAATATGACCATCAAAAATGGTCCTATGTCCAAGCAGCTAGTCCTATATCCTCCTGCCCAACCTTCCTTAGAGCATGACTTACCACTTTGGTTGGAGGAAGGAGAAGAGGATGAAGTATACTCAGCACCTTTGTGCACCCTAGATACCACCAGAAGAGACCCCCCAACCGAGGATGACTTGATTGAGACCTTGATCCAGAATCCGCCTTCCAGTTCACTCTCCTTAGAGAAATTAGTGGAGGATGCCCAAGCCAGCACCTTAGTGGATCTTTGTACGACCAACCTTGTCACTCCCAGAGTCAACAATGTGGAGTTCGGCCCTGAGAGAACGTTAAAGATCAGCTCCTCCCTATCTCCTTCCCAGGAAAAGGAGCTGTGTAGCCTGTTGGCCAGTCACCTAGATGCTTTTTCTTGGAGCTATAAGGAGATGAAAGGAGTCCATCCCTCGGTCTGTACCCATCACATATACATCAAAGAGGGTTGTAAACCGGTTAGGCAACCTCAGGGGAGAATGAATCCAACCCTTAAGGACATTGTCAAGGAAGAATTGCAAAAACTGTTGGATGCCGAATTCATTTACCCCATCTCAGATAGTGAATGGGTGTCCCCTCTAGTGTTGGTTCCCAAGAAGAAGGGGAAGTGGAGAATCTGTGTGGACTACCGAGAACTTAACAAAGCTACCAAAAAAGACCATTTCCCTCTACCTTTCATAGATCAAGTGTTGGATGGACTGGCAGGAAAGAAGTTCTTTTCTTTCTTGGATGGGTTTAACGGGTACAACCAGATCCAAATCAGCTCAGAAGACCAAGATAAGACAACCTTCACTTGTCCTTGGGGTACCTTTGCCTACCGAGTTCTTCCATTTGGGCTATGCAATGCTCCTGCTACCTTCCAGAGAGCTGTCTTGAGCATCTTCTCGGAGCTGGTCCATGATGCAGTGGAAATCTATATGGATGACTTCACTCCTTATGGGGCCAATTTCCAGGAAGCATTGTCCAATCTAGGAAAAGTCCTAACCAAATGCATTGAGATGAACCTGTCCCTTAGTCCTGAAAAATGTGAATTCCTGATGACTGAAGGAACCGTGCTAGGCCATACCATTTCTTGCCAAGGGTTACAGTTGGATCCTAACAAAATTGCTCTCGCAAGAAGGTTCCACCTCCTCAAAAGGTAAGGGATGTTCGGAGTTTCTTAGGATTAGCAGGGTATTACAGGAGATTCATTAAGGACTTCAGCAAGCTAGCCTCGCCATTGTTTGACCTGTTGGCAAAAGATGTGGAGTTTAAGTGGACTGATGAATGTTAGAGGGCTTTGAATGAATTAAAGGACAAGTTGGTGTCAGCACCAATCCTGAGAGGTCCAAACTGCGCCCTACCTTTCCACATCCACACTGATGCCTCAAGCAAAGCCATAGGTGCAGCTTTAGGACAATTTGAACAAAAACTTCCGTATGCCATTTAATTTGTTAGTAAAAACTTGTCCAAAGCTGAGCTGAATTACACTGTAACTGAGAAAGAGTTTTTGGCTGTGGTCCATGCACTGAACAAGTTCCGACACTATATCACTGGCTATCAAACATTTGTACATACAGACCATGCTGCAATTAGATATTTAATGAATAAACCAGATGTGAATGCTCGTATTATTAGATGGTTACTTTTGTTGCAACAGTTTGATTTGACCATTGTTGACAAACCAGGTAAAGAAAATGTTGTTGCTGACTTTTTATCTAGATTGGATTTGTCTGCAGATGAGGATGGAACAGTGGATGACCAGATTCCTGATGAACATGTGTTTGCTATCTCAGCACTCTCTCCATGGTTTGCTGATATAGAAAACTACCTTGTTTCAACACAGTTCCCTCCGCACCTATCTTCAAGAGAGAAGAGCAGAATCATCAGAAAAAAGTGCCTCATTTACTTGGATCGGGGGAAATTTGTTCAAGCTTGGCCCCGATCAGATCTTAAGGCGTTGTGTAAGGGAGAAGGAAGTCTTTGATATCCTCCTCACCTGTCATGATGGGCCTTGTGGAGGACATTTTGCATCAAAGAGGACTGCCTTCAAGATCCTGCAGGCAGGCTACTATTGGCCCACACTTCATCAAGATGTCAGAAGATATATCAGCCAATGCGACCAATGCCAAAGAATGGGGAAACCAACTCAAAGGGATGAGATGCCTCTCCAACCTCAAGTGACTCTTGAGCCATTTGCGAAGTGGGGCATGGACTTTGTGGGTCCAATCAACCCTCCTTCGAGGCAAAGGTCTTACATCATTGTGTGTACTGACTACCTGACAAACTGGGCAGAGACTAAAGCAATCAAAGTAGCAACAGAAGAAAAGGTGGCCGAGTTCTAAAGAGAAAAATCTTCTACAAGTTTGGCTACCCAAGAGAGCTGGTCACCGATCAAGGGAGCGAGTTCACATCCAACTTGGTTGAAGACTTACTAGCTCACCACAATATCAAGCATAGGACTTCCACCCCCTATCACACTCAAGCAAATGGGCAGGTGGAAGTCACCAATAGAGCATTGGAAGGGATCTTGACTAAGGTGGTGAGCAACAGCAGAAAGGACTGGGCAGATCACCTGGTTGAGGCCACATGGGCTTACAACACCACCTGGAAGACCACCATCGGCTTAACACCTTATGAGCTGGTCTATGGGAAGAAAGCTTTGCTGTCCATTGAGTTTGAATACAACACTTTGAGGATGGCAGCTCATCTAGATATAGATCTCAGCCATGCACAACAAGAAAGGTTATTGCAGCTGAATGGACTGGATGAGCACCGAATGCAGACCCTCCTTCACTCAGAAGCGGTTCAACTTCAGAGAAAGGTGTGGCATGACCAACATCTCCATGACATGCAATTCCAGCCGGGAGATTGGGCTTTGTTGTATGACTCCAGATACAAAGATTTCAAGGGAAAGCTGAGAACCAGATGGCTAGGACCATATCAGTGGAAAAATGTCATGACAATGGATCTGTTCTTATTCGGACCATTGATGAGGAAGCCATCCCCATGCTTGTCAATGGGCATCGATTGAAGATCTACAGGAAGCCTCTCTCAAGACAAGAGTTCATAAAAACTATGGAGAAATCAGTATTGGTCATAGAGAAGGGTTCTGCCTCTCCTTTGGGCATACCCTGAAAGATCTAAAAAAAAAAAAAAACATAATAAAGATCCTTAGGTGAAAACCTTTCTAAGGCGCCCAAGGCAGGTGGTAGGGGTGAAAACCTCATTGAGGCGCCCCTATTGTCTTTCAAAAAAAAAAAAAAAGAGATTGGAAAAAGATCCTTGAGTGAAAACCTCTTTGAGGCACTCAGGGGAGATGGCAAGGGTGAAAACCTCATTGGGGCGCCCCTGTTATCTTTAAAAAAAAAAAAAAGAAAAAAAAAAAGGAAAAAGCAAGCTCAGCAAATTCATAATGTAAAATTGCATGTAGGTTGCAGGTGTTCTGTGGAGGAGAGGATGCCTCTCAACTCAAAGCCAAGGATCCTTATCATGCTATCAGGAGACCTCACCAGCACCTCCTCCAAGAATATTCATTTTCTCCAAGGTACGTGCAATTTTATTACAACTTGAGTCTTCTACAGGAAGACGCAGGTCTTCTACAGGAAGACACAGATCTTCTATAGGAAGACGCATATTTTCTACAGGAAGATGCAGATTTTCTACAGGAAGGTGCAGACTCTCTACAGGAAACGCAACCTTTCTATAGGATGCTCTGTATTTCTACAGGAAACTTCCTGTAGAAGTTCACGACGGCCCAGAATCCATTTTATGAGGAGATCTAACGACTAAGGATCAGTTTGGACGCATGCAAGCTATTGTTATCTCCCTTGCACATTGTTGTCACCTCGTCCTGCCCTCCTTGTTGACATGCAACGAAGTTACCTGCACCAGCAAAGCAGATTGACGAGTTATCCAGAAAAAGCAATTGTCAAATGAAAAAACACTGAGATCTACTACCATATCCATTCCAGTCATCCAGAAGCCATGGGAGCGTGATCGGGGGCCAGATCCTTCGTCGTGCAGCATGAACCCAAGGAGAAAGAACTGTTACAAGACATCCCGCAGGAGTCTTGTAATAGTTAAGCCAGCTAGAGTGTATACTATTCACAGCGCTGGCCATAAGCAATGAACGCGGACGCAGGCAGTCAAGCATCAACTCCATCATCGGCAGCCTGTAAACGTGAACCTCCGGGCATGTGAAAATTTACTAGCAACAGATAGATCCATTCATCATCGTCCAAAACCCGAAAAATTGTGTTGCAGTCGCGCAGGTAAGTGTCTCGACCCTTTCTTCTGTCAGATCGCATGAATTTTACTTTGAATTGTTTGCAAAGTGTAAAGTGAATGGGTTGAGCGGCTGTATAGCCAGTTGACTGGCCACGTCGATCAGTTAATGGTCCAGTCAGATGTTTGGGTGGCGGCCGTGACAAAAAGAATGATCAGCACACACGTGAGAACAATCCCCGTCGGAAAAAACGGATTTAGCAGAAGAAACGGTGGCGGATCTGCTGGAGGGATGATGCGGTAGTAAGTGAACACGCAGTCAAATGATGGAACGACGTCATCCAACGGTCCGGCGGGGACAGCTCACCTCCGCGCCACAGATTCCACTGATTCAAATCTAATCGGCTAGATTGGCCGCATGCATTTATCATTCGCCGTTTGAACCTCGAGTGAACATTCAGATCTCTCTGCAGTTCGAAACTCCGAGCCTTTGGCTATCAAAACCACTGTGCAGCACCACCGAGAGCACAGAACAACTGCAGTCTTCCCCAGGAATCACGCGTTTCTCCTACAGGAAAGCTGCTCCTAGAGGAAAGTTGTTTCTACAGGAAGGCGGGTTCCTCACGTAAAAAGGTGCCAGATAAAAAGGTAACCCTGAACTCTCCATGCAATTGGTTTTTAAAGGTGGAAGAATCATCGTCTACAGTCTGGTTGTAGGAAATGGTTGAAAGTGTTGTCTGCTGTGTATACACTGTCATTCTACAGGATGTCAGTGAATTAAACTGTGTTAAGGTCCTCAGGCATAAGTTTTGTGGATTATTTGCACGACCGAAGCGTAATTCTATGCTCTGTCCCAATAAGCTAAACTTCTTCCGCATTCGCCACCTCTAGCAACAGTTTTTATCATGTCGGGTGGGTTTATTAGACGGGAACCCACTGATTCATCAAAGTTAAGAGAAAACCAGGAGGTGGTGGAGCTCTTCACACGAGCACAATGGATATCCTTTTGTGATAAGTTGCAGGGTTATGATGACGAAGTGGCAGAAGAATTTTTACAAGCTTTGAGGCCGAAATCCAAAATATTGGCCACCGTGAACTTCAGGGGCCTAAGCCTCAAGGTCACCCCGCAATATATCAGTCGAATTACTGAACTTCCATTGGGTTTGCCATGGGATAAGGAAGAAAGGAAGTTGAGCCAGCAGGCAAAGAAAAAATTCTTTCCACCTGAGGAGTAATTCACGGAGGACAAAAATGGGGTGCGTATAACCAGTTTGCTGCCACCATGCAATGAAGTTAGCCTGCAAATCATGAAGTATATAACCTGTGAAGGCCGTTTTAGCATCGTGTACGCGTATCACTTCAGGTTGCTCACTGAATTAAGACACCAGATTGATCATCCTGTAGAAAATAAACTGAGCATTCCTTATTTCTTGCTACAGTCTCTAATTGAGTGTGCCACAAAGTTAAAACAAGGCATACCAGATCAGGTAGCCCACCATGGATTGATCAAACTTCTTGTGAAGGATGCGCTTCATTCATATAAGGTTCCCCTCTCGTGGTAATCATTCAGAAATTTGACAAGAGATGGAGACATAAGGATGCTGACCGAGGAAAGTGGCTCCTCCAGCAGTGAGGAAAAAGAAGCAGTGGCCGCAGAAAAGAAAGAAACAGGCCAGAATACCCCGACCACAGTGCAGAAGAAAGAACAAAGGAGGAAGCACGAGAAAAAGGATGCTGAGGAAAAAGTTGACACACCCATTTTGTCAGCAAGAGAGAAAAGGTTTCAGAGCAGAACGGACAAAGCTGAGAAGGTCCACATCAACACAAGTACCTCATCATCACCCACAACCAAACCAAAAAGCAAAACCCATGCAGCAAAGCAAGCCAAGGTGGCGACACCTGTGTCTACAGGAAAGCAGAAACAGGCTTCTACAGGAAGCCTGAAAACAGAAAAAGGGTCTTCTACACGAAGCCCGAAAATTATTGAAATTGGGGCTTCTACAGGAAGCCCGAAAATTACGAAAACAGGGGCTTCTACAGGAAGCCCGAAATTGGCTAAAACAGGGTCTTCCACAGGAAGCCCTGAAAAGGTGAAACCCAAAGAGAAGAAGGCTGATATTCGTGAAAGGGAGGCAGCAACTGTACTAGCTGGCCTCAGCACGCCACCTAAGCCAAAATAAAAGAGAAAGAGGGAGACCCCTCTATACTTTGAAGTTCAAAGAAGTTCGAGGATAAAGACGGGAAAGCCACAGCCCCCATCCAGCAGCTAAGTCACTGCAGGGGATGCCCCTACTTCACCCAGTGAGAGGCCCCCCTTGAAAATATCGGTCACCTACGAGAAGGAGAGCCCAAAAGAAACTACTTGGAAAAGAAGGATAGATCAATCGGCTTCAAAAGCCTGGCTCAAGGTCAAGGAAATGGAGAAGAGGGAAGAAGCGCACCCTCATCGCCACCAAGAGTAGAATAGGCAGATCCACCAAGAGTAGGGAAGAAAGAGCGTATTCTGGAGCCTAGTTCTCGGCCAAGGACAAGGAGCTGGGGCAAAGTTGCTCAAGGATGAGAAAATATTTTAGCTGGGGGGTGATGATGAGCCCCAATTTTTGGTAACAAATTGGGCTCATTTGGCCTACTTACCTTGCTCAACCCTTCATCTTTTATCACTTATGCATTCATTTCTTGGTATATTCGTTGTATTTGTAGGGAGAAGGGCAGGCATTATATATATGTGGCTAATACATGATGATTTCAGGTTTTTTGGCATTAAAGGGAGCAAAGACCACGCAGAAGGAGACAAGGAGACAGCAAAGGTGGCATTGCAGGTTTATAGGGAGGTTGTCTAAAGCCTTAAATAACCTCCCTCGTGATCTCCACCCTAACTCCAAGCTCCAACAGCTCTCCCCACTGAGCTTAAAGGCAGCCAACAAGTTCTACAGGAACAACAGTTTACAGCAGTTTAACTTTTAGTTGGACAGCCGAGCTCCATTAATTGAGGAAGCCAGCTTGATCCTCATCATGTATAAATATTAAGGCCGTGGCCTTTGATAGGAGCTTTTTGAACTTTTGAACTACTGTTGCAATTTCTAAGCACGAGCTACAACTCGGTTTTTGCTCTTTGTAAGCCCGTTTTGGCATGTCATTAGACACATGATTACTCAATAAAGACAGGAATCTTTTGATTCAATTCTGAGTTTTTAAGGGAGTTATAGCTCTCAGGTTAGGGCCCAACCTGAGAGCAATAGACCTCCTCTTCCTTGTATTGTTACTTGCCTTTCTTTTCAGCACTTTATTCCTCTGTTTGACATGCATTTAGAAATTACAGTTTGCTGATTTGATTTCTTTTATGTGATTGAATAGGATTAGTTTATGGTTCAATTGCTTTTAGTTGCTTAGATTAGAGTAGGAGGATCAGCATTCATTAGAGCTCCAAGAAAAGGTTGACAGTGCACTCACTGCCATCTTTGTTTAGAGATTGGGGGTGAAGACCGTACCAACCACCAAAAAACGCAGTCTTACACCCTCATTCAAGCTGCAACATAGTCATTTCAATTGTAGATCCATCCATGCATTCTGATCTTGAGCAGTATTTCCTTGTTCCAACTCCATGCACAATTTTTCTCTGAAGTATACATTGTTGTTCGTTGATTTAATAACACAGTTAGGATAAATTGATGAATTCTCAGTTTTGTGCAGATTTGTTTCCTTTACACTGCGTTGCATCACTCTGTTATCTTCTTCTTCTTCTAAACCACAATTAAAGTCACCTACCCAACCTCTCATTCAGCTCGTTTGCCTTCCAACACTCCTACTGTTCACGTAACTTCATCTTTTTGGACTTTCCATTGCTTCCATCCTTCTATCCACCAAACAACTTGACCCATTCTTTCCTCATCTCATATCTTTGTCCCTGAGCCATCATAAGCCCCCTTTCCATTCTACCTATCCACCCATACAACTCCTCCACTCCTCCATCACCCAAAACTCCAACCACAGAACATCCTATAGAAGTTAGCAGACTTCTTGTAGAAATCCCAAGCTTCGTGTAGGATCCCCTGTAGACATCCTGTAGAAACCTGTAACCTCTGTTTCCGAGCACCTGAACGTTGTGGATTTCTATGGAATAATGTTTTGGATACCTTGGAACCTTTCCTAGCCCTCCTAACCTTTCCCAAGCTTTCTTTCCTTTGAACTACCCCTGCACAGTCAAACCCTAATAAGAAACAAAATCGTAATAACTCCAACCACTTAAGAAAAAATTCAAAAACAATGTTCTTTTCAGTAGAAGTAGCTTAAATTCATGCATCTCATATCAGTAGAAGTAATGGCATCATTTTTGGAAGTTTTCACACCCACCATTGCATCATAGAGATTAGACTAGTCAGATTAGGGTTTACTAGGGTTTCCCTGTTTTGTTGGCTTTCAGTTCATCATTGCAACGTAGGTTAATTTACTTTGAGATAGTCTTCGTCCAGCATTTAGAAAGCTTCTTCTGAGAGCATATAGAAGTTGGTTTGAGCCCTAGCGGACTTGTGCCAGCTGACCAAGTGACAGCTGCGACAAGAGCTAGTACTTGTGCATACAACACCGTCGCTTCCAAGTTTGTTACGAACTACCAGGTTGATAAAATTAGAGATAGGAAGCTCCAGGAGTTGTAGCATTATTGCTACAATACTGGAACCCACCACAATGCAACATTGAACAATGGTTAACCATAGTTGATTCCCATATTCAAAGAATATTCATGGCAATGTGATGTTGGATCATGCTTGACCATCATTGAATTTATAAAACATGCATTACCATAATTGATATTATAAAGCCAAAGCAATAATAAACCATTGGGATTAATACTATAAACCTAAGGGATTATAAACGTTAGAGAATAATATTAAATCCAAAGAATATGAACCTTAGATTAATGAACCCAAGAGATAGATATTATAAGTTCAAAGGGAATAACAAATGCTAGTCGAATCATAATATACATGGGTTTATTAATCATTATACAACAAGGAACATTTCCATTACAAACCAATATTAAGCTCAAGGGATAAATATTACAAACCCAAATTATAAAAAACTGAACATAAGTATCAAAACCTGTTAACAAACATCGATAACCATTATAGACCATGGGACTTTATTTTTGTATCAAGTCAATCTTTGTCACAATGGGATGACCAGTCATAGTTAGCAATCTTGAACTCTTATACATTTGCATTTGAGTACACTATTATTGAGAATGCAAAATAGATATATTTCCTAGAAAAACTTTGGAATTACACAAAAAAAAATATACCATCCATATATAAATTATAAGATAACAAAGAAATGAAATAAAATCAATTCGACCAACATTGAAACCAAAGAATAGAATTGAAATAAATCAATAATTATTATGTATTTACATTAAGAAAAAAAAGCCACGAGGACTATGCACTTCAAATACTTCATCATATTGTCATCTTGTAAAAAACAACTGGACTGATGAAAAAAGCAACACTAATTCATGTCAATAATGTAATGTTCACGATACTTAATACTTTCCAGCGAGTCCCTTTTTGTTTCTCTCCCTGGTTCACTTAAATGTACATGAAACAAGTATTTGACATATGATTTCATTCTTCCCAACAAACAAACATGTTTGTCAACAAAAGCAATATGGAACTCAAGTTTTTTACCCAACCCAATCTGAATATATCAACAAAACTTATTGCTTAGGTAATAATATGAATTGCCACGGTATAATACAAAACATTATTATTCTCCACATCTGCAATGCATTAATATTTTTTTATAACAAACTCAAACACAAAGAACAAATGTATGCACATGTATTTAAATGTCAAATAAAACTAAGAACCATGAATTACCTAAAAAGAATAAATAGATCCAATTTTAAAATCAATGAAAAGGAAAAACAAAAATCAAAATAGTAGGCACAATATAAATGGTTAAATAGAAAAAATAGCACATCAGAGCATTCACCCATGTCATTATTTCCAAGCATTCAATATGCCATATTTAAGAGAAAAAGACCATAACAAATAACTAAATTATGACAGGAAGAAATAAAAATGATCAATAACATTTCCAACCACTCTATCAAACCACTAAACTCAGTTGAATATAAAAACCTCAAAATGATATAGACTTTAATCGCTCCTCATTTTTTCGTTAGTGTAACATATGAACTGTTTTTCATTTTTTCACAACATTGATAAGAAAAAGGTTGTGAAATACATTAAACCTCAATGTATCTCACTCTTGAAATAGTTGTAAATGTAAAACCCTTCTTCTCTCTATCTCGAATATCTATAGTGGTTGGTTGCAAAATCATCCCTTATGAATTTTGTATAGTAAAGTCTCATGCGATTTTTAAAGGCATCTATCTAAGGTTCCCTTTATCAACAGGTGTTATTGGCACAACATTTGGACAATCCTAGTCAAATGGAACACCAATGTACTTCTTGAAAATAACTTTAGCAAACTATGGAAGTTGTGGTGGGTGTATACCACATGAATATAAAATATCTTGGATATATCCAAGAGCACCATTAACCAATCGATCTTACACCACAAATTACACGTAGGAATCACAGACTCATCACAAAATAACAAAACCTCATGCTCCAAGACATCATCATCACTGTGAGCAATCTCAGATCTCCTAGCATGTTCTGCAACATATTACAACTCGACAATTCAATGATTTTAGCATCTTCTAATTGTGTAAATTAACAACATCATTCATTGCAAAGAAATAAACTGAATAATCAAATAAAAACTTTTCCTTATGACCCAAGAAACTATCAAGACGTCAAATAAGAAGATAATAATCTTCAAAATAAGACATTTCATTTCTCATATTCGTTAAAATATTCCAAAAATAATTCTTCTTCGGATCATCTCCCTGTTGCCTATTAATTTTAGCTGAAGTGAAAATTGTAAAAATTTCTCTATAGATCAACTAGCTCTGATACCATGTACAAATTCTGCAAATTCTTGACAAATCTACCTCTAAGACCATGTAGAAAATCTGACTGTAGATTAACCCGATAATGAAATATAACCAAAGAAAAATACTATAACCTACTTCTACTATCAATTTGTGGAAGCTTAAAGATCGAGTTGAACAATATAACCAGAAGAGGAAGAATCAATCCACAATACACAAAAGAATAATTCGGGGAAAGCCTCAGCTAAAGACTGCACTGTCTATATTATCATACAAAGTGGAAATATATAAGAATTATACAAAGCCTTAGCTCTCACAGCTAGCTAGCATTCAGTACAATCCTCACAAATTCTCACAGGCAAACTTGGTTTCTCACGAAACCTTCCCCTCTGCCCTCTAAGCTCCTATTTCCTTCCATAGCTTCTCCTAGGTGATCCTGCTGTTACCAAGTGTAACATTGATCTCATACTCTACTCTAACACATTGTGAGAACTGTCCAATCCTCAAGGAATAGTTCCTTAGGCATTTTAGCTTTCTTTAGAGGAAAACATATGCAACAAATAGTACAATGTCCTTGACATTTAATTTAACGGGGTCTTTCTTAAAATAAACATGCATGAGTTACCGATGAGGGAATCTTCAGTTATCTGGAGTACACTCACTGTGTGCATGTATGCATCAACGGACTGATAACTCACAATTCATTCCTGAAATAGTTTGGAACTAATTTAACTCGACTTAACTCTGTAAACTGAGTTAACTAATTACAACTCAAATATAACTCAATCTTATCTCCTTAATTAAGCGATAATCTCCTTAATTTAAGGGATAACTGTTTCATGACTTCAGAAGGACTTCTAACTAGAACTTCTCCTACTAATTAATCCATAATGAATTAATTAATGATTTCTAAGAAGCTGGTGAGACTAAATTCGAGTTTCAATTCACAATTTTAGTTCAAGGAAACATTAAAAATGCAATATTCTTGTTGCCACATTTCAACATTGCCTCTCAACAAGAAATGGATTATCTTCCACCCTGATCCTGTCTCTATGGAACTCAAATTTTTATCTTGACAATGCCTTTATCAAAATGTCAGCATCTTGCTCCTTTGTCAAAATATACTGTAATAACATGATCCTCCTCACTACATAGTCTCTGAGACGATGATACCAGATGTCGATGTGCTTAGACTTATCATGAAATAATGGATTCTCAGAGAGTTCGATACAACTCTAATTATCAATATAGATCATAGTTGGATCCATCCTCTTATCAAACAAACAAACTAGTACTTTCCGCATCCAGATGGATTCACATGCTGCCTAAACTAAAGCCATGTATTGAGCCTCTACCAAGTTGAGTCTAACTGACCTCAGTTTCCTGTTATAGCAAGAAAGTGACGCTGACCCAAGGTTAAAAATCCCTCCTCATGTGCTCTTCTCATCTGATGGACTCCCTACCCAATCTACATCAGTGAAGCCCTATAGCTTCACTCCCTCTATGTGTCTGTACCATAATACATATTGAGATGTTCCTCTAAGGTATCTCAATACGTTCTTTTCCACCTTCGAGAGCATCTTGGTAGGCTGAACCATCACTTGACTCTGTTGGTTCACAACATAGTTCAAATCTGGTCATGTGTTCACTAAGTACATCAGTGAACCCACAAGCTACCTATAGATAGTAGCCTGAGTATCCTGTTGGCATACTTGCCCTGAGACACAAATAACTCCCCATCATTCTGCCACACTTCCATGTCAAGGAAGTAATGCATGAAATCCATGTCCTTCATCTTGAATTCTCTTGCAAGGTCCTCCTTGCAAGACACGATCAATTGATCATCACCAGTCAATATGAGATCATCAACATAAAGCATGATGATCAACAACTTACCTTTCACCATGATGTTGTACATGTTCGCATCCGCTTAACTCTTTGTGAAGCCCAACCCAGTGAAGTAGTTATCTATCCTCGTGTACCAAGCACGATGTGCTTGCTTCAGCTCATTCAACACTCTCTTGAGTCATCACACAAATGAATCATAATAAAAGGTCTCAAAACCTTTCGACTGCTCTATGTACACCTCTTCCTCAATATTTCTATTGAGGAATGTAGTCTTCACATCCATCTGATGGATCTTCAAACCCATCTGTGTTGATAGTGCCAACACTAATCTAATAGATAAGTACCTTGAAAGAGGAGAAAAAGTCTCATCATAACCAATCCCCTCGACCTGTGAAAAGCCACGGGCAACAAATATTTCCTTATACTTCTCCACACTACCATCAGCAGCTTGCTTTACCTTGTAAAGCCAATGGGAAATCACAATTGACTTGTTATCTGGTCTCAGAACCACGTCCCAAGCACTTTTATGAACTATGGAGTCATACTCCTCCACCACAGCATCAACCCAAATCGATTTTTGCACTTCTTCCTGAAACGAAGATGAATTTGTCTCAACACATTCCCTAAGAGGATCCGTGTATCCAATGTACCTCTCAAGTGACCTCCTTTGTCTACACTGAGAAGATGGTGCTCCCAAATTCTCTCTCGCATCCTGTAACAATTTGTCAACTTCTCTTGTGCATTTTCGACCATCTCTAGAAGACTCTGCTTGAGTGGATGTCTCCACTCCTGGAACCTCTGCATGCAGCTTCTCTGCATCAGTTTGAGGCACCTCCTCCTTAGGAACCAAGAATTCCTCCACAACTTGTAGTTGGAGCTCCCTCTCAAGGGAAACTCACATGGCCTTCTTCTCATCAAACTTGAGACCTCTCCAAACCACTGTCCTCCGACTGGTAGGGAAGTACACCAGATAGCTATGGGGTGTATCAGTGTACCCCACAAGCATCTCCAACTCTATTGTTGGCTCAAGCTTCTTCTGTGCATCCTTTGTCACATGGCAATATACCGATGAGCCAAAGATCCTTAAGTGACCCACATTTGGTCTCTTATTAGAGAAAGCTTCCTCTGGTGTCTTCATCCCAAGTATGTAATGCGAGCTTCTATTATGCAAATAGACCATTGTGTTGCATGCCCCAGCCCACAAGTGAAGTGGTAGGCCTTGGTAATGTAACATCACCCATGCTGCCCCTACAATAGTTCTATTCTTCGTCTCGGCCACCCCATTCTGCTATGGATCATGAGGTTTCATCAACTTTCGTTTAATTCCTTCCATTACATGGAAGTCCTTAAACTCTTGAGAGACCTATTCTCAACTATTGTCACTTCTCAAGGCCTTCATCTTCTTCCCTGACTCTTTCTCGACCAAAGCTTTAAACTCACAAAACTTTGTGAAGGTTTTTTCCTTCTTCTACATGAAATAAATCTAGCATTTACAAGAAAAATCATCAATGAAAATCACATAATACCTTTGCTTCACTGTGGATGACATCGAGAATGGTCCACACAAATCAGGGTGAAATTGCTCTAAGGTGGCCTCTGCTCAACTATCTCGATCATGAAAGGAAGACTTGGTGTACTTTCGCAAGGTACAACCTTTGCATTTGTCAGCTTCCTCAAGTTTACCTTTGGGAAGTCCTATGTATATCTGTTGCATTATCTTCAAAGCCCTATGATGGAAATGGCCCAACTGCCTATGCTAAAACTCACCAATATCTTGGCTTTGCACAAATTTTTCTTCCATACAAAATGTTGCACAATCATCTACCTCTACTTTATAGATATTCTTCACCCGAATCCCTATCCTCTTTGTCTGACCCATGGCCATGTGTCTTAGGAATGCCTTTCCTTTACTAAAGACAAAATAGTAGCCTTTGTCCTCCAACATGGTGACCTATACCAAGTTCTTCTCGAATCCAGCAACATACTTCACATCTGTCAAGGTGATAGGAGCTCCATGCTCACCCTGAAAAGTAACCATGCACACTCCTGAAACACTATGACTTTCGTTGTCACCCATCTCTATGCACATCTTGAGGTATTTCTCCTCCAAGGTGTTCAGTAAGCTTTTATCACTAGTCATGTGGAATGAGGCTCCACTGTCAAGATACCAGACACAACCCATGATCGTTGACCCCATGCCTGCGATGAGGGTAATGTTGATCCAAGAGCATAATAATTTTAGTGAAAATATTCAAACTTACTCCAAAAACACAAAAAAATCTACAAGAAAAGAAGTGGGATCCTTTAGCCATCAATTTCCATGTTTATCTACTTTAGCATAGAGATAGAATCTAGGAATAAATCATGTTGTAATAAATGTCAATAGTTAAGCCATAATAGAGGTTCTTGACGAGAATACATCATTGGAAGGATAGGATTAGTTAAGTATACTGGACGTTCTCGAGGGGGATGTCTCTCACAACTGATAGTGATAATAAATTAACCCTCTGTTTTAGGATCTGGTTGTTAATACGAACTAGCATATATGCAATTTGGATGTTATTGTAATGGGATATGGACCTCATGCTTTTGTCACATATTTCTCAAATGAAGAGGGATTTTTCTCTGTGTATTGGTCGATCCCAGAGGCATGGGGCCCTCTGAAACCTTTCTGTGCATCTGAACTATAGTTATCTCTTAACCTCGTATTTATGTGTTCATTTGACTTCGTTCCTTTTCTTTTGAGTCTTAATAATAGTGATTTGGCCCTGGTTTCCAACTAACACTTCGGTTGAAGCATGTTGGAGTGTGTTTCATTTATATCAGTGAGCCCTGGCTCCTTTATATGCATTGCAGAGTTCCACAGGCAAAACTCTAGCTGACACTGGAAAATCGTGGAAAACTTAGTCAGAATCGAGTTCTAGACTTGAAATCCTATTAATTTCGGTCGATACCCTTATCGGGTCCGCAACCAATATCACATCGATTTGTTGGATCGGGGAGGGACTAGCCCTTGGAAGTGCCAAAGTTTGAATTACGACTTTCAGATCCAAAACTATAATAGGAAGGACTTATAATATATCGGGTCCGTTATGGTTATCCCATCGCAAGTTTAAGCAAAAGGAACCTGGCGGAGAGGTGATGCCGATTGCGATCAACGATAAGCTACAATTTTATATTGCATCAGGGGAACCACCAATAGTAAAGCACTGATAGTGTTGTTACAGTTCTCATGAAATAACTGCAGACAATGTATTTAAAGAGTCAATAGTGTTATTCCATTTCTTTGGAATAAATCGTGCCGACAGTGTATTTTGCATATTAACAGATTTCATTTGGTTTACAATTTTGATAGTGTAGTTTATGCTTATTTGCATTATTTCCATTTAAAAACCCCCTCCAATAGCGTGTTTCATAATTCTCATGGAATTACAGCTCCGATAGTTGAAAATAAGCCTTTTTTGTGTAAATTGTTCTCGATAACAAGGGTCAGGGCGATTAAGGGGAAAAGAGTGGTGACAGTGGCTAGAAAGGGAAATTTATAAACAATAAGTCTAGAAATATATGGTTGATACTCTAGTGAGAGAACAAGAAGTGTTTCAGCGAGAATTAGAGGAAATTATATCAAGTTGAGGGCATTTGTCTATATTGCCTACACCTAGGCCACCATTACTCGTACCAGAGTAGCCTTTTGACATTGAATTAAATCTCAGAAGTAGAAAAAGGAGAGCTAATATAGCTTTCAAAGTTGGAAGAGGACAAGGATGTGGTAGAAGAGGATGGCCAGTTATAAACGTTGAAGTGATGGAGGTTGTGCAATAGATGCAAGCATGATTAGAGGCAATAACTACAGGGAGAAATATACATTATGGGGCTATTAGTGAGCCTAAGGTTGAAGCTAAAGGAGAGGAGGAAGCTATAGCAGTTACCCCTGAGATGAGACTCTTCCAATCAGTGTTGAGATCCACAGTTAGGCCAAAGACAGAGGTTTCAATATATGAAGGAGCACTGAATCCAGAATAATTCATAGACTGGATTAATGGCATGGAGAAATTATTTGACTATGAAGAAATAGATGATGAGGAGAAAGTAAAGTTTATTCTCACCAAGCTAAAAGGCATGCAACACTTTTGTGGGATGGAGTGCAGGTAGAAAGAAAGAGAACTGGCGAGGAACCTATCAAAAATTAGAGCAGGATGGTAGCAAGATTAAGAGGTAAGTTTCTACCAAGTATTTATCAGCAAGCCTTGTTCAGATAGATTCAAAATCTTAGACAGAGGTCTATGATAGTGAAAGAATACATAAGGTAAGCATAAGAGCTGGAAAAACTCAGGATATAGATGAGAAGGTGGCTAGATATGTGAATGGTCTTAGGATGGACATTCGGGATGAGATAAGTATATTGTCTCCTAAAACAGTAGAGGAAGCTTATTAGATGGTACTAAAAACTGAAGAAAACCTCATGAGGAGGCAGTATGCTAGAGGGAGAGGCACTTTCTGAGGAAGGGGAGGTCAAGGTGGTAAAGGAAGATCTATAGCAGCTAAAGATGGAACTAGTAGGAGCTCAACCCAGCATGGTGATGCAAGTGGCAAAGGGAGTTTTTCTAGAGGAATAGGAGGTAGAGGAAGAGGAAAAGAAGTAAGATGTTACAGATGTAACAAACTGGGACACAGAGCTTTTGAGTGCCCAGAGAATGCAAGAAAAAGCCATAAGAATGCAATTGTTTCCCAAGTTGAGGGAGAAGAAACATCAATAACAGTGGCATAAGAAGAAAACATACCAATGAGAGGAGAATCTTTGGTAATCAATAAGGTTTTTCTCAAGCTAGAAAAGGAAATAGTTGAACCATCACAAAGAAAGACCTTGTTCAGAATAGTGTGTAAGGTTCAAGGGAAATGTTGTCAGATGATCATTGATAGTGGTAGCAATAATAATTTGGTCTCTACAAAGTGGTGGAGAAATTGAAGCTGAAGATAATAAAACATCCAACACCTTACAAGCTGTCATGGTTACAAAAGGTACATCAACTATTAGTTAATGAACAGTGTGAAGTGGAGCTACAGTTGGGAAAATATAAGGAAAAAATTGTATGTGATGTGATGCCCATTGATGTGTCTCACATATTGCTTGGAACACCTTGGCAATATGACAGAGTAGCTATGCATGATGGAAAAAGAAACACCTACAAGGTTGTTAAAGATGATATCAATGATATGTTGCTTCCTATGAAAGGAGAAGATGCATTAGGAAAGAAAACTGATCCAAAAAATTTGTTACTGGGAGAAGGGAAGACTTGCAGTAGATTGAAGAGAATCAGGTAAATTTTGTTGTAATTTGCAAGCCCAAGATAATAATTACTTCCACTAAATTTTTTTATTTACCCATTGAAATTCAAGAAATGTTGGACAACTATTGTGATATTGCTATTGATGATTTACATAATGAGTTGCCACCCATTAGAAGAATTATCCATCATACAGATTTGATTCCTAGAGCAAGTCTACCGGACAAAGCAACTTACAGAATGACTGCAACAGAAAATGAAGAGGTTAGGAAGCAAGTTCAGGAACTGCTTGACAAAGGAAGGATCAAAGAAATCTTGAGTCCTTGTGCAGTACCAATAGTGTTGACTGCAAAGAAAGATGGAGGCTGGAGAATGTGTATAGATTCAAGAGCCATCAATAAAATCCCAATCAAGTACATATTTCCTTTACCTAGAATTGAAGATTTAATGGATTGCTTGAGTGGATCAAAGTATTTTACAAAACTAGATCATAAAAGTGGATATCATCAGATAATGATAAGAGAAGGGGATGAGTGGAAAGTTGCCTTTAAGACAAATTAGGGGTTGTATGAGTGGAGAGTAATGCCCTTTAGGTTGTAAAATGCTCCAAGTACATTTATGAGATTCATGAATGAAGTTCTCAAAGAAGTCATTAGTAAATTTGCAATAGTATATCTGGACGATATATTAGTTTATAGAAGGTCCAAGGAGGAGCACATAAGACATTTGAATTATGTCTTACAAAGTCTACAACAAGAGAAGTTATTGCTAAATTTTAAGAAGTTTACATTCATGAAAGAAGAGCTAGTGTACTTGGGTTTTGTTATTTCTACTGAAGGGTTGAAGATGGATCCAGAAAATATGAAGGAAATCCTGGAGTGGCCTTCCCCAAAAAGTGTTTTTGAGGCAAGAAGTTTTCATGGTCTTGCTATTTTTTGTAGAAAATTCATAAAGAATTTTAGTAAGATCAGTGCACCTATTATTGAGACCATAAATAAGGATAGAAAACCATTAGATGGATTGCTGAAGCAGAAACAAATTTTCAGCTATTGAAGAAGCAAATCACTAAAAATCCTATTTTGGTTATACCTATTTTTAATATACCTTTCCAAGTGAAGTGTGATTCCAGCGGAGAAGCTATTGGAGGTGCTTTAAGTTAGGAGGATAGACCTATAACTTATTTTAGTCAAAAGTTGAATGATTCAAAGAAGAAGTATTCATCTTATGATAAAGAGTTCTATGCAGTTGTATAGTCATTGAAGAAGTTGAGAAATTATATAATGTCAAAGGAATTCATACTTTATTTAGATAACCATGCACTACAGTATATTATGCTGCAGCCAAAGATTAGCCAGAAACATGTTAAATGGGTAGAGTAGCTTCAAGGTTTCCATTTTGTCTTGAAACATATAAATGGTAAATTAAATAAAGTTGCAGATGCCTTAAGTAGAAGAAACATATTACTTCAATAAATTCAAATTCTTGTGTTAGGTTTTGATTTTATTAAATAAATATATGAGACAAATTCATATTTTAAAGAGGAATTTGAAACTTGTAAGAATCCTGTTTCGATGGATAGGAGTAAATGGTTGAATTATTTCTTACAAGATGGACTGTTGTTTAAGATAAATCAGTTGTGCATACCAAATTGTTCTATGAGGGAGAATTTAATCAAAGAGAAACATAGTGGAGGACTTGTAATAGATTTTGGGATAGAGAAGAATTATGAACAATTAAACAGATTTTACTTCTAGCCAAAAATCAGATATGATGTAGAAAATTATGTGAAAACTTGTAAAATCTGTCAATATGCAAAGGGAAGAAGCCAAAACATAGGTTTGTATGTTCCATTACCACATCCAGATAGGCCTTCGGATATGGTAACTATGCATTTTGTTTTGGGCTTACCAAACACTCAAAGGGGTAATGATTCAATTATTGTTGTAGTGGACAAATTTTCAAAGATGGCACATTTTGTTCCATGTTATAAAACTAGTGATGTTACTCTCATTGATAATTTGTTTTTCAATGAGAGAGTAAGATTTCATGGGTTGCCTAAGAGTATTCTCTCGGACAGAGATTCCAAATTTTTAAACATTTCTGGAGGAAATTATGGAAGAATTTTGGAACTAAACTAAGTTTTAGTTCTGCCTATCATCCACGAACAGATGGAAAGACTGAAGTTGTGAACGAGATTTTGGGCAATCCTTTAAGGAGTTTTACTTCAGAACATCCAAAACAGTGATATCAAGCATTCGCACAAGGAGAAGATTTTGCTTTAGAAATGCAAGCAATACATGAACAAGTGAAAAAAAAGTTGCAGGATAGCAACGACAAGTACAAGACCAGAGCAGACATGAGAAGAAGGGAGGTGAAACTTGATGTTAGGGATTTGGTTTTAGCACACCTCAGAAAGGAAAGATTTCCAAAGAGGGAGTATATCAAATTAAAGTTCAAGAAAATTGGACCATGCAGGGTATTAAGGAAGTTCTTTGCAAATCCATATGAGATTGAATTACTCCCTAATGTTGGAAAATCTGCAATTTTCAATGGTGCTGACCTGTACAAGTATGAGGGTGAAACCGCAGATGACACAAAAAAGGATTAGGAGACACAAGAAATTGACTGGGTAAAATCATTACCTACAGCAAAAGAGTTACAGCCAGAAAGTATTTTGGACAAGAAAGTGCTCAAGAAAACCAGAGGATAGGAGCACTTTAAGTATTCGGTCAAATGGAAGGATCAACCAACTACTGAAGCTACTTGGGTAATAGAAACCATGCTATAGAAGCTGGGTTGTTCTGTAGAAGAGGTCATGGATAGGAGCCCATGAATAATTTTCTCCTTAGGAGTCTGATGTAGGAGCATGAGACTTGGAGGGAAAATCTTCAAACTTATTCCAGAAACACAAAAGAATCTACAAGCAAAGGAGTGGGATACTTTAGCCATCAATTTCCATGTTTTTCTAGTTTAGCATAGAGATAGAATCTAGGAATAAATCATGTTGTAATAAATGTTAATAGTTATGCCATAATGGAGGTTCTCGAGGAGAATACCTCGTTGAACATATAGGATTAGTTAAGTATGTTGCAGGTTCTCAAGGAGGATGTCTCGCAGAAATGATAGTGATAATAAATTAAGCCTTTATTTTAGGATCTGGTTGTTAATACAAACCAACATATATTTAATGTGGATATTATTTTAATGGGATTTGGACCATGTGCTTTTGTCACATATTTCTCAAATCAAGACAAATTTTCCTCTGTGTATTGGTCTATCTTGGGGGCGTAGTTACCTCTGAAACCTTTCTGTGCATATGAACTGTAATTATCTATTAACCTGGTATTTATGTGCATATTTGACTTCATTCCCTTTCTTCTGAGTCTTAATAACAGTGATTTGGCCTTTTTCTCCAACTAACACTTCGGTTGAAGCCCGTTGGAGTGTCTTTCCTTTATATGCATTGTAGAGTTCCACAAGCAAAACTCTAGTTGACACTGGAAAATCATGGAAAACTTAGTTGGAATCGAGTTCTGGACCTGAAATTCTATTAAGTTTTGTCGATACCCTTATCGGGTCCACAACCAATATCACATCATTATGTTGGAGTGGGGAGGGAGTAGCCCTTGGAAGTGCCGAAGTATGAAGTGTGACTTTCAGATTTGAAACTATAATAGAGAGGACTGATAATATATTAGGTCTGCTATAGTTATTGCATCACAAGTTTAAGTAGAAGGAGCCTAGTGGAGAGGCATTGCCGATTGTGATCGTCGATAAGCTACAGTGTTATATCACATCGATGAACCAACAATAGTAAATCACTGATAGTGTTGTTTCAGTTCTCATGAAATAACCGCCGATACTGTATTTAAAGTGTCGATCATGGTATTCCATTTCTTTAGAATAAAGCCTGTCGACAATGTATTTTGCGTATTAACGCATTTCCTTTGGTTTATAGCGCCAATAGTGTAATTTACACGTATTTGCATTATTTCCATTCAAAAACCCCTCCAATAGTGTATTTCATAATTATCATGGAATTACAGCTCCAATAGTGGAAAAGAAGCCTCTGTTGTGTAAATTGTTCCCGATAACAAGGGTTGGGGTGATTAAGGGGAAAAGAGTGGTGACAGTGGCCAGAAAGGGAAATTTATAAACAGTCGGTCTAGAAACAGATGACTGATACTTCAGAGAGAGAAGAAGAAGGTTTTCAACCAAAATTAGAGGAAATTACATCATGTTTAGGGCGTCTTTCTATATCATCATTGTGGGAGATTTGGCATAACACTTCATTGGAGAATCCAATCTTGATTAGACTTGCAAAATTAGAAATATTACTCAAAGGGTTACTCCAGGAGGAAATTGCAGAGCTTGGAGATCTAAAATTATAGAAATACATCATATTCAATTTCAATATCCTACAAAGTGAAAAAAAAAGGGTGTGTAGTTTTTTTTTTTGCATGAGCTTGGTTTGAAAAGTTAGTTTCAAGGAATTCAAAGGGCATAGTGAAGAATTATTATCAGTAATTGATGCCCTAAAGAAAGAAAATGGAAACACCTAGTAAGAAACCTGAAAGATCTAGCATGACTCATGAAGAAGAGGAAGAAATGAAACATGATATATCAAAATTACAAGACCAATTGCAACAAAATTTGCTCGCACAAAAAGTAACAGAATCCAAGATGGATGGTTTAAAGAAAGACGTAGAAGCTAAGATCGATGGTTTAAAGAAAGGAATGGAAGCTAAGATGGATGGTTTAAACAAAGGCGTAGAAGTTAAGATGAATGTTGTGCAAGCTAAGATGGAAGGTGTCGAAGCTAAGAGTGACAATTTGAAGATAGATTTGAAGACAAGAATGGAAAATTGGAAGGCATGCATGGAAGATTTGAAGGCATGCATGGAATATTTGAAGATAGATTTGAAGACAAATTTGACAAAGTTTCTACAAAAAAATATTACTAATGGTGAAAGGGTAGTAAAAGAAACTCATGATGAGAACAAAATAAATGTTAATCATGATTCCATAGACTCTAACATTGGATCGAAGAACCACCATGTTCTAAATATCGACATGAGGAAGTTTGATGGCAAAGATCCTGGAACAAGGATACTACAGATGGAGTAATTTTTCGATCTCCATAATGTGCAAACACACAAAAATGGTATGCATTACAACTTTATATTTGGAACAAAATCAATTTGTATGATATCGATGGCTTCTCTCTCAACAAAAAATTGTCACTTGGGCTATTTTTAGGGAGGAAATGATAGCACATTATGAGGATACAAAAAGCAACATTTCTTTAGCCAATTAATAAATCTCAAACGAAAGGGTTCAATGATGGAACACTTTGAGGACTTCCAAAAATTGAATATAAGGGTAAAAGATATTCCAGACAAGCATAGGATTGATGTGTTCATAGGGAATTTAAAAGATAACATCCAACATGAGGTTCACCTTTGGGAACCAGATTCATCAGAGAAGGCTTTCAGGTTGGAAAGAAAAATGGAAGGAAAAATTATGGCAACAAGGAATCCTACAACTCATAATCACAAAGATGGATGTGTTACTTCCCATAGCCATCCACAACCTACAAGGTTGAAACCACAAAAATTGGAGGAAAATAGAGCAAAAGGGCTTTGTTATAGTTGTGATAGCAAATGCACTAACAATCATAAGTGTGCTGGGAAGAAATCACTTTTCATAGATTGTGAAGAGGATGGAGAAAAGGAGTAAGAAACATCAAAAGAAGAGGATGTACAGCAAGAACAAACCTTTGAAAAATAATAAATAAATCCAACCATATCTTGTAATGCATTAGCTGGAATTACCACTTCGAAAACTATCAAGATAGAAGGGTATATCAAGAAGAAAAATGTAATAATGTTAATTGATTCCTGAAGTACCCATAATTTTATTCATTGTAAGATAGCCAAGGAATTGAATTGCTTCCTATATCCAGCACCAGAGTGTCAACTGATGGTTGCAAGTGGAGGAACCATAAATTTCTTAGGAACTTGCCATAATATCAAGATATCCATGGGAAAATATGCATTGAATAGCCCAATTCTTTCCATTCCAATGGGTGGTTGTGATGTTGTGCTAGGATTCCAATGGATAGAATCATTGGGAAAAATAGCTTCTAATTTTCAAGAACATTTCACGAAATTCTCTTCAGAAGGAAAGGAAGTTGAATTAACAGGTATCAGAGGGAAACCGAGAAAGATAATCAGCTCTAAAAGAATGACTAAGCTTCTAAATAAAGAAAAATGAGGAATAATTGCACAAGTATGTTCACTAGAGGTTCCCACATTGAAATAATCCATTTCTCCAGATCTCCAAAAGTCTTTGATAATCATTCCAAGTTATTTGGGACTCCCAAAGGCCTCCCACATATTTGTGATCATGATCATGATATTAATTTGATTCCAGGAAGTGTTCCTCCAAACATCAGGCCTTACAGATATCCCTATGTCCAAAAGAGTGAAATTAAACATATGGTTGCAGAAATGCTAGAGGTTGGTATAATTCAACCTGGTCTAAGTTCTTTCTTGGCTCTACTAGTATTGGTTCACAAGAAGGATGGATCATGGTGCATGTGTCTAGATTATACGGAGCTCAACAAGCTCACTATCAAAGATAAATTTCTCATTCCTGTCATTGATGAATTATTGAATGAATTGCATGGATCAATTTACTTCACCAAGTTGGATCTTCATTTAGGATATCATCAAATGAAAATGAAGACTAAAGGCATTCCAAAAACAACATTTAGAACTCATGAGGGTCATTATGAATTTTTGGTCATGGCTTTTGGCCTTACAAATGCACCTTCTACATTTCAAGGTTTGATGAATTCAATTTTCAAAACCTTCCTTAGAAAACTTGTGTTAGTATTTTTTGATGATATACTAATCTACAACAAGCCTTGGAAGGATCACGTCCAACATGCTGACATGGTGCTCAAACTATTGGAGGTGAAACAATTATATGCAAAAATCTCCAAATGTTTCTTCGGAGTACAAGAAGTGGAATATCTGGATCATATTGTATCTCATGAAGGTGTTAGGGTAGACCCTAGAAAAATTAAACCCATCAAGGAATGGAAAATACCCACATCCAGAAAACATCTACGAGGATTTCTCGGGGTGACAGTGTATTATTGCAAGCTTTTTAAGAATTATCGGAGAATAACAACAACAACATTATTGAAGAAAGATGCATTTTCATGGACTCCAGAAGCAATGAAGGCCTTTGAACATCTTAACGTGCCAATGTGCCAAGTACTAGACCTAGCTACACTAAACTTCACAAAAATCTTTATTGTGGAACGTGATGCATCAAGAATGGGAATTGGTGTTTTTTTAATGTAAGAAGAAAGACCCATTGATTTCGAAAGTCGTCCAATTGAAGGAAAGTATTTACACAAAGCTATTTATGAGAAGGAAATGCTAGAAATACTACATGCACTTAAGCAATGGAAAACCTACCTAATGGGGAGACACTTCAAGGTAAAAGCAGATAATTATAGTCTTAAATACTTCTTACAACGAAGATTATCTTCAGAAGAGCAACAAAAATGGGTCACAAAGATATTTGGTTATGACTTTGAAATCATGTACAAAAAAGGAAAGAAAAATGTTGTGGCAAATGCACACTCAAGAAAGGATGAGGATGTGGAAGAATTTCTTTTCTCCATTTCTAGTATCCAACGAGATTGGATAAACAAAGCAAGGGATGAATGGAATAATGATGAGGAAGTGTTGGCACTCATTCAAAAGATACAACAAGATCCTAGTACATTTGATACATTTAACTAGAAAAATGATTTGTTATGCTACAAGGATCGGTTATATCTATGTAAGAATTCCAAACTCAAACAAAATATTATTAGGGAGTTGCACACCTCTACCTTAGGAGGGCACTTGAGATTTATAAAAACCTACCATAGGGCTAAGAAGGATTCCTTTTGGGATGGCCTTAAATAAAATATTCAAAATTTTGTGCCAGAATGTTTCGTTTGCTAAAAAAATAAATTTGAAACAATTAAGACCACAGGACTATTACAACCTTTATCCATTACAAGCCAATGTTGGGAGGAGCTTTCAATGGATTTTATCATAGGTTTATCCAAGTCTGAAGGAAAGAGTGTTGTCATGGTTGTAGTTGATAGACTTACCAAGTATGCACACTTTTTTGCATTATCTCATCCATTTGAAGTGAGTACAGTTTCTACTGCATTTATGGAAACAATTAAAAAGCTACATATAAACCCAAAGATTATTGTAACTAACAGAGATACCATTTTCATAAGAAATTTTTGGACGGAATTATTTTCTTGTCTTGGTACTCAGTTAGCTGATAGCTCATCTTATCATCCTCAATCTGATGGGAAAACTAAGATAGTAAACAAATTTTTGGAAGGATATCTTTGTTTCTTTTTATATGATAAAGAAACACAATGGGACAAATGGTTGCCTCTGGTTTAATGGTAGTATAGCATTTCCTTCCATACTACATAAAATGACCCTATTTATGGCACTCTATGGATGTCATCCACCATCCATCACATCATATTTAAGAGAAAATTCTAATGTTCAAGCAGTGGAAGATAACATCGAGTGTCAGCATCAAGTTCTCAAAATCTTAAAGGATAACCTCACCTTAGCGCAGAATAGAATGAAATAGGAGCCTGATCAACATTGCAGTGAAAGAAGCTTTGATGTAGGTGATTAGGTATTCCTACGGCTACAACCATATAAACAAAAGTCCCTTAAGCAAGCTAAGAATGATAATAAATTATCACCAAAGTATTATGGTCCATACAAGGATTTGCAAAAGATAGATACTATGGTGTACAAATTGGAGCTTCCTACATCTTCCTGAGGGCACTGAGTTTTCCATGTTTCATGCTTAAAGAAGGTTATAGGTGAAAAGCTTCGACTTCAAACAATATTGCCAAAACAATATCAGGAAGGGAAAATTATATTGGAATCTGAAGAAGTCAAAGAAAAAAGAACTCGAATACTACGAAATTGATCAATTTTAGAGTACTCATCAAGTGGAAGAACCTACCCTTTGAAGATTGCACATTGGAGGATGAGAATTTTATACAAAAGCATCTGGAACTACTCAATCGTTGAGGAAAACAATTTCTTGAAGGAGAGGGGCATGTTAGGTCCCTATAATACTAGTGATTCCCCTAATACTATTGTCATTGTATCCCTTATTGTATTTTTGTGCCCCTATTGTCCCCATATTGTTATTACTTTTGCCCATACAATCCCTCTATTGTTATTTTTGTGCCTTTATATTATTATTGTTATGTTGGCTTGGTTTTATTGTTACCCCTTAGACTCCTATATATAGAAGGTAGGTTTTGTCATTTGAATCATCAAAGAATTGTTCATTTGTGTAATGTAAAGGAGGTTGTCCCCTCGAAAAGGCTTATTTCTAAGGCATTGATCTATCTTTTCTATCTTTTTGTGAGCTGGTTTCATAATTTGGACTATGTCATCATGAGTGTATGGTTGATTATCCACTGTTTATGCACATTAGTATTCATGTGGTCAAGAGTATAGTTATGTGGTTGATGTTGTCATGCATGAAGGCATGATATGTGTAGTTGATATGGTGATGCATTAGTGGATGGACTCTAGCTAGAATGATGGTTAGATGGTTATATGTTTATGCTTTATATTTATGTATGTTTCCATGATTATGTTTGCATGTATCATGTTGATTTGTTGATATTGCAGATGAGGTATCCTCTTTGAATTATGCTAAGGTACGTTGGTTCATTTTGACTTGGTTTAGATGACATGATACACCTTGCAAGAAGAATCTCAAAGATGACTAGCAAGAATGTAAAATATAGTTCCCGAGACTCTCCCCGAGGATCATATGAGCAACGTGGTGTTCAAAATCCTTCTGACTTAGCAAACACTTTAAGAAAGGTCATGGATGAGGTCATGAAGGTTATGTTAGTTTGTTATAATACTAGTGTGTTCCCTCATTGTTATTGCTAATGTATACCCCTTATTTTTATATTTGTGCCCATGTAGTCCCCATATTGTTATTATCATGCCCTATAGAATCCCATTATTGTTATTTTCATGCCCTTACGTTATTATTTTTATGCTAGCTTTGATTATATTGTGACCCCTTAAACTCCTATATATAGAAAGGATGTATTGTCATTCGAATCATCCAAAAATTGTCCGTTTGTGTAATGTAGAGGAGGTTTCCTCCTCGAAGAAGCTAATTTTGAGGTCTCCAATCTATATCTTCTTCTATTGTTAGTTGGTTGCATAACATTTGTTATTAGAGCTTTGGATTCCTGGGCTTCACTTCTTCAAATAGGTGATCTTGGTATTTTAGCTATAACTTCTTTTTCTACGAGGTGTCAGAGGCTAAATTTTTACCACATTGATATGAAATCTCAGAGAACTTCATGTAAATTTTCCAGATCTTGGTTCGTTATATTTTCGGAGATATACCCTGAGGAAGTTAGGGTATTTGTGGGCTCCCAAATTTTGTCTCAAACAAGTGACCTAAGGAAAATCATCATAATGTTTTCTCTATGAAGCTTTAGGAGATAAAATTTATACCACATGGATCCGACATCTCAAACACATTCATGTACATATTTTAGATATTTGTTCGATATATTTTTTGACATATGCTATGAAGAAGTTAGGGTTTTTGCGGGCTTCATAATTATATGTAAGACAGGTGACTTAGGAAAAGATAGTAATAACTTTCACTTCATGAATCATATTTTAATTCTATAAAAAGTGAATAAATGTGCAAGAACTGTAGTGTTTTCTGTAGAAACTTCAGAGCTAAAGGTTGAAGCAGTGATACATGTAATCCCATACAACTTTTCTCTACTGAAGTAGTCCATAATTAAGTCATTGTGGGAGATTTGGCTTAACTCTTTCTTCAAGATTCCAATCTCGGTATGACTTGTGTGATTCTAAAGACAACTCAGGGAGTTACCACAGGAAGAAAGTTCAGAATTTGGAGATCTGAAATTGCAGAGTTACAATAACTTAAAATGAAGCTCGTAAAAGAAAGAAAATGTTGTGTATTTTTTTGTTAAATTTGCATAAACTTTGTTTGCTAAATTAGGTTGAAGTGATTCAAAGGGCATACTGAAGCATAATTATCATTAATTGATGCCCCAAAGGAAAAAATGGAAAAACGTAACCTGAAATATATACTATGACACATGAGCAAGAGGACAAAATGCAACATGATATATCTTTTTTTATTACAGTGGAATCGGTACATGGGCAACCTCGCGACTCGCATTACATGGGGTCGATTCTGTCTGCTACCTCTATAACCACTGGGAGCTGCACCTGCCCCTCTATACAGCTCCAAGGTTAGTCTGTGGGATTTAAACTTGTGAACTTCAGTACGGAACTCCCCTTTCTAATGAACTTCACCCCATTGTGATTACTAACTCGCCTACCCCCGTGGGGCTGCAACATGATATATCAAAATTACGAGATCAAGTGCAATAAATTTTGATCTCACAAAAAGTAACAAGAGATAATATGGATGGTTTGAAAAAACGACATGGAAGGTTTGAAGGAAGGTTTGAAAAAGTTTCTACAAGAGACTCTTCCTAATGGTGAAAAGACAGTGGAGGAAACTCATGATGAGAACAAAATAAATGTTAATCATGATTTCATAGACTCTAACATTGGATTGAAGACCCACCATTTTCCAAAGATCGATATCTAGAACTTTGATGACAAGGAACTTGTAACATCAATACTATAGATAGAGCAATATTTTGATCTCCATAATGTGAAAAACACATAAAAGCTAGGCATTGCAACTATGTATTTAGAACCAAATTAGTTTCTATAATATTGATGGATTTTCTCTCATAGACAAATTATGACTTGGTAAAATTTTATGGACGAAATGATAGAAAATTATGAGGATACAAAGAGAAACGCCTTCCTTAGCCAATTGATAAATCACAAACAAAAGGGTTCAATGGTGGAACACATTGAGGACTTACAAAAATTGAATATAAGGGTACAAGATATTCTAGAGGAGCATAGGATTAATGCCTTCATAGGGACTTTAAAGGATAACATCCATCATGAGGTTAAAGTTTGGGAACTTGATTCATCGAAGAAGGCATTTAGATCAGCAAGAAAAATTGAAAGAAAAATTATGGCAACAAGGATTCCTACCACTGACAACTATAAATATGGAAATGTTGTTGCTCCTAGCCTTTCGCAACCTACAAGGTTAAGAGTAAGACAATTGCAAGAAAGAAGATAAAGAGGGATTTGTTACAATTGTGATAGAAAATACGCTAAAGGTCATAAGTGTGCTTAGAAGAAATTTATTTGCATATATTGTGAAGAGGAGGAAGAAAGGACCAATAAACATCAAAAGAAGAGGATATATACCATGAACTAACCCTAGAGAAAGAAGAAATGAATCCAAGCATATGTTATATTGCATTGGAAGGAATTAGCACTCCTTAATCTCTCAATATAGAAGATCATATCAAGAAGAAAAAGGTAATATTGTTGATTGATTCAAGTCGTATTAATAATTTTATTCGTTGTAAGATAGCCAAGGAATTGAATTTATTCCTATATCCAACACTAGAGTGTCAAGTGATGGTTGCAAAAGGAGGAGCCATAAATTGAAATAGAATGTGCCATAATATCAAGATATCAAGTGAATAATATGTATTGATATTTCAATTCTTCCATTCCAATGTGTGGTGTTGATGTTGTACTAGGAGTCCAATGGCTACATTCTTGGGTACGATAACTTTTAATTTTCAAGAACGTTTCTTGAATTTCTTTTGGTAAGGAAATGGAGTTGAATTGAGGGTATCATAGGGAAGAAAGGAAATTTAATAATCTCTAATGACATGGAAAAGGTTGTAAATAAAGAACAACGAGGCGTAATTGGAAAATTATGTTCACTAGAGGTTCAAACATCAAAATCATCTAGTTCTCTAGATCTCCAAAAAGTCTAGGCGAATCATTCTAAGGTTGATACACTGGAAGATCACATCAAGTATCAAGAGTAAATTCTCCCACTCCTAAAAGATAACCTACATTTGGTTCATAATAGAATTAAACAATAGGGAGGTCAAGATCACAGTGAAAGAAGTTTTGATGTAGGTGATTGGTTATTTTTATGGCTAGAACATTATAAACAAATGTCCCTCAAGCAAGGTAAGAAGAATAATACATTATCACCAAAGTATTATGGTCCTTAAAAGGTGTTAAAAAATATTGGTATGATGGCTTACGAATTGGAGCTTCCTGCATCTTCCCGAGTGCACCCATTTTTCCATGTTTCATGTTTAAATAAGGTTATAGGTGACAGGCTCCTAGTTCAAACATTATTTCCAGAACTTGACGAGGAAGGAAAAAACGTATTAGAACTTGAATTAGTAATGGAAAGAGGAACTTGATAGCTACGTCGTCAATATATTTCATTGTATCAGATCAAGTGGAAGAACTTACCTACTAAAGATTCCACATGGGAGGATACAAATTTTATACAAAAGCTTCCTGAACTACTCAAATGATGACGATAACAATTTTTTGAAAGAGAGGGGCATATTATGTCCTTATAATACTGGTGTATTCCCTCATTGTTATTGTGAGTGAAACCCCTTATTGTTATTGTTGTGCCCATGTTGTCCCCATACTATTATTATTGTACCCCATAGAAGCCCACTATTATTATTATTATGTCAGCTCTGATTATGCTATGACCCCTTAGACTCTTATATATAGAAATGAGGTTTTTTCATTTCAATCATCCAAGAATTGTTCATTTGTGTAATGTAAAGGAGGTTGACCCCTCGTGGAGTATAATTTTGAATTGGTTTATCTATAGCTTCTTTTATTTTGTAAGTAGGTTGCATAGCAATCAGAATGATGGTTATATCATTATATTATTATGTGCGATATTTATATATGCCATCATGATTATGTTATGCTTGTATCAGGTGGATTTGTGATCTTTCAAACGAGGTATCCTCCTCAAATTATGCTAAGGTACGTTGGTTCATTATGACTTGGTTTAGCTGACATGATATACCTTGTAGGAAAAATATCAAAGCTGAATAGCAAAATGGTAAACTATAGTTCTTGGGAACCTCCATATCAATCATATGAGCAGTGCGATTTTGGGAATGCTTTGGACTTCCAAGACACTTTAAGGATCTTGAAGGGAGAAATAAGGAGTGGTATGGTAGACAATGACAAAATCACATAGCCATAGGAGAAACAAGCAAAGGTAAATGCATTAGTAATTCAAAGTTTTTCAGAATTGCAGTGACAAGGACCACTTCATGTTAGCCATGAGTGGGAGGACATAACTAATGGGGCATATGGAAATAGTTCTCCTAGTGGCTACAGGTCTAATAAAGAGCACATAGTTAGAGGTGGCATATCATTGGACACACCTAACAGGAGGAATGGTATGGTATGCATGGGCATCATTCTGGTTTCTCCTCTAGCGTACATTACAATACTCATCATAGTTACCATCCTTATAGGAAGGGTGAGTAGTTTCTTGAGCAGTTTAAGAAAGTCAAGACACCTAGATTCAATGGAAAGATGAAGCGGTCAAAAGATGTTGAGGCATGGATTCTTGGTTTGAAGAGATTGTTTTAGTTGCATAGCTATACAAAGAACATGGAAGCAAAGATACAACTTTATTTCTTAAAGGGAAAGAATATATTTGGTGGGAGGATGTGAAGAATGTTAAGAGTATTTAGGAGGATAACTTTACTTGGAACGAGTTTGAGAGGCTCTTCAAGAAGAAGTATTTTTCAGAAAGGTTCTATGATGACAAAACTAATGATTTTTATGAGTCACAAATAGGTTCCATGACACATGATGAGTATACTAGTGAATCATTAGAGCCTTTGAGATATGTGCCTTCCCTCAAGGAGGAGAAGGCCAAGGTTCAGAGGTTCATCAATGGACTACCTGTAGCATAGAGAGACCAGATTGAGTTTGATGAACCTAGATCATTGAAGGAGGCCATCTGAAAGCTGAAATGTTGTTATGAGAAGTAGAAGTGAAAATTTGAGCTTAAGCGAGACTTGAAAAGAAATAATAAAGTCAAAGGAAAATGGCCACCAAAGCGGGTAAGACCTCAAGATGTAGACGAGAAAGAAAATGTTGTCCCTTACAAGAAGTTAAATAAAGTTGAGAAGGGACATGGGGAACAACATACTAGAGTGAATGGTAGAGAACCATTGCAGTGTTGGATATGTGGAAAGGATCATCGTAAGAGGGATTGTTCATAGTATGAAGGTGGTGGACCCCATACCTATAGTTCTTAGAAGGCACATATAATTGGGGATGTCGGTGATAGAATTCCTTGAATTTATGCAATTGTATACAATATGTAAGCGGATCATCAACAATCTATCATTAATGTGGATGATAAGCTTTATGATCAAGTTATTTATATTTTGATTAATCCTAGATCAATTATCATTATATTGATCCTAACCTGGTGGATAAGTGTGGTTTAAGAAAATAAGTGCATATAGAATCTTGGTTGGTATAGTTGGCTACAAGTACAAATAAGAGAATTCAAAATTGGGTAAGAGCTTGTGCATTTGAGCTAAATGGTATGCCTACAATAGAAAATTTGAATATAATGACATTGGTATCATGTAGCATGATTTTGGGTATGGATTGGTTGTACCTTCACAGGACCAAAGTGGATTTCCTTGACAAGTCCATTGAGTACCTAGATGATAATGGGGAAAAGAGAATTTTTCAATGAAAAAAGAAACTTACATTAGTGAGGATGGTTATCGCTATGGACGCTACACATAGTTGCAGAAAAGGTTGTGTGATGTTTGTAGTGGATATATCTAGTGATAAGGATAAAGATGTTGAGGATGTAGAAATCTTCAAGAGGTGCCATGTATTGTAATGATATAAGGATGTGTTTGCAGCTAATATTCAAGAGATACGTCCTCACAGGGAAGTAGATTTCTCTATTCAGTTGGTGCCAAGAGTAGCACCAACATCGCAGGAACCTTATAGGATACATTATAGTTGAAATTCTAGTTAAAGGAAATGCTTGACAAGGGATACATTTTTCCAACTGTATCACCTTGGGGTGCACCAGTGTTGTTTGTAAAGAAGTATGGTACTCTCAGATTGTGCATTGACTAGAGGATGCTGAACAAGGTGATGATCAAGAACATGTAACCATTACCAAGGATTGATAATTTATTTGATCAATTGAAAGGAACAAAATTTTCTCTAAGATGGACTTGAGATCATGATACCATCATGTACGCATCAAGGAAGAGGATATCTACAAGCCTTCCTTCAGGACCGGTTATCGGAATTATGAGTTTGTGGAAGTTCCACTTGGTTTGACTAATGTCATGGCTACATTTATATGTTATATGAATAGTGTGTTGCATCCTTATTTGGACAATTTTATTACTGTATTCATTGATGACATCTTGATATACTCCATGAATGAAGAAGAGAATGTTGAGCATTTAGCAGTAGTCTTGACATTTCTAGGAGATCATCAATTGTATAGCAAGCTTAGCAAATGCAATTTCTTTCAAACAAAGGTGTATTACTTGGGACATGTTGTTTCCAAGGAAGGCATAACAGTAGATCCAAAAAATATAAGGGCCATCATGGAGTGGAAAACTCCTAAGAATGTGGATGAGGTGAGATCATTCATGGGGTTTGAAGTACTACATGAGGTTCATCATGAAATTCTCATGCATTGCATATCCTATGACATCATTTCATAGGAAAGGTAAGAAGTTCGAATGGACAAGAGAATGTGAACCTAGCTTTGATTAGTTGAAGAAATTGTTGACCAATGCTCCAGTCCTTAAAATTGCAGATCTAGATAAAGGCTTTACAGTGTGTATAAATGCATGAAAAAGAGGACTTGGTGGGGTCCTTATGTAGGAGGGACAGGTGATGTGTTATGTGTTTGGGAAGTTTAATGAGAACGAGTAGAACTACATGACTCATGATGTTAAGTTGGAAGAAATTATTAATGCCTTGAAGATGTGGAGGCATTATCTTCTTGGCAAAGGGTATATGTTGATGAGCGATCAAAATGGGTTGAAATACATTCTTAACCAGTTATAGTAATTAGTATTGATGAAGAGTTTAGACCTCAACTATTCAAATGTGATCCATCTGGTAATTTTGTTGGTTATATGGTATCAAAATATTCTCTCAAACATTTTATATAGCATGGTATCTATATACATTGAGTAGAATTGTGAGAATAGTCAATGGGTCCCTTTGTTAGAAGGGGTCATTAAGACCTATTACAGTACATGTAGAATGAGACTCTAGACTTTACCAATTATGGATATGGATGATTTCATTATCAATATATTTTCTTTTACTTAGATATGTGAATTTTCTAAATATGCTACATATTTTTTATATTTGAGAAATGTATGAGTAATTCAAAGAGTTTATTTGTTATGCTCTTAACCTATGAGAAGATACCAGAATACCAAATATGGGAAGAAATATACCCATAACATAGAACAATGGGAAATAATAGCATGTATTTTATTATTCAGAAAGGAAACCAATGTTCACTTGCCTCTTTGAGGGGGCAACCTCCAATAGAGCTGGGCTTGATTACAAAATAAGACACAATGCTCCATAAGGGGAGTCTCTATCCTTTATATAAGATTCGTACATGCAATACCATGGGCTAGTACCATGGTTCTTATTAATACCATTTATCTAATACCGTGGCCCATTTGTAACTAACTGTGGTCCCTTTTTTAAATGCGGGTCAACCACTTATAATTATTCATATGGGATTTATTGACTCTTTAACTAACTATAACTATGAATCGACCCTCTTACATAAATAAGGGGGATAGGGTCGGACCCTAACATTCCCTCCCCCATAAAAATAGCCTTGTCCTCGAGGCTGAAGCTGCAGAAATTGTTGAAGAATAATGGTTGGTTCCCAGGTCACATCCTTTGGAGAGGTTTCTTTCCACTTGATGAGGACTTCCTTTGTCATGCGGGCATGCAGGTGTTGTTCTCACGTGTCAAGAACCTATTCAGGTTGGAGCTGGATTGAACCTTCTTCATCCAATTCTGATAGACTGACTTGAATTCCACGATTGTTCCCAACCACTTCCTTCAGGCATCATACATGGAAGGCAGGATGTATTTTTGTAGTGGGTGGCAAGGCTAGCTGGTAGGCTACTTCTCCGATGCATTGAAGTATTTGATACGGTTTCTAGAATTTTGCAGATAATTTCTAAAAACCTGTGTCTTTGAGTGATGTTTGCTTATATGTTTGCAGCCTCAATAATACCTGATCCCCTTCTTGAAACTTGCACTCTAAACGATGTTCATCCACCTGTTGCTTCATGCGATTCTAGGCTTGATGGAGATTCTCTTTGAGGTGGGCAAGCATGGTTGCATGTTTTTTTAGGAGTTGATCCACTGCTTGTACCTTAGATCATCCCTGGATATAAGAAGTAGGTGAAGGGGGGAGTTGACCATAAACTACTTCATATGGAGTCATCTTTGTGGTGGCATGATAGTTAGTATTATACCACCATTTGGATAGAGGTAACCAGTTTACCCATAGATGTTGCTTTTCTGAAGTGAAACACCTGAGGTAGGTCTCCAGATATTTGTTGACTGCTTCAATTTGACCATCAGTTTAGGGATGATAGGATGTATTGAGTTGTAGTTGGGTACCCTCTAGCCTAAATAGTTCCTACCAAAAGTTACTAGTGAATATCAAGTCACGATCAAACACAATGGAAGTAGTCATGCCGTGCAATTTGAAGATCTGGTCCATGAAAGATTGAGCCACCAAAGCGGGTTTAAAATGGTGTGGTAGGGCGTAAAAATGAGCATACTTAGAAAGTCTATACACAACCAACATGATGATAGACTTGTCGCCTAACTTCGGAAGACTAGTAATTAAATCCATAGAAATCTGCATCCAGATTGAGACAGGTATGGGCAATTGTTGTAAGGTGCCTGGGGATTTAACTATTTCCCCTTTGTGGAACTGACAAACATCACACTCAGCTACAAAAGTAAGAATTTCATTTTTCATGCCTGTCGAAAAAAATGAACGTTGAGTGTGAGCATAAGTCTTCTGAAAGCCTGAATGGTCTGCAGTGGGAGATGATTGCAATTCTGCCAAAATGTGACTTTTGAGGGTGGATGTTTGTTATATCACTACTTTGTCCTTATAGCGAATAATCTCATCCTGCCAAGAGTAGCCCGCTGTGGAATTTGGATTTGCCTAGAATTTATTAATGAGTTGGGAGAGCAAAGGATGTGAAAACCATTCCTTGTGAGCCTCTTCAATCCATTATGGAATGGGAAGAGAGATTGCTAGTAGGGTACCTTCCTCCTCAAATTGGCGTGATAAAGCATCTTCTATCACATTTTTGTGCCCTTTCTTGTAAATTATCTGATATCATATTCCAACATTTTGGCTAGCCATTTATTTTGTTGTGGCGAGGATAGGTGTTGCTCAAAAAAATAGTTAAGGCATTCATGGTCTGTGCGGATTTGGAATCCACCCTGACACCTTCACGCCCCACAATGTGGCCCAAATACTTGAATTCTTTCATGCCAAAAGAACACTTGGACAATTTGACAAATAATTTATGGTTCTGGAGCAGTTGCAAGAGCAGGTATACATGTTGAAGATGTGTTTCCCAGATGAGGCTATAGATGAGGATGTTATCAAAGAAAGCAAGGACAAATTTTCTGAGATATGGTTTGAGCAGGTTATTCATGAGGTTGAAAAGTGGATGGGGCATTACAGATACCAAACGGCATGACCAGGAATTCATAATGGCATGCATGAGTTTGGAAATCAGTCTTTGTAATGTCTACTTCTTTCATGTGAATTTTGTGATAACCTGAGCGAAGGTCGGGCTTAGCAAAGAATTGAGCCCCATTTAGTTCATCCAACAAATAGTCAACAACCAGGATGGGAAATTTATCTTTGCAATTCAGCTTGTTGAGGGCCCTGAAGTCTGGACACATATGACATTCCTCATCTTTCTTGAGTACCATGACCACGGGTGACGATAAGGAATAATGCTAGGACAAATGACACCGGCTTCCAGGAGTTCTTTAATGATTTTTTCAATTTCATTCTTTTCAGTGAAAGGATATCTATATGGGCACACATTTGGTGGTTGTGCCCCTGGGACCAAAGTAATTCTATGATCATGTTCACCTCTCGAGTGTGGAAGCTCATGAGGCTTGTCAAAGACCTGCAGATGGTTGTTTAAGACCTGTGGCATCTCAGGATGAATATGAGGAGAAGTGGGATCGAAGGCATAGATGGCATTAAATTGGGCTATAACTCCATGGTGGCCCTCTTTTAACAAATTTTGCATCCTATGCGTGCTGATGATAGAAGGAGCACCTGCCTGCAGTCCGCGGAGTGTATGCGTGTGGTCACTCTGTTTAAATCTCATATATAACTCTTGGAAATCCATTGTTTTTTGGCCGAGTGTGCAGAGCCATTCATCACCCAAGAAATTGTCACACCCATCCATGTTGATGGCAAGCATGTGGGTCTTTAGGTGATAATATTCCATTTGAAGTTTGACATTTTCATAGCGCCCTTCACATTTCATTATCCCCCCATCGACAATATGGACCTAGAAATTAGAGACTACTCGACAAAACAATGCACTACTTCAGAAACTCTTTAATGGATAAAATTATGCATACGACCACAATCAATCAAGATTACTACAGGGCAATGTTTAATAAAACCTTTGATTTTGAGAGTTTGGGGAGAAGAAATTCCTTCCAAATCATGGACTGAGATAACCATTTCTTCTGGTGTAGCTTGGAGCTCATTGTCTAGCTAGTTGCCCTCATCTTCCTCCTCTAGTCCCTCAAATGGTGGGGCTTCCTCAGATGAAATATGATCATTAGCATCAATTTGAAAAAATCTGGGTTCATTGCATTTATGCCCCGGGGAGTATTTCTCATCACAGTAGTAACACAATCCTTTCTTTCTTCTTTCCACTATTTTTGCTGGCGATACCTTTTGAACCTTAAGTGTTTGGGTAGTACTCCAATCTTGGGTGGGGCGTCCCTTGGCTATGAAATTTGGATGAGTCGATTGGGTCGCTAATACACATTCTACTTCACAAGCTGTCATGGAATCTGCCAGCCATGAGACTAGGTGGTGCATTTGTACATGGGCTTGTATGGTGTCTTTGAGACTACTGATAAAACATTCCAAGTAGAATTCATTTGCTAGACCTCCTATGCAAAAGGCTAATGCTTCAAAGGCTTTAATATAGTATTGCACTGTGCCTGTCTATCGGAGCTTTGTAAGATAACCCAAAAATTTATATTCAGGGTTAAAGCAATCAAAAATGGCTTTTGAGAATATCTACCAAGTCATTGGCTTTGCATAGTAGCATTGATGCCACTACCACCATTTCCATCTTTCTTGGTCTGAGTACAGGCTTCCCACACTTAACTTAGTCGCATCATCTATAATGTGATTAAGGGTGAATTATTGCTCCATTTGTGATAGCCATATGGACGGATGAGAGCCATCAAATTTATACATGTCCAACTTGGGTGGTCGAGGTTTGGAATGTTGGTGATCTCCAATGAGTTGAAGAGAATGGCTAGATTCACCCTCAAGGTTTTCATTAAAAGCATATGCCTCTGATTGTTCCCGCGACTTGCCATTTGTGATTTTGTCATTTAAGGACTCGATTTGCTTCGTTAATTCCTCCAACTTTTATTCAAGGGTGTATATTCTCATTGGCCATATCTCGAGCTTTGGTTTGTACCATGCACAGATCTAGTGCACTTGTCGTTACTGTACTCTTCGCTTAGGAATACTGCAGTAGTCGATTCCCATAAAACTTCATTCTGCCCAATGTCTTGCGAGAATCACACCCAGGTAAAGGAGCCAGAAGCCTCCCTACACAAATAGTCAGATCTGTCAGCAAAACTGCAAAGTATGAGTAGGAATGTGGTAGTGGTTGAACCCCTGCTGCTAAATCTGAATAACGGATCTGATTGTTGCTGCTATGATAGAAACCAACCTGCTAGGTCTGCTCTGGCAAAGGCAAGGCGCGATCTAGAGAGAAACAAGCGAACTATGCTCTCAAGGAGTGTCAAGTGCTACAGATCGAAATATACATAAGGGTCCAACAGTAGTACTTGACCCAATCTTTGAGGTCACTAACTAACGCGGATCAACCATATCCCTAGCCATACTACCCAACTATCCTATCGTACGGGTGAGTCATCTCCGCAAGTGCTATTCTCGATGTACTGTAGTAGCAAAACGACCGACAATTTATCTACGGTGAGGTTCTAGGTGAGCCTAGGGGGCTTCTGATATACCTATAGGGTACCTGGAAGATAGTCCTTTCACAGGTATGTCTGATGCGCTACTACTCGAAGGGTTACCCACAGGGGTTACAAGGGAGTCCAACAAGCATGACCACCTCTTGTATTTCTTGTGTGCATGCCTCCCCAAATCCGTAGGTTTATGTGCTCAATGACAGATCCCGTGGTTTAAAGACCCTGAAACATATCTCTAGCCAAAAAAATTCTGCTAAAAATGGAGATCCTACCAACCCTAGAAAGTGCCTTGATACCACTTGTTATGCTCTTGACCTGTGAGAAGATACCAGAATACCAAATATGCGAAGAAATATACCCAGAAAATAATAAATACACCCAGAACATAGAACAATGAGAAATAACAACATGTATTTTATTATTCAGAAAGGAAAGCAATGTTCACTTGCCTCCTCGAGGGGGCAACCTCCAATAGAGTTGGGCTCAATTATAAAATAAGACACAACGCTCCTTAAGGGGAGTCTCTATCCTTTATATAGGATTCATACGTGCAATACCATGGGTCAATACCATGGTTCTTATTAATAAGATCTATCTAATACCATCGCCCATTTTCAACTAACTGTGGTCCCTTCATTAAATGTGGGTCAACCACTTACAATTATTAATATGGGATTTATTGACTCTTTAACTAGCTATAACTATGACTCAACCCTATTACATAAATAAGGGAATTATGGATGGACCCTAATATTATGTGCATTAGAAATACATACAAAATTCATTGTATATACATAATTGAGAGTATAAAGGAGCAACATTACACATTGAACATTCATGCAACCTTGGATTAGAGGGTGTGAGGCTTTCTTTATTTTTTACGTTTGTGGACATTTTTTACAAACAAAAGGCTTGCTACTATCTTCCTTAGGATTTTGTCTTCCTAATGCATCACTGCTACCCTTTGTGCATGATTTCAGTGAATGTATATGTGCTTCTTTAACCTTTACTCTTCATGTTACCTCTAGGACTTGCAATCAAGGAATTGTATTGAACTGAAATATTTGGAAGGTCGAACTCACATTAAATGATTTCTTGAACCCCACATTTATTTCCTTAGAAACAAATTTATGTAGCACTTGCATTCATTGCATTTATCCTTTTGTGATTGCTTTAAGGGAATGGTGGGTATCCCAACAAATTTATGATTGTTGGTTCAACCCTTATCAACTTCAACCTTGTGCTTGTCGATAAGACCTGTGTTAATAACTACTTTGTTAATGATTACTTTACCAATGGTTCCTTATCGATCAAGTCTCTTTAAAATAAGGCATATGTTCATATCTTCTCTTGTTGATGACGAAGAGGTGTGGACATTCATTCACACGTTACAATAAGATGCCAGTGAATATGCCACTTTTTTCTGGAAAAGTGATTCAATATGGTACAAGCATCACTTAATCTATCTAAACATTCCAAAGTCAATGAAAACTTTCTTTTGGAATTTCACATCTCTTATATAGGAGCGAACTCAAGATTTTTGTAAACTTACCATAAGGTCAAGAAGGAATTTCTTTGGGATGGCGTTAAATTCGGTGTTAAGAAGTTTGTGGTTGAATGTTTGGATTTCCAATAAAATAAAATCAAGGAAATTAAAGATCCACATCTTTTACAACTGTTAGCCACTCCAAGTTAGTTTTGGGAGGAGTCTTAATGGATTTTAGTAGGATCAAGAGGAGAATGTGTGACAGGGATGACACCTCTCTCCAAAGGTTGTAATATAAAATTGTGGAACTCACTTTAGTATTCTTGTCGCATTCAACTTGAACATTTGAAACTGAAATCTGAAGAAAATTGACATTTTTAAAGAAATATACGACATGCCAACCCTAAATTGAAATTTTCTACCTGTGTTGAAAGATATCCTATTTTTATAAATTTTATTTATATTGTTTGAAAGTTTCAGAGTTTTTTTCATAATGATCATTTTTTATTGGTTTTTGTTGGGATATAGGATTTCAAACAGAAATAAGATCCCTGATATTAAAGGTTATGGTTTAAAAATTTTCATTATTATTCAATATGAGCATGACCGAACATTATAAGTTGAACTTCTTGAGTTCTTATGATATTGGTTTGATGTTGTTTAGTTTTTAGTTTTCGGTTTCTGGTGAGCTCCAGTATTGTATCAATAATGCTGCAACTCCTGGGGCTTCCTTCTTTACTTTTATCAAGCAAGTAGTTTGTAACAAACTTGGAAGTGATGGTGTTGTATGCACAAGTAATAACTCTTACTGGAAGCTGTCACTTGGTCAGCTGGTGCAACTTCGCTACGAGCTTAAGCCAACTTCTATGAGTTCTCAGAAGAAGCTTTTAACTATGATGAAAGAAAAATAACTCTATAAGGGCTATTCTATTTGCAGAAAGAGAAGGAAAACTGAAATGTAACGCAAACCCTAACAAACCCTAATTTACCTATTAACCCTACTTTTGCAAGAAAATAGATGAAAACTGATGAAATGAGTGCCGTTGACTAATGAAAAGGTATATTTCATTTATTCAAGCTATTTCTGAGAGGAAATGAGAAGAAAACATATTTTTGTGCTTTTGAGTGTTTTTATGTGGAATTATTATGCTTGTGATTTATCCAATTGTGATTGTGTCGAGGTTTGGTGGAAAAGGAATATGGAGTTGGCTTTTGCAGATGGTGAGGAAGGTGTGGAGAGGCCCTAAGAAGCCCCTAGTACCCTTCTAAATACTTCCATAGTGATCAAACTTTGAAAAATCACTCACAGGAAATTCTACAGGAGGCTGCAGGGGATCTATAGGGGGATCTACAGGAGGATCTACAGGAGGAGGGTGTGAGCTATTTTTGGAGTTTTGAAATGGCAAGGAAGCAGCTTTATGGAGAAAAATGCAGAAATTAGGGCAGATTGGTGAAATGTTGCAAATGACTTCGGAGATCTATTAGAAGTGAGCTGGTGCTGGCTGATTTATGGATGGATGGTGAGCTGAGGTGTCCTACAAGAGATCTGCACATCTACTTACAAAATTGTTGAAAGAAACGACGAAAAATTGAAATTTCTCTAGCTTAACCTAATTTCTGACCTAAAAACAGAAAATGTTGAACAATAACCTATGGAAAGAAAAGAGTGTAGAGAGAACTATGGTAAAATAGTAGGAAATGATCTAAGCAATTAAATCTGAACCAATATCAACCTTTCCAAATCAAGTTATCACACTAGCAGTTGCATGGAAGAGAAAAAATTGTGTTTTTGGTCACAATAGCAGTGCCCTGACCTCAAATCATAGTCCCACGAGGGGAGAAAGGAGATCAGGGCCTGCTATTGGCCTTTTTGAATCTTATTATGTTGCCGCAGTATCCTACTTAAGCAACTGAAACAAAAACAACTATACTAACCATCAAAAGCAACCTAATCTAACAAAATAAAATGAATCTATACAACAAAAATTAACTCATGAATTGAAGAAAAATCATATAAGTACATAGTAGGAGGTGGTGGGAAGCTTGGGTTGGGCCCTAATCCAAGAGCTTTAGCCCTCTAAAAATATTAGTGTTGGCTCAAAAATTGTTTCATCTTCATTATCAATAATAGCAGTTACATTACATAAGCTCTTCTCAAAAAGGAACTTGAAAATGAGTTGAACACAATGTTGCACAAAAGTGTGAAAACCTAATAATAACTGGCTAACCCACTGAGGCTCTAAGCCTCCTTATTTATACAAATCAATTCCTCCAATAGTCCTCCTAAAATCAGGGAACTCGACTTCCTAGAACTGGAGATAAAGAAGAGTCCTACTTTACTTGCTCGACTGCCCCTAGGAATCATCAATGTGGACCCTTGTGCTCCAAGTTTCTGATAAAGGATTCAAGGAAATGGGTCATAAATGAAGGAGACACACCCCCTACAAGTCCTCTTCCTTGTTTTCCTTGAGTTTTGGCTACCATTAATCCCTTGACTTTGTTAAAAAATGACCAAAAAATCTGCATAAGGCACATATTAGACTACATGGCAAAATGACTAACCCAATTCACTCTATTAGCATAAATATATTCAAAAACATATAAAAAGCTAACGATAATGGTAGATTAAGTTGAAATAAGAGGTAGAATGAGCCCATATAATTACCCATTTCTGGGGCTTATCATCAACCCCTTGTTGAATGGGTTGCTCATTCTCTAAGCAACTAATCTATCTCTTCATCCTTAATGGCTCTGACAGATTCCCTGACATCCCAAGCCTCTGATGTGATGTATTCATCTTTATCATGGAAACCTTCTTTCCTATCCACTTCTTCCCATTTTTTTTGTTCTTCCACGTCCTTTACTCCTTCCAATAGTCCTAGTAGCAGTGGAGGACTGAATTTAAGGCTAATCCAATTTGCCTTCAAGCTTTGAATTGAGTGCTTATATAGGGGCACTATCCTGATGGCTTCCATCATCTTGTTTGGGGAGTGATATTTCCTTACGCTTAGGCTGTGTGGCAATGTATTCCACCTTCTCATGCAGGCATGGATGCAGTCATCTCCAAACAATCTCTCCATATCCTCGAGATGAGCAACCTGTGCTTGCTTGTCAACATTGTCAGGTACAACTTGAGGATTAGCTGTAAGGTGTTGGTGGGAATAGATGAGAGCGAAGGGTTCTATTGGTTCTGATCTAATCATCAGGGGTTCACTCAACTCTTTTGCCATCATTTTCTGGATTTCCATTGCCCTTTTCTCTTCATGGCTCATCCAAGATGCCATAGCCATTAGCTGCAAGTCTCCCAATGTAGCATTTGGATCCCATAAGTTCATGTAAGTAAGTTCCATGTTGTGCAGGTAAGATTTTGCTAGCTTTGCTTTATCCTCACCTGAGATATGATCACATAAATGCATAAATTGGCCATAATCTTGAAAAGGTATTGTGCCCCTCTGGGCCAGTGTCTTAATATAAAATTTGAGTCACTGATCTTTATGGTACAGTGCATATGATTTGAATGGCTGCCTACACTATAATTCCTTTATTTCCCAACTAGCCATGTAGGCTAACTGGGCTTCCTTTTCCTGTAGCTGCCTTTCAAAATCAATACTTCATTTTCTTCCTGGGATTCTTTTTCCTGCTGCTGTTTCAACAATGTCTCACTGTCTGTCTGGGGTTCCTCTTCTTGTTTCTGTCTATTTGCTTCCTCACTATCTGCCTAGGGTTCCTCTTTCTATTGTTTTCCTTTTAAGATTAATAGCTCATTTGCTCCTAGAGGTTCCCTTTCTTGTAGCTTGTTTTTCAACATTTCAGTTTCTTGCTCCAATTGAGCTCTTCTTATGCTTTTTGTATGCCTTACCATGCTCAATCTTTTCGCATCTCTCTCAACTTGTTTTCCATGTGCCCAATGTCTTCTAGCCCTATTGATTTTGCATGAATCCATGTATGGGTCTTGACTCTTTTCGTTTCCATCTCAAAGAAAAGAGGCACTACAAACTTTTGTGGGATGATCTTCCCACCTTCCAAAAGGTTGTTGTAGGAACCTAAGTTAGGTTGAGGTCTACGCTCTGGTATCTCTTTTGCCTTATCTTCCTCCTGGGTCTATTCTTCTGCCTTCTTTTCAAGTTTCTCAGTTTCTTTGAGCTTTTCCAATGTCTCCAGTAGAGAGGTCTGCACCTCCCTTAGGACTACTTTAGAGTCCACTGATTTTATCCTTTCTTTCCAAGTAGAGTTCTTATGACTTCCTATCTCATAAGAAATGGATATTTTGGAGGGAGATTCATCCTTTGTTACATAGGTACATCCTCAATGATGATGGGTTCCTTTGAAGGTGGTTGAGGCTTCCCCATCTTGATTCTGGTGCTCTTTCGAGCTTTCAAGTACATGTATGGTTGTATTTTTCTTTTCCATTTTTCCTTGGCTAGAGTACTGAGTGCAGCAAGAATAGTTGTTACCTCTCTTGCTAGTGTCTCAGGAAACACTTCTTCCTACTATTTTTCTTCTTCTTCATCTATTGTTTTGCATGTTTATGCTGGTTTTGTGTCTATTGTCTCTGAATCTGTTTTCTCTGTTGCTTGTTTAGCTTTTGCCCTTCCTGTGACAACCTCTTTTTGAGCTGTATTGGGTTTCTTCTTTTCAGTTATTGTCCTATTCCTTTTCTCTGCTATGGTTTTGCCTTTTTCAGCTTTTGATGCTATTTTCTTCTCTGCTTAAGTTTCAATTGTGGTGGTGTCATGTTTCTCCTCTCCACTCTATTTTTCTTCTTTTTCTTCTCCCAATTGAATATTTTGTACCTCTTCATGGATTTACTTCTCAGGTTCCTCTTTTTGTTCCTCCTCTTCACTGCTAGATGGACTAAGGTCATCAGAAAGAGTTTTTATGTCATCTTCTTTAGTCATGTTCCTGAAAATCTCCAAAGGTATAGGGATTGTGTATGTGTGGAGGGTATCCTCCACCAGCAATTTAATGGGCCCATGGTGAGCCAGCTGGTCTGGAACCCTTTCATTCAATTTTTTGCTATGCTCTATCAAGGATTGGAGGAGAAAATATCGAAGATTGAGTATTCTAGATGCAGATAGGTCCATGCCATATCTTAGTTCCTATAACAGTCTGAAATGATAACCATATACAATAATGTATCTTCCTTCACAGGAGATGAATTTCATGATCTGATAGTTGACTTCACCCGAAGGATAAGTTATACTTTTCCATGTGATCCCATTCTTATCCTCCACAGGATGTTCATCAAGTTGGAAAAAGTACTATTTAGCAACTTGTCCTAGTGGTTTTTCTTTTGCTCCAGCGGAGCCCAAGTGGAAGACTTGTAATTCTGTTGATGAACTCTGGTGTAAGTTCTATGGTTAGACCCCTAAAACTAACTGTAGCATGGGTTTTTGAATGGAGACTTAGAGATAATAAAAATTCATTTATGACTTCCTCATCATACCCATGAAGTTTCCCAAAGAAAGGCATCCAATTTTACCTGGTAAAGAGGGCTACCACTTCAGCGTGTTCATGGAATTTAGTGGAATTCAGAGGCTCCTTTCTCATAAAACCCCCTGTTGTTATGTTTAGTGACTGCTGGAGATTCTTAGGTTAGGAGGAAGGCAGCAAATTTTTAAACCCGAAAACAGAGGAATGGCTGAGGCTTTTTCTTTCTGGAACCAAAGAGGGAATTTTTCGTGTTCTTTTTTTTTTAACAAGAGCAATTTTCAATTTTCCTTCCCTTCAAACCCTGTTCTCAAACTTAATTTACTTCTCGATCTGTTTGAGGGAAATAATGTTCTTCTTTTATTAAAGAAAAGAGAGAGTATTCCGGACAGTGTTTTTCTCTTTTCTCAAAGTAAGCAGACCACCCAATGAAAATTCATTGTTTTACAGGCTTAATTTCCTATGGTTGCATCACTTCCTTGTATAGGAGAATACCACGAAGGAGAAGGAGACAAAATTTTAGTGCAGAGAGTAAAACAGAGAGACTGTATATATTTCAAAAAACATAAGCAGATTTCTATTCTCACTTTTTTTCTTTTCAACTCAATACTTCGATTCAAATCCCTCCATCTTTTATAGATATATAACATGTAGAGTGGGTTTTCTGAGCCTATGTTTTTTGAGCTTGAATTTGGAATAATTCCTGAATCTTCCTTCTGCAGAGCTGCTCACTGGTGTTCCTGTAGAAAGGCTCTTGTAGACTGTGTTTCCGCTCCTGTAGAGCCCGATAAGTGGAAGGGTTTCGATACTGATTGAGAGTGATTGTTTCGAGGATATAAAGATGGTAGGTAAGTTGTTGCAGTGGAGAGCACAATGATACAAATGAAACAATGTTGATGAAGGCGTTGATTGTAGCATACATAAGATTATGGTGTGTTCTCCGGTGATGAGGTGAGATGGCAGGAAGGGTAGGTTATCTTCATCCGAACCGTTGGTCCCTACGCTAGTGCCATTATGATACTTCATGCCACCTGCCTACAATCACTTCCATCACTCCCATTATATGCCACCACCGCTACTTGTCTTGAGCTTTTCTTCCCGAGTTAACTGAACACACATGTTGATTGCACCCACTGAATGTTGTTGAATTGGACGAGGCTTTTTTAAACTGGACGAGGGTGGCAAGTTAGGTGGCCACCAATTTCATTTAATCATGACTATCTCAATGGTTCATGAAGTTTCTAAATGATATTCATGCAACAAAGGAACGGGTTTAGTCACTTATCTGTTAGTCGCTACCATGCTTTGCATGCTCAAACTTTGGCACTTTGTTCATGGATTGCTGTTGATGTTTGCGCTTGTGGCTTTTGAAATGGTGACTTGGATACCTCATACTAGTGATATTCGAATCAGGAATGGTTCCTTGTGCATTGTATACACCCGTGGCTGCACTGACCCTGCCTCTAGAGCTTGTTTTTTTAAGGGGATTAGTTGTTACAGGAATCGTGAAGGATTTCCTGTAACTGCTTCTCCCTCTAAAATTTCTAGTTGAGGTTTGAGCGGGGACTGAAGAGATAGTTGAGGAAGGTTTTGAAGGAAAAGGAAAAGTAGCTGGTATGCATTAGGTAAGAAACAAGTTAAGGATGCTGCTGTTTTATTCTTCATCATTTTTTTTAAACAAAAGAAACATAATTTATGTGTTTTCTGTGCAAGGAATAAAGAAGCGAGTGGAAACGTGGTGGTGCAATGATGGAATGGATAGTTAAGAGTATGAATGGTGGTAGGGAGGTCCAAAGGTCTTTTGGACAAATTCATAGTCCACTGATTCTTATCTGAACTTGATTTCGAGCTTTCTGTGGTTTCTACAGGAGCCTCCTATAGAATGCACAAAGCTTCCTGTAGAATGCATAATTTCTAGAATAAGTGAGAATAGGGCATGGGAAAGGAAAATGGTGATGGAGAAATGATCTATGAAGGGTGTATTTAGCTTGGCCATGTCCTTTTTTCTTTTCTGACCCTCCTACAATCTGCAATGCATTCAAAAGAAGTTAGTTTTTCTGCCTTTTTTTTCTGTTATTTTCTCTGTTTTTTCTCTATTTTTTCTCTCTCTTTTTTTATGAGATAGTTGGGGCGCCTTCAAGATGTTTTCACCCTCACTGCCTACCCTAAGTGCCTCAAGGAGGTTTTCACCCAGGGATCTTTAATTCTCTTTTTCCATTTTTTTTTCTTTTTCAGTTTTTTTTTTGTGTGTTTAGGGTGTGGGTGGAGTGAAGGTAGAGACTGCTCCACTACCAACACTGTTTTACTCATATTCTCAATGAATTCTTGCTTGGATGGGGATGTCTTCTTCATCGATGGTCAAGATCAGAACTGAACCATTTTCATTACACTTTTATACTGTGTATAGTCCCAGCCATCTTGTCCTTAGTTTTCCATTAAAATCTTTATATCTTGAATCATACAGCAGCACCCAATCTCCTTCCTAGAATTTTTTTCTTTGAGGTGCCTGTCATGCCATATTTTCCTTTGAAGTTGGACTACCTCTGAGTGGAGAAGGGCCTGCAATCTCTGTAAATCCAATCCATTCAGCTGAAGTCACATTTCCTTTTGTACATGGTTGAGATATAGCTCCAACTGAGCTGCCATCCTTAGTGTGTTATATTCAAATTATATTAACAATGAATCCTTCTTCGCATAGACCAACTCACAGGGTGTGAACCCTATGGTGGTTTTCCAAGTGGTGTTATAGGCCCAGGTGGCCTCAACCAACTGATTTGTCCAATATTTTATGTTGCTGCTCACTACCTTGGTCAAAATTCCTTCCAAAGCTCTGTTAGTGATTTCCACGTATCCATTTGCTTGTGGATGATAAGGGGTGGACGTTATGTGCTTAATTTTGTGATGTGTGATCAGTTCCTCAATCAGATTGGAGGTAAATTCACTCCTTTGATCTGCCACTAATTCTCTTGGATAGCCAAACTTGTAGAAGATATTCTCTCTCAAAAACATAGCTACTTTTTCTTTTGTTGTTGCCTTGATTGCCTTTGTTTCTACCCTTTTTGTTTGATAATCAGTGCACATAATGATGTGAGATTTCTGTTTTGAAGGAGGGTAGACAGGACCCACAAAGTCCATGCCCCACTTCTCAAATGGCTCGAAAGTTGCTTGAGGTTGTATGGGCATCTCATCCCTTGGAGTAGGTTTCCCCATCCATTGACATTGGTCACATTGGCTGATATATCTCCTAAAATCTTGATGAGGAGTGGGCCAATAGTAACCTGCTTGTACAATTCTAAAGGGAGTCCTCTTTGCTATGAAATGGCCCCCACAGGGCCCATCATGACACATTAGGAGAATGTGAAAAACATCCTCCTCCCTGACACATCACTTCAAAATCTGATCTGGGCCAAGTTTGAAGAGATTTCCCCCAATCCAAGTGAATTGAGCACTTTTCCTCATGATCTTTCTCTTCTCTTTTGAGGACAAGCATGCTGGAAACTGTGTTGAAACCAAGTAATTTGCTATATCAGCAAACCATGGAGAGAGTAGTGAGATAGAAAATAAGTGTTCATCTGGCATTCGATCATCCACCATTCCTTCTTCACCTACAGGTAGATATAGTCTAGATAGAATATCAGCAACAACATTTTCCTTACTCAGCTTATCAACAATGGTTAAATCAAATTGTTGCAATAAAAGTAACCATCTAATAATAGGAGCATTTACATGTGCTTTGTTCATTAAATACCTAACTAAACATGATCAGTGTGTATGAATGTTTGATAGCCGGTGATGTAGTGTTTGAATTTATTTAGAGAATGGACTACAACTAGGAGCTCTATTTCTATTACAGTGTAGTTTAGTTCTACCTTGGACAAGTTTTTACTTACAAAATATATGGCATAAGGTAGCTTCTTATCAATTTTCCCTAACGCTACTCCTATTGATGTTTTCTAGGAATCTATATGAATGTGGAAAGGTAAGGCCCAGTTTGGACCTCACAAAATTGGGGAAGTCACTAGTTTCCTTTTCAAAGTATCCAGAACCTCTTAACAGTTGTCAGTGCATATGAACTCAGCATCTTTCTCTAAAAGACGAAACAATGGAGAGGCTAGCTTATTGATATCCTTAATGAATATTCTATAATACCCTACTAAACCTAGGACACCTCGAACATCTCTTACATTTTAAGGAGGTGGCACCCTTTGGATGATGGCAATTTTGTTGGGATCCACCTGTCATCCTTGCTGAGAAATTGTATGACCTAGAACGGTCCCTTCAGTCATCAGGAATTTGCATTTTTCAAGACTAAGGGACAAGTTCGTTCCAATGCACTTGTCTAAAACTTTTCCTAGGTTAGTCAAAGCTTCCTGGAAGTTAGAACCATAACGGGTAAAGTCATCCATATAGATTTCTACTGAATCATGAACTAGTTTAGGAAATATACTCAATACTGCCCTTTGGAAAGTGGCGGGAGCATTGCACAACCCAAAAGGAAGGACCTAGTATGCAAAGGTACCCCAGGGACAAGTGAAAGTGATCTTATCTTGGTCTTCCAAGCTAATTTGGATCTGGTTGTACCCGCTAAACCCATATAGGAAGGAGAAGAACTTCTTCCCTACTAGGCCATCTAACGCTTGATCTATGAAAGGCAAAGGGAAATGGTCCTTCTTGGTGGCCTTGTTTAGTTCCCAATAGTCGACACAGATTCTCCACTTCCTGTTTTTATTTGGCACTATCGCCAAAGGAGAGACCCATTCGTTGTCAAAGATGGGGTAGATGAATCCGACATCCAGTAACTTTTGTAGTTATTCTTTGAGAATGTCATTAATGGCTGGATTCATCCTCCTTTGAGGCTAACTGATTGGTTTTCAATCTTCCTTAATGTAAATGTAATGAGTGCAAATTGAAGGGTGGACTCCCTCATCTCCTTATACCTCCAAGCAAAAGCATCCAAGTGGTTTTTCAATAAGCTACATAGTTCTTTCTCCTGAGAGGTGGATAGGGATGAGTTGATCTTCAACGTTCTTTCTGGGCGAAATTCCACTTTCTTAACTTGGAGAGAGGTCAGATCAGCCACACAGAGATAAACTAAAGGATTGGCTTGGGTTTCTTTCTTCAGCTCTTCTAATGGCAACACACTGGGGGGTGGATTTTGAATCAAGTTTTCAATAAGATCATCCTCGGTTTGTGGGCCTCCCATGGTAGCTTCTACTGCACACATTGGTGCGGAATAGACTTCATCCTCATATTCCTCTTGCAACCAGAAAGATAAATCATCATCTAACAAAGGTTGGGCAGGAGGCTATAGGACTAGCTGCTTGGACATATGCCCATTCTTGATTGTCATGTTCCTAGCTCGACAACTGATGTAGGCATCTATAGTAGCCAACCAAGTTCTTCCCAGGATGAGGGGATACCAAATGAGCTTCACCTTTGGTTGGAGAACCAGAAAATTAGCAGGGTACTCCCAAGAATCGATTGAGACCATTGCATCTTCCACAATCCCCTCAGGGGTCACGGTGGAGCGGTCTGCTAACTGTAGTATTGTTGTGGTGTTTCTCAGGGAGCCCTGAAGGTTGAGCTTGAGCATAGTATCCTTGGTCATCAAATTAATGGTAGCCCATAAATCAATTAGAGTATGGAGGATTATGGTGCCATTGACGTGGACATAGACTACGGGACTCCCAGGGTCTCGATATTTCAAAAAGATCACCTACCCCAACATCAAGTTGGATAGTTGTCCTATGACATTGATAGTTCTAGCATCTCTCCTGCACCTGCATGTGTGCCTGAAGCACTTCTCCTTGATAATCTTGTTGTATATAGGAACATCTTTTATGGCTTGGAGAAGTGGTATCTTTACACATATTTGTTTCAATTCTCCTAGAAGTTCAGTTTCTTCTAGGGTCGGTTGCGTGGTTCTAGTTAATCTCTCAGGAAAGGGTGGAATGGCCTTTGGTTCACTTTCCTAATTTTCTTCCTCATCCCCCTTAGGGAGAGGTTGGCTATTTGGGAGAACCTTCCCAGATCGTAGGTTAATCTCCTGAATCTCCACAACATAGGTCGGGTGCGATGTTTCTCCACTATATACCTGCTGGTGTTATCGGGAAAACTAGTGCCTATGCAGAGCTGCTAGTCCCACTAAGGTTGGTAGCTACCTTAGAAACAGACAAACTAAAAGCTACTTTCATTTTCCTTTATGAGAAATAGATGAGAGAAGAAAAAGGAGACCAACCTTTGTCTTGCGCTTGCTTCCTTGCTTGATTCCTCTCTCTTCTAATAGGTCTTTGCCACTCGCTTCCTTGTCTACCCAGCTTCAAAGAGTACGTGTAGAATCAAAGCAGCATAACACAATCTAAGAACATAGATCTATTATCATAAATAATATAGGACCAGATGTATATTGACAACACAAATGCATAAATCATCAATCATACAAGAATATGGAGGAAAACTTGAAATTGATAATCAAGAAAGAGAAAAGAGGATTACAACCAATTGTTCTGACCCAGCATCATCCTCTCAGCAAGAAACCCCTTCTTCACCTCATGAAAATCTTAGATCACCCAACACTATGATATTACACCAAGAAACCAGCAGCACTTCCTTACAAGATACAAAATTCCCGCCTCTGGATCTCTGGGATGAGGGATCCATATATAGATGTTTGCAAGGGGAATGAGTCATCTTTTGAGATTTGATTAGTGTCCTCTCTCTGATAGTTCTTGATTCCACTTGGAGATTGATGATCTCTTACTCATCCCTGGTCGAACGCAGAGAGGAAAGTGTCACAGGAGAAGTTTTTAGAAGATTCCATGCTCCTCCACCTTGTGGATTGACCCTGCCATTTGTCCACTCTCACCCATCACAACCCATAGAAGGGGTTTTCAACATGCATCACACCTATTGTGTGTATTCAGGTGGGATGCAATGCACTTTGGCTATGGAGCAGGTGAAATGGTCCAGTTTTGACCAGTTCTGAGTAGTTTTTCATGGAGAACTTCTAGGAGATGCTGTAATCAATTGAACTTGTTCTTTTAGGGGTTGGAACAACACCTTAAGGGACTTAGGAGCCCTTGGTTTATGGACATTTATGCTTGGGGTTGCAGTGCCCAAAAATGTCTATAATAGTTGCCCACTAAAGCATGAGATCATTAATCTTTTGATGTCGGGTGAAATGCTTTGTCATGAGGATCTGAAGTTTTTTCGAGCTGGAATGCGACCTGTAATAAGATACAATAAAATACATTATCTTCATAATATTTCCATGATCTAGCTAAGGAGGGAATTCCCATGCTCAAATTTATACGTTAATTTTCATGTACATAGGACAGAAAATCGTCTGAGTGTAGACTGATGATTCTGGTGGAGCCATCATCCCTTATATTGGATGATTATCTGTGCAACAATGATGTACATTTGATGTCTTTATTTTCATGAATATATATCACAGCCTGGATGGATGAAACTAGATCTGGGGTCGTCAACCTCGTTCAATATTCACTCAAAGTACAAGTCGATCCACGTGAGAGATGTTCTGGAGTCGAACATGGAAAGACATCGCCTGATTACCAACCAATGATGTAAGCTGTTAACAGGCGCGAGAGCAATCACCGATAATGATGATGACCCTCAAGGTACTACAGTATAATTCACATGGTGTGAATAAGGGACTTGGCTTCAAACACCGTGCAAAATCTTTCGGTCGAAGGCCATTGATGTAAACCTGTCACCGGAAGTGAGAAACTTGCCATTGAGGCATGCAAGCTTCAAAGTACTGAAAGGGTTGTTCGTAGATCGACTTCTTGGATAATGAGCTGATGTCAACCAGAAGTGATCCGTCATAGGAGGTCCTTAGTGAGTCCCACATCAATGACACAGAACGGAGCAAATGATTTTAATGGAGGTGAAAATGATCTGGTGATATAAGGTTTAGGGTGGCGGTCATGAAAGAATGGAGCGAAAATGTATTATAGTGGGTGAGACACAGGTGAATTCTCTGAGCGACTTCTCTTAAACATATCAGCGACACTGACATGATGGATTGGTAGCATTAACCCCAAATGTGGATGGTGTGATGGAACCATGGTGATGTGACCAATGAATGGAACAAACCAACCCGACTCGGATGCGAAGTGAAAGTGTCATGTTCAAGAGCGACTTGCTACCAACAAAGTTTCTTCAACTTTTCTTCCCAATTTTTCCCGAGTCATTACTGACCAGTACCTCTTTATTTTTGTCAAGCTTGAGGAGGGTAACATATGCTTGTTCTATAATTTGCCCTTCGGGAAAACCCATCGCTATGTGTTAACGAGCCTAGCGATAGTGAAACGCGTTCTTGTCTATTATGGACAAGTTTGTCGCTATTCAGTTCTAACGAGTTTAACGACAAAGATAACTCGGTCCTTTTCAATTTTAGAGAGTCTGAAAATGGACATAAAGGAAACTCCAAAAATCCTTTTTCGTCATCTAATCCCTTAAGTACGAAAAAGTATAAAATAGTACAAAAGGGATGAATTTTCGGTAATTTTAATGAGCGGAACAAACAAGCACTCGATCTTTTTGTGTAATAATCCCTCGGGTCCAAAACGATTAAAATCTAAAGGAGGGATAGCACTTCTGGTCACTTTAACGAGCTGGAGAGGCCAATGGCTTGGCGATCTTTTCATATTTTATGAGCCAGTTGAAAAGAGCTTAAAGGAGACTCGTTTTTGAGGAATGAGTGATAGATTCGGGTAGCAGCTGAGTCCAGGTAAGGTTTGGAATTTTCCAATCACGGTAGTGTCACAAGGATGGCTAACAAGATCACTCTTCGTGGCTATTCCTCAAAAGGCGTAAAAAATCAAGTGGAGGTGAATGATTAGCCAATACGGAGTGGAGGTGATGATGAGAACACGACCGAGGCTTCAAAGGCTGAAGTAATACATTCACGATGGTTATTTACTGGAAATTGGTTCATTTTTTAATGAGATTAAATGCTGGGGGAAACACTTTCTCATTGCTTATGTTTATTTTTTAATGAGCTTGAATTCCACGTTAAAACTGCTCGATCCAGTCATATAATAATGATGTCTCATCTAAGATGCCATTTTTCAGAAGCTTGCACCTTACAAAGCTTTGCTCCGCATCCTTTCTTTATGCAAGTTAGGAAACAACCAATCCTACGAGTTTAAAGGGTTAGAGGACCTACAAATTTAAAAAATAAATGGTCGCTCTTCGCTTGCATGCAAAAAGGTTTGCATGCCCCCAGGTATAGCAAAAATTTTCCAGGTTACCAAAGATCGTTCCATCTGTGTCACAGACAAAGCACTTCCTCGGTGATGTCTACCGAAATATTCAAAGGTGAGTGGCGCAGATGCCTCCACTCACATAACTTTGACGAGGGAATCTTATTCCAAACTAATCCGATTTTCCTAAACAGACGGGTGTGTCAGACTAGTCATATATCCTCCGCGGAAACCTACACTATACCCATGGTTTTCCTACTGAAGCAGACCAGGGTGCATGCCCCTGGGTTTCAGTCATGTCCTCCGAATCACTTGCGCTCATCAGGAGGACGGACTAGGGATTGATGAGACATTCCTTGTGTGAAAAGACCATTAAGGGTTGGCATATGACTATTTTCTATGTGTGAACCGGGAAACGAAAGCTGGTCCACGAGCTTGACCACTCTTCCTTCGTGCCGAAAACACATTACTCTAAGGAGTGAGGACACGACGGCTCCCATGCAATAAATATTGTCTCGTCCAAGGAGTAGATTATAATCCAGGGGTCCTTGGACTACCTTTACGTTCATGTGAACGGATTTCCCTCTCAATATTATCGGCACATCGGGAAAGATTCCTAATGGTCGACTGGTTCCGTTGTCAAAGCCTGTTAGATTTCTCATCTCAGGCAAAAGCGATGGCGAACCAAGCGCTTTCCAAGAAGTTGAGGAAAGGATACTCATAGAAGCCCCTTCATCTATGATGGTACCAGCCATGACCATTCTATATATTTGAGCAATGATTCAGAATGGTACACTAGCTGGTAAACGGGGTCTGCCTAGTAGATTGCAGGCAAAGGAAACAACTAGTTTGCTTGGAGGTGGGACCGAATAGACGACTGGATACGACTCTGACGAACTTCCTTCCTGTGGTAAAGGAACGGGTAGAGTGCCCCCATGCTCATCGTAGTATGTGCTTACGAAGAGAATTTGAATGGTGTCATTCTTGTTCTCTTTGGTGACTGTATCATCTGAAGATGGACGTTCTAAAGGCAAGACCGGGTCAACTACCGCCTTGACCTTTTGACTTTCTTCAGGTTTGGATTCAGATGGTTTATCGTTAATGATAGACACTTCGGCCGACCACAGGGGCGTGTCAGCCGAATTTTCAACTAGTGATAGACTCGGCAAGAGTTTCTTGTATCCAGGAGGAAGTAATAACAATGAAACCGAACGGTTATCCAAAACTCTTTTAGCTTCATCTAAGAAGGGACAATGGTGGACGGTGTGATCGCCTGCACACAATTTACAAGGAAATTTGTATTTTCCTTTTTTTCCAGGGGCTTCACTTTCACTAGTTGACGGTGTATGCTCAACATGATCATTAGAGGTTGATGACACCTGATTGTGCAAACGAGGAGACCAATCCCTTAAGATCCGAGCGATTCAAGGAAAGTATCGATGACAGTGGTCCCCTTTGCAAATGACACATGGCGATTTACACCTGGTTGGTGCAGTGTGTGGTTTTTCGGTAGAGGATGCTTGGTTGCCTTCTTTTGCCTTCGGCTCCTTCTTCTTCTTCTCTTTCTTCTTATTTTCCTTCTTCTTCTCAGTTACTTGACTTTGGGTTTTACCAGCTTCGTCAAGCGAGGAGGAAGGAGGAGAGGAAGAATTGGATGAAGTAGAGGGTTGGGGGGTAACTCTGGTATCGTTTAGTTGTTGACTTGATTGTTCAGCAATCGCGGTGTTCTGAATGACAGAGGTTGAGAAGAGCCATACAGGAAAGCGGATTGTCAATCCTGGAAGCGACAATGTGTCCATATGGGGTGCACCAACATCTCCCCAAGAGGAGAATGGACTAGGATTTCCTCCAAGGGGAACTCCTTGGTTGGTGGACTCCATTTTTCTCAACCTAAGACCAAAGTAGGAAAGGTGATATTTATTCCATTTAAAATAAATTTTAGACGCTTTTACACAACTTGTTTTTTCAATTTTTAAGAGTCGAGAAAAAACAAAAGATGACTCTAGTCGCCTTCGATTTTTAATGAGCCTAAAGTGACAAGTGCTCAGATGGACCTTTTCCGTTAAGGAGTTTGAAAAGGAACGAAAAGGAGTGTTGTAGAAATCTAGATAGGGGGGCTATTCTGGTCCAATGGCTTGGTCAAAATGTTTGCAACTTGTTCCTGAGTCCTGCAATGTTGTAAAACAATTTCTCCATTGCTTACCAATTCCCTGATGTAATGAAACCTTGTGTCAATGTCTTTTGTTCTCTTATGAAACACAGAATTCTTAGATAATGCAATAGCTGAGCTATTGTCACAAAAAATCACCGTTGCTTTTACCTGCTCTTGGCCTAAGATCCTTAACATCCTTCTCATCCAAACTGCTTGACATGTTGCTGTTGTAGCTGCCACATATTCTGCCTCCGCTGTGGACAACGCCACAGTAGGTTGTTTCTTAGAAGCCCATGAAATGGCTCCTGAACCCATGTGAAAAAGATAATTGGATGTTCTTTTCCGATCATCTACACTTCTAGCCTAATCACTATAAGTGTATCCAACTAAATCTAAACATTCTGAAGTAGTATATAAAATCCCAAATCTTTTAGTACCTTTAACATACCTCAGAATTCTTTTTGCTGCCTGCCAATGTGCTTCCTTTGGCCTCTCCATGAATATGGAAATTAAACTAACAGCAAACATAATATTCGGCCTAGTTGTAGTCAAATACATGAGGCTGCCAACTACGCTCTTGTTTACGCTAGGATCAAAATCCTTGCTGCTGTCCTCTTTTCTGAGTTTTAATCCCATTACCATGGGAGTGATTGCTGCCTTGCTGTCCTACATATTAAATCTTCCCAACACTTCATTTACATATTTTGCTTGTGAGATAAAAATCCCATTTTCATTTTGATCTACTTCTATTCATAAGAAGTATCTCAGCAAATCCATGTCAGTCGTTTAAAATTCATCTTTCATGACTGATTTGAAATTTTGAATGAAATAAACATCATTGCCTGTGAAAATAACATCATCAACATACAACACAACAATTAGCAATTTACCATCCTTTTCTTTGATGTAGACGATGGGTTCTCCCTAACACTTCTCAAATCCATTTTCCAGTAGATATGAATCTATCCTACTGTACCACGCTTTTGGTGCTTGCTTCAACCCATAAAGAGTTTTCTTAAATCTGCACAGTTTGTGCTCATGGCCTTTCTTTTCATAGCCTAGAGGTTGCTCAATATAAACCTCTTCCATTAACACTCCATTTAGGAATTCTGATTTCACGTCCATTTGGTAAACTTTCCACTTGTTTTGTGCTGCTATGGATAGCACTGCTCTCATGGTTTCCATTCTAGCAACTAGTGCGAAAGTTTCCCCATAGTCTCTCCCATACCGCTGCTTGTATCCCTTAACAACAAGCCTTGCCTTGTGTCTTTCTATCTTGGCTTCAGCATTACTTTTGGTCTTGTAGACCCATTTAACTCCAATGACTTCTTTACCTTTTGGTAGCTCAACCAAATCCCATGTCTTGTTTCCTTCTATGGCATTCATCTCCTCATCCATAGCTTCTATCCATTTCTTATATTTAATTGCATCTTCGAAATGAATAGGGTCATCAACATCACAATACAAAGAAAACAAGGAATTCATACTTTCATCATAAATGTCACTTAAGTTTCTGAATTTCTTACCTCTTTCATTTGGTGTGCAAGTGCTTGAAGATGCACTTGAATTTCCTCCATGTGGTGTGCTTGGAGAAGCACTTTCATTTCTCCTCAAGGGTGTCTCTTGCTGTCCTTGTGTTGGCGCTGCGGTTTGGGGATGTATTTCAACCATCTCCTCCTCATCTTCATCATGAGACAAACAATTTTTAACTTTCATTGTTTTCTCTATGCTTCCATCCCAAGCTTCCTCCTCAATGGACTGAACATCTCTGCTCACAAAAAACTTCTTTGTAGATGGGATATACAACATGTAAGCTTTGGATTCCTCACTGTATCCAATGAAAATACATTTCTCCCCTCTGTTGTCCAACTTCCTCCTAAGCTGATTTGGAATGTGTGCATAAGCCACACAACAAAAAACTTTCATGTGGGTGACTCTTTGCTTTCTCCCACTCCATGCTTCTTCCGGCACTTTGTTCATCACAGTTTTTGTAGGGCACCTATTCAAAATGCATACTGCACAATGTACAACTTTAACCCAATAATCGTTTCGCAAATGTTTTGCCTTTAACATGCTCCTCGCCATATACATGATGGTCCTATTCTTCCTTTCAGCAACTCCATTTTTCCGCGGAGTGTACCTAGCTGTAAACTGTTTGTGAATTCCATTTTCTCTACAAAACCGTATAAATTCCTTGGAGATATACTCACCTCCTCTATCTGTTCTCAGAACTTTGATATGCAGCCCGCTTTGGTTTTCCACAAGTGCTTTGAAATTCCGAAATTTTTCAAACACTTCACTTTTGTTCTTCAAGAAATAAACCCATGTTTTTCTGGTGAAATTATCAATGAATGTTAGAAAATATTGGCTGCCTGCTAATGATGGGGTTTGCATTGGTCCACATAAGTCTGAGTGGACAATTTCTAAGGGTGCTTTTGCCCTTATGTTTTTCCCAGATGGAAAACTTTCTCTGTGTTGTTTCCCCAAGATGCAACCTTCACAAAGGCTGTCCGGTTTCTCTATCAATGGTAATCCTCTTACCATTCCTTTTCTACTCAACAAGTTAAGACCTCCAAAGTTGAGATGTCCAAATCTCAAGTGCCACAACCAATTTTCATCCTTTGGTATGCTTTGGAAAACCTTTTGGGTAACAGCTGCAATTTCTTCTTTGTTTTTCAAATCTGCCCTTATTCTGAGAGGGAACATCCTGTTCCTTGTCATCTTCACTTCAGAAATACATCTTTTGCTGGGTGCTCTATCCATGATGGTGCATACATCATTCACGAAGAAAACATTGTACCCCTTCTGAACAAGCTGTCCCATACTCAAGAGGTTACACCTCATTCTAGGAACATAATAGACATCTGCTATGGTTTTCTTTTCACTTTTCTTTGTAAATATTTGTACTTCTCCTTTTCCCATCACAAAAATTTTACTATCAGTCCCAAGTGTGACTTGTGACTTCACACTCTGATCTAAATTGGAAAACAAGGCTATGTTTCCTGTCATATGATTGCTACAACCGGAATCTAGAAACCATATATCATCACTGTTTGTTTCAGCCATGTTACAAGCTAAAAACACATTATCTTGGTTGATATTTTCTCTAGTGATATTTGCACTAGATTTACTATTCATATCATGCTGCTTCTTCCTACTTTCATTGGCATAATGCCCATATTTTTTACAATAATAACATTGGACATTGGATTTTTCATACCTTTTTCCTTGAGCATGATGTTCTTCACTTTGTTGACTGCTGCCTTGGCCTTGGTTCTGATTTGGATTGCTGCCCCTTCCTTGAGCATTTGCTGGACTGTTTCTTCCACCTCTGTTTTGGCTTCTGCCTCTTCCTCTCTTGCTTCCTCTGCCTTGACCTCTTCCTCTTCCAAAGGACATCTGGGTCTTGAAGGCTTGCTCTAGAGATGAGTTTACATTTCTACTCAACCTCTGCACATGTGTTATTAGTGATGCATGAAGTTCATCAACTGAAAAGTTTGAGAGGTCCTTTGTGTCTTCTATGGTGGTGACAATCACATCAAACTTTGAGGGTAGGACCCTCAATATTTTCTCCACAATCCTCTTTTCTTCAAGAATCTCTCCATGAGTCCTTATTTGTGTGACTAGACCAATCACATGTGTGAAGAATGAGTCAATATTGTCTGACTTCTTCATGCACAGGTTCTCAAAATCTTTGCTCAGCAACTGTAGTTTTGCTGTCTTCACTTTCTCCATGCCTTGATAGGCTGTCTTGAGAGTTTGCCATGCTTCTTTGGATGTCTTAACTGCTGCTATCATTGGAAACACACTCTCATGCACTGACTGATACAAAAATACGAGGGCTTTTGAATCCTTCTTCCTATTGTTCTTCAACAGATCATTCTCTGTCTGAGTTAGTCTATTAAACTCATTTTCATCTGTTGGTTCTTCAAAACCATCCTCAACTAATTTCCATAAATCTTGTGAGACAAACAGGGCTCTCATGGTTATTGCCCAGTAATCATAGTTTTTCCCATTAAACTGTGGGAGCTGGGTATTAAAAATACCTATGCTAGTGTTGGAGTCAGCCATTCTTGCACTCTCTCAGCTATGCTTCAAATATTGCACTGTGTATTTAAAATAACAGACTTTCTTCAACAGCAACACAAAAAAAGCTTTGAGAAATACCCTGGATTCTTTTGCTTGAGACTTCACTTTGGTGGAGAGGATTTATTGATGCAACAAAAAGAATCTTCCTTCAGCTTCTTTATCACCTTCAAAGAGCCTGGATCTGCTCTGATACCATGTTGGAAATTTCTGGTAATTTCAAACACAAAAGCACAGCTTTTACACAGGGAAGCTAATAAAATTTATGAGCAAAACAAAGTTTCTCAACCAAAACAAACTTGTATTAATTCATAAAATGGTTCATACAAATTTTTTCCTATTTCTGAGAGGGATTCACCAAAAACTTTCACCAAAAACAAATTACTCTACCTCTTTTACAAATAATTTTACACTGCTGTGTAAAATTTTCATTCAGTGCTATAAAAATAAAAATTTCTTACATAGATTTACTGCTGTAATAACAATTTTTACATATGCTGTTATAATAACCCAAAAAAAAAAAAAAAATTTCTTTATGTGCTCCCTGCATATTCCAAAACCTCCAGCACTTAACACATTACATGCCCTTTTCACTTCGTCTTCGTCTTCTTTTGTGCCTACGCACTGCTGTGCGTTCTACAGCTTCATTTCATACAATGGTCAACACCATTTCAAATAAAACATTACAAATACAAAATCTATCTGGATCCAATGCGATTATCGCAATAAAAGATAAAGCACACACTAATGTATTAACGGGAGACAGTACAGTACTATGACAAACAGAAGAGAAATAACAAGAGACTACACTGAGATGGGTCTCTGCAATAGAACTGCACGTCAATAGACGACAACTGGAGTGGTGAAATCCATATAGCTTGCGATCGTATTTATATGTTGAAATCGATCACAGCCATGCAAAGTTGAATTATTTAATAAATTTCAACGATAGCCCTACTCTCAAAATATGAATTGACATAAGAACACCATAAAGTAATACAACTTAGGGTTGGGCACCAGCAAAACCATAAAAAAATACAACTTAGGATTGGGCACGGCACGGCGAACATATCTCGATAAGTGTTGCGATGGCTTTCTTTATTCCGAGATTCATGGCATGCATTCGATTACAATGCTAAAATATTAGCTTGCGTTTACTTTCGTTCTCTCATTTGGTTTCTAAGTTTCATAATGAGGAAGTGCTGGCCTCGCTACTCCTTTCCTCGACCTAGACTGAAAGAAATTGTTTAAGAATTATTTTTTAATAAATTAGTCGACATCTTCAGGATTCAAAGTGGAAATTTGCTTTTGTTACCGACTTTTGGCTGAACCCGAAGTATGACAGCTGCTGACACCAAAGCTTGCCGGCTTTGCCTTATTCAAAGCAATTATTGTTGTCCAGCTGCACCAGATAAAATTAATAATATGGCCGTTCGATATCGAAATCCCTCTCCTACTTTAATATCGGCTACTGTATTTTGGTCACGTTTCGTCCACACGACCACTTCCACTCCATTGGTTTGACAGCATTTCAAAACTTTCCCTTTCCACCAGTAGCCTTTTTCATTTTAATTGTTCGTTAAACCGCGAACCCACCAATTCATGGCAGACAGCCTACACAGAGGACCGGCAGCCACCCACATGACACGGGTATCTTATTTATAACTAGCATTCAACTACAAGGAAGATCTAATTTCAAATTTGATTCTCACAGATGCACCTAGACGATCGTTCAAATCGGTCCGGACCAAGTTGGCTGATAAAATACTACTAAGCTTCCAGAACTAATTTAGCTAACAAACGAAATCTTTAGAATTTAATTAACTTCAAAATATTGGAAACGAATTTTGAAGTCCAGTTTAGTGGATTTCCGTAGTAAATGCAACGAATTTAGCTAGATAATCAATTGAGTTGAGGATCAAATTTGAGTTACTTATCTTAATTTTGTTGGGAAAGAGATATATTAATCGAACCCTTTAAAAATAGAAATAAAGAGTTATAATTTAAAAATTTGTAAAATTGGTATATTTTTGGATGAAGCCTATACTATATAACTTTTTTGATTAAAAATTACTAATGAAATATTTTTAAAGGTCTACGTTAAAATACTATAAAATTATAATACAAATTAGTAAATAATCAAATATTTTTTCAAAAAAATGTAAAAACATGTTTTTTCAATTCATTAGATGATATTCAAAACTATTTAGATTTCTATAATTGAAAATATAAATCTAGGAGTACAAGGGAGGAACTTTCTAAAATATGTTTTTTCAATTCATTAGATGATATTCAAAAGTATTTAGACTTATATAATTAAAAATATAAATCTAGGTGTACAAGGGAGAAACTTTTTAATTTTCATTTGTTTCTAATTTATACTTTTTTTGTTCGAGCTTCAGCTCGGAGCAGTGCCATTAGAAATTTATAGAAGCCGCTAGAAATTTATAGTTTAACACACAATTTTTTAATAAAATAATAACTTTTAAATTATTTTATTTTTAAAAGTACAAATTCAAACAAAATATCTACTTCCATAAAAGCTTATTAATTAACCATGTTACTTGTTAATTAAATCCTTTCATATTTAATCATCTTAAATCCAACAACACACAATTTTTTAATAAAATAATAACTTTTAAATTATTTTATTTTTAAAAGTACAAATTCAAACAAAATATCTACTTCCATAAAAGCTTATTAATTAACCATGTTACTTGTTAATTAAATCTTTTCATATTTAATCATCTTAAATCCAACCTTAAACCAAATATTTTATGTTACATATTTAAAGTTTCTACGATTTTTAATAAATATAATGTATTTTTAATATTCAAAAAACCTTAAAAATCAATAAAAACTTTTATTTTATTTTATGGATAATCGGATTGTATCTCCAACACTCGGGAAGAGACTACCAAACCGGGAGGACTTTAATAACCCTAACCATCGAATAAAGTAGTAGGTACCATGAAAAGCCCGGTAGAACAATACCACTTCTTATTAAAACCCTCATGTACACTATCTCCCATTAAAATCACTAGTTCAACAATACCATTCTTTTACAACTCATTTTACCAAATTCTCTCCTAACATATTGATAGTGGGAATTATCACTCTTCTCCTATATATGTATTTTAAAAATGAGAAAAACCATTGGTAATATGTTAAGATATTCTCATGTTGCAATATCTTAAATGATTTATTTGTTTCTCATAGAAGACATTTAGATGAAAAAGAAGGTCACCACTGTAAATAAAAAATATCAAGATGCACGCATAGTTTCTCCAAAAAGAAAAAGAAAAACCAATTGAGGGAATGTGGCATCTCTAAGGGAGATGTAATAATGTCATTGTTAGATATTTCATAATCTATCTTATCTATTAGTAGGCTAGCTCGAGCAATCAATAGGCTAACCTTTAAGTCACTCGAAATGCTTGACAATACAAAATATCTAGAAACCTTTTTGAGAGAGTAATTGCTTGGTTCATTGTGGAACAAAATACAAACAATTATTCAATTTCTTCTTGTCCTTTTTCCAAGTTAGATATACTACTTCCTTTCTAAGTTATGGTTAAGAATGAATGCCTAGACATGCTCATTTTAAAAGAAGTTTTGCAGTCATCGAATTCTATAGATAAATTCAGAATATCCCTTTGAGAAAGAGGAAATACTAACAAATACTTTGTGAAATTGCTAGGGATGGAAAAAGGAAACTTACTTGCTGCTTCTTGCAAACTCGTAAATCTTTCTAGTTTCAGCGAAAATGATGAGGGCGTCTTCAATATCATAGAGAAGAAATAGCTTGAACAATTTCTTTAGTTGTCTGCCCTTGGGTTTAGAGAAGGAAGCAGGTCAACTACTAGGCTTTTGAATCCATTTAAGATCCAACTTCTTTCACATTTTGAATAGTTTTTGTTATCCCCTACAATGTGCCAAGCTGAGGAGGAGATCGAAAGAGGTAACTTCAAACCACCTGCGGTTCAGCGGCTAGCCCTGCTAAACCATAGAGGTATCTCTTTAAGGATTTTGCAGTCAATGACTGGAAGATAAATAGATTTTAGGCTAGATATAATAGTTTTAGTTGAGTTCTTGAAAATTTAGGGTTTTTAGGTTGCTGGACAAGGGATGAGAAAGAGAAATTAGGTTAAGGTATTAAAGGTTTGCAAGGCATAAATAGGGGTAAGATAAAAATGTCTTGTGATGGATTTAAGAGTTTGGTCAATGTAGTGTAGGGTCTCAAAAGTTTAGAAGGTCATAATGAGCATGTTACCATGAATTCATTAATCTAGAAGAAGAAATACAACTATTATTTCCAAGTTATCCCTCTCATTTTTGTCTTTTAGTGTTTCCTTAACCTTGTTTTGTATTTGCTTGAGCTTGATGTTGCAAATCATGTTTTTGGTTTGTTAGTGGTGAGCCATGTGGCTCAATAGTTGGTTGTCCCTGATCCTTGTCAAGATTCTGCCCTAGATGGCCATTGAGCTTACCTAGCCAATAATCTATGTTTTCATTAATTTCCAAGGAAATTTTGTCTCCAATGTCCAAGTCTTCATCTAGTAGGTTTTGGCCTTTTTCTTTATACAATGCTCTTTTGAGACCCTTTTTCCTCGGCATATTCTTTCCAGAATGCTTTTGCAGTTAATCATGTTCATCATGCTCTAACATTGCTTTACCTTTGTCTCCTTACTTCAATATCTTGCATTTCTCTCTCTCTGCATGATTTGTTGTTTGGTGTTGAGTTGATTGTTTTCTTGCTCAAGGAAAGTAATCATGAATCTGTTCCTTGCCGAATTGTCGATGAGTTCTCTGATTTGGGAATCCTTCTCCTTGGTAACTTCTTGCAAGTTTGAATGCTCATATGTTGCCTCTAAGTCAACTAGCTCAAAATCATGCTTAATTAGCTCCTCATTGTGTAAATGTGATCCTTGTTGTGCTGATGTAGAAGGCTTCGCCCATTTCTCAACTTGAGAAGTAAATACAAGCATATTTCATCTCTGATATATTTGGTCACCTCAGGTCTAGGTGCCTTGGAAACCTCCTTTAATTTTCTTGATGACCGTATCTCCATAGGTTGTGATGATGTGTCTTAATGATGGCTTGATGAAGTAGTTTCATGCCACTGCAAAGTTGTTTCAATGAAGGTATCCCATCCCATGTTATTTTCGGCCAATTGATGGAGGACTACAACTTTTGTGAAACTGTGATGGGAAAGTCTAGGGTAATTCTCTTTACTTTTCATTTGCACCTTCTCAGACGTTTTGATCAGACATCTACACAAGTAGTTACACAGGTTGAGAGGTTTCATAGCTGTGAAATGAATTAACAGCCTAATGTGGTATTGATATAGTCTGGAAAATCTTCCCTCACATGTGAAGAACTTCATCACAACCTTCATCACTGGTGCATACGTTTCCAACAGTTATTTGAATGGAATGATGTGTGAATGAGCCTCTCTGTAGGGTGATTTTAAGAAAGGTTTGTATTTCTCAATGTCAAGGGTCATGCCTTTAAACCAATACTCCCCATGATTGTGTATCCCTATGGCAAGAGAGATGGTAGCTACTGAGAATGTAAATTCAATCCTTGGTATAGTGGATTTTCCCTCTTCAAGATTGGTGGCAATTCAATCAGTGAGCTGCTCGTGAAAACCTAATTCACCCACTCTTTGACAAAATCCTAGGCATTTGAAATCTTCAAAGCACTATTTAATGAATGGTGAAGAGTTCATTTCATTGCAGTTTGTAGGCTCATACTTCAGAATCCTCCCTCCTTTATATGTTTTCTCATTTTTGATGGTGAAGAATCTCGCTCCATTTTGAAAACCCTAGATGACAGGAAAATGGAAAAAACTGTGAGGAATGAGTAAAATGGTGAAATGAGGGAGTTAGGGAAGGGAAATGGTGATAGGGAAATTTTGAGAGATGGGTAGGGGTTTTAGAAATATTAGGAAGTTGAAATGGAGGGAAATAAATAAGGGAAAATGAGCAAGAAAATTTAAAAACATTGCTAGCTAGGGAAACTGCTCAGTTTGATAGGTAAGAGTTAGGGCTTGTAGGAAGATGAAGTAAACTAAAAGGAAATGATTTTTTTGGTAAATGGAATGGTAATTTGTATGAAAATAGAGGTATGTGATATCAATTTCTAGGGTTTGAATTTTTCTAGCTGACTAAACTCACTATTAGAAAGCTTTAAAACATGAAATTCATACAAACCCTAGATGACTACACTTAACCATCATTCATTTGTTTTGAAAAAGTACAAGAGCGAGTTAAATGAATGTGCTTACTTGCAAGATGGCTTAAAGCAATAGAAAAAAAGAATGCAATCTTAAAATTTGAATTTGGGTGATTTTGGGTGCATTTCGGGACACTCTGTCCTATGCACAGCGTAGTTGACAGAAGCTCGGCGTAGTTCACAGAAGTGCAACATCGCTCCCATAAATGCAACGCAGTTTACAGAACCACAACGCCTTGGAATTTTTGCCAATTTGAGCTAGAAAACGTGTTTTTTCACTTAAGGAAGAAAGAGGTCGATAAACCAAGAGGTAAGGATGAAAATGATATATGTTTGAGACTTTTGGGCTTTTATAGGCATAGTATGATCCTCTTTTGAGTGAAACTGGGTCCCACATATATTTTTCAAACATGACTTTCACTCCTTTTTTGAACTTGATCACCTTGGAGATTTGTAACCTAAACTTCTTTTTACCTTTTTGAACATTGAACCTTCTTTCTTTTAGAACCTTATGACTATCTCCATGATGTAGTCATGAAATTACATAAAAATTTATTGAAAAGAGTTTCTTATCATAACTCATCCTATACAGGATTTTTAGGCATGAAATGAAAATGCAGGTGACCTTGAAACCCTAATGACCTAATGAAGACATTAGAGGGAGAAAAATATTGATGGTGATGATTAACATGATGATGATATTATATTATGATGATACACTAATATGAGCGATGTAATCGACTGACATGTGAGAGTTTTGACAGGATATATATAATCTTAGACAAAAGAACTAGTGACCAGATTTTATTTTTAAAACATAGTGACATGATAAAATGTGACCTTGAGACCCCTAACAAAACTTGGTAAAATCATATTTGGTCACTGGTGACAGGCATAAATTACTGACATTAACATTGGTTCTAGCTAGGGATGGTAGCTCCTTGGAGGTGTCAAGAACATCGTAGACCAGGTAGTCTTATTTACTGGGCAATGAAGTCAAAATGTAAAAAGCTAAACTGAAACATGAAAACTAATTGAATATTTGACATGACATGACTCTAAAAGAAAAATAAAACTAGCAACTAATCAAAGAAGCCTTATGGCCTTTTCCTCGCAACTAGAAACTAGTAAACTAGAAACTAGTAAACTGGTATATACAATGGTAATGAAAATTTGCAGAAATTTCTTCAAGCATGGTAGTTCTTGAGAATCCTACCATTGATCGCTCCTCCTGAATAATATTCCCCATCCAAATACTCCAATAGAAAAGCATTATTTTCTCTGAAAGTGAAATTATGTATGTCCTTTCGATAAATTTTCAAACTTGCCATGTTTGCCTTTTTCTTCATTTCTCACATCCCAACAGAGAACCACATCTCCCAAGTTGAAATTTTCTTCTTTTGTCTTGCGATCATAGATATTTTTTATTCTTTCCTGAAGTTTAGAAGTATTTTGAAAAACTTCGTCCCTAGTTTGCTTCAAATGGATCATTTGATTAATCCTTTGTTGCATATCATTTGTTTTGTTGTCTATTCCGGTAGAATTTTCATGACCGAGATAGAAAGGGATGAAGGGAAATAATGTCAATCCCATACACCAATTGAAAAGGAGACATACCTATGGATTTCTCAGTATTGACCCCGATTGCCCATAAAGCATTAATGAGCTTTTTGTCCCAGTTTTTCTTTTTGAGTTCTAAAACATTCCTGGTGATGTTGATCAGATATTTCTTGGAAGATTCGACTAGACCATTCCCTTGTGGGTGATAACCAGTAGAATGCTCCAATACAATATGATATTTTGCACAAAAATCCACCATCTTCTTACACTTGAAAGAAACAACATTATCGATGATTATCTTCCATGGGTAGCCAAATCTAGACAAGATATTAGATTCAATAAAGTGAATGATAACATAATCAATAGCTTTCCTGGTAGGGATTTGCTCAATCCATTTTGTAAAATAATCCATGGTTGTTAGGATCCATTTGTGTTGTGCAGACGAGGAAGGATGGATTTCGACAAAAAAATAAAGACCCTATTGCTGTAATGGAGTTGTGACTGAAATGGGCTGCAAGGGTAATGGTAAAAGATTTATTTTTCCCTAAAAAATCTTACATTCATGACAACCCATCACTGTTTTATATACATCAGAAAAAAGTGTGGGCGAGTAAAAACTGACTCTCCAATTTTTTGATCGCCATAAACACCTTTATAGAAATCTCTCATTACATCCTTTGGTTCATTTTCAACCAAACAGTTCAGCAGCACACCACCCAGATCTTTCACAAACAAAACACCATCAAGAATACAATATTTGGAAGCCTTTAACTTTAAGGATCTACTTTTACCTTTGGGCACTTCCAGCAGAGGATTTAAATGTTGCAATACATAAACAATGTGAGACTACCATGGAGATGAAGCGAACATTTTGGGAACCTGTAACTATGAGCCTTCTTATTCTTCTTCAGAAAGGGAAGCAATCAGATTGATATCTAATGCATGCAAATTAGATCCAGCCATGAGCTTGGCCAAACCTTGTCCCTTGATGAGATTTGAGGGCTTTATCTGAAAATCATATTCTGGGATGGCTACACTCCATTTTCCCCACCTACCCTTTGGATCTCTATGCATAAGAACTTCTTTTATAGCTGCTATTGGAACATAAGTGATGGTGTGAGAATGTAGAATGTAAACTCATAAATATTTGAGAGCTTTCCCCAAATCCAAATACTGCTTCTCGATTATATTGTATTTCAGCACTACATCCCTTATTTTTTGACTAAAAAATGCTATAGGCTATTTATTTTTCTGATATTTCTTTTGCATTAGGACAACTACTAAGCTATGCTCAGAGACGAATGAAAATATGATGAAATCGAAAGTATAATCAGGACTAATCAAAGTAGAAGCGGTAGATAATGAAAATTTGACTACATTGAAAGACTTCTTGGCATCTAGAGACCATTTTACCTCACTGTGATTTTTTAGCATATTTGTCATTTCTCCCAAATGTTCAGCGAGGTTGGGGATGAATCTCCTCACAAAATTGATTTTCCCATTAAAACACTGGATTACTTTTTTGTTCCTTGGGAAATCTAATTGCTGAATGGATTCAACTCTTGCAGGGTCAATGTGAATGCCATCCTTGGAGATAATATGTCCCAGCAGCTTGTGATCTTCCATGGCAAATATGATCTTCTTTGGATTTAGTGACATACCAAATTTTCTGCATTTCTAAAAGACAATTCTCAAATGATGTAAATGTTCTTCATCAGATTTGGAAAAAACTGTGAGATCATCTAAATAAATAACTAGAAATACATCTTTTTCATTGGTGAAAGCTATGTTCATAGCCCACTGAAAAGTCACTCTTGCATTCTTTAATCCAAAAGGCATCTTGGCGTACATGAATGTACCCCATGGTGTTGTGAAGGTTTTTTTCAGTCGATCATCCTTATGCACCAAAACCTAAGTGTACCTCGAATATCCATCAACCAATGACATCCTAGAAGACCTAACTACCCTTCGAAGAATATGATCCATCGTTGGTAGGGGATAGTTGTTGCTCAAGGATATTTTCTTTAAATTTTGAAATCAATGCAAAGATGAATATCTCTTTTCTTCTTTCTTACTGGCACAAGATTGGACATCCATTCAAAAAATCAAATAGGAACTATAATACCATATTTATAAAGCCTATTTACCTCTTTTTCAATCAATGGCAACAACTTAGGATTGATCGTCCTCAGTTTCCGGTGAAATGGATTTTGGTCAAGCTTAACCGGTTTAGTGCATTGAATGATTTTGTTATCATGTACCTTCAAGTCTAAATAATCCCAAGAAAATACATCTGCAAATTCTTCCATCAAAGGAATGTACTTACTTTTCATCTCAGGAGGTAGAGACTTTGACAATTTGACCATCTTAGGCTTGTCTTCTATACCAATGTTCACATCTTCAACACCTTTCTCTATGGGGAACATGGTGGGATACTTAGCAACATCATCAAGATCAAATAACTCTTCCAAAGGTACAATACCTCTTGGAATGTTTTTGTCCATCAACTGCAATATTTCAATATCGGTCGCTTCTATTTCTAGATCGTTCTTATTAGATGCATCATCAATTTGGGAATTTTGGAATTCATCTTCCATCTGCAGAAAATTATTTATTTATTTTTCATCCCAAAAGACCTTTGAATATCTCATATATCATGAATAGCTAGGCAATATCTAACATGAATTGAATACTTCTCATTGGAGTGAATGGGACCCTTCACCATACTAGCTGCAGTAGCACGAGAATCAACCATAACATTATGAGTTCTAGGAATCAAAGATAAAGTATATTCTGAAAAATCTTTAAGGATGTCAAGGACAACATTACGATAAGATCTCATTCTTGGATGCTTGGCCTGGTATTCCCCTTTCACTTGTTTGATTACCAACTCGGAGTTTCCATAAATAGAAATTTCCTTTGCTCCCAACTTTTTCAGCATTTTAAGGACAACAATCAATGCTTCATATTCCCCCTCATTGTTTGAGAAATCAAAGGCCAACTTATAAGAAATCATTCTTACATTGCATGAAATTTTACATGAATTAGGCAATGGACCATGAATCCACACGCCAGTCCCAACTCCTTCTTTTCCAATGCACCATCAAAATCGATGGTCCAAAGACCATTTTCTTCATCCGGAAATAGAGCTTCGGAAGGATAAATTGTTTGATCTTTTGGAGGATTACTTAATGTCTTAAAAAACTCTATTTCTGCACTAACTCAGTAATCTTTTCAAGAGAACTTTTAGGCTAAAAACATTGTTCATTCTTTTCCTTTTCTTCAGCAACCAAAACTTTCTGTACACTAATTATAGCATCCGAAACATTTGAAATTTATACAAGCTGACTATCATCGTCTACTAAATTCATATCACTATACAAAATGAAATATTATAGATTAGTATGTACAGCATGGATGGGGTGATTAATGGGTTTTTCTTTGCTACTAATCATGAGTTTCATCTTTTTCTACAGGTAGAGTTTTCTAAGATGCCCAAATACTGGTATAATAGCATATGAAAAGTCAAGTTGCAAGGTTCCTTTCAGCTTTGCCCCCCAAGGCCGTGAGAGTGACATACCAATCTGAGGAGGGATATTAGCAACCACTACATCCATCAACACATTCTTGGCCAGAATTTGGTCTAGGGAAACTACTAAATATTTGATAAGGCCAACACATTTCACTCATCCTGAATCAAATGAGTAGCGGTCATGATAAGGTCTGGTGATACTCAATCCTAGTTTTTCCATAATAATTTTTCGCATAAGATTATGGGTAGCACCGAAGTCTAGCGTGGCATTATGGAGGAAAAAATCATGAAGTTTGAGGTTAAGATAGAAAGGTGGGATTTCATTATCTTCAATACTTCGCTCTAAGGCTGGACCAAATAGAATTGCAGGTTCATCATTGGAAACATTTATTGTGTCCGATATCTAGTCTACCTTCAACATTTTAACAATATGAAACTTGTACTTATCATCCTTTACTAATTGAGTTAGACAAATAGAAACTTTCAACTTGGAAATTTCATTCTCTAAACTAAATAGATTAGACTACTTATATACATATTTTGCGGTGATGTCCTTATTTTCATTGTTCCATTTAGCTTGAGACTCCTTCTTATGGATTTCACTTTGAACCTCCTTATCCTTCCTCACATTGCTGGTAGAGGCTTCATTGGTTTTATCCCGACTAAGTATGACAATCTCCTTTTCTTTATTTTGATTAGCAGGAGCTGTTCCTTTCTTTGTGTATCTTCTTGTGAATTCTGCCTCTTCAAATTCAATGTGACAGGTATACTTTTGTTTCTCAAATTGTACTACTTATGTAAATGGCTGAGTGGATTCTGATATCCTCTTTGGTATTCTTCAGTTTTCACTGCCCATAGATCATCACTTGCAAGCAAAAGTTGTTAATCACTTAGTATGAAATACTCTTGAGAAAATTGATCTTCCTCAGTCAGAAAAGTAGGTAGCTCATCTTCCTCAAAGAAATGATGTGCTTCTACAATTTACTCTTCATCTTCTTCCTTCCCTTCAGTGTAATTTTGTTGAAATGGAGTTCTTACATGTCCTTGAGGATCTTTATTTGGCTGCTCTTATTGCTTATTTTTGAACTGTTTTTGGTGCTGCCCTTGAAAATTTGGATTCCTTACAGAAGGATCCACTTGTCGATCTGTTATAAACATTTTGTCCATCATTATTTCCATTATTTTGATCACACTATCAAGCTTTACATCAGAAGAGGGCTCTTCTTTAAAGACAACTTTCTTTTCAGGTCTCTCAGGCTTTGTTTTAGATTTCTTGATGAGAAGATTACCTTCGACACCTACTGCATTTCACTGCATTTCTTCTAGAGTCGTAGTATCTCTGTCCCTAAGTTGATATTCCATGTCTGGTTCGAAGGTATCAGGATAGTGGAGAAGTGCTAAACCAGGTGGAGGTTTCATATCACCAAGGATGGAATTATACACCATATTGAACCTTGCTGTGAATTGTTGGATTGTTTCATTTTGGTTTCTTTTCATGGAATTGTACTTAGCCAAAATCTGCACTATGTTCTTCTTTTCTTGCCATCATGCTAAGGAAAACTCTATCAACCTATGAGAGATATTGATAGAATTAACAACTAATGGAAAAGCTATGAGATATGATTCTCATATTATCATCTCCTTCAGCAATCTCTTCAAGATCAATAAAGTCTACCAATTTATCAACATGTTGCTGGGTTGTGATTTCTGAACTTCCATCAAATAGAGGGAGTCTTTGGTCATAGTTTTGAGGTAGAGCAGCAGGTTGAGTAGGTAAGATTAGATGGGAAAACCAAGCCATGACTACTGGAAAATGTAGTAGAGGTACTACAATGGGCTGTGTAGGTAAAGATGATGACACTAATGGAGGTGGTGTAAAAAGAGATGAAGTAGCTAATGTATTTGGAAGTGTGGTAGAGGATGAAGCAGCAGATAGGTTTTCAAGATGATATTGGATGTAAGCTTTTTCAATGGTGATTTGAGGTTGGTCAGCTAGACTCTGGAGTTTATCAACGTTTAACCATAGTTCATGATCATCTTTAGAAAAGAGGGATTTAGAAGAAAGGAAGTGAGAATCAAACTGAAAAGGTTTAAGTACCAATTCAGAAAGGTAAGACTAAGATTTTAACCTGAAGAGATATAGATCAAATTGAATATTAAAAGAAATATGCTGAAGATTGAATAAATTTTCAGGAAAAGAAGTAGTCCTTTCTAATTTTCGAGTTTTACTTTCAGAAATAGGTGACTTGAGTTTTATATGTATTTTTTATGGGTCATCAACAATAGAAGGTGCATTTGGGTGATGATTTGATCTAGTATGTCTTTTAGAAGCCAAAATTTTCACACCTTAAACTTGATAAAATTTCTTAAATCAACCTGTCTTTATATACTAGAACCTATCACCTACAGAACCAATTTTCTTGAGTTATCGAATAGAACAAATCCCAGGAATGATATATGAGTCATTTCCCTAGCAACGACACCAAAATGTTATTCCCTACAATGTCCTAGTCTTAGGAGGAGATCGAAAGAGGTAACTTCAAACCACTTATAGTTTAGCAGCTAACCCTATAAAACCAAATAGGGATCTCCCTGAGGATTTCACAATCAATGACTAGAAGTGAAATGGATTTTAGGCTAGATATAATAGTTTTAGTTGAGTTTTTCAAAATTTATGGTTTTTAGGTTGTTGGACCAGGAATGAGAAAGAGAAAATAGGTTAACGTCTCAAAGGTTTGCAATAGCAAGCATAGAGAGGAGTAAGATAACAATGTCTTCTGATGGATTTAAGATTTTGGTCAATGTAGTGTAGGATCTCAAAAGCTTAGAAGGTATAATGAGCATGCTACCCTGAATTCATTAATCTAGAACAAGAAATACATAGACATGATTTTCCACATAAATAGAGCTTTGAATATAAAGAATTTGGCCTATAGAACTGTAACTAAAATCACTGAGGAAAGAAAAACATGTTAAGAGATATGGAGCCATTCATAAGAAACTAATATAGAAAGAAAACAACATCACAAATTCACTGCACATGTATTACTAAAAAATAGCTGCAACTGCTCCTTGATTAACTGTGTGAAAGCATAAGATACAAGTCCTCTCGTTTGAACTCCAACCCTTCTCCTGAATGAGAAATGATACATATAGACTCAAACAAAAAACTTTCCCACCTTCACCGCTCAAATCCCTAAGTGGTGGAATAGTTTCCAAGAATCTCTCAACCAACAAGTGAGAGTGAGAAGGTCAAAAACAAACTCTTCTCTTAGACTTTGATTTGAGTTATGCTTCATTTATGAGGCCTAATTAACGATAAAAGCAACCTATCATGCTAATTTATTCATGATTTCATCATCTAGACTTCGAACTACTAAATTTACATCATGACTTTAACTTTGACTAAGTCAAACTAAAAACCTAAGAAATTACATAGTGGAATTTTTAATTAAAAACTCAGAAAATTGAAAAAGCGCAATATGAGAGAACAATAAACTATCCTTTCCTGTCTAGTTTCCATAACATCTTGAATTTGTGAAAATGACCCATTGGAAGGCCTTCAAAAATTGATTCTCCCAAGGTGTCTCGAAAAGTGTAGTGCCTATACAAAAGAGGGGCAAAATGTTGATTTTTTACCCTTTTTTTTCTCATTTTTCTCAAAATATGTGCCCTTTGTGAGAAATATGATGAAATGGGTTTTGAGAGGAGGCCAATAGATTTCAAAAAATTCAATCCACATTCCATTTGGAGGCCTAAGGAAAAATCATAGTGCCAAGGCATTGTGTTTCTGTAACTAGTGCAGTTTCTAAGTTTTGAACCAAAATTCACAAAAAACAAAAAAATGTTATAAAACTCCCAAAATTGGTCCAGAAGTGCCAAATGAGATGTATTATGCTCTCATGGATGCTTCAACAAGAATATCCAAGTTGTCCCTCTCATTTTTGTCTTTTAGGGTGTTAGTGTTAGTATTTGCATACTTCCATCAGGGATCGAATTTGTTCTTTGCATTTTCATTTTCGCGGTTCCATACTGAAATTTTTACATCGTTTCATTAGGTCATGCCAAACTGATCCATTGATGGTTGTCTTCTCTTCAAAAAATCTACTTTCTCCCTCATAAAGTATACTTGCTGACCCATCTTTAGGTTGTCTTCAGGCATGGTTTCATGGTCAAAATGAAATCATATTTTCATTAGGTCATAAGGTATGTTTCACCTTCCATTATTATGGACGCAGCCAGGATTCCGAATGTAGGGGAGAAGTTGTACAAGGCACAGGACCTGGATGAACACTATTATGAGCCTTATATCAAACCCCAGTATAGAAATGAGGTGAAAAGACTTTTTCCTTTCATATTTCTTGAAGACAAGTATGTCCCCATGATGAAAATCATCAATAAAATATTTCACTTGTGAGGGCAGATTTTCCAGACTGTACACTTATCACATCAGGCTTCTCATGCATTTTATCGAGCTGAGGATGTTAAACCTCCCTTATTTCTTTTTTCATGAATATTGAAAAGATCGCCGACTTTGTGTAGAAAAAGCCATAACTTGAGCAGATGAGTAGCCTTTATCATTATTCCTTGATCAAGATGATTGTGCTTCATCATCTTAGCCTCCTCAACATCTCTTGGGATATATTCATTGCTCATGACATCTTCAGGAGTCCTCAAATTCCTCCACTAGTGTCTCATGAATCAGGGGGACATTCTAGCAGTGTTGCGGATAAGATGGATGAGAAGGCCAAAGACACTAGAGCTACTGAGGTGCCCAAGACCTACATGACATATCAGAGGGGCACAAGGAGATTGTTTGCAGCTGATAGGCAAGCGTTTTCTCTATAGGACGTGGAAGGGACCTTGCCTTCTTCATCAAATCATAGCCAAATGATTGCTCCATAGGATGTGGAAGGGGCTTTTCCTTCTTCATCAACACAAGTAGGTACAGGTGCAGCAACTGCAAAAAGGGAAGGAAAATGTGCAGGTGGAAGATCTTGATGATGATGAGGAAAGAGACATTTATTTGATAGAGCATGATGATGTGGAGCAGCATTATACTCATCATTGCATGGAAACAGTCGACTTAGAGGCTCATGATGAAGAAACAATAAGGGACATCATCATATAGGAAAAGGAGGCTCAAGTCCAAGCATTGATGGACAATTTGGAGAGATCCAAGTATGTCATCACCTATTTGGAACAATAGAACAAGTAGTTGAGTGACAAGTAGGTCCTCATGGAGCTGGAACTTCTCAAGGTAAAATGACAAGGTGAGAAGGAGGCACAGGTCACTTTGACTCCTATTGAGAACGAAAGTGAGGATGATAGAGAGATTTGGCTTGAGAGAGTCAATTTTCACCTAGAGAAGCTGTTGTAGAAGGCCAATAGGGACAACTATATGATCAGGCACATGGCCTACCACTACAGGACTTAAAACAAAACTTGCAACATGAGGGTCAAAAAGATGAAAGCTAGGCTAACACAGGCTCTAAAGGGAAAAAAAGAGGAGGATAGGAATAGGTTGCTTCCTAAAGCTTCCTTGGCTCATCAAGATGTTTGATGATGGTGTTTCTCACCAATTTTGGTCAGGTTTGGAGGAGATTTTGTTTCTTGCAACTTTTGGAAATTGCACAAATAGAAAATTTGGCTCAACGTGCAGCGCCACCAGCACTGCGCTTTTCCTAGGGGCATCCAACAGACAAATGGCTTGAATTTTTGGATTCAGAGCGATTATTACATTCACCCTCTAGATTTGCAAACTTTTTGGGGCAAAACTGGTCCACCAATAAGTGAAAAAAAAAACCCTAAAAATGACATTTCTGCCACTTTTTGGACACACGGAAGAATTCTTGGTAGAATCAACTTCTGAGGGATAAAATGAGCTTCACATGACGAAATTATAGGTGTTTAGAAAGGTAGACTTGAAGACCTTTCCAATGAGCTATCATGAGCTCAATTTGAATGCCGGGAAGGCCTCCAAAAAGGGCCTGAAAGTGGCGCTACACGTAGGGCAAATTTTGCACAAGATGGCTATTTTTCTGTGTTTTGACTGTGTTCATGGACTTTCTCTCATGGAGGATGTTTTATTATTGTAAATTATGACTTGGATTGTAAATATGATGGATAATTAGTAGTAGAGGGTAGATTTATTAGATTAACAGTTAATATGAGCTCAAATGAATCAATTTTTCACTTTTGGATGCAAGTTGTTAAGATGCCTATATTCCATTTTCTTGTTCAGTGTTGGTTAGATTAGCTCCTAATCTTAGGGATTCAACCCCTGAGGATGGGAGGAGGTTGAAACAATGCCTATATCTTCTTCTTCTTTCTCATTGTGAAGGGTTGGACTCAGCTGGATGCTTATCCCTTGATTGTACATCATTTTGTAGAAGTTTAGTAAGAGATCAATAAAAATTGCAACTATTTCTTTGGGATCCATGTAGTATGGAGTTTAGTTCAGTTTATTCTCTTGTGATGATATGTTAATACGTTTTGTGTATTTCATTAATCATTTCATTGCTTCCAAGTGAATATTTTCAAGTTGATAGGTAGAATTCATAACATCACTGCTTTGCTTTGGGGAAACATTCACCATTATATGTTTTCTATAGTTTAGGAAGGATCCATGGTAATCACATGCTCTTCCTAGCTTCTCAGCATTCTTAAAACACCTCACCCATCAAGCCTTAGAGTTTTAAACCTCATGCCTACCTTCCCCCATTGAACACCCTACAATTTTGACCTAATTCCCTAGCCCTAACTGTCCAGCGCCTCCTGATCCAGCAAAACCCCTTCAAAATCAAATCAAATTTTGTGCTACTATACCTAGCCTAATATCCTTTTAATGATCCAGCCATCTTGGCCGAGATCCTCATGGAGAGAGCCCTGTGTGGTTTGTGGTTACCCTGGCATTACCTTCCTTGAGCCTGAGGTTCAATCCAGGTGCTAACATAGGGTTTCCTTTAGCTTGTTTTTCATTTGCTTGAGCTTGATGTTGCAAATCATGTTTCTGGTTTGGTAGTGCTAAGCCATGTGCCTCAATAGTTGGTTGTCCCTATTATCCTTATCAAGAAGCTTCTCTAGATGGCCATTAACCTTACCTAGCCAATACTCTCTTTCTTCATTAATTTCCGAAGAAATTTTGTCTTCAATGTCCAAGTCTTCATCCGGTACGTTTTGGTATTTTTCTTTTTGCAATGCTCTTTTGAGATCCTTTGTACTTGGGTTCTTATTTCCAACCTACTTTTCATGTTCATCATGTTCATCATGCTCTAACACTACTTTACCTTAGTCTCCTTGCTTCAACATCTTGGCTTTCTCTTTCTCCATGATTAGCTGTTTGGCCTTGAGTTGACTGTTTCCTTGGTCAAGGAAAGAAATGATAAAGATGGCCCTTGCAAAATTGTCCATGACCTCTCTAATTTGGGAATCCTTCTCCTTGATAACTTCTTGCATGTTTTAATGCTCATTTGCTTCCTCCAAGTCAAATAGATCAAAATCATGCTCAATTAGCTCCTCATCTTATAAATGTGATCCCTGTTGTGCTGATGTAGAAGGCTTGGCCCTTTTCCCAACGTGAGAATTAAGCACAAGACTATTTCCTCTATGATATATTTTGGTCACCTTAGATCTAGGTGCCTTCAGAACCTCCTCTAATTTTCTTGATAACCCTCTCTCCATAGGCTTTGGTAATGTGTCTTGATGATGGCTTAATGGAGTAGTTTCATGCCACTTCAAAGATGTTTCAATGAAGGTATCCCATGCCATGTTCTTTTCTGCAAACTAATGGAGGACTAGAACTTTTATCAAACTGTGATGGAAAAGCATAGGGTAATTCTCTTTGCTTTTCATTTTCACCTTCTCAAACATTTTGGTAAGACTTCTACACAAGTAGTTACATAGTTTGAGAGGTTTCACAACTATGAAATGCATTAGCAGCCTAACGTGGTATTGATATAGTCTGAAAAATATCCCCTCACAGGTGAAAAGTGTCATTACAACCTTCATTAGTGGTGCATACGTTTCCAACAGGAATCTGAATTGAATGATGTGTGAATGAGCCTCTTTGTAGGGTGATTTTAAGAAAGGTTTATATTGCTCAAGGTCTAGGCTCATCCCTTTAAAACAATACTCGCCATGATTAGGTATCCCTGTGGGAAGAGAGATGGAAGCTATTGAGAATGTAAATTCAATCAATGGTATAATGGCTTTTTCTACTTTCAGATTGGTGGCAATCCAATCAATGAGCTACTCAATAAAACCTACTTCACCCACTCTTTGACAAAACCCTAGACAAGTGACACCTTCAAATCATTGTCCAATGAATGGTGAAGAGTTGATTTCATTGTAGTTCTTAGGCTCATACCTCATAATCCTCCGTCCTTTATGATTTTTTCTTTTTTATGATAGTGAAGAATCTCCCTCCATTTTGAAAATCCTAGATGACAGGAAAATGGAAAAAACTGTGAGGAATGAGTGAAATGGTGAAATGAGGGAGTTAGGGAGGGGAAATGGTGATAGGCAAATTTTGAGAGATGGGTAGGGGTTTTAGAAATCTTAGGAAGTTGAAATGGAGGGCAAGGAATGAGGGAAAATGAGCAATGAAATTTAAAAATAGTTCTAGCTAGGGAAACTACTCAGTTTGATAGGTAAGAGTTAGGGTTTGTAGGACGATGAGGTAAATTGAAAGGAAATAATTTGTTCAGTGAATGAAATGGTAATTTTTATTCAAACAGAGGTATGGGATATCAATTTCTAGGGTTTGAATGATCCCGAGTGACTAAAATCACCATTAGAAAGATTTAAAACATGAAATTCATACAAACCCTAGACGACTACACTTAACCATCATTCATTTGATTTGGAAAAGTACAAGAGGAAGTTAAATGAATATACTTACTTGAAAGATGGCTTAGGGCAATAGAAAACAAGAATGCAAGCTTAGAATTTGAATTTGGTCGACTTTTGGCGAGTTTCTGGACACTTTTTCCTATGCGTAGTGTAGTTGAAATAAGCACAGTGCCAAAGCATAACGCATCTCACAGAAGCATAGTGCCTCTCCCAGAAATGCAACGCAGTTCACAGAAGCACAACGCCTAGGAACTTTTGCCAATTTGAGTTAGAAGATCTGTGTTTTATCACTGAAGGTGGAAACATATCAATAAACAAAGGAGGTAAGGATGCAAATGAAATATGTTTGAGACTTTTGGGATTTTATAAGCATAGTATGATAGTCTTTTGAGTGAAAATGAGGCCCACATATCTTTGTCAAACATGACTTTCACTCCTTTCTTCAACTTGTTCACCTTAGATATTTGTAATATGAACTTATTTTTACCTTTTTGAATAGTGAACCTTCTTTGTTTTGGAACCTAGAGACTGTGGCCATTAAGTATTCATGAAATAACATAAGAAATTATTGAAAAGAGTTTCTTACCACAACTCATCCTATCCAAATTTTTATGCATGAAATGAAAGTGTAGGTGACCTTGAAACCCTAATAAGCTAATGAATACATTAGACTGAGTGAAATCCTAATGGTGATGAATGACATGATGATAATATTTTCTTTATGATGATACACTCATCTAATTGATGTAAGAAACTGACATGTGAGATTTTCGAGAGAATAGAGATAATCCTAGACAAACTAACCAATGACCAAATTGTATTCTGAAAACCTAGTGACATGATAAAATTTGACCTTGAGACCCTTAAGAAAACTTGGTAAAAGAATATTTGGTCACTGGTGATAGGAAGAAATGTCTAAGACTAACAGTTTCCACAACAGAGAAATGTATATTGAACATTTTGAGTAATTTATCTTATATTCACACCTGAAACTAAATTTATGGTTAATTTCATAGCACTTTTGTTTAGTTTCGGATTAGAGAATTGAGATATGCAAGTTCATTGTACTCAATTGTTGATGAAGCCAACTACAACCCATCGTGTACTCTTAATTGCAACATCAACATCAGGGTAAAGCCTCTCACACTATTATTCAAGTCCAAGGAAACTTTATGAGCATCTGGAGTGTGACCAATGATGTTGCCTATAAATTTATGAGTTAAGAAATGATAGCAAGGAAACCAGGTGTCTAGCCTCCAAGGATATCCATCAATTTATCAGGCTAATACTTATTTGGTAGCCCTTGACACGTTATTTTTTATATTATTTAGCTTTTTTTTAAACTAGTATAAATCAAAATTAACATTTTTTTTCAAGGTTAATTTTTTGCTCACACTTCTAATATGTGTTACACACCTCTTGAAGGGCTATAAGATGTTTAATTTTTAACCTTAGATGAGTGAATCTTTCTGGATAACCATCAAGTTGATTTTTTGTTTCTCTCAACATGGCTATCTTTGAATCTAATTATTTATGAGCCAAAGAAGAGAAAAAATTGCATGGACTTTTCATTATATTTAGTTATGTCAATTTCATAAAATGTATCCCCAATGGCGGTGTGAGCTAAGAAGGGAATGATTCTCAAAATGCATGTCAAAATTACACTGGTCTGCTCTTCAGCATGGCGTGGAACAAAATTAGTTTTCATGCTTGGGGTAATAACCTCATGTCCCCTAATTATAAATGCATGGGGGTTGATAAAGGATGGAAGAGGACATTATTATTTCTGGTGGTGATGAGGTAGCATTCTTACCTTGCTACACATGCTATTCAGATGTAGTAATATTTGTTTCTCAGGGAGGATTTCCTCATTGCTTTGGTGAACGTGGTAGTGGTGTTCGTTCTAGTGGTAAAACAACATCCTTTCCAACGTTTTCCTTAAGGCTCAGGATTGAATTGGGTGAATGATCATTTTATTTTTTCACAACACAACTTGAGGGACAATCTTTGAATTCATGGTTGTCTTATCCAATTCGGCTCTTCAAGAAACTAATTCTGTAGGTATTTTTTATCGTTGACGAGTCGTAGTTTGCATTTTTCTAGTCTCTTGGAATTTCTTTGTGTGGTTTTATAAAGATATGATTATCATTTAGTTTGAAATTGTAATTGGGGTTTTGGTTGCTCAACACCTTCTTCCTCCATAAAAACTAGTCAAACTATGTGTTGTGCAACTAAGGTTTTGGCATCTCAAGCAGGAACTCTCTTTGTATCTTTCGATTTGGGATTATTGTGGTTGAGTCTATGGTCTTCCTTAACTTTTGGGGGGAATTTTGCAATCATTTTTCACTTTTTGAGTGTTAATGCACATACTTAGATTTGGTGTCTTTAGAGATCCATGTTTGTAGCTTGTTGATTTTTACAACTCGATATTGTATTTTGGGTCCGAGGTGTGGAGTATATGGGAAACATTTCTTGTGGTTTGGTCTAGCTTTAAAGGTTATGTTTTTTGTTCCCTCCAATGTTTCAGGGACTTCTCTCTTCTCACTTCTACCAAGCCTCCTCAATAAAGAATGGAAAGTCATACAGGCGGCGTGAGTAGTTCTAGCTCTCAACATTGTAGGTTGGTTGGGATTATGTAGCAACATACTTTTTATGTTATCCCTATGGAAGTCTGGGGAGAAATTCTTCAACTGGAACTAGAGGATTTGGGGACTACCCTTACTTTTTCGATTCAGAGGTAGGAGGAGAATGCCTGGAATGTATTCTGTATCTTGGAAAGTTTAGGAAATGAAGGCTGCATTTCCTACATTCTCACTTGGTTCCCCAACAAATAGAAACTCTCTTCCACGTGGTTCTGAGATAAGAAAGTTGACAATTACAAAGTTTTTGCAATAAAATACGACATTAAATGTCTTCTATTCAATATACATTTCTTCCTTGTTGATATTGTTGCATGTTTGAGCAAGTTAGAAAAATATGTTGTGTCAGAATCAACCTTTGAGGAGCTTTTAATCCTCCTCGAGATTCATGTTTCATCTGCTACTAATTCTCTCAATTGTCATGTCATTCTATCTTACTAACACTAATATTTGCTGGTTAGGTTTTGGCTACCTTAGGCTCAATTATTATTATGGTTACTGAATCTCTCAGGCTTCTCTTACTATCTCTTATGGTGATGTTTTGGTGGCTATGGATGATTTTTGCAATGTGCGATGGATTTGTCTCGCCCATGGGATGTGGTGGTGTGCCCTCTGGCATATTGGCAAGGCCTTCATATGGTTGATAGTGTAGATTATACATCCCACATACTCCTTGCTTCCTGGGTTCGTTAATCGGTGGCAACCAACTTCTCTTTACTTTTTGTTTTCAAGTTCTACGTCATGTTATGCAGGAGAATGTTTTTTTTCTAGTCAGGTATTTTGTTTCATGTGTGTGACTTTTGCATGAAAACATTGGAGGTGGAAAATGTTTCTTTTCGGATAACAAACTATTGGCCTCATGTATATTTTGGTCATGTAGAACACAATCTTTAACTTGTTATAGGAAGGAATTGTCTCTATGTTGTTATAACTCGCTAGAGACTTACCCTAAAAGACTGTGCTTTTTTGCTAAAATGGGCTATATGATGTCATTGTACAACATGTTTCATTAATGAAAATATTTTGCACTAGTTTACACAAAAAATGCAATCCAATGTAAACAACATCTGATTATAAATTGACTGAATGGAAAATAAATCAAGAGCTTTAAAATTTTTTCTTTTAAAGGTCTTTCCTTTTATTGGGGACAGTAAATGACGCAAAAAAAATCTATACCAAAAATTTTCACAATATTACCTTACACAATGTACAAATATATAAAATTATTGTTAACATCGTTCTATTTGAAAATAACAAAAACCTTTGGAAAGCATATCCCAAAAACCATTGAATCATTTGTAAATAATTTTATTTTTTTTAATAATAGAAGTGATTCCTTTAATTTTTTCCATTTTTCATGTAAACATAGAATGATTATATATTTTAAATTAATATTATTATCTATTTTAAATTAATAAATATAGAATGGTTATATATTTTAAACCAACATAGATCCATCTTATCTCTTGATCTACCATGTGCCAAGAGGGATTAAATATATTTTCTCTTTAAAATAAGTTTGCATCTCAGGATATTTGATCCCTCTAGGTGCTTGGGAGATCCAAAGTTAAGATGGATCTAGCCTCATTTAATTTCCACCCTAGAAATAGGATATATTTCACATGAATACCATTAGTCAATACAATTGGTCAATACCATGAAGTTATTTTTATTTTAAATTTTTTTATATTTTATTTTTATTTTAGTTTGACGAAGTAAAAATGTTTTCACATTAAAATTTTGTTTTTCTTTTCGTTTTTTTTTGTTATGTAATTTGATAAAGTCAAAATGTTTATAGGAAATGACATTACATCGTAGATCCAAAGTTAATATGGATCTAGCATTTAATTTACACCCTGTAAATAAGATATATCTCACATGAATACGATTAGTCAATACCATGAGTCAATACCATGGGTCAATCCATGAAGCTATTTTTATTTTAACATATTTTGATTTATTATTTATTATTTTGTCTTGACAGTGAAAAAATGTTTTCACATTATAAATTTTGTTTTTTACTTTTATTTTTATGTAATTTGAAAAAGTGAAAATGTTTACACGACATGCCATTACAGCATATATTCCATATTGGGTTGTAGATTCACTCTCAATACAACAATAAATAACGACACAACAAAAATATTATTAATGGAAGGGTTAAGACATTTCATTTTAAAGTTATTTATGTAATTAAATTTTACAAAGTTGTGGGACACTCTGAGATAGAGGCACTGATTGAATGAGTGATTGCATCAAATAGTTTAAAATGATTAGTTGACCTATACACATATAAGGCTATCAAAGCACATGCCTATCATCTTATTCTTATTTTTTCAATGCACAAAATGTTGAAGAGTCAATAATGGGGTCTCTTTTAAAGAAATCATTTAGTGAAGGTAGGTGGTTCAAGTACAAAAGATGCATTTTTCACTTCTATCGTCAACTTTCTTTCATAAATTTGTGAAAATGATACACAACCATATATTCTTATATGAGAGACATTCACCTTCTTTCCATCCCAAGCCTCTTGAGGTACTATATATTTAACACTACTCGTTGAAGATCTCTCGGGAATCTACACCATAGTAGAAACAACATTAGCCCAATACTCAATGGACAAGTCCTCTTCATGAAGCATACATATTTCCATATTCTTGATTGACTAGATTTTCCTTTCTATTAATATATTCTGCTATGGAGTGTATCTGGTTATGTTCTACATAATGATGCATTGTTGTTGAGAAAATACTATTAAATTTTCGGAACCATATTCTCCTTTACCTGACTTGAGTAATTTCAAAAGATTTTTTGTTTCTGCTTTGAACTCTTTGAACCTTGAGAAAGCATCAAACTTATTTTTTGAGAAATTAAATCCACATTTTCCTACTATAGACAGAAAATTAAGAATTCCACCAATCGATTGTGTTTGAATTGGGCCAAAAATATCTATGTGAAGTAGCTCGAAGAGTTCTTTTTTCTCTACTAGAAGACGTGGGAAATTTGTCTCTTTTATGCTATGAAACAATACAAATTTCACATTGACAATCTTGTTCATTCACAACAACGAGACCAATAACCATAGAACATTTTTTAAGAAGAATTAGACTCTTGAAGGGAATATGACCATACCTATAATTCCATAACTATGACTCTCCTCTCTTTGTAACATTGTGAGTAAATGAGTATGACATATTTGTAATTATGAGTGTCAAGGGAAACATTCTATTCTTGGTTTTTCTACCTCGGATATAAGTCTTCTACTGGGAGGTTTGTCATAAATATGACAAGTTGTCCCTTGAAATATTACTTCATATCCATGGTCCATCAATTGACGTACACTAACGAGATTGTGCCTTAGGTGTTGAACATAATAAACATCATATATATGTTTCTATTGATTTTTTCTAGTTAGAACATGAATAATACCTTTACCTTAAGCTTTTATATGAGAATGACCACCAAGAGTAATTTAATAATTTATGGAAGGATCAATTCAAGAAATGATATTTTTGCTACATGTCATATGGTTCTTGCAGCCACTATCCAACAACCAAATTTCCTCACTCTTATTATCTTCAGAATGACGACGGGAAAGAAACATAGCTTTAGAGAATTTTCCATCCTTTTTGGAAATATGGAAATTGCCTATTTGTTAACATTACTACTTCTTTCAGTAGTCATGTTCATAACATCCAAATTTCTTACAGCCATATCATTGAGCATTAGATTTATTGCTCCATTTTCTACTTCTTTGTGACTCATTCTATGAGGGTCTCAATTGCTCTGATTATTCAACTACATGATGATATTATGAAGATTGTTGAGAAAAATACTGGGGGGGTGGGGGGCGGGGTGAATCAGTATTTTCATATCATTAAAATTTTAAATTTCATATCCATATTTTGGTATGCAATTTTACCAAAGGGAACCCACATATGTATGCAATTGTTATTTAGAAAACTAACGTATATCCACTAAAATTACCTTTTAGTTAATTCATCATATGTTTATCTTTAGAGAGTGCATCAGTATTTCATTACACATTAAATAAAAAGTTCCCATGTGTAGTAAGAACAAAATAAACCATCACACGTAAGCAACACATCAACACACATGAAAAAAAATGTTTTTAGGTGGAAATCCAATATGGGAAAGAACCACTGTTGTTGTCATCTCTGTCTTTTTTTATTATAAAGAAAAATCTCTTACAATATTGTACTAGAGTATACTCATACCAGCATGAAGGAACCCGTGTGAAGAAGGCCACAACGCTCTCTCGTTCTCCAGCACCCACTGGAAGGGAGCTCCAACCCCCTCATCTCGTTTGCAGGGACCCACTGAAAGGGAGTTGAAAACCACTAATATGATCATTTATCAACTACCAATGGAAGGAAGATTGAGCTTCCTCATTGAAGGCTTCAACCCTACACATCTCCATGGACCATGTTTCATAAATTTTCAAAACAGACCCACTTGCTAAAAAACATCAAAACTTGTAGGCCACGTTTCACCAAATTTTCAAACTGGACCCAGTAAAATAATTTAAGCCCAAAATCAAACATCAAGGCTAAAAAGGATCACTATAACAAATCACTCAATCTTCAACTGAAGAAACCAATCTTTGACCCAACTGAATCAACGAATCACTAGATCAAATGAAACCCAACTCAATCAATTTATTCTAAAAGAGCGAGAACAATTTAGATCATTGTAGCCAGAGTACTAATACTGAACCCAAACATTGCATCATCTTGTTAAATCAACTAAAATGCCCTGATAAATAAATTATCAGAATATATACGCTACTTCTCTATAGCAAACCCACGTGTGTACATGACTTCCTTGAAGCATACCCATGCATAAATCTGAAAACATTGAACCCTGAAACTGAACCCCTATCACTCAGAAATAAAAATTGAATCATACACAAAACGACAACATCATTACGAAATAATAACAGAACTATGCCTGATATTCAATCACAAATAGTTAGTAGCTTCATCATTCTTCAATCAATCAAACCTTAATCAAAACATCATTATTAAGTGTAGATTTTGACCTTGTATAGAAATTACCTGCATATGAATTCTAAAAAATAGAAAATAAACAATGGCGAGATCATAACACATAAAACAAATAAACACAGAGATTTTCCCCTAGATCCCAAAACCGAGACTACCATATTAATTTTTCATTATGTTCCTTCCAATGTTACAATACATATACATACATATATACATATATACATACATATATATATATATATATATATATATATATATATATATATATATATATATATATATATATATATATATATATATATACATGTCGAAGCATCCATAAACCCCAATCCATTAACCCTAGATTAGAACATAATCATAGTTCCCTTCACTGGATCTACAAAATACCATGGTCCAAAAACCATCGCGCCCAAAACCATGTGTGAAAACCATGCACAAAACCATAGCTATGTTCACCCACCTAATATAGGGTCCAACTAATGGGGCTAGTCATGGATAGAATATAACACAACCCAACAATCTACCACTTGTTGTTTTCTTTCTAGAGGGGGCCACAGGAGAGCTTAGTTATTTATCTAGCCCTACAATGCCCATTGTTTCTCTACAACATGAGAACTTCTTAGAGCTCTCAAATTTTTTCAATGCATCTGAAATATTCTTCAACGTGTCCATCTTTACCAAAAACACCTTTTTGTCTTCTATCATATCCCTCACAAAGTGACACTCAACATCAATGTTGTTATAGAAATTTTTGGGCACTGCAACCCTAGTAATATATGTCCATAAAAAAAGGGCTTCTGAGTCCCTAAAAGTGTTGTTTCATGCCCTAAAGAAACAAGGTCAGCTGGTTACATCATCTCCCAAAAGTTCTCCACAGGAAACTGCTCAAAACTGATCAAAATTGGACCATATAGGTTGCTCAGTGATAAGGGTGTGATGCATCTCACCTGCCCAGTGTAAAAAGTGTGATGCATACTGGAAAGCCCTTCTGTAGGGTGCAATGGGCAACAATGGACAAATGACAGACACAGCTTGCAAGGTGGATGATCATGGAATCTTCCATAAACTTCTCCTGTGACACTTGCCTCTCTGACTTTGCCCAGGGATGAGTAAGAGATCATCAATCTCCAAGTGGAATCAAGAACTATTAGAGAGAAGAGACTAATCAAAATCCCAGACGCTGACTCACCTCCCTGCAGTCATCTATGTAAGGATCCCTCATCCTAGAGATCCAGAGGCTGGAATTTTGTATCTTGTAAGGAAGTGTTGTTGGTTTCCTGGTGGAATATCATAGTGTTGGGTGATCTAAGATTTTCATGAGGTGAAGAAGGGCTTTCATGCTGGGAGGATGACGCTGGGTCAGAACAATGGGTTGTAATCCTCTCTTCTAATCTTCATATTAATAAAGCTATTCAAGTTTTCCTCCACATTCTTGTATGTTTGATAGTATATGCATTTGTGTGGTCAATATATATCTTGTCCTATGTTGTTTATGATTGTAGATCTCTGCATTTTGAAGGTATTATGCTGCTTTGACTTTACATGTAGTCTTTGAAGTAGAGTGGTCAAGGGAGAAGCGATAAAGGCCACTCTGTGAGGAGAAGGAACAAGCAAAGAACCGAGCAAAGGATTGAGTTGGTATTCTTTGATCTTCTCCTATCTACTTCTCATAAACGAAAGCGAAAGTAACTTTAATCTGTTTGTTTCTAAGATAGCTACCCGTCTTAGTGGGACTAGCAACTCTGCATAGACACTAGATTTCCTGATAACAAAATCGCGACTCCGCTGGGGAGTGAATAGATTGTTTGCTTGTCTATATTCTTTTACTTTAAAAACTTATAGATGGAGCCTGGATTTAAGCCATCTAGCCTTCAAACTGTATTTGCTATGCAAGTGCAAAGTAGATCAATGTTGCTTTAGTCTATCTTCGGGTTTTGTTTATAAACTGAACAATCGATTTGCAAACATCCTAATAGCCCTAGTGGTGGCTCTAGTAACCTCATTAGATCAGCCCCTATGATTTCTACTTACTGACTATCATTAGCTCGACCTAAATCCCTGAACTAAGCTGCAAATTGTGACCAAGAACCAAGTTGAAGTCTCGTCCCTGGACCATCACACTTTCTCCTCTTAGAAATCTAGATGCATCGCACCTCCGGTGTGTAGTAGGTGCACTGCATCGCACTTTCCCTGTGTTGCAGGTGCGCTGATCAAATAAGACCTCTTCTGCTCTCAGATTTTGGTTTCTGTGTTCACTCTCTTCAGCTTTATTCAGGAGTTTTGCTGTCTATGATCAGTATACCATTGTGGAAACTCCCTTCCTTTGCATGATTCCACCTCCATAGTACAAATAATTGTGAATGTTTTTATGTATTGTGCACCATTTACAGTTCTCTTTTACAAAAAGTAGCGTAATCACACTGTCGTCTTTTGATTTGGAAGTGTCGCAAGTGTCTTTTTCAGTCAAAGAAAAGAATTCTATTGTTCTTGATGGTCGATTATACAGCTACTCTTGTATTTGATTTGAATTAGTAGTTTTTCAAGTGTCGAAAGCAGTTTTGAATTCAAAGTCACAAAGTGTCGTCATTATCTTGCTTTCGTTTTTCAAGAAAAAATTGTTAGTACTGTCGCTTTGAAAAGATAATTTAGATTTGTACTTAGCATTCTTCTTGTCATTCACACATTAAGAAATCTGAAAACAAATACATGCATGTGAATTTGCATTTAGACTGCTTGTTGGTTTGATTTAGGACAGTGCATCTAGTGTGTGCTCTCTACTCTATGTTGAAAGAATATCATCTCTCTTTCTTTAGTAGCTAGGATTTTCATTGCAAAAAGAAGATTAAATGATTGTTTATCATCTTAGATTGCATTTTAGGAATTGTATATCTACATCACATGGTGAACCTGAAAGGCAAATTTCTTAAGAAATATCAACTGTAAAATAAATTCAATGAACATAAAAATGCTTTGGAACCTAACGCACAACATTTAGAAGTCTAGGCTAGAGATGTATTCCGGCGTCGTAAAACCTGGTAACTATCACTTTCATTGTTGGTTGGGTGATTCCTCCTCTTTGAGACGACAAGTGCCAGTATGGACTTGTGCTCCCACATACCGTTGATTATATATTGGGAGACCACAATAGGCTATATCCTTTATCCATAGGAAGCCATGTCTGCTGCCCTATCGATGGCAATGCACTGAACACAACATTCCGGAAGATTGACTATTGTACCGTAAAAAGTATTCTGTAGTTTTGCGATTGGTTTGGTAATCCCTCTGTCTATATTGCTAGAGTAGTATCTTTCATTCCTTTTTAGACTCCTTAAAGGAAAAGTTACATCTAAGCACTTGTTACTTCAAGATTCTTAAAAATTGAAGGTGACTAGAGTCATCTTTTGTATTTTTTTACTCTTAAAAATTGAAAAAACTTGTTGTGTCAAAGTGTCTAAAATTTATTTTAATTGGAATAATATCACTATTCTCGTGTTGGTCTTAGGTTGAGGAAAATGGAGTCCACCAACCAATGATTTCCCCTTGGGGGAAATCCTAATCCTTTCTCCTCTTGGGGAGATGTTGGTGCACCTCATATGGCCACATTGTCACTTCCAGGATTGACGATTGGCTTGCCAATATGGCTCTTCTCGACCTCCGTCATTCAGAACACCGTGATTCCTGAACAATCGAGTCAGAAACTAGATGATACTAAAGTTACCCACCAACCTTCTACTTCGTCTGATTCTCCCTCTCCTCCTTCCTCTTTGCTTGACGAAGCTGGTAAAGCCAAAAATCAATTAACTAAGAAGGAGAAGAAGGGGAAAGAGAACAAGGAGAAGAAGAAGAAGGAGCCAAAGGCAAAAAGGGGTAATCGGGCATCGTCTAGTGAAAATCCACACACTGCGCCATCCAAGCCTAAATCTCCATGTTTCATTTGCAAAGGAGGCTAATATCATCGAGATTGTCCTTGCATCCCTCAGATCTTAAGGGACTGGTCTCCTTGTTTGCACAATCTGGTGTCATCAACCTCTGAAGATCATGTTGAAAGTACATCGTCAACTAGTGAAAGTGAAGTATTTGGACAGAAAAGGAAATGTAAATTTCCTTGTAAACTGTGTGAAGGCAATCACGTCATCCACCGTTGTCCATTCCTAGATGAAGCTAAAAGAGTCTTGGATAACTGTCCTGCTTCACTGCTACGGCTTCCTCCTGGATACAAGAAACTCTTGTTGAGTCCATCACTAGCTGAAAATCTGATTGACACGCCATTGAGGTCGGTCGAAGCATCTATCATTGAAGATAAACCCTTTGAATCCATACCAGACGAAAGTCAAAAGGTTGAGGCAGCATTCGACCCAGTCTTGTCTTCAGAAGTTCCATCTTCAGATGATACAATCACTGAAGAGAATGAGAATGACACCATTCAAATTCCTTTCGTAAAAACAGACTTCGATGAACATGGGGGAAATCTACCTGTTCCTTTACCGTGGGAACGAAGTTCGCCAGAGTCATATATGGTCGTCTATTCGATCCCACCTCCAAGCAACCTAGTGGTTTCCTTCGATTGGAATCTACTAGGCAGGCCCCGTTTACCGACTAGTGTACCATTTCGAATCATTGTTCAAACCTACAGAATGGTCATGGTAGGTACCATCATAGATGAGGGGGCTTCTGTGAGTATCCTTTCCTCAACTACTTGGAAAGCTCTTGGTTCACCATTGCTTCTGCCTGGGATGAGAAATCTGACAGGCTTCGACAAAGGAACTAGTCGACTGTTAGGGATCCTCCCCAATGTGCCTATAACATTGAGAAGAAAAACCATTTATATGAATGTAATGGTAGTCCAAGGACCTCTAGACTATAATCTACTCCTTTGGCATGACTATATTTATTGCATGGGAGCCATTGTCTCCTCACTCTATCGAGTAATGTGTTTTCCGCATGAAGGCAGAGTGGTCCAACTCGTAGACCAGCTTTCGTTCCCTGGCTCACACATAGCTAATAGTCAAATGCCATCCCTAAATGGTATTTTCATGCAAGGAATGTCTCATCAATATCCAGTTTGTCCACCTAAAGAACATGAGTAATTTGGGGGCTTGTGATTGAAACCCAGGGGGCATGCCCCCTGGTCTACTCTGGCAGGAAAACTTTGGGTAAAGAGTAGGTTTCAGCGAAGGATATATGACTGGTCCCACACCCGTCCATATGGTAAAATGGGATTAGACATGATAAGATACCTCTGTTAGAAGGTATGTCTTTCCTGATAGAACAAATGTTTTGTTTGCAAATTAAGGGGTAACCTATAAAAGGTAGGCCTTTCCTGACAAGGCAAATGTTTTGTTTGCAAATTGAGGGGTAACCTCGAAACTCTACTTCACTATACCTGGGGGCATGCAAACCTTTTTGCGTGCAAGTGAAGAGCGACCATTTGTTTTATTAGTTTTTAGGTTCTCAAACCCTTTAAACTCGTAGGATTGGTCGTTCCTAGCTTACATAAAGGAAGGATACAGAGCAAAGCTTCGAAAGGTGCAAGCTCCATAAAAATGGAATCTATCAATGAGATGTCCTTATTATACAACTGGCACAAGCAGTTTTTATGTGAAGTTCAAGCTTGTTAAAAATTAAACCTAAGCAATGAGAAAATGTTTCCCCAAAGTTTAAGCTCATTAAAAAATGAACCAATTTCTGGTAAATAACCATTGTCAATGCATTCTCATCAGCTCCTGAGCCCTGGTCGTGTTCTCATCACAACCTCCACTCTGTTTTAGCTGATCATACACCTCCATTTGATTGTTTACCCTTTTTTAGGAACAACTACAAAGAGTGATCCTGTTAGCCATCCTTGTGACACTGCCGTGATTGGAAAATTCCAAACCTTACATGAAATCAACTGCTACCTGAAATTATCACTCGTTCCTCAAAAAAACGAGTCTCCTTTAAGCTCTTTTCGTCTAACTCATAAAATATGAAAATATTGCCGAGCATTTGGCCTCTCCAGTTCATTAAAGCTATCGAGAGTGCTATCCCTCCTCTAGATTTTAATCTTTTTGGAACTGAGGGTTTATTACACAAAAATATCGAGCACTTGTTTTGTTCGGCTCGTTAAAATTATCGAAAATTCATCCCTTTCATATTATTTTATACTTTTTCAGACTTAAGGGATTATATGACGAAAAATGATTATTGGAGTTTCCTTTACATCCCTTTCAGACTGTCTAAAATTGGAAAGGACCGAGTTATCTTTGTTGTTAAACTCGTTAAAACCAATAGCGACAAACTTGTCCATAAAGACAAGAATAAGTTTCACTATCGCTAGGCTCGTTAAAACATAGCGACGGGTTTGTCCGAAGGGAAAATTATAGAACAGGCATATGTTATCCTCCTCAATCTTGATAAAAATAAATAGGTACTGGTTAGCAATGACTGGGGAAAAATTGGGAAGAAAACTTGAAGAAACTTTATTGGTAACAAAGTCGCTCTTGAACATGACACTTTCACTCCATTTCTGAGTCAGGTTGGGTTATTCCGTTCACCAGTCATCTTACCATTGGTCTATCGTACCATCCATCTTTGGGGTTAACGCTACCAATCCATTTCAAGTGTCACCTACATGTTCAAGAGAAGTCGATCAGAGAATTTGCGAACCCATCTTGTGTCTCATCCACTGCAATACCTTTACGCTTCATTCTTTCATGACCACCACCTTGAAACCTGTATCATCAGATCGTTTTCACCTCCAAAAGTCATTTTCTTCGTTTCGTGTCATAGGTGTGGGATTCATTAAGGCCCTCCTACGATGGGTCACTTCTTGTTGACATCAGCTCATTATCGAAGGAGTTGACGTAGGAACAACCCTTTCAGTACTTTGAAGCTTGCATGCCTCAATGGCAAGTTTCTCACTTTCGGCGACAAGTTTACATCAATGGCCTTGGACCGAGATATTTTGCACGGTGCTCGATGCCAAGTCCCATTTTCACACCAAGCGAGTTGTACTGCCGTACCTTGAGGGTCATCATCATTATCGGTGATTCCTCTCGCACCTGTTAACAACTTACACCATTGGCTAGTAATCAAGCGATGTCTTTCCATGTTCAACTCTAGAATATTTTTCACATGGATCAACTTGTACTTCGGGTGAAGATTGGATGAGTTTGAAGACCCCGGATCTAGTTTCATCCATCCGGGCTGTGATATATTCAGGAAAATAAAGACATCAAATGTACATCATTGATGCACATATGATCATCCGAATCAAAGGATGATGGCTCTATTAGAATCATCAGTATGCCGCACAGACGGTTGTCTGTCCTATGTACATGAAAATGAATTTATAAAGATGAGCATGGGAATGCCTACCTTAGCTGGATCATGAAAATATTATGAAGATAATGTATTGTATTATATCTTATTACAGGTCACCTTCTAGTCCGAAAAACCTCAGATCCTCATGATAAAGCATTTCACCCGACATCAAAAGATTAACGACCTCATGCTTTAGGGGGCAATGGTTATAGACATTTTTTGGCACTACAACCCCAATCATATATGTCCATAAACCAAGGGCTTTTGAGTCCAAAAAAGTGTTGTTTCATGCCCTAAATAAACAAGGTCAACTGGTTACATCATCTCCGAGAAGTTCTCCACAGGAAACTGCTCAGAACTAGTCAAAACTGGACCATATAGGTTGCTCAGTGCTAAGGGTGCTGTTAGTGTCGGTCTGGAAAGCCCTCCATGAGTGATCAAAGCTCTTTGCATGTGCATTTAGTAGGTGTCTCATCAGTGTCAAAGTCTGCATCCCGTTAGGCATGCCATAACCCTGATGGAGGAGCTGGTCTATTCATACCCCTCTTGGCTTTGCTGGATCAGGTCATATCATGTCATTTAGTTTTTCATGCTTGTCTTGTTTTGTCTTAAGGTCAAAGGTCCTAGGTCTAGGGTTTTGGTCATTTGTCTCATCAAGGTCATGTCTTTGAAAGTACTTGAGTGACCAGCAAGCCAGAGGGAGGATGGTAAACATGTTTCTTTGATATTCTCATTATGTACAGTTCATTTTTAAACTTGGTTTTAAAAAACTCTATTTTTTAAAGCCAAAGTCATGATAAGTTTTTGTAAAAAGAATAAATTTCCAAAAAGTCTTCAAAAAGGCAGCAACAACCCTGGTCCCCTTACCACATTCCTTCAGATGATCTACCTGCAAAAAGAATAGAGTCAAAGAACTCAAAAAGTCAAATTCAGAGTAAAGGAAACCAAAAAATCAGTGTTTTAAAAAGTGTCAAAATAAACTTTATAAAGTGGGTTTATGGATGAAATTTTTTCAAATGAAGTTTATAAAAGGTCATATTCCCTCCTTTCACTCTCATTGTGCATTCTAAAGCTTGCAAGAGAGGTTTTGACAAAGTGATAGGTGAAAGAAGCAAAATCGCAGTGATTTTGGGCAGCAAGGTGGTGCGCGACCCGTTGAAGGTGGTGCGCGACCTGTTGGGCGGTGCGCGACCCGTCAAGAGCACTCCAGCAGTTCAAAAATACTACGGGCGCGACCTGCTGGGAGGTGCGCGACCTGTTGGGAGCCCTGCGTGACCCGTTGAGCTGTTTGCTTCCAAACTTCAAACGAATTCCTCAATCTCCTTTCAACTCATCTCAATCGCTCGAGCATAGATTTCAGCACCTTTTGCAGGCAGAGACAGTAGTTCAGTTTGTCCACTTTGCTCCAAAACCATGTCAGAAACCAGAACTTATGAGCAAAGTGATGACCATTCATCATCTACAGAGGTTGAGGAACAGAGGAGGCCTCGTAGAGGAGGTAAGGGAGGACATCATAAGCGGGAGGAGCCTACTTCTTTGGCAGAATTACAGGCCTGTCCTTTGGGAGTGAATTGCTTCCAGTACATGTCTTGCTATCAGTTTTGTGAGAGGATCTCTTAGATTCAGCATCATAGAGAGTTGGCCCGCTTGTTTGTCTTACGCCTCCATGATGGACATGTCACTCTTGCAGGGGTGAACTTCACATTGACACCTAAGGTGATCTCACAGGCTACAGGGATACCAAATGTGGGTGAGGTGTGGCCTAAGCGCAGATTACTTGATTTTGTTCAGTTTGAGCCCTATGTCCAGCCATCATTTGTGAGACTGTTGACGGGTGTTTTCCCATTCAGATTTCTCCAGAGCGAGTATGCTCCCCTCATGAGACTTATTATGCATTACTTTACCTATGAGGGCAGATTTTCACAGGTGTATTCATATCACATTCGCCTTTTGATGCATTTCACCCGAGTGAGGATGATGAACCTCCCGGTCTTCTTGTTTCATAACATTCAGAGGATGGTGCCCATGTTGCAGAGGAAGACCCCGGCTCAGCAGTACAGGAGCCTTTGCCATTATGGTTTGATTCAGCTCATAGTCTCACATCAGTTGACTCAACAGGGCATCTCATGGGAGGAGTTCATCTCCCGTGAGTTTTTCACAGTGCCACCTCAGCCACATCAGGAGGCCATTCATGAGGAGGGAGGACCATCTCAGCATCCTGATGCTCCCATCACCCAACATGTCAGCTCTCCTCCACTGGTCACTTATCAGAGAGACCCAAGGGCCTTACTTGCAGCAGCTAGGTGAGTACTATCTCCACAGTAGGTGGAAGGGGTCTCGCCTTCATCACCAGCTCAGCGAGTGTTATCTCCACATCAGGTGGAAGGGGCCTCGCTTTCTTCACCAGCACAGGTACTACAGAGGGGCAAAGAGCCCATGATTCATGAGGGTCCGGTGATTGATCTTGAGGCCAGTTCTCCTAACTGGGAGGCAAAGGAGATCATTCAGCATCTCAGGGCTGAAAATGATGCTTTTCAGAAGAGACTTGAGGGTACCCAATGGACTATCACTTACCTGGAGCAGCGGAACGAACAGTTAGAGGAGGAGAAAGCACTTGATGAGTTATGGAGGATTCGTAGCGACCGAGTCTTGAACCGTAGAAGACCCGGTGATCCATTGCCTGCTGACCGAGAGTCTATGCTCATTCAGGAGAATGCCCGCTTGGAGAGGTTGTTGGATAAGGCCAACCAAGAGAAAAAGATGCTGAGAAACATGAATAATCACTATTGGGCAAGGATGCATGTATGCAAGGCCAAAATGAAAATGTTCCAAAGGAGGTTGTCCGAGGCTCTTAGGAGGAGGAAGAAGACGAATCCACTTAGTATCTTGGATGAGGCATCCCTCAAAGATCATGGCACTCACTAGCATCAGCTACACACAAATCCAAAATGTTTTTGAGAATTTTGGGTAATTTTGGTATTTTTTGGAAATTTACAGGTTTTGGCTTCTCAACAGGTCTCGCCCCCGGAGAGACCCTTTGTCATCGTAGCTCCGTTTTGCAAAAACTCAACATTTCTAGATTTTTCATGCAACTTTACACATGCATATGGATGGACTTGAGTTTTTATGGAGTTTTAGGCCTCCACAAGGTCAAAATACAGGCAAAATTTGACTTCCTGCCCCTTTTTTGAGTTGCAGAAGCAGTCTTTGGAGAATTAACTTTTGACTGGGCAATGACCTCCAAATCCAAAAATTCTAGTTGGTTTGGAAAGTAGACTCAGAGACCTTTTGAATGAGTTATCCTGCACCTAATTCTGACACCGGGAAGGCCTCCAAACAGAGCTCCAAAGTGCGCGACCTGTTGAGGAAATGTGCGCGACCCATTGAGGAAACTTTGCCTAATTTGACCAGTTCAGCCCAGAAAACGCAGTTTGGCTCCACTTTGACTTTCTGAGGTGGATGGTGGTCCTCTTGGATGTAATTTTGACATTTTTTGGATACTTTTACTCTTGTTTAACTCCAAGTTTCTTTCATCTAAAGGGTAAAAATTGAATGTATGAACTAGTTTCCAAGTTTATAGAGGCAAGTTGTTTTGACTGCCTATTTTGTAGTGCTTAGTTTAGAAGTGGTTCAAACAGCTCCTAGTATAGTGAGCTCGACCCATGGAGGCAGGGAAAGAGGTTAGATCATCTATATTATGTACTTTCTTGCTCATTATCATGGTGGGACTATTGAGGGAGAAGCTATCACTGTATTATTTCACTTATATCTCTGCAATTTTTGGCTAAGGAAGACCAGAGTTTTGCAGTCATCTTTGGGATTCTTGTGGACTCATGTGTTGATGGTGTGTTTCTTCATGTTCTTGTAAGCTTTGTTATGTGATTCATTTCCTTTCTATACTGCTGCATATTAAACAAATGAATTGTTAAAGTAAGAATTCATGCTTGCCATGCTCTGCTTTTAAATTTGTTTAATTTCTATGTTTTCTACTGTCTAAAGAGAATTCAAATTCATTGTTTTCTCTCTTTAGCCTTTTTATCTTTCTTTCCTAATCATCCACTTCATCAAAAGACATCAATACAGGTTCCTACCTCGCCCCAAAGACCCCCCTGCAGAAACTGTGTCCAATCCCCGCACCCTAAATTGCAGCTCCTCAATTTGCCACCAAAAACCCCAAAAACCCCCAAATCAACCTTCAAATCAGTTTACTAGCCTAATATCAGTGTTACCATGTTGGTCATCTCATCCCATTGAAAATCTACCGAGATTGACCGGAGAGAGCCTTCTCCTGCCCCGTAGGGCTAGCTACGAGGCTGAATGGTTTGATGTAGCTTTGAGGTTTGCCTTTTTCAGCCTGAGGTGAAATTTCAAGTGCTAACAGGTGCAATGCATCTCACCTGCCCAGTGTAAAAAGTGTGATGCATACTAGAAATCCCTTCTGTAGGGTGAGATGGGCGAGAATGGACAAATGGCAAAGACAGTTTGCAAGGTGGATGATCATGGAATCTTCTAGAAACTTCTGTGACACTTGCCTCTCTGAATTCACCAAGGGATGAGTAACATATCATCAATCTCTAAGTGGAATAAAGAACTATCAGAGAGAAGACACTAATCAAAATCCTAGAACCTGACTCACCTCCCTGCGATCATCTATATATGGATCCCTCATCCCATAGATCCAGAGGCTGGAATTTTGTATCTTGTAAGGAAGTGTTGTTGGTTTCCTGGTGGAATATCATAGTGTTAGGTGATCTAACCTTTTCATGAGGTGAAGAAGGGCTTTCATGCTGGGAGGATGATGCTAGGTCAGAACAATGGGTTGTAATCCTCTCTTCTAATCTTCATATTAATAAAACTATTCAGGTTTTCCTCCACATTCTTGTATGTTTCATAGTATATGCATTGGTGTGGTCAATATATATCTGGTCCTATGTTATTTATGATTGTAGATCTCTGCACTTTGAAGGTATTATGCTGCTTTGACTTTACAGGTAGTCTTTGAAGTAGAGTGGTCAAGGGAGAAGCGGTAAAGGCCACCCAATGAGGAGAAGGAACAAGCAAATAACCGAGAGAAGGATTGAGGTTGGTATTCTTTGATCTTCTCCTATCTACTTCTCATAAAGGAAAGCAAAAGTAACTTTAATCTGTTTGTTTCTAAGATAGCTATCATCTTAGTGGGACTAGCAGCTCTGCATAGACACTAGATTTACCGATAGCAAATGTGCTTTGTCTTTGAATGGTAAGCAGGGTTCTTTACCAAGAATATTGCACTTTGGTTGTCATAGTCTATTGTTATAGCTCCTTGTACTAACATCGTACTTGAACACAATCTCTACAACCAAACTATTTCCTTGCTTTCATGATTGTCTCCCATTTATTCTACCTTTGTAGTTGATAGTGCCACTACAGGTTGTTTCTTACTCATCCAAGTGACTGCACCTCCAAATAGGTTAAACAAATACCCACTTGTAGATCTTCTTTGATCTAGCTCTCTAGCCCAGTCTGCATCAACACAGCCATGAGTATCCAAAACTTTGTCCAGTCTCGATCTTCCTTGGTAGCACAAACCATAATTACTAGTACCATGCACATACCTGAAAACTCACTTCACTGTTGTCTAATGCTCCTTCCTTGGTTTTGACGTACACCTGCTCAATACTCCCACTACATGTGAAATGTCTGGTCTAGTACATTCCATCACATACATCAAGTTATCTACTACACTTGGATATGGAACACGAGACATGTCCCCTTCCTCTTCTGGTGTCTTGGGACATTGTTTAGCAAATAAATTTACACGTACTAGAATATGAGCCTTCACCAATTTACTATCCTACATATTAAACCTCTGCAGTATTGTGTCAACATACTTCCTCTGGTTTAACCAGAGCTTCCTCTTTACACGATCTCTTTTATTTTCCATGCCAAAAATATAGTTTGCAGCACCATGATCTTTCATGTTGAATTTGGAGGACAATTGGGTCTTCAAATCATGGATAATTATTTTGTCATCTCCAACCAGCAACATATCATCCACATACAAGACCAGATAAATAACATGGTCACTAATTAATTTAAAATACACACAGTGATTTGCTTCACTTCTGGTGAAGCCAATTTCCCATATAAATGTATCAAATTTATGATACCACATCCTTGGTGACTGTTTTCACGCATACAAAGACTTTTTTTAATTTGTATACTAGTTCTTTCTTACCCTTCATTGCAAAGCCTTCAAGTTGCTTCATGTAGGTATCTTCTTCCAGATCCCAGTGAAGAAATGTTGTCTTCACTTCCATCTGTTCTACCTCAAAATAAAAAGAAACAACAATAGATAAAAGTAATCTAATAGAAGCTACCTTGGCAACAGGAGAAAAAATATCGCCAAAATCCATTCCCGACACTTGGGAATAACTTTTTCTACCAACTGAGCTTTGTATTTCGCTGCCTTTCCTTTTGTATTCGTCTTCTTCTTAACCACCCATTTTCTTCCAATGGATTTCCTTCCAGCCCACAACTCCACCAGATCCGAAGCCTCACCTTTTTGCAAAGATGTTATTTCATCAACCATGGCCTCTTTCCAGAGTTTTCCATCCTCTGAATCTACTTCTTCATTCACAGTTCTGGGATAATCATAAGTAATAGATAAAGAAAAATTTGAATAGAAATCAGATGGACTATACCTTTCTGGCTGCCTTATTTCTCGAACAGATCTTCTCACAAGTGGACTTTGTGGCTCTTCATCTTTTGATTCCTCTTCCACTATAGAGTCTGATTCTTCCTGCTTAAGCTCAAACTCTATCTTCTCAGGTTCCTTTGGTTCGATTTCATGTTTAATAGCATTTTTCACCTCTCTAAACACGACATCTTGGTTGTACACAACCTTCCTTGTTACTGGGTTCCAAAGCTTATAACCCCTTCAGCCATCCTTATACCCAATAAAGATGCACTTTTTAGATTTACTATCCAACTTTGTTCTTTTATCCTTTAGAACATATACAGATGCATCACATCCAAATACCCTCAGATGTGAAAGAGAAGGTTTCTTACCAGTCCATACCTCTTGTGGAGTCTTATCCTCCAACACTAATGAAGGTGATGTGTTGACCAGGTAAGATGTAGTCTCCACCGCCTCTACCCAGAATTCATGTCCTAAACCAGCACCACTAAGCATGCTTCTTGCCCTTTCCATCAACGTCTTGTTCATTATTTTTGCAACTCCATTTTGTTGAGGTGTGTATGGAGTAGTCTTTATCGTGCTATACCACACTTCTTATAGAACAATGGAAATTCCTTCTTGCAGAACTCTCTACCGTTATCTATCCTTAGCACCTTTATCTTCTTCTTTGTCTTGTTTTCCACCAGAGCCTTAAATTCTTTAAACCTTTCAAAGACTTTAGATTTCTTCTTGGGGAAATATATCCATGTATTCCTTGAGAAGTCATCTATAAGTGATACATAGTACACATACTTACCCAGTGATGGAACCTTCACATGTTCAAACAGATCGCTATTCACAAGCTCTAACATATGTTTCGCCCTCTTACCACAAGATGGGAAACTCACCCGATTCTACTTCCCATATACACAATTTTCACGGAAATAAAAATCCAGAGAGCTATTAGTTATACCTTCTACCATACCTTTACCATGAAGTATTCGAAGTCCCTTCTCTCTAATATGTCCAAGCCTTTATTTCCATAGCATGGTCTTTTCTCTAGAGACCACTAGATTTTCTGCTCCACGTTCAGAAACCATGGAACTGTTGCACCCACCAATAACGGTGCTACCTTGCATCTTGTGAAGAGTTCCTATTGCACCCATCAATAAAAGTTCTACCTTGCATCTTGTACATAGTTCCAATCTAAACTTCCCGCATCAATACCAGTGCTCCCGAACCATCTTGCAGGTATCTTTCTCGAACACCGTTTTTACACCTGCATCATCCAACTTGCATACATAAATCATATTTCTGGCCATTGTAAGAATATGCAAAACACCTAGAAGTGTTCTAATCCTTCCACCTTGTAACTTCAACTTTACTTTTCCACGACCAACAATTCTAGCCTTCCTATCATCCCCTAAGAAGACATCACCACCATCATATTTTTCATACTAACAGAACCACTCTCTATGGGGAGTGAAGTGAAAGGATGCACCTGAGTTAATGAACCATGCCTCCTGATCTACATGTGTACTTGAACAAGAAGACAATTACACATCCCCACCTTCATTTGATGTGGTTTTCGCCTCTGCAGAAGGATCATCATCAGATCCCTTTCCTTTTTTAGGAGATTTAGATTTACAATCCCTTTTGTAGTGCCCTTGTTTTCCACATTTTCAACACACCTTTACAAATTTTGCCGGAGATTTAGATCTCCCTCTAGATTTAGATCTCCCACTCGAGGAATTTTTTTTTTTTCTATTTTGTGACTGTCCTCGTATAGACAAGGCATCACCATTATGGCTCTCCATATTTGTTCGTTTCATCTCCTTTATCAACAAGGATGAGACTATTTCATCAAACTACCAGACAGTTGCATTGCTCCCTATTGCAATAGCCATACTATCCCATGAATTTTGTAGAGAACATAACAAACTAATGCACTTATCTTCATCTGAAATTTTAATATCAATAGACAATAAATGGCTTACCATAGTATTAAATGCATTCAGATGCTCTGTCACCAAGTCTCCATCATTCATCCTTAGGTTATACAACTTTTTCCATAGGAACAGTTTATTCATAATAGACTTAGATTAGTACAAAGTCCCTAACTTTTCCCACAAAGCCTTCACGATAGATTCCCCTGATATATTCAACAATACTGAATCTAAGACACACAATCGTATTATTCTCTTTGCCTTCCGATCCAACTTCTTCCATTCTTCATCAGACACTCTCGTTGGTTTAGTACATGGTTCTACTGCGATCCACTGATCTTTATCTACCAACAGATCCTCCATCTTGTGTTTCCACAACTCAAAACACTGACCATTAAATTTCTCAATCTTTATCTGTCCACTGCTCGCCATCTTCTTTCACCACCAGAATTGATCCCGTACATCTCCCACTGAACAGGGTATACCATAAGCCCGAGCAAATCCCCTCAGAAACAAAGGTGTCCCATTGAAGCCAAAACAACTCTGATACCAAATGTAGGTTTTAACCCCGTACAAAAATTACCTACACATTAATTCTAAAAAAAAGAAAATGAACAATGGCGAGAGCACAACACATAAAAAAAATATACACAGAGATTTTCCCCTAGATCACAAAACTAGGACTACCAGATTGATTTTTCATTATGTTCCTTTCAATGTTACAATACATATATATACATGTCGAAGCATCATAAAACCCTAATCCATTAACCCTAGATTAGAACATAATTGTAGTTTCCTTGATTAGATCTATAAAATACCATAGACCGAAAACCATCGTGCCCAAAACCATGTGCGAAAACAATGCACAAAACCATAGGTAGGTTCACCCACCTAACATGGGGTCCAACTATTGGGGCTAATCATGGAAATAATATAACAAAATCGAATATTAAACCCAAATCATCAAGTAAGACTTCATTGACAGACAATAGAAACACAACAAGACTGATTAAGCTAATCACACATATTTTTTAGCAAAACCCTAGTTTATATATGTGCTTTTCTCAAAGAATTTCCACGTGTATACGCGCTTCTCCAGAATTAAACGAATGTATATATCTGAATATATACGCTACTTACCTATATTAAACTCATGTATGTATGTGCCTTTTAGGTTATAAAACTCGCGTACAGATCTACAATTGCTACCACAAAACTTCGTTGCACAATAGAACTTCAAACATACCTAGATCACAGCATACACAGAAAAATCACATATCAAGACATTATCATAAACCCATAGTCAAAATTGTCATCTCAGATCTATTGGATCGGATCCATCATCAAATTCTTGGGTGCATACTTAGTTTTATATCAAACGAATCAATAATAACCCATTACATTCACACTTGCTTGAGATCTAACTATTCATGAAAGTATTCACCACTTGCACACATCTACCACATCTACCAATTTGATCTTGATTTCCTTATATACCTTAGCCCTTATCCAATACCAAAAGTCAAAGCCATACTAATCCTGATGGTAGTATTAGAGTGATCAAATATCCGTTGTTGGGCTGAATACCACAGGTTAATAACATAGTAAAGATCCTTGGTATTTGGAATACCATGGTGCAAAATATGTACGTGCCTTTTCTTCTTCATACCGACATCTGTACACAATTTTTCTTTACAGAAGCCATGTACACTCTACTTTTCTTCACTAAAGCTTACTGTGTACATGACTTTTCTTCATAGAACCTATGCATGATCGACTTTGTTTCACCAAACCTACATATATTCAAACTTCATTTTTATCATTATTCTATCTCTGAACTTATAATCCCTTTCTATCACATGTAGACATATCGTGTTAACATCTTCATCAAGTAGGTTTCCATCAAAGGACAACTCATCAAGTAGGTCTCCATCAAGGAAAACACACTAATGATAATGCCAATAAATATCTTCCTCTACCTCTAGCTCGCTTGCTTCTACCCCTCTATCCTTTTCTTATGCCTATTTCAAGAGAGACTTGTGCCTTGAAAGCTTGTTACATGGAATCTTTTCCTAGGGTAGGTCATGTTTACTATGACAAATAAGATCCAATCAACTGATATGGTGATAGATTTGTAAGATCTTTTGACTCTAGAATCGTTGTTACAACCATTTCGAATTTCTTCGGTAGCATTATAAGGACTTTTTCAATGATCTTTTGATCCACAATTGTTTCACCAATATGCCTGATTTGATTAATGATGCCCATAACTCTAGTAAAGAACTGATCAACATTCTTTCTGTCAGCTATATTCAAGGTTTAAAATTGGGTCCAAAATTTCTGCAATTAAATACTCTTGATGGTATCATTATATTGATATACAACTTTGGGAAATATACCAAGTTTCTTTTGATGTTGTTGCACTGGTTATTTTTTTAGAGATCAAGTCATGAGTTGAATCCTAGATCCGACATTTGGCTCTGTGGTCCTTGTTTCACAGTTCAACAATTTTGTTTCTCTCATTATTGTTCATGGTTGCTAATACTTCTTGGGCCAACTCTACATAGTCATTCTACAATTTATCCCAACAATCTTTGGCTAGCAGAAAAGCCTTCATGCTTAAAGACCAAAATTCATTATTTTTGCCAAGTTGAATGAGTGTGTGTGGAAATGAACTTAAGAAATCCATTGTTTAAAATGTGTTTTCCCTCTTCTTTTTTCTTAAACTCAAATAAATCCCCTTTCAAATAGAGGATTTTTTTAAAATAAAACCACTTATAATTTAAAAATATAAGGGTTTTAAATACAATTTTTATATATGAGCACGTCTTTTATGGAAATATGAATGATAGCCTTTTAAAAAAAATTGAATGTCCCCTTTTTAAAGTCTTTGTCTTTTCTTGGATGAGATAAAATAACTTTCAAACGACATAATTTTTTTAATAAAAAAAATAAATTAAACCTTTGATTTGACCCGTCAACTTTTCGAGATTCTTTGTAGCTCGATATGATTCAACAATCGAATCCTTTGCATGCCCATAACATTAAGTGAAACCCTAAATAGTATTGTGGTAAAGTGACATATTTCCTAAGACCTTTCATGGTTTCCTTTAACTCTATGTGCTAATGCACCTTTTTGATATAGAGAGGCTGCATTAGTCTAGAAAATATTTTTGTGCAAGTTTCTCATGATATAACGGGGTTGTTAAAGCTTCTGGGGTGTATTATTGTCACTGACCCTCACAATGTTTCTTTTAAAGAATTATGACTTTCTCCGACCAACACCTCTCCCAATTTGACAATCAAGTGAGCTTCTGAATTTGAGTTTTTTGGCCTCCTTTGATGACGGATCATTAAAACACCTCTTCTTCACACAATGTTCACTCCTCACCAGACTATATGCATATTTGGTCTCAGAACCAAGCACTATTGGGGCTTAGATGATATTCTCCTTCTTGAGCTCTCTCCTCCCTGAGTTCTTGTTCTCTTATATTTTCTCAAATGTGTCCCTCAAGGAGTCTTATGGAACCTCGTGCTTTGGTACCATGAAAGATTCTACAAAGGTGGAAAACATGAACAAGAATACACTTAAAACTAGAAATGGAACAAACTCACTCTTCTCAATATTGAGTAACAACTCAATAGATTACATACAAGACAAGGGAACAATTACAATAAATAATTAGAGTAATGCTCAACTACATCTCAACTAAACTCAACTAACTAAACTTACAAGGAAACCAATATGCATCAAAAAATATATTTTCACACTCCATTCATTCACAAATATTATACAAATATATAGTTGGATTAATATCCAACAAACTCCAAATATGATTAAGGAATTTGATGTATTCTCTTAATATAATTACAAACCAACTCTAAATTTAACATGTAAGAATTATCTCCAAGTGCCTCCCTTAATGCTTACATGTCAAAATTAAACACAAATTAAAAGATAGAAAATACGTATTACTACAAGAAATTGATCTCTGTCTCACTGGTCTTCATTAGCACTCATATCCACCTTGCAATCTCGAAACACTGCTCTTTCTTCACTACCTCATCTTCAAGCTATCACTTAAACTCCATTTCAAACATAAATGCCTCTGACAATATTTGACAAACTATGTATAATTAACGCTTCTCGATCTCTCAAAATACAATCTCGATACTCTACTGTATCCAATAGTCAATTATGCAATTGATGTTTCTACACACATGGATCTGAACCGCAACAAGATCCATCAGTGAATAACATATTCACACAATCAAACTAGCCATATGTTCTCTGTGCATTCAAGAAACTGGGAACCACTACTTTAAATATATTTTAGTGTTTAATAATTGGTTTTGCAACTTATACTTACAAACCCAAAAAAAAAATCTAATTTTAACATTAATGAAAATAATATAACTACATCAAAATGCTCATTTTATTGCTAGCCAGCCAAATTCTTTGATGTGCAATTTATTGATTGGACTCGTGGTTATATATTCAATCTTGCATGGAATCTAATCACCAGTGATCAAGACAACTCAAATTTTTGTTACTTTTCATTGAATGGTCTATCAATTAAAGCATTGAGAAATGAGAATTTATCGGTGTTACTAGATGCAAAAGAAATCCACTGAGATACATTTCTTAGCTGAATTTAATCCTTTGGGGTCAAACTGTTGGCAATGGATCACATGAAATACCAAAACGTGATCTCCATGATATCTTGTGTAACACATTCCCAAGCCCACACAAATTGATGTGGAAGTCATGGTCAGCATCATGACCATTTGCAGAGCAACATGCAGTTCCATGCTCATGTAGGAACATTATTTGTCAAATAAAAGAAATAGCAGAAGAGGTAATTGCTTTTAGTGGCTCTCTCCTGACAACGAAAAAAGACCTAGGCTCCTCCTTATATCATAACACACCGTAGAACTCCTCTTTTAAATTTGTTGAAAGTTGGAACAAGAAGATTGTTATGATCGTGATAATCCATCCAATCTTCATTGCAGTCTGTCAATTGACAACATCTTAGATGAGCGTGCCTAAATGGTAATCTTGTGCATTGAGTGTGATTTTGGGCCAGTAATGTGGCCAATATTGTGCTTGCCGCTAGAGAAAACAAGTGTTATTGCCATCAACAGAGGAGCTTTCGGAAAATTTTAATAAGCCATCCTTTACTTTCAAAATGGGATCGACCATCACCTAATAGGTTTGCAACAGAGTATTAAGTGTTACTTGCCTCTTCTCATGCACAACATAAATGTCCCGATTCAGTACTATTTGACGGAAAAGAACCCACACAACACACATAAATCTCACATACAAACTATACACAAAACTTAATATTCATTCCACGTTACCCATGATCTAGGGCCCTCCAGTGAGGAGTTAGCCCATATGGGTTTTGATACCATCAAAGAAACCAATATACACACCAAAAATTATTTTTTCACACTTTATTCATTCAAAAATATTATACAAATATATAGTTGGATTGATATCCAACATATTCCAAGGATGAATATAGAAGTTCAAATATTCTCTCAACATAATCCCAAACCAACTCTAAATTTACCATATAAGCATTATCTCCAAGTAATTCAACTCAAACTATGACACCTAGTAAACCAAGAAAAAACTAAGAAATTAATTCTCTTGACAAATATCACTATTCCTAATTCAATTTCAAATGTGATGATTCCCACCATGCATTTATTTAATTCGTCTATATTTCCTTGTATGTTGTTTAATATCAGTTAAATTATTTATAATAAATTTTTTTTCTTAATATCATTCAAACCACTTTTCCTTTATATATTATCACTCTTCATGTTGATTCCAAGAATTAAAAAAGTGTTATATACTCAACCTAGTCAAGATAACTAGTGAAAAGGAAGCTCTCAATGAAGCATCATGTGAAAATGAGACTTGAACCTAGGTTGGAAGGTTATCATAAAACCCTCCCAACCACCTAGAGCACATTCTATTTAGCAGTAATAAAGAACACATTCTATTGATCAATCATAATGAGGTTCACACATTTGAAACTAGTTCAACAACTCAAGCAATCTATGGTGTTGTCAACATAAAATTAGTGCAATGAATTTTGGAGTCTAGTGGTTTTACAATGTACTAGATTTATGTTCTAAGGAGAATGAATCAACTAGATAATATTAGGTGAGTTTGCATTGAGTTAATTGATACAGGTAGTTTCATTTATCTAATTATTATGAACCAAAATGGAGAAAAATTATAGAAGTGTGGTATGTAGAGGTCATAGCATATAGAAAAAAACCTTGAAACATATCATTTTTTCAAAGGTTATTATTTAAGTGTATTTAGTAGAATATTTATAAAACTATAGTGGTGTTTCAATATATTAAAATATAAAATATCGGATACTTATATATTAATATCAGAAAAGGAAGGTGCTATAACATTTCCCTTTCAAAAATTACTTTTCTTATTTAACCTCACACTTCCTTGCAACATGTATATATATTAACATGTTATACACAAAATTTCACTTAATAGAAAGTGTAAAATTCGTGATGCAACCTGCGATAGGCAAGGTTCAAAATAAATAAAATTTAAAAAGAAATACATGGAAGTCTGACTATATATTATTCACGCTAAAGGATGTTTTCGCCCATGAGTTGAATTTATGGTTTTGACTAGGAATTTATAAAACTATTCGTACCAATAGCTTCTAGAAGTATCTTCAGTTATTTCGAGGGTGGACTATGAGATTGGCTTAGGTGCGATTATTCAGTTAATAGTGTTTCTGGGATGCATCATGTTTATGATGTCAGCAATATTTTGGCTTCACAGATCATGATGCTCTCAAGGTCTATTAAACTTGTTTATGGCTAGCTGACCATGGATTTTTTGTTGTTGAACTCGGTTTTGAGATAGTCGATGAGTCCTTGTGGGGCACTAGTACTCTTGACTATGGGGTTATTTCATTTTTTCCAATGGTACTTGGATGCCTGGAAAAAAACATAAATCCTGGAGATGTGGGTTGAGACCATCTTGGCTGGTTGTAGGTCATCCTGGAATGTGGGCACCACTGAATGACTCAAGTTGTGCCACTTGGATGTCAGTCAAGGGGACGTAGGCTTGTGGTTGAAGACTGGGGTTAGTTCCTTGACTAGGGTTTCCTTTTGGTTTGATGATTGTTTCCTATGGATTTGTTGTCCCATCTCAGGGGAAACCGGTGGTTGAGATTTTGAGTAAGTAAGTCTGTGGATGTGAGGAACGTGGAGAGCTCGCAAGTAGCCAAATTTTCATTATTAGATAAGTTCCTAAATTCTTCTGTTTAACTAGATATTTATTTGCTATGTTTAATTATTCTTTTCCTAAATTAAAACCCTAGTTTTATGGGCTCTGGTTAGTTGCATTATTGTGTATTTATTTCTGCTATGAATTTATTTTTTATGGCTTATTGGTGAAAAACAATGCATTCATGACATACACTATTACATTCATTTTTAATTATACTTTCGAGGAATAGAAAAATTATCATCATTTTGAGTCATGTGCTTCCGCAATTAATTCTTAATTTCTATTTAGAACCCAATCATTTTGTATGGTATAGATGGCTTTGTTCTCATAAACCACTTTTCACCTGGTCAATTTTTACGGAGTAAATGATAACAAATTATGCAAGTATAAAGAGAAACACCTTCCTTAGCCAATTGATAAATCTCAAACAAAAGGATTCAATGGAAGAGCACATTGAAGACTTCCAAAAATTAAATATTACGGTAATCGATATTCTAGAGGAGAACATGATTCATTTCTTCATAGGGAATTTCATAGGGAATCTAAAATATAACATCGAACATGAGTTTCACCTTTGGGAAGTTGATTCAATCGAGAAGGCATTAAGGGTGGAAGAAAAGTTGAAAGAAAAATTATGGAAACAAGGAAGTCCACCACTCACAACTATAAACATGGAAGTGAAGTTTCTCGTAGTCTTCCACAACCTACAAGGTTGACAACACTACAATTGGAGGAAGAAAGAGAAAAATGGATTTGATACAGTTGTGATAGAAAATACACTAAAGGTCATAAGTGTGCTAAGAATAAATTATTCCACATAGACTGTGAAGAGGAGGGAGAAAAGTAAAAAGAAACATCAAAAGAGGATGATATACACTAGGAACCAACACTAGAGAAAGAAGAAATGAACCCGACCATATATTTCAATGAATTGGTAGGAATTACCACTCCTCAAGCTCTCTATATAGAAGGATATATCAAGAATAAAAAGGTAGTAGTGTTGATTGATTCAGGTAGTACCCGTAATTTTATTCATTGTAAGATAGCAAAGGAATTGAATTGCTTCCTATATCCAACACTAGCGTGTCAAGTAATGATTGCAAATGGAGGAACTATAAATTTCTCTAGAAAGTGACTTAATATCAAGCTAACCATGGGGGAATATGTGTTGAATATTCCAATTATTTCCATTCCAATGTGTGGTGCTAATGTTGTACTAGGAGTCCAATGGTTAAAATCTTTGGGGATGATAGCCTTCAATTTTCAAGAAATTTTCTTGAATTTGTTTGGGAAGAAAAGGAAGTTCAATTAAGGGGAATCAGAAGGAAACTAGGAAATATAATGAGCCCCAATGGCATGAAAAATCTTTTGAAGAAAGAACAACACGTCGTAGTTGCACAATTGTTGGCATTATGATAAAGGTGTTGTCCTTGATGGTAACTCACTTAGATGAAATATAACAGTACAATAGGTTAACAACAAAGAATTGTAGATCAAACTACACAGAATGAACAAAGAGAGGTATACGTAGGTTCACCTTGACCAAGCTTCGTATACACGCAGGTTCACTGTATACAGGTCGCGTATACATACACATGCACTTTCACAGAAGCAAAAGCGCGTATATGTTGGAAAACTAATCTTTTGGTTGGTGGTATTTGGTCCAACGTATTTTGACCCATGGTTTTGGCTCAAGGTATTTGGTCCGATGTATTGACCCTAGGTATTTGGTCCAAGCTATTGGTCCTAAGTGGTTTTGGTCCATGGTATTGAGAAAGGCCTAAAACTATAAAAGGAGGAGAAGATCATTAGGACAAGTTGTGCAAGTATCAAATATCTGATGAAGTGTGAGATCTATTATGTAGGTTATTGGGGTATGGTGCATTGTTGGATCTAAACCAAGCATGAACCTTAGCAGATGATGAGGGATTACATCTAATAATGGATCAGGATCTTAAGGCGTAAAATGAACTATCATTATGTGTTTTTGCTCATGTATATTCTAGATTTGAATAATCACACATATATTATTCCGTAAATGGTATGATATTGGTATAATTAAAGTCTGGTATAGCTGTAAAATTATGAATTAACATTTATAGATGTATACGCTGGTTGGCTTTGACAAAAACGCGTACACACACTGGTTAGACACAGGGAAGTAGTGTATACCTTATGAATAATGCTTCAGTTGTTTTGTTTTCTGTTATAGAGATCTGGGATCTGTTCCGGTGACTGTATTTTGGTGACAGTGTTTTGAATGATCAGATTCAGGAGTTTCAGTGATTGGTTTATGTACTTGATGATTTTATTGCAGCTATGATGTTCTTGATGGGTCCAGTACAAAAATTGGATGAAATGTGGCCTTCAGATTATGGTGTTGTGTTCCAGGAGTATCCAGTCTGAAAATTTATGAAACGTGGTCCCTGGTAGAAGAGTGGAGTTTCCTGTAGGGTGGCACCTACGTACTAGTAAAAATATTGGCTAGTACTAGAGCTATGGGGGTTGTAGCTCCCTTCCAGTAGTAGCTGGAAAATGAGAGAAGGTTGTAGCCTTTTGTAGGTAGAAGCCTGCATACTGGTATAAGTCTACACCAGTACAAAATTGTAAACATAATTTTCGTATTATTAAAAGAGGACAAAAACAACAACAATAGGTGGTTTTTACCCACATTGGGTTTCCACCTTATATCTTGGTGTTCATGTGTGATGCTTATGTATAATGATTTATTCTGCTTTTACTACACTGTCTAATTAATATCTGACATACTAGTTAAAGTTCAATGCATGATAAATTGGGTAAATCAAAAGTTATCGGCATATACGTTGGCTGCTTTAATAACAATCGCATGTACACGCTGGTTCACTTAGCTAAAGTATCATATACAAATATGCTTATGGAAATGAAATATTATTGATTTACAAATACTCATTCACCACCCCCCCCCTCAGTATTATTTCCAACAACAATTATGCTCTCTAGGGCTTAAAACATAGAAATCATTTATTTCTCCTAATCTTCAAAATGTATTCGACAATAATTCCAAGGTGTTTGAGACCCTTAAAGGAATCCCACTTATTCCTGATCATGATCACCCGATTCACTTGATTCCATGAAGTGTTCCTAAAAACATCAGGCCTTACAGATATCTTTATGCCCAAAAGAGTGAAATTGAGCATATGATTGAAGAAATACTAGAGGATGGTATAATTAAACCTAGTAAAAGTTATTTCTCTACTTCAATAGTATTGGTGCACAAGAAGCATGGATCATTGCATATGTGTCCATATTATAGGGAGTTGAAAAGGCTCACTATTAAATATAAGTTTCCCATTCCTGTCATTAATGAATTGTTGGATGAATTAAATGGAACATTTTACTTCACCAAGCTAGATCTTCATTCAGGATATCATCAAATTAAAATGAAGACTGAAGGCATTCCAAAAACAACACTTAGAACTCATGAGGGTCATTATCAATTTTTGGTCATGGTTTTTGGCCTTCCTAATGTACCTTCCACATTTCAATTTTGATGAATTCCATTTTGATACCATTCCTTAGAAAATTTGTGTTATTATTTTTTGATGATACAATAATCTACAACGACAAAAAGAAATTCAAGACCTGAAACAAATGGACCTAGATGAAATAATTGAAGAAGAAACAGAGGTTGATTTTTTTTTTAAGGGGATAACACGAGCGATGGAGGACAAATAATCTAGGGTTTCAAGGCTGTTGCAGGGGCGGTTCTCCATGGAATGGCGCAAAGGAGGGAGCTCCACTCCCTCCTTCAAACAAGTTGTGACCAACAGGGGTAAAAAAAACTATGAATATGATAGAGGCCCTTCAAAGGGAAGGAATAAGAATAGTGAAGAGGAACAAGATGGACAAAAGTCAAAGGAGAACAACATTACTAAAGAAAATGAGGAAGAAGACAAGGAACAAGGAACAAAAATCAAAGAACACATGGGTCCATCTAAGCCCAAAGCTAATGTTACTCCCAGAGTTGTTTTAAATGAGATTTCTTTGTAGGTGCATAGGGATCATATGCAAACTTATGCAATCATTTGCAAATTCATGGGTTTATGGCCCACTGAAAATGGCTTACAAATGTGGATAAAATATCACTGGAAACCAAAAGGAAGCATTGACCTACACCTTGGGTCAAAGGGTTTCTTCATTATGGTATTTGAAAACATCAAAGATAAGGATAGAGTTTTTGAAGGCGGGCCCTACTTCTATGCTGTAGCAGGTCTCTATATGAGACCTTGGATCATGAATTTTGTCCTGGAACGTGAGACCTTTACTTCGGTCCCAGTTTGGGTAAGAGTATATTCTCTTCCCCTTGATTATTAGCAAATGGAGTCCTTATCGACCATAGGAAACAAGTTAGAATGTTTTTTCAAAGCTTCTGAAGCCACTAGGAGGGGAAAGTACACTTCCTTTGATAGAATATGTGTGGAGATGGATCTCTCTGGAGCTATATCAGATGAGGTAATATTGGAAGTTTTTGATGAAGAATGGGTGCAAACTATGGATTATGGAAATATTTCATTCAGATGTCACAAATACCATGAGCATGGGCACCTATTCAGGGATTGCCCTCTCACTAAATTAAAGAATAAGAGTAAAAATAACGCAATGAAAGACTCTGAAAGCTTTCACAAAGTGGAAAAAAGAGGAAAAGGAAGCAAGAGGGGGTCAAACATACAAAAATATGAAGGGCAACAAGCCAGTCAAAACAGGTTCCAAGTTCTGGAAGAGGAAGAAGGGATAACTACTGCAAACCAGACGAAGGGAGAAGGTTTAATGGAGGAAGGGAAAGAAGAGGACAGGGAACAAACACCAGATAAAAATCAGCAGACAGAAATGATGGTGAGTGATGTAGAAACATAAATGGATCATCAGATGACCCAAAGCGAGATGGAAACGGAGGACCAAGAACTTCAGGATATTCTTGAGAAAGAGAATCTAGATCTGGAGGATTTCTTGATTCAAGGAACCAAGGAAGGGATAGAATCTTTACCTCCAGAGGAGTTCAGTAGAGTCCAACAACTATTTATATGAAAAATCCAAAACAAAGGGCTATAGAGGCAAAGAAACAAGGAAAAGCAGAGTAGCGAAGGGGTAAAAACGGTGAAAACCACACTAGGATTAGCACATAGAAACCCAAGAAAGAAAAGAGGTAGGAAAAGGAAGAACAAACTATTGATGGAATGTGGAAAGCTAATGATAGAATCAGCTAAGATGAAAGACCTAACTAGCTAATCCTTTACCAATCTTTAATAATGAAGTCTACTTCTTGGAATATTAGAGGTCTAGGTAGTAAACGAAAACAGAGACTGATTAGTAATAGAATGAAACAAACAGCTTCGGATGTGATCTTCATCTAGGAAACCAAATGTTCCATTCAAAAAATAAAAGAGATTCATAGTAAATGGCTCAATCATTATGAGTTTCTGGAAGTCAAAGTAGATATTATAGCAGGAGGTATACTCACCCTTTAGAATCCAAATAAAATAGACATTTTAGATGTTGAGGCATCTAGAGAATATCTATCAGTGGCCATACATCTTGTAGGAGATAAGGAAACCTACCTGGTCACAAATGTTTATGGCCCCCAAAAACTGTACGGTAAAATCAAATTTCTATATTCTCTGGAGGCTCTCAGAGATAGACATTCAGGCATTCCATGGATATTGAGAGGGGATTTCAACATGAGCAAATCACTTTCAGAGAAAAAAGGTGGAACCAGAGTTCTAAGTAAAAACTCTCTAGATAGATTAGATAGATTCATGATATCAGAAGACCTTATGCTCAATGATAAGGAAATATCAGCAAGAATCCTACCCTTTGGAGGCTCATATCACTGGTCGGTTCATTTGGAGGTGCAGAGTATTAATACTCCCTGGAACAGACCCTTTCGATTTGAAAACATTTGGCTTTCCCATCCAGATTTCACTAGCAACATAGCCAAATGGTGGACAAAAGATTTGAACATTTAGGGCACAAGAATGCTCCTTCTTCAGAATAGACTAAAACACATCAAGCTCTGGCTAGAATATTGCAATAAGAACAAACATGGAAATATTTTTGAGGCTAAAAAAGCAGTGGAGGATAAAATGCAGGAACTCAACCAAGCCCTTATCATAGATGGCTTCGATGAAACCAGAAATGATCAGGCTACCAAATGTAATCAAGAATGGGAGAATTTATGCAAACAAGAGGAAATATTTTGGAGGCAAAAATCAAGGGTTCAATGGCTCAAAGAAGGAGAAAGAAATACTAGATTTTTCCACAGATCCACTATGGCAAACAGAGTTCACAATAGAATTTCAGTGATCAAGGATGAGAGAGGTAATCTTCACAACTCTCATGTAGAGATAGAAGAAGTACTTGTTAAGCACTTTCAAGGCACAACCAAGGAAACATGTTATGATAGAGAAAAATCCATCAAGAACTTCACAAGACATATACCTCGGCTGGTGTCCATAGTGGACAATTTCAACCTTAACAAGCCAGTAACCGAAGGAGAGATAAGTGAAGTGCTCAAAGAAATAAAAAATGGTAAAGCACCTGGCCCAGATGGTTTCAATGTTGATTTCTTCAAAGCTTGCAGGAATATTGTAAAATAGGATATTCTGAATGTAGTAAAAGATTCTAGGATTAATAGAACTATTTTGAAAGATCTGAATACATCCTTCATTGCCCTGATCCCTAAACAGGAGGTAGCCCAAACTCCTGACAAGTTTAGACTGATAGCTTTATGCAATGTGGTTTACAAGATTATATCAAAAGTGGTGGCCAATAGACTCAAACCTCTCCTTCTTACCCTTGTCTCTATGGAACAATCTGGGTATGTGGAAGGAAGGAAAATTCTCAATAATATTATTCAAGCACATGAGGTGGCACACTCTCTGACTGGAAATAGAAAGGTCAATATGATCATGCAATTAGATATTGCCAAGGCCTATAATAAATTGAACTGGAATTATATCACGAAAATTCTTATTGATTTTGGGTTTGATCACAACTGGGTGAGATGGGTCTTGGCCTTGGTCACTTCCTCCAGCTTCTCAATTATGGTCAACGACTCTGCATCTGAAACTTTTCTTCCCTTTAGAGACCTCAGATAGGGGGACCCACTCTCTCCCTTTCTCTTCATCCTCGTGATGGAAGGACTGGGTCGAGCTATCGAACACGCAAAAGAAGTCGGTAAGATCAAAAGTCTCCAACTTTTTGATAGGGGACAGGCTTAGACGCATCAACAGTTTTTGGATGAAACCATGTTGCAGGGAATCCCCACAGTCAAAGAAGCTCATGCATATAAAAAAATTCTAAATGACTTTTCCAGTGCTTCAGGTATGGAAGTTAATCTCTCCAAATCTAAGATTTTTTTCTTCAATACTAATATTGCCATTCAGAGGAACATTGCTAAAATTTTGGGCTTTCAAAGAGATTCTCTCCCCTCAAAATATTTGGGGGTTCATCTAACTGTTAAGCCTTTACACAAGAGCATCTGGGAATCGGTGATTAATAAATGGCAAGAAAAAATAAAGAAATGGACTATGAGGTCCTTAAACTTGGCTGGCAGGTTGGTGCTCACAAAGGCTATTCTGCAATCAATCCCAGTTTTTATGCTTTTCTCTCTCCCTGCTCCTAAAGGAATCTTGCATCTATTCAGAACCATACAAAGAGACTTTCTCTAGGGCAAGGGGGAAGAAAAGAAAAAATGGGACTTGGTAGGCTGGGAAAAAATCTGCAAACCTAGAAAACATGGGGGTCTTGGATTGGATGATCCTGAATTTTTAAGCAAAGCTTTAGGGGATTAATTATGGTGGCGTTGGATAAACGAACCAAAGGTTCAGTGGGCTACAATTTGGAAAGAAAAATATGCTAGATCATGGCAAAGTAATGACCATATACGAATGGATGGAAATATTAAGGGATCACACATTTGGAACAAGGCTTGGGATAATAGAGGTCTAGTCCAAGATAATGGCTTCTAGGAAATTAGAGAGGGAAACTTAGCTCTGTTCTGGGAGGATAGATGGCAACAAGAACCCATTCTATTAAAAGAGGAATTGAAGGAACTTAAGGCAAAGACAAATGCTAAAGGATTATCCAAAGTAAAGGATTTTTGGAATCAAACCAACAGTATAGGGAAATGGAGAATATGGAGGAAATTTGATTTCAGGGATGATAACCCCTTAAAAGCTAAAGCTGAAATGCTAATGCAAGAGTTAGATCGAAGGAAAATTTTAGTGTCAAAAGGGAATGACCAACTGAGATGGGGCAACAACAATGAGGGCGCCTTTAATCTTAAGGAAGCTAAAATCATTCTCCTTGGTTTGGCCTCCCAGGCTTCGGACAAAGCATGGAAAAGACTTTGGAGGCATCAAGGTTGGATGAAAATTAAAATCTTCATGTGGTTGGTCCAGCATAGGAAGATTTTCACTTGGGATAACATTCAAAAAAGGGTGTTTTGGGGCCTTCTAGGTGATAGCTATGTGAAGCTTAAGAGGAAACAATGGAGCACCTTCTCAACAACTGCACCTTTACCTCCAGGTTGTGGGATTCTTTCGCCACCATTTTCCAACAGTCAGATAGGGACAAAGGGAGCATCATCAACACCCTAAACAAGTGGAGAAGCAATTTTTCGAATAATGAAGTCCTCAGCTCTGCTTGGGCTCTAACGCCCAGCTTCATTATCTGGAATATTTGGAAAGAAAGGAATAACAGAATTTTCAAGGATGTAAAAAAACCATCCCTTTACCTTTTGGGTCAGATCTTAAAACAACTTCAAGAGATAGTGGGTTCTATTGTCCAAAATCTCCCTAAGAATCCTCCTTCAGTACCAGATTTGAGGATTCTCTGTCAGCTAGGGTTATAGGGTCTCATTCCTTAGGGCCTGGAAAGGAAGATTCTCATTAGAGACTTTGAGCTTGATTTTTGGCACCCGCCCAAGGGTTTTTTGAAGTTCAATATTGATGGTGCCTCAAAGGGAAACCACAATATTGCAGGTCATGGCGAGGTTTTAAGAGATGAAAGAGGGAATATTCTGTTCATTTTCTATGGTCACCTAGGGAGAGCCACCAATAATATGGCAGAAGTTATGGCTATGGAGCATTGTTTAGAATTCCTGATTCAGGATAATCGACACAATGTGATTGTTGAAGCAGATTTTGAGTTAATCATTAACTCGGTCAAGAGAATGAGTTGGGGTACGACGCTGGAAAAGGCCTCAAGGAATTAGAGGCTGATCCAAATCTTTTAACAGATCCAGAACCACCTTCTGAGGCTCTGCACAATAACTTTTAAATGTGTACGAAGATCGTCCAATAAACTGGTGGATCTTCTGGCTAATCAAGGAGTGAACTGCGCAAATCATAGGTTTGCAATGAAATGGCTAGAGCTACCTCAGCACAGACTAAAGGCAAAGTGCAAAGACTAGGTTGAGGAAGATTGGTTGGTGTTTCGGAGCAGGGCCGCAGATGGCAACATAGATAACTCAGAAGCGATATGAACAGAGGAGTGTACATAATTGGATATATAACGAGTGATGTGCTTTGGCGGTATGCAGTTCGGAGTATCACACTCAAACAGGTTATCAGTGGTTGTAGAGTGGGAGTTTTATTTCTAGGGGTTTCAAGTAGGCTGGCGGAAGCCTCTTCTCACAATGCCATGGGTAGAGCAGATACGATAAGAGATCAGAAGTCGGGAACCCGTGGCATCCCCGAAAACCTGAAACTTTTGCCTTTGATCGGAATACCATGGCCAGGGCGGTTTTGGGGTGATTGCAAGCCTCGTGAGTGGGAAGCAGTTTTCCCTTTTTTGCAGCGATCCCATTCAGTGAACAACACGTGGCAGTGGGGCCGGATGAAAAACCGCCTTGATCGCACGCTAAAAATTGGCATGTTGGGTTGTGCGATATTCATTTGAGCCGTCGGATTTTGTGGCAGGGATCAATGATCAGGATTGATCGTGCAATTTTGTGGGGCTGGGGAGTTAAGTTTTGTTCGCCTTCTTGGTGCGAAATTCATCTCCGCCGTCAGATTAAGACGTGGATTGGAAGGCCATGATTTAATAGGTAAGTTGAGTGAGTGCTGGCACAGGCAATCGCTCGGCTAGGCATTAGTCAGCACGTTTAGGGTAGGTATTCTAAAGGGTTTGTCGGTTATTTGTATTGGGTTGGGGGTTCTTGCCATTGGCAGTTAGCACCCTTGTTCTGAGTCCACTTTGTCAAGTGGATAATTGTAAACTATGTAAATTATTTTTGGCTTAATGATATAGAAGGATCATCTCTTGCTTTAGCAAAAAAAGGATACACTAATATACAACAAGTCTTGGAAGGATCATATCGAACATGTTCATGGGGTGCTCGAACTATTGGAGGAGAAACAATTATATCAAAAAACCTCCAAAATGTTTTTTTGGAATACAGTAGGTGGAATATTTAGGTCATATTGTATCTCAAGAGGGTGTGAAGGTAGACCATAATAAAATTAAAGCCATTAAGGAATGGAAAATCCTCACAACCATAAAGCATCTTCGAGGATTTGTTGGGTTTACAAGGTATTATCACAGGTTTGTTAAGAAATATGGTAGAATAGTGTAACCTCTAACCTCATTACTGAAGAAGGATGCATTTTATTGGACTCCCAAAGCAACGAAGGCGTTTAAACACCTTAAGGAGGAAATGTGACAAGCACCAGTCTTAACTACACTAGACTTCACAAATTTTTTTATTGTGAAATATGATGTTTCATGAAATGGAATTATTATGGTTTTAATGCACGAAGGAAAACCCATTTCTTTTGAAATTCATCCAATCTAAGGAAAGCATTTACACAAACCTATTTATGATAAGGAAATGTTGGAAATACTACATGCACTAAAGCAATGGCGACCTTAGCTAATGACCCCATTTATGGAACTCTATGGATATTATCCACCATCGGTCACATCATCTTTAAGAGAAAATTCTAAGTTTCATGCAATGGAATATCACGACCAACATCAACAACGATCTCTCCAACTCTTAAAGGATAACCTCACTCTCGCACAGAATCAAATGAAACATCAAATATGTTAACATTGCAGTGAAACAAGCTTTGATGTAGGTGACTGGGTATTTTTACGGCTACAACCATATAAACAAATGTCTCTCAAGAAACCTAAGAAGGATAATAAATTATCACCCAAATACTACGGTCCTTACAAGGTGTTGCAAAAGATTGTTACTATGGTGTACAAATTGGAGCTACCTATATCTTCCCGAGTACACCCAGTTTTCCATGTTTCATGCTTAAAGAAACTTATTGGTGATAAGTTTCTAGTTTAAAAGGTGTTGTCAGAAATTAATGAAGAAGGAAAAATCATATTTGAGCCTGAAGCAGTCATGGAAACAAGAACCCAACAACTATGAAATCGATCAATTTTAGAGTATCTCATTAAGTGGAAGAAGATACCCACAGAAGATTCTGCATGAGAGGATGAGAATTTTATACAGAAGCATCGAGTGTTGAGGAAAACACTTTTTTGAAAGAGAGGTGATTGCTAGGTCCCTATAATACTAGTGTATCCCCCTTATTGTTATTTTCATGCCCATGTAGCCCCCATATTGTTATTCTTGTGCCCCATAGAAGCCCACTATTGCTATGTTGTGTCATTACATTATTATTGTTATACAAACTATCATTATATTGTCGCCCCTTAGACTCCTATATATACAAAGGAGGTACTTTCATTTTTATCATCCAAGAATTACTCATTTATGTCATGTAAAGGAGAATCCCCCTCGAAGAGGATAATTTTTAATTCATTGATCTATCTTTTCTATGAGCTGGTTGGATAACATTGGAGCTTGAAGTAGTAGCGAAAATGAGAATCCAACAACTACATAATAGATCAATTTCATAGTATCTCATTAAGTGGAAGAACTTACGTGCTGAAGATTCCACATGCGAGGACGAGTATTTTATATAGAAGCATCGAGAACTACTCAAGCATTGAAGACAACAAATAATTGAAGAATAGGAGCATGTTAGGTCCTTATAATACTAGTGTAGCCCCATGTTGTTGTATTTTTGCCCCATGTGGCCACCATATTATTGTTTCTGTGCCCGATAAAAGCCCAATATTGTTATTTTTATACCCTTACATTATTATTTTATGTAGGACTTGATTATATTATGACCCTATAGACTCCTATATATACCAAGGAGGCCTTGTGATTTGTATCATCCAAGAATTGTTTATTTATGTGATGTAAAAGGAGGTTTCCCCTTGAAGAGGCTTTTTCAATTCATTGATCTATCTTTTCTTTTGTGATCTGCTTACATAACAAAATCCATATAAAAAGAACCCATCTACTATATTACATGTTCCATTAGATGTTACAGCCATGGATTCTTTGAGAATTCTCTTCCAATACATAGGTGATCCATCTATTTAAATTACACACATGGACTCCTATGTCACCTTTGCACACATAAAACATCAATTTCTACAACTCATCGAGCCTCTCATGCACATGGATCCCATTTGATCCACTAGAGAGATGATCTCACTATAGTCCTATGTGACCTCTGCCTCTATACAACTGAAGTGCATTCCTCCATGATTTATCACATAAAAAACTATAGCCACTTCATGTTCACGTTCCTCCTCATACAAGCCAACTAGCTTCTCTTGTGGCTGCTTTTCTATGTACATGTATTTCTTCGTAGCCTATAGGAGGTCAAAGGTTGCTTCTCACTCTATTGCCTTTTAGCCATAGCATATAGTGCTTCCTAAGACTTCCTCAACAACATGAAAATTCAAATAGGTAGCTCGAGTCTCTTCAATGATTTCGTCAAATGTTAGGTGCTTTAAATATCAATTATCATTGTGGGTTTTTAGCTATATGTGCTTCTATTTGATGCAGTAAGCAATTTCCTCCTCCCAATCCTTCAATAACTTGCACCATGAGACCAACACTGCTGGCACAAGCTCACCCTTAATCTCTTAGTTTGGTCCTCCAAGAGATTTTGGGGTTAAGCAAAGCTCACTATTATTTGTCTGAGTCATCAAATTGTGTAGTGAAAGCATTTTATGAAGACATCTTTAATGACCATGCAACTTTTGTATCCAACTCACCTTGTTACCCAACTCTTTTATTTCCTTGATTCACATTCTTTGTGTTTTTTATCACCCAATACATGTCTTTTGACGTGCAAATTACATCCTAGTTGGTCTCAGTTTCAAAGGCTCCAAGTGTAACAGTCCAAAGATAAATATCTATTTAACTTTTCTAATTAACATTAAATTCAACTAAGAATAGTGCTTACCTTTCGTAGAAGTATGCTTACCGCAACCAGGTTTTGGGGACGACTCTCCACCCAACCGTAGGCTCAATTGTGCAACATCTTGCTACAACTGGCCACCCCCGAGCCCTCAATCAACATACTACTCCCAGTGACTCCTAGGTCTTAGTATACCATTCTCCCAAGAGAATGAAAGACAGAATCTCGGAGAGATGGAATGCAAGAATGCCTCTCCTCTTCCTCACCGTCTATTAAATAGAACAACATTGGAAGGGGAACCACATGCACACACTCCATGTGTCTACATGCAACTTTCTTTTGATTTTTAGCTTTCTTGTTTTATTTCCTTCTTTTTGATAGTTTTCTTGTTTTATTTCTATTTATTCTGATTTAGAGTTTTAGTATAGTTATTACTTATTATTTTTATTTTCTTGTATATTTATTATTTATGATTTATTATTTTTATTATTTATTATTAAGTGATTTATTATTTATTATTTATATTATTATTATTTATTTGTATTATTTATTATTTGTATTATTTATTATTTATTATTTTTATTATTTATTATTTATTATTAAGGGAAGGGATATTACACCAAGCATAGCACCCCTTGCTCAAATCTAGGTTTTGCTCAATAGATCCACACCTTCCACAATGCCTCTGATGCAAGCTCTCATTGGAGGACCTAATGTTTGCCCTATGCATGGCTAAAATACATCTCACAACCATGCCTCCTCTTATAGATCCATCGAAATTTGTCCACCGAATGCTCTTTGCCTCATCATTATTGCTTCTACTTCACAAGCTTGTGTTGCATTCCTAATATGCAATTATATCTCTACATCCATAGGTGTGAGACTTCAATACATGTCACAACCATGCCTCCTCTCCTAGATCCATCAATGCTTGTCAACCGAATGCTCTCTGCCACACCATTGTTGCTTCTCCTTCACGGGTTTGTGTTGCATTCGTAATCTATAATTAAATCTCTACATCCAAAGTGTCGTTTAGATGTAAAGTTACTCGAAACTATAGATCCTGACTAGATCTGACTAGATATATTGTAATCTAGCTCCTTCACATGAAAATCAACACATAGCAAGTGTCCACAATCAAGCTTCACACAACATCATCAAAACTACACACAAAACAAGAATGATTACACCTGTTCTAATAATAATAATAATAATAATAATAATAATAATAATATCAATTTTTAAGGTCATGGCCAAGCCAGACACCAAATTGGTGTATGAGACCCCCTTCTTTGTGGGACAAGGGACCCACCTCCACGCAGTGATAATAATAATAATATCCATTTTTAAGGTCATGGCCAAGCCAGACACCAAATTGGTGTATGAGACCCCCTTGCTTGTGGGACAAGGGACTGACCCCCTTGTTTGTGGGACAAGGGACCCACCTCCACGCAGTGATTTGACTGTTAAGTCTACGAAAGCATACATATTCTACCCCCCTTTGGTTTTGAACCTGTGACCTCTTAGGAGGAAACACATCTCTTAACCATTAGACCCACTCAAGCTGTATATGTATAAAAGGTAATTTAAGTAAACACTAATCTCGAACACAATATTGAAGCAATCACATATTGAATAACAATAAGAAATATTTTGGGAAAACTCAAACTAGGGAAAAAAACAGCCTAAAACAAAATTCTATTAGTCGTTGGATGAAACCCTTGCCAAGGAGCCCAAACTTCATCAATCCTTGGCCTTTACAACTCATGACATGGGTGCCCACACTTGCTCAACCCTTGGCCCCTTATGATGAACTGAAGCCAACATTTATGGGACCTTCTGTAAGTTACAATGAAAACTAATAAGCCTATTTATAAACTTTTTTCCATCCAAATACAACTTACATAATACCACAAACCACAAAGCTATGTACCCAAAAATCAAAATTAACCCTACTAGTAATCACTTACAAAGCTATTTAATTATCCTATTCAACATAAATAAACTTCAACGTAACAATATCCCTTCAGGTCCAATGGAATAAAAAACTATTATATAAAAAACCAAAATTTTATAAGAATTATTATCAAATCGTCAAATATAATTAGTGCGACTTGTAATTAAATTTACCATATCAGTAATTTTTAAAAGCTTCGTGAATATCATGACAGCTGCATGGTTTTCGATTCACGGTGTTCCACTAAAGCGGTAGCAAATCGTGGAACGTCTATTTACCGCCTGCAGAATTTTACGGCTCCTCTGGCTCACAGTGAAAGCTAATGCTGTCACAGTTTTGCACTTTTTAACACAAAAAAAAGGGCTAGCTCTTTGACGCAGACATGATTCAGAAACTCAGGTATTGTCCTTCACGATTTTCACGATGGGCTCTCCCAGGCCTGGAGTTTGACGTCCCACAGGACGTATTTTTTATTTTAGAACGTATTTGACGGCACGGAGAAAATTTTCCACGTCACATTAGATGCGTGGTATACCTTCCCAACCCGTCGTTTTGACGTTTAATTTCATTTAAAAAATGTAAAAATCTATAATAGCTGTAATACCTATCTCTTGGAGTCTGTGACTATTGTACTAGGTTGAGTCATACGGGCTATGGCTTAATTAATCCCTTGTGTGCATACCAGCCTGGAGTATACGATGCATTCTCCAAATTAATTGTTTTTCCTTTCCGCTGTTCAGCTTTTATCCTCCATTCGGCCACGTTTACTGAAATTAAGTGCTTTAGGTTTCATTACCGTAAAATTCTGCAGTTCTTGTCAATTCAAGCGTACGAGTTAATCTTATCTAGATTGTGGAGTGTTCTGAAATTTGAAAAAGCTACGAATTTTCGTTAATTTCATCGCTTGGTTAAAGGTTTGCATTTGGGTTGCAACCTGCGGGCCGCGGCCATACATGATACCAGTATATCTCTTCCTGCAGATGGTATTTTTATGTTTGTTTTTGAACTTGCCCACACTACACTATACTGGTTGTGGATGCTCCTGGAGTCCTGAGTTACTATTTTAGATGCGCTGTTTCAATATAGTTGCTGTTTCGATATAGTTGTTGTTTGGACGCGACCTAGAATCTGCGACTGGTCGTTCACTATTTGCAGGTATGTCAATTACTCGCTGGCTTTTTTTTATTAATAGTGCCAAGTGGTATGTTCGAATGTCACAACGGCGCCATGGATGTCGTCTATGCCCTCAAGAGGCAGGGCAGCCTGGCCAAGCCGCAAAACCCTCTACCACTTTGGCGGTTAACATTGAACTCATTTGTTTTGTTTCTAGAGTTTAAATCCTCGTTTAATTTTGGGGTAGATATTTATTTTGCCTATCAAATTTTGGGATAAAGGTGTGTTGTTTGCACTACATTAATGCAATGAATAGATTGCATTAATCCTTATCTATTTTCTTGCTCCGTTTTTAGCCTGAGTCGATTTCTTACCAGAGCAATGGTTGGATTGAATACATGCTTGGATTGAATACGTGTTGTTTTTTCTGTCTTTTCGCAATATGAATTGTGAACAAATAACTGAATGGCCAACCCATTGTCTCTGTAATAAATATGTTGAAAAAACTGATAAATGTTATATATATATATATATATATATATATATATATATATATATATATATATATATATATGAAAAGATGAATTCCCTGCACATTAATATTATGTAAGGGAAACCATTAAATCCAGTATCCCACAGAGTTCCTACCAATTGCTCAAAACTCAAGTTCAATATTGTCTGATGTTGCCAGAAGAAACGCAGATGGACGGTATGATCTAGCTGTTGTACAGTGGTTTTAATTTTCCGAACGCCATATATCGATTCCCGACTATTATTTGTCAAGAGTCACGGAAGTGGTGGGATAGTTTGTAATAATTAACCATATTAGCATACGTTGTTTTTATCTGGGAAAACGATTGTAGGGGATGAGTGTCAAACTTGTGTTGAATTTAATTGGAAAGGTATTAGTCAAGTTGGATTAGATTAAGTAGATGGGTCTATTTGTAAATGAATTCCAAATATCAAAATTTTAGAAGTTAAAATTAGCAATAATTTTTTTTTTCATATTACTTGTATCATTTTACACTATAAGCATATAAGTAACCTATGAGTAACCATTATTATAAAACATTAATGGAGCATGAAAAATCTCGTCCTACTCATTATTATAAAACGTTAATGGAGCATGAAAATTCTCGTCCCTTATAACATTGACTTAGGCAGTTCAGCAGTGGTTATGTTCGATTTTGATAAAGATATATACTGATGTATACCAATTTATAAACTTGACAGTATAGCCTTGTCGTTTATGCCAGAGAAGTACATGCAGCATAGACGCAGGCATAAATACCTCAAATCTTTTCAACATATATATATATATATATATATATATATATATATATATATATATATATATATATATATATATATATATATATATATATATATATATATATATGAGAATTTGCAACGTGGTTTATATTCATAGATTTCTCCCCTTTTTGAATCTTTTTGAGGTTTTTGGGCTTTTTTGCCCGTGTAGGTTGAAGATAGTAAAAAATAGGTTGACTGTGTTACAGCGCTCACATGCATCCGGATATTGAGTAATTTCTATGCCATTGTTTTTTTCGTCATTTGAAGGTTGTTATGGTCTGGTGTCTGGAGGGAATTTGCACTATTCATAATTATTTAATCTTTTCTATATTACACAACAGTGCTCATAGTTTAGATTTCGTCAGGGGTCTTTTGGTGGACTTGCAATGGTTGTTTTTTCCTTTGCTGTTGTGATGGTGTATAGTATTTAACAAGTATGATCTGTTTACACTAAATACTCTGGTAATTTTCTCCATTTCTGGGCCGCTGCACTCAACCTGTTTGCTCTATAATTTCCGGCTAACTATTCCAGTTCGGCTATTTACTTTCACATTAAATTGCGGCTATTTACTTTCACATTAAATTGATAGTGTTGGAGTCTCTGTTTGGTTTGTTACATATTTGGGATGCAAATTGTAGCAGGCTGAAGTTCATTTTCAGATATATTTATGTTCTGCGTATTTATTCTACAATGTTGTCCACTGTTATATTCATTTTTTATTTAATGAATTTTAGTTTTTATATATATATTTTATACAGGTGGTCACAAGCCGACTAATGTCTCAAAAGAGAAAGGTACAAGTTACAATTGGGGAAATGTATGGATGGACAAAAGGGAAAACTTCTGAGACTCAACAGAATTCAAAAACACTTGAAGAAACCCATAATGCTCAGGTGGAACAACAATTACATGAAATTTTTGGAATTTCTTCTGAACATGATGTAGATGAAGAAACAAATGAATTTGAAGAAGAGGTTGGTGATAATTCAGAAATGAAAGTGCAAACAAAAAGACAATTTTGCATGGAATGGTTAAATAAGTTTGTTTGGTTGAATTATGTGAGGTTTGATGATAAAATAACTATGAAGTGTAACTATTATGAGAAGTATAGGATGAATGGACCATGGGGTTTAGGGAATGGTTGCACCACATTACAACATGATGCTCTTGTTACTCATGAAAAATCACGGGTGCATAAAGATGCTAAGGAAAGATGGATTAATGCATTAGAGGGAAAGATGAAACCAATTCCAGATCATATTAGACAGATGAGAGATGCCAATAAAGAAAGAGTGATTTCTACAATGAAAATATCATATTTCACTTGTCAAGAAGATTAATCTCTATCAAAGTATGAGAAGCTTTGCAAATTTCTAATGGATGCAAAAACTACAAATATGCCAAAGTCTCAAGAGTACTCTTCATACACTAATCGTAAGTCTGCAAATGATTTTATATATTGCATATCAAAACATCTTGAACAGATTCAGATAAAAAATATGTTGGAAAGTCCTTTCTTCTCATTGATGGTTGATGAAAGCACTTATCGAACCTTAGAGCAACACCTTGTTATTTATGCAACATATTTAGACTCAAAGGGTCTCGGGCCACCTATCTCGTAGTTTATGAAGATCAAAGATGTAGTATATGGAAAAGGAAAAACAATATATGATAGTGTCAATCAATTAATAGCTGTCAGAGGCCTTCAATATAAAGATTTGATAGTTGTTTCTACAGATGGAGCTTCAGCAATGATTGGACATGAAAATGGCTTTGTTTCATTTTTGAAAAAGAACAATCCAAACCTTATTACAGTTCATTGTGTGGCTCATCGTGAGTCTTTAGCAGCAGCAGATGCTTCTAAGAAATTCCCTGAGTTATTATTTGTTGAAAAAATTGCAAACAAAGTGTATTCATGGGTTCAAAACTCTCCAAAGAGAAATAGCGAACTTAATGATTTGCTTAGAGTCATGCAAATTGATGTTCTTGATGTTCTACAAATACATTCAGTGAGATGATTATCCAGGGGGGAAGTTACTATAAGGCTTGTGAAGCTTATGCCAGCAATTTTAACTTTGTGGAAAAATGAAAAAAAAACTTCATCTTGGTATGATAAGACAAGAATATATTATGTCCAGTTTTGTTTACATATGCTTGCTGATGTGCTAGGGGAATTGAACAAGTTGAATTTGACTTTTCAAAAAGAAAATTTAGACATTACAACTATTGGGTTGGCTCTTGAAGTAACTATAAGCACATTATCTAGATGGTTTTTGAGAAAATAGACATTTGCAGAAGGCACAACTTATCTTTCAAAGTTTTTAAATGATTCTCAAAATGGATATATTGATATTAAAGATGAAGGGAAAGTTGTAGATAGACATGAGTTACAATACATCTCTATCTCAACCATGGATATTGAATCCAATGAAGCAAGGAAACAATCTATGAAACCTTGTATTGAAGGTACACAAGGGAGTTGTCAGCAACTCACTGAAGGTTATATAGAGACTCTGATAGACTCTTTGAATGAAAGATTTCCAGACCTTCATCTTTTTAATGCAGCGAAATTGTTCAGCCCTTGTTATTATTCAGAAGAGCGTCGTAGTCGTGAGAAAAATTCAGAGCGTTGGTTGTTAAAGCTTTTTCAACATTTGCAACATACGGTATCCAGTGATGTTGGATTTGTAGCTTTATTTGATGTTAAGGCTTGTAAAAGAGAGTTCACCCTTTTGTTGATTCATTAAATCTGGCTTCTGAGGGGTTTTCTATGAAAGAAGCATGGAAAGTCTTTCGTAACACAAAACAATGGCACAAAACCTATCCTAATATGATGAAATTATGGCAAGCTGTCCTCACTATTCCAGCAAGTACAATGGATTGTGAAAGGGGATTTTCTAAGCAAAACATCATCAAGGACATTAGAAAATAGAGGCTTGGGTTGGATACACTAGACTCTCTAATGAGAGTATCTTTGAATGGACCTGAATCATCTAATGTTGATTGGCATGCAGTATATGAGATATGGATAGATACAAAGTCAAGAAGGATTCTTGAGCTTTAAATTCTTCTAGTTTATGTTTAATAGAGGATCTATGTATTGAGATATTCCTATTGATAAAAAAATTTGTAGTTTCTCCAGAAAGTTTGACTTTTAATGAAATATAATCACTGTTTATTATTACACAACTTTTCTGTATTTTCTCTAGATTATTTATTTATAGTCCACTATTTATTTATAATCCATGGATTGTAAGTTTTTTGCAAAAAATTTATAAATCTGAGTTATAAATCTGATAGAGTACAAATATGCAATTTCAATCTAACAAGAATCATTATAAATAACAGTGATTATCAGCGGTCATTATCAGCCTCCATTTCATGACTTATTTTTTGTGGAATCAATTTACAAAAATTGTTATGACACTCACATATTTAGTTAAAACTTAAAATGAAAGGTAAAAAAAATACAAAAACCTCGTCAAATTTTAGTTTGACAGTCAAAAGGAATTTGAAATTCCAGGCCTGGGCTCTCCTCTTCTGAAATTTGTTTGGTTTTGGCTATGTTCTCCACTTTTTTGAAGAATTTCCAGTGAAAACATCTCTCTAAAAAAAATCAGAGTCACAACTAACTCCAACTACTTCAGTTAATGGGAAAAAATATTTTTAACGGTCTTCATCTCTTTATCTGTCTTTTTAAAATAGAGTAAAATGAGAGGTCCGGAAAGAGAAATATTAACTTCCTCAAAGAACAGATATATTAAATGTAACGATACCTGTCATTTTCTGCACTGATCACGACCGTACTATGCTATAGGCAGCTGGCAGTTGAACATCCAGATTAATAGAATAAAATATTTAAGGAAAAAGTTATAGCATGCGAGATTTATACAGCCTGTATATCTTAACCCATATTACGGTGTGAACGGTTAATGCCACAATACTTTGGATACTGACACAGCCAATAAAAGCTAGCAATTGCATGCATGTGAGATTTTCGTTTCCAATGTTGTCATGCTTCTCAATTCAATGGCTTCGTCGACTTATGCCATTCAGTGCCTCTCGGAAGGAAAACGTTATTACTACGTTAAGCATAAATTTGCACGAAGGATCCAACTCGGCATATTCATGACCATAGCTGTGCCTTTGAACATAAATATGCTTTGAAAACAACCTATGTGGATATGCTTGTATTTTATACATATTTAAACATATTCTTTAGAATATCGATTACATTAGGATAATTTTCACCTGAGTGATTATCTTTGTTTACTACTTTAAATCATGGGCAAAAATGTCCCATCATGTACCATGAAAGAGAAATATTTACATATCTAAGGTCTCCATATTGATTGCAACGAGCTGTTATTTTGTAGACGGGGCATGACCCTATACGGTCAAGTGGACACAGAAACATCGCTCCTGATAAAAGAAATAGAATGAGCAAAGAGCTTTATTTCATATATACAACATCCATATCTCACGACATAATATCATTTGAATAGTTAACTACACAATACTTTGTATAGAATCAGAGACAATACACCTTAGCCATCGCGTACGTATTTGGCAAGCCATACAATGGCCTAATATTACAGAAGTGAAATGCAGATTTTGCTTTCCGAATATTAGAAAGCGTTTCAATGAATTTGTCAGCTTTTGCGATTCAGTGCCTCGATCCCGGTGGATCATCGTGACCAATTCCAGGGCTGTGACCTAACGGTTCAAAGCGCGGAACGGATTTCTCCGTTTCATGTTGATAAACATTCAATTTTAGAGAAGGAAGTATTGCCGGAAGAAGTTCATCAGAACGCTGATCTGAAGTCCTCGACTTCGCAGAAACATTGGGCTTGAAGTTACTCTCTGAACCCGGATGCATTTCAAGAGTTGCTCTTCTATTCAAACAGTCGTTCAGCTTCAGGACTGCCATCTCAGGAGCCCTTTTCTCCACTGACGGATAACTAACTGCAGGAATAGCTTTAACCTGAGAATTGGTATTGGGAGAGAATGGCTTGAAGCCAAAAATCCGAGCAGCCTCACATAACGGTGCTGCAAGCAACATTAAAATAATCATAGCATAGCTCTTCATCGTTCAAGTGATTTAACGCAACTTTTCTATTTGGACCCAATGCGATTATCACAATAAACACAAAGGCACACACTAATGTATTATCAAGAGACAATACAATACTGTGACTAGAGAAGAGAAGATAAGAGACTACACTGAGATGCGTCTCTGCAACAGAACTACAGGGCAATATACGAGGATTGGAGTGGTGAAATGCTTACGCCTTGCCATCGTATTTATATGGTAGCTCTAAAGTTCAGTTTACAAAAGAATCGATCCCAGTTATGCAAAGAGATGTTATTTAATAAGTTTCAATGCTAGCCCTACTTTGAATATGACGGACTCCTGTAACAACGGAATGGCCACAAGAACACCATAAAATAATACAACTTACAGTTGGGCACAGCAGGCCGAACATATCTCAGGAAATGTTGCGATGGCTTTCTTAACGGACTCCCTGATTCTTAACGGACTCCCTGATTCTTGGCGTGCATTCTGCTACAATGCTAAAATATTAGCTCGCGCTTACTTTCCTTCGACCATTTTTTGCTTTCTAAATTTCATCATGACAAGTGCTGGCCTGGCCAGTTCTTTCCACGACTAAAAGAAAATTGTTTAACCAAGAAACTTTAATAAATTATTCATTTCGAGGGTTCGAAGTGGAAACTTGGCTTTTCTTGCTCTGAACGCGGAGTATGACGGTGGGTGACAACACATCTCGCTGGCTTTGCATTATACTTATGCAAAATACATTATTCAAAACCATTATCGTTGCCTAACTGCACTACAGAAAAATAATAATATTCCCGGTTGATATCTTCTCTTGTACATTGATCGGCATCCCGCTAATACTTTAATATCAACTGTTCTATTTTCGTTATGTTCCGTCCACACGACCACTTCCACTCGATTTTATTTGTTTGACAGCATCTCAAAGTTTTTTCCTTTTTCTTTTTAACTTTTCTTTAAACCCCAAACTTTGTTGGAAGAATCATCACACCTCTACCAAATCCATAATTTCCACCTTGGGATTCTAGTTACTGGTTTGGAATGTTTACCAACACCTGCGGGTTTTGATGTAACAGCAAACCTCCACATGATATCAGAGCTTGGAGCCAGATTCGATTCCCCCAGCTGCGTTTGAGGGGGTATTGGAAGAATCACCACACCTCTATGAAATCCATAATTTCCACCGTGAGGATCCTAATTACTGGTTTAGAATGTTTACCAATACAAGCGAATTTTGATGTAACGACAAACTTCCACAAACCCACCCATTCATGGCAGACAACCTACACGGGAACCCCACAACCACACGACATGGGTATCTTATTTGTACCAGCCTTCAATTCCTACAGGGGAAAGGGAAGATCCAATTCCATATTTGATGGTCACAGATGGGTTTCTATTTTTTTTTATGGCGCAGAGTCAATCGCGCCAAAAAAACGACTCGTTGAGGAAGGAGATATTTAATATACCTGTAGGTGCTAACTCGATATAATATAACGTAAGGAAAATTCAAAAGCTAATTTTTCTTTTTTTTTTTCTTTCAAAAAAATGTTAGTTTATTTTTTATATGTATACCAAATATTTAATAATTTTAAGCATAAATTATATAACGTTTTACTAAATATTGAGCTGTATTTTATATTTATAATTTTTCAAATTAGAATAGTGTTTATACTATTATATTTATGCATAATATTTGAATCTTTAAAAATATTTTGAAAAATATTGTTAGCATCCTTATATATAGAAATAAGGAAAGAATTTTAAAAGCATATTTAAAAAAACCATTGAATTATTGGTAAATATTTTTATTTTATTTTAAATTAAAAGTATTGGCTAAATATTTATGAAATTATATTTTTATTTTTATTTTTATTTTTTAATATAAATATGGAATGATTATATATTTTAAAGTAATATAATTAATGCAAGGGGTAAAGAATTTTTTAAAAAGTTATTTGTGTAATTTAATTTTAAAAAAATCTTGAGACATTTTACAGAAGAGGTAGTGATTGAATGTGTGGTTGAGTCAAATAGATCAAAATGGTGAGTTAACTTTATATACACATATAAGAGTGTAAAAGCACACCACCATCTTCTTTTTTATCAATGGAGAAAATGTTGAGGTTGAGGAGTGACTCATAGTGTTTATGTTAAAGAAATCCTTATGTTTTAGGTAAGTGGCTCAAATACAAAATATCTAGGTGCTTTAAGAGTTGCTGTGACATAAACACAATAAGATCATTCTTGATTTTAATAACTTGCTATTAAGGCACTTCCTTTATGGAAAAAAAAGACCATATTAAAAATTGATATGTCATAGTATATGTGAGTGATTTTAACTACTTGAATGCTAATTAAACCAATACATATTTCCATTTTATACGCTAACTATTTATCATAGATGTGTGAGGGTTTTTTTGTTTCACTATAACCCACACACATTAGTAAACCTCCAAAAAAATTACCATTACTTTTAGCGACTAATTCCCAAAGTTATGGAAGTTACTCCAAGAGCCCTCCCTACTGATGTGACTCAAGGGAATCAAACTTGCACCAAGGTTTAGATACCATGTTGGCGTTTTCCATTACACCAAAATTCAGATGCATTAGTAAACTTCCAAACCCTTTCCCTTACCTTTAGTGGGAAACTACTCCCATGTTTCCAGGTTGGCATTTAGTCCACATGATCAATTCCCAAAGGTGTGGTGGTTGGTCAACCAATTTGAAGACCTGCATATGGTCAAATTTACTAGCACCTCAATCGCTTGTACTCAAAGGAAAGACTATTGACATTTCACAAATTTAGTTTTTGCTTTAAGTGCAAGGAATTATGCTTGATGTTTAAATGAGACATATCTTCAAGAATTGGATATAATTCTCTATATTGGTGATCCATGTAATATCTTTGACATCCATAACTCTATTGAATGCTCTATGCCATATATAGATATGATATAGATGATAACTATTCGCATAGGTGAGAGATTAATATGCTTGTACTATATTTTCATGTCACAATCTATGTTAGGTCCCTAAAATTATGGTGTATTCCCCTTATTTTTATTATTAGCGTAGCCCCCTATTTTTATTGTTGTTCCCATGTATTCCCCATGTTGTTGTTGTTGTGCCCCATAGAAGCCCATTATTATTATTTTTGTGCCCTTACATTATCATTGTTATGTAGGCTCTAATTATATTATGACCCCTTAGACTCCTATATATAGAAAGGAGGTCTTGTAATTTGTGTCATCCAAGAATTGTTCATTTTTGTAATGTAAAGGAGGTTTCCCCCTTGAAGAGGCTTATTTCTAAGGCGTTGCTATACCTTTTCTATCTTTTTATGAGCTGGTTTCCTAACATTTGGTATCAAAGCTTTGGATTCTAGGATTTCGCTGCTTGAAACAGGTCTTTGTGAAATTTTCGCTATAACTATTTTTATAAGACATTTTAGAAGAGAAAAAAAAAACCATTTGAGAAGAAATTGCGCTTCACCTCGCATCTGGATTTCAGATCTTGTCTCACTATATTTTCGGAGATATGATTTGAGGAATTTAGGGTTTTTGGAAGCTCCAAAATTTCATCTAAAACAGGTCCTCATGGAATTTTCGCTATAATGTTTTCGCTACCTCAAGTCCGAATTTCAAATATTTTCTCTCTAGATTTTCAAAAATATGAGCTGATGAATTTAGGGTTTTTGCAGACCCCCAAATTACATCCTAAACAGGTGACCTTCGGAAGATCGTCATAACTTTCTCTGTGAGCATTAGATTGAAATTTCGTAAGAAGTTACTCAAGGAGGACGGATTGTATTCTGTTTGGGTATAATTTTCAGAACCTAAGGTTGAAACAGTGACACGTGGCACGTCATACAAGTTCACTCTATTGAACTAGTCTATAATTAGGTCGTCGCAGGAGATTGGGAATAAATATTTCTTCAGGAATCCAATTGCGATTAGACTTACAGAGTTAGAAAGAGGACTTAGAGGGCTATTACAAACTGAAATCTTGGAATTTAATTATCCGAAAGTACAGAGTTAAAGTCGTTTCAAGATCGAGCTCCTAAAATCAAGAAAAAGGGAGATGAGGAGGTTTGATGGCAAGAATCCGGTAAATTGGATACTGTAGATGGAGAAATATTTTGATCTACATGTTGTACTACTGTTAGAAAAGTTATGTATTGCATCTCATTATTTAGAACCATATCAATTTTTATGGTATAAAGGGCTTTTTTCTCATAAACCACTTGTCACATGGTCAATTTTCATGGAGGAAATGATAGCACATGAGGATACAAAGAGAAACACATTCTTTAGCAAATTGATAAATCTCAAACAAAAGGGTTCAATGGCAGAGCACATTCAGGACTTCCAAAAATTGAATATAAGGGTAAATGATATTCCAGAGAAGAAAATGGTTGATGTCTTCATAGGGACTTTAAAGGATAACATTCAACACAAGGTTCATCTTTGGGAACCTGATTAATTGGAGAAGGCATTCAGGTTGGCAAGAAAAATTGAAAGAGAAATTATGGAAACAAGGAATCCCATCACTCACAAATATAATTATGCAAGTGTTTTTTCTCCTAGCCTTCCACAACCTACAAGGTTTACACCACAGCAATTGGAAGAAAAGAGAGAAAAGGGGGTTTGTTACAATTGTGATAGAAAATACACTAAAGGTCATAAGTGTGCTGAGAAGAAATTATTTTACATAGATTATGAAGAGGAGGAAGAAAAGGACCAAGAAACATAAAAAGAAGAGGATATATAATAGGGACCCACCCTAGAGAACGAATAAATGAATCGAACCATATCTTCTAAAACATTGGAAAGAATTACCACTCCTCGAACTCTCAAGATAGAAGGACATATCAAGAAGAAAAAGGTTCAAGAAGAGAAAGATCACACCAAGTAAGAAGAAATGAATCCGACCATATCTTGTAATTCATTGGCTAGAATTACCACTCATCAAACTATTAATATAGAAGGACATATCAAGAAGAAAAATGTTCAAGAAGTGAAAGATTACATCGAGCATCAAGAAATGAATCCAACCATATCTTGTAATGCATTGGAAGAAATTAACACTCCTCAAACTATCAAGATAGAAGAACATATCAAGAAGAAAAAGGTAATAGTGTTGATTGATTTGGGCAGTACCCATAATTTTATTCATTGTAAGATAGCCAAGGAATTGAATTGCTTCCTATATCCAACACTAGAGTTTCAAGTGATGGTTGCAAGTGGAGGAACAATAAATTTCTCTGGAAAGTGCCATAATAGCAAGCTATCCATGGGAGAATATAAATTGAATAGCCCAATGTTTTCCATTCCAATGGCTGGTGCTGATGTTTTACTAGGAGTCCAATGGCTACAATCTTTGGGTATGATAACTTTTAATTTTCAAGAACATTTCTTGAATTTTTTTTGGGAAGGAAAGGAAGTTGAATTGAGGGGTATCGAAGGGAAACGGGGAAAGATAATCAACTCTAAGAGCATGACAAAGCTTCTAAATGAAGAACAACAGGGCGTAATTGCACAATTATGTTCACTAGAGGATCCGGCATCGAAATCATGTGTTTCTCTAGGTCTCCAAAACATTTTGGACAATCATTCCAAGGTATTTGAGACTCCCAAAGGCCTCCAACCTATTTGTGATCATGATCATGCCATTAATTTGATTCCAAGAAGTGTTCCTCCAAACATCAGGCCTTATAGATATCCATATTCCCAAAGGAGTGGGAACTCATTCAAAAGTTGCAGATGATCCCAATTCAAACAGTATTGTGAGAACTTGAGAAGGAAGGAAAAATCATATTGGAATGTGAAGCAGTCTCAGAACCGAGAAATTGACAGCTACGAAATAGATCAATTTCAGAGTATCTCATCAAGTGGAAGAACTTACTCGCTGAAGATTCCACATTGGAGGACAAGAATTTATATAGAAGCATCAAGAACTACTCAAGCATTAAGGACAACACTTTTTGAAAGAGAGGGGCATGTTAGGTCCCTAAAATACTAGTGTACTCCCCTTATTGTTATTGTTAGCATAGCCCCCTATTGTTATTATTGTTCCCATGTATCCCCCGTGTTGTTGTTGTTGTGCCCCATAGAAGCCCATTATTATTATTTTTTTTCCCTTACAATATTTTTGTTATGTAGGCTCTAATTATATTATGACCCCTTACACTCCTATATATAGAAAGGAGGTCTTCTCATTTGTGTCCTCCAAGAATTGTTCATTTGTGTAATGTAAAGGAGGTTGCCCCCTCAAAGAGGCTTATTTCTAAGGTGTTGATATGTCTTTTCTATCTTTTTGTGAGTTGGTTTCATAACAATCTATGTTGTTATAATGGGATAGATGAGAACATACCTCATAATGTTATTTCAATTTCGTCAAAAAATATTCCACAACATTTGCTAAATGATCATGAGATTATGTGATATAGATAAATTGAAGGTGCTAAAATCATTTATGTGCTACTTTTCTTTTGCAAGAAATGGATGCACAAATTATTAGGACATTGATTGTTAAACAACCAGAACTCTAGAGTTTTATATGCATATAGTATTATGAGGCACTCATTTTGTTTGTAGATATTAAACTATCATGTTATATTATTTACATTTTTTTAAACATCTTTCACTTCAGTTTAATGGAAATCACATATTACTATAATTGTTAGCTTTATCTTGTTATTGCTACGTAGTTACTTAGTCAATAGTTGTGGTACTGTAGTGCATTTAGTGGACAACTAGTAGTGTGAAATAATGAGTTGGACCATATCAAACAAGTACTACACTGAGTTAGACAAGTATTCTCTATGTAACCGGTTTTTGGTGAGGTGTGGAAAATTTATACCTTAATGTCAAAAGAGCTCCATTGGATTTTTTATCACAATAGCTCTATGTTTTACTATGTTTTTTCACTCTTTGTCTTAAAATTATGACATGGTATCATAATGATAGCTTTATCTGTCAATACAAAAAGAGCCTCTAAAAAAGGTGGTATTGTTATTATGTTTATTTGGAGCCAATCCATTGATATTACAGGTTAATGGTTAAGGCACAGTAGCTATCATTGATGCATTTTGAAGGGGCCTCCATTTTTGTTGTAATCATTAATAAAGTGATGTCAAGAGTGGATTTGCAACCAAGATTTTCAAAGGACAAGACTTAGACAGGCCGCCAAAGCCATAAGATTCCCTTAATGAGTTTGATAGGAAAGAACTCCCACTCTAGTATTTCTGTAACATGCCTTGCATCAAAAGACCCGAGAGAGTGTTGTAGTTCAATCTCACCATCAAATATACTCACATTGAGATTGTTTAGGAATTTTCCATTATAAATCTTATTCAAAGACTTATAGGGATAAATCATAAACATCCCAAGGTTTCTTTGTATCTTCTAGAGCCATCATTATAAGCTAGCTCCACTTGCACCAATGTTTTAAGACCTATGTTAGGATTTAAGTGAGTTGAAAATCTTGGAGAAGCCCCTCCATCCATAGTAAGGAGGATTTAATATAGAAGTCAGTCATGTCTTCAATTAGTAATAAGAACATATAGGGTCCCATATTAAATGATGTAAATTATGCAATGTGCGAAATTGAGATCAGGATATTTTTTATAAATTTGTGTTGTTGGGAAGCAATAGTCACAAAATATGAAGAAAATAAAGTTGCGGACTTCGCAACAATGAAAAATTCCCACCTAAATTATTTAGTAGAGAGAAAAAGAAACGTCTAAAGAAAATTATGGAATCTACATAGTTGAGTTCAAGAAACCTGTCATAGCGGCTACAACCACCCTCCAAATTTTTTCATAAGCTTGGTTTTGGAGCCTCCCTACAGACCATCCTCAACAACATGCCTTGCATTGTCAAGTACACAAGCTTCAGTGGTTTTCATGTGGATTTCCAGCCTGTGCATGATAGCATGTTGCATCCCCCTCACAGGTTGTTCCTCCAGACTTGTTCTAGCTGGAGGTTGAGTAGCTCCCTCAAGAAATTGCGTAATTCTGGAGGGAAACTAGAATTCCCTCCAGAAGTTGTGCAATCCTGACTCAGAGCCTGATCGGCTATAGAATTGTGCAATCATGCCCATCAACCTTCACTAGAAAAATTGCGCAATCCAGCCCAGAAGGACTGTTCAGCCCAGAAATTATGTAATTTTGGGCAGTAGTCAGCTGCTCAGCCCATAAATTATGCAATCCCTCTGGGACAACCATCCTAGTAGCTAGCAGAAATTGGGCAAATCTAGCGAGGTAGCCTGCTGGGCTTAGAAATTGCGCAATACTGTCAGGCATTCTTCATTGAGAAAATCCACAGTATGGCCCAAGACAGTCGATCAACCTAGAAATTGCGCAATATTGCGATACAGTCACCTTTTCCTCCCAGAAATTGTACAATCCCTCTAAGAAAGCCATCTTTGCTCAGCCCAGAAACTGCGTAGATTTTCATCGTAGGCTCACAGATCGATGCATGTGCCTTCAGGTTAACCAGTTCCCTCCGGGATCGAGCAAAATTGATTTGCATGCATGGACTCCTTCTCCCAAGGCAGCATGGAAAGGCATCCCTTAATTTACGGATCTATTTTTAGAAGTTGGAGGTTACATGCAACAATCATTTCAGAAACCTCTTGCCAAGTGTCGCTTTTCCTACATTTTTGGCATGCGCGTGAAAACCTTGATTTTATCAAAACTCATCAACTAGACACTGCAGATCTCATTCCTCACATCGACCTTGTAGATCTAACATCCCACATTTCATCTAGCACTCATCGGCACATTCAGCTCAACTTTTTTTGGGTAAGCCCACTTTTCATGTCTCCTGCTGTGTTTCTGTCAGTTTTTGTGCTTCGCTCCGTGTGAGTGCGGTCTACTTGATTTCAGTGAGTGCTTGCTATTGTTTTTATGTATGTTATGTTATAGAAGCATCGTTTCAATTTTTGTTCGCATCTCATTGTTGTCGCATGCATGACACTATTTTTGCACAAATGGTCGCTCTTGCAGTGACTCGCTTCAAACAGATGCATGCTTTCCCATTTTCTAAATCATGCACTTGTTGTTTACATGTATGATCATTCACTCTTGTTTGCACTCATCTGACCATGCATTCAGACTTCTCATGTTTTCAATCACCCGTCACCCGGTCTGGGCTACCTTGGCCAAGACCTTGCCTTGCCCTGCTAGCACTACGCATTTTCGAAAGTGAAGGCTCTGCCTTCCCTCCAGAAATTGCACAATTCTAGCCAAGCACTGACCTCTATGCTTGCATAGCACAACTCTTGGAGGCAGTGTCCTGCTTGCCCCAGAAACTACATAATGCAGTTTGCAGTTGCATGTCACTACTAACTGAAATTGCGCATTACATAGTTTCAGTCCTCAGCAGGTCAGGTTGTACTATGAATTTCATAGTTCTAGCAGTTAATCAACCTCCCGATAGCCCGGAATGTGCCTTGCACAGTTTTGGTAGTCAGTCTCTCGACCTCCCGACTGAAATCACGCAACCTTCTCGTTTAGTCACACAAGTATGCTGCAAGTCAATCATCAAGTTTGTTTTTGTTTTCAAATGAAAGATTTCTTTCCATGAGTGTTTCTATGTCTCCAGGAATCACAAGTGTCCGTCTATCTCTCAGTAGCACATCTACAACATCTTCCAGGAGAGCAGAGTCAAAGACACTGTTAAGAGCGCAACTGGGGACGCAGACGATCAAGTGTCTATGAACTTATGTATCCACGAAGACATCAAGTTGTTCATCGAAAAGGATATCAAGATTAATGGCAACGACATCATAATGAGCAAAACCATCAGTAGCAGGAGAAGGCAACACACATGTGCACGATGAATGCAAGAGGAAGGTTGTTGACAACATAGAGGTAGAGCAAAGCTGCAAGTTCAAATTAGATCCATCCATGAGAAGAGTAGCTTTGGAGATTGAGGCTATGAGGTGATGGCGTGACATGAAGGCTGCGCGAAGGCAAAGAATGGAACAGAGAAGGAGTTGAATGTGCTTAAGCAACAACTCAAGAAAGAACAAGAGCTGCATAGATAGGACAATTATTGCAGTAGGAATAGGCACATCAGGGGGTGTAACATGTACAAAACGATGAAACTGCACCCGTACAAGTTATAGATCCATCCCTGCAGCTAGCACGGAGCAGACAAGGTGAGAATTGTTGTTGATTGCATGCAAGGGAATTCAACAGCATGAATGTCATTGTGTGAACGCATGTGATCCCACCCATTTGGGACACTCAACGAGGCAAAGACAAGAAGAATTTCCAGCTGGAGTTGAACATGTATTTTGACAAATTGATGTGCATAGCCATTGACACATGCTTGGAGATCAGTGCAGATATTATGCATCAACATGTTGCCGGTCTGGTCACACCCAGGACAACCATGTACATGCTATCAGATGAGTGGGACAAAGGAGCCATATCAGTGTACCCGGATGCAACCGAGGCAAGAGTTTTCTTCAACAAGATGTCACCATTGTGTGCACGAACACCAGCATAGAGGACCAAGCTTGGCATCAATTTTCCACCATCAGTCATCATAAGGATGTCAAAGAGTTGGTCTCACCACAACGGTCTCAGTGGTAGTGATGTGTTACATGGCTTTCTCAAGTCATTTTGTCTCACATGGGTACAAGTGCAATGTAATGTAACGTCTTTTCAAGTGTAAGTTCAAGTGTCAATAGTTGGATGTAATAGTGATAGATAGATGAAGAGTCATGAGGGTAGATGAACTGTCACAAAGGGGAATGTGAAGGGCCACCCCACCCTTCGCTATAAATAGTACCTCATAACTCATTGTAGAGGCTTTTGGTCATCCAAGCTTTCAATAAGACTATCTTAGAGAGAGCTTTGACAATATTGTAACGTGCCTTGGCTTCTCCAATGCGCAGAGCTAGTATATCTCTTTAGAGGAGTAGGTGGTTCTGGATATAACGTTCCGCTGTTGGAACTAGTGGTTTGAAATGGATGTATTGTATGACTAGAACTTATACTTCTTAATATAATAGAGCCAACATGTTTCATGCATAGTCATATTGTATTCCAACTATCTTGTTTACTCTAAATGGTATATCTATATGTTTTCTTACACATGCATGTATGGAATATTCTGTATAAGTACATATGAATCTTACTGAAATTTGTTGATTGGTTTAACCATCACTTTGGATTGTTAGCTAACTCGCTTTCTATTTTGTGATGCATCTTCGCTCGTGTGTTCTCTTCCAAGCCACGTGCTATCATAGGTTTCCAAGGGGCACACTCATGCCACTCTCCGTGTGTTAGAACTGTTCATGCACCTTCCTTGTCTTGTCGCATCTGTCACACCCTTGCTACCAACAAAGACATCTTACCTGCCTCTATGCGAAACCGTGGTCAAGGCAATAGTGTACGACCCACTGCTGGGACTCCTACACCAGATAGTCTCAGGTATAATTGCGACTTACTACCAAGGAGATCCCCTGAGATGTTGCCAGCTCTAGCACCGTCAACAAAACCATATTCCCTAATATTGTAGCATCAACCAATGCTCATCAAGCTTGGGAAATATTTGAAAAAGCATATCAAGGAACAAACAAGGTCATGAATGCAAGCTCCAGGTCCTAGGGAAGGAGTTCAAACCTTTTCAAATGAGACATACTAATGTGTATATAAGTTTATGACTAAGGTCATGGAGGTAGAAAATCGACCTAAATCTCATAGAGAGGATGTCAATGATCAAAAGGTGGTTGTGAAAAACATTAGATGCCTACCATATTCATTTGTCACGATTGTGATAGATGTAAAAATAAAGTAAATATATGGTATAGTTTTCAATTGAGGAATCAACATAATCAATGTTAAATAATGAGACAAGAATTAAAGGTAGAAATTAGTCATTAGAAATTCCTTTCAGAATCCAACGACAATTAGTAGAGGAAGAGGTATAGGTAACAAAAGTAGAGGAATAAGAGGTAGAAGATATACCAACAAAATAAAAATTTCATCAAGTCAAATTGAATAGCCATGGTATTATCCTTAGAATAAAATAGGAAGAGAAATAAAAAACAAAGGAAATGGAAGGATGGCCAAGTCGAATACAATGTAGGAAGAAACCAGCAAATTTAAACAAAGGTAGTGGAAGTGTTTCAAGAACTAATGAAGGTACAACATATTACGTGTTACTTTATGGTTCGATAGCATAATAAAATAGTAATGATGGTATTTAGGTACTAAACAATGGCTACAATAGCCGTATGGCATGTATTAAACACTTTATTTCAAGTTTTGGTGAAACAGTAAAGTTTCATATTAATTTGAGTGATGATTGTCTTCTTAATACATTACGAAAACATATTGTTACAGTTGTAAATAAGAATAATGAAATCAAGGGCATTAATCATGTCTATTATGTACCAATTGTGAAACATAATGTATTAAGTGAAGGAAAAAAGACTAAAAATGTTCCAAAAGTTAACTTTAAATTTTCTACCTACATATTTCTTGAAAAGCCACCTAGAAAAATAGTCATAGCAAGGATCCAAATGGCCAGAAAAAATATATTTCCTCTAATCATAAGAAATGTCAAACAATCATTATCATATGCCCAATTTGTAACAATTTCTAATGAAACTTGTTTATCGTGTCTTAGATGTTGCCATTTATCTTTTAATAATATTGATCTTTTGCAAAGGAAATCTATGGTAATAGGTATAATTGTTATAGATGTCCATCATATTCCATGTGAATGTTCTATCCTTTCCAAACGCTAAAAAAACAATTTTCTAAATCATGCTAGCCTAATTCCACTTGATTTAGTACACACAGACCTTTATGGTTCAATGAAAACCTCGTAATAGGAGGAAGTTTCTACTTTCTAACCATTATTGATGATTTCAATAGAATGGCATGGGTATTGTTTATCAAAAAAATTATGATAGATATGAAAAATTCAAGCAATTCAAATTAATTGCAGAGAAGAAAAGTGATAAGAAAATTAAAGTCTTCAGATCATATTGAAGAGGTGGATATGGCTCTATAGAATTTGTAACATATTGCATTGATCATGGTATCAAAAGGGAATTTATAGAAAGGTATACTCCCCAACAAAATTAGGCAGCAAAAATGAAAAATTGGACCATCATGAATATGTTTAGACGTTGGTTTAAGGTAAATATTATTCCAAATGAGTATTGGGAAGGAGCTCTAGCATGCATAATTTATATTTTGAATAGATCGTAAACTAAAAGAATCAATGGAAGATTTCCCTTAGAAGCTTGGAGTAGTATGAGGAAAAGTGTATCATGAATGATAATCTTTAGTTGTGTAGCCTTTGCACATTTTCTAGAATAAGTGAGAATTAAATTGGGCGAGAAAAATGAAAAATGCATATTTGTTGGTTATATTTAAGAATCCAAGGCTTATAAATTTGTTGTAGCGGTTGCAAAACCCTCCAAAATTTTGGCCTACATCCAATTTCAAAGCCTTCCTTGGGTTTTTTCTTGATGTTTGCAAGCACGTGGGCTCATCCCGTGAGCTCGTGTTGAGTCTTTGCACCCTCCTCACTTGACCATTCACCAGACATATTTTAGCATGTTGGCCACAATGTCATGTTCGTAGCCATGTTCTGACTATGCACAAGGTCCTTCTTCATGTGTACAAGCTCTATTTTGTATGTAAACATTTCTCAACTCACACACGGAGTTGTATGCAATGTTGTGCAAGTGTTGTCACGGTCATTCAACGATCCATCACAAATGTCGTGCTTGTCGCTTGCACCGTCAATCAATCACACTGAGTGTATTTTGTTTTGATGGTTCAAGGTGTCTTATCTTCAAGTCATGTTGAGTATGTGTTCGCAAGGTCATGCATGTACGAAGTCACTCATTCACACATTTAGTCATTTTGTTGAAGCTATGTCGACCGGACCAATCCCACATATTCTCATATGTCCCAAGAATATCAATGACCTGCTTGGTCAAACCTTCGTAAGCTAAGGTTAAGGCCCCTTAATTTAAACTCTCATGTGGAAAAATTTCATTAGACTTTCTATAGTCTAACCCTTCATTGATCCTTCTATCGGGACTCTATACTCTCCATTCATTAAACTTGAATCAATCCTTAAGCTCACACATATATATAACCAGCCCCACTCTATAACTATGGTTATTCAAGGACTTACCCATAAAATTCCTATCGGTGAATCATGAGACCTATAAGAGTTACAATTATATTGTTTACATAATAGAAATATTCCACAACACATATAAACCATACCTTTTCGCCTTCTCCTCGGTCTTCACACATTACTCGATGCTTTCCTTTATCGCAATCGCAATCTTTAAACTCAATAGAACATGCTTTGAGAACTCCCAATTTGCGATATGTGATGATCCTTTTCCACCGTTGATTTTTTCCATCAGATCAATGGTTATCGCAATATCGCATCTTCCCATAACACAACCGGACTTCAAATAAATTAAAGACGCGCCTGTAACCTCCTCGGGTCTGCCTTTTTCGATGAATATTTTTGTTTCAAATATCCACCGTCGATCTCACCCTTGATCCGATGGTTATACTTCTTCCCAACCAACAAACTTGTTTGACACTTTATAACCGTTGATCAAGATCTGGTTGATCCGACGGTCCACAATGATATTGGGTGGACCATTTATATGACATTTAACATCTTTACGGACCCGATGAGAATTATAATTCCTCAATCTATAAAATTTCAGGTCTGCCCTTGTAGTTAAAGCTCTATCTCTTTACGACTCAATATCCATTGGATGAAGAAGCCTTTAGATCCTACGATCTGCGACCCTTCAACTAGCACGCAGGTTATCAACTAGCGTAACCCCCGTAGTTGACTATGACATAAGTGTTGACCTCTACGATCAACAGCTGAGATCAATTGTGGGACTTCAACCACGATCAAAAGAATTCGTCCTCTTCTACCCCTGTAGCTCTTTACTTTGGTTTTATGTCGTTTCTTCAATGTTTTTCTGTGGACTCAGCTTTCTTCAGGGTTCTAGTCCTTCGTTGTTCTGCCACAACTCTCTCCTTAACTTAAGACAACTCGCGCCTTTATTCTCCTCTACCTTCGCTGTAGCAATAAAGGATTTCTTCTATACTATCCATGTGTACAAAGCCATAACGAAAGTTCTATGGTTCTCTCCTCCTACCTCTTGCTGACTAACAATTCTACCCAACACTTCCATTGCTAGAATTGTTATCTCTAAGAAAACTCTACCCACAATTGCAACTGTGGATCTGCCTCAAAAAATTCTACCCAACCATAGTTGGAAGTTGTTATGTTACTCTTCTTTGTAATTCACCTCTGGTTCTGCACCTGCAACATAAGTTACACAGAATCACTCTAGCCACACATAGATTATAATTCAATTACACAGTACACATCGTACAAACTCCGAATCGAGTTGTTTGTATTAATAAACGAGTAATTACAAAAGAGTCTCACTCTCTGGCTTGATTTTCTAATTAGTGGCCTTTCTTCTCTTGCCTGTAGGCTTACAATATGACTCTTTGACTCACTAGCTACTCTCTAGCTATTCCTCTCCCTACCCTTCTTTATGACTTTTAGGCTTACATTTATACAAAAAGGTTCTGTTGAACTAATTCTAGTTCAGATCCTTAATTTGTTGAACTAACTCCTTAATATCCTCTAAGTCCACTTTTAAGTTCTACGTATCCCTAAAAATCCTCTCTAGCTCCTTGAATCATGAAACCACTTTCTAATCCAAGACTTTCAATTGATTTCTAACTCTCTCATCATCATTAATCACTCATGTTCTCCTTCATTTGAGATAATTTACAAATATCATCACGCTTATCTAATTAACCACTAAAAACATTAATAATTACATACATAGGAATCCAACTTCCTTGAAAATACAAGACCCCTAAGTTAGCTAGATTATGATGAAATTTTTGAGCTGAATGATCCTACATTAGACACCCAAGGTAAAAATAATCATGATCTCCTGATCATGTGCTTTTTTCCTTTGTGTCCCTGGATCCCATACTTCGTTCTATAATTTTCCTTTGGTTGTTGATGTTGTTTGTTGTTGCTTTCCAGGTGTCCACTATTTATGCTACATTTCTCCACTAGCTATGCTTTCATAGTCTACTATTGTCTTTCTCTTTTTGCTGCTTCTTGGTTTTCTTACTATTGTTTTCTTGTGAGGAACCTTCATCATCAATCTTATTATTCTTTCAATCTCTATGTCCAATCTATCCTTTGACTTATAATTAATTCACCAATTGTTGTTGTACTCTGTCCACCCATCTTCAAACTACTGTTTATTGTTTTCTCTTTGAAGTTGTTGGATCCTTACTACTGCCATTTCATCCTTACCCTCTTGTTGTTGCCCAAACAACCTCTATTCAATATCTATAAACCTACTTTCAAAGAGTAAATTTTCCTCCAATTTCCTTTGTACTTGATTCCCCTCAAATACATCACTATGTTTTTCATCAGTTCCAACATATTTTCCTTCTTCTTCCTTGACAACCCTCAGTAATTGTCCTTCACTTTCTTGACTGATTCTAACAATCAATTTAACTTCTTCAAGCATAGTATCTTCGTGCTTTTCATTTTCCTTATCAACATGTCTGTCCTGGCAACTTCCATTCCTCTTCAGTTCTAAAATTGACTCTTCAATTTGAAACATGTCTATCTCATTTTCAATAAATCTTGTAATCATAAAACAATTATCATAATTAAAAATATAAGGCCTCATTACCTTTTCCTTCTCTGGAAACACATCAGTATGCTACTTTGATTTCTCCTCCTCTATTAGCACATCAATATACTGATTTGAATTCTCAAAAGAATTCATGAGACTGTCAGCTAGTCTCCCCTCCATACCATCTCTTTCAATGATATCTCTCTGCTTTTCCAACTCCCTTCTTTGTTGGACTCTTTCGTCTTCCTCTCTTGCATATCTTTTGCAATCTTCATCAGGTTTTTCCTTCGTACTAGTTCTCTTGGTCATTTCCCCAGTAGCTCCAATTTTGTCTCCCATTCACTGATCCTTTGATGAGAGTTTAGTCCTTCTTATTTATTGATTGCCTCAACAGTTTTCCTAGTTATCTCCACTATGCCTATCATCATGATGGAGGGATGATCCTTTACTATGCTTTTAGCTAACACAGTCTCTTCCTTCTGTATCCATCAAATTCTTCCTCTTTTGAGAAATTTTCTATGTCACCTTTTACTTTTGGATCTTCATCTCTTCTGAAGACATCTTCAAAAGGTTTCTCTTCTTCTATAGTACCTGCAATCATATACAAACTATCAGTTTTAAAAATAGAAGACCCTGTGGTCTCACTTGATGCTTCAGTCATCATCTCTCCTTGCTATTCTGAATCCTTCATATGATTCACAAGATCTTCCACAGATCTCCAGTATTCATATTTAACTAGAGCTTCACCCTGATCTGTTTCACAAATGGAAACTTCCATTTCTAACTCAGCCTCTCTGAGTTCTTCTACCAGGCTCTTCACTTGCTTCTGCTATAGGCTTTTCCAATAACGTAGACCACTTCACTACCTTTTTCCTCAAGACCCAACCTTGTCTTTGGCTTCCCTCAAGTATCATCCTTAATACATTGAGTTGTTCTTTCATTTCAGCAATATCTTTGTCAATTTCCTACTAACTCGTCCTCTTTCCATTTATCTTGGCATTCTCTTTCTTCACTTTTCTTCTGTTGTGGTCTTCCTTAGAACCCCTGTTATCTATGTTATGACTATCAGTAGTCATGTTCTTCTCTATCTTCAGGAGTTCCTCACACACTTATTATGAGCCGCATTAAAGCCTCTGTAACAGCACGTCCTCCTTGCTGCCACTTACTTCACCAAGCTTTCCTTTGTACCTGGTCTTTTGGCAGGCACTTGGTTCTCTATGGAACCTCTTTGAGCACTTCTCTCTACTCCTTCTAGGCTTCAACTCATCTACAACTTTTAAGAACACAATTGTCCTCTTTTACTTCAATCGCAAATGAAATACTACGTTTTGACCACCTCTTCTTTCATTTAGAAACTCTTACCAACTTTCTTCATACCTTAGAAATTCTACCCACATCCTTTGTGGAATTTCTTTTGTGAGCTACAACAATACCTCTGCAGTAACAAGTCTCCTTCTTGTTACATATGCCTCACTAAGCTTCTCTCCTCTGAGCTCAGTCTTTTAGCATTTCTCTGGTTCTTTCCTCTGGAGCCAATTGATCACTCCTTGTTCTAGGTTGCCGCAATATTCTCACCTTCCTTTGTTTTCAACTGTGTATCAATGATATTCAAACCAAATATCATTCCCAAGCTTTCAAAATCTTGCTTCTCAACTTTCTTATGAGAACACTCGTATCCTCTTTTTCCAACCTTCAATTGGATTATTTAGGTTCATTGCCACTACATGGCTTCACAATAAGTCTCCATCCATTCTTAACAATTGAGTGAACCTCCACTTTCTTCAAGAAAACAAACATCACTATGTCTTCTTTATATTTCTGCAATCTCTTCTTAAGAGTATCTTATCTCATGCCTTCTACTTATCAGATTCAAATAGGCTGATCTACTCTTTCTTTTGCAATCATACTTGTATTCTGCACAATTATTCTTTAATCAAAAAGAGATTTAACATGGCTTTGTTACCACTCTAACGCAGGTTAAAAACCCACTATACCCATAGTATGCATATAAAATGCATATTCTCATCTGTCCCAGGAATATCAATGACCTTCTTGGTCAAACCTTCATAAGCTAAGGTCAAGGCCCCTTCATTTAAACTCTCATGCGAAAACATTTCATTAGACTTTGTATAGTCTAACCCTTCGTTGATCCTTCTATCAGGATTCTATACTCTCCATTCATTAAACTTCAATCAATCCTTAAGCCCACACATATATATAACCAACCCCACTCTATAACTATGGTTATTCAAGGACTTACCCATAAACTTTCTATAGATGAATTATGAGACCTATACGAGTTACATTTATATTGTTTACATAACATAAATATTCCACAACACACGTAAACCATGCCTTTTCACATACTCCTCAGTCTTCACACATTACCTGATGCTTTCCTTTATCGCAATCGCAATATTTCAACTCAATAGAACATGCTTTTGGAGCTCCTGATTTGTGATATACGATGATCCTTTGCCACCATTCATTTCGTCTATCAGATCAATGGTTGTCGCAATATTGCAACTTCCCATAACACAACCGGACTTCAAATAAATTAAACCTGCGCCTATAACCTCCTCGGGTGCGCCTTTTTCCATGAATCTTTGCATTTCAATATCCACCATCGATCTCACCCTCGATTTGATGGCTGTACATCTTCCCAATCAACAGACTTTCCCCACACTTTATAACCATTAATCAAGATCAACTTGATCTTATGGTCTGCAATGATATCGGGTGGACCATTTATACGAAATTTAACACCTTTACGGACCCGAAGAAAATTATAAGTCCTCAATCTATAAAAGTTCAAGTTTTCCCTTGCAGTTAAAGCTCAATCTCTTTACGACCCGATATCTGTTGGATGACGAAGCCTTTAGATCCTACGATCTGCGGCCCTTCAACTAGCATGCAGGTTATCAACCAACTTAACCCCCATAGTTGACTATGATGTAAGTGTTGACTTCTACGATCAACGACTCAGATGAATTGCGAGACAACAACCACGATCAAAGGAATTTTTCCCCTTCTACCCCCACAGCTCTTTACTTTGGTTTTATGTTGTTTGCTCAATGTTATTTTGTGGACTCAGCTTTCTTCAGGGTTTTGGTCCTTCGTTGTTCTGCCACAACTCTCTCCTTAACTTAAGTCCACATGCACCTTTATGCTCCTCTACCTTCACTATGGCACTAAAGGATTTCTTATGTATTGTCCATGTGTACAATTTCGTAATGCAAGTTCTATGGTTCTCTCCTCGAACCTCTTGCTGACTAATAATTCTACCCAACACTTCCTTTGTTGGAATTGTTATCTCTAAGACAACTCTACCCACAATCGTAACTGTGGAGCTGCCTCAACAACTTCTACCCAACCACAGTTGGAAGTTGTTCTGTTACTCTTCTCTGTAATTCACCTCTGGTTCTGCACCTACAACATAAGTTATGCAAAATCACTCTAGCCACACACAGATTATAATTCAATTACACAGTACACATTGTACAAACTCTGAATAGAGTTGTTTATATTAATAAACGAGTAATTACAAAAGAGTCTCTCTCTCTGGAGTGATTTTCTGATTAGTGGCCTTTCTTCTCTTGCCCGTAGGCTTACAATCTGACTCTTTGACTCACTAGCTACACTCTAGCTATTCCTCTCCCTACCCTTCGTTATGCCTTTTAGGCTTACATTTATACAAAAAGGTTTCGTTGAACTATTTCTAGTTCAGATCCTTAATCTGTTGAACTAACTCCTCAATATCCTCTAAGTCCACTTTTTACTCCTACTTATCCCTAAGAATCCTTTCTAGCTCCTCGAATCATGAAACCACTTTCTAGTCCAAGAATTTCAATTGATTTCTAACTCTCTCATCATCATTAATCACTCATGTTCTCCTTCATTCCAGATAATTTACAAATATCCTCACACTTATCTAATTAGCCACTCAAAAAATTAATAATTACATACATAGGAATCCAACTTCCTTGAAAATACAAGACCCCTAAGTTAACTAGACTATGATGAAATTGTTGAGCTGAATACCCCTGCATCAGTCTCCCTGAAAAAATTGCACAGATCTGCCCTCCAGCTGAGCCAAATCCCGCAGATAGCCACTCCTTATCTGGATTACCCATCTCATCCTCTCAATGACCTATACACAATTTTCATGGACAGTGCCCAGAGCCCGCATCTTGGCTGAAAATGTGCTCTCCCCAGTTTGAGAGCCTTGTCCTCTCTCTCGGCCACATGCATCGGAAAGCGAAAAACAATGCATCATGGTATACTAGGAGATTTATGGATTTGATGTCGTCTCATCATGAGTGATTGTAGATATAGGGACATGGATGAGACATGGCGCGATGATGAACAGGATGAACAAGGAGCGAATGCAAGTAGACTTTTTTGCGAACAGACGAACACACGGAGCATGTAAACATACAAGCGAAGGAGAGACATGCACATGCAACATCAAGATGGCACCAAGACGATCGAAGACTCCACCCACCTTGCCGTACGGAGGTGAGACTATGATACACCAAGAGCACATCCACCACTTAGCAGCACTGCAGCTCGACATGGAAACCACCAGCAGCATTAACATACTAGCTCTATCATGACGAGTCATGTCATGAGTCATCTCATCCACATCACCATAGTGGGCCATACTGTTGTAATCAATGTAATGTAACATGGAATTCCAAGAGACCCACATGTGAGTCTGAAGAGTCATGTAAAGTTGAACAGTCATGAGGGAAGTTGAACAGTCACAAGGGCCAGTTTTAGCCTTGGCTATAAATACCCCTTATTTGTACATGAAATGGTATTTTGAACTTGGCTCCTCCCACATAGCCTTGAGAGTCTATATTATTTTCTTTGAGGAGCGAGTAGTGGCTCCAACGCCCCGCTATGTAAGTTAGTGATGTATGGTGTAGCGATGTGTCTTGGAACTTTCACTTAATTTAGAAACCTGATAACATGCCAACACGTTTTCACACATTTATTGTATTTGCTTGTAAGACTATTCTTTGGACACTTGTAATGCATGTTGTTTAACTTGTGTTAATATAGTTGAACTATTTTGGTTATTCTAATACATATGCTTATGAAAATGTGTTGTATAAGTTGTAACGTTGTCTCGCCCATGTGGGATATCCTGCTGGACACTTGACAGAATCATCCTCATAAACTTGTTATAACAACTGTCAAACTCGTGTGGACAACTCCGTTGGGTGTTGTACACATTATTCATTCACTATGTGTTTGTGATTGTCACATCCATGTGGACTACTTTGCCAGAAGTTGCGCATGTCCTACTGTTTTGTGTGTCTCTAACAGAGTTGGGACTATTCCCTTTCGACTTGAGACTCACATCCACCCTCTCCTCCTATGTGTAGAAAATCCTATAGATTCACAGGTTCATGTAATCTACTAAAACGAGAGACAAGAAGCTACTTCTACTCTTTCTAACGGAAAACCATAAATATTTAGAAAAACAATAATTGACAAGAGGAAGAACATCAATGGCACATAACACAATAAATATCCGAGGAAAGCCACTACTCAAAACCCAACTATCTATTTACATTAATCCGAAAAATCAAGATGAAATTACAATGCTTGTTCTCTCAAGAACAATCCTAACACTCAACAAATTCAATCGCTAACTCATAAGCAAGATCAAGGCCAAATCTTAGCCTCCTCACAAGATCTCCAGGTCTCTATTCCAATGTGTCATTGGTAAAAGAATTCAGATGAATACAATATTCTCTACTCAACCTTGAGCTTATCCTACACAAGTATTTCCTATCCTCCGCTTTATGACTTCCTTTGGCCAATACTCATCCAAATTTCCAAGCCATCAAGCTTCTAATTCTTTTCAGAATTCCTCAAAGAATTAGCCCATATTTAAAGCGAAATTCCTCATCCATAACTGTGCAATCCATTCTAGGTTCAGTTCCTGATTGCATGCACCACCTGTACAACTCAAAAAATTATACAACAAACAGTACATTGTCCCTACACTCTAGTCTCAACTAGGTCTTTCTCATAATAGACATGCATGAGTTTCTAATGAGGGAATCTTCAGTTAACTGGAGAAGCACTAGTTGACTACACTAATGCATCAACTAATTGTTAACTCACTATTAGCTCCTCAATCAGTTTGGAACTAATTTAGTTGGACTTAACTCAGTAATCTGAGTTAACTAATTACCACTCATACTTAACTCATCATGGACCCCTATAATATAGGGAGAACATATACATGAATTCAGAAAGACTTCCAACTCAAAATTCCTAAGTTAACTAAGTCAAATCACTATAGTTAACTATTACAAGTAGCTATGAGAATAAAATTCAATTTTAATTCTCAGTTTAATTCAGGTACAAATTAAACTTGAATTTCTGGATTCTATTTTTATGATTTCTTGTTGCTATTTTCAACACTCCCTCTCAGCAAGAAAGGAATTCAACTCGATCCTGATCTTGAACCTTTGGGATATTCTGCATGAAAAATTTCTCTCGAGTGTTGTAGCTCCAACAACCTGAATCATAATGATGCCCCTGTCATCAATTGGAAACTCTGTGCTTCTATTGACTCTACCTTTTTCACTTGTTCTCAACCCTCTCTACACTCTTCAGTATGTGAGTGCTCTAGCCTCTACCACTTTGATCTCTGACTGCATCAATCCAACTGATTCCTCTTGCTACTATGTACTTTTGGCTCCATAGCATGTTACAATCCATGAGATAAAACCACTCAATGGACCGTCCCTAATTTCAACACTCTTGGGGCTATCACTTCAAATTGCCCCACCTCATACCTAGAGGTATGGCTTCATGTGATCCCTCTGCCCACTTGGCTCAAAATATCCCCCTACTAGAGGTCTCTGCATGACTGGATGCCTCCACTTGCTCTCCTCAAGGTCTATCTAATTGTGGCTACTCCACAATTGTCTGGGACAGCTTCTGTGACTCCTTGTTTGCTTGAGTGGATCTCTTCACTCAGTCTCCTCTCAACTTCTCTAGTTATGGTTGCTCCACAACTTCCTCAAGCTATTTCCGAGGCGTTTTCTAAGGCTGCACGTTGATAGGTAATTTACTCTCCCTCACAACCACCAAGTCTCTATCCTTTTCCTTGCTCCTCAAGGCATTGCATGCATCTTGAAACTCAAGAGAATACAATTTCTAGACCCATGCATCGATCTGTTTCACCTGTCTCATGCTGATGTGTCTAAGGAAAACCATTCCCTTACTAAAAACCACATCATAGCCATAATCTTCCAATACTATGATTGAAACAATATTATGTTATAGTCCTGGAACACACATCACATCTGTGATCCTGAGAGGGAAGCCAGACTCCCTCTGAAAGGTAATCGTGCCGATCCCAATAGCTCTATACATCTCGTCATCTCCAAACTCTATGCTCAGGTTGAGGTCTTTCTCCTCAAAAACACTAAAGAGACCTCTATTCCCCATCCATGAGGCACCACTATCAAGATACCAGACACCTCCCATGGAAATGTCAGCCATGCAGACAATGCGAGTAAAATCATGTTCGAATTGTGAAGCTAGAGCCTCACTTGTTGTTGCTACTATCAGATACTTCTTGCTTGCTTTATTCTATGGGAAGTTCTTGGCATAGTGTTAGTGCTTGTGACAATGAAAAAACTTGACTTTCGTCAAGTCCATCTTCTTTCCGCCCTCCTTCCCTTGGCCTTATTTGGCTTACTCATTATGGAAAAATCCTCTTCCACTTCCTTGGAAGAGGTCCCATCTCTGGTGTTCCTCCTGATCTCCTCCTGCATCAAATCCACCCACAGTCGTTCGCTATCTGGTAGCTTCTCTCGACCATTGATACAATCCTAATAACTATGCTAACTCTTTGGGAGTCCAAGAAGATCAAGGCTCCCATATCTTCCTCTATCCCGTTGTCACAAAATTTTCTAGAAAAATAGTTGATTTTAAATTAGTGATATCTCCCTCATCTGAACTCTGGTTCAGCTGATTTTTTTTTTTGAATTTTGGTATTCTTTCACAAAGAACCCAGATCTGCTATTTCTTTTTCAAAATTTCGCACATAAATGTTTAGGCCTTCTCTGAAAAATCTCAGCCCAAAAAGCAATCTTGCTCTAATACCATGTATAAAATCTTGTAAATTCACAAGATCATGTAATCTACTAAAGGAAGAGACAAGAAAATACTTCTACTCTTTATAGCGAAAGCCCATAATGATTGAGAAAAACAATAATAGACAAGAGGAAGCACATGAATGGAAATTAACAAAATAAATATCCTGGGAAAGCAACTACTCAAAACCCCACTATCTGCTTGTATTAATCCGGAAAATGAAGATGAAATTACAATTCTTTTTCTCTCAAGATCAATCCCATCACTCATCAAATTCAATCTCTAACTCATAAGAAAGATAAAGGCCAAATCTTAGCCTCTTCACAATCTCTCAAAGTCTTTATTCCAATGTGCCCTTGGTCAAATAATTCAGATGAATAAAATATGCTCATCTCAGCCTTGAGCTTAACCTGCACAAGTATCTCCTATCCTTCGCTTGATGACTTCCTTTATCCAATACTTAGCCAAATTTCCAAGCCTTCAAGATTCTAATTCTTTGAACAATTCCTGAGAGAATTAGCCTATATTTAAAGGGAAATTCCTCATCCATAACTACGCAATCCCTTCCAGGTTCAGTTCCTGATTGGATGCACCATCTGTGCAACTCAGAAAATTATACAACCAATAGTACATTGTCCCTACACTCTAGTCCCAAATAGGTCATTCTCAAAATGGACATGCATGAGTTTCTGATGAGGGAATCTTCAGTTAACTAGAGTAGCACTAGTTGGTGCACTAATGCATCAACTGACTGTTAACACATTATTTGTTCCTCAAACAATTTGTAACTAATTTAATTGGAATTATCTGAGTAAATTGAGTTAACTAATTACCACTAATACTTAACTAATCTTGGACCCCTATAATATAGGAAGAAAATATACATGGCTTTAGAAAGACTTCCAACTCAAAATTCCTAAGTTAAATAAGTCAACTCACTCTAGTTAATTATTACAAGTTTCTATGGGAACAAAATTCAATTTTAATTCTCATTTTAATTAAGGACAAATTAAACTGGAATTTCTGGGTTCTATTTTTATCATTTCTTATTGCTATTTTCAACACTGCGTTGAAAGAACCTTGACACAAGTAACACTAAGCACTTACTAGGCACGCGAACCTCGTTGTTCGAAGAAAAGCATACCACTCTCATGTGTTGACACCAAGAGCTAAAGAAAACCTTTAAGATAATGGCAACTAGGCCATCATACCAGATGGGACTCCTACACCAAATGGTGTGAGGTCTAGTTGGGATTTCATACTAGGGAGATCCTGTGAATGTTGGTGGGTCCAGCACCATCAACATTTCTGGTGCTAGAAAGATGGTTGCCAGTTGTTTATAGTTGAATGTCCTCTCAGCCCCACTCATCAATCATATGGCCAAGGCAGTAATTCGCACTCCCTCTCACCTACACGCTACTCTAAAGTTGGTTACTCCTCACCTCCTAGAAGTGAACAAGAAATTTCATATCAATTCCTTCACTATATCTGTCCCATCACCCATCTATTCGTGAAAGCAGTCGAACTAATCCCAAGAATACAAGATATTCCATACACATCAAGAGAGCCAAATACCAATACCACAGGAGTTGTTGTAACATTAGTGGAAGAAGCATTTCTTCCCACACTCAAAGGTCTAGCAAAAGATGTTGAGAATGAAAAGGAACCTCTAGTATTCTGATAGGGATAACGAGACACCCTCGTGATATTGGGCTCAAATTGCTCTACAAGAGGTGGAGGGGAAGGTAACAAAGGAGGCAGAGGCCGAGACAAACCAACAGACTCAGAGTCAAAACCATTAAATTTTGAAGAAGAGTTGGAGGGCGAAGGAGAAGGAGACATGGCTGACCAAAAATTGGAATGGATTACTGAGGCACCATTGGCTCTCTCAAGTTCTTTGCATAGGATGCCAAAGCATTCAGAGAGAATGCTCACAAGGTATGACCCTGACAGAGAAGTGAAGGAAGAATATCACTTGGGAAACTTCTGCTTACAGCTGCAGACACTCGAGGTACAGTATGACGATGTTGCATGTAGACTATTCATGTGTACCTTGGAAGGCCGCATAGCAGTATGGTATCACAAAATTCCTATTGCTCTAAGAGTTGGGCAGTCTAAAGGTGGAGTCGAAACAAAAGGTGAAAGAATTCAATCAGATGTTTTTTCACATATTGAACAAGTTTACAGTAGACATGAAGCCTCATGACCCCATCACGTTCGACTACTACATGTTCGGACTACCAACCAACATTGCATAGTTTGTCAAGTGAGATGAAAAAACAACATTATTGGAAAACCGCGAAGAGGCAATCACTGTAGAGAAGGACCTGTGTGCGGTTGGAGTCATGAAGGATGATGAACAAGCGAAGGACTGCAGAGACACGAACAACAAGACATAGGCTGTGGTAGGCAAGCTAAAGACAATGAAGCAAGTGATATTGAACCCCTTCCCTGTCTCGTCAAGTAATTGATAACATAAGTGGTTAAGCTCAAACAATGAACAATTGACACATCTTTGAGCAACCGGCTGCCCAGACAATAGAAAGTAATCATGTCATCAAGCAATAACTTCTTCACAGCTAAAAATGCACAGAGCTCCAATTCAATGTTCCAGTTAGAACAGTGCACGAATAATGAACTTTTCTCATTCCATGAAGACGGTCACCCAGAACGGTCTTTCTCGGAACGAAAATGAGTTGCTGGCTCAGTATGAAACTTCACACTAAATGTAGTGAGCAGTACGTAGTGTCAGCTGAGAGACACATATGATGATGAAGATGCTTCACCTAATGATGCAACCAACACTGGGCAGGTGATCAACATGTATCAGTGCTCACAAACAACACAAAAGACAAACACCGGGAAGTAGGCCCAAAAGAAAAATGGTCGATACAATCTTGAAGTCAAGGGGCTCCGCCTACATTTGGTGAAATGTGAGAAAATATTGAACTGTTTAGGAAGGTTGATCCACCAATCATCCAAAAGCAGAAAACACAAAGCAAGCTCAGAATGATAGCAATGAACAAGAGTACGTCCATGAGCAACAAACTACAGAACACTTCGCCCAATAGTATGAACACCAGTCTGACCCCAGACACCTCGATGAGTCTACCTTCTCTTGACTACAACATTATGGAAGTCATTAAGAAAACTCACGCAAACATCATTTTTTTCGAGTTGGCTAAGATTCAGAGTCAGCGGGATATTCTACTGCTCACATTAGTGAAAACATCTATGGACAATGCAACCTCTACCAGCAAGAGAGCAAGCACATCTCCCGGTTCACTCACAACTATGCTCAATACACTCCGGATGCAAGAAGAAAACTTTGTTTTTCCTCCATTTCTTCCCTCATTCAAAATTTCTAACTGCAATGTTCACAACTATTTTGTTGATTCGAGTGCATCAACCAACGTGATTCCGCTCTCCATTATCAAGAATATCAATGCGAAATGGAGCAAGACTTCTGTGCAGATCATCCAAATCGATTGTACATGTGTACCGGCCATTGGTGAACTTCAGAATGTGATCATCCAACTATCTCATGACGACCAAGTTCACCAGTGCATAAACATTGTTGTTGCGGACATATCGGAAGCATATGGCTTACTCCTCAGTAGAGACTGGTCTAGTAAGTTGAATGGATACTTAGCTATAGACTCGTGACACCTTTGGCTTCTGTATCATGGAAAAATCAATCAAATATGGGTGTTATCCAAGAGATACATGAGCCATGACATCCCATCAATGCTGAGAATGAATCGTTGTTCTTTGCAGAACTCATGTTCAGAAACTCCCTCTTGGAAACAACATTGGGGTGTTATCTCACACAGGTAGCTCCAATCCCACCAAACATGCAGTTGGGTCTCCTTCCTTGCCAAACTGATGGAAATGGAACATGCATTATGCATTGTAATGCTAGTAGCAGTAGCAGTAGTACAAGCACGTCAAACAGTTCGTCTACAGATGACTTGTGGACAATGTACTTTGACAGATCAAAGACACAGGATATCTCTCGAGCAGTCTATAGGAGAAGCGCCTGCACTTTACTACCCATATTTCAACAAAGATTTATTTTTTATACACCTTTGCCTCTTAAAACTCACTTGCTATAGTACTCACCCAGAACGATGAGCTAAATGACGAACATCCCATCTCTTTCATGAGAATACCGAACTCAACTACCCCATCATTGAAAAACAAGAATACATAATATACAAGGTGGTGAAGCACTTTAGACCCTACTTTCTGAAGAACCATTGCATAGTCTATGTGCCTCACCCACTAATCTGCTCCCTACTCGTACAACAAGCGCTGGGTGAAAAATGTGCGAACTAGATGAAAAGCTTACAAGAGTATGATCTTGACATCAAGCTAGTTCACACTATCAAGGGTCATGGTCTCTACAGACTCGTAGGTGAAGAAGTTCATGCACAGGATGAAGAAGAAGAGCTCACTGGTTGGCAGCAATAAATTGAGATGTATGATGTAAAGTGAGCACAACCCACTGCATGCGGAAATTCTTGTTACAAATATGTGCACCAATACCTTGAGCATGGCACCATACCATCTCACTTCTGCATCAGACAGAAGAGGGCACTACGCCTCAAAGCTTTATCCTATCGGGTGGTGCATGGAGTGCTTTACAGAAAGCATAGTAAGGGAATCTTGTTTAGGTGCCTGGGGGCACATGATTTAGAGAAGGTCTTGCATGATCTACATGACAGACCAGCTGGGGGCTGCTTCGTGAGAAATACTACTGTGAACAAAGCTATACGAGTCGGTTTCTACTCACGCACATTGTTCAAGGATGCACGCACCTACACCTGCAAGTGCCCAACCTGTCAGCAATGTGCCAACAAAACACAAAAGTTAGCAACCCAACTACAGCCTGTTGTAGTGACTAAGTCGTTCCAACAATGGGGCCTGGACATCATTGTGGAAATTTTCCCTCATTTATCAAAACAACACCACTACATTTTGACAACTACTGATTACTTCATGCAGTGGATAGAAGGAGTTCTGCTCAAGCAAGTGAATGACCAACAAGTCATCATCTTCCTCCAACAGAACAACATCTCATGCTCTAGCATTCCAGTATCACTTGTGTTTGACAATGTGACTTAATTTTCATCTTTGAAGCTTTATTCTTTTGCATTGCAATATCATATTGCGTTGAAACACTCATCTAGCTACTACCAACAGGGAAATGGTCTCGTAGAATCCACAAACGAAAAAAATTTCCACATAATCAATTAGTCCATTTACTCTGAGCAACGTAACTAGCACTCTACCTTAACGAATGCCCTATGGGATGACTGCATAACACGAAAACCCTCTATGAATACCTCACCATACTTCTTGGTTTATGGGAAAGAAGCTATCCTACCACCAAACATCTCTTTTCCTGTGCTACAATTGTCCAAAGAATCCAAGGGCAAGCCTTGTCTGCTAGTTCAGCATAGGATGGATACACTTCACAAGCTGCAGGAAGAAAGGATGAAAGCAAAAGAAGAATTTACACTCCACCAAGACCGTACCAATAGATGGTTCAACAAGAAGCCTATAGGGAATGCTAACTTGTGAATTAGTCTTGAAATGGGAGAAACCCCATGAAGACAAAGGTAAGCATATGAAGTTCCAATCCCTGTGGATTGGTCTATACACTACCCACGAGAAACTTGGGCCACACACATACCGTCTCCTATCACTTGATGGGAGGATTGACGACCTTCTTGTCAATGGCAAAGATCTCAAACATTACTTTTAGTAAGCTCGAGACGTGCCCTGCGCCATGTACATAGTCTCTTTATTGCTTGTTTTTTCGCTTTGCTTACTATTTTTCTCATTTTGTTTCATTTTTTTAGTATCATGCTATATTTTTTTATGTAAATAAGTGTTTCCCTCTAATACATTCTATCTTTTGAATGAGTATGTGCTTGAGATCTAAAGAGTCTTACGACACTGTAGCACTTGGCCATTCTTATGTCCGTCTTCTCTTTGCTTGGCTGTAATCTTCAACTGATGAAGTCTTGACGGAATATACGAGTCATCTGCAAGGGAAGATTGGGTCCAACCATGAACCTATGTCCACAATGGGAAGCCCCATGCCTATACTCAGCCTTCTGCTCGGTGTGTTCAATCTCATCCAACTAGTAGAAACAGAGAAGGGGAAAAGTATAAATGAGAAAACTTATGTCAGGGGTCTTACATGATTCTCGTAGGGAACAACCTCTTCTTCTCTCAATAAGTCGAGATTCCTCTTCCACCCCAAAAGTAAATAAGTGCATATGCATAGTCCTCCATTAAAAAAATACAATGGAGAAAGAAGAGAAAGGCTTCCTACACAGATAGGAGAAGCATGCAACTCCGCCGAGGTATTGACCAGGATTGCTTGCAGTGGAGCAATGTGTGTGTTCCTGCGTGACTCTGCTGGGGTGTTGTGCAAGCCTATTCGCAACGGAGCAACACTAGAGATGAAAACCTATACTCTAAATTTTTTTAACTCTTGAGCCAAACTATCCATCCCAATTTCGAAATACTGTGATAAAGCTAAAAATTGTTGTTTTGTTTGATTGAGTTGGCGAAAGGTGAACCATTTCTCTCTGTGGGGTAAGTGGGGAACCCGAACTAACCCACATAGTGATTCAGTACTCCCTAAAAGACCAAGGCCCTATGTTGTTAATGGACCAAAATGGAGAGGCTGAGACAAACTTCCATCTCCCAGGAGAAATTGTATAGCTTTTTCCAATAGCCTCCCGCATCCCACTGCCAGATCCCTAGAGAAAATGTGAAGTTTCTGCCAATAGCCTCTCGCTTCTTGCTGCCCTGACAAATTGTAAAATTTTCACTGCTAGTCTCCCCCTGCTTCCTACATTGTCTCCTTGAAAACGTTACACAAATCTACCCTCCAGTTGACCTAGATCCCGCAGACAGTCACTACCGATCTGGATTCCCCATCTCAGCCTCCCAATGTCCTTTGTGCAATTTCCATGGAAAGTTCTCGGAGCCCGCATCTCGGATTGAAATGTGCTCAGCACAGTTTCAGAGCCTTGTCCTCTCTCTTGGCCACCTGCATCTGGAAAAGGAAAAAAATGTGTCATTTTAGACTAGGATATTTCTGGATTTGATTTCGTCTCGTCATGAGTGATTGTAGATACAGGTAGATGGATGAGACATGGCACAACGAAGAACAAGATTAACAAAGAGTGCATGCAAGGAGACTTGTTCATGAATGGAAAAACACATGGAGCATGCTAAGGTACAAGCGAAAGAGGGACATGCACGTGCAACATTAAGCAAACACCAAGACTATTGAAGACTCTACACACCTTGCCATATGGAGGTGAAGCTATGACACACTATGAGAACATCCATCACTTAGCAGCACTACAGCTCGACATGGACACCACCAATAACATGAACACACCACCTCTATTGTGTCGAGTCATGTCATGAGTCATCTCGGACACATCACTATTTTCGGCCATATTATTGTAATCAATGTGATGTAACGTGGAAGTCCAAGAGGCCCACATGTAAATCTCAAGAGTCATGTAAGTCAAACAAGCATGAGGGAAGTCGAACAGTCACAAGGGCTAGTTTTACCCTTGGCTATAAATACCCCTCATTTTTGCATGCAAAGGACTCTTCACCTTGGCTCCTCCCACATAGCCTTGAAAGTCTGCAGTCTTTTCTTTCAGGAGCGAGTAGTGGCTTGAACGCCCCGCTATCAGGGTTAGTGATGTATGGTGTACCAATGTGTCTTGGAAATTTCACTTAATTCAGAAGCCTAATAAAAGGCCAACAGGTTTTCACACACTTATTGTATTTGTTTGTAATACTATTCTCTGGACACTTGTAATGCATGTTGCTTTAACTTGTGTTAAGACAGTTGAACTATTTCGGTTGTTCTAATGCATATGCTTACGAAAATGTGTTGTATATGTTGTTAATGATGTCTCACCGGTGTGGGATATCTCACCGAACACCTGATAAAATCATCCTCATAAACTTGTTATAACAATTGTGGCATGCATGTGGACTACTTTGCTGGGTGTTGTACATGCTATTCATTCAATGTGTTTGTGACATCCGCATTTGTGTGGAGTACTCCACCGTAAGTTCCACATGTCCTACTATGGTGTGTGTCTCTGATAGAGTTGGTACTATTCCCTTTCACCTTGAGACTCACATCCACCCTCTCCCACTATGGTGAAAGAACCTTAACACAAGTAACACTAAGCACTCACCAGGCACGTGAACCTCACTGTTCAAAGACAAAGCAGACCACTCTCATGTGCTGACAAGAAAAAGCTAAGGAAAACATTTAACATAATGGAAATTGGGGCATCATCAGATGGGAATCCTACACCAAACAATATGAGGTCTAGGTTGGACTTGATACCGAGGAGATCCCATGATTGTTGGTGGGTCTAGTACCGTCAACATTTATGGCGCTAGATGGAGGGCCTCTAGTTGTTTAGAGTTGAATGTCCTCTCACCCCCACTCATCGATCATCTGGTCAAGGAAGTAACTCGGACTCCCTCTCACCTAAACTCGACTCTGATGTTGGTTACTCCTCACATCCCAGATGTGAACTTGAAATTTCATATCAACGCCTTCTCTTTGTCCCTCCCATCACTCATTAGTTTGCGAAAGCAGTCAGATTGATCCTAGCAGTACAAGATATTCCATATGCATCAAGAAAGCCAAATACCACTCCCACAAGAGTTATTGTATCATCAGTGGTAGAACTAGTTCTTGCCACACTAGAAGTTGTGGAAAAATATATTGAGAACGAAGAGGAACCTCCAATCTTTTGACAGGGAAATGAGACACCCTCGTGATCTTGGGCTCAAATTCTGGTATCATAGGTGGAGGGGAAGGCAATAGAGGAGGTGAAGGCAGAGATGAACCAAAAGACTTTGAGTTGGAACTGTTAGATTCTTAGGAAGAGGAGGAGGATGAAGAAGAAGATGACATGGCTGACTAAAACATGGAATGGATGACTTAGGGACCATCGGCTATCCTAGCTACTTTGCATAGGACACCAAAGTGTTCAGAGAGAATGCTCACAAAGTATGACCCTGACAGGGTAGCGAGGGAAGAAGATCACTTGGACAACTTCTACCTATAGTTGCAGACACTTGAGGTACGATACGATGATCTTGCATACAGACTCTTCTTGTGTATCTTAGATGCCGGCGCAATAGTATGGTACCATAGCCTTCCTGTCAACTCCATCCATAATTGGGTTATGTTCAAAGACATTTTTCTGGAAAACATTGTTGATGACAAGAACCTGGCCATGTTTCACAAAGAGTTGGGAAGCCTGAAGATGGAGTTGAAGGAAAAGGTGAAAGACTTCAATCAAAGGTTTTTGTGCATATTTAACAAGTTTTCAGTTGACATAAAACCTCATGACTCCATCACGGTCGACTACTACACATTCGCACTCCCAATGATCATTGCATAGTTTGTCAAGCAAGCTACGAAGCCAACATTACTAGAAAACTACAAAGCTGCAATCATTGTAGAGAAGGACCTGCATGAAATTGGAGTCCTCAAGGATGATTAACCAATGAAGGACTCCAGAGGCACGAGCAGGAAGCCCTAGGATGGAGTGAGAAAGGGTAAAGACAAGGATGCAAGTGATATTGAAACCCTTACTCCTCTTGTCAAGAACTTGACAACATAAGTGTATGAGATTAAACAACGTATAATTGACACATATCCAAGTAGCTGACTGCCTAAACAATAGAAAGGAAGCGTGTCATCCAGAAGAAACCACTTCCCAGCTAAAACTGCAGAGAGCACCAATTTAGTGTTCCGGTTAGAACAATGCGTGAATAAATAATTTTTCTCATTCCATGAAGACAATCATCGGGAAGGATTTTGCTCGGAATGGAAATGAGTTGCAGGCTTAGTATGCAACCATGCACTAAATGTAGTGAGAACTATGCAATGCGAGCTGAGATGACAAAGATGTTGCACCTGATGATGCACCCAGCACTGGGCAGGAAATAAACATGTATCAGTGCTTGAAGGTAGCACAAAAAACAAACGCTAAGAAGCATCCCCAAGAGAAAAATGATCGATACAATCTCAGATGTCAAGGGGCTCACCCTACATTTGGGGAAATGTTAGAAAATATTGAACTGTTGAGGAAGGTTGATCCACTAGTCATCCAAAAGTAGAAAACACAAATCAAGCCCGAGAAGATAGTAGTGGACAAGAGTACGTCCACGAGCAAAAAACTACAGAACACTCTGCTAGATAGTACGAACACCATGCTGACCCTGGACTCATTAGTGAGTCTACCCTCTCTTGACTAGAACATTGTGGAAGACATGAAGAAAACTCACGCAAACATTAGTTTGTTCGAGTTGGCTAAGATTCCGAGTCAATGGGATATTCTATTGTCCGCGCTGGGGAAAACATCTACAGGAAACACAACCTCTACCAGTAAGGGAGCAAGCTCATCTCTTGGTTCACTCACAATTGTGCTCAACACACTCCAGATGAAACAAGCAGCTCTGTTTTCCCTCCATTATTTCTTTCATCTGCAATTTTTAACTTCAATGTTCACAACTTTTTGGTTGATTTTGGTGCATCAACCAACATCATGCCTCTCTCCATTTCCAAGAAGATCAGTGCATAATGGATCAATACATTTGCATAGACCATCCAACTTGATCGGACTTGTGTACCAGCCATTGGTGAACTTCGAGATGTGATCATCTGACTATCTCATGACAACCAAGTTGACGAGTTCATAAACATTATTGTTGTGGGCATACCGGAAGCATATGTCTTACTACTCAGCAGAGACTGGTCTAGCAAGTTGAATGGATACCTTTCTACAGACTGGTCACACTTGTGTCTTCTGTATCAGGGAAAAGGCAATCAAATCTAGGTGCTATCCTAGAGATACATAAGGCATAACATCACTCCCATCAATGGTGAGAATCAACCGATGGCCTTCGCAGAACTCATCTTCTACAACTGCCTCTTGGAAACAATGCTAGGGTCTTATCTCATAGAGCCAGCTCCAACCCCAGCAGACATGAAGTTGGGTCTTGTTCCTTACCTAACTGATGAAAATGAAACATGCATACTGCATTGTAACACTAGTAGTAGTAGCAGTAGTAGTAGAAGTAGTAGTAGTAGCAGCAGTATAAGAATGTCAAACGGTTCGTCTAGAGATGAGTTGTGGACAATGTACTTTGACTAAACAAATACATAGGACTATTATGTTGTGGGTGTGTCTTCATTGACCCAAAACAAAGGAAACATTTTATTTGGAGCCACTTGGAGTTCAAGTGCACAAACAACATTGCTGAATATGAAGCACTTGTGTTGGGCTTGCAAAAATCCATCAACCTCAATATTGTTGCACTCAATGTGGTAAGTGATTTGGAAATAGTGGTACAGAAGGTACGTAACACCATACACTGTTTATCATCTCATCTAAAAATTTACCAGCGAGAGGTATCGTGACTCATCTCTAACTTCCAATCATTAATATCAATATTGTGCCAAGAACGTGTAATGCAGTTTCCAATGGTTTACCAAATGTAACTTCTAGAATGTCACCACTTAGGGATAAATTTACCATTGAAATTTTGTATAAGCGTTCTATCCGTGATAACATAGCTAATATACGTGTTTTTTGTGATGATAAACAGATAGTGAATTTCATGGCCAAGGCTAATGTCTTCAAAGACACAACGATTGACGAAGATGAGAACGACTAATATCTACATGTTGTGGTTGATGACAAGAAATGAAACCTCATCCCCAAGGGTGTGGTATCTTTGGAAAAGATCTATGAATTACAAAACCTATTTTATGGGCCGAGGAACAACAAAACCCACAACTCCACCATGATGCATGAACAAATAAACTTGGGAACAGAACAAGATCCAAAGTTTGTCTATCTTGTTACATGTTGCACGCAGCAGGAGTAGCAAGCCTTTGTTTGCTTGTTCAAACAGTATCGAGATGTGTTCGCATGGACATATGATGATCTAAAAACATATGATACAAGAATAATCCAACATGTCATTCCAGGCAAGGAAGTGATTAAGTCATTACAGCAGAAGCCGAGGAAAGTAAATCCATCACTTGAGCCCCTCATATAGAAAGAGTTGACTAAGTTGTTGGATGCATGGATCATATACAGAGTTCATCATTCCACATGGGTTTCCAACCTTGTTCCTGTACGTAAGAATTCCAAGGAAATTATACAATTTTGTCATCAAGGAAGAAATTATTTCAATAGATTCTATTTTTTTTTTTAAATCAAGCATGGAATGATAAAGATAATAGAACAAATAGAAATCAATTTTATCTTCATGCACACAAACATAGAGAAGCAACATAAGTGGAACAACAAAGAAAAATACTTCTTGAGAAGGTTTGATCTTCTTACTTCAACAATCAGCTACAATTTATCAATGTTTATGACAACTAAAGCACTTTCCACCTCCCAAGGGTGAAAATGAGATTCTTTATCAAATAGATTTTCTTGGCACATTATTTGGTCCTAATTTCTTTTACTTCCTTTATTGCTACTCTTTTCCACTTTCAACTAAGAGATTTTCTTCTCTAGATCACTTCTTAAAAAAATCACATCAACTTCCAAACTTCCACATTGATTTTATTTTTCTTTAGATCACTTCCTCATGCCCTCTTCAACTCTCCTTCCTTCTTAAATTTTAGTTTTCAAGTTGGAAAAATCTTCTATAAAATATTACTATGTTTCCTCAAATATTTGAAGGAGCTTCTTTAGATCTATGTTTTCCATTGAGAGCCTTTATATTTTAGTCAACGTTTAGTTTTAATTAAATTGATTTCCAACATATTTCTCCTCTTGACTATAAATTACTTGTATACTACGAGAATATATCTCATTCAACTAATCAGTTTCCTACAAAGGGGCCTTTTTCTTCTACTTATTCTTCTTCCCATGTCCTCTATCATTTCTATTAGTTTCTTCTTCATTCAAAGTTTGCAACATATCCCAAATCACCTTTTCAGACTTGAGATGCATGACTTTCTCAAGGTGTAGAATGTGAATATTGTCATAGATTGCACATTTTTCCTAGGAATCCCATTGCTAAACTTGTTTTGAAGGAACTTATTCACCATAATCATTAATCACTTCCTTCCAAACTTGGTATCCATAAGTAGATACTTCATATTTTACCTTCTCTCTACATTCATTAAAGTTTATGGCATTGAGCAATGGAAAACTCTAATGATCAATGATTTATCCAAATATACCTTCCACTAACTAAGCTACAACAAAAGGAGATTTATCTCAAACCATTTGTTGGGAACTTAGTTATACTCAGAGCGTAGTGGGGTGAATCACTGTAACATTTATTGAATCATCAAAACCAAATTTTGCCAAATACTTAATGAAACAACTGAACACATAGATAAATACTAGAATTGATCGAGGTGAATGTTGGTGGGCACCTACCTATTCCACTTGGACCTGCACCACTATCTCTTCCAATTTTTTAGTTTCCTTATTTGTAGCACAATTTACTATTTTTGGCAGTTTTTCTGGTCATGAACTTCTGGAGCTGTTTTGAGGCACTAACCAATGTTTTTTTTTAGAAAACTAGGGCCAATAAGGGTTGTGAATTGAGGCTAGCCACTTGAAATTTGTATTCCTAAGATATACCGTTCTAACGAGGTATTTTATGCATCAAACAAAGATCCTATGTCAAAGTTACAACCCCAAGAAGTTGACGTACCAATTTACCCGAACAGGGCCCTTAGTTTGGCACTTCATCTGCTACAGCTAGGTTTTTGGAGGTTTATGGTTTCCATTGTTTCTCAATAATAAATAGACCTCTGAGCCTCATTTTAGCAAATTTCAGAGGCATGTAGCGACGACATCTCTTCTCAGATATAAGCTACCATCGCCCGAGATAGTCTTATTTCCATTTAGTTTGTAAGCGTATTTCAGTATATGATATTAATAAAATCAAGTGTTATTTCTCTTGCATCTTTTTATTTAGGGTCATATCTATAATTTTTTGTGTTCCTATTGAAATTCAAATCAAGCATATTGCATAAACTACAAATATAAGCATGCATGCAACTTAAAACATTTATAGCATAAGAAACAACAGAAGTGGACACAATGGATTTTAGGTGGAAACCCTCAAGCGGAATAAAAAAACCCTACTACTTTGCTTCTCTCTTCTTTTATTATTTAGCAAGATATTTTACATTTTCTAGTTGACCACTACTAGCTAGGAAGCCCCAACTCCTTGTACCTCTATTTCCTAACTACCGTCATTTAGGAATACTTGACTCCCTATCTTAACAAGCCACCACTTACTGGAGGCCCCAATATCCTCAATGTCAACTTGCAATCCACTACCAACTAGGAAGCTTCAACTCCCTATCTTAGAAAGCCACCACTTGCAAGAGCCCTTAGCCTCCTTAATATCAAATCAATGGCCATGACCAACTAGGAAGCCCCAACTCCCTGTATTAGTTGGTCACCACTTTCTGTATGCCCCAAGCTTCTCAAACACCATGGACATTGATTTCATTAATTTTCATACATGGTCCTCTTCTACAACAATAACATGATAATGAATTTCTCGTAATTAACACAACAAACAACACCAAACACTCATACAACCATACTCTAAGAGAAGCAGTACAAACCTTCACTCAACTATACAACACAATGATCAATTGTAATACAAGGCAAGATACATGGAATCTATAGTGATGTGCTAATATTTTGCAACGTTAACTCCATATAATCAATGGTACATGTATATTATTTAGCTTCATTATGCTTAGCAGATAAAACAAGTTTCAACCATGGCATGATATATTTATACTAGTTTTTTCATCATCAACTTAGACCAAATCAACACACTATTTACACACCATTTCTCTTGACGGTCATATCAAATAGCGTCTTATCAACATGTCACCATTTTCACTAAATACCATGGGAATGCTTGTGATTTTTCCTTTCTCAACCTCCGAGAAGAGTCATGGCTACATAACAACAAGACGAATCAGATTTCCAAGGTAGTGATGAAGCATGCTTGCACAATTATGCTAGTTCCATGGGTATGAATACAAAAGCCTATGTAGTTTGTTGTCAATGATCAATATTTTTTCTTCTTTGTCCTAGATGTTAAACCACTGCATCAACACTTCTGAAAGCATCTTATCAAAGACCTGTAACACCATTCTAGCCATTTGCAACATCATCTAACCACCTGTAACCATGGTTCACCAAAAATCAAGCTAAACATATCTACCACACAACTCCATTAGTTAACTTGTCAACAGAGGCACACTATTCCCTGAAAAATTGCAAAACAAATTCCAAACCATATCTTATGAAGGTTGACATCAATGCCAACCAAATAATACTGTTACAAATATAATTTTTTCTCATGGGCTAGTTGGAAAATATTATCCCTTTTTCCTTCCATAGATACATGTTTCAAATTCATTATTTTAACTCTCAATAGTTGGAAAACCTTTTACCACATCTAAATACTTAATCTTGAGGAAGCTCTGTAATTTTAAGTGGAAAAACAAAAAATGACATAATCCCAATGAAGAAATTTTGGAGTTGACATATAATATCATGCATTGTAGAGAAACTTTCCTTTTAAATCTTAGTATCTTTCCATCCCATATCCTAAAATTGTTGTTTCCACGTTGTTGTCTTCCAAAATTTTCTTTTCCAAACCATTTTTCATTTCATTTGATGTCAAATGAAAATATCAATGTGATTTTCCTATGGTGTTTACAAGTTTTTTAATTCTTGGTACTACAAAAATTATTTGAATTGTTGCAAAGATAATCCTTTTGAATTGTGTGAATTTGGCTTATTCACTTCAATGTAAGGTGAAATGGTTCAACTGAACACCAACAATCATAGAATTCCAAGATACCTCTTGGTATATTAAACCAAGTGTCACACCAAATGTATTTTTATATGTATGTATTGTGAAGAATGTGCATATCATGTTTATCTAATTTGTCTGTTTTTAGTGAGTTAGTTCAATAATGGTATCACTATACCTTATACTTTCCCTATTGAATAGCTTGAGCCACTATTTTTGTGGCCTCTATGTGGGTCCCTCAAAGTCCCCTTTCTCTGAATGTTATTCATTTTGTACCTTCCATTTTGGCTCTTGTTCTCTTTCATCTACCAACACATCTTAGAGGTGGGCTTGTTAGATCTCTACCGAGGTGTTACACTGGAACTTTGTGTGTGTGGATCATATTCTCTCTTATTTGGTTGATGTATTTGTTGGGCCAATTAGTTTTTCCTAAAAAGGAGAAACTAATCTACTACACATTAATCTATCCATCTAAGTTTTCGTTATGTTATTTCAAGGCTGTCAACATCATTTTAGGAAGAGGAATTCTATTGTGACTAGTGCTAAGGTCCTATGGAAAATAAAGACTACAATATTAAAGGAATTAATTTGAAAAGAAATCTTCAACTATTGAAAACTAATAAAATTGTTAACTTCTACAAATATCTAAAGGAAACAGAAAAAGGAAACCTAATGAACAACAAGTTGTTTCTCATGGAACAACTACTACAGAGTGAAAAGATAACACTCCACAATCATACTTACTGATATGGATTGATCAAATGAAATAGCAACTTATGATAACTCTATAGGAAATTAAAGAAAAAAACACTTCTACTTAATGAATTAACCTCAATAAATCTATCCTTATAACGATTCCAATGAATCTAATTCAAGAGAGAGCATTCAATTCAATGAATCAACAACAAAAAATTAAAACCATTGCAGAGATGGAAATAGATAGAACAGAGAAACCAAACGCTATTTTGAGTGCTACAAAAGAAGACAATATTGTCCCAAGATCGGGCCCAAATCTGGAGTCAAACTTCCTTAGAGGAAAATGAGCACAATAGGCTAAGTTTGAATAATGCATACTTCCATTCAAATTGTAGAGGAACCAGTTACAAAATAATCACAAGTCAGAGTTTGTATCTAGAAACTAATATTGCAATTGGAACAATCTCTTTCGAGGTTCAAAAAAAAATTATGTATCGTAAAAATAGAGAATAGAGACCAGAGAGTCTATTTTTAATAATGACCGATCCTATGAATCTGATGATTATCAGGATTTCTCTTTTAAGTTACAATGATCTTGATACATTTGAGAATCCAAGTTGAGAAGTAATCCTCAAATGACTCATTCTAAACAAGGTGTAACAATTTGAGGCTTGCGCGGTATTCTCTGACTGTTACATGAAATAACATCAAGTAACAATGAGCCAATAGATTCCTGTCAATACCACTGATCTATTGTTAGAAATAGCATTTATTACTCAAATTCATTTAGAAAATACTAAGATAATAAATACGTATAGAATACTACTAAAGTCCATATTATACTCATTAAGATGATTTCAATTCACAAAAACATTAAAAAATGATATGAAAATTGAGGAATAAGGCAAAGAAAATATGACAAATAAAGGGCCCAACATCAACCCCAAACTAACATTTTTGCATGACCACATGCAAATAAATTCTTAAAATGTAGGATATTGAAGGAGTAAGATTCATAAGCTTCTTCTCCTCTACTCCCGAAACCATTTCTTTCTCGGATCTCTTCAAAAGCTACCAACTTACCTGCTTCTCATAAGTTATGGTCAGATTTATAAAATGGTTGGGGGCACCAGATCATGGGGCACCGATATCTACATCCTAACCAGTGACTACCTCTTTCCGACACTAGTTGAACATAATATTCCATTCTAGCCATAGCATACCTAAGGTTATGATAACCAAAAGGTTCTCTTTTCTTGACTTTGTTTGGTGATCCCTGCCATCTTTCCTTGGCTCCATGAAGGCCCTGCTCTCTGATATCTTCAATATATTCCATGCTCAATTGCAAGACATCATAGTGGGTTTGTACAAGTGCAGTGGAAACACCAAGCTTTTGTATGAAAATTCTATGACGAATCTGTGTAAAAAAGGGGTTTTGGGGTTCCCCTCTAACCCAAAGGTCAAGGCTATGTTCTCATCTATGGAAAGTATGGTAATCCTTTTCCCACTTAGCTTGGTTTATAGAAAATGATATAAAATCCTGAAATTGAACATCTCCGATGAAAGGGACATGATTTTCTTCTACCTATTATTCTAAAAAGAAGTTATTGATATACAACTCACACATAAAGTACTGTGTATACTGTTCTTGTTTTCAAAAAATGGAAATAAAATCCAATACATTCTTGAACCTGTGTGGTGTTAAGAAATATAGGGCATTATTAGTTAGGTGATTTCTCTTTATTAGTGACTTATTGTGAGTATTTTAACTTCATTATATTAGGATCCTCTCTTTAGATAAGTTATTAGTGTTCTTCTTCATCAAACAACTACTAATGCATAAACATAACTAGACAAGAGACACAAAATGTAGGCTATGAGCTAGGGCCAAAACCACTCACTATATGAGAGGAAAACCCACACAAATTCTTCTTAAAAATATTCCAATTGACGAATACTAGGACCAAGACCCTTGACCTCACATCTTCTTCAATACCAAGACACAAGTTCTCTTGCCAACCAGCCTTCTTCTTCTTTGATTCTCTTCCACTTGGATTTTTTTCGTATCTAGGCCTTCCACATGTGATAATACCGAGACCTTGTCTCATGCTAGTGATCACCTTCTTGAGTTAGCATCGAATCCTCTTCGTTATAGGACAAAGATTATACCAAGATCATCACTATGGTATATATACCCTTGATCAACATGTCATCTTTTATTGTGGCACCAAAACTCTTCTTTTGAATCACTGTCCTTGTCTTTGGTCGTTCATCTTCTTCTCTATTCCTTCATTACTGATTCGAACTGATCTTTGCATTTTGTCACTGAAATTAGATAGGTACAAACTCCTTTTGACAGAGGTCTGAACTGTAACCTTTACTGTACTTGATACCCAAAATGTCAGAGATATGTATCTGAACTTCTTTCTACTATTACCCATCCAAAATCATAGAGATATGCATCAGAGCTTTATTCTGCTATTACCCATCTGAAATCCCAGAGATATGTGAAAATATAGACTATAATTTAGGTGAAGTGCCTTTACGCTATATATAGTGGGTGGTCTTCATAAATAAGCTAACATGAGCGATGTCATTATGAAAAGTCACAATTACATGTCATTATGAAGACTAAACCTAGTTACACTTTTCAACACTCCCCCTTAACTAGGGAGGTATTCATAATGGTACTTAGTCATTCTCAATCCGAATAATTTCTCATAAGAAGAGTCATATTGATAACCCATCAATATAGCATCATATTAGCTAGAATTGTCACATAGCAAGCCCTTGACTAACAACTCTATCCACATGATAAGAGGATAGTGCTCGCGAGATCAATGATTCATATACACCATAATCATTGTCTCTAAAGGTACATACTCCACCTGGGTGTTCACTGAGTATGACCTTCTTTGGACTATTATTATCCTGGATAGCTAGTCCTCAAAGAATATTGGTCCATGAATACTCTTATCTTGGATGCCCTATCTCATCTTAAAAGAGTATCAAATTCCATATGATTACCCAATCCTCCATTCTGTCTTCCCAGGTGAAGACAAGAATGATGTGTCTATCTTTCCCTGACAATTAGGGAGGAAATATCAATTCCAATAACATAATGTGCTCATTCCTAGTGAAGGAATTTACCTAAGCTCCCTCTTGGCTTAGGAATTTCCAAGTTTCTTCCAAGTATGAAACTTGATTTCAGACTCTATCTTAATTATGGACCTACAGTAGCTCCTCAACCATTTGATTGAAGAGTTCCTTCCTTCGGTGTCATGAATTTCTTTGTCAAGGAGTCTTCATCTCTTGTGGCTTCTTCATAGAGAACAGACCATCCATCACTTTCATCCACGAGTCAGTGATGTCATCATTCCTTTCAGCAGAAAGTGATTCATTAGCCTACATCCGACCTTATTTCATGTCATGTTTCTTTCTTCATGTTGTCTTCCTCGGAAGGATATTACATCATTCTTCATGGTTGTCTAGGAAGACATTCACAGTTCTTTCCTTGGTACTCCTGCATAAGCCCATCGAGATACTTGTTCAAAATAAGAAATGAACACTTAAATCAGACATACCTTTGTGATGGTCTTTCATCATGACATCTTCCTGTAGGTATCATCATCCTACATACATGTTGACATAATCTCCCAGTTATATTAATTATCAAGGGTCTCCATCTTTTTTAGCCTTCCATCAAATTTCATATCTTTCTGGGAGCTTTCTTAGTCAAATCTTCTTGGTCTTTCAGATGTTTATTTCCCTTACCATGGTTGTATATCTCATGATCTCTTCCTTCATGTATTCACAAATTTCATTCTCAAGAGATTTCATTTAGAGTTCCTCAATTGTAGTCAACCACCTCATACTTCATATGAGGACATATTATGTTTATTTCATCTAGTGTGACCCATGCCTTCCGGAAACCTTCCATAGGAAGAGAATCATTTCCTTTGATCATTCTTCTCAATATTGATTAGTGATCCATGTTTCCTACAACCATAAAACATGAATTTGTAATATTGAATATAAGCATTCATACCTCATTTACCTTTATGTCATCTAGGCTTCTTTCAACAGCTTCCTTGATTGGAAAGAGCTTCAACCCCTTGATCTTCTTCATCTCTTATGTCATCATACAATCATCCTATGAATTACAAAAGTTGGAGTTCTAGATGAAACACTTGCTTCCACTTTAGATTAGTGAACCTTCTGATGAAGATTCCATCAATGAGTCTTGAGTATCTTATATATCCTTATCAATTAGATGTTACCTTTCAATATATGATGAGCCTTCTCCTGGATGAATTCTTCCTTCCCTTTAGTTTCCAATGAGGTTCTCCAGATCCATACCCTTCATAATTGACTATCATACAATTTCATGTTTCCTATGGTGATGTCATGAGCTCTTACCTCTGATGTTTTTCCTCTTTCTTAGACTTCCTTCTTTTAGCTTTCTCCACTTCTTCGATGAAATGAAATTATTCTCTATCTTTCTTGTTATTTAGCTTCTTGATTTTAGGAAAATATTTCATGTAATGCTCATAGCATTCAATCTTAGCCATGTTATTCTTTACTTTCGACAAAATGTATGAATCCTTTCATTTTATCCTTCAACACTTTTCCCTCAACATGTCATCTCCTATCTTGCATAGGAACCACAAGTTATTGAATGGGATAGCTTTCTTGTCCTCATAGACATTTGTTACCTTGTTCATCATTTACTTTATTTAGAACAATGAGGATTATCTCTTCCAATTTTTGCAATTGATATCTTACGAAGATAGCCCTTTATCCTTTGATACCTTCAATTTGTGTAGATCAAATGTAAGTGATGTGACCTTCTTGATCACATATTCAGATAATAGTTCTACCAGCTTATCATATATATCTCTTTGATGTCTCCAAAACTGCTATATGAAGGGGCCTTTCATAAGAATCCCTTTCCATGTATTCAAATGAGACATTTTCATTGATATGTTCAATGACTTTGTTGGCATTATGGCACAGGTGTGGCGCTATGGTATAGGTGTTGTCCTTGATGGCAACTCACTTTGATGACAAATCTTAGTTCAGGCTCTCAGAATGAAGGAAATGTTATATACGCAGGTTCAAGTTGATGAAGATGCGTATACACGCGGGTTATACGTTACAAAGTCGTGTATACGTATACACGCACCTTCACGCACATAAAAGCACGTACATGGTGGGAAACTTATTTTTGGTCCATGGTAGTTTGTCCTTGGAATTTGGACCTATGGTTTTGGACCATAGTATCTCGACAAGTGTGTTGACCCCAGGTATTGGGTCCTTGGTATTGGTTTATTATGGTTTTGGACCGTGGTATTGTGGAAGGCCTAAAACTATAAAAGAGGAAGGAGATCATGGGGCAAGTATCATCTGATTTATTGAATATCTGATATTGTGCTATATCTGGAATACTGGTGATTGGGTTATGGTGCAGATCTAGATCTGAATGAAGGAGGAACCTGAGTGCAAGAAGGATAAGGTCTATTGATGGATCAAAATCTCAAGGCTTGAACATTGGTATTTCTGTATGATTTTGATCTGTTATATGTGGCACACTCTTGATCTATAAATCTAGGTTAACTACTCGCTGAATGTTTAAAAGAATGAATTATCCTTTATAGATCTGTACGCAGGTTCAGTGAAGTGCAGGTGCGTATACACGCGTTTTCTGTGAATGAAAGAAGTGTATACGCAGGTTGGTTGTGATACAGAAGCGTATACACCCAGGTTGCTGAATATTGAAGTAGCGTACATATCTTGATTTATGTTATGGCTGCTTCTGATTTATTGCTGCAGTTTTTTGGGCTCAGAATTGGTGTTTGATTACAGTTACTGTGTTCTGGGTACAGTGGTCAGAGAAGTGTTTATTTGATTCAGCTTTTTCTTGGTGAAAAGGAGTTTGGTTTATGCAAAAATTCTTGATGTTTGATTGATGTTACTTGTGGATCCAGTCCAAAAATTAATGAAACGAGGTCCCTGAAAGAAAAGAGAAGGTTGCAGCCTTCTGCAGGTAGGAGCCTGCGTACTAGTATCTCAAGCTAGTACAAGAACTAAGGGGGTTGGAGCTCCCTTCCAGGAAAGCTGGAGAACGAGAGAAAGTTGTAGCTCTCTGTAGGTTGCAGCCTGCGTACTGGTAAAGACTGCACCAGTACAAAACATTGTAAAGAGAAGTTTCTAATTAAAAGAAGGATAAAGACGAATTGTAGCAGGGGGTTTTCACCCACATTGGGTTTCCTCCTTATATCTTGTGTGTGACTGTCTTCTGCTCTGTTTCACTGTTTCTGGTGCTGTTTATTTGCTTCTGATTCAGAGATTAATAACTGACATCTGAAAGATAAATCAAATTATAAGTCTGCTTTATATACACGGGTTTCTTTATCTGTAGTTGCGTATATACGCGATTTTTATTAACTGAAGTAGCGTATATTATTTGCAGTTGAAAAAGGAAATATTTGACTTAATAATACTGATTCACCCCCCCTCTCAGTATTATTTCCAACAATTGGTATCAGAGCAGGTCCTTCTGAAGAAGCTTGATCGCTTGAAGGAAGATCTTTCATCATGAGCAACTACGAGAGGGAAGCATCAATCAGGTCACCAGTTTTTGATGGGACAAACTTTGTATATTGGAAGGTAAGAGTTACTGCCTATCTTCAATCTCTGGGTACAAAAGTCTGGGATATCATAGAAACAGGGTATACTTTTCTAGCAGCAACTCCCATAGATCTGGCTGAGAAGAAGAAATATGAAACAAATGCAAAGGCGGTCAATAATCTATTGGGATGTCTACGCAATCAGAATTTGTCAAAGTTATGTAGTATAAATCCACAGAAGAAATATGGGACAAGATTGTTCTGAGCTATGAAGGAGATGATCAGGTAAAAAGAGCAAAACTTCAAACCCTCAGAATTCAATACGAAAATCTCAGAATGTATAATGATGAAAGTGTGGCTAACTATTTTCTTCGTGTAGATGAGACTGTTAATTGTATGAAAAATCTGGGTGAAGAAGTAAAAGAGGTTGTTGTGGTTGAAAAAGTTCTAAGATCTTTGTCCCCTAGGTTTGAATCTAAAGTTTCTGCAATAGAAGAAAATGAGAATCTTCAAAACCTTAAAATGTCACAGTTGCATGGAATTCTAACTGCTTATGAAATGAGGAAAGGAGGACCTTCAGACAGGAGAGAAGTTGCCTTCAAGGCTTCTGGCAAAGGAGACTACCATGAGTCAGGACAGATATCAGAAGAAGAAGAAGAATCAAATTTTGTCAAAAATCTTCAACAGGGTGCTGGTCGATTCCGAGGTAAGTTACCTTTCAAGTGCTTTGCGTGTGGAAGAGTAGGTCACTATGCTGCCAAATGTCCTCATAAGGATAAGATTGACAAGGGGAAGGAACCTGTTAGATGGAACAAGAAACAGAATCCAAAAAAGAAAAGCTATTACAATCATGAAGATAGTGATGGAATTTCAAATAGTGACGAAGATGAACGAGGTAATGAGTATAAACGTTTAATGGCTTTTGAAGATGATGACTACATGGATGCTATAGATGTAGAAGGTTTTTATGAAGTGATGTCTAATCTCAAAATTTGCTTAGAAGAGAAAAATGCGATTATTGATTCTCTGCAATGTCAACTTACTGAAAGGGAGAAACATCTTGAAAAATTGGAATGTGAAATTGTTGGTCGTAGAAAGGAGATTGAGAAAACGAAAGCTATTAATCTTAAACTTGTTAAAGGATCTGAAACTCTGGATGAGATTATTAATGTGCAGCGTTCTCCACTAATCAAGACAGGTTTGGGATATAATGGAGAAACATCTCAAGCATCCACCTCCAAAAGTTATCTTGATGCAGCAATGAGAAGCGAGCAAAGGCCTAATAGAAATCATGAGGTAAATCAGGGACAGTTTACCTCAAGAACGAACAAAGACTATCAAGAAAATTGGGGGCAAGCTACCTTAAGGACAAACAGAAGCTACAATCAGCCACAGGTAAAATCTTCCCAATTTGCCTCAAGAATGGATGTCAGTAGAAACTACAATCGGTTGGATGATAGATTTGATAATCGCAGGAGTTTCTTCAATGGCCAATGTTTCTCTTGCCATAACTTTGGTCACAAAGCAGCTCAATGTGTCGCCTATAAGACAATCATGACTAGAGAAGCTCAAAAACAAAGGAATATGACTAGAATCACGAAAAGGACTTATAACAATTTTTTGGCCCTTGAAAATGAAATTGAATGTTCTATTTGTAATAACTTTGGTCATGAAGATTTTGAATGCAAGAGCAGGTTTTGGAAGACAGCACAGAAGGAACAAACCTCAAGTGCTAGAACATGGAGAATGAAGGAACCACAACCAGAAAGATGTGGGATAGCATTTTATGCAGAAGGACAGGAAAATCTATGGTATATCGACAGCGAATGTTTGAAGCATATGAAAAGGGATAAAGAAAAACTTGAATCATATACTACGTTAGAAAAGGGAAAGAAGGTTTCTTTTGGAAACGATACCCCTGCAGCCATAAAAGGAAAAGGCACTGCTCAGTTGAAAGAAAAGGTCAAAGCTAGAAATGTTTTGTATGTTGATGGCTTGAAGCATAATCTACTGAGTGTTAGTCAGATGTGCGATCAAGGAACCAAGGTAATATTTCAATCAAATGGATGTAGTGTTCGTGATCTTGATATGGGAAAAACAGCGATCAAAGGCAGAAGAACTCCAAATAATCTATACATATTTGAAGAAGGACAACAACAATGCTATTTGAGCAAGGATGATGAAAACTGGTTATGGCACCAAAGGCTGGGGCATCTAAGCTTTTCACAAATAAGGAAAGCATGCAAATACCAGGCAGTTCGCGGTCTTCCAGATATCAAAATTCCAGACAACACCATATGCCAATCATGTCAGTTCGGTAAGCAAACCAGAACTAACTTTCCTGAGAAGGAAGGATCAGCTAGCAGGCCTCTTGAACTAGTCCATACAGATGTATGTGGTCCATTTAGGACAAGGTCACCTCGAGGAAAAGAATACTTGATATTATTCATTGACGACTTCTCCAGGTTTGTTTGGTTAGGACTTATGAACCACAAAGATGAAGAATTCGAAAAATTCGAATCCTTCAAAGACTTGGCTGAAAATGAATCAGACTACAAAATTAAGTGCCTCAGGTCCGACAGAGGTGGGGAGTTTACCTCAAATGAATTTTTTGATTTCTGTGAAGAACATAGAATAAGAAGGGAATTCTCTACAGCTAGGACTCCTCAGCAAAATGGAGTGGTGGAAAGGATGAACAGAACAGTCCAAAAAATGGTTCGTGCTATGCTTGATGAGTCTGCAACTCCCGCAACCTTCTGGTGTGAGGCTGCATATGCTGCGGTTGTTATTCTCAACAAAACAAATGTTCGAGTGAACAACACTCAAACTCCTCATGAGCTCTGGTATGGTGAGACTCCTTCGCTAAAGCATTTCAAAATTTTTGGAAGCAAATGCTATATTAAGAATACTGATGAACAGCTTGGGAAACTTGAACCTAGAGTAGATGAAGGCATTCTCCTTGGTTATTATCCCCATAACAAATCATATAAGTGTTACAATAAAATACTTGGAAGAATTGTTGACAGCATTGATGTAGTGGTTGATGAAAAAGGATACATCCCTAGGCAAGTAAATCATGAAAATATCGAAGAGGATGAAGACTACTCTCCAAATCAGACAAATGATGAAGAAGAACCTCAAGAAGCACCAGAGGAACAGATAAGGATAGAAGAGAAGACTCCATCCAGGTACGTTCAGAAGAATCATCCAGAATCTCAGATTTTGGGGCAGAAAGAAGCAGGCGTACAAACAAGAAGAACAATTGCAGAAGCTTCAAGCTATTTGGAATTACTCTCCTCCACTAAACCACAAAATGTAAGAGAGGCATGCAAAGATGAATGTTGGGTCAAGGCTATGGATGAAGAACTTGAGCAGATCGAAAAGAACAACACTTGGGAGTTGGTTCCTAGACCAAAAGATAAGAATGTCATAGGGACAAAATGGATCTTCAAAAATAAGTTGAATGAAAATGGGGAAGTAATTAGAAACAAGGCCAGACTGGTTTGTAAGGGTTATGCTCAACAAGAAGGAATAGACTTTGAAGAAACTTTTGCTCCCGTTGCTAGACTTGAGGCCATCCGAACGTTCCTTGCTCTCTCAAGCTTTTAGAAGTTCAAAGTATTTCAAATGGACGTGAAGTCAGCCTTTCTGAATGGAGACTTAGAAGAAGAAGTATACATCAAGCAACCAGATGGTTTCATTCTTGGGAATGATCCAAATCTTGTATGCAGACTAAAAAAGGCTCTATATGGTCTTAAACAAGCTCCAAGGGCTTGGTATTACCGTTTGGACAAATATCTTCATCAACAAGGTTTTTCAAAAGGATCAGCAGATAGCAATCTTTATATAAAAATTGAAAATGACAAATTGCTAATACTTGTTGTGTATTTAGATGATATTATCTTTGGCAGCAATGAAGAGGCTATGAGTCAAAGCTTTGCCTTAGTGATGCAGAAAGAATTCGAAATGTCCTTGCTTGGAGAACTGACATATTTTCTTGGATTGCAAATCCAACAAAATAAAGGTGGTATCTTTTTATCTCAAGCCAAGTATCTCAAGCAGATATTGAAGAAATATGGCATGGAAGATGCCAAACCAGCATGTACCCCCATGGTTACAGGATGCAATCTCAGTGCAAATGATGAATCAGCAGTAGTGCATCAACAAACCTATAGATCCATGATTGGGAGTTTGCTTTATTTGACAGGTACCCGACCAGATATTATGCATGCATTGGGAATAGTTGGAAGGTTTCAGGCAAAACCAAAGGAAACTCATCTTCAGGCAGTCAAGAGAATCTTCAAGTAACTTCAAGGGACTTAAAACTATGGCTTATGGTTTCCTAGAGATACAGATCTCACACTTCATGCTTACACAGATGTAGATTGGGCCGGAAGCGTGGATGACAGGAAAAGCACAAGTGGTGGTGCATTCTTTATGGGTTCCAGATTAGTATCTTGGTTCAGTAAGAAACAAAGTTCGATTTCTTTATCCACAGCTGAAACGGAATATGTGGCTTCTGCATCTTGTTGCACTCAACTTCTTTGGATGATGCAAACCTTGCAGGATTTTCAAATCGCTTGTGCTCCACCTATCTCTATCTTATGTGATAATACAAGAGTAATAAGCATTTCAAGGAATCATGTCATGCATTCAAAGACCAAGCACATACCTATCAAATATCATTTTCTTCAGGAACAAGTGCTTGAGCAAAAAGTCAAGTTGGAGTATGTTCCTTCTAAGGAAAAAGTTGCTGATATACTCACCAAACCTCTGCCCAGGGAAACTTTTGAATATCTCAGATAGAAGCTGGGAGTAGTTGATGCTTCATCCTGTTGTTGAATCTTGTCTGTTTCAAAGAAAAGTTGTTGTACGCGAATTGGATGAGGGGCATCCGTGTACATACGCCGATTTATGAATGTCCAGTCGCGTATATGGAGTTCTAAAGAAAATCAGCAAGTACAGACTCTGGTTGAAGAGAGTCTGATGTGGGTCTGACAGAGACGATCTGGCACAGGTACAGGGGGAGCAGATAATCTTCTAATAATGCATTGTTTGCATTACCTTAGAAACTCTTGGTTCAAGTACTCAAACGGTTTTGGTTCAGGTGGACTAGTTGTAGAAAGAAGATCAGAAGGAGAACATGGTTGCTGATATATATAGTGATTGTCAGATGCTGCTTATTGGTGATTTGCATTGTCTTGATTTTTCATCTCTATGTCATGTATATCTCTTTTTTTTTTATCAAGGTCATGTAACGACCTATTTTGGTTTCCCCACTATGCCTGTGATTATTGATGTAATGTAATTGGTTGTCATATGTAAATTTCTGATGTATCCCCACTTGGTTGGGTGGATGATCCCCACTTGGTTGGGTGATGGATGTATGTATTAAGTCTTTTGGTGATAGGAATGTCTTTTATGATGTATAAGTCATGGTTCTTCTTGAAGAACCTCTTTTGTAGATCTTGCCTATTGTCAGGTGGAGCATGTTCAGCACAACAGAGCAGAGATATCAGCACGTACTCAGGGGGAGCACAACCCTTTGCCCTTGATGACAAAGGGGGAGAATGACTTTGAGGATTTTGGGGTTGCCATCAAGTCCAAAGGGGGAGATTGTTGGCATTATGGCACAGGTGTGGTGCTATGGTACAAGTGTTGTCCTTGATGGCAACTCACTTTGATGACAGATCTCAGTTCAGGCTCTCAGAATGAAGGAAATGTTATATATGCAGGTTCAAGTTGATGAAGACGCGTATACACGCGGGTTATAAGTTACAAAGTCGCGTATACGTATACACACACTTTCACGCACATAAAAGCGCGTACATGGTGGGAAACTTATTTTTGGTCCGTGGTAGTTTGTCCTTGGAATTTGGACCTATGGTTTTGGACCATAGTATCTTGACAAGTGTGTTGACCCCAGGTATTGGGTCCCTGGAATTGGTTTATTATGGTTTTGGACTGTGGTATTGTGGAAGGCCTAAAACTATAAAAGAGGAAGGAGATCATGGGGCAAGTATCATCTGATTTATTGAATATCTCATATTGTGCTAGATCTGGAATACTGGTGATTGGGTTATGGTGGAGATCTAGATCTGAATGAAGGAGGAACCTGAGCGCAAGAAGGATAAGGTCTATTGATGGATCAAAATCTCAAGGCTTTAACATTGGTATTTCTGTATGATTTTGATCTGTTATATGTGGCGCACTCTTGATCTATAAATATGGGTTAACTACTCACTGAATGTTTAAAAGAATGAATTATCCTTTATAGATCTGTACGCAGGTTCAGTGAAGTACAGGTGCATATACACGGGTTTTCTGTGAATGAAAGAAGCGTATACGCAGGTTGGTTGTGATACAAAAGCGTATACACATAGGTTGTTGAATATTGAAGTAGTGTACATATCTTGATTTATGTTCTAGCTGATTCTGTTTTATTGCTGCAGTGTTTTGGGTTCAGAATTGGTGTTTGGTTACAGTTACTGTGTTCTGGGTACAGCGGTCAGAGAAGTGTTTATTTGATTCAGCTTTTGCTTGGTGAAAAGGAGTTTGGTTTGTGCAAAAATTCTTGATGTTTAATTGATGTTACTTGTGGATCCAGTTTGAAAATTAATGAAACGAGGTCCCTGAAAGAAAAGAGAAAGTTGCAGCCTTCTGCAGGTAGGAGCCTGCGTACTAGTATCTCAAGCTAGTACAAGAACTAAGGGGGTTAGTGCTCCCTTCCAGGAAAGCTGGAGAATGAGAGAAAGTTGTAGCTCTCTGCAGGTTGCAACCTATGTACTGGTAAAGACAACACCAGTACAAAACATTGTAAAGAGAAGTTTCTAATTAAAAGAAGGATATAGACGAATTGCAGCAGGGGGTTTTCACCCACATTGGGTTTCCTCCTTATATCTTGTGTTCTTGTGTGTGACTGTCTTCTGCTCTATTTCACTATTTCTGGTGCTATTTATTTGCTTCTGATTCACAGATTAATAACTGACATATGAAGGATAAATCAAATTATAAGTTTGCTTTATATATACGGGTTTCTTTATCTGTAGTTGCGTATATACGCGGTTTTTATTAACTGAAGTAGCGTATATTATCTGGAGTTGAAAAAGGAAATATTTGACTTAATAATACTGATTCACCCCCCCTCTCAGTATTATTTCCAACATACTTCACCTCTTTTTTTAGGACTATGTCTATCCTCCTTTTTCGTGCAATAATTTCGAATCAATTACCCAACCAACTTATAGATATCCTTGCAAAATGAAGTCCTTTTACCAAATTCGATTATAGAATGAAAGGTACTTACTTGGAAAGTGAAGATGAAACCTTCAACTTGATCTTTTTGATGGTGGTTGAAGAAGACGTATTAGCGCTCCTTTTGGATTATCATCTTCGAAATGAAAAGCCCTTCTCCAATAAAGGATATTTCTCCTTTTATGATGTCAAATCCTTTCGATGTAGCTTCCTTTTTTGATGGTGATTTATGAGGATTTTTTTATTCTTCCTCAGATGATCTTCTTCAAGGATAAGGAGGGGATACTTGTCGGAATGATAGGGATGTTTTTTAATAACGTTTGAAGATGATGATAATTCCTTTAACCTTATTTTTCTCGAAGATACTTCGAATTCTCTGTGGTGAATGAGTGAACATCAAAAATGCTTCTAGGGTTTTGACTTTATCCAAGATGATGTGTTCTTCACTTTTAAATTACTTGGAGCTACCTTGCTTTGTACATAACTTGATGAGGGTATTTTTGGTATTTTTATGATGACTATACGATCCACCACTTTTGTTAGTGTAGACCTCTAGTTGCTTTGATTTGTAGATCTATTTTCTCTAAGTAGAAATAAGGCATTTTGCCTTGATTATTTGATGATTCCAGGACGTCTTTTGAAGTAGACTTCCTTATTTGATCTAGGATTTGATTCTACAATGTAGATCCTTCAAATTTCTCTGATATTATTCAACTTTCACTTTGATTCCTTTCTCGATATTCAATCCTTGAGTGTCCCTTGAGAAGATGCCTTCCTTGACTTTGACACCTTATCTCTGAAAGCATGTTGAGAAATCTAGGGCAATATTAGTCAGGTGATTTATCTTGATTAGTAAATGTTTGTCAGTATTTTCACTTCATTAGATTAGGATATTCTCTTTACATAAGTTATTAGTATTTGTCTTCATCAAACAACTTCCAATGCATAAACATAAATAGACAAGACACACAGAATGTAGAATATGAGACAGGGCCAAAACCTCTCACTCTTTGAGAGGAAAACCCACATAAATTTTTCTTACAGATATTCCAATTAACGAATACCAAGATTAAGACCCTCAACTTAGCAACTTCTCCAAGACCAAGACATAACTTGTTCTCTTGACAATCAGACTTATTCTTTGATTCTCTTCCACTTTGATCTTCTTCGTATCTAGGCCTTCCACATGTGATAATATCGAGACCTAGTCACATGCTAGTGATCACCTTCCCGAGTTAGCACATAATCTTCTTCACTCTTCGATAGAAATTATACCGATATTATCACTGTGGTATCTATACCTTCGATCAACATGTGATCTTCTATTGTGGCATCAAAACTCTACTTTCCAATGATTTTCCCTTTGTTTGGTCCTTAATCTTATTCATTATCACTTCATTACATATCTGAACTAATATATGCATTTTGTCACTAAAATTAGATAGGTCCGAACTCCTTTGACATAGATCCAAACTATAGCCTTTATTGTAGTTGATACCCAAAATCTCAAAGATATGTATCCAAACTTAATCATGCTATTACCCATTTGAAATCAAAGAGGTATGCATCAGAACTTCATTCTACTATTACCCATATGAAATCACAAAGATATGCGAAAATGTGGACTATAATTTATGCGAAGTGTCTTCACCCTATATATTGTGGAAGGTCACCATAAATAAGTCGACACGAGCCATGTGAAATGATGTGTCTCCATAACGTAAGGTATACATGAGATATTTACTTCGTTTGGTGGCTGACTTCAAGAGAGGGACGTGTGATTGTCGTTGGAGGGATATATCTATATATATATATATATATATATATATATATATATATATATATATATATATATATAGATATATATATATATATATATTTGACACATGCTCAAGAAGAGCTCTTGATACATGACCTTGACTCCTTGATGCTAATGATAAATCATAAGGCTATCAATGGGAGCCACTAACAAATAAAATATCTTTCTCATGAAACCCATGAAGAAATCCATAAAATAATACATTTATTTTCTTCTATACATCATTTACAAAAGTCAAAATTTCATGCCATTATGAAGACCAAACCTAGTTACACTTTTCAGTATATGGATGTTCATATTGTATTTCTTTTACTTTAAGCAAAAAATATTTCTCGAGCAAGTATAAAGCATAATTTTGGGTTAGAGACCTGCATTCTAAGGAATCTAATTAAATAGATCAAATTTCCTTTGCTTCCTCTTAAGCTTTCTTGAGGTGTCCTTTAAATTTTAACCTTATTTTCAGATGCTCTTAGTTGTGTATAAGTCTCATCCTTCATTGTTGTCAATGCTTTAAATCATTGGAGTATCTCTTGATGTTCCCTTCGGGGCATTAAGTCTCCCCAATATCATTCTATGGTCTGTTGTTGTTCATCAATAGTTTTATATAGAATTATAATGGAGACTTCTACAATCAGGGGAGTATAGGGAGGCACCTCTTCCATTTGTATTCCTCTATCATAAAACGTAAATCGTTGATCGGCCTAAATTCCTACTTCAACAAATGTAGGATGAATGTCAATTACTTCTACCTCTTGACCAATTTGTGTTCCTTCTTCAACAACAAGAACAAGGTCTGTCTGAGTACTAGCTTCATTAAGGATAGATATAAAATTATTCAGAACTCCCATTTCCTAAGTTTCCTGCTTCCTTTTAGGTCTCTTCACATGGCCTCTGTGAAACTTCTTGCAACCTCGAAATCAATTCGTTAATTGTTGTACGTTCCTCTTCAATTTATAATTTTCTCCTTTTAACTTGTTAATTTTCTTCTAGAGTTCATTTTTATTTTCTTTGTCCTAGCTTGAGTATCTAGGATCGGCTAAACAAGATTAGTAACCATGATTGCTCGGGAGGAAGCAACAACTACTATTTTGGATTCCTAGGAATAGTTTCCTGAATGAATTTGGCTATTGGTAAGTTGTTAGCTTCGTTTTTCATTATATCAATACTAGACTCCAAGAGGTCCTTAGAAAAAATAATCTGAGGTTCAATTAAAAAGTCAATGCTAACATCTTGTTCTTCATCAATAAAATTTTCAAATGACTGTGGATTTGTTCCCTCTAGAGAGGAAGGCTCTAATAAAGTATCAAAAGAGTATTCAGAACACCCTTGGGGTGAAACAAATTTATAATCATTATCTAAATCCAGGATAACAATGGCTGCAGAATCAATAGGAAAAGCTACAAGCAACAAATTTGGTGAAGCTCCCTGTTCGAGAGGACTATCAGGATGGAATGCAAGTTCTTCTGTTGAAGTTGTCCCAACTTTTTCAAAATGTACATTATCTAATAAAATTTCTAGCCCTTTTAGTGCTTGGGCTACTGTTATTTCCTGTTCCATCTGAATTGAAGTTAATACATCCTGAGATAATTTTTCTTCTATTAGCTACTCAGGAGGGTTTGAGGAAGTATGACCATGCTTTACAAGTCTAGCAGACCTCCTTCTCCACACAGCCCAATCTTTTAGTTTTCTAAATCTATACAGTCTCTTGTGGAATATTTTATGGCATGGGGTTGTTATCTAAATTTTCCTCGTTGTCTCCCTCTGGCTACTTATCACTATCTAGAATGTCCCTAGATGTTCCATTAATTGCTTTGTTTTCTAGAGGTGTGTCTTAATCATCATCAAGGTTTCTAAACAACCCTGCCCAAGTCGTTTGGATTTGGCTAAGGCTTCTTATAATTAATAGCCTAATAAGTCCATGATGACTTATAACTACAACTTGGTCCTTGGACCTCCTTAAGCTAGTAGTAGTCGAATGTAAAACTAAATTAAGAAAATATGGGAGGTGCAGGGTTACCTTTTTCCTTTGCAAAGCCATAATTCTAAGATGACGCCCCCTTACCACATCATATCTTCCATCTAGGTGGTATACCGCTAAAAAATCTATGTTATCTCCTTCCATGGCTTGGGCAACGAATTTGGGTTATACCCCTTCCCATTTTGGATCAATTCTTTGCCAGGATTTAAGAACAAAAGAGACTCGTTCTAAAGAGAAGTTTGTATTTCATACCATTTTTCTCATTCCATTGAGAACCCTGTCACTTTTTCTATTTCTCTTTCATTTACTTGCACTTCTATGTTTCTCACTACTGCTACGCCATTTTCCAAACTCTTAGTTAACTCTAGTGCTACCACATTATTGAACCCTTATAGACGTTCAAATTATTTGAACCATCAAGCTTGAATTAAAATTTTGTGTTCTTGTTTTGAAACCTGCATCTACATGGGTTGATTTCGAACTGAATTCCCACCCATTGTGGACTGTTCAATAGGGCAGAATATTGCAATTTGGAAATAGTAGGATTCCCAAACAAAAATAATCTTGTACAGAGTATAGCAGCTTCCTCGACATGCAATGGTATTCACAAATTCAAATAACAGTCGTTTCTTAGTTCCAATTTTCCCCACCAATAAGAGAAAAGGTCGTTTGTGGCTGTTAATCCATTTTTGACACGATGGAGGATTTAACACATTTTAGAGATAATGGTACACTAATGGAGTGCAATAAAGTGACCATCAAAAGGAGAAATAGAAATAGTGATCTATATATATATATATATATACATGTACATATATATGTGTGTGTGTGTGTATGTGGTACATGAGGAAATGATTATGATATGTGTGCAATAACAATAGTGTGATTTCTTTAAACCCGCCGAGGATGTGGACAAAACAAAGGCACAGGGAAATGTGTGAGAAGGACTAGATGGATGTGTTCAAGAGTTATATGAAGTGTATCATTAGAGAAAAGAAACAAATATTAATTTAGAATGTTGATTTTCCAAGAAAAAAAATTATTTCTAATATGTACAATTAAAGTAAAATGCTCAGAAAGAACCAAACATTACCACATTCCTGGGAAGGTCTTAAGAATATCCATAATTAGAGCAAACTACCATTCATGTTTTAATTTTGAAGGAATAAAAATCCAATCTATATTGTAATTCTTAGTTTTACTTCAATACCATAGGCATGGCTTCTACTACTATAAATGTCCATAGCCTTGGAAGGGTTCCCCTTTTAACCCTTTGAAATGCTAGGGTCCCATTTACTAAGAGTTTTTATAAATTTTGTTGTTATAAAATTTTTGAAGTGTTTACAAAAGGGCATTTTTCTCGTTGGTGACCAGTTAACAACAATGTCATTCGCTAGAGCTAATTAGCTGAACATGTCGTCTTGTGATGAGACCTCCTTTCCTTCGACTTAAATGCCAAAGGTCATTACCCTGGCTTGGTGACCAGAAATCGTAATGTTACTGCACTAGATCCTATGATCATGGTAGGTCGGCTCGTGATGAGACCTCCTATCCTCTATTAAATTAAATTTTTCATTAATATTAATAGCGTACTTAGTAAATGGGGTGGCATGTCAACTCCTTAAGAGTTAGGGTTGGTGTAAGAAGTATTATAGTCATTACTTTTCTAGATTGTTGATTTTGTCCTAAAAACAATTATGGTCATTTATCGTTGGAAGATTGGAAGTAAAAGATATTCAGTAACTGGTGATGAAAGGAATACAATATAGGCATTATTGTAATTTTTATAAAATTGTAGAAAGAATAAAAAATTCAAAAAAATTTCGAAATTCTGATAATAATCTCTCATAAAAGATTTTCAAATGATATCTATAAAATAAATTGATTTCCCACCATCGTGTAAGGAGAAAGCTAAAAATATTCCTTTCTCTAAAAGAATAAGGATAACACAAAAGAAAATGATCATCACATTTGAAAAATCAACAGTTGTATTTAAAAGGAACAACATTGTGCATAAAGAAATAATAACATGATGAAAGAAAAAGTAGTTCTGACTAAGGGAACAACAAATGTGACTGAAGAAACAAAAATTGTGTCTAAGGGAACAATGACTGTAAATAAAGAAAAAACGTATGCGAATAAGGAATCAACAACTCTAACTGAGGAAACAATGATTGTGGCTAAGGAAACAACAGTTGTGCGTAAGGAAACAATGGTTGTGACTAAAGAAGAAACAACTGTGATTGATGAAACAACGAATGCGACTAATGAAACAACAACTGTGACTAAAGAAATATTTCCCGTGGCTAAGGAAACAACAACTGTGGTTGAGGAAACAGTAGTTGTGACTAAGGAAGTTACAATGACTGTGACTGAAGAAACAACAGTCGTGGCTAAGGAGAAAACAACTGTGACTGAGGAAACAACGACTGTGTCTAAGGAGACAACAACTATGACTGAAGAAACAATGGTTGTCGTTAAGGAAACATCAATTGTGACTTAAGAAGCAACACTTGTGTCTAAGGAAATAAAAATTGTGATAATAAATTTAGGGATGATTTATTTTTATTTATTGTGTGTGTGTGTGTGTGTGCATATATATAGATAGATAGATAGAGAGAGAGAGAGAGAGAGAGAGAGAGAGAGAGAGAGAGAGAGAGAGAGAGAGAGAGAGAGAGAGAGATAAGAAATGGCAAGGAAAATAATTATTTACATTATGTACAAAATAAAGAAAATTTGTTAAAAAATATTTACCTAATTATGGCCACCGAGAAATTGCCCCAATTAGATACAACTTACAATTAGTATCATTATCGATTTCATGAAGAAAATAATCTTTGGTAAGTGGCCGATGGTACAGACAATGTTGATTCCCATTGGCATGGAATGAAATGTTAGATTTATCAATTGTACTAAGACATATTGTTCCATTTTCATATACTTTGGTGATTTTGTAAGGGTTGAGCCACCTTGTTTGAATTTTACCTTGGAAATTTTGGAATCTCAAGTCATATAGCAGCGCCCAATATGTTTTTTGTAAATTTTTCTTTTTAATCAAGCTATCATGCCATTTATCCTTTTGGTGTTGAATCAGGACAATTTGTTGTAAAGCAAGAAGACAAATTTAATCTAATTCGTTGAGTTGTTGTAAGCGTTGTGTTTCTACTTCTATGAGGTCCAACCTGACTTCCTTGGCAATTTCGAGAGTCTTGACCTCTAATTCAATAGGAAAAATGGGTTTCATACTGAAAATGAGCTAATATGGTGAATAGGAAGTAGTATTGTGCTAGGTTATTTGATAGGCCCATAAGTCCTCCAGGAGCTTGGCAACCTAGTCTTGACGAATCACGGATACTATTTTAGTTAGAATCGCCTCTAATACTTTATTAGTGCTTTCCACTTACCCATTTTCTTGCAGATGATAAGGAGAAGTAACTTTGTGTTTAACATGGTAATTTTTCAGCAATGGTTGAAATTCTTTAAGCAGTCAATCATGATCCTCCGTTTGTTACAATCTATCAACGGAGCCTAGATCGAACAAATAATTCAAATAAAAAATTAATGACTACTTCTTCCGTGGACCTTGGGAGTGCTACTGCTTCCACCCATTTAGTAACATAGTATGTACAAACCAAAATGTATTCTCTCTGGTTTAAATGTGGGTTAAAGGGGCCTACAAAGTCCATTTACCATATTTTGAACTATTGTAGTACAATTTGCAGTTGAAGAGGAATTTCTTTAGAATGAATGGGATGACCCATCCTTTGACAACTATCCCAACTATGGACGTACTTCTTTGCATATTTAAATATTGTGGGCTAAAAGTATCCCATTTGTAAGACTTTGTGTCCATATCTCTGATCAACAAAGTAATCTACACAAGGCTAATCATGACAGGCCTTGACGATATCATAAATTTCATCTTCTATAACACATCTTGGAATATGAATATCAACCCCTGTATGAGAAAGGTAATTGTACATCCATGAAAAGCTTTCACGATGCTGGATAATAAACTTCTTTTCACGAGATGACAAATGTGATGGAAATTTTCCAGTTGCGAGATAATTCTCTACATCATCATACCAGGGTTTTTTGACAGTTCCGACAAACAAATGTTAATCGGGGAATTGGTCTTCAACTGCAGAAGAATGGGGTGCAACTGGGATTCTTGACAAAAAGTCTGCAAAAAGGTTTTATTTTCCTCATCGATCTTTTATGGTAATGTCAAACTCCTACAACAACAATAAACAACGAGTTACTCTACCATTGGTAACAGGTTTGTTAGCAAAATAATGAATGGAAAAATGACCAGTGTACAGAAAAATGAATATCTTGTTATGTAATGCTGAAATTTATTTATCGCATAAATAACAACTTTTTTTTTTCACATTATAATCCAGTTCACCAGGAGTAAGGTTCTTGCTAATGTAATAAATGGCATAAGGATTTTTATCCTCTTCTTGTGCGAGGACTTCTCCTATAGTTGTATCTGATGCATCTGAGGATATATGAAATGGTAAATTATAGTTTGGTCCTTGCAACATAGGAGTTGTTGAGACCATCCTCTTGAGATCTGCAAAAGAGACATCACATTTATCAGTCCCTTTGAATTCCACATGCCCATTCAATACATAGATAGGTGCTACATTTTTTGAAAAAATTGCTATAAAACAACGATAATAACTAGCATAACTAAGGAAACTACATACCTCTGTATACATTCAAGAAGTAGGAAGTTTAAGGATTCCCTTGATCTTGGATGGATCTACTTGAATGCTTGTAGAAAAAATAAAATGTCTCAGAACTATGCCCTCTGTCATCATCATGTGACATTTTTCGTGACTGAGACAAAGCCTCATAGCTATACATCATGTAAGAACTTTCTCAAGATTCTACAAAGCTTGGTCAAATTCATAACCATATGGGGTAAAGCCACCCATATATAGTTCAAACCCCTCACTAATCAAGTCAGAAAAAATACTAAGAGTTTCACTTTGAAAAGTGGTTAGTGCATTGCACAACCCAAATGCTAACACCCTATATTCAAAGGTTCCCCATGAATAGGTGAATGTGTTTTGTCTTGGTATTCAGGGGAAATCTATATTTGATTATATCTACTGAACCCATATAAAAAATAAAAATATTTCTTTCTAGAAAGAGTGTCAAGGAGTTGATCCACAAATGGAAGGGGAAAATGATCCTTTTGCGTGGATTTATTTAATTATCTGTAGTTGACACAAATTCTTCATTTTTCATTCATTTTGGAGACTACCACTAATAGTGAAACTCACCGACTATCAAAAATAAGATATATAAAATTAACATCAAGAAGTTTTTGAAGCTCTTGTTTTACTATATCTCTAAGGTGTGGATTTAGTCTTCACTATGGTTGATGAATGGTGCAAGCATCTTTCTCAATGTAAATATGATGTGTACATAATTGTGGATGGATTCCCTTCACATCAGAATATTCCCATGCAAAAGCTTGTTTATATTTTTTGTATAATTTGAAGCAACCTTTAACATTGGAGGTCATTAAGGTCGGATTTAATGTTCATGGTCTTACCAAACTTGATTTCAATAGGAATGTTGCTATGTACTTCAATCGTAGGTATGTGTTCAACATTCAAATCGTCTAATGGATCTCCTTGGGCTTTGTTACGAAACACGACTTTCAACATTTGGCAGGTTGGGATCCTAATAATAGAAGGTTGATTAGTGAATACATTAATTACATCGTCCTCGGTCTACTTTTTAAAGATAATGACTTTATCTAAAATAAGAGGAGAGCATAAATTTCCTTCCTAATATTTGGGTGGGGAAGATCTAAAATCATTAGTCAATATGGTAGGTTTAGCGAGAGAGTGTAAAATACGATTCTTGATGGATGGTCCTTTCAAATAGTCATTCTTCTAGCTCGACACCCTATATATGAATCTATAGTGGCAAGCCATGGTTTTCCTAATATCAAAGGGTGTCATTCTAGTTTATTTCTAGGATTAAGGACAAGAAAATATGCTTGATATTCCCAAGAATCCACATAAACAATAATATCATCCAAATTTCCGTTTGGTTTTACAATAGTTCTGTCAGCTAGCTCTAGCATAGCCGGAGTAGGTTTAAATATACTTATTCTAAGGAGTCAACAAGTTACAAGTTCTATAATATTTATGGCTGCTCCTAAGTCCAGCAAAGGTATTTGGTAAATTATATCCCTCGATCTGGATAGTAACAACAGGGTTTCCAAGGTCATCGTATTTAATGGGTATTTCTTTCCCTGGATTAATATCAAAGAGTTTCCCTAAAACATGGACTATAGGAGGGTGTTTATGTTTCCTACTAGGATTATTAAAACATAATTCTTTAATGGTTTTAGGATAGATTGGTATCTATCTAATAGCCTGCAGGAGAGGAATTTTGATTTATAAATTTTGTAATTCCCCAAAGATGTCAAAATTAGGTTGTGCGGATGATTTTACTATGGTCAACCTTTCAGGAAATGGAGTAGTGTCCATAGCCTCAATAAGTGTCTATTTTTCAGTTGATTTCCTGGATGACTCTGCTCCAGTAATGATTATAGCAGGATGAGATTGTTCTATCATCGCTCCTTAGCAAGTTTATCATTTTATTATTTCTTTTGATTTTTTGAGTGATATTCTAGAAATATTATTCTTCTAGATCTCAGACCTAGTCCATTACATTCTAAAGAAGAAGGGGGGGTCTGAACTTTCTAAAATTTTGAAAAATTGTGCAGGTCTACTATTTGGATTTGGATTTGGTTGTGTAGATAATTGAGGTCGGAGTGGAGGTGGAGTGTTTGAAGGTAATTGAAGTGGATATTCTACCAGTGGTCAATTTTGTGGCCGAGGTATTACCCCTATTGATTGATTAATCGGTTTGGTGGGGCATTTCCAATTCTAGGACCAGACTGGCCCTTGAGTAGGTTGATTTATCCATTGTAGAGGATACAAATTATTTGATGTATTTTTCCATGCAATTGTGGAATATTGTTGATTCGGCCAAGAGGGATAAGGGAATGACTAATTTTTCTAGGGTGGTAAATTGTATCGGTTTTCTTGCTAGGTATTAGGAGAATGTTGTTGGCCTTACCAATTTGATCCAATAAATTGTTGTTGAGAAAACTAACCAAAAAAATTGTAGAAGTGTCATGTGGCATACATGGTTGGTGATTATGGTATTGTTGTTGTTGTACCACAGAATACACAGGTTCTGGCTCTTCTACAATTTCCTTAAATACATATTTCATCCTAGGAAGCGAAGGGTAGTGATCAGTTGAATATTTTTGGTACAAATGGCACATGTATCAACTATGCCCAACATACATTCGTTGTGACTATGCTTCTTCAAACAACGGTGAAAGAAAATAGCCAATACTTGTTCTACTTCAGCTTGCTTCTATTTTACCTTCAGAACATCAAACTATTTGTCAGGGTACTTAAAATATTAGTTTTAAATTTTTCTACAAGATTACTAATTTCTTCTCGTGTAACAGCTCTGCCTAAGAGGATTGCAAGTTCCAAATTTGGTTATTGTACTTCCTCGTCAACACCTGATACACAGTTTTATGACTTCATCATATTCTTATTTTGAAATGTCAACTTGCACCATTAAATTAAGTGTTTATATCAATGCATCCTTCATGTCCCTAATCAAAGTAGTTTTCAATGCATCCTTATGTAGGGTACTGTATGGTGATCTTTGTAAATTATATTGGAATCTTTCATTATATTCTTCCAAAGTTTCTTCTTCTTTGGACATCATTTTAAATATTTCTTCTCTTAAATCCTTAGATCGACAATAATCTTGATATTTAGTGAGGAAGCCTTCTTTCATTTGATCCCATCAGGTTATAGTACCACCTCCCGTCCCCATGAAATATCATAATGTTGTTCCCTCCAAGGAATAAGGAAACAATTTTAATTTTTTAGGGTCAATAGTATAATCGTAACCTTGGCATAAAGCATCAAACTCAAAAAAAAATGCATCAGGATCTTTAGAAGCCATTCCATGGAATTTTGGTAGATTCTACAACGTAATATCCTTCATTAGTGCATTACTCTGTATATAAACAATAGGATATTCTATAGTTGTATTTTGTGTTCCTTCTGTTGTGTTTTCCATTTCATTAAAGATCTACGAGTAATCTTCAGGAATCCCGTAATTGCGAGGTACTATTTGGAAAGCAATATTCTAATGGAGTTTCGTACCTTAACTAGGTCTCATGTCACTATTCATATCAGGAACTTCAATTTCTTTCCTTACAATAGCTGTTGCAGGGAATTCAGGCTCAAAAATTCAACAGTATGACTCACTTGCCTTACCTCCCCCTTCCTTTAAATTATAGGAGTTCCCCTCACTTTTACTAGAAGGATTGAAATGCCTAACATATATTTTTTGGAATCTATACTCATATCCTACAGCTTTATCATGAATCTAATGTTAGTTGTAGTATATGACCCTGCTAATAGAGGGGAAACGACAATATAACCCTTCCTAGTACTTCTCGAGGACCTACCTATGCTTGAGACTCTGATTTGGGAATGATTTCGTTTATAAAGGTCATTCTCTGAAGGCCAACTTGACCTTGGCATTTGATGGTTTTGGGGGTAGATTTATGATATATATATATATATATATCATTCCTAATCCTCAAATTCTTTCTATTCATACACACAAAACAATCTAAATGTATTAGCTAAGGGTAGGCACATGCACAAAATTTGTACTTAGTGCATGTGCAGGTTCTTACCTTCCCTCTTTAATACCATTCCTTAGTGATATAACTAGCACACTCTTTGACAACCTCCCTGGAAGCGACGCCAAAATTTTGGGCCAATTATTTATTCCTAAAAAGCATCAACTAATATGCTATAAATTAGTCTATCAACCCGAGGTTTGCATTCTATTATTTCAAGTCTATCAACACTATTTGTGAAAGAGGAATGAAATTATGACTAGTTTCTAAGGTCCTATGGAAAAGAAAGACTGCAATATCAAATGAATCAATTGAACTTGCAATCTTCAACTATTGCAAACTAATAAACTTGTTAACTTCTACAGATATGTGAAGGAAACAACAAAAGGAAAACTATTGAAAAATGAGCTATTTCTTAGGGAAAAACTACTACATAGCGAAGATATAACACTGCACAATCATACTAACTAACACTAATTTATCAAGTGAAAACGAAATCTATCACAAATCTACAGGAAATGAAAGAAAAAAAAAATCTTGTTAATTAATTAACCCTAACAAATCTATCCTTATAACAATTCTAATGAATCTAAATCAATAGAGAGAATTCAATTCAATGAATCAACAATGAGAAATTAAAACCATTGCACAAATGGAAATAGATGGAACAGAGAAATCAATCACTACTTTTAGTGGTACAAAAGAAGACAACGTTGTCCCAATATCGGGCCCAAATCTGGAATCAAACTGCTTTAGAGGAAAATCAACAGAGTAGACTAAGTATGCATAATAGATACTCCCATTCAAATTATAGAGGAACTAGTTACAAAATAATCACAAGTCAGAGTTTGTATCCAAAAAATAATATTACAATTCGAACAACCTCTTTTGAGGTTCAACACCAGTTTATATATCGTAACAATAGAGGATAAATACTAGAGATTCTATTTTCAATAATGAGCGATCCTCGGAATCTAAAGATTCTCAGGATTTATCTTTTGAGTTACAATGATCTTGATACATCCAAGAAGCCAGGTCGAGAAGCCATCCTCAACTAACTCATTCCAAACAAGGTGTAACAGTTTTAGGCTTGCACACTATTCTCTGACTGTTCCAGGAAAGAAAAACTAGTATCAATGAGCCAATAGGTTCATGTCAATATCAATGATCTGTTGTTAGAAATAATGTTTTATGACTCAAATTCATTCAAAAAATACTAAGATAATAAAAATGTATAGAATAATACTAAAGTCCCTATTCCACTCATTAAATAAATTTAAATTCACAAAATCCTTTAGATAATGATATGAAAATTGAGGAATAAGGCATGGAAAATATGACAAATATAGGGCCCAACACGACCTGAACTATATTGAATTCTTACTCTTATTCTCTTCATGGTTAGTTTAAACATAGCATGCCCCTTCTATAGTCTAGGCATGATGTGTAGCCCCAATAGAACAAATGCTACTTCTCGAATCATGTTGGGATTCAACTTGGCAGTCTCCATGTAATTGTATTGGAACTCAAACGACACTCCTGACCCATGCTAAGCTATGATGTTTTTTCCAAGGATAATTTCTCTCCCATATTCTAAATTTGAAGGCCCTTGTTTAGATTCAAACTGGGGGTTCTATTTGGTTTCCATAACTTGGGGACTCCTTGTTTTTAGGAAATCATCTTGAAAAGATTTTCAAAGGACATTGAATCTCATGTTGATCCTGAGGCTCAGCCTGAACTGTTATCATGTGATTCTGCATGAGTAGATCGATAATTGGGGTTGAAGAAGAATTTCGAGTGAAAGGAAAACCATGGAAGAATGGGTTTTGATTTATTTGAATTTTGGAATGCTATTTTAACTAGGGCTTCCTCTCCTATATTTCAGTCAAGATGAATTTTGATAAATCATTTACCTATGGAGCCTTTATTCCTACTTTCACTAGATTGGGTACTCTAGTAAACACCACTGCTAATTTTCTCAGGAAGGTCGTTGAAGCTTATTTAGAGTGCATAAATTGTATTTCTTATCTCTATAATATAATAGAAGGAAAAGTGCATGATATCTACGATTTCTATAAGAACACCTATGTTTACTATCTAGAATGTGAAATACATTTGACACAATCAACATCGCCTCTCTATTCGGGAGAAATACACCATTACCTTGATCGTTTAAGGCAAATTTGTTGAAGAGAAAAAATAAATTCAAAAGAAGTCTATGATAGTGTGCCACAATTAAAGGATAACAAATTTGATAAAATTTCTTCACTGTTGGTAAGTGAGAAGAAAGAAAATCTACTCCACCTTTAATCACCTCAACGTTTTTTATCTTCCTAGCACATTCCAACAGCAAAGAAAGGTGTTCTTCTTTGCCTATAACCTTGGACTAACCTCTTAGTATATTTGAATTATCAAAAGATTCGAGTACTTCTTATGCATATAAAGTGCTATTGGAATTCATTTTTTAGGCAACAAAATCACATTTCCTTCATTTTAGTACCTGTGTTGGTGAAACTTAACATTCTAGATGGCCTAAATAACTAAAGCACTACATTGTATCAATTAGATATCTTCTTACAAAATGAAAATTTCTTCAACTACTTAGAGTAGTTGGAGCAGACTTTGTAGTCCTTGAAATATTATTCCTTTAGCACTTGTTGGCTATCTATTGCCCTATCTCTTCCATCATCCTTCACTCTATTCTTTTTCATCAATGTTGTATCATACAAAAATGATCATTACAAATGTTATGAATATTAGTGTAATAATGTCCATCAGAATGTTACTGCATGACTTATTTTATTTTAATTTTGATTAAAAAAATTAAATGACGTGTGATGGATATTATAATAGAAATATTATTTGGAAAAAAAAAATTATGAAATTATATTAAGTTGTCAATCCTCTCAGGAAAAGCTAAAAGGCTAACATGAGAGATTAGCTTCTTATTGTTAGGAAAAATAGTTGGAGTTAGTTGTGCCTAGTGAGGCAGAAATAAAACGGAGAAATCCTTCTCCTATCAGTTTATCCTCCTTCTTCTAGGAGGAATCTCTTACAACATTAGAAATTACATAGAAGTTTCATGCATGGCCTCGGGGATTTTTATTGGATTGTTGTAGCCATTCTTTTCTTTGTCGAGCACGGGATTGCAGAAAAATAGCTCGTTTTGTGTAGAATTTAAAGTAGTCCCATTGTTTTTGATAAAAACAATGATAGATATAATAAAATCACGAAAGGGCTTCATTTTGATTAGGAACTCTTCAACGGTGGTTCCACAATCTTGTAGGTGACTACTTATGCCTCCGAATAGAACATCTTCTTCTCAAAATTTGTTGCATCCATGGTTAATATGGGAAATATCAAACCTCTTATGGGAACCAGTGGATACATCCGAATGGATTTCCATAATCGGAACTAACTGCATAAATGATAATCACCTTTGTTTAATTGTAGTGCCATGGAATTTGGCATATGCTCATGAGGTATGAAAGTAGAGTGACAAGAATTTAAATAGTGTATGTTTCATGTTTAATAAAATGTTTTCGATACTTTGAAACATTCGTAAAGGTATGGATGTTTAAATGAGAGATAAGTGAATATTTTATTTGAAGGGCCACTATGGAAAACCATTCTAAGAAAGCACTATTTTCTTACGGAAAATTGAAAATTAAGTTGGTCATTAAAGTTTGCCTAATATTTTTCAAAGAAATATGTAGTTTGTCGTTTACCGACCTTGTAGCAGATAGCTTTGGTGAAATGCTCATGTAATGAACAAGCAGAGTGTGGAATACCAGAGTGTGGAGTAACAGAGGAAGCTATCTTTGTTCTTTTTCCCTACCTGGGTACTCCACACATATGCTATCATCCGTCATGTATTGTATGAATTTACACAAATGTGTTAATATATTGAGTATTCCAATGTTCATCAACTGTTTTACCTCAAAAGTTTGCAAAACATTTCCATGGAATCAAACTCATGTTCGGGGTAGAAGAGTATCACCACTATTCATAATATTGGTGGATTTTGAGGTGGGTATTCTTGCCTGCTGATGATGCTACATCATAATTTATTAGGATTGTAGTGCTCTGGAAAAGAAGTGAAGAAGATATCTCGTTGTAATGTGCGTCCTATTTCCCAAAAAACCTACCACATAAAAAGTACATCATATTGCTTTCTTCAGTGAAACAAACAGAATATTGTATTTTATGAGATTTAAAATCAAGCGTTCTATCGAATTTGTGTGGAGCGCGAAGGAAGCTTTCATTATTTTCCTTTGCACCTCCGCACTCCGCACATATGGTGCGATCCATCACGTAAAAACGTAAAATATGCATATACACAAACGTGTTAATATATCGAGTTTTATGTTTTTACTCAAAAGTTTAGAACTATCATCCATAAAATCAAACTCGTGTTGTGCAAGAAATAACTTCCAACATTCATAATGTTTTTGGATTTTGAGGTGGACATTCTTCTCTGCTCATGACGCTATATCATAATGTTTATTGGCACTGTACTACTTTTAAGAGAAAATGAAGGACAACTACGGTCAAAATGTGTCTCCTATTTCACAGAAAACCTACAACATAAAATGTACATCAGATTGCTTTTTACTGTAAAAAAATAAAATAAAAAAAATTGCATTTTATGAGATAAGAAATCAAGTGATTTATCAAGCTTGTTCTAGTGCGGAGGGAGCTTTCATTGTCCTTCCTCTGCACTCCTCACATATGCAATCATCAATCATGTACTGTATGCATTTACACAAATGTGTTACTATATCAGTTGTTATTTTTTTCGTCAAAAATTTGCAACAATAATCCATGGAATCCAACTCATCTTTTGTGTAGCAAACAATCGACAATATGCATAATATTTGTGGATTTTGAGGTGGAAATTATTGCCTACTCATTATGCTACATCATAATGTTTATTGGGACTGTAGGGATTTGCAATTTTTTTCGAAGTACAATTATTGGTATAATGAGACTCCTATCTGCCAAAATAAACTACATCATAAAATGCACATTGCATTTCTTTCTGCTGTAAAACACAATGGATATTGTATTTAATGTGATTAAAATCAAGCGGTTTATAGGGTTTTTGGTGGTCTATTATGAACATTCAGTGTCCCAAGCTCAGGGGACAGGGATTCCATTATCACTTGATAAATTGAATTAGTTGCAATGTTTGATGAGGTGGAAACTACAATCATTCATCATGACAAAATTAAATTTTAAAAGCAGATATTGGGTTGATGAAAATGAGCTGGACCTGAAAGAATACAGCTGCGCGTAAATGTTTAAATTCAAAAAGAAAAAGTTAAGATCAATATTCTGTCTGTAGGCTTTCACTTAAAAATATTATAAGTAAAGTGGGAAAATTTGAAGGATGAAAAAATATCTTGAAGTTTAAAAACATTGGCAAATATCACTAGTCCCTAATATGTAAACTATAAAATTTTTATTGATTTACTTGTAGAATTATTAGTTGGCAATTTTTAAGGTAAAATAATTTTATATTGTAAAATTTTGGGGAATCAATTTTATAAAAACTAAAAATTGGTGAATCTTCCTTTTGGAAAAGCCTTGAAAGATTAGCATGCTATGAATATTAGCCCCTAAAATTTTCCATGAAACAAAGAAAGAATCAACACAGAATAAAAATATGTAATCTTGATTAATATATAAGTGGTTATTGCACCATGCAAAAGCTGTGAAATGAAACATCGATCTTTCACTTTAAACAATAAATGCAATTTCAGCGAAACAAATATTTACATTGGGAGTGCAAGCGAAAGTGTCTACCAGGAATGGTGCGTAGAGCAAGGCACACAAACTCCCCCACTCTTCACACACACCCTTTCTCCTGGTAGCAAAATAGTAACAAGTTGATTTTAAAGTAATATAAAAAAATTTCCTGGGCATATTTTTTCATCGCCACCCTCCCCTGCACCAAACCCCTTTCTTATGTAATGTACTTAAAACCTCATCAGTGATGTCATCATTGGGTACAGTAATAGCAGTGTAAAACATAATAGTATGATGGAATGCCCACTCACAAAATTAGCCCTTTTTGGTATTTTATATTAGTTTGTTAGGAACTGACAAATACCAAAAATAAATCTCACTCCACCAAGGGAATTATGTCACATCAAGGCTTGCTCAGGTACTCAGCTAGTGAAAATTTAGAATAGAATTTCCAAAATTTAGAAAATAATTTTTTAATTTATGAAAAAAAGAAATATTCAACATTTTCAGAAACCTTGTTTAAAATTGCTAAAAAACCACAAACTAATGAAATCAAAGGACTTTGAACCCGATTATAAGGTTATAGTGACTAAAAAGTTAAATGTGAGATCCTCTTGTCCAAATAGTAACATGTGTGGAATATCTTGTCCACCTATGCAATTCAACACCTCAAGATAAATGGAATTACAACCACGTTAAAGATCAACTATCACTAAATATGTATTGCACACATCCGTGATTACACCTGTGAGAACTGGGGTTGAAGATATATATGGTGTGAAAGTAAGATATGTGTTCGAGAATCTAATTACAACTACCTATTAGTTGTCCATCCAAGTGCCCCAATTAAGTTTTAATTAGTCCAGTTTACTTATGTGAGAGCTGGGGTTGAAGATAAATATGGTGTGAAACTAATATATGTGCTGCAGAATCTAATTACAATCACCTATTAGTTGTCCATCAAAGTGCCTCAATTAAGCTTTAGTTAGTCCAGTTTACTTGAGTTTCACTCCAGTCATTTATTAGTGATGTTTCCAATGGGGTTGAAGATAAATATGGTGTGAAACTAATATATGTGCTGGAGAATCTAATTACAATCACCTATTAGTTGTCCATCAAAGTGCCTCAATTAAGCTTTAGTTAGTCCAGTTTACTTGAGTTTCACTCCAGTCATTTATTAGTGATGTTTCCAATGTAATCTTGTTTAACAGATTTGTAATACTGAGAAGAGTAAACCTTTACTCCACATTTTTTTCTCTTCATTTCTTGTTATGATATGAGAGCTTGGTCTGCTTACTAGTAGTGACATGAGCTAAGTGAGAGAAGTATTTGAATATTGTTGAATTACAGAGATAAAGAGCTTTAGGAGGAGAACGAAGAAGCCAACTACGACTAAGCCAGTGAGGGGAAGGGTGAAACGGATTGAAGAAAGTTCAACTCAATGTCAGATTTAAAAAAATTGTTGTGAAAACGTTGTGTATTATTTGGGTACACTATGTTACTAACGCATGTGAGCACTTTGAGAATCCACATTAACATTATGCTATTAGCACACCTGAGAGGTTTAACAATCGTGTTAGTTTCAAAAACTTGTGCCAAATTCTGTCGCACACACCCACTGTGCACACCCACAAGTGGATAGAAATTTGGTGTTTCCAGCAACCAAGTTTGTTGATCACAATTTGGTGAAACCAACAACAAAGCTTGCTGATGACAATGAAGTTGCCTTTAGAGCACTCAATGCTATGGTGAATCCAGCAACTAATATCGTTGTTGTAAATTTTTATGAAGAATTATTGTCTAATCATTAATGGTTGCAAAAGATGCAACAAAAATATCATATAGACATGACGTTATTAGTGAGAAAAGCTCACCTGAGTTAGTGGAAGACAACTTGTTTATAACAACACAGGTTAGTACAATTGTTCGCATGTGATTTTAGAGTTCTATCTACAGCTACGATAGTTCTTCTGTCTGCGGCTGCGTTCTTCCGTCTGCAGCTGCGTCTGGGTTCTTCCATCACTGCATGAGCAGATCTGCGGCTCCAGATCTACTTTTATGTGTTGCTCTTATTAAGCATTATTCTTTCGACATTCTCCATAACGATCACCAATCTCAGATCTGCGAAAATAGATGTGTGAGCAAGTACTCCTTTACGTGGGCATCTCCGGATCGAGTGGCTCGAGAAGCGAAAGTCGGTGATTTATTTTTATCTGGAGTAGGATTTGATTCTGGGTACTAAAAGCAGGATTTTTCCTACTAGGGTTTTTTGCAGATTAAAAGACTTACTGATACTCTGCTGCTAGGTTCTAGATCTAATCTTCTATGGCTAGATCTAGATCTAGATCTAATCTTCTATGCGGCTGGGTTCTAGATCTAATCTAATCTTCTGCGGCTAGATCTAGATCTAATCTTCTGCCTTATTTCTCTGTGTCTGGGTCTCGGCTTTCTACGGGAAAATATGGCTCCCAGCTTCACGAAAATAGTTGTTGGCTCAGTTCCGTCCGCTTCTGGAGGGCAAGCTCCTACCCATATCATCAATGAAGCCCTTGCTCCCACTTTCCAGGTGGTCTAGGCCTCACTCAATGAGGTTTTGAAGTTTTCTGAAAGTTCCCTAATCTACTGGTTCAATGGCTTTTGGCCGCGGTTGAAAGCTCTCCACAATTGGATCTCAGAGGTATGGAAGCATGTCATTTCTGATGAAATTAATATCTACCCCTGTGCTAGGGGTTTCTTTATAGTAGATTTTGAAAATCCTGAAAGCAGACAATGTATTCTAGATTCCGACCCTTGGTTTTGGGAAAACTCAGGGCTATTCATGAAGCCATGGAACCCATCATTCAATCGTTCAACAATAGTCATAACCTCAACACTAGTTTGGGTGAGATTGCCAAGCCTACCCTTACATTTTTGGAATCTCTCCTCGCTAAAAGCCATTGGAAATGCAATTGGGAAATTTTACTATAGGTGCTAAGAAACAGAGGAATATGCCAGAACCACCTATGCACGCATCTGTGTGGAAATGGACTTCAGCACCGGATTCCCAGCTAAAATAAACCTAACCAGTAAATATTATGTGTGGAACCAGAAACTCGATTATGACAGTGTTCTCTTCAGATGTCGATCCTGCTTTGAGAGGGGCCATCTAGCGAAAAATTGTCCAAAAGCCTCCCAGAAAAATTCTGCTACAAAAAAACACCATAGATCTACATGGTGGGAAGGAGCACAAAAAGAACACTACACTGTCATCAAAGAAGAATACTCTAGAGAAAACTCTGAATCACAAGAAAGAAACAACTCTCAAGACAAGTAGGGAGAAAGCCCCGCCCAGCAACAAAAATGAGAACTCAACAACCCTTCAAGCATCAACATTTATGAGGATTCGAATACTGCACAAAATAAATCTTCATTTAATAGCAAAATAGATCTCCTAGACCAAACTTCTTCTCCGTCTATCTTCAAGAGGATGAACACAATAGATTGTGAAGCTAAGACACCAATGTTCCAAGAACCAAAAGAGATGAACGAGATGCAAGATACAGGAAGTTGGAAGACCATAGAGAAAAAAAGAAAGCTACAACATCAATCTCGCCATGAAATACGAGGAGCCAGACAATTAAAAACTAAGAAAATTATATGTCTGATAAACCAATTTGGTCTCAGCAAACGTTAACCACTATCATCATCATCGTCATCATCATCACATAAGTGGAAAAGACAAAGACACTGATAGAGATAGAGGCAGAGCAAGATAAGGAAGCACAATAGGAGAAAACTCTCGTGGCAAAGCAAAAGGAATAACACCAAAGTGGTTTTGCAAATATTTTTAATTATAGCATTAATTTCCAATGTGCAGGTACACAAAATGATTATGAAGAAGAGATCAATTTCCTTGAAGCATGGTTTGCAACACCTTGTCTAGATGATGTCTAGACGAGGTCTACATAAAAGTTGCTGAAATTACCCTTGAAGAGAGGTTGAATGATGAACAAATCAATGAAATTTTCAAGTATTGGAATTCTCAAGAAGTCTCCTTTTATTATAAAGTAATGTTGTAGAAAATTGATGATGAAGATCACATAACAAAGGATAATATGTTGCAACAGTCCACATACAACCTCATTTTTTAAAAAGTCGAGAACACTCTTAGACAACTTGGAACAACTGCAAAAAAAGTTAAAACAATTTAGAGGCTACAAGATCTAGAAGAAGAGAAGAAGAAAATTAAATGTAGTTGAAGTCAATTTTATAAATTGTAAGCATCGCTAATACATAGACCAACATACATCTTAATTGAGTTTTTAAGTGGTTGTAATTAAGGGGGACTGTTGGAGAATCTAATTCCAACCAAGTTCTAGGTGTCAAAATGGTTCATCCAAGTGTACCATCCAAGTCTCCCAGTTTAGTTTCGATTAATCCAGTTTAGCTAACTTTCAATACAATCATTTATTAGTGATATTTCCAATATAATCTTATTTAACTAATTTGTAATAGAGAAAAAACAATCTCAACGTTTGATTTTTCATTCTTTGTCAATATGGAAGTGTGGGCTTATTTTAATCACATTTAAACATATTCTTTAAAATATCGAAGAGATTTTGGATTAGGATAATATACCCCCATATGTTGAACTCATCATTCGGAATCACTAGCTGTAATTGCCTTCTACCATGGAAAAAAAAGGATTCACATTTGAAAGCAATAGATATATTGATTGTGAGGCTCTCTCATTTTATACACTCGACATGATGTTACTACGTTATTGGCAGTGGAAGAGGAAGCTAAGCTGTATTTCGTATGTACAACCTACATATCGCACACCATATTCGTACTTGGACTATTGAATGCAAAATACTGCGTATCATCTGATATGAGAGACAATACAAGCTAGTTATCGCATGCATGGTTGACAAACGATACAACGTCTTATTATAAAAGTTAACTGAGAGATCTACCTTCCCGAGTATTCCCTTGCGTTTGACTATCATCACCAGATTATACCATTCAATGCCTCGACGCAGGGGGATCGTCATGACCAATCCCAGGGCTGTGGCCTAGGGGTTTAAAGGGTGAAATAGTTTTCTTCACTTCATGTTGAACCGCTTCAAATTTTAGAGAAGGAGGTAATTCCTCAAGAAGTCCATCTGAACGCTGATCTGAAGCATTCGACTTCACAAATACTGCTGGCTTCAAGTTAATGTCTGAACCAGGATGCTCTTGAAGGTCAGCTAGGTCAGCTCTTCTTCCAAAGGGTTCCTTCAGCTCCAGGAACACTTTTGCAGGAGCCCTTTCCTCGACCAGTGGATAACTAGTTGCAGGAGTCGCTTTAACCTGAGAATCGCTATTGAGAGAGAATGGCTTGAAGCCGATAATCCGAGCAGCCTCAACAAACGGTGCTGCAAGGAACATTAACATAATCATTACAGAGGTCTTCATAACTCAATTGATTTACGTAAGACAGCTTCTCTGTCTTGACCTAATGTGATTATCACATGCGAAACAAACGCGGAGACGGTAACGTATTGTCCACGGAGGTTATGATACTCGGAAGAACAGAATGAGAATACAAGGTGTACACTGAGATGTGTCTCTGCAAAAGAATTACACGCAAGGCTATAGATAATAAGTCGACTGGTGAAATGTTTAGACCTTGCGATCCTATTTATCTGTTAGCTATAAGGTCCAGTCAACGAGACAAATAGATTCCTGTGATGCAGTGGAGGAATTATTTAGTAGATTTCAACCATAACACTACAATTTGAATAACATTTCTTCTTGTAAAGATGGAATGGCCACACGAACATCATAAAATAATAAAACCCACGCTTGGGGACGGCACGCCGACCAAATGTCTAAAAAGTATTGCGATTGCGATTGCTTTCTTGTATGGCCAGATTCATGCATTTACTTTCCTTCACTTGAGAAGTGCTTACCTATTGACTTCTTTCTCCTTCTCTGACCCAGGCTAAATTAAAATTGTTTAGCAATGAAACTGTAACAAATCACATGATATTTCGAATGTTCGAGGAGAATTAACATTCGTTTGTTTTGTGAAGTGTAAGTATGTTAGTGGTGGAGAACAGGGCTGGCCAGCTATAGATGATACTACATTCTCAAAACACTATTGAAAATAATTATTGTTCTGGAACTGTACTTGTTAAAAATAAAAATATGGCGTTCACTTTTCTCTTTTCTCTGTTCATGTATTTTTAGATTCTCTTGTACTTTGGTCTGGATCCGGATCCTTCTCTACTTTAACATGAAGACTTCTGTTCCGTGCACACCGCAACTCCCATTACGTTTGTTTGGCAGCATCTATTTTTTTTTTCCTTTATAGTTGTTTGTCAATCCACGAAACCACCAGTTCATGGCAAACAACCTGTGCAGAAAGTGCAGCCACCCACATGGCATGTGTTTCTCGTTTGTAATTAGTCTCAACTCCTACAAGCAAAAGCGAACTTCGAGTTTCAAATTTCATAGCTCTCACTGTGCGTTTATCTGCCCTTATGATAGTTTTCCTTGAGTGTTGTTGAATATTACTCAAATTCCTCACAAATATGTCGAGTCATACAAGATTGGCCGAGTTTCATAAACTAATTTTATGACAAAAAGAGGTTGTCGCAAGGTTGAGTGGTTGGGATTGCTGGTCATAAAATCTTTACTTCCATTTCAAATTTTGCTTCAAATCGGAAATTTTTTATGATTTGCAAGTTCTCATATTAAATTGGAGATTTTTTTTTTACAATAACAGTATATATCAATTAATGAAACATAATTTAACTTAAAAGAAAATTGAAAAAGTAAGTTGGTTATAAAGTTTCCGGATTCATCTCCACCTATCTCTTTTGCCTCCAGGTTTCCGGAGACCTAGCGTTCACATCTTATGGTGACAAGCATTGTGCAGACATGATCACATGGGGTGGTATTTCACAAGGCAGAGATATTTCCACAAAGACGACATACTTATGCATATTGGCTAGGTCTCAGCTAAACCCTCTGTCTGTTTAGTTGGCTTCGATTTGGAAGTGGGAGGTTCCGGCGAAACTGACATGTTGCACATGGCTAGTAGTATAGAACCACATCCTAACTTGGGATAGCCTTGACAAGCGAGGCTTCATGGGCTTGGGTATATGCCCTCTCTGTAGATCTCCTATTGAGGATGCAGCACACATTTTCCCCCTTTTCCCTATCCGTCTCGGAGGAAGTAACAACATTGCTCAAGATCAATAGATCAGTGGATAGAGTATCTATGCTCCCATGTCTTCGAAACTGGTCTATCCACCACATGGAGTACAAACCTATTCCACTCTACTTTTTCAGGGGGATTTGGGGCTGCCATAATCCATGAATATTTGAGAATGTTGTCTTAGACATGAGAGCTACTACCCTCAAAATCGTTCCTTACATTATGGAGATTGGCCTTCAAAATCATATTAGCTCTAGTTTTTGTTGGTCTTTCAAATCCCTTGATCATATCTTTCGTATTGGTTTCTTCAGTGGTGCCTCTATGGGTGGTGTGCGTGGATGTGGAGCAATCATCTCCCTTTCCCCCTCTACACATTATCACTTCTTTTGGTCTGGCAGATCAGGCAATAATACGAGGGCTAAGGTGTTGGCCTTGGGGTGCGTCCATAGATGCGCTTTGTGGCTAGCTGTGGATTAGATTGTTATCTAGAGGGGTTTGAAAGTGACCATTGACTAGGCTATGGGGAACCTCTCTTTGACTATGTCGTTTTTGTGTCACCGTTTGGAGAAAATATCTTCTATGAAGGCATGCTTCCTCTATGTTTCCTTTTGCCACATATTTCGGGAGCAGAACACAATTGTAGATCATCTCTCTAAGCTTGGGATCTTTGTTCTACCTCGGCAGTTTCAATATGAGTGTCTGGAAGAGGGCTCTATCATAGGCTTAGGCTTCTTCTTTTTCACATGATGGTTTGATTTTTCTACCTTTCTCTCCATTGGGATGCGATGATGGTTTTCGTTTCTAATTTATGCATTCTTTGTTTTGCATGTTGTCTTGATTCAAGATGTTTTCAATTTTTGTGTTCTTCCCATCCACGTTGCAATGTATATATCTACTCCGTTGCTTAGACCAGAGATTTTGGCTTCTAGGCTCTGATCACTGTGATTGGTCACACTGCACTTTTAAAGATGTAACAAATTTTGCTTTTTTTGCAAATGGAAGTCTCTTGTTTTTTCCTTTGAAAACAAAAAGTTTGTTATCAGGTTTGTTTCACGCACGGTTGTGTGTGTCCTAGATTAGAGTTGGTTCCTATTTTCTAGGAGATAGTTTTAATCTCCCTAACTTGAATGTAAACTTATATACTTATGATTTTATGATTAATGTGATAGAGTGTATTTGTTGGGTAGTCTCTCAGTGTAGCTTACTTACCTATGAGCTGCTAGTTTTCAGTGTATAAGTTTCATTCCAGTTTGATCTTTCCATTTTTTAACATGGTATCTGAGCGCAGAGATATGGGTTTATGGTGAGTGTGCCTTGGTGGCTAGATTAAGAGATCTTGTGCCCGAGAGCGTGTAAGCCTTGGTGGTTGAGTTAATCCTTGGTTGCCGGTTCAATTGAATTTGTGACAGAGCAGTGAAATTTTGAGGAAGCCTGATCAGTGCTAGTTTTAGGGGTCAAATTCGTGCTTATCATTGTTGGATCTGCACTGGGAAACAATGCTGATAAATATTGGTTTCAGGGGTCAAACCTCCGTTGATCCAATATGTTGAGACGACGCTAGTGTTTTTTTCATGTTGGAGGCGGCTTGACACCAGAACTGCTTGACTTGGTGGTCTTGTCCAACATTTTTTTGAAGGGAATCTATCTCGAGTTAGATTCGTAGCACCCAGATTTGGTGTTGTTGGAGGATCTGGAGTTAGATCCAAAGTTCGACTATTGGAGGATTTGGAGTTCGGTCCAGAGATCGACTATTGGAGGATTTGGAGTTTGATATGCATATCGACTATTGGAGGATCTGGAGATCGATCCGTAAATTGACTGTTGGAGGATCTGGTGTTGGATCCATAGACCGGGTGTTGGATTACTAGATTTGTAGATTGGACTAGTGGATGCCTTAGTGGAGTTGTGGTTTTGTCACAATGAATAATCACATTACAGAGACACACCTGAATGAGAGCAATAAGCTCGATGGGACAAATTACATGAACTAGAAGTTCAAGTTACAGACATTGCTCGAGGATTCTAGTGCGTGGATAATTGCAAACGAAGATGAAGTAAAGCCAACTACAGTCAGTGGTGCCATAGTCACATCAGTTCATGCATGAGAGAAGAGGGAAAATAAAGCGAAGGTGCCGTTGAAGATGTCTATAAAGGAGATCATAATCCCTCACATGTGAGAATGTAAAACTATTAATGACATTTGGGTGACGCTGAAGGATTTGTATCAGACAAAAAATACAAATCATTTGTTGTTTCTTAAGAGTAATATTCTCCCCAATAGAATGGAAAATAATGAATCCTTTGCTGCATTCATCTCATGGATCAAATAATTGAGAGACAAGTTGAGTGACATAGGGAAGAAAGTGTCCAATACAAATCTCGTGGCAATTACCTTAAATGGCATGACAAAGGATTATCAAATGTTCATTACAGGGCTTGCATTGAGGGAGAAAGCTCCCACCAATGATGATTTGACAGGGATTTTGATGTAGGAAGAAGAGAGGACTATGACTCTGAAGCCTTGGAATGAAGATATGACATTGGTAGCAAAGAAAAAGTTCTTGAAAGGGAAACCAGGAGGAGGACAGAAAAGTGATAGTCGTCCCAGAAATAACCATTTCAAATTATGTCATCCACTAGAAATTATTCAAGAATTAAGTGTTTTTACTATGGTAGAATTGGTCATATTGCTAGAGATTGTTATAAAATGAAGACTTATGAAACCAAACATAGACACAAGAGGCATACAGGGTTTTTTTGTTAGCAAAGATCATAATCATTTTCTTAAATTACTTGTGTTTGATGTTGCTCTTTCTGCTAAGATCGATGAGGCTGAAACTTGGTTTGTGGATTCTGGAGCATCCACTCACATGATAGGTAATAAACACTGGTATGAAAATTTCAAGGAGACCATCAATGGTGCAAACATCTTCTTGGGAGATGACAAAGCATATCAAATTAGAGGGTATGGAGATATTCATGTGATATTTCCTAATGGTAATATCAGGCACACCCAGAATGTAATGTATGCACATGGTATTAGAAATAATTTGATCTCTATCTCCATGATTGCATATCAGAATATAGAGGTATATTTTTTCAAAACTTACTGCGTTATAAAGGATTTGTTAGATCATCAGAAGACGGTCACCTCAGGAGCACGAGTTGGAGGCCTATATAAGTTGAATGTTACAAATGTAGCACATCAATCTTTAAATTCAATGACTATGACAACAGATAATCTTTGGCATCAAAGATTTGCTCACATCAAGCTTCATGACTTATTGCTGCTACAGAAACAAGATATGGTTAATTGACTTCCTGTTTTAAAGAATGGACATATTGATTATGAAGGTTTTGCACTTGGGAAAATGCACAGGGATGAATTTCCCTCTAGCTTAAATAGGAGAAAGAAACGTATACTCAAACTTGTGCATACTGATATATGTGGACCCATGTAGATAAGGTCCTTGGGTGGAGCTTATTATTTCTTATTACTTGTTGATGACTGCACAAGATATTATTAGGTATACTTTCTTGGAAGGAAAAATTATGACTTAGAGTATTTTGAAGAGTTTAGAGATATGGTTGAAAAGAAGACATGGAAAGTCATCAAAATTCTCCGCTCAGATCAAGGGGGATAATACAGGCTTGAAAAATTCATCAAATATTAAAGAGATCATGGGATAGCACAACCGTTTAGAGTAACCCACACTCCACAATAGAATGGGGTTGCAGAGAGGAAGAACAGAACTATGGTGGAGTGTTCATGTAGCATGATAAAAGGTAAGAGCCTATCCAATGGGTTTTGAGAAGAAGCGATTAGCACTGCAATTTACTTAAAGAAAAAAAGTCCAACTAAGTGTCTTCATCTCAAGACTCCATTTGAGGCTTTGTATGGTTTCAAACCTACAGTCCATCACTTGAGAGTATTTGGATCTAAATATTTTGCACACATTCCTAAGGAGGATAAGAATAAATTCGATGCTAAAGCTATAAAGTGCATATTTGTAGGGTATTGTTCTGATTTCAAAGCATGTAAGATGTTTGATACATCTACTCACAAGGTGTTCATGAGTAGAGATGTTATATTTCATGGACATGTTGATGAAGGGAATAAGGACAAAAGTTATGAAGAGTTCCACATGCCTTTACTGATTGATGATAGTAATGGTGAAGCCAAAGACAATCATTTACAAGAGCAGCAGTAGAAAAAAGAGGAACCTAGCGATGTGGATACATTTATCAGTCAAAGTCCATTAAGAGGTGAGCAAGAAATCACATAGGACATAATTGAGGCAAGTCCACTACGAAGGAGATCAGGTAGGCAGACTCACTTACATATAAGGTACAAAGATTATGCTATTATGACTAGTATTTCAAATGTTGTTGAGCCCATGAATTATAAGGAAGAAAATCAGTATGACGAATGGAGGTTAGCTATGAAAGAAGAGTATGAGTCCATAATTAAAAATGAAACATGGGAATTAGTTGAACCGCCAAAAGCAAAAGAACCCATATGTTGTAAATGGTTATTTAAAGCTAATTTCAAAGAAAATGTTAGTGTAGACAAGTATAAATCTACGTTGGTGGCCAAAGGGTAGTCACAGAGAGAAGGAATTCATTATGAGGGGAATTTTTCTCTTCTATCTAAGCTAAATACCATTAGAATGTTAATAGATTTAGCTACTAAGTATTATTGGAGCCTACACTAGCTAGATGTGAAATATGCTTTTCTAAATGGAGTGTTGAAAGAAGAGGGATATTTAACTCAACCAAATGGGTTTATTAAAAAGGGGCACAAACAGTTTGTTTGTAAATTAAAAAGGCATTGTATGGATTGAAACAGGATCCCAGATCTTGGTATGAAAAGATAGACTCTTTCTTCTCACAACATGGTTATAAGAGAAGTAAAAATGACCCAAATTTGTATACCAGATTTGATTCAAAGGAGAAGAATGTGTTGATTTTCTTATATTTTGATCATTTGATTGTTCCTGGAAATTCTAATGAATTGGTTGAAGAAATTAAAGTGTAGATGTCACAAGGATTCAAAATGAAAGACCTTGGAGGACTACATTATTGTTCGAGTTCTTAAGTCTGGATAGATTCTGGCCAAGCTTTTGTTACTCAAGGAAAGCATGTGAGGGAATTGTTGACGAAATTTAGAATGGATCACTGTAAAGCTACTTCAGTACCTATACAACAGACTATTAATTTTTAGAATGATGATGGTTCTAAAGAGGTGGATGCTACATTATACATACAACTAGTTGGAAATTTTATTTATTAGACTACAACTAGACCTGACTTAGCATATTCAGTTAGTGGGTTGAGTCAGTTTGTGGCAAAACCTGTTGAAAATCATTGGGTGGAAGTTGTTATCACTCCTCCAGATCTCCAAGGGTAAGGAAGAGTCTAGTTGAGGTAACCAGATACCAACCTTTTGACTTGGTAGCTGGCCCTACCAAGCCGGAGAAGGCTCCCTCCAAAGAATCACAACCAAGAGGGTTGGACAGATTAGGGTTATAGGCTAGTTATGATGTGCATAGGTTGTTTGATTTGATCTAGTGGGGTTATTGTTGGATGAGGGTATTAGGTCAAAGAGGCGAGGTCATGGTAGATGAGATATGATTGTGGAAATCCAATGGGGCAGGGTAGGCAAAAGGCTTACCACTTAAAAGGTGGTTTAAAGAGATGGTTTAAGACTAATGAGTTAGAAAGAGCATATGAGATGTATTCTTCCTGAACTAAAGAGAAATGGACAAATTATGATAACTTTCCGAAAACAAACCATGAGCAAACATGTATTTTGCCTATCAAATTGAAAATTACCATATAACAGAGCTGAAATGGCTTATGGGCTCACAAAACATTCATACAAATGATAAAAAAGAAGAAAAAATGCTAAAAATCCATACCACATGTATCCCAAAGAAATAGTTGCAACTCATCTATTAATACTGGCCAAAATCTGATACAATAGTTTCTTTGATCACTAGTACAACATCCAACTGAGTCCAACCTCTGAAAAGAGTGAATAAAGGGAAGATATAGACATCAAAACAAACTCCTCCCAACCTCAGTGGTTGAATCTATGAGAGGAGTAGTTCCACCAAAATCTGAACTAACAGCTAGGGTGGAGGGTGGTCAAAGTGGCTCATCCCTAATTACATTGAAACTGATTCATTTGACTTGATGAAGTGTACTTACCTAATGTATTTACCCATAGATAATAGTAAAATACAATAATTACATTTACCATATCAATTACATCAGTAAAATTTTAGTTTCCAAGGATGAAAATCGAAACTGGAGAAAAACAGTGAAAAAAAAGGCAAATTGTCAAGTGTGCCATCTTTCTGGCAAGTGTGCCCTCACAGTGTCATGTGCACCCTTCATCTTGCAGGATGATTTTGGTTGCCTTCCTAGTGTACAAATTGAGCCTAAGATAGCTCATTGGGAAGCTTGTCCTGTCTAGTTTCCAAACATGCCTTTAGTTTCCAAAATGGACCTAAATTGACCCTCCAAAACTTCGTTCTCCCAAGGCTTGTCAAACGCACAATGATTGGATCAAAAATGAGGCAGAAACATGATTTTTTGCTAGTGTTTTTCCCTTTTCACTTGCCAATTTTGCAAAATAAGGTTGGAAACATGGTTTTATTAGATGTATTTGTCCTTCTGCATCTAGTTTCAGTCTCCATTTCTTCAAAAAGTGCCCCAAAAAAGTGCGGAACACATAGGATGCTGCGTATTTGACCATGCTACTGATTTCTCGCCAAGTGTGTAGCGCCTAAAGGAAGTGTGCAACACCGACTTCAAATCAAATTTTGAGTGCCTTCCCGAAGTCCAAATTGAGCCCATGATTGCTTTTGGAGAGATATCTCTCTTGGCCACACAATCGACCTATCAAGCACTGAAAATGATCAATTATAGCCCGTCAAAAATCAATTCTCCCACGACTAATCAAAAAGTGCAAAATGAGGGTGCAAAAATGAACTGTGATCTTGCAAGAAAGCGTTGGAGGTCTTCCTCAACTCCAAATTGAGTTCATGATAGCTTATTAGAAATATCGTTTTGTCTAGTTATGAGTTGACTCATAAAGAAAGTCATTTGGACACTCCATATAGCAGAAATATTGATTTTGCCAAGGTCACTCAAGAAGTGTAGCAACTCTCTTGTAGCTAATGTATTTTTGATATTTCTCCAAAACCGTAACACCTGTGTAAAAATGGAAGGAATTTTTTCATCCTTGGATTATTATGGACAAACACCTCTCTCACTATTTTTAATTTCATCTCTGTTTAGTCAGAATCATAGTTTGAAGAGAAACTGGCCCTATGTGTGGCAAATGTTTTGTCCCTTGGAATGACTTCTTGAAAAATGATGGAGACATCATTTTAATGAGTTGGAATGGTCTCATACTTGCTAAAATGACGTCCCTTAGGCCTCCTCTTCTCAAATGTCATTGATTCCATAGCCAATCCTAACTTAGTGGAAGAGGAAATTAGGGTTTGGTGCTTCTGGAAAAAGATGATTTGGACGCCCTTGGGAAAAGACAACTCCCTTTGGCATTCACTTAACTTCTTGAAACATTACCCTTTCACTTCACTATTTCGTTTGACAAATTGATGTTTTGATGGTCTTTGAGAACTCTTTGAATTTGACTTTGCTTTAATGAATTTGGCATATAGAGATTGAGTTGGTGACCTAGGAACAATACTTATTACATATAGTGAACATAAAATTACATGGTGAAATAAGAATTTCTCTTTACAAATTATCTTCACATGGTGAAGAGTTGTTATTTGATCATCCTTTACTTCCTAGTCTTATGCAATGGAATGGATTTTTATTGGAACCTTGGAAACCCTAATGACATAATGAAACATTGAAAACACTAAAAGACCTAATGAGACCTTGAAGGACTGAATTTCAAGATGGCATGACTGATCTGATGGCATGATGTCATTAACTTTATGGACAATGGATGCTCAGCAAGCTTGAAATGAGCTAGTAAGAGCTAAATTTCTACGAGTGAAGAAAACCCTAATTCGACCTTCAGTGACCAAGTTTTTGCATGATGACCTAGTGGAATGACAAAAATTTCAGAATGGGACCCTAATATGATATGAAAAGAGGATTTTTGATCACTGATGGCAGTATGCAAATGCTGACACTAACAGAAGAAAATGGTGTCTTAAGGTATCTTCAAGGAACTATAAATTTTGGCATTAAATATACTGATTCTTTTGATGTTAAAATGATAGACTATTCAGATTCAAATTGGGATGGAGATATGAACAATAAAGGATCTATAACAGGGTATGCTTTCAATATTTGGTCTGGGGTCATTTCATGGTGCAGTAAAAAGAAGAATATTGTATCTTTATCATCGACAGAAGCAGAGTATCAAGCTATATGAGCAGCCACTTGTGAAGATATTTGGTTGAGGAGACTTCTTCATGATGTAGGAGACGAACAAAAGGATGCTAAAGTGATCAAATGTGACAACGAAAGTTCAATGAAGCTCGCAAAAAAATGTTTAGAGAAAAGGTTCAGTCCAAAGAGAGTTTTACTAAACATTGTAACACTTGTGAAAATGTTGTTGATAGCTTCACCAAGCCTCTTGGGAAGACTAAATTTGAATTGTTTAGGGAGTTTTGAGCTGTGCAAGTGAATCCTTTCTCCATTAAGGGGGAGAGCTGAAAATTAATGTAGAAAGATTGTTTCACGGTTGTGTGTGTCCTAGATTAGAGTTAGTTCATATTTTCTAGGAGATAGTTTTAATCTCCCTAAATTGAATGTAAACTTATATATTTCTGATTTTATGATTAATATGATAGAGTTTATTGCTTGGGAAGTCTCCAAGTGTAACTTGCTCACTTTTGAGATACTAGTTTTCAGCGTGTAAGTTTCATTCCAGTTTGGTCTTTCCATTTTTTAACAACTTAGACCTGAGTTTATTGTTTCCAAGATGTGATCACTATGATTAGTCACTAATGCACTTTTAAATATGTAACAACTTTTTTTTTTCAAATAGAGTTGTGTTGCTTTTTCCTTTGGAAAGAAAGAAAAACGTTATTGGGTTTTTGTATTAAAACACTTTGGATTCATAATTTAACCGGATAGACATTGAGTTAAGAGATAACCATTGAAACAACTATATTTTATTTCTCACTTGAAGTGTAATTTGATCGATATGATAACATAATTATTGATGAGATAGACCAGAGAGCGAATTACACTGAAATCCTAATAAAGGAATGAATAAAGTTAGAGGGCATGTGACTTTCTGTGCACAATCTGAATGAAAACGAACGAATAGAGCTGCTTCTTAATTCATTTTACGTTGCTTATGTTTATATTTTAGGAGCCAATAGGGAGAGGAAATCTCGTGGACAAATATGACTTCGTTGGGAAAGAAATATCTTTATAAACCTTAATGTTCTAATCAAAACTAATGTATGCCTCCACAAAAATTTGTTAGCAACGTTGTGGACAAAACACCTTTTAACAAGGGCCACTGCTTGGTGGATGTCCCTGCCAACAATGCACATATAGATAGAAACATTAATTTAAAAAATATGAGGTACACGTCCCTCCACGTGTTAAATACCGTAGTTTTGTAATGAGACCTAGTCAATCTCTTTAGCTCGGTACATGTTTACGACAATCTCTGCAACCATTTTGAAGCAAATATTTTGTGTACTGTTGCTGGTGCAGCTTAGAGCTATTCCTGGAGTCTAACTTAAATGAATCTTACCACGATCTTTCGCATGGTAAACCAAATCATTAATTCAAGAAGAGGTTACCTCACATAATTTCACTAAAATCAACGAAGACTCAAAGAAACGAGAGAAAATTGATCAGGGGATAGGTTATCTTTTGCATAGAAAGCCAAATCATTAATTCATGAAAAGGCCAACTAAAAAAATTTGACCAAAATCAAGGAAGGATCAAGGTAAAGGGATCACGGGAAAGGTTCTTGTAGGAAAAGTAATTTTTTTTTCAAAATCGTTAAAATTTATTATTTTGTTCCCCTACCTCTCCAATTTGTACTAATCAACCTACTTATCATCATTCTTTTTTTCCCATTTTATGTTTTTTATGTTAGAAGTTGTTAACTATATCTCTGTATTTTTGGATAGTAGATGAAAATGGATCTATGTTTCGAGTTGTCTTTTCTAATTTTAATTTAGGAAAAACAGATTTCCCATATTTTTGGAGTTTGAGTTCTTTTCTCTAATTTAAATTTAGCAAAAAACAGATAAAAGAACAATTTCATCTTTAATTATGTAAACAATTTTTTATTTACTTGTATTAAAATTATGGACAGATTTAGAAAATCTCAGAGGTTGCTATTTATTTATGCAAATATGTAGAGGCAAAAGGACATAAACAGAAGGAGAGTGGGCGGAATGGTTGGATAATGTATGCCGGTGAGTTGGATGTTGTGAAAATGTACGGGTGTGAGTTGGATGTTGTGAATCTTCATTTAATAATAAGAATATTGATTAGTATTGCTCCATGAATGTTTCCCTTACAAAGAGAGCTTTACCATGTAAAACACTTTGGCAATTTTTATGTTTTATTATTACATTATCTTGTTTATTTCCCTTTGTTTTCTGCAATTAAATTTGTTTACAGGTTATTCTTTCTATGCTCAACTAAACAAGTGGTATCAAATATTTTGCGAAAATTTTGTGTTAATGGCGAAGATGAAGAGTGCAACGTTTGAAATCGAAAAGTCCAGAGAGATTAATAGCTTTGAGCTTTGGAATGTTAATATGCGAGATATGCTTGTGGAGAAAGAGGTGGAAAAGTGTAGGAAAGACAAAGAAACCAAAGAATATGGATAAAGAATATTGGGAGGACATGTATGCAAGATCCGTCGGTGCTACTCATCGGTGCTTAGCACATGGCATGTTGTTTAACATTGTTGGAGAGAAAACAACAACAGGCTTATGAACCAAGGTAGAAATCCTTTATATGATGCAATCTTTGACAAAGAGGCGACAATTATACAATTTGTGGATAAAGTGAGGTACAAAGAACTTCAATCATTTGAATTGTTTGAATACTCTTTTATGTCAGTTTCCTAGTATAGATGTATATATCGAAGGGTAAGACACGGAAATTACACTCTTGTGTTCTCTACCTAAGTCTTGGGATCATTTCCTAACCTCTACCATTTCTATTTCTACCGATACCATTGATTTTGATGATGTTATGGGAGAATTATTGTTTGAGGAAACTTGGGAGTGTCATATACCTAGACTAACACATGAAACAATGTATGTTTATGACTTGCACCAAAACATTTTTTTTAAATAGTAAATCATTCTTTATCCTGCTTTTCACTAAAGTGGAGGTGAAAGTATACCAAGATCATGTTCCCAAATATCACCCATATCCATTGAGTTATATGGAGATTGAATTTAAAATGTAAGAATTAATGAAAGGGTACCTTGGTAGCTTGCCCACCCTTCTCATTTTATGCACTATACATTATTCTTATCTAGGTGGTTCTTGCAATTTCTACCCCTCTAGTTCCAATTTGACCCATTAACCCCATGGACTAGGGAGCAATCATAACTTAACCTTATGTATTAAATGTCAAGTTTGAAAATAACAAAGACTCATTCCTTGTGGCGTTACTACCCCCCAACACTACCACTCACCTTCTTACACCTCAACTCTCATCGCATACCTTCATGCTTGTTACAATCATGCCTGATTAACGAAGGAAAAGACCGAGGATCAAGGGTGGAGATCACATGTAAATGAATCTGTTGTAACATGATTAACTTTGATAATTTAAATTTGTCAATATAATAGGTTTTAGTAGTTTATAAATAATAAATGGTCCTGCAAGAGTAAATGCGCCCTCAAAATGTAAATTTAAGTTTCATTTTGTAATAAAGTAAATTAAAACATGTTTTATAAACATCCGAGAATGAATTTTCAAAAAAATGAAAGAGGTTTTTGTTTCTAACATCCTCATGTACAAACACCTCTCTCAGATTTGTAACAGGTATTATGGTTTGGGAGATACAAATGCATCTTTGAAGGCATGTTTTCCAGAAATTTCCTGTTTTAGTCACCTTTTTGCAGAGGATATTTTGACTAAACAAGGATGAGTATTTAGAAACTGGAAGAGGTTTTTGTTCACAAGATTCCACAATACAAAATCCTATCTCACTTTTCATATAGGTGTCAGGGGATGGAAGATACACTGTCATCATGTTTAGCCTATATTTTCGACTATGCAATGTCCTGTTTAAGCCACCTTTTTGCAGAAACTATTGTGGATAATCAGATATGAATATTGGGAAACTAGAGGAGGGTTTTGTTCCTACGATATTATACTACAAAAAATTCTCTTAGCTTTCATATAGCTATCTCGGATTTATATATTCAAAGGGATGACTGGACCCTATTTCTCTGAAATTTGGGAGAAAAAGCTCAAAGACAGTTAGTGACTTGGAGGCCACCCCTTCAAATATGAGTTTCAATTAAATTCAAATTTCTCTTTTTTATCAACAAAAATCCTCAAGGATAGTAAAGGAAATCTTCAAATAGTTTTAGTTACATTTATTTGTGTTCTATTTTTGTAATACATTTTTTAGATATTTGTAATAGCTCTTCATATTTTTATCAGGATATTTTGTGAGGAAATTGTATAAATACTTCATCAATCGAAGTAGTATGGGTTGAATTTTGGATGCCAAGGCTGTAAAACTATGTAATAGCTTCTCTTGTAGAATTATAATGAAAGCCTTCCAGCTCTAGTTATGACATAATTTTGTGTTTCTCGTATGTATTTCTGGTGTTTTCATAACTTGTTTATGCATATGTTCAAAGAAATTGTAGGAAGGTCCGAGTAAGATTGATTAAGTCTCAATCTCTCTGAAATTCCCTACAAAATCATAACCTTTAGAAATAGATCAACTTATTGGACTGTTTGTCCAAGATAACTCCTCTTTGACTGGTTTTTTCTTTATGTTTTCTGATAGCCATTAAAAGATATTCGCTTATTAGACTATCTGTCTGAAATAGCTCCTCTTGGAATCGGTTTCACTTTGGCCTTCTGTTACCTTTGAATATGTTTTTTTTGGGTTGTAGAAATATTCTACATGCATCTAAATTTCCCTAGTTGTTAAGTAGTCAGTCTGACTGCTCAATTATTAGGAATCCCCTTACACTCTTCTACCATAATCCTTAAAAAAGCTAAGTCATTATGTCAGGCTAGAAGTTGACACTTTCAGAAGGGACCCTGTGAGAGAGGCCTTCAATCATGATTAGGGATTGTCATTGATCGCCAACCATCCCCATTAAAACCATAAATATGGCCATTGTGCTTCAAAGGTTGTTGTTCAGTGATAGGTGAACAACGTTAAACAAAGCCTCATAACAACTAAGGGATGCCCCTCTGGTTCAAGCGTCAACTTGAAACTAAAGGCTGGTTGAGTTAGTTTCATGGTGTAGATTTTGCAACCAAGGACTACCTACGAGAAACAGGTACAACAGAATCGACGGTCATCCCTCCTTTGAAATAACCCTAATCCCTAACTCCATCATCCACTTTTCATTTTGTCCTCATTTCATTTCATTGCTATGGCTACAATTTTTCTTGGTGCTACTTTCCTCTATATTGTGCTTTTCATGGTGGCTCCATCACTCCTTAGATAATTCTTCAATGCCCTCATGGTAGCCATGCCATCTCAAGTATATCACACCTTTTTAACATCCTGACTTTTTCGTTTCCATTGTTGCTTCCATCATATGCGTAAGGGTTTTCTTAGATTTTTACTTTTAGATTAAAGCTTCTTATGTAATATTCTAGAACAAAAGACTTGAATCTACTCTACTCATCAATGGAAACATAAATTTCTCGATGAAAACACTAAGTAGAAAAGGAATAATTTCAATCTCACATAACACAATATTTTTCTAGGGAAGGAAACTGCTCAAAACCCAGATTATCTATGTTGCATTAACCAGAGGATCTGAGAAGAAAATACAATGCTTGTTCAACCTGAATAATTCTTGCACAAGTACAATCTCTCTCTACTTCAAAAACCAGCTCAAGCCAACACTTAGTCAATATCCTACCTCCCAAACTCCTACTTCCTTGTGCAATCCGTGAGGGAATTATCCCATACTTAATTTGGAAAATCCCTCATGACAATTGTGAAAATCCATCATTGGCCTTCTACTAATTGCATGCGCCATCTGTACAACTCACAAAATTATATAACTGATAGTGCAGTATCCCTGAACTCTAATCTCAACTGGATCTTCCTCTGAAATGACATGCATGAGTTATTTATGAGTGAACCTTTAGTTAACTAGTGGAACGGTGAAGTTGCACTAAATATTCTCCCCACTACTAGATCTCCTAATAGTTCCTTTGATTGTTTTAACTAGTTTAACTAACTTTAACATTGTTAGATCAAGTTAGTTAATTACAACTCAAAAGAGCTCAACCTAGACCCCTAAAATTTAGGAATCACTCTACATGACTCTAGATAGACTTCCAACTTGAATTTACTGATGAGCCCCAGAAATGGGTAATTATATGGGCTCATTTTGCCTCCTAAATTAGTTTAATCCACCATTCTCATTAGTTTATTGCATGTTTTTTATTATATTTATGCTAATAGAGTGAGTTGGGTTAGTTATTATGCCATGAAGTCTAATGTGTGCCTTATGCAGAATTTTGGTCAATTTTGAGACAAAGTCAAAGGTTTAATGAGAATTTGGCAGCCAATATTCGAAGAAGACAACGGAGAGGATTTATAGGAGCGTGCCCCCCTCATTGATGACTCCCTACTTCAAATCCTCCTTCAAAAATCTCGGAGCACAAGCAGCCACATCAATGCATCAAAGGGGCAGCTGAGCAAGTGAAGAATAATTGATGTCTATCTCAAGTCTTGGGGGCCAAGACTCCTCGATTTTAGGAGAGTTGTTGGGGGCTCTAGTTATATAAATAGAGAGGCTTAGGGCCTCATTAGGTTGTTGGATGTGAGTCAAATTTTCGCACTTTTGTTGCAGATTTTTCTTAGCTTATTTCGAGCTTACTTTTGTGGACAGTTTTATGTAATGTGACTATTATTTTGATAATGAAGATGAAATCTTTTCTGAGCTAGCACTGAGTTCTTCCAGAGAGACGAAGCTCTTGGGTTAGGGCCCAACCTAAGCTACCCAGCACCTCTTGTTTTGTATTTATATATTTTGTTGCAGTTCTTTAATTAAGTTGCTATTAGATACATTTCTTCCTTAGTAAAATAGGTTGCTTTTTGGTGATTTACATAGCTATTTCCATTTCAGTTTGCTAAAGTAGGTTAAATAGTGGTAAGAGAAAGATACAAAATGGCCATCAATAGAGCCTTGGCCTCCTTTCCTCCCTTTGGGACCATGAGCTGAGGTCAAGATCATCTTGCTACCACCAAAAACATAGTTTTACCTTCTCCATACAATTTCTAGTGTTATAGTTTTATTTAGAGGTTAAAGCTTTTCTTCAGATCCATTTTTCCATAATCATTTCTGTTTTTACAATAAATCTCCATTCATGATTTCCTTTCCATATATCATTGTTCAGTGTTTTATTTTCCTATATTAGAATTTAGGGTAATATGAGGTACCGTTCTGTTTTTTTGGTATAGCTAGTTTCTTTTCTTGCTCAGTTTCAGTGTTTGATTTGCAGCTCTTTTGCAGTACATATCTTCTCATAATAAGTCAATAAAGTAGCCATCACCATCTCTTTCGGTACATGTTCCACAGGTCATTCATAGCTCTTCGCAAATCTACCCTAATTTTTTGCACTTTTCTCATAAACTTTCTCTCGACTCTTAAGAAAATCCAACCATCATTTTCTTTCCTTGATAAACCTCAGACACCTTAACACATCCCTCTAGTCTTCAACTACCCTTTCCCACCATTTTTCCACCTTTAAAACCTATAAAACAGCCCTCAACATCCTCCTGTAGATCCCTTGCAGCCTCCTATAGAAATTCTTGTAGGTGACCTTTTGAAGTCCGATTACAGGGAAAGCCTCCAGAAGGTTACCAAAGACCTCCTAGGACTATCTACACCTTCCTACACCTCTTCAAACTCCAAAGTTTCCCTCCATCGCCACCTAATCGCTACCACATCCATAAACAAATAAATTATATGCATGACAATTTAACATAAAATACATACAAACCCAAAAATATGACTTTTTTATCATTTCCTTCTAGAAATAGCTTGAATAGATGTTGTTTACTTTCTAAGTACGTAATGGCATTTATTTTATGGTTTTTCATCTCTCTTTCTGCAAAAGTAGGGTTAGTTGGTTAATTAGGGTTTGCTAGGGTTACTGTACATTTCAATCTTCTTTTCATTTTTACAAACAGAGTAGCCTTTGTAGAGTGAGCTTTCCTCTCTTTCATCACACATAAATATTCTTCTGGAAATCATAGAAGTTGGCTTGAGCTCCTAGTTATCTTGCGCTAGCTGACCAAGTGACAGCCTGCAGTAAGAACTAGTACTTGTGCATACAACACTGTCACGTCCAAGTTTGTTACGAACTACCGGGTTGATAAAAGTAAAGTAGGAAGCCCTAGGAGTTGTAGCATTACTGCTGCAATACTGGTGCTCACCACTTTTTGGCGCCATTGCTGGGGAAGTGTCAGAGTATTTTGTGATTACTGCTTTTCGTCTATTTTCTACTACAACATTTTGCTAAGCAGTTCATTTCAACAAAAGTAGAGTAGTTGTTCCTTTCAATTTCTGCATTTCCTTGGTTTCATTTCAATTCTGCAATTTCCATTTCAGCAAAAGTAGATTAGCCCTTTCAATTCTGCAATTTTGATTTTAGCAAAAGTATATTAGTCCTTTCAATTCTGCAATTTTCATTCAAGATTATTCATTTCCTTGCTTTCATTTCAATTCTGCAATTTCCTTTCAGCAAGTTCATTTTAGTAGTTGCAACTTGTTTGTTCAATCAATTTCAGTTTTGCAGGTATAAGCAGAAAAAAACAAAAATCACCCAAAAAGAGATTTCCTTTCATGCCTCATAGGAATAGAGATAATTCAGGGAAATTCCTACCCAACACCCCCACCACATCACAAAGCCACCCTTCTCTCTTCTTTAGTGGCAGTGATCCAGAAGAACCTTTAGGGGAACAACCAGAGACATTTGAAGAACCTATAGGAAAAAAAGAGGAAGAAAACATCCCTCCTGAGACAATGGCTGAAAACAGAAATGTTAGGGGGAATGGAGAAAGAGTAGAGGGTACCTTTCCCATCCGAGAGACCAATGGGGACACTAAAATGAATAACATAAGCCATTCATCCCTACCTCACTTCCATGGATTGACTACAGAAGATCCAGACACCTTCCTATTTGAGTTTGTTGTTATCTCTCGATCCTATGACTATGCAGAAGATGAGTAGAAGTTGAAACTGTTTCCTTCTACCCTCAAGGATGCAGCATTGCGCTAGTTCATGGGGTTACCTGGCAACAACATCACAACTTGGTCTTACATGCAGCAAGCCTTTAATAATAAATATCGAAACTACTGTACCTCAAAAGATAACAAGCAAGAAATCTTCCGAATGACCATGGGAAGTGATGAATCCTTAGAAGATTATAAAGAAAGGTTCCAGCTTAGTTATAAAAGGGCCAGGTGCACACTTGATCCCGAATCCCTAAAGTTTGTCCTGCTCAGAGGAATTTCAGAAGACCTTCTAGACACCCTCCATTTACTGGCTGGGGGAGACATCTACCAGCTACCTTATGAAGATATAAAGATTGTTTTTAGAAACCATTCTAGGGCAGCAAGAAAGAGAGGTAGGGGGAGTCAACCCACAACCAGTACCTCCTCATCCAGTTCATCCCTCAAAGGTGAACTTGGAAACATGTTGGAAGACTTCAAGAGTGAGATGTTGCAGACTCTTGCCATGCAAATGGATACCTTGCATATCAAAAGGAAACAAGAGGAAGCAGAGAGGGCTCTGGCCATTTTCTGTCCTAGGTGCACCAGAAGGCATCCTAGGAATGAATGTCCATTGAACTCTATCGAGGTTTGTTCAGTCTATGAAGAAGATCATTCTACAGATAAGTACCCTTCCTTGCCCGGACTTAAAGCTATATACCAAGGGGCCGAAGGAGCCATTGAACCACTCTATTTCATGAACCAAAGGAGACTGCATAGACCTAGACCATACCAGCAGGGAATGCAAGGGACATCTCAGGTATACTACAACCCCAATCAAGCCACTTCCATACCTTCTTAGGGTCCTCCTGCTCATCATTCCTGGTCCACACCTCCTCTTTGATCATATCCATCTCAATATCACACCCAACCAGCCGCTCATTCATTCCACTCCTATACTCAACCACAACCTCAGTAGAATGCATCTCATCAGGGGTGGAGGCCCCAGTACAACTCTCCTCCTGCTCTTTTGCCTCCACCACCTACTCAACCATAACCATTGCCTCCTGTTCCACCAAGGCAACCCCAAATGCCTGCTCAATTGAACCTGAACCCGAACAACAGACATGCTCAACAAGTATACAGTGGGGAACCATCATGCCCAACCTATGCTATGGAGATTCAAGAGATTAACCTATGATCTGGGAAGGTCCTCCCAGATAGCCAGCCTCCCCCTCCGGAGGTTGAGGAAGTGTTGTGGCCACCAAAAACCCCCCATCCTTATTTAGTATTAGCAATAACACTAGATAAGTGGGGACCCTTAGTAAAAATTCGAAAAATCAATTAAGGCTCATGTATTTTACTCCTTAAGAAAACATCGCATCGCGCGAAGAATGATAGGACATTTCCTTATGAGTAAAAAAGATAAACTGCGAAAGTGCGACATGAATTCCATCACATCGCATGCATTAAGAAATGCTCACATTGGAAAACCTTGAAACATCGCCGATATCCGATATGCGATATTTCATATCGCATATCGCAATGTCGCACAAAAAACACATAACCAATTAATGGTTGTAACAATCTGCGATTTTGCAATAGTGCGATAGTGCGATCCGTGATTTTGCGATACCACGATCAAACGACCTTGTGATAACACATCACAATGAAATTGCGATGCTGCAATGCTACGATGCGAATCGCGGAAACATCACATCACAAATTTCCCTTGCTCAATATTGAAGAAAAGTTTTCGATAAACAAAAAACTGGATACGCGCTTTAATGATAATTAATGAATGATACGCCAGTTGTTAATGAAAGACAGTTCTGTGTTGTTCAAAGAGTTAGGTGGCATGTTTTTGTACATCCGTAGAGCTTAAAGCTTTCTTGTCAATTTTTATTATCATTACTCTTTCCTCACTTACCGCAGGGACAAAAAACAGAAGTAACACAAGGCAATGTGCAGGAAGCCATGAAGGAAAAGGGTAAAGCTTCAATGCTCAAAGACAGAGAAAAGATGCCCTCATAGACGGATACCGCATGCAGCAAAGCCGCAGATTCATAGAACGCTGCTGAGCTATCCATTACAGATCTTTCATTCACAGCCATGGTTGAATGAGTATTGAACAATGCTGATATCAACAGGCGGTTTAACGCTCAAGGTCAGAAGCTCACGAAAGCAGTATTTTTACAAATTTTGAAGCTTATACCCGGTGAAGGAAAAGGCGCTAAAGGCAAAAAACACATCAGAGAGGTTCGGATCAAAGAACGAAGGTAGTTTCCACATCGCTGAGAAAATTGCTCAAAAAGAAAAGCCTCTAACTGCTAAGTCACTTGTAAGCCCAGAGAACGCAAGAAAGCAATGGTAAAGAACAAACTAGAAACATAAAGCTGAAAGAAAAGGTAGAAGCAATGCGAGGATTAACCAAGTTGAACTTGGATTATTACTGCGCATACACAGTAAATCCACATAGCCAGAGGATGACTCTCGAGTATATCGTCGATTTTGCTGAAAAGATGGTGCCAGCTCTTACCTTTTCTGTTTGCTTAGCTCAACCAAAAGCGGAAGACAGTCAGCCGACTCTACCCAAGCAAATATTGAATGTTCGCAACATTAAGGAGCAATTGCAGAAATAGTTAAATATTAGATTTAATTTTTAGAAATAGTTTTGCTTAGAATAAAGGCGGTCATTTAAACCGTGTCATGAATCTGTGTGATTAAGTTATTTAGTTAGTAGTATTTAAAACCTTCTCATGCATTTAGAGAAGAGTCCAAAAATTTATCAAAAACTTGTCCTTAGAACATGCACTTTTGCACCCTCAGAGGAGGTTTTGGTGAATGAATGGATCAAGATTTGTTGATGTTTGCATTTGATATCTACTACTGATGTTGCACTTTTGTACTCTTAGTGGGTGTTAGAGCAAGGAGAGATAAATCATTATTGCTTGAAGCTTATGAGTAGGACTAGTCATAAATGGTACTTTTATCTCTTGACCATTTCTGCTTATATGTTAAAGTGATATACAGTTTTTAGTTGTTTATGTATTATTGCGTGAATGCTTGAGTTATCATTTGGCACTTTTGTACGGTGATAGCTATTTATTTATGCCTAATGCATGAATAGCTCATTATGCGATATGTTTTTCGCAACTGTTTCGTCTAACTTTTTATGCGAAGCGGTTCATCTCTATTGATTTCCATTCTTATAATCGCTGAATGATCTTTATTACCAGTTGTTATTTGAAATCTCTTTAGATTGCATAATAGAAGAGTTACATCCCGGGTTAGTATAGATTTAGATGTGCTGTTTATTAGATTACAGTAGCATAGAATTAAATTAGAGTTAGAATTAGAATATCTTAAATAGGAACTGTTAGATCAGCAACATCGAATTATACACACACACACTCATACATTGGGAAACTGGTCCCATTATCCCCAGTCGGACCCACTATACCAAATGGATAAGGAGCTGCCAACCAAGGTCCGGACCGGGCGGGTATCCCCCTTGTTGTCAACCTGATTTTTGGGCCTTCAACATATTTGGCGCTAGAAGGAGGGCATGAACTATGAATGGCAAGTAAATCCAAATTTGAATACCATTCTGAGAGTAAATCACCTTTCATCATCTCCCCTGACTTCTCCATTACATTTAAATCCAGAGTCAGAAGTCGCTCGAGTATCAACCGCTGCTACACACCCTGATATTTCAGAACAATCTACCGTTGAACTTCCTGAAGTCGAATCCCTGATTCACAAACTTCAGCGATTTTCCATTTCTCCTCAGAGGTCTGATAAATCTCAAGGCAGCGTGACTTCGCAATACAACCCTGCTCATCCCCTGACCAGGCTAAAGAGTGAAAAGTTTGGCATCCAGCCAACTGAATTACCTCTTCCCACCTGGAAAAGAGCGAGGAGATCACCAAAGAGTCTGACAGTGGGACTCTTTCGTCAACATCGTCCATCTCAACTACTTCACCACGAAGTCAACCATCCACTCCACCACTCCAGATCATCGTCCATTCGTCCACTGGAACACCCACTACTCCTCCTCAATCATCAACAATCGTAATATCCTCATCCTCCCATCCACAGGGATCATCTTCTGCACGTTCCTCTGTTAGCAGTTCAACAATGGCCCAGTCTCCATGGAATAACCCTGGGGAAGTCATAATGCCTGCACCCTTGAGTCAAATACCGGCCCATCCTGAGAAATGGCTGCCTAAATTCAATCCCGAGGTAGGAATGCTAGCAGAAGAGCACATAAACAACTTCATGCTTTCTAGTAATCTCAATGGGGTTACTAATGAAGATGTTGTTGTTCAGCTTTTTCCTTATACTCTACAAGGAACAGGCAGGTCATGGTACTTTTGATTACCCTCTGGATCCATCACAAGTTGGGACATCCTACAGGAGCAATTCCTAACCAATTTTGGTGATGACAGGTCTATGGCAACGTTAATCAATGACCTATCAAATCTTAAAGCCGAAACTAGAGAGCCTATCAAGGATTTCAATTTACGTTTCAACAAAATTTTCAACAAAATTCCTACTACTTCCCAGCCCAGCGAAGAAGTACGATGTGAATGGTATATCACCGCTCTACCATCGAACATAGCAATCTTCGTGGACAGGGCCAATAAAACAACCTTAGCCGAGAACATGAAAGAAGCAATAGCAGTAGAGAAACGAATAATAGACCGAGAAAAGAAATCCGCGATAGAGGAACGTAAATCCAAAAAAGTCACCTTCAAGGAAGACTCCAAGAAGAAACAAGCAAAAGATCCATTTCATTTGGAAGGATTGCAGAAAGTTCTAAAGACCATGTCCAATGAAATGGTCGACATAAGAAAGCAAGTAGCAGAAACTTCTTCAAAAAATCCCTACAGAGCTTTTAAAAGAGGTCCTTCAACAGATTCAAAGCCACCCAATGCCATTTCAAATGTTGAATCCAACGAAGAGGAAGAGGAAATGGCCACTGAAGGGCAGACTGATGACGAAGAAGTTGTGGAATTACAAGGAATGTGGGATTTCATCCTCCCACAACAAGAAGATCAAGAAGTATTTCCAGTTAGCACACGAAGCAAAAATCAGCTTGATCCTCCCCAAACTACCCCTAAGCCGAAGAGCCCAAGCTCTGCAACAAAGGATAAAGTCGCAACAAAGAAAACGACATCTAAAGTGACTCAAACCAGCCCAGTTCAAACAGATGAAGAAACTCCATCTAAAACACTGATAGTGTCGGATGAAATGGAGTAAAATATTATTGAAGACATGAAAAAGACTAGGGCTAACATCACCCTTTACGAACTAAGCAAGTTGAAGCATCAACAGAAGACAATAATGAAAGAATTACATGCCGTGCCAATTGCACCTTTGCCTACCGCTGTACTTTCTCAAGCTTCCCAGAACATGGGAAGACCTCCGACTAACGCGATCAATAAGATTGATCCAAATGGCATCGCTCTAATTGGAGGAAGATAAAGATCTCACACTCCCCCATTTCTCCTTACTTATGAAATCTTCAATAAAAATGTGCACAATTGTTTGGTAGATTCTGGTGCTTCATCGAATATTTTACCCAAATCTATATGTGCCAAGTTAAATTTTCAACTACAGAAATCCGCAATGCGCATAGTTCAGCTAGATCGATGTCAAGTCGAAGTGATTGGCGAACTAAATCAAGTAACCATAAGGTTGTCATCCAACCCGAAGGTATGTCAGGTTATTGACATTCTAGTTGCCGATATCCCAGAATTCTATGGCTTAATTCTTAGCAGGGATTGGTCAAAAAAACTCCATGGATACTTCACAACCAACTGGTCGCACATGTGGCTGCCCTACAACGGTAAACCCAATCAAATAAAAGTTGAACGAGAGTTACATCAGAAGTACATAGTAACGGAGTTAGAGGGAGAAAATGAACCAGTAGCGTATAACAACAGCATTATTGGCAATTACTCGGTAGATTCTTTCCTCGGCAATTTCAATGCTCATGCGTCACCATATTTAGAACACTCTGTTTTGTCCCAAGTCGAAAATTTTTCTCGAACTGATAGTTTGAAATGTATCAATTTGCTAGATAAACCTGTAAATAAATCTTTGTTTTGGAAATTATTTTTTGATGGTTCTAGATCTAACGAAGGAGCAGGAGAAGGATGTGTTCTGATTAGTCCAGAAGGAGATAAAATCATGCTCACATGCAGACTCGAATTCGATTGCACAAACAATACAACAGAATATGAGGCTTTGGTTCAAGGCCTGTACAAAGCAATCAGGTTAAATGTCAAGTATCTTCAAGTTTTTGGAGACTCTGAGATTGTGGTTAAACATGTATGTAACACTATACATTTCTTATCGAGTCATTTAAAATATTATCAATCCTTAGTACAAGATCTGACTGATCATTTCATAGCGTCTAATATTTCTTCAATCCCCAGACTCCAAAATGCAAGTGCAGACCTTTTGGCTAACGTAGCTTCTAAATTCCTTCGGAAGATTTTAGTCCAGATAGATTCTCAATAGAATTAATCTTTAGACCATCAATTCCTGACAACATCACAAATTGGAGAGTATTCAATGACGATCTTGATATTGTAAATTTCCTCACATCTGAAGGATCCTACTCCAATCAAATAATTGACGAAGACTAGCACGATCGACAATTGCAACAAGATAGCACTAACAATGCTATACCTAGGTCGGTGGTCAAGTTAGAAGACTTATATGATTTGAAAGATTGGTTTAAGAGGTCTACCAATTCAAAACTCCAAAGTTCAACCTTGAACTACGAATTAGTAAACCTAGGAACCGATGCTAAAACACAAAACATTAATCTAGGCCTCGGCCTAGCCCCTGAAGAGAAAATAGCATATATTCGTCTTTTGAGACAATATAAAAATGTTTTTGCCTGGAATTATGATGAGCTGAAAACATACGACACTTCTATCATCCAACATACTATTCCCATGATCGATAATGAAAAACCTGTCCAACAAAAGCTGAGAAAGATCCACCCCAATTTAGAAAATCAGATAAAAACTGAGCTCAATAAGTTATTGAAAGCCAGAATAATCTTTCCCGTCAGACATTCCAAATGGGTCTCCAATATGGTACCTGTTAGAAAGAAAAACGGATATATTAAGATTTGCATTGACTTTCGAAACCTTAACAAAGCCTGTCAAAAAGATAATATTCCTTTACCACCTATGGAACAGATATTGCAGGGAGTGGCGGGCTCAGAACTAATGTCTTTCTTGGATGGATTTTCAGGATACAATCAAGTGTTGGTACATCCTGATGATCAATTGAAAACCACATTCAGAACTAAATGGGGCACATACGCATATCGAAATATGCCATTTGGTTTGATTAATGCTGGTGCCAGATTTCAGAGAGCCATGGACATTGCATTTAAAGGTTTAGTCAATAAATCTGTAGTAATTTATTTGGATGATATAACAGTGTACTCGAAGAAGCGAAGCGACCATCTCAAAGACCTGAAACAAATCTTTCAACAGTGTTTAAGGTATGGAATTTCACTTAACCCAAAGAAATCTTTTTTCGCACTAAGTGAAGGGAAACTTCTAGGATTCATAGTGTTAAAATCTGGTATTCACATTGATCCCGACAGAACCAAAGAAATTTCTGAAATATCCCTACCTCATAACAAAAAAGCCATGCAATCTTTCCTTGGTCAGATCAACTTTGTAAAGAGATTCGTTCCAGATTTTTCACGAATCATGTCTCCTTTGCAAACCATGATTAAAAAGAATTCAAATTTTAAATGGGGTCAAGATGAACATGAAGCATTCGACCTGATCAAACAAGCTATTATTAATGCTCCATCTTTAGCAACTCCAAATTTTTCAGAGCCTTTTATTTTATATACATTTGCTCAGATAAGTCATATGCTACGATTCTAACTCAAGCAAATCAAGAAAAAGCGGAAGCTCCAATTGCATTTTTTAGTTCAAATTTACAGGGTGCTGAACTAAATTATTCAGACGTAGAGAAACAGGCTTATGCTGTTTTCAAAGCGGTCAAATACTTCAGAACTTTCTTACTGAAAACCCATACTAAGATCATAGTACCATTTCCAGTGGTAAGGAATCTTCTAGTACAGAAGGATGTGGGTGAGAAAAGGGCCAATTGGGTTATTGCCTTACAGGAATATGACATTGAGATCAAACCAACAAACATTGTAAGAGGTCAAGGCTTCTGCAAAATGCTGGCTGGAGCAGCGCAAATTTCTGAAATTCCATCTGAAGAGGTACAAATGTGTGAGGTAAGCCTAAACGATGCAGGATCATTATATGCTGATATCATTTATTATCTTAAGAACGGGTATGCTCCTTCACACCTCGATCATACTAAGAAAAGAGCTCTAAGGTTGAAAGCCAACCAATATCAGCTCATAAATGATATTCTTTTTAGAAAATATTATGATTTTGTTCTTCTTAGGTGTCTTGAGAAAGATGAAGCTGAAAAAGTTTTGCAGGAACTCCACGACGGGCCGGCAGGCGGACACTATGCTGGAGATGCTACTACACATAAAATCTTACGCGCAGGATATTACTGGCCCACGCTATTTAAAGACTTGCACAGTTACGTGAGAAGATGTCAAGTCTGCCAAACTACTGCTGGAAGACAAAACAAGTCGTCACTGCCACTACAGCCGGTAAACATCGAGCAACCTTTCAGTCAGTGGGGCTTGGACATAATAGGTGAGATCGTTCCTCACTCCTCTAAGCAGCATAGGTACATCCTCACAGCAACAGATTATTTTACTAAGTGGGTAGAAGCAGTTCCACTCAAGACGACTAATTCTAAAAATATCATTGAGTTCATAGATCAATTTATAATCACCAGTTTGGATTGCCATCCACTTTAATGTTTGATAATGCATCATACTTTTTTGGAAATGCAAGGACTAAATTCGCACTTAAAGGAGGATTCAAACTTAAATATTTGGCCAATTACTACCCACAAGGTAATGGGCTAGCTGAGTCAACGAATAAAAACCTAATCAGGATTATTAAAAGAACAGTTGACCAAAATCAAAAGAATTGGCACAAGGCTTTGATATATGCTTTATGGGCAGACCGAATAATGCAAAAAGCTTCTATCGGCACTTCTCCCTTCAACTTAGTTTATGGGAAAGAAGTGGTTCTTCCGACTCACTTAGCAATTCTGTCTTTGTCTTTAGTACAATACATTGATGAGGTACCCACTTCCTCCTTACAGCTAAGAAAAATGGAAATAATTAAATTAGAAGAACAACAAGAACAAGCTAGGAAAACGCATGCTCATCATCAAGCACTAGTAAAATGCTCTTTCGATTCAAACATAATGACCAGAAAAGACTTTCAGATGGGAGATTTAATTTTAAAGTGGGACAAGGCTCATGAAGAAAAGGGTAAACATACCAAATTTCAAAGGATGTGGCTTGGTCCTTTTCAGATTGTAGAAGTCATAGGTCCATCAACATTTGTGTTACAGGATTTAGCAGGTAAGAGGGATCCTTTGCCTGTTAATGGACAAATTCTAAAGAAATATTTTCCATAGAAGATTATTCTTCTACTTTTGTAGAATAGTTGTTTTTTTCTTCTTCATAATAAAACCAGTTGTGAGTGGTTACATTAGGCATTTACGAAAAAGACACCAATTCTCTTTCAGATTTTGAACTTTTCACTTATATAAATAGCAAATCTTTTGGAAAACTGATCTTTATTATTGATAGATACAGTTAAAAACTTTAGCTTAGATATGATACTAGTTTCAACTTCAAAAAATTTGATGAAAGCAACCTTTAGTCAAGAAATTGTTTTATCTCAGTACAATGAAAGGTATCAATAACAAAATAAAGATTCTCTGTAGAACAACTATTTCCAAAAACTCTATTATTGTCGTCTAGAGCTATCCTAAGGAAACAATGACTTCCTCCCTGCTAAGGAAATTGTAGCTTTCAGAGGAATGATCCAAGGATACACTTTATCTTGAAGAATGAGAGGTCTCATCACGAGCTGGCTTATCATTATCACAGATATTATAACTTGCTGACTTTGCCAATACTGTACACCACAACAGGGAAATGACTCAAGATTGTTTCAATCAAAAGACAAGGGGTCTCATCGTGAGCCAGCTTGTTCAGCAAAGTTATAAATCAAGTGAATGATTGTGTCATAATTTTTCTACCAAACCAAGACATTGTTCTTTAAGAGTAAAAAGAAAATCAAAGCAATAAGTGTGGATATGGATTTTTCTTTGAAAATTGTAGGCCACCTTAAGTAGGATACAGGATCATTGATGGGTAACAGGTAACCCTGTCGAGGCTATAAACGCCTTCTGGCAGCAGAGGCTCTACCTACGACAAATGAGCATATTTAAAACTGGTTTACAAAGGAGACTTTGTTTTATCTTTACAAGACCAAGTAATGGATGATGTAAATACAAGGACTAGCCTGAGGAAGAAAATAATCAAAGTAGAAAATGGTTGAAACAAAATATCATTGACGGTTTAAAGCATAATGTACTTTATCTTTTCATAATAAAGTTTAATTTTCTGAAAAATTTTCTGTTTTGGAAGTTTGAAAGATTCAATAGAAAAGCAGAGATAACTGGTTCTTCCAAGTGAATCGCCAATCGTTGTGGCCACCAACAACCCCCCCTCCTTATTTAGTATTAGCAATAACACTAGATAAGTGGGGACCCTTAGTAAAAATTTGAAAAATCAATTAAGGCTCATGTATTTTACTCCTTAAGAAAACATCGCATCGCGCGAAGAATGATAGGACATTTCCTTATGAGTAAAAATGATAAACTGTGAAAGTGCGACGTGAATTCCATCGCATCACATGCATTAAGAAACGCTCACATTGGAAAACCTTAAAAAATCGCCGATATCCGATATGCGATATCGCATATCGCATATCGCAATGTAGCATGAAAAACACCTAACCATTTAACGATTGTAACGATCTGCGATTTTGCGATAGTGTGATACTGCGATCCGTGATTTTGCGATAGCACGATCAAACAACCTTGCAATAACACACCACAATGAAATTGCGATAATGCGATGCAAATCGCAGAAACATCCCATCACAAATTTCCCTGGCTCAATATTCAAGAAAAGTTTTCCATAAACCAAAAACTGGATACGCGCTTTAATGATAATTAATGAATGATACGCTAGTTGTTAATGAAAGATGGTTCTGTGTTGTTCGAAGAGTCAGATGGCATGTTTTTGTACATCCATAGAGCTTGAAGCTTTGTTGTCGATTTTTATTATCATTACTCTTTCCTCACTTACTGCAGGGATGAAAAACAGAAGTAACACAAAGCAATGTGCAGGAAGCCATGAAGGAAAAGGGTAAAGCTCCAATGCTCAAAGACAGAGAAAAGATGCCCTCATAAACGGATACCGCATGCAACAGAGTCGCAGATTCACAGAACGCTGCTGAGCTATCCATTACAGATCTTTCATTCACAGCCATGGTTGAATGAGTAGTTGAACAATGCTGATATCAATAGGCGGTTTAACGCTCAAGGTCAGAAGCTCACGAAAGCGGTATTTTTACAAATTTTGAAGCTTATACTTGATGAAGGAAAAGGCGCTAAAGGCGAAAAATGCATCAGAGAGGCCCGGATCAAAGAAAGGAGGTAGTTTCTGCATCGCTGAGAAAATTGCTCAAAAAGCAAAGCCTCTAACTGGTTAGTCACTTGTAAGCCCGGAGAATGCAAGAAAGCAATGGTAAAGAACAAACTGGAAACATAAAGCTGAAAGAAAAGGCAGAAGCAATGTGAGGATTAACCAAGTTGAACTTGGATTATTACCGGGCATACACAGTAAATCCACATAGCCAGAGGATGACTCTCGAGTATATCGTCGATTTTGCTGAAAAGATGTTGCCAGCTCTTACCATTTTTGTTTGCTTAGCACAACCAAAAGCAGAAGACAGTCAGCCAACTCTACCCAGGCAAATATTGAATGCTCGCAACATTAAGGAGCAAATGCAAAAATAGTTAGATATTAGATTTAATTTTTAGAAATAGTTTTGCTTAGAAAAAGGGCGGTCATTTAAACCGTATCCTGAATCTGTGTAATTAAGTTATTTAGTTAGTAGTATTTAAACCCTTCTCATGCATTTAGAGAAGGGTCCAGAAATTTATCAAAAAATTGTCCTCAGAACATGCACTTTTGCACCCTCAGAGGAGGTTTTGGTGAATGAATGGATCAAGATTTGTTGATGTTTGCATTTGATATCTGCTACTGATGTTGCACTTCTGTACTCTTAGTGTGTGTTAGAGCAAGGAGAGATAAATCATTGTTGCTTGAAGCTTATGAGTAGGACTAGTCATAAATGGTACTTTTATCTCTTGACCATTTCTACTTATATGTTAAAGTGATATACAGTTTTTAGTTGTTTATGTATTATTGCGTGAATGCTTGAGTTATCATTTGGCACTTTTGTATGGTGATAGCTATTTATTTATGCCTAATGTATGAATAGCTCATTATGCGATATGTTTTTCACAACTGTTTCGTCTAACTTTTTATGCGAAGTGGTTCATATCTATTGATTTCCTTTCTTATAATCGTTGAATGATCTTTATTACCAGTTTTTATTTGAAATCTCTTTAGATTGCATAATAGAAGAATTACATCTCGGGTTAGTATAGATTTAGATGTGTTGTTTATTAGATTACAGTAGCATAGAATTAAATTAGAGTTAGAATTAGAATATCTTAAATAGGAATTGTTAGATCAGCAACATCGAATTCTACACACACACACTCATAGATTGGGAAACTGGTCCCATTATCCCCAGTTAGACCTGCTATACAAAACGGATAAGGAGCTGCCAACCAAGGTCCGGACCGGGCGGGTATCCCCCTTGTTGTCGACCTGATTTTTGGGCCTTCAACAGGAAGATAAAGAGGAAACTGAGCCAAAAGAAAATCCACCCTTTCATGAGAGACTATCCAGGACAACACAGCCCACCCCAGAAGAAATTGAACTTCTAGGAGAATTGAAACAGTTATGTGTAAAGATACCACTTCTCTAAGCCATAAAGGACGTGCCCATATACAATAAGATGATCAAAGAGAAGTGCTTCAAGCATCCAGGTAGGTGCAAGAGAGATGCCCCAACCATCAATGTCATAGGACAATTGTCTGAGCTAATGTTGGGGCAAGTAATCAATCCGAAATATTTAGACCTTGGAAGCCCAGTAGTTGATGTCGACATCAATGGCACCATGATCCCACATACCTTGATTGATCTGGGAGTTGCCATTAATGTGATGACAAAGAACACCATGCTCAAGTTCAAAATCCAGGGCTCCTTGAGAAAAACCATGACAGTACTACAGCTAGCAGACCGCTCCACCATCACCCCTGAGGGATTGTGTAGGATGTGATGGTCTCCATTGATTCTTGGGAGTACCCTACTGATTTTTTGGTTCTCTAGCCAAAAGCAAAGCTCAGTGGGTATCCTCTCATCCTGGGAAGACCTTGGTTGGCCACTGCCAATGCTTACATCAATTGTCGAGCTAGGAACATGACTATCAAGAATGAGCATATGTCCAAGTAGCTAATCCTATACCCTCCTACGAAACCCCTTCTAGAACATGACCTACCTCTCTGGTTGGAGGAGGAGAATGAGGATGAAGTCTATTCTCCACCACTGTGTGCAATAGAAACTGCCAAGGGGGGGGGGGGGGGGGGGGGGGAACCACAAAATGAGGATGATATCATTGAAAATTTAATTCAGAACCCACCCCCGAGTATTTTTCCATTAGAAGATCTAGTGAAAGAAACCCAAGACAATCCCTTAACTGATCTCTGTGCGGCTGAGCCGACCTCTCTCCATGTTAAGAATATAGAGTTCGGCCTAGAAAGAACCTTGAAAATAAAGTCATCCCTATCCACCTCCCAAGAGAAGGAACTATGTAGCTTATTGAGACAACATTTGGATGGCTTCGCTTAGAGCTATAAAGAGATTAAGGGAGTGCACCCTTTAGTTTGTACTCATCACATTTACATTAAGGAAGATTTTAGACCAGTTAGGTAGCCTCAAAGGAGGATGAATCCAGCACTTAAATACGTTGTCAAGGAAGAATTGCAAAAGTTACTGGATGCAAGATTCATCTACCCCATCTCTGACAGTGAATGGGTCTCTCCTTTGGTGCTAGTGCCAAAGAAAAATGGCAAGCGCAGGATCTGTGTCAATTATCGGGAACTGAACAAGGCCACTAAAAAGGACCATTTTCCTTTTCCTTTCATAGATCAAGTGTTAGATGGTCTGGTGGGAAAACGTTTTTCTCCTTCCTGGATGGATTTAGCAAGTAGAATTAGATTCAAATCAGCCCAGAATACTAAGATAAGACCACTTTCACTTGTCCTTGGGGTACCTTTGCATATCGGGTCCTTCCTTTTGGTTTTTGCAATGCTCCCGCCACTTTCTAGAGAGCAATATTGAGTATATTTTCCAAACTGGTTCATTATGCAGTGGAAATATATATGTATGATTTTACTCCTTATGGTTCTAACTTCCAAGAAGCTTTATCTAACCTAGGAAAAGTTTTGGACAAGTGTATTGAAATGAACCTATCCCTTAGTCCAGAAAAATGTGAATTCTTAATGACTGAACGGACTGTGCTAGGTCATGCAATATCTCAATAAGGATTGAAAGTGGACCCCAACAAAATTTCCATCACCCAAAGGGTCCCACCTCCTCAAAAGGTGAGAGATGTCCGAAGTTTCCTAGGCTTAGTGGGATATTACAGAAGATTCATTAAAGATTTCAGTAAGTTAGCCTCTCCATTGTTTGGTCTTTTGGGAAAAGATGTTGAGTTCATATGGACTGAAACTTGTCAGGAAGCCCTAGATACCTTGAAAAGAAAACTTGTGACTGCCCTAATTTTGAGAGGCCCAAACTGGGCCCTACCTTTCCACATTCACACCGATGCCTCGAACAAAGCAATAGGAACAACCTTAGGGTAAGTTGATGAAAAGTTACCTTATGCCTTATACTTCATATGTAATAATTTGTCCAAGGTGGACTTAAACTACACGGTAACTGAGAAGGAACTCCTAGCTATAGTACATTCCTTAAATAAATTCAGACATTACATCATAGGCTATCAAACCTTTGTACACACTGATCATGCTGCAATTAGGTATCTAATGAACAAACCGGATGTAAATTCTCGCATTATTAGGTTGTTGCTTTTATTGCAGAATTTTGATTTAACCATTGTTGATAAGCCTGGTAAGGAAAATGTTATTGTTGACTTTTTATCTAGAGTAAATCTGCCTGCAGGTGAGGAAGGAATGGTGGATGATCAAATTCCAGATGAGCACCTATTTGCTATCTCAGTACTCTCTCCATGGTTTGCTGATATAGAAAATTACTTGGTTTTAGTACAGTTCCCACCACACCTGTCCTCCAAATAGAAGAGAAACATCATGAGGGAAAGTGCCCCTTTCACCTGGATTGGGGGCAATCTCTTCAAAATTGGCCTAGATCAAATTTTGACAAGATGTGTTAGGGAGGAGGAAGTTTTTGAAATTCTCCTGACCTGTCATGATGGGCCTTGTGGAGGCCATTGTGCAGCAAAGAGGACTACCTTCAAAATTTTGCAAGCAGGTTACTATTGGCCCACTCTTCATCAAGGTGTGAAGAGATATATCAGCCAATGTTATCAGTGCCAAAGGATGGGGAAACCTACTCCAAAGGATGAGATGCCCATGTAGCCTCAAGTGACTTTTGAGCCATTTGAGAAGTGGGGCATGGACTTTGTGGGTCCTATCAACCCTCCTTCAAAACAAAAACAATACATCATTGTGTGCGCTGATTATCTGACAAATTGAGCAGAGACAAAGGCAATCAAGGTAGAAACAAAAGAAAAAGTAGCTGAGTTTCTAAGAGAGAACATCTTCTATAAGTTTGGGTATCCAAGAGAACTGGTTACAGATCAAGGAAGTCAATTCACTTCCAATTCGATTGAAGACCTGCACACACATCATAAAATCAAGCACAGGACTTCCACCCCTTACCATCCACTAGCCAATGGGTAGGTGCAAGTCACTAACAGAGCTTTGGAAGGAATTCTGACCAAGGTAGTGAGTAGCAGCAGAAACGATTGGGTAGATAGATTGGTTGAGGCCATCTGGGCCTACAACACCACATGGAAGACCACCAGTGGGTTCACACCCTATGAACTAGTCTATGGGAAGAAGGCTTTGTTGTTAATAGAGTTTGAATACAATACACTAAGGATGGTAGCTCAGCTGGACCTAGACCTCAGCCATGCACAGGAGGAAAGACTACTCCAGTTCAATGGATTGGATGAACAAATACTACAGGCCGTTCTCCGCAGAAAGGTAATCCAGCTTCAAAGGAAGATATTGCAGGACAAAAATATCAAGGAGAAGCAATTCTGAGAAGGAGATTGGGCACTGCTCTATGACTCAAGGTATAAATATTTCAAAGGCAAGCTGAGAACAAGATGGCTGGGACCCTACACTATAGAAAAATGTAATGACAATGGTTCAGTTCTGATCAAAACCATTGATGAGGAAGCTGTCCCCATGCTTGTCAATGGACATAGGTTGAAAAATTACAAGACGCCCCTCTCCATGTAAGAGTTCATTGGAGATCTGAATAATACAATGATGGTAGTGGAGCAGGTCTCAACCTCCACTCGACCTACTCAGTAAGAGAAAAAAAAAAAAAAAATAAGGACTCAAGTGAAAACCTCTATGAGGTGCTTGAGTCCCATCATTGGGTTGAAAACCTCTTTTGAGGCGGCCAGTGATGACAAAAACAAAAAAAGATAGAGAGTAAGATCCCCGGGTGAAAATCTCTCTTAGAGGCACCTAGTGCAGGCAAGTATGGTGAAAACCTCTTGGAGGCTCCCTAGTTGTCTTTTCAAAAGAAAAAGAGAGAAAAAATGAAGAGAAATTGACTTTTAAAATGCATTGCAGGTTACAAGTGGACCACAGGATGCAAGAGGAAATGCCACAAAGCCTATTACATATCCTCTATCCTCTCCTCCATCATTTCTGACCTTTTTTTTTCACCTCTCTATGTTTTTTTGTGAAGACTGTTTATCCTACAGGAGGCCCTGTGTATCCTACAGGAGGCTCCTATAGAAATCACAGAGAGTCTGAAATAGCTTTTAAAAACAGTTTGAGGACCTGGGGATTTTCATAGAGAGCATGTAGGCCATCCTACAGCTATCCATCCTAACCATCCATCCCACACCTGCACCACCTCATTTCCATTGATTTATTTCCTTCTTGTAGCAAAACCACATAAACCAGTTTAACAAAAAAATGAAATAAAAAGAACAACACCTCCACAACTCACCTGCAGCTTACCAAATATCTCTCCATTGCCATCAATATCTTTAGTAGCATCGTCACAGCTCCTAGCACAAGAATGAGCTAAAAGCTTTAGAGGGAGAAGCAGCTACAGGAGCTCTTGTAAGATTTACGGTAGCAGCTGATCCCCTTAAAATCAAGCTCCAGCGGCAAAATAGGTGCAGCTATAGGAATGCAGAGGATGTCCGAAGCAAGACTCAACTAAAGTGCATCAGTAGAAAACAAACAAGCCACATATCAAGAAGCAAAGAGCATATAGCAGAAGGGATACAGGCATGCAACACTGAAATCCGAGCATGTAGCAGCAACAGAACCACGCAGCATGAACATTCGACCTACAGGTAAGTGTCTAACCCTATCCTCTATTGCATCTATATAATTCAAAAATTGCATGAACGAATGAGATTGCTAGGGTTAAACTAGAAACGTGGCCAATTAACTGGCCACCCTCATCCAGTTCGACTGTGCTCATTTGGAGATCCCACACAAGTGTGCCTAGTCAACTCATAGAAAATCTAAAAAGGCAAGTAGTGGCGGGTGTATAAACTCCGATGCAAATGATGGGAAGTGATTGTGGGCAGAAGTCATGATGAGTCATGATGACACAGTAGTGGGGACCAACAGTTCGAATAATGGTAATGTACCCTTTTTTCCACCTCACATCATCACCAGAAATATCTCGAGTAAACATAAGTACTCCTCCTCGAACTTATTCACCACCTTTGTTTTCATTTTATCATCATCCCCGCAGCTGTAGCAAGATCCATACCACCTCCATAGCCTCAAGACCATCATTCTCTGTCGTTTTCAACCCTCCTCCTCTTATCAGTGTTCTATAGAATCATTATCAGATTCTACAGGAGCAATAACAGGTTCTACAGGAGAACCTACAGCCATTTCTATAGGGGGGGCAGTAAGCAGTTTTACAAAAGGAAACATGGGGTTTTTGCTCAAATTCAGACCTGCAGAGGTAGGCTCTGCACAAACCCAGCTTTGATATTCATATGTACAAGGAATGATGCAATTTTAAGGAAGAATTAAGCCTGAAAAGAAGAGGAATTGCATTAAAAAATTATGCCTATTTCTTAAAAAAAAAAACACAGTTTTTTATATGTTTGCCGTCTCTGCAAAAATTGTTGTCTCCTTCTCCACCTGGGGGTGTTCCAAAATATTATAAACATAATGACATGGGGATTCACGAGGAAGGAACCCATAAATTCAGTCAAGCCCCATGAACATCCCGAGGTAGTAACCATTTTTAACAGAGCCAATTGCATGCCATTTTTAGAAAAATTTAGAGGGTATGATGAAGAAGTGACTCAGGAGTTTGTCCTTTCCTTGGTACCACACTCAAAGACCCATGCCATTGTTACTTTCAGAGGTCCCACCATGGAAATCAGCCCAAAATTTATCAGTAGGGTTACCAATCTTCCACTTGGACTACCCTGGAGCAAAGATGAAAAGCCATTGGGTGAAGTTGGCAAGAAAAACTTCTTCCAACCAAATGAGCATCCTGTAGAGGATAAAAATGGCATCAAGAGAACAAGCATACCTTACCCTTGGGATAAGGTTAGTTACCAAATTATCAAGTACATTTCCTGTGAAGGGAGGTATAGCATAGTTTATGGTTACCATTTCAGATTTCTACATGAGCTGAGATATGGAATGGATATTCCCACACCCCAAAAACTCAGCATTCCTTATTTTCTCCTACAATCCCTTATAGACTCTAGCATTAAATTGAAGGCAGGTGGTCTAGATCAAGTGGCTCACCATGGACTAATTAAACCGTTGGTGGAAGAAGCCCTACACACCTTCACAATCCCATAGCCTGGGAGATATTCAGAAATATGACAGGAGAAGATGATATAAAAGCCCTTACATATGACCCCAGTTGTTCTGAAAGTGAGGGGGAAGAACAAGAAGGCGAAGATAAGGAGGAAACAAAAACAGAGAAGGGAGAACCTAAAATAAAGAAGGAAGAACCTAAAACATGGAAGGAAGAGACTAAATCAGAGGAGAAAAAGACCAAAGCAGAGAAGAAGGAACCTAGGATAGAAAGAAAAATACTAAAACAGAAAAGAAAAAGACTAAACCAGAGAAGAAAAATACTGAAGTAGAGAAGGAAGAAATTAAACAAGATGAGAAGGAAACCAAAACAAAGCTAGAGGAAACAAAGCTATCAGATGCAAAAAAGAAAAAAGAAGAGGAAAAGGGGGCAAAGAAGACAGAAGTGTCTCCTAAGACACTAGAAAGGGAAGTAGCAACTGTTCTTGTTGCCCTCAGCACCCCAGTTAAACCCAAACAAAAGAGGAAAAGGCAACCATCAATGTATTTTAGGGCTCAAAAAAGAACAAGAATAAAAATAGGGAAGCCACAACCATCCTCAAAAGAGCCTATCATAATCGAAGATTGCCCTACTGTCAAAGGGGAAGAATCTCCATCCAAAACCCCCATTACTTATGAAAGAGGAAGTCCTAGATCTTCCACTTGGAAGGAAAGAATAAAACTACAGGACTCAAAAACAGTCCTACAGGAGGTACAGAGTGCTCTACAAGAGACCCTAACAAAGCTACAGGAGACTGAGAAACTTGAGAAAAGGGTAGAAGAGCAGACCAAGGGGAGGGATGAAACAACAGAGATATAAGAACCTGACCCTAGTGTTATAGACATTTTTGGTCACTGCAACCCCAATCATAATTATCCATAAAACAAGGGCTCCTAAGTCCCTAAAAGTGTTGTTCCAACCCCTAAAAGAACAAGGTCAACTGATTACAGCATCTCCCAGAAGTTCTCCATGAAAAAATACTCAGAACTAGTCAAAACTGGACCATCTCACCTGCTCCATGGTCAAAGTGCGCTGCATCCCACCTAAATGCACACGAGAGGTGCAATGCATACTGAAAATCCCTTCCATGGGGTGCGATGGGCGAGAGTGGACAAATGGCAGGGTCAATCTGTGAGGTGGGGGATCATGGAATCTTCCAGAAACTTCTCCTATGACACTTGCCTCTCTGCATTTGCCCAGGGATGAGTAAGAGATCATCAATCTCCAAGTGGAACCAAGAACTATCAGAAAGAGGACACTAATCAAATCTCAGAAGCTGACTCACCCCCCTTGCAAGCATCTATATATGGATCCCTCATCCCAAAGATCCGGAGGCTCAAATTTTGTATCTTGTAAGGAAGTGCTGCTGGTTTCTTGGTGTAATATCATAGTGTTGGGTGATCTAAGCTTTTCATGAGGTGAAGAAGGGCTTTCTTGCTGAGAGGATGATGCTGGGTCAGAACAATTGGTTGTAATCCTCTTTGCTATTCTTGATTATTAATAAAGCTATTCGAGTTTTCCTCCACATTCTTGTATGATTGATGATATATGCATTTGTGTGGTCAATATATATCTGGTCCTATATTTTTTATGATAGTAGATCTCTGTTCTTAGATAGTGTTATGCTGCTTTGATTCTACAGGTACTCTTTGAAGCTGGGTAAACGAGGAAGCAAGTGGCAAAGATCTATCAGAAGGGAGAGGAATCAAGCAAGGAACCAAGCGCAAGACAGAGGTTGGTCTCCTTCTTTCCCCTCTTATCTACCTCTCATAAAGGAAAACGAAAGTGGTTTTAGTTTGTTTGTTTCTAAGGTAGCTACCAGCCTTAGTGGGACTAGCAGCTCTGCATAGACACTAGATTTCCCGATAACAAAATGGCGGCTCCACTGGGGAGCGAATATATTGTTTGTCTATCTATATTTGTTTGCTTTACAAACTTACAGACGGACCCTGAAGTCAAGCCAGCTAGCCTTCGACCTGCATTTTCTATGCAAGTGCAAAGTAGATCAATGTTGCTTCAGTCTATCTCCGGGTTTTGTTTATGAACTGAACAATCGATTTACAAGCTCTCTAATTGCCCTTGTGGTGGCTCTAGTAACCTCCTTAGATCTACCCCTGTGATTTATTTACTGATTATCACTTGCTCAGCCTAAATCCCTGAACTATGCTACAAACTGTGATCAAGAACTGGATCAAAAGTCTCGCACTGTACCATCACACCCTCCCTTCAAGGATATCAGTATGCATCGCACTTCTCGTGTGCTGTAGGTGGGATGCATACTGGAATCCTTGTGTAACAGGTGCGTTGATCAGAAAGGGCTAATTTTGCCTTCAGACTTTGGTTTTTTCACTCTTTTCAGCTCTATTCAGGAGTTTTACTTTCTGTAGTCAGTATACCTCTGTTGGAGACCCCCTTCCTTGCCATTATTCCACCTCTATTGTGCAAAGAACAGTAAATGTTTTTATGTATTTTGATCCATTTTCAGTTATCTTTTACAAAGAAGTAGCGTAATTGAACTGTCGTTTCTTGATTTGGAAGTGTTGCAAGTGTCATTTTCAGTCATAGAAGAGAATCCGATTGTTCTTGATAGTCAATTACACTGTTACTCTTGTATTTGATTTGAATTAATAGTTTTTCAAGTGTCGAAAGCAAGTTTTCAATTCCAAATAACAAAATGTCATCGCTGCCTTCATTTTGTCTTGAAAAGAAACTTGTTAGTAATGTCACTTTGAAAAATAATTTAGATTTCCGCTTAGCTTTCTTTTTATCATTCACACATTAAGAAGGCTGAAAACAAATACATGCATGTGCATTTGCATTTAGACTGTTTTTTGGTTTGATTTAGGACAGTGCATATAGTGTGTGCTCTCTGCTCTATGTTGAAAGAATATCGTATCTCTTTCCTTAGTAGCTAGGATTTTCATTGCAAAAAGAAGATTAAACGATTGTTGATCATCTTAGATTGCATTTTAGGAAATTGTATATCTACATCACGCGGTGAACCTGAAAGGAAAATTTCTTAAGCAAGATCAACTGTAAAATAAATTTAATGAACCTAAAAACACTTTGGAACCTAACGCACAACATTTAGAAGTCTAGGCTAGAGATGTATTCCGGCGTCGTAAAGCCTGGTAACTGTTGTTTTCATTGTTGGTTGGGTGATTCCTCCACTTTGAGACGATAAGTGCCAGTACGGACTTGTGCTCCCATGTACCGTCGAGTATATATTGGGAGACCACAATAGGCTTTATCCTTTATCCATAGGAAGCCGTGTCCGTTGCCCTATCGATCGCAATGCACTGAACATAGCATTCAGGAAGATTGACTGCCGTACCGTAAAAAGTATTCTGCAGTTTTGCGATTGGTTTGGTAATCCCTCTGTCTAGATTTCCAGAGTAGCCTCTTTCGTCCTTTTCAAACTCCTTAAAGGAAAAGGTCCATCTGAGCACTTGTCACTTCAATCTCATTAAAAAGCGAAGGCGACTAGATTCATCTTTTGTTTTTTCTCAACTCTTAAAAATTGAAAAAACAAGTTGTGTCAGAGCGTCTAAAATTCATTTAATTCGGAAACATATTTCCCCTTGATTTTTAGTTGATCGAGTAATCCGCAATTGTGGAAGAAAGTCAATTGAAACCCCATCGTTCGCGGAGACTTACGAGTCAACCATCTTTGTCTCTAGAATCAAAACTGTTACAGACAAAGCGAACTCGTTTAACCGGTTCCAAATCCCCTGGTAAAGTTAGAACAAGTGTTCCAACACCATCAGAGGCTCCGGTTGCTCCAAACATTTCTGGTATCCCTGCCTTTACAGAAGAAGTTTCGTAGCCACCAAAGGATAGTAGAGCTGATCCTAGTGTGAAGGCAAACACTTGTATTACTGAACCAGCTCCATCTATAGCTGATTCGGAAGGTGTTATTCCCCAAACATCGGTCGCTGCAGATTCTATACCTTCTTCGGCACCAGAAATATTTTACGGACCTGATGGTCTACCTTTTCCACCTATTCTGATTGCTATAGAAGAGATTGTGGAGGATCCTCCATCTAGTACTCCATCGCAATTTGGAGTCGGGATCACCCTATATCCTTCTTCATCAGAAATTAGTCTACTATTATTGGAAGCTCCTGTAGAATCGCTAGGAAATCTTTTGGATAGACTAGAAATGTCTGAACAACCATCGACATCTAGGACTGTGTCATCCGACACAACAATGGCAGAACTTCCTGCTGTCACTCCAACAATGTTCGTTGGCATACCATCTATCCCAACTAGCTCTCAATCGCTAGATGGGGCCCACTCAGGGGCTATTTTGACAGTATGGTCCGTTCCTGTTTGTTCATCTGGAATAATATCCGGGAACTCTTACGTTGAGTCTCAACAAATTGACCCTTCACGGTGTCAATTTGGGCAGTCCGGTCCTCAAGGACAAACAATTCCTTTGAGTACCGGATTACCGCCGTATGGGGGGCAATATACCCTTTCATTGTCTCCAAGAGGACAACCATACGAGAGTTCACAACAAAATTCAGGTTATGCTGGAATTACATCTAGCGGTTGGGTGCCAATACTGCCTCAACAACCAAGAGTTGTATACTCGATGCAACAATGTTTACCTATGTCTAATATACCAACTACGCTGGATATTGTGACGGTGTTGCAAGTACAAGCGTTGCCTGTTGTATGCCAACCTTAGGTTTCTCAGGTTGTAATGCAACAGCCTCTTTTCCCTGTGACTCAACCACAATCGCCAGCTAGTGGAATGACACAGGCCCAAACGGGTACAATTACCCCTCATCTTCGTCAAACAGCCAGTATTGGACAACAGCACATGGCTTCACAACCATGGCTGGTGCAATATCAACAACCACAATTCCAACAAGTTTACCAAGGATCCGAGCAACAAATCTTTGCAAATAATGGGCAGCCGTATATTCAAAACGGTCAAAATCAACCATTCTACAATGGTTATGCCCATCAACCTTACCAAAGTTACCAACATCAAATGCATTATGCTGGTATGCAAAGACCAACTGCTCAGGCAATTCCATCTTATCCAGGGTATGCTTCGCCAAACCTGAATCAATAGTTACCCTTCGTGGCGACTGTTAGTGCTTGAAATTTCACCTCAGGCTGAGAAAGGTAAACCTCAAGGCAACATCAAACCACTTAGCCTCGTAGCTAGCCCTACGAGGCAGGAGAGGGCTCTCTCCGGTCTATCTCGGTCAAAATCTTCAATGGGCAAGATAACCAATAGGGTAACACTGATTTTAGGCTAGTAAACTGATCAAAAGGATTGATTCGGGATTTTTAGGATTTTTTGGTGGCAAATTGGGGAGATGGCAATTTTGGGTGCGGGGATTGGACACAGTTTCTGCAGGGGGTTCTTTGGGGCGAGGTAGGAGACAGTATTGATGCCTTTGATAGAGGTGGATGAATGAGAATGACAGGTGAGGAGCTAAGGAGAGCAAGCAATAACCTTGAATTCCCCTTAAACAGTAGAAAACATTGATATTAAGCAAACTTAAAAGCAGAGCATGACAGTCATGAGTTCTACTTTAACACTTCATTTGCCTAATGTGCAGAAGGAAAAGTAAGGAAATGATTCACATAACACACTTACAAGTACAAAGAGAAACACACCATCAACACATGTGTCCACAAGAATCCCAAAAAGGACTGCAAAACCCTGGTCTTCCTTTGCCAAAAATTGCAGAGATACAGTGAATAATACAATAATAGCTTCTCCCTCAAGAGTCCAACCTTCCAACCCCTAAAAATGACTAAGAAAATACATAGTATAGGCAAGCTAACACCTTTCCTTGCCTCTAGGGGTCAAGCTCATCCTTCTAGGAGCTGTTTCAATGAATTCTAAACTAAGCACTGAAAACTAGGCAATCAAAACAACTTGCCTCTATAAGCTAGGAAACCAATTCATTCATTAAATGCATGCTATTTCATGAATGAATCTTCTAGAGAAGGTAAATAAGTGTCATATCAACATGAAAATACATAAATTACATCAAAGAGGATAATAATCCACCCCAAAAAGTCAAACAGGGTCAAACTGCGTTTTTCTGAGCTGTACACTGAAATTTGGAGAAATTTCCCTGACGAGTCACGCGCCTCTGCCTGACAGATCACGCGCCTTTGGGACCACTTTTGGGGCACTTCCAGGTGTCAAAATTGAGCAAGAGTAGGCTTGTTGGAAAGTTCTGTGAGTCTAGTTTCCAACCCAGCTGGAATTTCTGAATTTGGTGGTCATTTGCCCCTCCAAAATTCCAATCTCCCAAGATTGCTTTCTGTGTCTCAAAAATGTGGCAGAAAGTCATTTTTTGCTTGTTTTTTGACTTTCTGGAGGCCCAAAACTTCATAAAATCTCTTGGCCATGGATGAGCATATGTAACTTCTCATGAAAAATCTGGAAATGCTGAGTTTTTGCTAAATGGAGTTGCCAGGATGAAGGGTCGCGCGGGGGGTGAGACCCATTCATGGAGAAAACCTGTAAATTGCCTGAAAAAAAACCAAAATTGACCCAAAATGTTCAAAATTTCTTGGGATTTGTGCTGTGACTGAGCTATTTAGTGACTTGCTCCTTCAAGGAAGCCTCAGCCAAGATGTGGAGGGGATCAGGCCTTTTTCTCCTTTTTTGTGCCTTGGCCAACCGCCTTTGGAGCACTTTCATCTTCGCCTTGCACACATGCATCCGTGCCCAATAATGGTTTTTCATGTTCCGGAGCAGGCTCAACTTCTGGTGTTGACTCATGATCATCACTTTGCTCATAATCGGTTTCGGTTTCTGTCATGATTTCAGGGGCAAAGTGACTGAAATGTACTGCTGCTTCTGCTTTGAAATCTGCTGTTTTAACTGTTTTGAAATGCTGTTTCAAGGGGACAAGTGGCACAAGGGAAATGTTAGGGAAGGGAGACTTGGAAGGGAAATTGGGAAAAATATATGAAACAGGGGTTAAAGAGAGGAATCATGACATCAACATCATCATACAATTTCATTTGCAAGGATGTTATGGAAGGTAGGGTTTAGGGTTTGATTTTTGATTCTTAGGGAAAAGGGGTAGAGTTTAGGTTTCTTTCACAAATTTGGAAAGGAAATTTACATGGAATCACAAGGAATAAGAAATGGGAAATGGGGAGAAAATGATAACAAGGGGATACCTTAAAACAGCATATAAACCCAAGCCATTTTTACAACTTTAAACCAAAGCAAAGTGGAGCTTTTCATTTGCAAACGAAGGCCTTTGAGAATGCAATCATGATTTCCTTTAACCATGGCAAGCAAGAATTGTTTAAGATCGAGGGCCTACCTTACGGAGTATGGCGATTTGTGCCTCCTTGGTGAATTTGCAGGCGGTTTTACAAAGAGGGCGCTGATGGGTCGCGCGCCTCACCCAACGGGTCACGCGCCTCTGACGGGTCGCGCCCGTTATAATTTTGCACTGGCGGAGGGCGCTCAATGGGTCGCACGCCACTGACGGGTCGCGTGCCTGTCCAGCTCACAAATTTCGCCCAATATCTCTTGCAATCACTTGCTCTATGATTTAGATGCACAATGGGGCTCGATGGAGGGATATTGGGACTTTTATAACCTTATTTGAATTAATTTCATGCCCAAACCCACTTTATAATGTTTTTCCTTGACACTTTATAAACTTGACTTTTTGGTTTCCTTTTGTCCTGAAATTGACTGATTTGATGCTTTTCTTTGATAATTTTTTTGCAGGGGTAGCATCTGAGGGATCTTGGCAAGGGAGCCAGGGTTGCGTGTTGCCTTTCAAAGAATTTTTGAAGTTTTACCATTTTTTACAAAATTTTGAAAAATGACCTTGGCTTTAAAAATAGGGTTTTTAAATCCAAGGTGAAATTTAACTGTACAAGATAGAATCTTTCGAAGAAATACTTTGAAAATCATCCCTCTGGCTTGCTGGGCACTTATTGACCTTCAGAGACATGACCTTGAAGACAAATTTGACCTAAACCCTAGACCTAGAAATTTTGACCTCAAGACAAGACAAGTAACCTTGAAAAAGTTTAATAACTGAAACAACTTGATCCAGCAGTGCCAAGAGGGGAATAAAGACACCAGCTCCTCCATCAGGGTTATGGCATGCCTAATGGAATGCAAGACACTGATGAGACACCTACTTATGAAAATGCAAAGAGCTTTGATCGCTGATGGAGGGCTACTAGACCGACTCTAACAGCGACTTTAGAGTTACCGAATCTAAATCGGCTAACGAACGATCCAATTGCTTATGCCCCTTGGTGGCCAGCTATTCCACATAAACTTCCATCAGATATTCCTAAATTTAATGGAAATCTGGGTGAAGACCCATCGAATCATGTGATGACCTTTCATCTGTGGTGTTCATCAAACACCCTAAACGATGATTCGATTAGGCTTTGCCTTTTTCAGAGAACGTTAACTGGTCTGGCAGCAAAATGGTATATCGAATTACCTAGAGCTTCGTTTGATAACTTCAGTACCCTAGCCACAACCTTTTTAACCCATTTTTAGTTACCCATAAGGTACGAAATGGGAATAGAACTCCTTACCAATTTCAAACAAACGACGGCCACTCCCATATCTGATCATATTGATGAGTGGTGACGTCATCGTAGAATGGTAAAAATGTTTGTTCTTGATCAGCTTTTAGCTTAATGGTTTATTAAGTCACTATTACCTTCCATTACAGAAGATGTGGCAAAAGGAGGAGTCATCACCGAAGAGCAAGTTATTGCTCGTGCGCAATATTTAGAGTTGATTTATACTCAGTTTGGCACGCTCTACAATAAAATCCCTAACGCTCCCAGACCGGAATTTTCCGTTCCTCCTCCTCCTAAATCAAACAATGACTCTCATGCCGGCGATGGTGTGATTGGTACGACAGACATGAAATCAACAAAGGCTACATCTAAGAAGGCTCGTAAGATTTCTGGTCAAAATGAAAAAGAAGAACTTCTCGCCTCGGAAGTAAATGTCGTCTCAACTGATAAAGGCAAAGAAACCAAGCAACCAGGAGGCAAGAAGAAAAACAAAGCAAAGAAGAAGAAACAGGAGGAATCATCACTTGAAAAATCTTCTGCAAACCCTTATGGAGATAAGAAACAAAATCGTCCATGTCTTATATGCGATGAGGATCATTGGACAAGAGAGTGTCCATATAAACCTAAGCTTAGAAAATTCTTTAAGAATTCAAAAACCTCGGCGGTATTGACTGATCCGTTTCCAAATCCAGGAACAAATCTGGTTGCTAGTCACAATGCTTCCCCGTCCCAAGTGTTGATGTTGTCGGTTTCGAAACAACAAAATGATGCTTTGATAATGACAAGGAATAAATATTACTGGAACCCACAACTGTCGAATAACAAGGATAAAGATCAACCTAGTAGTTTGACAACAACTTCGATAGGAGTTGCGCCGCCCATCACTCCAGAGCTAACAATAAAACCACCAAAGGGAGTAGTACATAAGTCAACATTTAATCCTCATGCCAGAGTAGCACAGCATTATAATATAGTGGAAGATCTGGCCCAATCGCCATCCACTATGTCGACACTTGAGGTACTGCAAAATTGCCCCTCCCAAAAGCAGACTTTATTATCAACAATAGGTGGGATATACCCAAAGGATTCTAATCTTGTGTCCTTTAATCACAAAGGATATGATCCTCAGTTACCAGCTCAACTAGCTTTCCTCATTCAACTGAAAGCCCTCAACAAAACTGTTCATCGAACAATTATTGATGAGGGGGAATCTACATGTATTATGTCGATGAGTTGTTGGAAAACTTTAGGATCTCCAACCTTGTCGCTATCTTCGACGACATTAAAAGAATTTCATGGACGAACATATACCCCATATGGGATTTTAAGTAACTTGTAAGTTGAACTGGGGGGAAAAACAGTGGAAATAGATGTCGAAGTAGTCGACGGAAACCTCGATTACAACATCCTACTGGGAAGGCCCTGGATATATGCTATGGTTGTAGTTGTGTTGACCTACTTTAGGAGGATTGCATTTCCTTTTCAAGGAGGAATTACAATCGTCGACCAACAAACATTTCTCCCCAATAGTTCCCAAGTTACGGGAAGCATTCTGATGATCCATGGAAGCCCCCATTCACTTCAAAATATCGGAGTAGGCCTACTAAAAGACCCTATACTAATGGGGACTTTTGCCCTCCCGCCTCCAATAAATCTGGTGGAAGTGGTGACAGTAGGAACCTACAATATGATATCTTCTATTCAAAAGATCTCAGAAAATGATATTAACATGGATCAACTGCAAGTATTGCCTCCAAGCCCAATAGAAATATTGTAGCAATCAATGTTTTTGGCATGGGAGGCAGACCCAAATCAACGCTCATCAAGCGTTTGGATAGATAGGTCTAAAGAATATGACACCCCTTTAGATCCTTGGTCGCAAGTGCATTACATCGACGAAGGAATTGTTCTGTCAATGATAATTGACGGGGCGCCATGGGAAGACTACCACCATCGTTCCCATCTTCCGGATTGTCAAGAAGATAATCCTGATGACCTTCATCATCCTTCAGTTTTTGATTTCCTATCAAATACTGTAAACACAGTGGATTTCAAGCAGAACTTATCCAATATTGAAGAGACTATTGCCTTAAATATCTGGACCAAAACAGATGTTGTAGAGAACATTTATGTTGGCAAATGTTGTTCTCCTCCAGAACTGGAAATATACAAAGCTCTTTTTCGTGAATTCAGAGATGTCTTTGCTTGGTCATATGATGAAATGCCAGGCATTGACTCGAATATAGTTGAACACGAAATAAAGATGTATCCAGATGTCAAACCAGTATGACAGCAGCTACGCCAGGTGCACCCCAAGAAAGCCGCTACCATCAAGGAAGAAGTTGAAAAACTTCTCCATGTTGGTTTTATTTACCTGGTTCCTCTAACCGATTGGGTATCGAACATTGTTCCTGTAATGAAAAAACAAGGAACGATTAGAGTGTGCGTCGATTATAGGGATGTAAATCAAGCTTGTCCAAAAGACAACTATCCTACACCCTTTATTGACCAGATAATTGACGAATGCGGTGGATGTGAAATCTTTTCATTTATGGATAGATTCTCCGGGTATAATCAAATAAATATCCGCCCACAGGACCAGTCAAAGACTGCATTTATTTATCCATGGGGCACATTCGCATACCGCAAGTTACCCTTTGGTTTAAAGAACACAGGGGCAACATTTCAGAGGGCAATGAATTATGCCATCCATGAAATCAAAAACATCGTTCAACCATATCTCGACGATCTTCCGGCTCATTTGTGAAAGCAGACCGATCATCCGTAGCATTTGAGAGCAATATTTCTACATTGTCGACACTACAAGATACGACTCAATCCACACACTCTGTCAGTTCTAGTCATTTACTTGGCTTTGTAGTCTCAAAGGATGGGATTCGTCTCGACCCATGTAAGGTTCAGGTAGTCATAAATTTGCCTCCATCTTCAAATTTTCTTCAGATTCAGAAACTCCAAGGGAAAGAAAACTTTTTGAGGAGGTTCATTCCAAATTACACCGAACTTGCTAAAGGTTATACATGTCTATTGAAAAAATAAGTACCCTTCATCTGGGATCAGGTTGCGCAAGCTTCCTTTGATGCTTTAAAATAATCCCTAATGAAAGCATCATTAATGTACGCTCCTGATTATCAAAAAGACTTTAACCTGTATCTAGCTGCAGCGGATACAACCATCGCAATGGTTTTAGTTCAAGAGGACAACGGAATTGAACATCCTATATATTATTTGAGTAGAAACTTAAACGATACCGAAAGCAAGTATTCCTATGTTGAAAAGCTGGCTTTCGTAGCTGTTGAGGTGATACAGAGATTTCGACGCTATGTCCTGTTTCGAAAAACTACCATTTTGTCAAATTGCAACCCCATGACTTATATATTGTTGTGACAGTTGCTGGGAGGCAAATATTCAAAATGGATAGCAATTCTTCAAGGGTTTGATATGGAATTTGTAAAATTCAAATCGAAGAAATCCCTGGTTTTCACTGAATTACTATGCGATCTCCCATCATCGTCCAACGATGAAACATCCGAAGAAACCATCATGGATGAATCTTTGTTTCTGATATCTTCAAGCAATCCGTGGAACGGTGATATAATCATCTATCTCCAATCCCAAAAATATAGATCTAATACCTCTCGCTCGGAACAAAAGTGTATTTGATACCAATCAAAAGACTACATGATCGTCAGTGATACACTTTACCGTCGTGGTGTCGATACAGTTCTGAGGAGGTGCCTCACCCATGAGGAGGCCGAAAAAGTCCTGAATGATTGCCATTCAGGTGCATGTGGGGGGCATCAATCTGGTTATGCTACGGCGCAAGAAATTTTACGAGTAGGATAATTTTGGCCAACAATGTTCAAAAATTGAATAACCACAGTCAAAAGTTGCCATGCATGTCAAATTCTCGATAGCAAAACCAGAAGACCACCCGCACCCCTGCAGCCAATAGTTGCTATTGGGCCATTCGCCAAATGGGGCATAGATTTCATGACATGTAACCCCACCTCGACCGGGGGGCATGGGTATATCATAGTCGTGGTAGACTATTTTACAAAATGGGTCGAGGCGATGTCTACATTAAACAACACCGGCGAAATGGCTGCCCTTTTCTTTTTCAATCATGTAGTCGCCAGATTCAGTGTTCCATAGGCCATAGTCACAGATCATGGATCACATTTTTGCAATCAAATGATGGTTGAATTTGCTGCCAAATTGGGGTTGTCCCACGACAGCTCTACTCCATATTACCCGCAGGCTAATGCACAAGTTGAAGCAATCAACAAAGTCTTGAAGCGGATGCTGCAAAGGATGATTGGAGTCCACAAAAGGAGTTGGCACCTGATTCTGTACTCGGCCTTGTGGGCATACTGAACATCGGTGAGGAATGCAACCGGGTTTACACCCTTTCAACTGGTGTATGGCCTAGAAGCAATCTTACCAGTTCAGTGTGAAATCTCGTCCCTCAAACTCGCAGTCGACCTTCTCCCTCAAACTTCAGAAGAGGAGGCTCGTTTCTTGGAACTAATCCAATTGGATAAAACCCGTCGTGATGCCGCTTTGGCTAACGAAGCCCATAAGAAACGAGTCAAGGCACAGTTTGATAAAAATGTCGAAACCCATGTCTTCTCATAAGGTGACTTGGTCTTACTTTACGACTAGGAATCCGATAAATTGGGAGCAGGTAAATTCAAGTCTTTGTGGATGGGCCCCTATATTGTTAAGCAGGTATTAGCAAAAGGAGCCTACGAGTTAATGGATTATGACGGGATTCCACTGGCGCAACCCTGTAACAGGTTGTACCTTAAGCGTTACTACGCATGATTCAGTCTAGTAACCCATATGCTTTTGTTACATTTTTGTTTTCGCTAAGGGTAATTGTTTTGGTCAAGTAATCCACTTTTTACATTTGTCGTAGATGTCGAACCTATTGGAATCTTTTGTTGGATATGCTGAGGGAGCGAGTCGTAGTTCGTGGAACCTATCTTCTGCGGCCTGGGCCATTTTTGAACGGGTATGTATTGGTCGGCCAACAAATAACATCGCTGAATATAGCACGTTGAAAGAACTTCTCTCTGATGCCATCACACATGGCATAAGTCGACTTGTCATCAGGCTAGACTCACAACTCGTCATCCTACAACTCACTGGTATCTACTCCATCCGAAATCCAGCTATCTATCGCATGTTCCTAAGGGTCAAGATTTTGGAAAGGCAGTTTGATTTTATTCAATATCAACATATTTCCAAAAACTTAAACACATTAACAGACTCATTGGCAAATTATGTGTTAGATAGACATTTGCAACATTTATAAAAAGAAGCATTTCATCAATATTTGCATCAGGATCATGTAACTTAACCAAAATAAAACTCCGAAAATCAAAAATATATATATAACTGTTTATGGTTTACATATAATGTTCTATAACCAAGACAAAATTTGTCAGATGACCCAAAACTCAAAATGCTAGGGGGCACCCTAGTTTAATGATGCTGGTGATAACAAGTCACCGCCTGCGCAATCATGCGTAAAAGCCTAGTCCATCGACTCGTCACGCCGGTAGTATGTCGCTGCAACCTCAAAGGCAGCTCCTCAGTCCTCATGTCCGGAATACCAAGAGTGAGGCCTTCGACCTGATCCTACAATGCTGAAAGAGTCTCGACCACATCAAGGTCGCGAAGGATAGCCCTTCCCACAGCCTCTCCTGCTGGAGCAGCAATGGGCACTCTCAGGCGTAGTACTGGCCGAACTAGTCCAACATCTGCATGAGAAAATGAGTTTTGATTACTCCTGATAGAAGAAAGCACAAGAAAATTATAAAGAGAAACAATAAACAGAGATATGGTCAAAGAATTTACCGATGACACCCCACTGCTCGCCAGCCGGCAGTACCAAATCTGGGTCACCCCAGAAATCCATACCAGCATATGGATACTCGGAAAAAACCATCTCCTGACGGTTGAACCACTCAAAGAAAGTATCAGAAAAGGAAACCTGGGACTGACCAGCATGTCTGGCCATAAGGTCGACCCATCTCTGCATCCGTGGCTCAGTCGGTGGAGGTAAACCAAGTGAAACATACTGCAGTTGCACCAGCGGGATCTTTTCCAAGGCGAAAGCAGTCAAGATAGAACCATATCCAAAGTTCTTTAATCTTCCATTTTTCACCTTGGTCGGTTGTTCTTTCATCACAGAGAGTACTGCATCACACCATTTGAACACCTTTGGTTCAAGGCATTCCAAGGCGTACTGCATATAAGACCTGTTGGCCACATGAAGAGCTACAGTACCAGCCAGTCTAGCAAAAGTGAATGGAATGGTCCTCAAGGACCTGTCCATGACATCTCGGATATTGATCTTGCTGTCCTTACTCGGCTGAGATCCCTCTCTATAATACCTGCGAATGTAATCTCTCACGGATTCAACCCAACGAGATGAACCTGATAATGAGATAGGGGCACCCCGCCTCTATAACCCGGTCAAAAAATAGATGTCCACGACAGTCAAGGGGATGGACTTGCCCCTAATCTGGAACACCTGGGTGGTAGGATCCCATGCATCGAGAAAATATTGCAACAAGTTGATTTGTTTCCTCGTGCTAGAGATGTGGAAAAACTTGAATAGGCCACAGTTCCACAGTGCATTTACCGTAACCGGATCATGTAAAGAAAGCATGTCCTCTTCTTCATGCTCATGTTCTCACCATGTAACAGGCATTTTGCTCCAATGAATCTTTGAAACGAACAAGAGAAGAGTCAGGATCCTGATTTGGTGAAAAACAGGCAAAAATTTCCATGAAAAACTGTGAATAAATTTCCCTCTTTGCGCCCATCGCACCCCCAGTAGTGTTCTGGGTGGGATGCATGCTGACTGGCCAATGACCAAGCCACCATGCATCGCACCTTTCGATATAGAAGAGGTGCGATGGAGCCAGGGCGAGTTTTTCAAACCCCAGAGGCTCAGAAAAACTAGAAAACATGCTCAGAATTCAAAAAGGAAAGGATGAAACTGAAGAGCTCAGGTTTAGCTCCTACTTGGTCCAGACGGCGCCGAGAATCATCCACATAATCTCCCAGAATTAGCTAGTGAAAATCAAGGGGGAAAGCACCTCCAAAGCTCCAACAAACCAAAGTTCAAATGAAATGGTAAAATGAGAGGTAAAAAAGCACTTTTAAATTCCTTTTCACATAATTCAAGTAAAATATTAGTGTTTTGAGACATTTTTCAAGCATATATTATTCATTTCTAACTAGTTTGATGAAGCAGTTGAAGAGGCAGCACAACCTTTTAAGGAACAAAGTTGTCAATGGTAAAATCAAAGTAATCAATGACCATTATATCGAGCAGTTTTAACGTGGAATTCAAGCTCGTTAAAAGATAAACATAAGCAATGAGCAAACGTTCCCCCAGAGTTTAAGCTCATTAAAAAATGAACCAATTTCTGGTAAATAACCATCGTGAATGCATTATCATCAGCCTTTTAAGCCTTGGTCGTGTTCTCATCATCACCTCCACTCTATATTGGCCGATCATTCACCTCCATTCGATTGTTTACCCTTTTTGAGGAACAGCTGCGAAGAGTGATCCTGTTAGCCATCCTTGTGACACTGCCGTGATTGGAAAATTCCAAACCTTACCTGGAATTAGCTGCTACCCAAATTTATCACTCGTTCCTCGAAAAACGAGTCTCCTTTAAGCTCTTTTCATCTGACTCGTAAAATATGAAAAGATTGCTGAGAAATTGGCCTCTCCAGCTCGTTAAAGTGATCGAAAGTGCTATCCCTCCTTTAGATTTTAATCTTTTGGACCTGAGTGATTATTACACAAAAAGATCGAGCGCTTGTTTTGTTCGGCTCATTAAAATTACCGAAAATTCATCCCTTCTGTATTATTTTATACTTTTTCGGACTTAAGGGATTATGTGATATAAAAGGATTGTCAGAGTTTTCTTTATGTCCCTTTTCAGACTCTCTAAAATTGAAAAGGACTGAGTTATCTTTGTCGTTAAACTCGTTAAAACCGAATAGCGACAAACTTGTCCATACAGACAAGAACGAGTTTCACTATCGCTAGGCTCATTAAAACATAGCGATGGGTTTTCCCGAAGGGCAAATTATAGAACAAGCATATGTTATCCTCCTCAAGCTTGACAAGAATAAAGAGGTACTGGTCAGCAATGACTAGGGAAAAATTGGGAAGAAAACTTGAAGAAACTTTATTGGTAGCAAGTCACTCTTGAACATGACACTTTCACTCCGCATCCGAGTCGGGTTGGGTTGTTCCATTCACTTGTCATATCACCATTGTTCCATCACATCATCCATATTTGGGGTTAACGCTACCAATCCATCATGTCATTGTCGCCGATATGTTCAAGAGAAGTCACTCAGAGAATTCACCTGTGTCTCATCCACTGCAATACATTTACGCTCCATTCTTTCATGACTGCCACCCTGAACCTTATGTCATCAGATCGTTTTCACCTCCATTAAAATCATTTACTCCATTCTGTGTCATTGATGTGGGATTCACTAAGGCCCTCCTATGACGGATCGCTTCTTGTCGACATTAGCTCATTATCTAAGAAGTCAATCTAGGAACAACCCTTTCAGTACTTTGAAGCTTGCATGCCTCAATGGCTAGTTTCTCACTTCCGGCGACAGGTTTACATCAATGCCTTCGACCAAAAGATTTTGCGTGGTGTTCGACGCCAAGTCCCTTATTAACACCACGTGAATTGTACTATGGTACCTTGAGGGTCATCATCATTATCGGTGATTCCTCTCGCGCCTGTTAACAACTTACATCATTGGCTGGTAATTAGGTGATGTCTTTCAATGTTCGAATCCAGAACATCTCTCACATGGATCGACTTGTACTTTGAGTAAAGATCGAACGAGATTGAAGACCCCGGATCTAGTTTCATCCATCCAGGCTATGATATATATTCAGGAAAATAAAGACATCAAATGTACATCATTACTGCACAGATAATCATCCAATCCAAGGGATGATGGCTCTACCAAAATCATCAGTCTGCACTCAGACGATTGTCTGTCTTATCCACATGAAAATGAATTTATAAAGCCGAGCATGGGAATGCCCGTCTCAGCTAGATCATGAAAATATTATGAAGATAATGTATTGTATTGTATCTTACTACAGGTCACCTTACAGCTTGAAAAAACTTCGGATCCTCATGATAAAGCATTTAACCCGACATCAAAAGATTAACGACCTCATGCTTTAGGGGGCAACTATTATAGACATTTTTGGGCACTGCAACCCCAATCATAAATGTCCATAAAACAAGGGCTCCTAAGTCCCTAAAAGTGTTGTTCCAACCCCTAAAAGAACAAGGTCAATTGATTACAGCATCTCCCAGAAGTTCTCCATGAAAAACTACTCATAACTGGTCAAAACTGGACCATCTCACCTGCTCCATGGTCAAAGTGCGCTGCATCCCACCTAAATGCACATGGGAGGTGCGATGCATACTGAAAACTCCTTCTATGGGGTGCGATGGGTGAGAGTGGACAAATGGCAGGGTCAATCTGTGAGGTGGAGGATCATGGAATCTTCAAGAAACTTCTCCTGTGACACTTGCCTCTCTGCATTCGCCCAGGGATGAGTAAGAGATCATCAATCTCCAAGTGGAATCAAGAACTATCAGAGACAGGACACTAATCAAATCTTAGAAGCTGACTCACCCCCCTTGCAAACATCTATATATGGATCCCTCATCCCAGAGATCCGGAGGCTGGAAATTTGTATCTTGTAAGGAAGTGTTGCTGGTTTCTTGGTGTAACATCATAGTGTTGGGTGATCTAAGCTTTTCATGAGGTGAAGAAGGGCTTTCTTGCTGAGAGGATGATGCTGGGTCAGAACAATTGGTTGTAATCCTCTTTGCTATTCTTGATTATTAATAAAGATATTCAAGTTCTCCTCCACATTCTTGTATGATTGATGATATATGTATTTGTGTGGTCAATATATATATGGTCCTATATTGTTTATGATAGTAGATCTCTGTTCTTGGATAGCATTATGCTGCTTTGATTCTATAGGTACTCTTTGAAGCTGGGTAAACGAGGAAGCAAGTGGCAAAGATCTATCAGAAGGGAGAGGAATCAAGCAAGGAACCAAGCGCAAGACACAGGTTGGTCTCCTTCTTTCCCCTCTTATCTAGCTCTCATAAAGGAAAACGAAAGTGGTTTTAGTTTTTTTGTTTCTAAGGTAGCTACCAGCCTTAGTGGGACTAGCAGCTCTGCATAGACACTAGATTTCTCGATAACACCTAGCCTAGTTAGGCTCTTATTACAACCTTCTTGAAGGGGGGAAATTATTCCACAGAAATTTGGAGTCCCAATTTTCTTTGAACTGGAAAAAGAAAGTGTAAGGAGCCATAGATAGATGTAGATTGCCAAGTCCAAAGGGGTGGAGGACATTGGCCACATGAAGAACAAGCTGAGAGAAATGGCTCAGGAGTTGAGCACTGTAAGACATACTGAAGCAATAAGAAGATCTCACTTGGAAGCAGAAAATGAAATGTTAAGAAAACAGCTGCAAGAAAAGGACACACAATTGGCATGCATGGCCAGCTAGTCTATGGAGGTGCTATAGTGTAGGAAACCAGCAAAATCATATGGAGTATACCTTAAAGACCAGTGGCTACAATTTCAGATCAAGACCTTGGCACGGAGAGGCACCATACCTTTTGAGGATTATAGACAGTTCATGGACCTTTGCGACCACAGTTCAGAAGAAGGCAAGGCAAAGATGGTATAGTTTTATTTGCATAACATGGCCCTCACTGATATGAACCTATGGGACCCCAATGCTAGGTTAGGGGACTTGCAGCTGATGGCCATGGCATCATGGATGAGTGATGACGAGAAAAGGGAAAAAAAAATCAAGAAGTTGATGGCAAAAGAACAAAATGAGCCCCTAATGATTAGAGCAGAGTCATCAGACCTTATGGCTCTCATTAGCACACAAAAGCTACTTGCAAACAATCCTCAAAGTGCCCCTAAGTACATCACTAGTCAGGCCCAGGCTATTGCACATTTTGAAGACATGGAAAGATTACTTGGGGAAGACTGTATTCATGCTTGTATGAGGAGGTCAAAAAATATCCCACACAGCTTGCAGACCAGGGAGTATCACTCCCCAACCAGGATGAAAGAAGCATTAAGGAGAGTTCCACTGTACAAGCACTCTATGCAGAGTTTGAAGGTCAATTGGATTGGCCTCAAACTATGTCCCCCACCACTGCTAGGACTGCTAGAGGGCACAAAAGAGGAAGAAGAAAACTAGCAGTGGGAAGAAGTGGATAGAAAGGCAGGATTCCATGATAAAGAAGAGGATCTCACATCAGAAGCATGGGATGTCAGGGAGGCCATCAGGGCCATCAAAGATGAATATATGGACTAGTTTCTTAGAGGATGAGCAACACATTCAGTAGGCGGGTGATGATGAGCCCCAGAAATGGGTAATTATATGGGCTCGTTTTGCCTCCTAACTTAGCTTAATCCACTATTCTCATTAGTTTATTGCATGCTTTTGATTATATCTATGCTAATAGAGTGACTTGGGTTAGTCATTATGCCATGAAGTCTAATGTGAGCTTTGTGCAGATTTTTGGTCAATTTTGACACAAATTCAAAGGTTTAATGAGCATTTGACAGCCAATATTAGAGGAGGACAAGAGAGAGGATTTATAGGAGGGTGTCCCCCTCATTGCTGACTCCCTACTTCGAATCCTCCTTCAGAAAGCTTGGACCACAAGAATCCACATCAATGCATCAAAGGGGCAGCCGAGCAAGTGAGGAATAATTGTTCTCTATCTCAAGTCTTGGGAGCCAAGCCTCCTTGATTTTAGGAGAGTTTTTGGGGGCTACAGTTGTATAAATAGAGAGGCTTAGGGCCTCATTAGGTTCTTGGATGTTAGTCAAATTTTCACACTTTTGTTGCAGCTTTTGCTCAGCTCATTTCGAGCTTACTTTTGTGGACAATTTTATGTAATGTGACTATTATTTTGATGATGAAGATGAAATCTTTTCTGGGCCAGCATTGAGTTCTTCCAGAGGGATGAAGCTTTTGGGTTAGGGCCCAACCCAAGCTACCCGACACCTCTTTTTTTGTATTTATATATTTTGTTGCAGTTCATGAACTAAGTTGTTGTTAGATAGATTTATTCCTTAGTAAAATAGGTTTCTTTTTGGTGATTTACATAGTTGTTTCCATTTCAATTTGTTGAAGTAGGTTAAATAGTGGTAAGAGAAAGATACAAAATGGTCATCAACAGAGCCTTGACCTCCTTTCCTCCCTTTGGGACCATGAGCTAAGGTCAAGACCCTCTTGCTGCCACCAAAAACATAGTTTTTCCTTCTCCATGAAATTTCTAGTGTTATAGTTTGATTTAGAGGTTAATGCCTTGCTTCAGATCCATTTTGCCATACTCATTTATGTTTCTGCAATAAATCTCCACTCATGATTTCCTTTCCATATAGCATTGTTCAGCGTTTTATTTTCCTAGGTTAAAATTTAGGGTAATATGAGGTACAGTTCTTTTCTTTTAGTACAACTAGTTTCTTTTCTTGCTCAGTTTCAGTGTTTGATTTGTAGAACTTTTGCAGTACATCTAAGCTCATAATAAGTCAATAAAGCAGCCATCACCATCTCTTTTGCTACATGTTTCACAGGTCATTCACAACTCTTCACAAATCTGCCCTAATTTTATGCACTTTTCTCATAAACTTTCCTCTCCACTCTTGAGCAAATCCAACCATCATTTTCTTTCCTTGATAAACCTCAGACACGTTAACACATCCCTCTAGTCTTCAGCTACCCTTTCCCACCATTTTTCCACCTTTAAAACCTGTAAAACAGCCCTCAGCATATTCCTATGGATCCTCCTATAGATCCCCTACAACCTCCTATAGAAATTCCTGTAGGTGACTTTTTGAAGTTCGACTACACAGAAAGCCTCCAATAGGTTACCAGAGGCCTCCTAGGACCATCCACACCTTCCTACACCTCTGCAAACTCCAAAGTCACCCTCCATTGCCACCTAATCACTGCCACACCCACAAACAAATAAATTATATGCATGACAATTTCACATAAAATACATAAAAACCCAAAAATATGTTTTTCTCATTTCCTTCTAGAAATAGCTTGAATAGATGTTGTTTACTTTTTAAGTAGGTAATGGCATTCATTTTATGGCTTTTTATCTCTCTTTCTACAAAAGTAGGGTTAGTTGTTTAATTAGGGTTTGCTAGGGTTACTTTACATTTCAGTATTCTTTTCCTTTCTACAAACAGAGAAGCCTCTATAAAGTGAGCTTTCCTCTCTTTCATCACACATAAAGCTTCTTCTAAAAATCATAGAATTTGGCTTGAGCTCCTAGTTATCTTGCGCTAGTTGACCAAGTAACAACCTGTAGTAAGAACTAGTACTTGTGCATATAGCACCGTCACTTCCAAGTTTGTTACGAACTACCAGGTTGATAAAAGTAACGTAGGAAGCCCCAGGAGTTGCAACACTATTGCTACAATACTAGTGCTCACCATTTACTAAGCCAACTTTGTCAAATTAACTTAGTTAACTATTAGAAGTTCCTATGAGAATAGAATTTCGATTTAATTCCTAATTTAACTCAAGGACAAATTAAATTAGGATTTCTCGTTTCTATTTTTAACACTTCCTCTCAAGAAGAAATGGATTATCTATGACCCTGATCCTACCTCTATGAAAATCGAATTTGCATCTCGACAAGGCGTTTGTCAAAATATTTGCATCCTCCTCCTTTATGCGAATGTACTCCACCAACATGATTCTCCTCTGTAGACAATTTCAAAGATGGTGACACTAGATATCAATATGCTTAGAAAAATCATGAAAAATGGGATTCTCATAAATTTTGATGCAACTCTGATTGTCATAGTAAATCACTATTGGGTCCATATGCTGACCAAAAAATGAACCAGAATCATCCTCTTCTACATAGCCTCACCAGTTGCTTGACTTGCAGCCATGTACTCTACTTCTAGTGAACTGAGTGCAACTGATATCTGATTCATGTTGTAGCAAGAAACAACTACTGGCCCAATACTAAAGATCCCACCTGATGTTCTCTTCCTATTAGATGGACTCCCTGCCCAATCTGCATTAGTGAAGCCTTCAAGCTTCACTCCCTCTGTCCGTCTGTACCAAAGACAAAACTAAGTTGTGCCTTTGAGGTATCTCAAGACATGTTTGGCTTACCTCCAATACAACTTGGTAGGCTTAACCATAGCTTAACCAAGTTGGTTAATTGCATAACAGATGGTTGATTATGTTTTCACCAAATACATGAGTGAACCCACAAGCTGTCTATAAATAGTAGTCTTCACTACTTCACCATAAGTAGCATCCTCCTTCTTCTAGTTACCAAATAGAGAAGTCTCCATGGGTTTACTTCTCTCCAAGTGGAACTTCGTCAGTATCTTGTTGGCATACATGCCCTGAGAGAAAAGTAATTCCTCATCTCCTTTCCATACATCCATCCCTCAAAAGCAGTGCATGAGCCCCAAGTCCTTCATTTTGAACTCGTTTGCAAGATCCTCTGCTTCACTTTTGGTGAAGACCAACCCGATGAAATAGCTATCAATCCTAATGTCCCAAGTATGTGGTGTTTGTTTCAGTCCATACAACACTCATTGGAGTCTGCACACATGCGACTGTCTATTAAAGGTCTCAAATCCTTTACGTTTCTCAATATACACCTCTTCCTCAATCATGTCGTTAAGGAATGTTGTCTTTACATCGATTTGATGTATCCTCCATCCCATTTGCACTAATAGTGATAGAATGGACCTGATTGATTAGTACCTTGCTACAAGAGTAAAATTATCATCGTAATAAATCCCCTCCACCCAAGAAAACTCTCTGGCCACAAACCTAGCCTTGTGTTCCTCCACACTACCATCATCTACTTGCTTTACCCTATAAATCCATGTGGAAGTCACCACTGACTTGTCTGCCAGCCTTGGGACCACTTCCCAAACACTTTTCTTGATAATGGAGTCATACTCCTCAACCATCGCATCAACCCAAATTGGTTGTTGCACTTCTTCCTCAAAAGAGGATTAATCAATCTCTACACTCCCGCTGATCAGAGCCATGTAACCAGTGTACCTCTCTAGTGACCTCCTCTTCCTGCGATGTGATGTTGGAGCTCGCATATTCTTTCTAGCATTATGCAATAACATGTCAGTCTCTATAGTGCCATTTCTACCATTTCTAGAAGACTCTACATGAGTGAGTGTTTCCACTCCATGCTCCTCTGCATGTGGTTTTTCCACATCATCCTCGGGTTCCTCCTTTACAGCTAAAATCTCCTCAACTGCATGTACTTGAAGCTCCCTCTCAAGGTAACATCTCATGGCCTTCTCTTCATCTAACTTCACATATCTACAAACCACTATCATCTTGTTGATTGGCAGGACACCCGATAGTTGTGAAGTGTATCAGTGTACCCCACAAATATGCCCAACTCAGTTGTTGGCTCTAGTGTTTTCTGTGCATATTTGGTAACATGGTACTAGATTGATGAACCAAAGATCTCAAAGTGTGCTACATCTAGTTTCTTCCCTAAAATAGCCTCTTTTGGTGTACTCATCCAAAGAATTTGATGAGGGATTATGTTCTACAAATAAACAGTTGTGTTGCATGCTTCAGCCCATAAATGTATTGGTAGGCCCTGATCATGCAACATCACCCGTGTCACTCCCACAATACTTATGTTATTCCTTTTAGCCACCCCATTCTGTTGTGGGTTATGAGGTGTTATCAACTACCGTTGAGTGCCTTATGATGCACAAATTTTTTTGAAATCATTCAACACATACTCTCCACCATTATCACTTCTAAGATATTTAAATTTCTTGACAATATCTTTCACGACAAGTTATTTAAATTAAAAAATCTTGGCAAACATCTAATCTTTATTTTGCATGAGGAAAATACAACACTTACGTGAAATATCATCAAAAAATATTACATAATACATGTGCTTGGCCATGGATGTTGTCAAGAACATTCCATACACATCTGAGTGAACTCGACCAAGGATCACTTGTGCTCGATTATCTTTGTCATGAAAGGAATATTTAGTGAACTTCCCCAACGTACACCCCTTGCATGTGTCTCTCTGCTCTAGTGTACCCTTGGGAAGCCCTATAGAAAGTTTCTACAATATCTCTAAAGTGACATGATGCAAGTGACCTAATCTCCTGTGCCACAACTCTCTGATGTCTCGCCTCTACACCTTCTTTAATTTAGTACTCAAAGCAGTGCAGTCTTCTACCTATAATTTGTAGAGGTTCTTGATGAGCCCCAAAAATGGGTAACTTATTGGGCTCATTTTTCCTATTGTTATCCATTACTCCACCATTCTCCATAGTTTATGTATGCTTTTGAAGTATGTTTATGTTAATTGACTAAATGAGAATAGTCACTTGACCATGAAGGCTAATACGTGTTTGTTGCAGATTTTTGGACAAATTTTGGACCAAGGTCAAGCATTTATGGGCCATTTGACAGCCAAATACGAGGGGACAAGGCTGAGGATACATAGGAAGGGTGTCTCCTACACTAAATGGCCCCTTCCTTGAGTTCTCCACCATTAGCTCGGAGTTCAAAACCCACCAAAGTTGATTTCCAAGGGCAGCCGAGCAGCTTTTGTGAAGTGGCTGATTACTTGCAGTTTTGGGCAGCCAAGCCCCTTGAATTAAGGAGGACTGCTGGAGGTCCTCGTAGTTCATAAGTAGGGAGGCTTCCAACCTTCGTAGTTTACTTTTTGAACATTTGTGTTTGGCACTATCGTGCTGCTTTGTTTCTCAGCCCATTTTGGAGCTTCTGCTATAACACATTTTGGACATGGTTGTTCTTTGAGTAATGGAAACCAGTTTCATGTTGCATTAGTTTTGAGCTTCTTTTTAGGAGCCTGTAGCTCTTGGGGTTGGACCAAACCCAACCGTCAGGGCCTCCTCTGTGTACTGATATATGTTTTTTTGTTGTCTTCATAAAATAATTTCTGCTAGTAGATTAGAATCTTGCTTGGTTATCTAGGTCATTTTTTATGATTGAAAGAGATTTTCATTGTTCAGAGTGATTTGATAGGTTGACAATAGAAAATATCTTCGAAAAAAGCCATCAAGCAACCCTGGATCTCACCTCTCCCTCCTCGGGACCATGCGCTAAGACCCAAGTTTCCTTGCTGCCACAAAAACACTATTTTTGTTTCTTCATGTAATTGCTAGTGTTAGTTTCTCGGTTGCAAAAGTTGATACCAGATGTGATTACATGCTTAGATCCATTCTTACATGGTTTTCATAAGGTATCTTACATAATTTTCTACCAATGAATTTCTGTTCATCATGGGTGCTGGTTCCTAGGTCAAATTAGGTTAGAATAGCTAGATATTTGGTTTGCATGGTCTTTGCTTGGTCAGTATCAAGAAGTAGTGTGCAGAACACCTGTGATACCTCCCTGCCTACCCTTCTACCATCAGTGCAACCTGTTCCATCCCCTAACTCAGATTCTTGCCTTTCGTTTGCCACATTTTCTCAATTTGACCTCATTTCCATATTTTTGTGCAACATTGCTCTATCCATCCTTGAACAAATCCAACCATCCTCATCACTTCTCAACCTCATTTTCCAGGTTCTAAACATCTTCACACCCTCATCCAACCTCCATCTCCACTTCTCCACCTTTCTTCCACCTTCAACCCTCCAAAATCTCCTTTCGAAACATCCTGTAGAACATCCTGTAGAACCCCTGCAGACTTCCTATAGAAGATCATGAGAGCGGTTTTTCGAGATCCAATCACGGTGAAACTCTCTGGAAAGGTGTTAGAGACCCCTTAGGCCCTCTTCTCACCTTTGCAAACTCCTATAAGCACCCTCAAAATTTCCTTCACTCAATCAACCTCTGCACAGTCGAAACAGTTAAGCACGTGCATAATAATTCTACAAGATTACTCAAAAATACAAAAAGACATTCCTTTTCAGATTTCACTGCAAGAGTAGCTTAGTCACATGCATTCTACATTTCTAGAAGTCAGTCACATCCATTTCCACTGCTTTCATCTCTTTTCTTGCATCGGTATGGTTAGTCTGTAAAACTAGGGTTTGCTAGGTTTTGCATTCCTTTTCCACTTTCAGCTTCTTTCTGCAAGTAGACTAGCTTCCTTTGAGTTAGTTTTCATCCATCACCATTAAAAGCTTCTTCTAAGAGCTCATAGAATATGGCTTAAGCTCCTAGCAGACTTGTGCCAGCTGATCCAGTGACAGCCTGCGGCAAGAGCTAGTACTTGTGCATATGTCACTGTCGCTTCCAAGTTTGTTACGAACTACCAGGTTGATAAAAGTAAAGAAGGGAGTCCCAGGAGTTGCAACATTATTGCTGCAATACTAGAGCCCGCCATCTTTTTGGCACAGCTGCCTGGGAAATGTTAGAGTATTTGTGATTGTTGCTTTTCTTCTACTTTCTACATCAATCTTCTGCTAAGTAGTTTATTTCAGCTACAGTAGAGTAGTTGTTTCATTTCCATTCTGCAATTTCATTTCCGCAAAATTAGATTAGACATTTTCTGCTTTCATTTCGTTTCAGCAAGTGTAGATTATATATTTCCCTCTTTCATAGATTAGCATTTCAATTCTGTAATTTCAATTCTGCAAGCGTAGCTTAGCATTTCATTTCTGCAATTTCATTTCAGCAAGATAGATTTTAGTTAGTTGCAGTTCAATCACTTTCAGTTTTGCAGGTACAAGCAGAAAAAATGCCAAAACTCCACGAAAAATATTCCATTTCATGCCTCGTAGGAACAGAGACAATACAGGGAAATTCTTACCCAACACCCCCACCACATCACTGAGTCACCCTTGTCTCTTCTTTGGTGGCAGTGATCTAGAAGAACCTATAGGTGAACCTCCAGAGATATACGAAGATCCTATAAGAAAAGAAGAGCAAGAAAACATTCCTCTTGAGACCATGGCCGAACACAGAAACGATATAGAAGATGAGGAGAGAATAGAAGGTGCCTTTCCCATCCAGGAGAGCAATGGGGACATGAAAATGAAAAACATAAGTCCCTCAACCTTACCTCACTTCCATGGATTGACCACTGAAGACCCTGATACCTTCTTGTTTGAGTTTGTTGTCCTTTGTCAAACTTATGACTATGCAGAATATGAGCAAAAGTTGAAACTCTTTCCCTCTACGCTTAAGGATGCAGCACTACGCTGGTTCATGGGGTTACTAGGAAACAATATCACAACTTAGGCTCAGATGTAGTGACCCTTTAACAAAAAATACCGGGACTACTGTAGGTCAAAGGAAACGAAGGGAGAGATATTTCAGATGACCATGGGAAGTGATGAGTCTTTAGAAGACTATGAAGAAAGGTTCAAACTTAGTTATAAAAAGGCCAGGTGCACACTGGACCCCGAATCTCTAAAGTTGGTTATGCTGCAAGGAGTCCCTGAAGATCTTCTAGATACCCTCCATTTGCTAGTTGGAGGAGACATCTACCAACTACCTTATAAGGACATAAAGACTATGTTTAGAAACCACTCTAGGGTAGCCTGGAAAAGAGGAAGGGGGAATCCACTTTCAGCCAGTGCCACCTTCTCTAAGCATGAGTTTGCAAATCAGATGGAAGACCTCAAAAGTGAGATGAGACAGACCATTTCCATGCAAATGGATACCTTCTGAATCCAACAGAAGAAAGAGGAAGCTGAGAAGGCTTTGGCCATCTTTTGTCCCAGATGTATAAGGAACCATCCTAAGAATGAGTGTCCATTGCACTCAGTGGACGTATGTTTCGTTTGTGAGGAAGACTAGCCCGCAAACTAGTGCCCAACCTTACCCAGACTTAAAGCCATGTACCAAGGGGCTGAAGGGGCCATTGAGCCACTCTACTTCCTCAACCAAAGGAGGCCGCATGGATCCAGACCTTATTAGCAGGGGATGCAAGGAACATCCCAAACTTATTACAATCCCAACCAATCTGCTCACATGCCTTCTTGGCACCCCCCTGCTCATCCTTCCTGGTCTGCACCTCCTCCTTGGTCTTATCCATCTCAATACCATACTCAACCTGCTGCTCAATCGTTTCACTCTCATGCTCAGCTACAACCTCAGTGGAATGCACCTCAACTGGGGCGGAGGCCCCAATACAACTCTCCCCCTACTATTTTGCCTCCACCACTTGCTCAACCACAACCATTACCTCCTGCTCCTCCAAGACAACCTCAGATGCTACTCAACCAAACCCGAACCCCAACAACAGATAGGCCCAGCAGGTATACACTCGAGAGACGACATGCCCTACCTATGCTATGGAGATTCAGGAGATGAACCTACGATCTGGAAAGGTCCTTCCAGATTGCCAACCTCCTCCCCTGGAGGATGAGGAAGGGAACCCAAAGCCATTCCACCTGTTCCTGAGAGACTAACACTATCCATGCAACCAAACCCGGAGGAGACCGAACTTCTGGGAGAACTTAAACAGTTGTGTGTGAAAATCCCACTTCTCCAGGCTATAAAAGATGTACCAATTTACAACAAATTGATCAAGGAGAAGTGTTTTAGGCACCTAGGTAGGCAGAAGAGAGATTCCACGACTATCGATGTCATAGGACAACTGTCCGATCTGATGTTGGGGCAAATAATCTGTCCAAAATATTTGGATCCTGGGAGTCCTGTAGTTGATGTCCACATCAATGGCACCATAATCTCTCACACCCTGATTGATCTAGGGACTACCATCAATGTGATTACCAGGGACACTATGCTCAAACTCAACCTTCAGAGTTCCTTAAGAAAGACCTCGACTGTACTGCAGTTAGCAGACCGCTCCACCATGACTCCCGAAGGGATTGTGGAGGATGTCCTAGTCTCTATTGATTCTTGGGAGTACCCTGCGGACTTTTTTGTCCTTTAGCCAAAGGCAAAACTCACTGGATACCCCTTCATTTTGGGAATGCCTTGGTTACCTACTGCAGATGCTTACATCAGTTGTCAAGCTGGGAGCATGACCATCAAGAATGGGCCTATGTCCAAACAGCTAGTCCTATACCCTCCTGCCCAACCTATGCTAGAACATGACTTACCTCTCTGGTTGGAGGAGGAAGATGAGGATGAAGTCTACTCTGCACCAATGTCCACAATGGAAGCCACCTAGGGAGGTCCTCAAACCGAGGATGACCTAATTGAGAATTTGATTCAAAATCCACCTCTCGGTGTGCTGCCATTAAAGAAGTTGGTGGAAGGTACCCAAGCCCGTGCTTTAGTGGACCTATGTGTGGCTGATCCGACCTCTCCCAGAGTTAAGAATGTGGAATTTGGCCCTGAAAGAACCTTGAAGATCAGCTCATCCTTATCTCCCTCTTAGGAGAAGGAGCTATGTAGCTTATTGAACTGCCATTTGGAGGTTTTCGCTTGCAGCTATAAGGAGATGAAAGGAGTCCATCAGTCGATCTATACCCATCACATTTACATTAAAGAGGATTGTAAACTAGTCAGATAGCCTCAGAGGAGAATGAATCCAGCCCTTAAGGACATTGTTAAAGAAGAATTGCAAAAGTTGTTGGATGCAGGATTCATCTACCCCATCTCGGACAGCAAATGGGTTTCTCCTCTGGTGCTTGTGCCCATGAAAAATGGGAAGTGGAGAATATGTGTAGATTATCGAGAACATAACAAAGCCACCAAGATGGACCATTTCCCTTTGCCTTTCATAGATCAAGTGCTAGATAGGCTGGCAGGGAAGAAGTCCTTTTCTTTCCTAGATGGGTTCAGCGAGTATAATCAGATCCAAATCAGCCCGGAGGACTAAGATAAGACCACCTTCACTTGTCCATGGGGTACCTTTTCCTACCGGGTCCTTCCCTTTGGGCTATACAATGCTCATGCCACTTTCCAGAGAGCAATACTAAGCACATTTGCTGAGCTGGTTCATGATTCGGTAGAGATCCATATGGATGACTTAACTCCTTATGGGTCCAGCTTCCAAGAAGCATTGACTAACATGGGAAAAGTTTTAACCAAGTGTATTGAGATGAACCTATCCCTCAATCCTGAAAAATGTGAATTCCTGATGACTGAAGGGACCGTGCTAGGTCATACAATCTCTCAGCAAGGATTACAGGTGGATCCTAACAAAATTGCTATCATCCAAATGCCCCAATCCTGGGAGGTCCACACTGGGCCCTACCTTTCCACATCCACACTGACACCTCGAACAAACCTATAGGGGCATCCTTAGGACAAGTTGAAGAGAAGCTACCATATGCCATATACTTTATCAGCAAAAACCTGTCCAAGGTGGAATTAAACTATTTTGTGACCGAGAAAGAGCTCCTAGCTGTAGTCCATTCCCTAAACAAGTTCAGACACTACATCACTGGTTATCAAACATCTGTACACACTGATCATGCTGCGATAAGGTATTTGATGAATAAACCTACTGTGAATTCTCGTATCATTAGATGGTTACTTTTATTGCAGCAATTTGACTTAACCATTGTTGACAAGCCGGGAAAGGAAAATGCCGTTGTTGATTTTCTGTCTAGATTAGATTTGCCTGTAGGTGAAGAAGGGATGGTGGATGACTAGATGCCAGATGAACACTTATTTGCTATTTTAGTACTCTCTCCATGGTTTGCTAATAGAGCAAACTACTTAGTCTCAACACAGTTCCCTCCACACCTATCCTCGAAAGAGAAGAGCAGAATTGTGAGGAAAGGTGCCCCCTTTACATGGATTGGGGGCAACTTGTTGAAACTCGGCGCAGATCAGATCCTTAGGCATTGTGTTAGGGAGGAGGAAGTTTTTGACATTCTCCTAATGTTATAGACATTTTTGTGCCTTACAGCTATAAGCATGAAATGTCCATAATTCAAGGGATCCAAAGTCCCTAAAGGTGTTGTTACAACTCCTAAAGGAACAAGGTCAACCAATGACAGCTTCTCCCAGAAGTTCTCCACCAAAAACCACTCAGAAACAGTTAATTCAGGATCAATTCAGAGGCTCCACTAGCTGCCTACGTTGAAATGCAGAGACTACACTGGCTAGGTGCATTGCAATGCAGGTGGAAGCATTACCAGGGTGCGCTGAGCGGGAAATGACAAATGGCAAGCTCATTCAACGAGGTGGAAAGACCCTAGAAGCTTCTAGAATCTTCTCCAATGACACTTGCCTCAATGAATTCGACTAGTGATGAGTAAGAGGTACTCAACCTCCAAGTGGAAGCAAGAACTGACAGAGAGAAGCCACAAGTCAAAACATAAGCTGACTCATCCTCTCTCCTTACATCTATATATGGATCTCTCACCCAGAGGTTCAGGAGGCTGGAATTTTGTACTTTGCAGAGAATTGCTGTTGGTTTGAGATTGAGATTAGTACATTGGGTGATTTATGCTTTGTTGGAGGAGAGGAAGGGATTCCTTTGCTGGGAGGTAGATGCTGGATCGGAACTCACTTGGTTGTATCTCCTCTTGGACTTTCTTATTCTATCAATAAACTACTTGAGTTTCTCCTACATGTTGTGTACCAATGATGTTTTGTTATGCTTACATGTTTAGCTTAATCTGATCTTGAGCTTTTTATGAATGTATATATGTATCTTTGTGTAGTTTCTCTCTCTTGTGATCTTGCAGGAATTCGGTGAAGCTGGGCCGGTGAAGGAGCAAGAAGCTGCGAGCTACTGAAGAGAGGAGTGATTTGGATCGACAAACTAGCGGAAGACACAGGTTAGTTACATCCTTCTTCCTCATTTACATTTCATAAAGAAGAATACTCAATTAGTTTACCTTGTTTGTTGCTAAGGCACTATCACACCTTAGAGTGGGATAGGGGCATTCTGAATTGGATACTTTTCCCAACAACAAATTGGCGACTCCGCTGGGGACAGTATCTTGTTAGTTTATTTGTGTTTCTATTGTTGTTCTTCTCATAAACTCAGGAGTGCCGAATCGAAATGCATTTGCCATTTTCAAGTGCAAAGTAGAGATCTGCCACTCTAGTCCACTCACTGGGCCTGTTTTTATGATCTGAACAACTGATCCACAAGTGCTCTAACAGCCCTTTGTGATAGATCTTAGTCCTCATTTAAATCATCCTCCTAATTGTACCTAATTGATAGCTTTTATCCAGCCAAAAACTGTAGATTAAACTGCAAACCGTGACCCAGAACCCAGAGACAATTCTCGTTTCTACTTCAGCGCAGACTCTGTGAAGAGGTTCTGCATTTCAACGCAGGTCCCGTGAAGGATACCTACGCTGAAGTTCAGTTTCTCTGTGCTGAGGGTGCGCTGATCAGCCTTTGACTTGTGCAGATGTGGTTCCATGCTTCCTTTTGCTAAGTTTTATCTCTGTTTTTTGCAGCCTGTTATTAGTCAGTGTACCTATCTGAAACCCCTTTTCTTTGCCTCAATTCCACCTCAGTTGTATAAAGAAACTGTATTTGTTCTTTGTGTATTTGTTACATCATTTGCAATTTCCCATTACAAAAGTAAACTAGTCATACTGTCGCCCTTAGATCTAGACCTGTCGTAAGTGTCGTTTTGATCTTAGGAGTGAGTTTGTTTGCTGTTCACAGTTGATTGAGCTTTTAATTTTGTCGTTTGGTTTGAATTTATGCATTTCTAGTGTCGAAACAAGTAAATCATAAAGTGTCGTAATCGTCTTTTTGATTTCAAAAAAGGAACTTGTTTATGTTTTCACTTGAAATCGAATTCAAATTTGTACAACAGCTTTCTTTTTAGGCATCAATATTAAGAAAGCGAAAACAAATACATGCATATGTGCATTTTCATTTTGATAGTTTGCATGCTTTGATTTAGGAAAAGTGCATTTACAGTGTGCTCTATGCTCTTTGAGAAAAGATTGTGTCTTTCTTTTCCCCTTGTAGCTAGGATTTTCATTGTTGAAAAGATATAAAAGCTTGCTTATCATCTTTAGACTGCATTTAGGAATTGTATCATACATCTCGTGGTGATCCAAAAAGGAAAACTTCTAAGAAAGATCAACCTAAAATAAATTGAATGAACTTAACAACGCTTTGTAACTTAACGCACAACATAGAGGTCTAGGCTAGAGACGTATTCCGGCGTCGTAAAACCTAGTGACTGTCGATCTCGCTGATGGTTGGGTGATTCCTCCTGAGAGACGATAAGCGCCAGTACGGATTGTGCTCCCATGTACCGTCGAGTATATATTGGGAGACCCCTATAGGCATAAAACCTTTATCCTTAGGAAGCCGTGTCGGCCGCCCTACTGATCGCAATGCACTGAACACAGCATTCGGGAAGATTGACCACCCGTACCTTAAAAAGTATTCTGCGGTTTTGCGAAAAGTTTGGCACACCCTCTACCTAGAACTCCAAAGCAGTTCCTTTTGGCTTTTTTCAGACTCTGTAACGGAAAAAGTCCATCCGAGCATTTGTCACTTCGGACTCGTTCAAACATCGAAGGCGACTAGAGTCATCTTTTGCTTTTTCTCGACTCTTTAAAACTGAAAAAGCAAGTTGTGTCTAAAGCGTCTAAAATTCATTCAATTCGGAAACATTTTTCCCCTTTTTTGTATTTTGGTTGATCGAGTAATCCGCAATCGTGGAAGAAAGTCAATTGAAACCCCGTCGTTCACGGAGGCTTACGAGTCAACCTTCTTTATCTCTGGAATCTAAAACAGTACGGACAAAGCGAACTCGTTTAACTGGTTTGAAATCTCCCATTAAAGTTAGAACAAGTGTTCCAACAACATCTGAGATTCCAGTTACTCCAAACATTTCTGGAAACCTTGCCTCTACAGAAGAAGTTCAACAGCCACAGAGGGACAGTGATACTGATCCTAGTCTGAGAGCAAACACTTGTGTTACTGAACCAGATCCCTCTGTAACCGGTTCAGAGAGTCTTGTTCCTCAAACATCTGTCGCTGTTGATTCAACCCCTTCTTCGGCACCAGAAATATTTTACGGACCTGACGGTCTTCCCCTTCCACCTGGTTTGATTGCGATAGAGGAAATTGTAGAAGATCCGCAAGCAAGTACTCCAACACATTTTGGAGTCGGGGTCACTCTATTTCCTTCGACATCAGAAATTAGTCTACCACCAGTGGAAGTTCCTGTAGAATCGCTAGGTAATCTTTTGGATAGACTCAAAATGTCTGAACAACCGTCAACATCTAGGACTGTCTCGAATGACACAGCGACAGCAGAACTCCCTGCCGTCACTCCGACAATGTTTGACGGCATACCATCTGTCCCGACTAGCTCACAACCGCTAGAAGGAGTCCATCCAGGGACTATTTCGACAGTGTGGTCTGTTCCTGTTTGTTCCTCTGCAATAATATCCGGCAACACTTATGATGAGACTGGACAAATTGATCCATTCGGAGGTCAATTTGGGCAATCCAGTCCCCAAGGGCAAACAATCCCCTTGAGTTCCGTGTTACCACCGTATGGGGGGCAGAATGCCCTTTCATTACCCCCTCTGGGAGGATATCCATATGGGAGTTCACAACAGTATTCAGGTTATCCTGGAATTACATCAAGTGGTTGGGTACCTATACTACCCCAACAACCAAGGGTTGTGTATTCTATGCAACAATGTGTACCTATGTTGAACATCCCTACAACACCAGCTATTGTAACAGTGTCACAAGTTCAAACGTTGCCTGTTGTATGTCAACCTCAGATTTCTCAGGTTGTAATGCAACAGCCCCTTGACCCTGTGACTCAACCACAATCGCCAACTGGTGGGGCGACACAGGTCCAAACGGGTACAATTACCCCACACCTTGGTCCAACGGTTAGTATAGCGCAACAGAACATGGCTTCACAACCATGCCTAGTGCAATACCAACAACCACAATTCCAACAAGTGTACCAAGGTTCTGAGCAGCAGATCTTTGCAAACAGTGGACAACCGTACATTCAAAACGGTCAAAATCAACCACTTTATGGTGGTCATGTCCACCAACCGTATCAGTCATACCAGCATCAATTACATTATGCTGGTATGCAAAGGCCAACTGCTCAGGCAATTCCATCGTATCCTGGGTATGCTTCACCTAACCTGAATCAACAGTTACCATTCGTGGCAACTTTAGAGTTACCCGATTTACACCGGTTAACAAACGATCCAATTGCTTACGCCCCTTGGTGGCCAGCAATTCCTCACAAACTTCCTTCAGATATTCCTAAATTTAATGGAAATCCAGGTGAGGACCCATCGAATCACGTGATGACATTTCATCTATGGTGTTCATCAAACACCCTAAACGATGATTCGATAAGGCTTCGCCTATTTCAGAGGACGTTAACGAGTCCAGCGGCAAAATGGTATATTGAATTGCCCAGAGCTTCGTTCGACAATTTCAGCACCTTAGCCACGACTTTCTTAACCCATTTTCAATTACCGATAAGGTATGAAACAGGAACGAAAATCTTAAGCAACTTCAAACAGACAACGGCCACTCACATATCTGATCATATACATGAGTGGCGACGTCGTTGTAGGATGGTAAAAACGTACGTTCCCGATCAGCTATTAGCTGAATGGTTTATCAAGTCGTTACTTCCTGCCATAACGGAAGATGTGGCGAAGGGGGGAGTCGTAATGGAAGAGCAAGTTATCGCTCATGCGCAATATCTAGACTTGGTCTATACTCAGTCTGGCACGCTCTACGACAAAATACCTGACGCCCCTAGACCGGAATTCTCAATTCCTCCTCCTCCTAAATCAAACAATGACTCTCATGCCGGTAATGGCGTTATTGGCGCGACAAACGTGAAATCGACAAAGGCCAACTCCAAGAAGGCCGGTAAGATTTCAGATCAAAATGAAAAAGATGAAATTCTTGCTTCGGAAGTAAATGCCGTATCAGCAGATAAGGGCAAAGAAACCAAACAACCAGGAAGCAAGAAGAAACAAAGTAAAGGGAAGAAGAAGAAACAGGGTGAATCATCTCCTGAAAAAACTTCTTCAAACCCTCCTGGAGATAGGAAACCCCCTTTCGGGTGTCAGATATGTGATGAGAATCACTGGATGAAAGAATGTCCATGCAAAGCTGAGCTTAAAAGATTCTTTAAGAGTTCGCAAACCTCAGCTGTGTTAACTGACCCGTTTCCAAATCCAGGCACAAATCTGGTTGAAAGTGGAAATGCTTCCTCGTCGCAAGTGCTAATGTTGTCGATTTCGAAGCAACAAAATGATGCTTTGATTTCGACAAGAAACAAAGATTACGGGAATCCGCAGCTGTCGAACGACAAAGGTAAAGATCAACCGAGTAGTTCGACAACAACTTCGACAGAAGTTGTACCACCCATCATTCCTTAATTAACAATAAAACCGCCAAAGGGAGTAGTACACAAGTCGACATTTAATCCTCGTGCCAGAGCAGCGCAGCATTATAACATAGTGGAAGATTTGGCCCAATCGCCATCCGCTATGTCGACTCTTGAAGTACTACAAAATTGCCCATCCCAAAGGCAGGCTTTGTTATCAGCCATTGGTGGGGTTGATCCTAAGGATTCCAATCTTGTATCCTTTGATCACAAAGGATACGATCCTCAGTTACCAGCTCAACTAGCTTTCCTTATCCAAGTGAAAGCCCTCAACAAAACTGTTCATCGAACAATTATTGATTAGGGGGCATCTACATGTATTATGTCGATGAGTTGTTGGAAAACTTTAGGATCTCCAACCTTGTCGCGATCCTCGACAACATTAAAAGCATTCGACGGAAGGACATATACCCCATATGGTATCCTAAATAACTTGAAGGTTGAACTAGGGGGAAAAACAGTAGAAATAGGTGTTGAAGTCATCGATGGGAATCTTGATTACAACATCCTACTAGGAAGACCATGGATCTATGCCATGGAAGCTGTTGTGTCGACCTATTTTAGAAAGATTGCATTCCCCTTTCAAGGGGGGATTATGATCATCGACCAACAAAACTTCCTCCCTAATGGTTCACAAGTTACAGGAATCATTCCTATGATCCATGGAAGCCCCCATTCACTTCAGAATATCAGAGTAGGCCTACTAAAAGATCCTATACTAATGGGAACTTTCGCTCTTCCACCTCCAATCAACTTGGCAGAAGTAGCGTCGATAGGAACCTGCAATATGATATCTTCCACAAAGATTTCAGAAAACGATATCGACATGGATCATACTATGGTTTTGGCCCCAAGCCCAATAGAAGTATTATAGCAATCAATGTTTCTAGCATGGGAGGCAAACCCGAATCAACGCTCATCAAGCGTTTGGGTAGATAGGTCTAGAGAATATGGTACCCCTTTAGATCCTTGGTCACGAGTGCATGGAACCGACGAAGGAATTGTACAATCAATGTTGATTGAAGGGACACCATGGAATGATTGCCACCATCGTTCCCTTCTTCCGGATTGTGAAGAAGATACTCAAAATGACCTTTATCATCCTTCAGTTTTTGAATTCCTTTCAAATACTGTAAATACGGTGGATTCCGAGCGAAACTTACCCAACATTGAAGAGACTATAGCCATAAATATCTCGACTAAAACAAATGTTGTAGAGAATCTTTATGTCGGCAAAGGTTGTTCTGCTTCAGAACTGGAAATATATAACGCTCTTTTTCGCGAGTTTAGAGATGTCTTTGCTTGGTCATATAATGAAATGCCAGGCATTGACTCGAGTATCGTTGAACACGAAATTAAGATGTATCCAGATGTCAAACCTGTACGACAACGGCTTAGGCAGGTGCACCCCAAGAAAGCCGTTGCCATTAAGGCAGAAGTTGAAAAACTTCTCCATGCTGGTTTCATCTACCCGGTTCCTCTAACCGATTGGGTATCGAATATTGTCCTTGTTATGAAGAAACAAGGGACAATTAGAGTGTGTGTCAATTATAGGGATGTAAATCAAGCTTGTCTGAAAGACAACTACCCTACACCCTTCATCGACCAGATAATTGATGAACGTGCCGAATGCGAAATCTTTTCATTCATGGATGGATTTTCCGGGTATAATCAAATAAATATACAACCACAGGACCAGTCAAAGACTGCATTCATTTGTCCGTGGGGCACATTCGCATATCGAAAATTACCCTTTGGTTTAAAGAACGCAGGGGTGACGCTTCAGAGGGCAATGAATTATGCCTTCCATGACATCAAGAACATCGTTCAACCATACCTTGATGACCTTCCGGCTCATTCACGAAAGCGGACTGATCATCCGCAGCACTTAAGAGCGATATTTCTATGTTGCCGACACGACAAGATACGACTCAATCTGCACAAATGCGTATTTTGCATCAGTTCTGGTCGTTTACTTGGCTTTGTAGTCTCCAAGGATGGGATTCGGCTCGATCCTTGCAAGGTTCAGGCAATCATCAATTTGCCTCCACCTTCGAATTTGCTTCAGATTCAGAAACTCCAAGGGAAAGCAAACTTTTTGAGGAGGTTGATTCCAAATTACGCCGAACTTGCTAAAGGTTATACACGTCTTTTGAAAAAGGAGGTACCCTTCGTCTGGGATTAGGCTGCGCAAGCTTCCTTTGATGCTTTAAAGGATTCCTTAATAAAAGAATCATTAATGTACGCACCCGATTATCAAAGAGACTTTAACCTGTATCTGGTTGCAGCAGATACAACCATCGCAATGGTTTTAGTTCAAGAAGTCGATGGAATTGAACACCCTATATATTATTTAAGTAGAAACTTAAATGATACAGAAAGTAAATATTCTTATGTTGAAAAACTAGCACTTGCAGCTGTTCAAGCGATACAAAGGTTTCGACACTATGTCCTCTTTCGGAAAACTACCATTTTGTCTGATTGCAACCCCATGACTTATATATTGTTGCGACAGTTGCTGGGGGGCAAATATTAAAAATGGATAGCAATCCTTCAAGAGTTTAATCTGGAATTTGTAAAATCCAAATCAAAGAAAGCTCTAGTTTTCGCAGAATTATTGTGCGATCTCCCATCGTCGTCCAACGATGAAACATCCGAAGAATCAATCGTGGATGAGAATTTGTTTCTGATATCTACAAGCAATGAGTGGTATGGAGATATAATAATTTATCTCCAGACCCAAAAATTCAGGCCAAATACCTCTCACTCTGAACAAAAACGTATACGATACCAAGCAAAAGACTACATGATCGTCGGTGATATGCTTTACCGTCGTGGTATCGATACAGTTCTGAGAAGGTGCCTCACCTATGAGGAGGCCGAAAAAGCCCTGAATGAGTGTCATTCAGGCGTGTGTGGGGGGCATCAATCTGGATATGCTACAGCACAAAAAATCTTACGAGCAGGATACTTCTGGCCAACCATGTTCAAAGATTGCATAACCGCAGTCAGAAGTTGCCATGCTTGTCAAATTTTTGATAGCAAAACCAGAAGACCACCCGCACCTTTACAGCCAATAGTTGCTGTTGGGCCTTTCGCCAAATGGGGCATCGATCTCATGACATGTAACCCCACCTCGACCGGGGGGCATGGGTATATTATAGTCGCCGTTGACTATTTTACCAAATGGGCCGAGGTGATGCCTACATTAGATAACACTGGTGAAACAGCTGCCCTTTTCTTTTTCAATCATGTAGTCGCCAGATTCGGCGTACCACAGGCTATAGTTACGGATCATGGATCGCATTTTCGCAATCACATGATGGTTGAATTAGCTGCCAAGCTAGGGCTATCTCACGATAGCTCTACCCCGTATTATCCGCAAGCCAACGGACAAGTTGAAGCGATCAACAAGGTCCTGAAGCGTATGTTGCAAAGGATGATCGGAGTTCACAAAAGAAGGTGGCACCTAATCCTGTACTCAGCCTTGTGGGCGTACCGAACATCGGTAAGGAATGCGACCGGGTTCACACCTTTCCAACTGGTGTATGGCCTAGAAGCAGTTTTACCAGTCCAGTGCGAAATCTCGTCTCTTAAACTCGCAATTGATCTCCTCCCCGGAACTTCAGAAGAAGAGGCCCGTTTCTTGGAATTAATCCAATTGGATGAAACCCGTCGTGATGCCGCTTTGGCTAACAAAGCCCATAAGAAACGAGTCAAGGCGCAGTTCGACAAAAATGTCAAACTCCGTGTCTTCTCAGAAGGTGACTTGGTCTTGCTTTATGACCAAGAATCCGATAAATTGGGAGCAGGTAAATTTAATTCTTTATGGATGGGCCCCTATATTTTTAAACGAGTGTTAGCGAAAGGAGCCTATGAGTTAATGGATTATGACGGAATTCCACTGGCGCAACCCCGTAATGGGTTGTACCTCAAGCGTTACTATGCTTAAATAGTAACCAGTATGCTTTTGTTGTATTTTGTTTTCGCTGAAGTGTTTGTTTTGGTCGAGTAATCCACCTTTTTACATTTATTGCAGATGTCAAACCTTTTGGAGACATGTGTTGGATATGCCGACGGAGCGAGTCGTAGTTCGCGGAACCTGTCCTCCGCAGCCTGGGCAATTTTTGATCCAAGTGGCGAGTTAGTAAGTTTCAGAGGTGTATGTATCGGTCGATCAACGAATAACATCGCTGAGTATAGCACGTTGATAGAACTGCTCTCTGATGCCATCACCCATGGTATACACCGACTAATCGTCAGGCTAGACTCACAACTCGTAATACTACAACTCAATGGTATATATTCCGTCCGAAATCCAGCCATTTATCGCATGTTTCTAAGAGTTAAGATTTTGGAAAGACAGTTTGATTTAATTCAATACCAGCATATTTCCAGAAACTTAAACACATTAACCGACTCATTAGCAAACTATGTGTTAGATAGACATTTGCGACATTTATAAAAGAAACACATCATCAATGTTGTACATGTGGATCACATAACTCAACCAGAATAAAACCCCGAAAATCAAAATATATATATATATAAGCTATTTATGGTTTACATATAATGTTCTGTAACCAAGACAAAATCGGTCACATGACCCAAAAACTCAAAATGCTAGGGGGCACCCTAGTCTAGTGATGCTCGTGATAGCACGTCACAGCCTGTGCGATCATGCGTAAGAGACGAGTCCATCGTCTAGGCACACCAGTAGTATGCCGCTGCAACTGTAAAGGTAACTCGTCGATCCTCACATCTGGAATACCGAGAGTAAGGCTCTCAACCTAATCCTGCACAACTGTAAGGGTCTCGGCCACGTCAAGGTCACGAAGGATAACCCTCCCGGCGGCTTCTCCTACTGGGGCAGCGGCTGGCACTCTCAGGCGAACTACTGGGTGAACAGGACCAACATCTGCATGCACACATGAGTTTGATTAAAGTCTTGATAGAATAAAGCACAAGGACATTATAAATAAAAACAGTAAACAATGATATGGTCGAAGATTTTACCAATAGCGCCCCACTACTCGCCGTCCGGCAGTACTAAATCCGGATCACCCCGGAAGTCCATGCCAACATATGGATACTCGGAATAGACCATCTCCTGATGCTCAAACCACCTGAAGAAGGTATCGGAAAAAGAAATCTAAGATTGACCAGCATGCCTAGACATGTGGTCAACCCATCTCTGCATGTGTGGCTCGGTAGGAGAAGGCAAGTCGAGTGCAATGTACTGTGGTTGCATCAGTGGTATCTTCTCCAAACCAAAGGCGGTCAAAATAGAACCGAACCCAAAGTTCTTCAGCCTCCCGTCCTTTACCTTGGTCAACTGACTTTTCATCTGAAGAAGTACTGCATCACACCAGTTGAATATTTTCGGTTGGAGGCACTCCAAGTCATGCTGCATATAAGATCTGTTGGCTACATGAAGAGACGCACTACCGGCCATCCTGCCAATAGTGTACAGGATAGACCTAAGGGACCTGTTAGCAACCTCACGGATAACGATCTTGCCATCTTTACTCGGCTGAGATCCTTCCCTGCAATACTGGCGGACATAATCTCTCACAGAGTCACTCCCTCGAGCCGAACCTGACAAAGAGATGGGGGCACCCCACCTCAACAAGCCAGTCAAGAAGTAAATGTCTACTGCGGTCAAGGGGATAGATTTGCCCCTAATCTGGAAAACTTCGTTGATAGGATCCCAAGCATCGAGAAAATACTGCAGTAGGTTGATCTGGTGTCTCATGCTAGAGATGCGGAAGAACTTCAGCAGACCGCAGTTCCGCAGTGCGTTCACCATAACCGGATCATGTAGGGCAATCATGTCCTCTTCTTCATGTTCTCGTTCTCGCCATGTAAGGCTCATTTTGCTCCAATATCTCTGAAAAAAAAACATGAGATGAGTTATATCCTGGTTTTGATGAGAAACAGGCAAAAATTTTCATCAAAAACTGTGCAACAAAATCCTTTTCTGTGCCCAGCGCACCTGCACAGTGTTCCACCTGCGTTGAAGGTCAAAATGCCTTCATGCTGCTTGACATTCAGCGCAGGTTTCGAGTGCACAAGGTGCGCTGATGGCAGAGCGACCCCATCAAACCCCAGGGGCTCAGAAAAACAGGAAATCAAGCACAGAATGCAGAAAGGAAACCATGAAATGAAAGAGCTCAGCTTTAGCTCCTACCTGGTCCAAACGGTGCCGAGAATCGTCCACAAAATCTCCCGAAATCAGCTGATGAAAATCAACGGGGAAGAGGCACCTCCAAAGCTCCAACAAACCAAGTTCAAATGAAATGGTAAAATGAGAAGTAAAAACACTTTTTAATAGCTTTTACGTAGTTCAAAGTGAAATATTAGTGTTTTAATCTCATTTTCAAGCAAATGTTATTCATTTCTAACCAGTTTGATGCAGCAGTTGAGGGTACAGTACTATCTTTGAAAAGGCAAAGCTATTTATGGTAAAAAATCAAAGCTAGACCATGTTATCGAGCAGTTTTAGCACATAGTTCATGCTCGTTAAAAAATAAACATAAGATCGAGTAGTTTTAGCACATAGTTCATGCTCGTTAAAAAATAAACATAAGACCGAGAAGTGTTTTTCCGCGTTTAAGTTCGTTAAAAAATGAACTACCCTCCGGTAAATAACCACCGTGAATGTAACATTATCAGCCATTAAAGACTTGGTCGTGTTTGCACCGTCACCTCCACTTTTCCATTGGCTGATCATTCACCTCCATTTGATTGTTTACCCATTTTGAGGAACAGCTGCGAAGAGTGATTTCACTAGCCATCCTTGTGACACTGCCGTGATTGGAAAATTCCAACCCTTACCTGGAATCAGCTGCTAACCCGTTTTATCACTCGTTCCTCAAAAGACGAGTCTTCTTTAAGCTCTTTTCATCTGACTCGTAAAATATGAAAAGATTGCCGAGTTTTGGCCTTCCAGCTCGTTAAAGCGACCGGAAGTGCTATCCCTCCTCTAGATTTTAATCTTTTTGGACCTGAGGGATTATTGCACAAAAAGATCGAGCGCTTGTTTTGTTCGGCTCGTTAAAACTATCGAAAATTCATCCCTTCTGTATTGTTTTATACTTTTTCGGACTTAAGGGATTATATGATGAAAAAGGACCTTTGGAGTTATCTTTACGTACCTTTTTAGACTCTCTAAAAATGAAAAGGGACCGAGTTATCTTTGTCGTTAAACTCGTTAAAAAACATTAATAGCGACAAACTTGTCTTTAGACGAGAACGAGTTTCACTATCGCTAGGCTCGTTAAAACATAGCGATGGGTTTGCCCGAAGGGAAAATTATAGAACAAGCATATGTTATCCTCCTCAAGCTTGACAAAAATAAAGAGGTACTGGTCATCAATGACTGGGGAAAAATTGGGAAGAAACTCAAAGAACTTTATTGGTTGCAAGTCGCTCTTGAACATGACACTTCCACTCCGTGCCTGAGTCAGGTTGGGTTGTTTCATTCACCGGTCACATCGCCATGGTCTTGCCATACCATCCATCTTTGGGGTAAATTCTACCAATCCATCACACAAGTGTCGCCGATATGTTCAAGAGAAGTCATCCAGAGAAGTCAACCGTGTCCCATCCACTACCATACATTATCCTTCATTCTTTCATGACCGCCACCCTGAACCATATATCATCAGATCGTTTTCACCTCCATCAAAATCATTTGCTCCGTTCCGTGTCACTGATGTGGGATACATTAAGGCCCTCCTTTGACGGATTTCTTTTTGTCGACATCAGCTCATTATCCAAGAAGTTGATCTAGGGACACCCCCTTCAGTACTTTGAAGCTTGCATGCCTCAATGGCAAGTTTCTCACTTCCGGCGACAGTTATACATCAATGACCTTCGACCGAAAGATTTTGCGTGGTGTTCGACGCCAAGTCCTTTATTCACACCACGTGAATTGTACTACAGTACCTTGAGGGTCATTATCATTATCGGTGATTCCTCTCACGCTTGTTAACGGTTTACATCATTGACTGGTAATCAATCGATGTCTTTCCATGTTCGACTTCAGAACATTTCTCACATGGATCGACTTATACTTGGAGTGAAGATCGAACGAGTTTGAAGACCCCAGATCTAGTTTCATCCATCCGGGCTGCGATATATATTCAGGAAAAATAAAGACATTGACATGTACAGCATTGCAGCACAGACAATAATCCTACTAAAGGATGATGATTTCAGTAGGATCATCAGTCTATCATCAGACAATTGTCTGTCCTATGTACATAAAAATGAATTTATAAAGCTGAGCATGGGAATGCCCGCCTCAGCTAGATCATGAAAACAGTATGAAAAATAATGTATTCTATTGTATCTTATTACAGGTCTCCTCCCAGCATTGAATGAACTTCGGATCCTCCTAATAAAGCATTTCACCCGATAAACGGCCTCATACTTTAGGGGGCAACTGTTATAGACATTTTTGTGCCTTACAGCTATAAGCATGAAATATCCATAATTCATGGGATCCAAAGTCCCTAAAGATGTTGTTACAGCTCCTAAAGGAACAAGGTCAACCAATGACAGCTTCTCCCAGAAGTTCTCCACCAAAAACCACTCAGAAACAGTCAATTCAGGATCAATTCAGAGGCTCCACTAGCTGCCTGCGTTGAAATGCAGAGACTACACTGACTAGGTGCACTGCAACGCAGGTGGAAGCACTACTAGGGTGCGCTGAGCGGGAAATGACAAATGGCAAGCTCATTCAACGAGGTGGAAAGACCCTGGAAGCTTCCAGAATCTTCCCCAATGACACTTGCCTCAATGAATTCGACTAGTGATGAGTAAGAGGTTCTCAACCTCCAAGCGGAAGCAAGAACTAACAGAGAGAAGCCACAAGTCAAAACATAAGCTGACTCATCCTCTTTACTTACATCTATATATGGATATCTCACCCAGAGGTTCAGGAGGCTGGAATTTTGTACTTTGCAGAGAATTGCTGCTGGTTTGAGATTGATATTAGTACATTGGGTGATTTATGCTTTGTTGGAGGAGAGGAAGGGATTCCTTTGCTGGGAGGTAGATGCTAGATCGGAACTCACTTGGTTGTATCTCCTCTTGGACTTTCTTATTCTATCAATAAACTACTTGAGTTTCTCCTACATGTTGTGTACCAATGATGTTTTGTTATGCTTACATGTTTAGCTTAATCTGATCTTGATCTTTTTATGAATGTATATCTGTATCTTTGTGTAGTTTCTCTCTCTTGTGATCTTGCAGGAATTCGGTGAAGCTGGGCCAGTGAAGGAGCAAGAAGCTAGGAGCTACTGAAGAGAGGAGTGATTTGGATCGACAAACTAGCGGAAGACACAGGTTAGTTACATCCTTCTTCCTCATTTACATTTCATAAAGAAGAATACTCAATTAGTTTACCTTGTTTGTTGCTAAGGCACTATCACACCTTAGAGTGGGATAGGGGCATTCTGAATTGGATACTTTTCCCAACAACACCTAACCTGTCACGATGGACCCTGTGGAGGCCACTTTACAGCAAAAAGGACTACCTTCAAAATTCTACAGGCAGGCTACTATTGGCCCACTCTTCATCAAGATGTCAGAAGATATATCAGCCAATGTCACCGATGTCAAAGGATGGGGAAAACAACTCCGAGGGATGAAATTCCCCTCCAACCTCAAGTGACTTTCGAGCCATTTGAGAAGTGGGGTATGGATTTTGTGGGTCCTATCAACCCTCCTTCAAAGCAAAAGTCTTACATCATTGTGTGCACAAACTACTTGACAAAGTGGGAAGAAACAAAGGAAATCAAGGCAGCGACGGAAGAAAAAGTGGTTGAGTTTTTAAGGGAAAATATCTTCTACAAGTTTGGCTACCCAAGAGAATTAGTCACAGATCAAGGAAGTCAGTTCACCTCTAACCTGATTGAAGACCTGCTCGCTCATCACAAGATCAAGCACAGAATCTCCACCTCTTATCATCTGCAAGCAAATGGGCAAGTGGAAGTCACTAATAGGGCTTTAGAAGAAATTTTGACTAAGGTGGTGAGCAGCAGCAGAAATGATTAGGCAGATCGCTTGGTTGAGGCCACCTGGGCCTACAACACCACTTGGAAAACCACAACAGCTTTCACACCTTATGAGCTAGTCTACGGGAAGAAGGCTCTACTGTCCATAGAGTTCGAGTACAACACATTAAGGTTGGCAGCTCAGCTGGACCTGGATCTCAGCCATGCGCAACAGGAAAGGTTACTACAGCTGAATGGATTAGATGAACAGAGAATGCAGGCCCTCCTCCACTCAGAAGTAGTTCAACTCCAAAGAAAGATATGGCATGACCGGCACCTTAACACAAAACAATTTCAGCCAGGAGATTGGGCACTGTTATATGACTCAAGATACAAGGATTTCAAAGGGAAGCTGAGGACAAGGTGGCTGGGACCATATACAGTGGAGAAATGCAACGACAATGGTTCAGTCCTTATCAGAACCATTGATGAAGAAGCCATCCCCATGCTCGTCAATGGGCATCAATTGAAAATCTACAGGAAGCCCCTTTCCAAGCAGGAGTTCATTGAAACTCTGGATAAATCAGTGCTGGTAGTGGAGCAGGGCCCTGTCTCTACTCCACCCACACCTTGATCATCAAAAAAAAAAAAAAGAGAAAAAAAAAAACATAAAAGAATAAAAAGATCCTTGGGTGAAAACCTCTTAGAGGCGCCCGAGGCAGACAGTGAGGGTGAAAACCTCCTGGAGGCACCCCAGCTGTCTCACCAAAAAAAAAAAGAAGGGAAATAGGCCTAATTTCTGTTGAATAATTGTAGGGTGCAGGGAAGACATTGCAAGTTAGGAGGGTCACACAAAACAAGGACAGAGGTCAGCAACAGGCTGCAAACATCCCTCACAGACACTTCCTCCATGACCACCCCCCTTTCCTAGGATTTGATCACATTCAGGCTAAGATTTCACCTTCTACAGGAAGTTCTGGATCTTCTACAGGAAGTTCTATATCTTCTACAGGAAGATCCTGTAGAACCTCCAGACAGGCAAAAATTGATCGTGGAAGGGAATCTGAAGGTTGGAATCTACCTGCTAGGCCTGCAACCACCCCAGTTTACGTCCATCACCATACATCACCCTGTTTCATCTCTTTACACCTCCATTGCACCCATTCTGTTATTTATTCCTGCACAGTCACACCAAAAAAAAAAAAACCCCTATTTTCCTCATACTGCCAGCAAGAACTTTGAGTGACAAATCTAGCAGTGGTGTTTCACTCTCCCTACCTGTCAATCTCCATCTAGACTCCTCATCAGCCGAATCCCTCGTCGGCAGTATAGCCCTGCTCGTTTAGCTTGCATCCCAGGAGGAGAAGAGGCTACAGGACATCCTACAAGAATCCTGTAGCAGTTGATCCCTCTAGAAGACATACTCTGGAGATGAGGACAGTTGAAAAGTAGTAAAGGAGACATGCAAAGAGCTCATCTTGAATGCGAAAACACCATCAGTAGCCAAAACCAAGAAAGACCTGAGCATGCAGCGACAGCAACCAATGCAATGGACTCCGAAACCTGTGCATGCAGCGTCAATGAATGAAAGAATGGGTTCCAAAGCCTGTACAGGAAGTAGCAGCAAACGAAGGAATGGTTCCAAGACCCGAAGTCTGCACAACGCGGCCATGAAAACGCATGTAAATGCCTAAACTCATTCGTTAATTGCGTAAACTATATTTTAAAAGCTGCATGCCTATGGAAATGGTTTGGATAGAATGGGATCAGTGGCCAGTCAACTAGCCGCCCTCGGCCAGTTACATAGCCTCTTGGGATCCGAACAAGCTCAGTTACATTCAAAATTACCGACAAGATGTGCAGCCAACACGTGTGGAGTGTCCATTTAGGGAGAAATAATCGGGACTGGCAGTTGTGGCGGCGGTTAACGGTAGAGGGAAGGTGACGGCAACCAGAAACACACAGAGAAATTATGGCCGTGATGTTAGATCAACGGTTCCATCTGGCCACCTCATCCCCTCACCACGAATTACATTGTAGTTAAAATACGCTCAGCTGAAACTCACACCACCCTTTGTTCATTTGCACTTGCAACTTCCTCGACTGAGGTACACGTCCTCCACTTCCAAAAACTGTTAACTAGTCGTCCACCACCTGTTTTTCACTTGTTCTCGAGAATCGCTCGCATATCGAGCTCACTCAGAGGCACAAAGACATTCTACAGGAACCGCGGAGTCTTCTACAAAAAGGGTTCTACAGGAAAGCCTGCACAGCTTTCTGGAGCAGATAAGCCTGGGATTTCGCTTCATCGAATTTGGAGCTCCAACCGAGGTAGGCTCGAAAAACTCTTCTATGCATGGTATGATTTGAAAAGGTGGTGAATTGAATAGTATCAGACTGGGGAAACAGAGAAAAATATACCTGGGGATTGGAAGTAAAACGTTTGCCTGTGTGTTGCACTAGGTTTCGTAGTTGTTTCTGCATCCAGATTCTCCTCCACATTCCTATTTTTAAAAGTCTCCTATATGGAAGATATGCAACTATGGGGGCCAGCCTGTGTATGAAAATTTTCAATTTGTGTATTTGTATATGTGCTAAGAGGAAACATTGAGCTCTGTACTCTGTTTGTAGAAACGAAATTCTTCCTTTCATAAACAGACAGCCGAGGTCTGGGCAACAGCAGTCTTGAAAACTAGGGAATAGCTGCTAATTAATATTGATACCTGAGAAATCCCTTCCTGAGTTCAGGGGGGAAACCATAAACAACATTCCTTTTTTTGATCAAAGAAAAAATAAGAAAGAGCACTCTCACCATGCCAGGGGGATTCATAAGGAAAGAACCCTCAGACACCAACAAACTGCACGAGCATCCTGAGGTGGTTGACCTTTTCACCCGAGCCAATTGGATGTCATTTTTTGACAAAGTTCAGGGTCATGACGAGGAGATAACAGAGGAATTTTTGATGTCCCTGAGACCTCAATCAAAAACACGGGCCACACTAAGTTTTAGGCATTTGATCATAGAACTTACCCCTGAGCTCATCAGTCGTGTTACTGGTCTGCCATTAGGGCTCCCTTGGAGCAGAGAAGAGAGGTCATTGGGCCAAGTTACCAAGAAAACATTCTTCCTACCCGAGGAAAATCCTGTAGAAGACAAAAAAGGGGTTACGATAACCAGCTTGCCTACTCTCTGGAGTGAGGTTAGTTTCCAAATTATGAAGTACATTACATGTGAGGGGAGGTTTAGCATTGTCTATGGATATCATTTCAGGTTACTGTGTGAACTAAGGCATGGGATTGATTCACCTCCAGCCCAGAAGCTGAGCATTCCCTATTTTCTTCTTCAGTCACTAATTGAATGTGGTACAAAATCAAATGAAGGGATCCCATATTAGCTGTCCCATCATGTGCTCATCAAGCTATTAGTGGAAGTTGCCCTGCACACCTACACTGTCCCCATATCTTGGGAAATCTTCCGAAACATGTCCCGGGATGACGATATTATAATTCTGGCCGAAGACATCACCTCATCCGGCGGTGAGGAGGGAGAACACACTGAAGAAGGTAAGAAAACCAATGGTGAAGGAACACAGGACATTCAAGCACAACAAGGACAGAAAGAAAAAAGGGGAGAGGGCCAGATTGCTGAGCCTAAAATAGAGGAAGAAACAACAGCACAAACACCAAGGGAAAAGGGAATGCAAAGGAGAGCAGAGAAGGTAGAAAAACCCCAAATGAAGGCTGTCACAGCCAAAGCAGACACACAGAAGCAAAAAGGAAAGACAGATCCTAAAACAACAAAGACAAACAGAAACAGTTGACACAAGGACTTCTACAGGAAGCATGGAAAAAGAACAACAAAGGGGGAAATCACCTGAAATATTGGCAAGGGAGGCAGCAACTGTGCTTTCCACCTTAAGAACACCTCCAAAGCAAAAAGGGAAGAGAAAGAGGCAAACCTCCATGTACTTTAAAGAAAGAAGGAGCACACGGATCAAAGTAGGCAGACCCCAGCCGCAGTCAAAGGAGCCAATTGTCATTGAGGACACAACACCTAAACCAAAATAAGGGTCTCCTTTAAAGATATCCGTCAGCTATGAACGAGGAAGCCCAAAAACCTCCACCTGGAGAGAGAGAATGAAGACAATGGACTCAAAGACAACTCTACAAGAAGCTGAGAAATCTCTACAGGAAACTCGGGCTAAGCTAAAAGAGACCGAGAAATTGGAGGAAAAGGTGGCCAAACAATCACAAGAAGAAGAAAAGACAGAGGAAATATTGGAACCAAGCCCTCAGCCCAGCTTGGGCTCATACTATAACCTGTTAGAAGCCGGGAAAATAATTCCCTAGAAATTTTTGGTGCCACTCTTCTTTGCACTGGAAGAAGAAAGAATTAGGACTCACACTTCGATGAGGATTGCCAAGTCCAAGGGTGTGGTAGACATAGGCCACCTAGAAGAACAACTCAAGGAGTCAAGGGGAGAATTGGCCATGGTGAAGCATGTGGAAAGAAATCAAAGGTCCAAACTATAGGAAGAGAACGAGCTGCTAAAACAGCAGCTACGGCTACATGGAATTCATAAGGAAGACAGGCCCTTCATTCTAGGAGAACAACAACAACAGGAAAAGCGTCCAGCGGACAAAGAAACCCCTGATGAATAGCAGAGAGTAGACGGGCTGCAGGCCGAGGTTGAGGCACTAACAAAATAGCTACAGGAGAAGGAGTCACAGGCAGTAGAGGAAATACAATCTCTAAAGCAACAGGTACAAGAAAAGGAAGCCCAACTGGCTTGCATGGCCAGCTGGGCAGTAGAGGCCTTGTAGTGTGGGAAACCTTCCAAGTCATATGCCTTATATCTTAAAGATCAATGGTTGCAGTTCCAGATTAACACCTCGGCCCAAAGGGGCACCATTCCATTTCAAAATTACCATCAATTCATGACTTTGTGTGACAACAGCTCAGTAGAAGATAAGGCCAAGTTATCTGAATTCCATTTACACAACTTGGCCCTTCCAAACATGACTCTTTGGGACCCCAATGCTACACTGGGAGACGTGCAACTTATGACCATGGCCTCTTGGTTAAATCAGGAGGAAAAGAGGGCAGCAGAGATTTGGGTTATTATGAATAGAGAGCTAAGTGAACCACTCATGATCATGGTAGAACCAAAGGATACATCAGCTTTAATATATGCCCATCAGCACCTGGCCAACAATCCTTAGGTTTTACCAAATTACATTGAACGACAAGCTCAAGCCATTGCTCACTTTGAGGACATGGAAAGATTGTTGGGGGATAACTACATTCATGCTTGCACAAGGAGGTGGAACACACTGCCCCACAATTTGAAAATAAGAGAATACCACTCCCCAACCAGGATGAAGGAGGCCTTGGCAAGGGTAGCCCTCTATAAACAATCAATGCAAAATTTGTAGGCCAACTGGATTGGCCTAAAGTTGAATCCTCCCTTGCTTTTAGGATTGCTGGAAGGCGTCATAGAAGAAGAAGAACACAAGCAATGGGAGGAAGTAGAAAGAAAAGCAGGATTTCATGACCAAGAAGAAGACATCACCTCAGAGGCCTGGGATGTGAGAGAGGCAGTCAAAGCAATCAAAGATGATGAGTTAGATTAGTTGCTTAGAGGATGAGCAACCCATTTAATAGGGGGGTGATGATGAGCCCCAAAAATGGGTAACTTATTGGGCTCATTTTTCCTATTGTTCTCCATTAATCCACCATTGTTCATAGTTTATATATGCTTTTGAAGTATGTTTATGTTAATTGAATAAATGAAAATAGTCACTTGACCATGAAGGCTAATACGTGTTTGTTGCATATTTTTGGATAACTTTTGGACCAAGGTCAAGCATTTATGGGCCATTTGACAGCCAAATACGAGGGGACAAGGCTGAGGATTCGTAGGAAGGGTGTCTCCTGCACTAAATGGCCCCTTCCTCAAGTTATCCACCATCAGCTCAGAGTTCAGCAGCCCACCAAAGTTGATTTCCAAGGGCAGCCGAGCAGCTTTTGTGAAGTGGCCGAGTACTTGCAGTTTTGAGCAGCCAAGCCCCTTGAATTAAGGAGGACTGCTGGACGTTCTCATAGTGCATAAGTAGAAAGGCTTCAAACCTTCGTAGTTTACTTTTTGAACATTTGTATTTGGCACTATCATGCTGCTTTGTTTCTCAGCCCATTTTGGAGCTTCTGCTATAACACATTTTGGACATGGTTGTTCTTTGAGTAATGGAAACCAGTTTCATGTTGCATCAGTTCTGAGCTTCTATTTAGGAGCCTGTAGCTCTTCGGGTTGGGCCCAACCCAAGTGCCAGGGCCTCCTCTGTGTACTGGTATATGTTTTTCTGTTGTCTTCATAAATAATTTCTGCTAGTAGATTAGAATCTTGCTTGGTTATCTATGTCATTTTTTATGATTTAAAGAGCTTTTCATGGTTCAGAGTGATTTTATAGGTTGAAAACAGAAAATATCTTCAAAAAAGGCCATCAAGCAACCCTAGATCTCACCTCTCCCTCCTCGGGACCATGAGCTGAGACCCAAGTGTCCTTGCTGCCACAAAAACACTATTTTTGCTTCTTCATGCAATTTCTAGTGTTAGTTTCTCGGTTGCAAAAGTTGATACCATATGTGATTACATGCTTAGATCCATTCTTGCATGGTTTTCATAAGTTATTTTACATAATTTTCTACCAATGAATTTATGTTCATCATGGGTGCTGGTTCCTAGGTCAAATTAGGTTAGAATAGCTAGATATTTGGTTTGCATGGTCTTTGTTTGGTAAGTTTCAAGTTGTGTGCAGAACACCTATGATACCTCCCTGCCTACCCTTCTGCCATCAGTGCAACCTATTCCATCCCCTAACTCAGATTCTTGCCCTTCGTTTGTCACATTTTCTCACTTTGACTTGATTTCCATATTTTTGTGCAACATTGCTCTATCCATCCTTGAACAAATACAACCATCATCATCACTTCTTAGCTTCATTTGCCAGGTTCTAAACCTCTTCACACCCTCACCCAACCTCCATCTCCACTTCTACACCTTTCTTCCACCTTCAACCCTCCAAAATCTCCTTTCGGAACATCCTATAGAACCCCTGCATACTTCCAGTAGAAGATCACGAGAGTGGTTTTTCGAGATCCGATCATAGTGAAACTCTTTGGAAGGGTGTTAGGGACCCCTTAGGCCCTCTTCTCACCTTCCCAACCTCCTACAAGCACCCTCACCATTTCCTTTCATCAATCAACCTCTGCACAGTCAAAACAATTAAGCACGTGCATAATAATTCTACAAGATTACTCAAAAATACAAAAAGACATTCCTTTTCAGATTTCACTGCAAGAGTAGCTTATTCACATGCATTCTACATTTCTAGAAGTCAATGGCATCCATTTCCACTGCTTTCATCTCTTTTCTTGCACCGGTAGGGTTAGTCTGTAAAACTAGGGTTTGCTAGGGTTTGCATTCCTTTTCCACTTTCAGCTTCTTTCTGCAAGTAGACTAGCTTCCTTTGAGTTAGCTTTCATCCATCACCATTAAAAGCTTCTTCTAAGAGCTCATAGAAGTTGGCTTAAGCTCCTAGCATACTTGTGCCAGCTGATCTAGTGATAGCCTGCTGCAAGAGCTAGTACTTGTGCATATAGCACCGTCGCTTCCAAGTTTGTTACGAACTACCAGGTTGATAAAAGTAAAGAAGGGAGTCCCAGGAGTTGCAACATTATTGGTACAATACTGGAGGGCACCATTTCTTCACTCAAACCCATATCCGCTTCACTTTTCCTGTGACTATGTGATGAAGTAACACCTTTCCCTTACTAAATGTCACATCATAGCCTCTATCCTCGAACATAGCACCAGAAACCAAGTTATTCTTCAAACCTAGAACATACTTAACATCTTGCAATGTGAGGGGAGAACTAGACTCCCTCTGAAAGCTAATTGTACCAATTTTGGTTACACTGTAACTTCCATCATCACCCATCTCGATATGCATCTAGAGAACCTTCTCCTCCAAGTTAGTGAAGAGATTTTTGTTACAGTCGTATGGAATGAAGCTCCACTATCTAGGTACCACACACCACCCATCATCAATGACACCATACAAGCGATGAGGGTAAAATCTGGTTCGAACTGTGAAGTAATAGCTTCACCTACCTCTCCCCCTAAGGGCTTCTTAGAAACCTTCCTGTACGGACACTTTGTGGAAAAGTGTCTCAGCTTGTGACTGTGGAAACACTTGATTTTCAACATGTCCTTCTTCTTGCTACCTTGAAAAGAATCTGATTTGGAATGGGATGACTTCCCCTTCCATTTATTTCCTTTACCAGCTAAGGCACAATTCTTCTCATCATCATGCTTTGATGAGGATCTGTCTCTGGTGTTCTGTCGAATCTCTTCCTGTACAGAGTCGGACCACAATCCCTCCCACTCTCGTAGTTCCTCCCTCCCATTGAATGAGTCCTGGTAACAATGTTCCAGCTATTGGGAAGTCATAGAAGTGTTAATCTCACCCAATCATCTTTTGCAACCGTAATCCTGATACTTGCATGCTCATCTCGACATTGGGTGAACTTGGTTAAGTACTTCAAAATTGAGTCGCCCTTGTCCAACTTGATCTTTCTAATATTTTCTTTCCATGCCAGATTCCTCTGGTCACTGCTATTTTGGAACAGGTCCATCAATGCCTTCCACATTGCAAATGGAGTTTCCGTATCATGGAGATTCAAGAGAATATGATCTCGAACTCCTTCTAGGATAATCCTTCTCACCTTTTCCACACACTTTCTCCATTCAACCAAATATTTAACATGAGATGCTGAAGACTTTGAAATATCATGATCTATGAATTCCTTCAACCTATTGTCTTCCAACATTACCTCCATCATGGCATTCCAAGCTATGTAGTTCGAGCTTCCCTCTAGGGCATACTCAAATCTCAAACTGTAGAATGAGATCTTGCTGACTCTGAAGTATGAAACTAAAAATTTGATTTCAACTGCATAAAAAGCTCATATTCTCCTCTTCTATAATGTATTTAGCCTCGAACCCATGTAGATATTTATTTGTAGATTCAAACTGCTTATGTAATATGCTAGAACAAACGACTTGAATCTACTCTACTCATCACTGGAAACAAAAAATGATCGATGAAAGCACTAAGTAGAAAAGGAATAATTTCAATTGCACATAAAACAATATTTTTCTGGGGAAAGAAACTTCTCAAAACCCCAACTATATATATTGCATTAACTAGAAGATCTAAGAAAAAAATACAATGCTTGCTCAACCCGAACAATTCATGCACAAGTATAGTCTATCTCTCTTCTTCACAAACCATCTCAAGCCAACACTTAGCCAATTTTGTTGCCTGCCAAGCTCCAACCTCCTTGTGCAATCCCTAAGGGAATTAGCCCATATTTAATTGGGAAAATATCTCACCATAACTATGTAATCCATCATAGGACTTCTAATGATTGCATGCAACATTTGTACAACTCGGAAAATTTTACAACTGAGAGTACAATGTCCCTAAACTCTCATATCAATTTGGTCATCCACTAAACTAACATGCATGAGTTATTTATGAGTGAATATTCAGTTAACTAATGGAGCAGTGAATTTTCTCCCCTCTAATAGACCTCCTACTAGCTCCTCCAACTGTTTGAACTAGTTTAAGTAACTTTAACTCAGTTAGACTGAGTTAATTAATTACAAGTCAAAAGAACTCAACCTGGACCCCTAAAATTTAGAAATAAATGTACATGACTCTAGGTAGACTTCCAATTTGAATTTATTGGACCAACTAAGTCAAATTAACTTAGTTAACTATTACAAGTTTCTATGAGGATAGAAATTCGACTTAATTCCTAATTTAATTCAAGGACAATTTAAATTAGGATTTCTTGTTGCCATTTTTAATAGTTTTATTGTTCCTCTGTTCTATAGGTTTTTATCCTAATATGGTGGCCATCCCTCTTCATGGTGGCTCATGGTCCTTGTTCATTCTATAGGTTTGGATCTACTACGTAATATGCTAAGCTTTGAACCCTTGTTTCTTCCACGGTATTGTTTGTTCGAGATCATATTTTATCTCATCTTGCAATGTGGCCTCGGTTTCTATGTAGATGACTCCCTTTTCAAGGCGTTACATGTTCAGAGAAGCTATGATACTAGAGAAGGATTTCTCCATCTCATACCCAATATGGGTAAGTTATCTTGTCGCTGCCATTAAAGACCTTCTTCAAAATTTGTGCATTTTGTTATCCTTTCTTTTCTTTTAAATTTTCTTGGCTGGTGTTTAATTTATGTTTCCTGCTTCAGGTAGATGAATGGTAACCAACTCTATAATGGATTCGATGCAAGTAAATCCATTATGGTCCTTTCTTACCATTGGAGGTTTCTGGGTTTTGTTCCTTCCAGGGCTTTCAGCGCACATTTTACTTATAGGCTTCGTTTCTATGTCAGATATTTTCAATGCAACTTCTCCTTTTGTGGCTTCGTCTTAAATGTGGTGTAAGGTTAACCACCCTTCCCTCTATGATGCTATAGGTGGGTACGTCTGTGTTAAAATTTCCAAGGTGTTTAATATGGTGGCATATCCCTTTTGTTGTACCCTGTGATCTCTCTAGCCAAACTTCCACCAGGGATCGTAACCCTATGCACATCTAATATTTTAATCGCATTGATGCCTCATCAAATCTGTAGGTGATAGATACTGGGACAAAAGCACTAGAATGTGCTATATTTATTTTGGAGGGAGGGTGAAAACATCTATCCCCCTCACTATAATTTTGTTTCCCCGATTCTTTTAGTCTCATCCTATAAGGATGGAATGTAATTATTTATGTGACTTTTCTATATTTTACAATGATATTTATGAGTTTACCTTCAAGTTCGAGTTATGTTCTCTTTTATAATGGCAGGACTGTAATGTTCCCATATTTTGTTTTCTTTTCTTACCATTATGGTGAATCAGAGCACGCTTGTACGTTATATATGTAGAGATGGAATTGGTGTATATCACCAATCTCTTACTTTTAAATCTGTAATGATGAAATTTGTATATGTCCTTCTTCTCTTACTTTTAAATCTAACAAGATGGATATTGATATATATTTCCCATTTTTTCCCAACTCAAGTTTCTTTATGATGGTCTAGGCTTATGACACTGAACCATGGTTTCGTTCTTTGAATGAATTGTTGACACCTAATCATCAGGATTGGGTGAATAAGTGTAACTGATGTAAATAAATAATAAGAAATATGAATAGTCATCGGGAGATGAAGTGAATAGTCTCTTCCTCATGTATATAATAAAGATCAACCTGAATGAATAAACGCGAATTGATTTGGAGGATTTACTGCCCGGTCTGACATGGTATTAGAGCCAGTGCCATTTTTGGCTTCCAACTGCCATTGTAACTCCATTCTACCATTTGTCAGAAATCTGGGTCTGCCCTTTCCATGATAATTAGGGTCTGCCCTCTGCGTGATAATCCTTGTAAGGCTTGGTATACCCATCGAATACCCAATGCTTTGTGTTGAAGATTTAGCATTGATCTCTTTGTTTGCCTATTTACTGTATATGCATTAAGCCTAACCTGTGCAAAAATGTATATCACACTGCTTTGATTATCCTGGTATCACGCTACTCTAAAGAACTCTCTCCATGCTAGTATAACAACTCTCCCTCCATACGTTGTTATATCATGCTGCTCTCTTCATAAACGCTGCTGAATATTCTGTACATAACACTATTGCATATAACGTTGTCTGGTATCCTTGAAGAAGTTTTTTTGCAGCAATCGTTGCTCCTACAAAACCTAGACCTGCTCTCTCCAAGCTAACCAACCTCCCTCCATATGCTACTGCTCTCTCCATGCTAGTATAACAACGCTCCGGGTTCAATCCTTGTATGAAATTCTTGGTAAATGCTGGTGTAAATGTTGTTTCATATATACGCTGCTCCTGGTATCATATATACGTAGTTTCATATATGTTATATATATGTTGCTCCCTCCATATATATGTTTTTTCATATATGTCATATATACATTGCTCCTAGTATCATATATATGCTATTTCATATATGTTATATATACACTGCTCCCTCCATATATAACATTGCTTTCGCATAAGTTTAGCTGGTCTTTAAAAATAAAAAAAAGGAAGTACTTGCCTTTTGATTTGCATCCCCAAAAGAATCGTGCTATCAGGTGACCCCTTACCAAGCATCAAGCATCATTGAAGCCTGAGAGACAGAAAAAGAAAGAGATGTATTTTCCAATGAGAAAGTATGCAGTCAAGGCGTAAAGCATAGGATTTGATCATAGGGATTTATATTTTTGTCCAAGTTTTTGGCAAATTCTTATTTGCATCAGAATTCCAATTCACTTTTGAGCAGTTGATATTGTTTATCTTTTATTTCTCTTGAATTGGAACCATTTTGTAAAGCAAAAGAAATGAAATGGTGATAAAATATAGTTTTGTTCTTGGTATGTTAAATCAATTTGTTACCTAATCAAGAAGGAAGAATAACACTATATTATTTCGAAGCACATTTTGCTAGCAGAAGTATTTTTTATAGTACACAAATTTTACAGTACATAGAATTTTTTGCCAGCAGAAGTATGTTTTTAACAGTATGCATTCAATTATATCTATTGTGGGAATAGTTCTTACTGACAAGGAGAACTATCCTGAGTGGTCTCGGATGATAAAACACACCCTCATTTTCAATGAGTTATGGAAAGGAGTATATATTGGAGATGGAGACAAAGAGCCTGAACAACCTGCCTTAGACAAAGAGTTCGCCATTTGGGAAAATAAGAAAAACAAAGCCTATGCATTAATTGCAGCATCTGTAAGTGAAGAGGTGAGTCACCATATTTCGCATTTTCAATTGCTTTCGAAACCTTACAAAAGCTGAAAGAACTCTATGACTCACATTCTGCACTTGAGGTTGTTCAATTTATGATTAAACTCTTCGCTCTTGAATTGCAAAATAATGATCCTCTTGCTCTTGCATCTGAAGTAAAATCTATAAAGCATGATATCAAAGCCACTAAGGTTGAATTGGATATTCCTCCTATGGCTTTTATCAACGCACTTTATCCTACTTACTCCAATTATCTTCAGTCATTGCAAGCAAATGGAAATCTCAAAGATATTACCTTTGACTCTCTTGTGAAAAACTTTGTTGAAAGAGAGAAAGGTTTTGGAAAGAAGACAACCCCTGAATCTTTTGAAGAGGTTGTGTGCCTTGCTCATAAAGAAAAGGATCTTGCTCAAGATTCTTCTAGAGGAAGAGGTGGTTGAAGAGGAAGAGGAAGATATTTCAGAGGTATGGGGCAGACACTCTCAAGGAGAAAAGTTAGATTTGCACTACATACGCTACAAAAGAAATGGATCACATGATGCCTCTACATGTAAGCTACCCTGGGACAAAATTGAGTAGCAAAGAAACCAAGCACAAAGCCAGGGTTGTGGCAAAAGGTTTTGCATACAAGGAAGGGGTCGATTATGAGAAGATTTTTGCCCCCATAGCCAAATGGGCTACCATCCAGACACTCTTTGCCCTAGCAGCTCAGAGTGGTTGGAAAGTCCATCAAATGGATGTAAAAACTACTTTCTTGAATGGAGATTTAAAAGAGAATGTTTTAATGTCCCAGCCTGAAGGATTTGTTGTGAAAGGACATGAACATAAAGTATCCAAACTTTTGAAATCCTTGTAATGCCTCAAACAAGCACCGCGAGCCTGGTATGAAAAACTAACTGAGCATCTTCTGAAACTCAATTTCGAACATTATGATCTTGACGACGCAACTTTATTTTTGAAGAAAGTTGGAAAAATAGTTGTATATCTTGTGGTATATTTAAATGATCTTTTGATGACAGGGAACAATGAAAGCTACATTGCATCCATAAAGAAGGAATTGAGGAAAGGTTTTGAAATGACTGATTTGGGCTATGTTCATTACTATCTTGGCATTGAAGTAACTCAACATCCAAAGTCCATATTCCTTTCTCAAAAGTAAATTGGAGATCTATTGAATAGGTTTGGCATGACATAATGCAATCTTCTTACTACTCCAATGGAACAAAACTTAAAGCTCACATCCATTGAAGGAAAATAATTTGAGGTTGCAACAAAATATAGACAACTTGTAGGAAGTCTCAACTACCTAACTACGACTAGACCAGACATCTTGTTTGTTGTTGGAATCCTCTCCAGGTTTAGGCAAAAGCCTTGTGAGGGACACTGGTCTACTGTAAAAAGAGTTCTAAGGTACTTGAAGGGAACTCAAGACTTTGGAATCAAGTATACACAGGTTGATGACTTCAGCTTGATTGGATACTCTAATTCAGAATTAGATGGAGACAAAGAAATTGGGGTATCTACTTCAGGTTATGCTATGAGTCTTGGATCAGGAGCTGTCTCCTGGAGATCGTGCAAACAATCAGTTCCAGTAGATTTCACAACAGAAGCAGAATATGTGGCAGCAGCTGAGGCAACAAAATAAATTGTGTGGCTCAGGAAAATTCTTGAATATTTTCAGGTAAAACAAGAACAATCAACTCCACTCATGATTGACAATACCTCGACAATAAAGTTGGCCAAGAACCCAAATTTCCATGATCGAATGAAGCACATCAATACTAAATATCATCTGATTCAACATCATGTTGAGGCCAAAACAATCCAACTCCACCACTGTTCCACTAATGAGAAAATTGTAGAGATCTTCACCAAAGCGCTTGGAGGAGAAAAGCTTGAACGATTTAGAACGATGCTTGGACTCACCAACATCCCTTCATATTAAGGGGGGGAATGTTGACACCTAATCATTAGGGTTGGGTGAATAAGTGTAACTGATGTAAATAAATAATAAGAAATATGAATAGTCACTGGGAGATGAAGTGAATAGTCTTTCCCTCATGTATATAATAAATATCAACCTGAAATAGTTCATCACTATAGTCAATAGGGGAAATTGTTGTAATTCAAACCTACAAATTCATTATGATCACAACTATTGAATCCAATATTTATTATCTAATTGAATCATGCACATAAATCTATCTATCCTTCCCATATATAAAAGGAAATAGAACATACATATAAAAAATCATTTATAAAACTTATATGTACATCTTATATGTATACAAATAAATAATATAGACATCTATTATTTAACACATGTATAAAAACCATAGTGACAGTACATTCATGAAGTTATTCATTTCACCCATTATTGAATATCACATTCATCTATAGATCTAAGTCAACGAAAAACATATCCAATTGTTTTTCCAAAATTTCAGATATATAAAAAAAAAAAGTACTATGAGATGAAAGTAGTTAAAAAGCTCTTACCGAAACCCTAGATAGAAAATTCACTTGGGAAAACACTCTTCCACTCACCCTTGAACCCAATCCTTTGATTCCCCCTGAGCCAATAAATCCTTGCCTAGAGTACACAACCTCTTGAAGATTCCTAATCATGTATTATATACATTGATTCTCAGCATATGCTTCTTTGGCAGTGTTTTGCCTTTCAGGGTTCTACTTGTCCTTTAGCCTAGGTTGTAATTTTTTTTTAAGAATATGTTTTTCTCTCCCACAGATCTTTTCCCTTAGTGCTTATCTTTGAATAAGTGTTTTTTCCTCTTTTTTCTCTTATTTTATTTTTTTTATTATTATTATTCTCATAATCTGAATATTTTTTCAGATTTGGCAAGTTCTCTTTCCTAACAGTTTCCATCTTTAAATCCCAATTCTGTTTATTCAAAATATCATTTCAACATCCATTTTTTTACTTTTGGATTACTAGCCACCTACTAAAATAGTCTAATAATAACCAACAAGGAAAATATTATTTACATAACATTGGAGAGGTGATAAATCTTCCCGCTCTCAAAATAACATTGTCTTCAGTGTTTTCATTTATTCTATTGTTTCTTATTGAAATAATGTTGGGTGTGCTTCCTTCATAGTATCCTCTCGCTCCCATGTAGCCTCCTCATGGGTAAAGTGCCTCCATTTCACTTTAACTTAAGTGACGACTCTATTCCAGAGCACAATTTCTCTCTGATCTAGAATATGGAGTGGCTCTGGTAGAAAATCTCCTTTTGGATCCACCTGTATCACATTCCAGTCAACTGCATGAGAATTTTCATGGACATATTTTTTAATAAGGATACATGAAATGCATTATGCACTTTAATATGAGTGGGTAGAGCTAGTTGGTAATCTACTAGCCCAATTTTGTCCAAGATTTCAAAAGGCCCACAGTAACGTGGTTCCAGCTTGGCACAAGTTCCTATTCGTAGAGTGCTTTTCCTAGTTTTACCAGAAAAAATACATGGTCCCCAATGCCGAATTCCTTATGTACCCTTTTCTTGTCTACATAACTCTTTTTTCGATCTTGAGATGTTTTGATATTCCGACATATCTTCCACACCATATGCTCCATTTCCTGTAAAGCATCAGGTCCCAATTAAAGCTTTTCTTCTCATTGATTCCAACTAAGGGGCGTATGACATTTCTTTCCATAAAATGCTTTGAAAGGACTCATTTTAATAGTAGCTTGATATCTATTGTTATAGGAAAACTCTACTAAGGGCAAAAAATATTTGCATTTTGTGGGCGCGTGCATAACATACATTCTTAATATATCTTCAAAAATTTGATTTGTCCTTTCGGTTTGTCCATCATTTTTTAGGTGATATGGGGTGCTAAAATTCAACTGTGTACCCATGCCCCAAATTGTGCCTTTGAGAATTGGGAGGTAAATTTAATGCCATGTAAATGAAATATGTCTTTCATAACAATACTAGCAATTTGAGCAATGCCAAATGTGCACTGTACCGGTACAAAGTGTGACATTTTAGTTAAAACATCTACTGCCACTGTGATGGAGCTGTGCTGACATTTTGTTCATGGTACTCCAATAATAAAGTCTATTGAAATTTTTTCCCACTTCCACTCAAGTAACAGTAGCGGCTTTAGAAATCTGGTGGGATGGTGATACTCTACCTTAACCTACTGACATTCCATGCATTTTTCTAGATATTCTGCCACATCTCTTTTCATACCTGGCAAAAATAAATTATTTTTTTAGTGCAATGACCATTTCTTAGTATCCTGGATGGCATGCATAAGGTTTCCTATGATATTCATCTAGTATTGTCTGCTTCAATGTACTCACATTGGGTATATATATCCTATTTCGATATGTGAGTAATTTTTTTGCAGTCTTTGCATATCTTGGAATTAGTTTACAACATTTACATAGTTTTCCCAACATCCCCTGCGGTTCTGGTTATGAGACTATTACAGGAGGCTGGCAGAGAAGAGGATGAATTTCAGTGAAGAATCAATCAGATGATTCATCTACAGCAAACAAAGGATGAAGTTTTCGAAAACACTTTCCGATTGCAAGAAAATATCAAGAAAATATATGATCAGAAAACTAAAGCAGATAAATTCCAGTTAGAGGATGTAGTGTTGCAGTGGGATGCTTGGAATGAGGAAAAAGGAAAGCACGGGATGTATGAAAACTTATGGAAATGACCCTATAAGATTGTAGCATACAGAGGAGAGAATGCTTTTTTTCTCAAAGAGATGGATGGTCAAGATTGTCCAGGAGGGCCAGTAAATGGTAGGCTCCTGAAGCACTACTTCTTCTGAGGTGATTTCTGAAATCATGATTTCCAGGTACATAGTCATTTCAGCTTGGGCCCAAGGTGAGGGCTATAAAGTTGAATGATTTGTGTGGAGTTAGTGTGTTTAATTTAGTTTCTAGTCACAGTTTGAGTCATGAGTTAGTTTCCATTTGCATAGTGTTAGTTTTCAATTTTTGAATAAGTTGACTCTGTTGCCCAATGGATAAGGCTACTAAGTCTATGGTGTTCTTGGCATCTCCAAGGAGCTACCATTCCCATTGGAGCTAATGTTAGTGTCAGTGTCTTCACGTTGCCATCAGTGATCAAAATCTGCTCTTTTGCATTTCATAGTAGGAGTCTCATTCTTATGAGGTTGCAATCCATTAGGTCATGGATCCATTGATGGTAGGGTTTACTTCTGTTTTTCCCTCATGATATGTACTTTCCGATCTTCTTTCATACTTTTCAGTCATGAATCATGTTCATTTTGCAGTCCATTTCATCAAATCCTAGGGTTTGGTATCATTAGGTCTTAGGGTTTCCACCATGGTCAAATTCAGTGATTATATGCTAAATATGGCTAGCAAGGACATGAGGAGGCCAATAATGATGGGTAAAGTCATAATCTGTTATTTTGAAAGCTTAATGTAGTTCTCACCTCAAAACAAGTTTTGAGGTGAAAATAAAGCATTTGTGTTTTATCTTCAAATTTGATGTAATTTTATTTTCTCATATGTAATAATTGTTCCCTACTGCACCTAGACATCTTGTGATGTTGCCAAATACTTGCCACTGCAAAAATGAAGTGATTTTGAGCATCAGTCCACTTTCCAAGCAAAAGAAAATAAGAATAAAAAAATAGAGCATTTTAAAAGAAAAATAGACATTACAAAAGTGGGTTTTCACAAGCAAAAAATCAAAAAGTGAAAATATATAAACTCATCCTCCTATTTTTCATTCCACTATGTCATTATTTAAGATTAAAGAATCAAGAAGAGAGAAAAGGTAAATTTTCAAGTGTTCTTGAGCAAACATAGCAAAGTTCTATGATTCTGGAGAATTTGGTGTGGCGCTGCGCTTCTGAGGGGTGGCGTTGAACTTTGAAGCCGGTGATGCACTTCTGGGAAATTTTTACAGTGTAAAAATACAAAGGCATTGTGCTTTGAGGCAAGTGCTACGCTCTTGTAGGAGGTGTTGTGCTTTGCCCAGCAGAGCCCAAAATCACCTCAAATCTCCAAATTCCACCACATTTCTTCAAGTTTCCCTCTTTTTCAAGTAAGTACACTAATATCTCTTTTGGTCTAGGGTTTTTATATCAAGTTTTTGTGGTCTTTCATCTCCAAGATCAAAACCATAGTTTCTAGGGCAAACCCTAGTTTTCCTACAATTTACCTCATGATCTAAAACACTCATTTCTACTATTGTTTTCCTACCCTATACACTTCTTATTTTTCCACAAATCCCCCTCACACATACATTTTTCCAAACTCCATCATCCATACATTCTGCCCACTACATTCCTCCACACCACTATCCATAACACTATCCATATATAACCATATTTTTCAAGCCAAAGGAAAAACATGGATAGAGAGAGTGATTATGATTATGAAGAAGAGACACTTAGTGACAACTACATGGAGAGACATAGACAACAAAGGAAACCTCATAAAGGAGGAAGAATTATCAGAGAGGAGCCTACTAGTTTGAGGGAATTATAGGCTTGTCCACTTGCAGTTTCTTGTTTCAGACATCAAGCATGTTTTGAATTTTGTGAAATGTTGGAAAGAGTTTAGTTTCACCATGAGTTGGCCAGACATTTTGTGACTCATCTACATAACAATGAGGTGACACTAGCCAGTGTAACCTTTACAATATCACCAGCTGTCATTTCAGAGGCCACTAGAATCCCTAATGTTGGTGAGAAATGGTACTAAGGTCGGGACTTTGATGAGGAATACTACGAGCCTTATATCAAGGCTAAAAATAGAAATCAAGTGAAGAGGTTATTCCCCTTTAAGTTTTTTGAAAACAGGTATGTGATTTTGATGACGATTATTATCAAGTACTTCACTTTTGAAGGTAGGTTCTCCTGGTTGTATGCCTATCATATTAGACTCTTCATGCATTTCACTAGAGTAAAGATGTTGAATCTCCCTTACTTCATGTTTATAAACATTGAGAAAATGGCACACATTGTGCAGAGGAAGCCATATCCCTAGCAGTTGAACAACATATCATTTCTCATTGATTAAAATAATTGTTCTTCACCATCTTAGCCTTCTTAACATTCCATGGGAGACTTTCATTACTCATGAGATGTTCAAAGGTCCATAGATCCCTTCACTAGTGCATCAAGAAGAAGGTGGGCCTTCTAGCCATGAAGAACCAATGGAAGAGGTCAAGAAAACCAAAACTGCTGAGGTGCCAGTGTATTTAACATATCAGAGAGGCACAAGGAGACTTTTTGTAGCTGCTAAGAAAGTTTTTGCTCCACAGGGTATGGAAGGGGCCTTGCCTTCATCATCAGTCCACAGGCAAATGCTTGTTTCAGAAGGTGTGGAAGGGGCTTTGCCTTCTGCATAAACAAAATAGGTACAGGTTGAGCGGTTGAGGAAAGGCAAGGAAAGGGTACAAGAGGAAGATCTTGGTGATGAGCATGAAAGAGATTTTGACCTTATTGAGCATGAGGAGCCACAACAGAGTTTCACTCATCATGGAAGTGGAATTATTGACTTGGAGGCTCTGGATGAAAACACCATCAAAGAACTCATCATTCAAGAAAGAGAAGATGAAATAAAATCCTTGGTGAACAACTTAGAGAGAGCCAAGTTCATCATCAAATATTTAGAGCAAGAAAACAAACAATTGAGTGACAAGCAAGTCCTCATGGAGCTGCAAATGATCAAAGCAAACAGGCAAATCGCTAGAGAGGCTCATGTCAAGTTTACTCTTATTGAGCAATAGATTGAGAATGATAGGGAAACATGGCTTGAGAGGGTCAACATACATCTTGAACCGCTGATTGAGAAGGCCAATAGGGATAAGAATATTCTCCGACACATGGCCTACCATTACATGACCCGCAACAAAATCTGCGATATGAGGATTAGGAAGCTAAAAGCTAGGTTTAGGAGAGCCTTAGAGGGAAAGAAAGAGCAATATAGGTTGTAAATGTTCGTTGAAGCCTCCCTTTCCCATCAAAGCAACTGATGGTGGTGTCCCATGCTAAATTTGGTCAAATTTTGGAAAGTTTTTGCATTTTTGCAATTTTGTAATTTTAAACAGAGAAAATTTTCCTAGAAGTGCAGCGCCACCAGCGCTGCGCTTTTCCCTGGTGCATCAAATGGAGGAAAGGTTTGCATATTTTTATTTCTAAGGATGAAGACATGCATCCTGGAAATTTCAACAATTTTGGAGCAAATATGGGTCATCCAGAGGTCCAAAAACAACCAAAAAATGACCTCTCTACCTCTTTTTGGACACACAGAAGTAGTATTGGGAGATTTAAGCTTTGAGGGGGGAAATTACCTCCACATTAAAAAATTCTAGGTGTTCCAGAAACTATACTTGAATACCTTTCCAATGAGCTATCATGGGTTCAATTTGGCTAAGGGGAAGCCGTCCAAAAGTGTGTTGAAAGTGGCGCTGCGCTTTTGACCATTTTGTTCAGAAAATCAAAATTTCGCCTGTTTTGACTGGAATCTAATTCCTCTCTCCTCATGGTTGTTTTTACTTATGTATTTGATTACATGGTATGTAATTGTGATGGTAAAATAGTGTTAGAGGGAAGATTCATTAGTTAGAGGTGGTTTTGGAGCAAATGAATCAGTTTCCCTACTTATAGAGGCAAGTTGTTTGACTGCCTAAGGGGTTACAATATAATCAGAGCCGACATAACAATAGTGGGTTTCTATGGGGCACAATGATAACAATATGGGGGAAACATGGGTACAAAAATAACAATAAGGGGTACAATGACAATAATAATAAGGGAATACACTAGTATTATAGGGACCTAACATGCCCCTCTCCTTCAAAAAAGTGTTGTCCTCAATGCTTGAGTAGTTATGGATGCTTCTGTATAAAATTTTCATCCTCCCATGTAGAATCATGAGGCGTTAAGTTCGTCCACTTGATGAGATACTCCTAAATAGATAGATCTCATAGGTGTCTAGTTCTTGCTTATGTGACTACTTGAGGTTCCAATATGATTTTTCGTTCCTTGTCAAGATCTGGCAATATTCTTTGAAATGGGAGATTGTCACCTATAACCTTGTTTAAGCATGAAACATGGAAAACTGGGTGGACTTGGGAATATGTAGGAATTTCCAATTTGTATGCCATAATACCAATCGTTTGCAACACCTTGCATGAACCATAATAATTTGGTGATAATTTATTATCCTTCTTATCTTGCTTGAGGGACATTTGTTTGTATGGTTGTAGCCGTAGAAATACCCAGTCACCTACATCAGAACTTCTTTCCCTAAAATGTTGATATGCATGCTGTTTCATTCTATTTTGTGCCAAAGTGAGGTTATTCTTTAAGAGTTGGAGAACTTTTTGTTTATGCTCCATGTGATTTTCCATTGCTTGAACCTTAAAATTTTCTCTTGAATATGATGTGATGGATGGTGGCTGATATCCATAAAACACCATAAATGGGGTCATTTTTGCTGCATTATGGAAGTAAGTGTTATACACCATCCATCGAGAGGCAACCCTTTGACCCATTGTGTTTGTTTATCAGATAGAAAGTAACAGAGATATCCTTCCAAACATTTGTTCATTGTCTCAATTTTCCCATCAGATTGAGGATGATAAGATGAGCTATGAGCTAACTGACTACCCAGACAATAAAATAATTTTGTTTAAAAATTTCCAGTGAAAATAGGAACTCTGTCACTTAGAATAATCTTTGGGTTTCCATGTAGCTTTTTAATTATTTCCATAAATGTAGTAGCAACTATACTGGATTTAAATGGATGAGATAATGCACAAAAGTGTGCATACTTGGCAAGTTTATAAACTACCACCATGATGACACTCTTTCCTTCAGACTTAGGTAAACCTATGATAAAATCCATTGAAACCTCCTCCCAACGTTGACTTGGAATGGATAAAGGTTGTAATACACCTAGGGTCTTAATTTTCTCAACTTTATTTTGTTGGCAAACCAAACATTCTGCCATAAACCTTTGAATATCAAATTTAAGGCCATCCCCAGGAAAATCCTTCTTAACCCTGTGGTAACTTTTTAAAACTCTTGAATTCCCTCCTAAGGGAGATATGTACAATTCCCTAAGAATATTTTTTTGAGTTAGCAATACTTACAAAGGTATAAGAGATCTTTGTACCATAATGAATCATCTTTCAAGCTAAATGTATCAGATGTACTGGAATCTTGTTGGAACTTTTGAATGAGTTCCTGCACTTCTTCATCATTCTTCCATTCATCCATTGCTTCGTTTATCCAATCCGGTTGGTTAATAGAAATGGAACAAAGAAATGCTTCCAAATCCTCATCCTTTCTTAAGAGTGCATCTGCAACAACATTTTGCTTCCCTTTTTTGTAGATAATTTCAAAGTCATAATCCAACAACTTTGTTACCCATTCTGAAGATAATATTTGTTCTAAAAAGTGTCTTCCCGTTAGGTAAGGTCACCATTCCTTAAGTGCATGCAGTATTGCCAACATTTCCTTCTCATAAATAGCTATTTGTAAATCTTTTCATTTGATTGGATGAATTTTGAAAGAAATGGTGCTTTATTCTCACATTAAAACAACACCAATTCCATTTCTTGAGCCATCACATTCCACAATAGTTTTTTTTGTGAAGTCTATAGTAGCTAAGACTGGTGCTTGGCACTATGCCTATTTAAGATGTTCAAAGGTCTTCGTGGCTTCTAGAGTCCAAGAAAATCCATCTTTCTTTAGTAATGTTGTCATAGGTGCCACTATTATCCCATAATTCTTAAGAAACTTGTGATAATACCCTGTCAACCCAAGAAATCCTCACAGATGCTTTATGGATGTGTGGATTTTCCATTCCTTAATGGATTTAATTTTTCTAGTGTCTACCTTAACACCTTCATGAGATACAATATCACCCAAATATTCCACCTATTGTACTCCAAAGAAAAATTTGGAGGTTTTTTCATATAATTATTTCTCCTCTAATAGTTTGAGCACTCTGTAAACATGTTGAACATCATCCTTCCAAGACTTGCAATAGATTAGTATATCATCAAAAAATGCTAATAAGAATTTTCAAAGGAAGGGTTTGAAAATGGAATTCATCAAACCTTGAAATGTGGAAGGTGCATTCGTAAGGCCGAAAGGCATGACCAAAAATTGATAATGATCCTCATGAGTTCTAAATGTTGTTTTCGGAATGTATCTAGTCTTCATTCTAGTTTGATCATATCTTGAATGAAGTTCTAACTTGGTGAAGTAAATTGCTCCATGAAATTCATCCTATAATTAATCAATGATAGGAATGGTAAATTTATCTTTAATAGTGAGCTTTTTCAGCTCCCTATAATCCGAACACATGTGCCATGAACCATCCTTCTTGTGCATATGAATATATGTAAGGCATATGGATATATGTAAGGCCTGATGTTTGGAGGAACTCTTCCTAGAATGAAATGAATAGGATGATCATGGTCATGAATAGGTGGAAGGTCTTTGAGAGTTTCAAATACCCTGGAATGATTGTCTAAGACTTTTTGGAGATTTGGAGAAACAAACTATTCCAATGTGGGAACCTCTAGCGAACATAATTGTGCAATTATGCCTCATTATTATTTCTTTAGATCATTTGTCATGCCATTAGAGCTGATTATCTTTTTGGGTTTCCCTATGATACCCCTTAATTCAACTTCCTTTCCTTCTAAAACACTTTCCAAGAAACGTTCTTGAAAACTAAAAGTTACTGTACAAAAAGATTGTAGCCATTGGACTCATAGTAGAGCATCGGTACCACCCATTATAATGGAAAGAATTGGACTATTCAACACATATTCTCCCATTGATAACTTGGTATTATGACACTTTCTAGAGAACTTTATGGTTCCTCCATTTGCAACCATCACTTGACACTTTGGTGCAAGATATAGGAAGCAATTCAATTCCTTGGCTATCTTACAATGAAAAAAAATATGGGTACTTCCCGAATCAATCAACACTATTAACTTTTTCTTCTTCACATGTCCTTCTATCTGTTGAGTCCTAAACTTACATCTTCCCTATACACCTTTTTAGCCTTTTTTTCAAGTTACCTGAACCTCCTAAGCTGTCAAATCATTGCATATTAGTTTAAAAAGAGCATATAAAATGCTTTTCTAACTATGTCTTGTGACTGCTTTTTGATCTAGATTTTTGCTCAGTCAACTGCGAAATCTTGTCACTTTCCACAGCCAGCTCAACTTTCCGCATCCTTTTTGTTGAAGTCTATGTCACAGGTGTCTACAGGACAATTCGGCCACATGGGCAAGTTGCAAATTGTGTGGACATGGAACGTGTCCTCTTGGTTCAGCCGAATCCCTCACAGAAGGCCATGATCAAAGACAGTCAAGCGGTGGTCAACCTAAGAGTTTTACGGTGGTAGAACTCTATTTTTCACCACGTGAAGACTTGCGTGGCAAAATCCTAAATCTCAGGAGGCATGCTAACACCTGTGGACTACTCCATGAACCAAATCTAACAGCCACCCTCCTTGGATTTAATTTTCACGGCTACCATCATGCTAGATTTCTGGACGTGGTTATTCACGTGTCTATTTATCAGCGCAGATTTTAGGAACTAGTTGTGTCATCCTCTATTATAAATAAAGTGTTCTCATACGCATATTAGTTAGCTTTGTGAATGTAATTTTGACTGTTTTACGAGCCCACTGTGCCGTGACTTAATCCTTATGTTATGACTGCATTTTAATACATGAGAAGACACTGTTTTTAAGCTCAATTCGTGGTTGATTGCTGATTGGCCGAGGTTGCAGAGGGCCCCTGTACACCAAGGTTCTGTAATTACTGTATAGTTTCATGCTTTCTTCCTTTACGTTCCTGATGCCATAATCGTTTGCTTGTATATATTACACTGCTTATGGTATTCATGTTGATTGTTGTCCATAGTTTCTTTTATGCTTTCTAATGACTGTTAACTGATCAGTGTCTTTATTTCAGGTTCTAATAGACAGCCCGGGCAAGTGCACATAGCTTTTTAATGACTAATGACATGGAATTATCTTGTCCTTCTGCTGATTTATTTTCTTAGTTCTAATTCCAGCACTGTTTCTTTCTTTCAGTTTTGTTTTACTCATTTACTTTTCTGCAAGATAGATATTAGATTACTCATGTCATTTTCAGTTACCTCCTATAGCCAAAGCGAGTCGAATGGTGAGGGATTGAAGTATGAATGCGTAGTTTGATCTTAGTTTCATTTTATGCAAATTAGATATCAGATTTCTCAATTTGTTTATGATTACCTCCTATAGCCAGAGCGAGTCGAATGGTGAGGGGTTAGAATATGAGTTGATATAATATGATTTTGTTTCCTTTGCTTACAGTTTTTTGAATTTCTTTGAGTTTAGCTTTCTTTTTATACAACATCAAGGATACTGGGTTTAATAGTCACTAGCTCACTATTTGGTTTAATTAGAATTTAGGTACATTTTTATTTTCTCTTAGGAATTGATTTCATCATTGCAAGTTCTAACACCTTTTTTGAGAACTTTGAGATTTGGAAATTATTTTAAAGGTCACCATTGCCTTGAACACTTATATCCACACTTGACTTTTAGGATTGCCATCTCACATTAGGGAATCAACAAAAGATAAACCCAAAATCAAACCAAAAATAAAAAACGACAAAGAAGTAAGAAATCGGTTATCTTGCATATATAGTGCACCTCACTTCAGCAGTTTACAACTCCCGGATTGACAATTTATATAGCAATTTAGGACACACTAAATTGACCAAACATTTTGGCACCGTTGCCAGGGAAGTGAAACTAGGTAGCCCATTTCTTTAAGAAAAAAAAACAAGAAAATTTCAAGGAAGGTAAAAATTGATAACTTCTCAAAGTATGCTCTCCTCTTGCACCTATTGTGACCTGGAGGATCAAAAAAGAGAGTTATTGGTTCAATAATTTCTTGAGTATGCTCTCTTCTTGCACCTAGAGTGATCTGGAAGATTAGAAAGAGAATTATTAGCCCGACTTGAAGAAAAATAAAAAAAATGACATGCATAGAGCAAGAGATTCTGGGGGAAGGTTTATAGCTAGGGCCAAGAGTTCGATTTTTACAACTCCATCTACTTCAAGGTATAGAAAAGATACACCTCCATCATCTCCAACTCACACTCCTAGCCTTAGGATTCCTAGAACTCAAGGGGTAGCAGTTGAATTAGGAGACTCTCCCACACTATCCACCGAATCTGAGTTAGGGAAAGACCTTTTCTTTACTTCTACAGGAAAACACATTGTAATCGAGGAAGTAGAATCACCTAAAGAAGAAGAGGGAGAAATTCCTCCTCGTTTGCCATTAGTAGAAGAACCAGAGGACTATCAAATCTCTGAGGAAACTATCATGATAGAGGAAGTAGTAAATGGATTTGGAAGAGGTAGAGGTAGAGGTAGAGGAGGAGGAAACAATGGAGGAGGTAGAGATAACAACGGGGGAAATAGGGATGGAGATAACTCATTTGGATTTCCTATAGTTGATGAGGAATCTCGAAAAACAGTAAAAAATATCTCACCATCTATCCTCCCAAATGTTTATGGGTTGCGAAGTGAGGATCCTGAAACATTTCTATTTGAGTTTGAAGTCGTGTGCCGAACTTATGATTATATGGAAGACTCTCAAAAACTCAAATTGTTTCCTTCAACATTGAAGGGAGCTACTCTAAAATGGTTCATGGGATTAGTCACTAAATCTATTAGGACTTGGAATGATATGAAACAAACATTTTTGGATAGATACCTGGACTATTGTATGCCCACCAATCATAAGGATGAGGTATTCAAAATGGTGCAAAAAGAAGATGAAAACTTGGAGGATTTACTTGAAAGATTTCAATACTACCTGAAAAGAGAAAAAATGAATAACCTAGATGAGGAAACCTTGAAAGCCCTTCTATTAAAAGGCAGTAGAGATGAATGGATAGATATTTTGAACATGATGGGAAAAGGAGATATATCTCAACTTCCACCTCATGATATAGCAGAGCTATGTGTCCATCTCTCAAGGGGAAAATATAAAACTAGAAAAGATCCTAGAGATCCTTCTCTCATTAGAGCAAACAAATCTGCAACCGGATCAGTAAGTAGGGCTGAGATTGGCAACATGCTTGATGAGTTTAAAACTGATATTTTAGGGAGTCCTAGTGAGCAACTAGACACCCTTAAGATACAAAACAAGCAGAAAGCAGAAGCTGAAGCTTTGGCCATCTTTTGTCCAAAATGTAGGAAGAAACATGCTCTAAGGGAATGTCCCTTGGTTGAAAAAGTTGTAGAAACATGTATGATTTGTTCAGAAAGCCATGAGACCAAGAATTGTCCTTCAATTCCTAGGCTCAAAGCTGTCTTTCAAGAAGACCCAAATTCAAATGAGTCTCTCTGTTTTGTTTCAAGAAGACCTTGGCAGGGGCAACAAAATCAAGGGTTTAACAACCCCATGAACTTTCAACCCCCACCAAATTGGAATCCTTGGCAACAACCTTGGTCCCAACCTCAGAATCCATTTCAATCATGGGTACAAGGTATGTAAAATCCTTATGGGAGATTAGCTCAATTTTATCAATATCCTCCATCTTTTCAAAACCAACAAGCTCCACAACTTCCAAATCAAAATCCACAACTTTCGTTGCCATTTCCACAACAACAACAACCTTCTCAACAGAATCCAAATTCCCAACTCTTGCTTCCATTCCAACAAAAGACAAATCAACTACCTTCCCAGCCATTGCCAAATCCCAATAATAAAAACCCTCAAAATTCTTACATGGTAGAAGGGAAACAATTTCCTACCTATATGATGGTTCCTCTCAATGATGTACAACTCAGATCTGGTAGAGTTTTAGAAAAGCCTTCTATAGATGCTCAAAAGCAAAGCATTTCTAAGGAATATTCTCTTGAAGCCAATAAAGGTTCTGAAGCATCTCTTCAAAAGCCAAGCACTCAAAAAGAAAAAGAAAAAGAGTCAACCCCCACAACTCTTATAGTTGAGCAACCTGCATCTTCATCCACACCTCCTTTTCCTGAAAGATTACAAATTGATAAAGGAGTGGAATAACAAATCTTGTTGCCTGACTATGATTTTCTAGATGAATTAAAGAATGTCTGTATCAAGATTCCCTTGCTACAAGAAATTAGAGAGATTCCTATTCTAGCAAAAAAAATAAAGGAGTTGAGTCTCAAAAGACTAGGAAGGAAACCAAGAGATACAAGAAGAATCCACCTGGTAGGAAAAATTGCAGATATGATGATGGAAAAAATTACCCTGCAGAAGTATGTAGATCCCGGTAGTCCAATTGTCAAAACACATATCAATGGGGTAGAAATTCCAAATACTTTGATTGATTTAGGGGCTGCTATCAACATTATGAGTAGACAGACTATAGAACAGCTAAAACTTCCTAATTTTCTTTTTACACCTACTCTACTGCAACTTGCAAATCGATCAATTATCAAACCAGATGGTGTATTAGAAGACATTTCGGTCTCCTTAGGTTCTTGGGAATATCCAGTAGATTTCATGATTTTAACTCCCAAGAGTAGTCTAGGAGGGCACCCACTCATCTTAGGAAGACATTGGCTAGCGACAGCTAATGATTTTATCAGTTGTATATCTGGGGATATGTATATTTCTGATGGTAATTCGACAAAGAAATTCAATCTGTATCCTCCAGCAAAAGAAATTATAGAAGTAGGAGATAATGAATGGGTCGATGATGAGGACACTATACAACCTGTCTTTACCATTTCTGAAATCAGTGAAGATAGTCAAATTCTGAACACATTAGAAAACTTTGAAACATCTTCAGAATATGACCACACACAATTTCAGTTAGATTCTGACATTGATTATCTATCATCTAGACAAATGTCTCTTTACTCTATGGAAGAGTTTGGTAGTTCTGCCATTGAGATCTTCCCAGGTAAAACATTGAATATCAATAAAAAATTGGAAAAATCACAACAGGGAGAGCTAACCAAAATCTTGCAAAAACATTCTACTGCATTTGCATGGGAGTATACTGATATGAAAGGTATTGACCCTAAGACTTGCATTCATCACATCTACATCGAGGAAAATAGTAGACCAATCAGACAACCTCATAGAAGGATGAATCCAAACCTTAGGGAGATAGTGAAAGAAGAGCTCCAGAAACTACTCAATGTAAACTTCATTTATCCAATTTCAGATAGTCGATGGGTTTCCCCTTTGGTTATAGTACCTAAAAAGCATGGTAAATGGAGGGTATGCATTGATTACAGGGAATTGAATAAAGCAACTTTGAAGGATCACTTTCCTTTACCCTTTATCGATCAGTTTTTAGATACTCTAGCAGGCAAAAAGTACTTTTCATTTTTGGATGGTTTTAGTGGCTATAATCAAATTCAGGTAGCACCTGAAGGTCAAGATAAGATCACATTTACCTATCCATGGGGAAATTTTTCTTACCGAGTGCTTCCTTTTGAATTATGTAATGCACCCGCAACATTTCAAAGGGCAGTACTAGGAATCTTTTCTGATCTAATCCATGATTGTGTCGAGGTCTATATGGATGATTTTACAATTTATGGTGATTCATTTGAAGAGGCATTAGAGAATTTGGAAAAAGTCCTTATAAGATGTAAAGAAACAAACCTTTCATTGAGTCATGAAAAATGCTTTATGATGTTTACCGAAGGTATTGTTTTGGGACATCACATTTCAGGGGATGGGATTAAAGTTGATAGATCAAAAGTTGAAGTCATCTCCAAGTTGCCTATTCCAAATTGTCAAAAAGATGTTAGAAGTTTTCTGGGATTTAGTGGGTACTATAGAAAATTTATAGAAAACTTCACCAAAATAGGATCTCAACTCTTCAAATTGCTTACAAAAGGCTGTGAATTCAAATGGGATCCTGATTGTCAATCAGCATTTGAAACTTTGAAAACAAGAATATCTGAAGCACCCATTTTGAGAGGGCCAAATTGGAAACTTCCTTTTCATATTTCTACAGATGCTTCAGATATAGCTCTAGGAGCTGTGTTGGGTCAAAAGGATCTAGTTCCTTATGGCATTTACTGTACCAGTAAAAATTTGACTCCCACTGAGTTGAACTATACTGTGACTGAAAAAGAGTTCTTAGCCGTTGTTCATGCAATCAATAAGTTTAGACATTATATAACAGCCTATGAAACTTTTTTCCATACTAATCATTTTGCGATTAGATATCTAATGAAGAAACCTGTTACTATTGGCAGAGTTACACGATGGCTCTTACTTTTACAGGAATTCAATATTACTGTGTTGGATAAACCAGGGAAAGAAAATACAATAGCTGATTTCTTGTCTAGGATCCAAAATACTAAAGAAGATTCTCTTGTAGAGGACAAGTTTCCAGATGAATATTTATTTGCAGTAACTACTAAGACTCCTTGGTATGCAGACAATGCTAACTATTTGGTTACAGGGAAACTACCTCCACATCTATTTCCTAGTGAAAAAAGAAGAATTATTCAGGAGAGTTCAAAATATTCATGGATTTCTAATGAATTGCTTAAAACAGGGCCAGATTGTGTGATCAGAGGATGTGTTCGGGAAGATGAAATTCCTGACATCCTCAAGGCATATCATGATGAATCATGCGGTGGCCACTTTGCTGACAAAAGGACGGCCTATAAAATCATTTCTTTATGATATTATTGGCCTTCCCTCTTTAAAGATACAAAAGAATATGTCAAAAGGTGTGACAGCTGCCAAAGGGTAAGGAAACCAACTATTTCAAATGAAATGCTATTACAATCACAGGTACTCATCGAACCCTTTGAAAAATGGGCTTTATATTTCATTGGACCCATTAATCCACCATCTAAACAAAAGAAGTATATATTGGTATGCACTGATTATGTCACTAAATGGGTAGAAGCCAAAGCATTACTTTCTGCTACTGAAAATTCAGTTGTTATTTTTCTTTATTAGGATATTTTTACTCGCTTTGGTGTCCCAAGAGAAATTGTGACAGATCAGGGAAGTCAATTTACATCCAACATGATGGAGAAGCTGATGGAGGAATACAAAATCAAGCACATAAAATCTACTCCTTACCATCCGCAAGAAAATGGCCAAGTGGAGTCTACCAACAAAGTTATTGAAAGCATCATCACCAAAAATGTTCATCTACACAGAAGAGATTGGGTAGAAAGGCTTCCTGAAGCCTTATTGGCCTACAAAACTACATGGAGGAATACAACAGGACATTCTCCCTATGAACTTATTTATGGGAAAGAAGTCCTACTCCCCATTGAGTTTCAAGTCAAAACTTTCAAGATGTCAGTTCAGTTGAGGAAGGATCTATCAGAAGCCCAAAAGCATAGAATGGAGCAGTTGAATGAGCTAGATGAGATCAAACAAGAAGCAATCCTAAGAACTGATCTAGTTCAACATCAAAGAGCTAAGTGGCATGACAGATACATCAAAGATAAAAAGTTTCAAGAGGGAGATTGGGCATTACTATTTGATTCCAAGTTTAAAGACTTCAAAGGTAAATTTCAGACCCATTGGCTTGGGCCATATGAGATTGATAAAGTCTTTAGCAATGGAGCGGTAAGAATCAAGACCATTGATGAAATTCAAACTCCTCTTATTTTGAATGGCCACAGATTAAATATTTATCATAAGCCACTCTCAAAAGAGGAATTTGTCAAAATGTTTCAAGAGAATTCTACAATAAGGCTGATGAAGAAGAATCCTTCTTCCCCACCAGTCTAGCCTTTGTTCCTTTCTGTTGAAAAAAAAAAAATGTATAAGCCTGAAAACCAATCACTGATTGATAGTCTTATATAGAAAATGTAGAGTGAAAATCAAGGACACATGACACTCTATATTTTCCAAAAAAAATCTCTCTTTCTTTCCCATTTTCACTTCATTTCATTTCCATCCCACTCCATTTCATTTTCATTTCACTCCACTCCACTTCATCTCACTCCATTTCATCAATAAAAGTCCTTTTCATGACCATTTCAATTCAGATAGTTATTATCTAACTATCTTTATTCAGCCAAGTGGTTGCTGTGTCAGTTTCCACAGCTGGAATTAGTTTCCGCAGCCAGAAACAGTTTCTGCAGCCACCACTCTATTTTTCAAATTTACAGTCAAGATGTTAGTGCAATAATCATGAAAATGCGGGTACGACTAAGCATATGCTATGAAGACATGAATCATCTACAGACATCAATAAGGATCAATTGATTAAGGGCTAATGGACAACAAATGACAAGGATTCCGAGGTATGAGTAAAAATTTCTTTCGAATAGCAATCAAAGGCATAATTTTGCATAGTTATTAAACCTTAAAGCTCCACTATATGCAATGATTACTACGATAGCTCAATTACCATTCCTCGACATCCCTCCATGAACCATACATTTATTCCCTGAACGGTCTCCTGATTAATTTTCAGATTTAACTCGTAGTTGACTGCACTTCCACACTCCACTTGTACCTATGAGATGTGACCCATTTAATTATGGCTCCTCTCCACCGTACTTTTCGCAGCCATTTCATAAACGTGTAACATCTCTTACGCAGCCGTTCAGTTCAGAAATTCCGACTTCACTTCACTACCCTGCCATTTTGTTAAAGCCACACCTCGTTCATATATGTCTCCACTCCATTTCATGAACTCACCTCGGCTGCCTATCCTCTGTTTCCTCTTACAGTTCTTGAACACTCCCGCTACCTGTTATCCATCTTCCAATTTCAGCCACTATTTTTTTCTCCATAAACCCTGCAACCTAGCCGTCTTACCTCTGCTAAACCCTCACATGCAGTTGAATTTCAGTTGAATTTCAAACAGAGGAAAGGATGGGACGATTATTGAGGGTAGAACCGGAAGGGCCTAAGTTCTTAGAGGGATACCTTCAACTAAAAGACTTGCTGAGAAGGCAAAATGGCTAAGTTTCATTCAAAAATTTAAGGGCCACAATAAGGAGATAACAAAAGCCTTTGCAAGGTCTTTCAGCGGCCAGGTGGTGGAGATTAGAAACCTTAAGTTCACAGTCACTGAAGTATCAATAGCAGCTGCCACAGACTGGCCCCAGGAAGGTGAACGTTGGTTTAAAAACAAAAGTTTGGATGAGCAGGCATGGAGAATTATATTACATAACCCAGGTATGGACGTTATTGTATTCACAAAAGGAATTCTTGTTCATGCATTAAAAGAAGTGTGGGCTAGCTCACTGTTAATCACTCAAAAGTTCATCACTTGTGAAGGCCGTTTTGGAGCAATGTACATGTATCATACTAGGTTATTGATGAACTTCTTAGAGAACCAAACCCTTAATCTGCCCTATTTCGTATTGCTGAGTTTGAAAAAGATGAGCACAACAGTCCAAAAAGAAGATAGAAGACATAGAACCTCATTTATATCATCATGGGCTCATGATGATTCTAATTGCAGACCAATTGAAGAAAAAAAAAGATACCTGGGAACGGCTTTTAGTAAGAAACTACTTTCAAGAGCCATCTGAGGCACCTGAAAGCAGTACACCAAAGACACCAAGAAGGAGTAGGAGAAAAGAAAAAAGTGCCATAATCCAAGACTCTCCTATTAGAAAAACTAAAGAAGTTGGTCAAAAAGAGAAGGAGGAAAGAACTAAGGACAGAAAACAGAGGAAATTGAAAGGAAAAAGGAACATAGAAAATGTCTACCAATCACCAAAGCCATTTGTAGAGAAAGACTATCAAGTGTTGTCTGAGAGACTAGTGCATCTTCGAAAACAAGCTCCTACAGCCAAGAAGAAAGAAAAAGGAAAATAGAGCATGGAAGAAGAGAGTACTAGCCCACAATATTTAATAAGAAGCAGCAGGCTTAGAGGAAAGTGGAGGAAAACACAAGTAAAAGGACCCAAATTCATTGACTTGGGTGGGGAAACACCTGAGAAACATCCAGTTAGCCATAGCCCACATCATTCTCAGCCAAATATTGAAATCAGTCCTCCAGATGTTGATGTAAGTCCTTCTCGGCCAGAATTAGAAATCAGTCCTCCTCCTCAACAAGACTTTGAAGTCAGCCCAAGGAAAACACCCGAAATAGATCCAAGTCAGCAAGAGGTGTATGATTACCTCGAATCCTTAGAGAAGACAATTGCAGGCCCGAGCACATCATCCACTCTGCCTCACATAACACAAGAAGCACAAGTCGAATCCTTAAAACAAGAAGTGTTTGAATTGGAAGTTTTAAACAGGCACATTAAATAAGAAAATGAAGCATTAAAGGAGCAAAGAAAAGTGGACAAAATCATTCATGATAATACTATGCTACATCTGGGATTGTGGCAGAAAAAGAACAAGAAATTAAAGAAAAGGTGCAGAAAGTTGAGCAGGGAATTAATCAATCTCAAATTCAGATGTTTGATAAGGAAGCCCAAGATGGTGGTAGCACCAAGAAAGAAGAGAAGAGGACTGGATGTACTAGCAGAGGCTTCAGAACACATGGACTAGAGGGGGATAACCAAAATTTTGGCTACATGAGGACATGCAACACCTTCACAGTGGGGGTATGTTGAGTCCCAAACTTGCATCTTCCCTATACACCTTTTTAGCCTTTTTTTCCAGTTACCTGAACCTCCTAAGCTGCCAAATCATTGCATATTAGTTTAAAAAGAGCATATAAAATGGTTTCCTAACTATGTCTTGTGACTGCTGTTTGATCTAGATTTTTGCTCAGTCAGCTGCGGAATCTTGTCACTTTCCACAGCCAGCTCAACTTTCCACAGCCTTTTTGTTGAAGTCTATGTTACAGGTGTCTACAGGAGAATCTGGCAACATGGGCAAGTTGCAAATGATGTGGACATGGAACGTGTCTTCTTGGTTCAGCCGAATCCCTCACAGAAGGTCGTGGTCAAAGATAGTCAAGTGCTAGTCAACCTAAGAGTTTTACGGTGTCAGAACTCTGTTTTTCACCACGTGAAGACTTGCGTAGCAAATTCCTGTATCTCAGGAGGCATGCTAACACCTGTGGACTGCTCCATGAACCAAATCTAACTGCCACCCTCCTTGGATTTAATTTTCACGGCTACCATCATGCTAGATTTCCGGACGTGGTTATTGAAGTGTCTGTTTATCAGCGCAGATTTTAGGAAGTAGTTATGTCATCCTCTGTTATAAATAAAGCGTTCTCATACGCATATTAGATAGCTTTGTGAATGTAATTTTGACTATTTTACGAGCCCACTGTGCCGTGACTTAATCCTTATGCTATGACTGCATTTTAATAGATGAGAAGACAATGTTTTTAAGCTCAATTCGTGGTTGATTGCTGATTGGCCGAGGTTGCAGAGGGCCCCTGTACACCAAGGTTCTGTAATTACTCTATAGTTTCATGCTTTCTTCCTTTACGTTCCTGATGCCATAATCGTTTGCTTGTATATATTACACGGCTTATGGTATTCATGTTGATTGTTGTCCATAGTTTCTTTTATGCTTTCTAATGACTGTTAACTGATCAGTGTCTTTATTTCAGGTTCTAAAAGACAGCCTGGGCAAGTGCGCATAGCTTTTTAATGACTAATGACATGGAATTATCTTGTCCTTCTACTAATTTATTTTCTTAGTTCTAATTCCAGCACTGTTTATTTCTTTCAGTTTTGTTTTGCTCATTTACTTTTCTGCAAGATAGATATTAGATTACTCATGTCATTTTCAGTTACCTCCTATAGCCAGAGCGAGTTGAATGGTGAGGGATTGAAGTATGAATGTGTAGTTTGATCTTAGTTTCATTTTATGCAAATTAGATATCAGATTGCTCAATTGGTTTATGATTACCTCCTATAGCCAGAGCGAGTCGAATGGTGAGGGGTCAGAATATGAGGTGATGTAATATGATTTAGTTTCCTTTACTTACAGTTTTTTGAATTTCTTTGAGTTCAATTTTCTTTTTATACAACATCAAAGATACTGGGTTTCATAGTCACTTGCTCACTGTTTGGTTTAATTAGAATTTAGGTACATTTTTATTTTCTCTTAGGAATTGATTTCATCATTGCAAGTTTTAACACCTTTTTTGAGAACTTTGAAGTTTGGAAATTATTTTAAAGGTCATCATTGCCTTGAACACTTATATCCACACTTGGCTTTTAGGATTGGCATCTCACATTAGGGAATTAACAAAAGATAAACCCAAAAACAAACCAAAATAAAAAATGACAAAGAAGTAAGAAATCTGTTATCTTGCATATATAGTGCACCTCACTTCATCAGTTTACGACTCCCGGATTGACAATTTATATAGCAATTTAGGACACACTAAATTGACCAAACACTATCTTGATAGTTTGACGAGTGGCAATTTTAGCCAATGCATTACAAGATATGGTCGTATTCATTTCTTATTTCTCTAGTGTTTGTTCCTAGTGTGTATCCTCTTGTTTTGATGTTTCTTGTTCCTTTTCTTCCTCCTCTTCATAATCTATGAAAAATAATTTCTTCCAATTGTTGTGGTGTCAACCTTTCTGGTTGTGGAAGGCTAGGGGAAACAACACTTCCATATTTATATTTTTGAGTGCTAGGCTTCCTTGTTTCCATAATTTTTCTTTCAATTTTTCTTGCCAACCTGAATGCCTTCTCCAATGAATCAGGTTCCGAAAGGCGAGCCTCATGTTGGATGTTATCCTTTAAAGTCCCTATGGACACATCAATCCTATGCTCCTCCGAAATATCTCTTATCCTTATATTCAACTTTTGGAAGGCCTCAATGTGCTTAACCATTGAACCCTTTTGTTTGAGATTTATCAATTAGCTAAAAAAGATGTTTCTTTTTGTATGCTCATAATGTGCTATAACTTCTTCCATAAAAATTTCCCAAGTGACAATTTGTTTACGAGAGAAAAACCTCTGAGTCCATACAAACTAATTAGGTTCCAAATATAAAGTCCCAATTCATACCTTTTGTGTTCTTTGCACATTATGGAGATCAAAATACTGTTCCATCTGTAGTATCTATGTTACAGGATCCTTGCCATCCAACTTCCTCATATCGATATTTGGAACATGGTGGGTCTTCAATCCAGCATTAGAGTCTATGAAATAATGACTAACATTTGTTTTGTTCTCAACAGAGTTTCCTTTACCACCCTTTCACCATTAGTAGTCATTTCCTGCAGTAGCTTTGTAAAAGATGTCTTCAAATCTTCCATGTTTCCTTTAAGTTTTGGTTCTATACCATCCATATTAGCTTCCATGCCATCCATATTAGCTTCTGTTCCATTCTTTAAACCATCCACCTTAGCTTCAATTACTTTTTGTGAGAGCGAAATTTTGTTACACGGTCTCGTAATTTTGATATATCATGTTGCATTTCTTCCTCTTCTTCATGTGTCATAATTGAGATTTCAAGTTGCTTACTAGATGTCTCCATGTTCTTTATTCGGGTCACCAATAGATAATAATTATTCTTCACAATACCCATTGAATCTCTTCAAACTACTTTCTCAACCAAGGCTTATGCAAATTTACAAACAAATACACAACTTTTTTTTATTTTTTTCCGCTTGTATGAGCTCAATCTTGAAATGCCTATAACTCTATCATTTGGGATCTACAAGTTCCAAACATTTGTCCTATGAGAGCCTCATGAGTCTTCTTTGCAACCGCACATGTATGATCACAATTATATTCCCGAATAAAGAGTTATTCCTAATCTCCCACGATTCCCTACTTATAGACTAGTTATGTAGATCCCACTTGTATGAAGTTCCCCATGTCACTGTTTCGACCTTAGGTTTTGAAAATGATACCCAAAAAACTACATTCTGTCTTATTTTTATCACGTTTTTATGAAATTTGAATCAGATGCTTAGAGATAAATTTATGACGATTTTCCCAAGGTGACCTATTTGAGATCCAATTCGGGAGCCTGCAAAAACCCTAATTTCCTCAGTGCATATCTCTGAAAATATATCGAGACAAGATCTGAAATTTGGTCACACGGTTCATCATGATTTCATCACAAATGGGTTTTAACTTCTGCTTCTGAAGCTTTGTATAAAAATAGTTAGAGGGAAAATTCCATGATGACTTGTTTGAAGCAGTGAAACCCTAGAATCCAAATCTCTGATAGCAATTGTTATGCAACTAGCTCAGAAAATAGAAGAAAGAGATATATCGACGACTTAGAACATCTTCGAGGGGGAAACCTCCTTTACATTACACAAATGAAAAAATCTTGGATGATACAAATGACAAGACGTCCTTTCTATATATAGGAGTGTAAGGGGTCACAATATAATCAGAGCCGACATAACAACAATAACAATAGTGAGCTTCTATGGGGCACAATAATAACAATATGGGGACAGCATGGGCACAACAATAATAATAAGGGGTACAATGACAATAATAATAAGGGAATACACTAGTATTATAGGGACCTAAGACATCACATGCCTTCATGCTCATTACAGTCATGCTCACGAAGGAAGGGGGATCAAGGGTGGAGATCACATGTAAACAAATCTATGGTCATACCTCATTTGGAATAAACCTAATTCCTAACTCCATCATCTACTTTTAGTTTTGCTCTCATTTCATTTCACTGTTATGGCTACAATCTTGCTTGGTGCTACTTGGATCTATCTGAGAACTTTTGTGGTGGCTCCATCCCTGTTCGGATAATTCTCCAACACCCTCATGGAAACCATGCCATCTAAGGTAAGTCACCACCTTCTTAACATCCTCTCTTTTTCTTTTCCATTGTGGTTTCCAAAATATGCATAAGAGTTTTAATGTTCCTCTATTCTATAGGTTTTTTCTCCAGCGATGGCAGCCATCCCTCTTCATGGTGGCTCACAGTACTCATTCATTCTACAAGTATGGCTCCTCTAAGTAATATGTTAAGCTTTGAACCCTTGTTTCATCCACGACATTGTTTTTCCAAGGTAATATCTTATCTCATCTTGCTATGTGGCCTGGGTTTCTACAAAGATGCCTCCCTTTTAGGGGTGGTAACCTATTTGGAGAAGATTTTCTACTTGAGAAGGATTCCACCATCTCATAGCAAGTACGGGTAAGTTATCTTATCATTGCCATTAAAGATCTTGTTCAAAATTTGCGCGTTCGGTAATCCTTTTTTTTATAATGTTTCTTGACTAGCATTTAATTTATGTTTCTTGCTTCATGTAGATGGAGGGTAGACAACTCTACGATGGATTCTATGAAGGTAAATTCATTATGTTCCTTTCTTACCATTGGAGGTTTCTGGGTTCTATTCCTTCAAGGGTTTTCAACTAACATTTCACTGATAGGCTTTGTTTCTATGTCAAGTATTTTCAATTTAGCTTTTCCTTTTTTGGTTTTGTCTTGATTGTGGCGTAAGGTTAATATCCCTCTCCTCTATGTTGCTATAGGTTGGCACCTCTGCATTAAACTTGCAAAGGAAATTAATATGGTGGCTTGTCCCTTTTGTTGTACCTTACGATCGCTCTGCCCAAACTTCCACCAAAGATATTAGCCCTATGTGCATCTAAGATTTTAATCATGGTCAAACCTCATCAAATCTATAGATGATTGATAGTGGAATGGAAGCACCAAAATGTGTTATATTTGGTTAAGAAGGAGGGTAGAAAACTATATGCCCCTCAATATAATTTTGTATCCCCTGTTCTTAAATTTGACCCTTTAAGGATGGACTATAATAATTTATGTGACTTTTCTGTTTTTTACAATGATATTTCTAATTTTACCTTCAGCTTTGAGTTACGTTGTCTTTTATAATGACATGATTATATTCCCATATTTGATTTTCCTTTATTTCCATTATGGTGAATGAGCGCATGATTTTACCTTATATATGTAAAGATGGAATTTTTGTATATCGCCAGTATTTTACTTTTAAATCTGTATAGATGAACACTGGTATATGTTTCTCAATTTTTTTTGAACTCTTGTTTCTTTATTATGGTGAGCACTTATGATACTGAACTATGGTTTTGTTCTTTGAATGAACTATGCACAGTAGCTCTACCTTATGTGCATCGTTGCGAATGTTTTTGTGCGGTTGTATATTTTCTATTTTCGAGTTGTGTTATTTGGCATACAACCTTAGGGTTACAAAGACTTTGTGATATGTTGGTTTTTCTTAACTAAAATTTGTATCATAATTCCTTCTTGAAGGAAAATCAAATTACTTCATTATGTAATATCATCCTTCTGGTGTCATATTGAGTTCATTTTGATCTTTAAATTTATAAGATTAAGATTCTCAACAATTCCTATTCTTATTTATGGTTTCCTGGACCCACGTTTTGGGTTATCTTTGATAATAACTTACTGGTTTTAGTAGGCGTGCACAATACCTGCCAATTTTGACCCTTCTCCCTTCCTATTTTTTATTTTCCTTCTACAACATATCCTAGATTTCGGTAAGGACTAGAATAAGTTTCTTGGAAATTTTAGTAAATATATAGTTTCCATTTCTACTTATTACATTTTGTTCTAATTGTTCCTCGCATTCCCAATGCCTGCCTCTAAAGTTTAAGTATCTCACAACAATTTTCCCTTATTCGTTTTCCTATATTCTTTACTTAGATAATGCATTAACAATTAAGTCATCATGGATGTAGGTGAGCATCAACACATTCACTGTCACATGCAGATTAACTTATCTTGAATTTGAGCTTTTCTATTTTTCCTACCTTTTTGATGAACTCGTTGTTACTGAGGAAATTTTCTTAATCATTGTTACACAAGAAATTACTATTCATAGATGGGAAGTTTCTACTGTTTCCAAATGTATAACCTAATACTTCAAATTCTATAAAAACTATTGCTTATAAGTGAGTGAATTTAATTCTCACCCAGTACACATTACAACTAGCACACCTACAATATATTATTCATTTAATTATTAGAGTCTCCTGAGCGATTACTCTTAATCCTAAATATATTCATTTCATTTCAATATTGTAAAGAAAAATCCTTTGTACTAATTCAGTTATTACTAATATTTGACTGTCCCTTCCCTCCACTAGGACTTGTACAGTAAAACAGTTCATCATAATAGTCAATAGGATAACTTGCTGTAATTCAAACCTCCAAATTCATTAAGATCACAACTATTGCATCCAATCTTTCTTATCTAATAGACTCATGCACAAAAATATCTCTATCCTGCCCATATATAAAAGGAAACTGAACACACAAATAAAAATTTGTTTATAAAACTTATATGTACATAGATAACTAATATAGACCTATGTCATTTAACACATGTATAAAAACCATAGTTACAGTGCATCCATTAAGTTATTCTTTCACCCATCACTAAACATCGCATTCATCAACAGATCTAAGTCAACAAAAAATAGATCCAATTCTTTTGCCAGAATTCCTGATATGTATAAAAAATTACTATGAAATGACAGTAGTTAAAAACCTCCAATCGAAATCCTGGATGAAAATTCACTTAGGAAAATACTCTTCCACCCAACCTTGAACCCAATCCTCTGGTTCCCTCCGAGCCCAAAAATCCTTTCTTGGAATCCACAACCTCTTGAAAATCCCCAATCATGTATTATATACATTGATTTTCAACATATGTTTCTTTAGCAGCGTCTTGCCTTTCAGGGTTTTGCTTATCCCTTAGACTAGGTTTTGTTTTTTTTTTAAGAATCTCTTTTTCTCTCCCACAAATCTTTTCACCTAGTGTTTATCTTCAGCTCATTTTTTTTTCCTTCTTTTTTTTTTTTCTGTTTAAAAAAAAAAGTGTTTATAATAACCTGAGTATTTTTGCAGATTTTGCAAGCTTCTCTTTCCCATCTTTTTTTTGCTTTAACTCCTAATTTTATTTATTAAAAATATATTTGAACATCCAGCTTTTTCCCTATAGGTTACTGGCCATCTGCTAAAATAGTCTAATAATAACCAAAAAGAAAATATTTACATAATAACGGAGGGGTTTTACGGGCAGAAATCTAGCCTTGAAACCTCAACATGAGAAGTAATAGTGGTCAAAGTTCAATCAAAATAAAAAGGACAAAAATCAAGAGACTTGTCAAGATAGAAGTTAAGAGGCAAGAATAGTATGATAAAGTGTTTGTATTATAACAAATGAGATCATCTTAAGAAGGATTGCTGGAAAAGAAATGAGCAAGGTAACAAAAAGGACTCTACAAAGGAATCTAATTCACCTTCAACAAGTGTAGGTATTGTTGATGAGGTATATTCCACTTCTACTATTTCTTAACTTCATCAAACGTGCTTGTTAGATTCAGGTGCTTCCCATCATATGTTCCTTGATAGGAGTTTTTTCTCTTCATACCAATCTATTGATGATGGTGTGGTTTTCATGGGTAATGATGTTACATGAAAAATTGTTTGGATTGGTAATATCAGGATTAAAGTGTATCATGGTATTGTTAGAAAGTTAAGAGGGGTGAGGCATGTGCCTGAGCTAACAAAGAACTTAATATCTTTGGGAGTTCTAAATTGTGTTGGTTATAAACATATAGTTCAAGATGGAGTGATGAAGGTATCGAAAGGAATCTTGATAGTCATGAAAGTTAAGACATTTGGTAACCGTTATAAGCTTAAAGAAAATACATAAACATATCATGCAATATTAGCATCTCAAGGTGCATGTGACTCTACTCATTTATGGCATCAAGGCTTGAGTCATATGAGTGGGAAAGGGTTGAAGGTACTTGTTGATCATAAGTTACTTCTGAGCTTGGAATCTCTAAACTTGAAATTTTGCAAACATTTTATTTATGGAAAAAAATATATATGAAGGTTTAAAATAGGAAAGCATGTTAGTAAAGGCATCCTTGATTACATCCATTCAGATATTTGGGGACCATCTCCTAAAGTCTCTTTTAGAGGATATTCATAGTTTGTAATATTTATAGATGATTACTCTAGAAGGGTGTGGATCTATTTACTAAAAAGAAAAGTTGATGTATTTGATATTTTTAAGAAGTATACCTTTGGTTGAAAGAATACTCACATGTCAATTAAATATTGGAGAATTGACATTGGCACTGAGTTTACATCAAATGAATTCAAAAATTATTGAAAGGAAGGTGGGATCGAAAGACATAAAGCCACGATATATACTCCTCATCAAAACAATGTTGTTGAATGCATGAATATGACTCCTCCAGAGAGAGAAATAACTATGCCTAGTAGCACCAAGTCACAACAAGAATTGCGGGCACAAGCAGTTCTTACAGCATGCTATTAGGTAAATCAGTCACCATCAACTACAATTAAATATAAGACTTCAGAAGAGGTATAACTAGGTCAACCTTGTGATTATTCAAATCTTAAATCTTTTGGTTTTGATGCCTATGCTCTTATTCAAAATAATCAATGTTCTAAGTGAGATCCAAAATAAAAAAGACTAATATTCGTTGTATATGGTGATGTAGTTAACAAATAGATATTGTGGGGACCCACTACCCACAAAATCATCATTAACAAAGATGTTATATTTGATGAATCTCCACTCATAAAATCAGATGTACATGGTCAAACGAAACATGAAAAAGTACCACAAGCTTAACAAGTATAATTGGAAAATCAATCATGTTCTAGGGAGGAGGATCATGAATATGTTCATGAAGAAAATCATACAGAAGCATATGAGTATACAAAAATTTCTCAGGTAACTGAGGAAATAATGCAACAAATTCTATGAAGATCTACATGGATTAGATCTTTTCCTAAAAATTATGATGATTTTTCTACATCTTTCTCTTTAGATTCTAATGGTGGAGAACCTAGTCATATTAAAAAGTAATGGAAGTATCTAATAATGATAGATAGGAAATAGAAATGAAAGAGGAAATTAATGCCTTACAACAAAATAAGACATGTGATCTGGTGTAACTTCAGAAGGATAGGAACGTTGTAGGTTACAAGTGGGTTTACAAATTCAAGAAAGGTGTCTATGATACTATTCAGAAGTACAAAGAAAGACTGGTTGAATTAAAAGGATATTATTAGAAGGAAGTTATTGGTTTCCATAATATTTTTTCACCATCTGTTAAGCTTGTTTCAATTTGAGTTATGTTTGCATTAGTTGAATTACTTGATCTGGAGTCGGAGCAGCTAGATGTTAAAACACCACCCTTACAAGAAGATTTGACTGAAGATATATATATATATATATATATATATATATATATATATATATATATATATATATATATATATATATATATATGGAGCAACTATAAGAGCTTGTTCAAAATTGTAACAAGAGTCTAGCTTACAAACTCAAGAAGTCATTGAATGTCCTGAAGCATTCTCCTAAGAAATGGTACAAGTAGTTTGATTCCTTCATGATGAGACACAATTTTACCGTAAGTGAGTATGATAATGGTGTTTACGTTCAAAGGTAGGAAAATAGAATATTCATTATTTTGGTGTTATATGTTGATGATATGGTTGTAGATATGTGGGTAGCTTGGTCTTGGTGGAAATCATGTTTTGGGTCTTAGGTCTTGGAAGTATCCTTTGAAGGTTATTCGATAAGAAGAGATTTTTTGTCGGGTTTTTCCCTAAGAGGGGATGTTGGGTCCCTATAATACTAGTGATTACCCCATTACTATTGTAGTTATACCCCTTATTTATATTGTTGTGCCCCCATTACCCCCATATTGTTATTAATGTGCCCATAGAATCCCTCTATTGTTATTTTTGTGGCTTTATATTATTATTGTTAGGTCGGCTGGATTATATTGTGACTCCATAGACTCCTATATATAGAAAGGAGGTTTTGTCATTTGTATCATCCAAGAATTGTTCATTTATGTAATGTAAAGGAGGTTGCCCCCTCGAAGAGGCTGAATTCTAAGGCGTGGATCTCTCTTTTCTATCTTTTTGTGAGCTGGTTTCATAACATTTGGTATCAGAGCTTTGGATTCTAGGGTTTCGCTGCTCCAAATAGGTCATCGTGGCTTTTTCGCTATAACATTTTTCTGTGATGTTTCAAAAGTTGCAAAAAAAACCCATTTGAGAAGAAATCGCGCTGAACCTTGGGTCAAAATTTCAGAGCTTTTCGCGGGATATTTTCGGTGAGATGAGCTCAGGAAGTGGGTCCTTTTGCAGACTCCTGAATTACATTCAAAACAGGTGACCTGGGGAAAATCGTCATAACTTTCTTTCTGAGCATCGGATTGAAATTCCGTCAGAAGGTACAGAAAGAGGACGGACTGTAGTTTTCTTTTATATATCTTTTAGAGTCAAAGGTTGAAAAAGTGACACGTGGCACTTCATACAAGTTCGCTCTACTGAACTAGTCTATAATCAGGTCACTGTGGGAGATTGGGCATAACTATTTCTTGGAGAATCCAATTTGGTTAAGACTAGTGGCATTGGAAAGAGGACATAGAAGGCTACTACAGGCCACAATTTCAGAATTGGATGATTCGAAATTACAGAGACACATCAGATTCAATATCAGGCTTCTAAAAAGTAAAAAAAGGTGTGTAATTTTTATTTTTTATTTTTGCATAAGCTTGGTTTGAAGGAATTCAAAGGGCATAGTAAAGCATTATTATCGGTAACTGATGCCCCGAGGAAAGAAAATGCAAACACCTAGTAAGGAACCTGAAAGCTCTAGCATGACTCATGAAGAAGAGGAAGAAATGCTACATGATATATCAAAATTACAAGAACAAGTGCAACAAATGTCACGCTCACAAAAGCTAACAGATGCTAAGATAAATGGCGTGGAATCTAAGATAAAGGGCATGGAAGCTAAGATGGATGATCTGAAGACGGATTTGAGGACAGATTTGAAGACAGACATGGCAGATTTGAAGACAGATTTGACAAATTTTCTACAAGAAATACTTACTAATGGTGAAAAGGTTGTAAAGGAAACTCATGATGTGAACAAAAGAAATGTTAATCATGATTCCATAGACTCTAATGTTGGATCGAAGAACCACCATATTCAAAAAATCGATATGAGGAAGTTTGATGGCAAGGATCCCGCCACATGGATATTACAGATGGAGCAGTTCTTCGATCTCAATAATGTGCAAAACACACAAAAGGTACGTATGGAAACTTTATATTTGGAACCAAATCAATTTGTATGGTATCAATGGCTTTGCTCTCGTAAACAATTTATCACTTGGGCAATTTTTACGGAAGAATTGATAGCACATTATGTGGATACAAAAAGCAACATTTTTTTTAGCCAATTGATAAGTCTCAAACAAAAGGGTTCAATAATGGAGCACATTGAGGAGTTCCAAAAATTGAACATAAGGGTAAAAGATATTCCAGAGGAGCATAGGATTGATGTGTTCATAGGGTCTTTAAAGGATAATATCCAACATGATGTTTGCCTTTGGGAACCTGATTCATTAGAGAAGGCATTCAGGTTAGCAAGAAAAATGGAAAGCAAAATTATGGCAACCAGGAAGCATACCACTCACAACTATAAAGAAGGAAGTGCAGTTGCCCCTAGTCTTCCACAACCTATAAGGTTGACACCACAACAATTGGAAGAAAAAAGAGCAAAAGGGCTTTGTTATAGTTGTGATAGCAAATACACTAAAGGTCATAAGTGTGCTGAGAAGAAATTATTCTACATAGATTGTGAAGAGGAAGAAGAAAAGGAGCAAGAAAGGTCAAAAGAACAGGATATGTTCCAGGAACAAAGCCTAGATGAAGAACAAATAAATCTGACCATATCTTGTAATGCATTGGTGGGAATTACCACTCCTCAAACCATCAAGATAGAAGGACAAATCAAGAAGAAAAAGGTGATAGTGTTGATTGATTCAGGAAGCACCCACAATTTTATTCATTGTAGGGTAGCAAAAGAATTGAATTGCTTCCTATATCCAGCACCAGAGTGTCAAGTGATGATTGCAAATGGAGGAACAATAAATTGCTCTGGAAAGTGCCATAATATCAAGCTATCCATGGGAGAATATGTATTGACTAGCCCAATGCTTTCCATTCCAATGGGAGGTGCTGATGTTGTACTAGGAGTCCAATGGCTACAATCCTTGGGTACAATAGCTTTTAATTTTCAAGAACTTTTCATCAAATTTTCTGTGGAAGGAAAGGAAGTTGAATTAAGGGGTATTGCAGGAAAACCAGGAAAGATAATCAGCTCTAATGGTATGACAAAGCTTCTAAAAAAGGAGCAAAGAGGTGTAATTGCACAATTATGTTCGCTAGATGTTTCCACATTAGAATCATCTATTCCTCCAGATCTCCAAAAAGTTCTCGACAATCATTCCAAGGTATTTGAGACTCCCAAAGGTCTCCCACCTATGCGTGATCATGATCATGCTATTCATCTGATTCCAGGAAGTGTTCCTCCAAACATCAGGCCGTACAGATATCCCTATGTCCAAAAAAGTGAAATTGAACGTATGGTTGCAGAAATGCTAGAGGCTGGTATAATTCAACCGAGTCAAAGTTCTTTCTCTGCTCCAGTAGTATTGGTGCACAAGAAGGATGGATCATGGCGCATGTGTCCGGATTATAGGGAGCTCAACAAGCTCACTATTAAAGATAAGTTCCCCATTCCTGTCATTGATGAATTACTGGATGAATTGCATGGATCAATTTACTTCACCAAGTTGGATCTTCGTTCAGGATATCATCAAATCAGAATGAAGATTGAAGACATTCCGAAAACGGCATTTAGAACTCATGAGGGTCATTATGAATTTTTGGTCATGCCTTTTGGCCTTACCAATGCACCTTCAACATTTCAAGGTTTGATGAATTCAATTTTCAAACCATTCCTTAGAAAATTTGTGTTAGTATTTTTTGATGATATACTTATCTACAACAAGTCTTGGAAGGATCATGTTGAACATGTTGACAGGGTGCTACAACTATTGGAAGAGAAACAATTATATGCCAAAAGATCCAAATGTTTCTTTGGAGTCCAGGAGGTGGAATATTTGGGTCATATTGTATCTCATGAAGGAGTTAAGGTAGACCCTACCAAAATTAAAGCCATTAAGGAATGGAAAATCCCCACATCCATAAAGCATTTGTGCGGATTTCTTGGGTTGACAGGGTATTATCGCAAGTTTGTTAAGAATTATGGGAGAATAGCAACACCTCTAACGACATTATTGAAGAAAGATGCATTTTCATGGACTCCGGAAGCAACAAAGGCCTTTGAACATCTTAAAGAGGCAATGTGCCAAGCACCGGTCTTAGCTACACCAGACTTCACAAAAACCTTTATTGTGGAATGTGATGCTTCAGGAAATGGAATTGGTGCTGTTCTAATGCAAGATGAAAGACCCATTGCTTTTGAAAGTCGTCCAATCAAGGGAAAGTTTCTAAGCAAAGCTATTTATGAAAGGAAATGTTGGCAATACTCCATGCACTTAAGAAATGGCAACCCTACCTAATGGGAAGACACTTCAAGGTAAAAACGGATCATGATAGCCTTAAATACTTTTTAGAACAAAGATTATCCTCTGAAGAGCAACAAAAGTGGGTCACAAAGATGTTGGGTTATGACTTTGAAATCATCTACAAAAAAGGGAAGCAAAATGTGGTGGCAGATGCACTCTCAAGGAAGGATGAGGATGTGGAAGCATTGTTGTGCGCTATTTCTATCATCCAACCAGATTGGATAAATGAAGCAAGGGAGGAATGGAAGAATGACGAAGAAGTGTGGGCACTTATTCGAAAGCTACAACAAGATTTCAGTACGTCTGATACATTTAGCTGGAAAAATGATTCGTTATGGTACAAAGATCGCTTATACCTCTGTAAGAATTCCCAGCTAAAACAAAAGATTCTTATGGAATTGCACACTTCTCCCTTAGGAGGGCACTCAGGATTTTTAAAAACTTACCACAGGGTTAAGAAGGAATTTTTTTGGGATGACCTTAAATCAGATATTCAAAAGTTTGTGGCTGAATGTTTGGTTTGCCAACAAAATAAAGTTGAAACAATTAATACACCGGGTCTATTACAACCTTTATCCATTCCAAGCCAACGTTGGGAGGAGGTATCAATGGATTTTATCATAGGTTTACCCAAGTCTGAGGGAAAGAGTGTCATCATGGTGGTAGTTGACAGGCTTACCAAGTATGCACACTTTCGTGCATTATCACATCCATTTAAAGCCAGTACAGTTTCTACTGCATTTATGGAAACAATTCAAAAGCTACATGGAAACCCAAAGATTATTGTAAGTGACAGAGATCCCATTTTCACTGGAAATTTTTGGACACAATTATTTTCTTGTCTTGGTACTCAGTTAGCTCATAGCTCATCTTATCATCCTCAATCTGATGGGCAAACTGAGATAGTAAACAAATGTTTGGAAGGATATCTCCGTTGATTTGTATATGATAAACATACACAATGGGTCAAATGGTTGCCTCTGGCTGAATGGTGGTATAACACTTCCTTTCATACAGCAACAAAAATGACCCCATTTATGGCACTTTATGGGTATCAACCACCATCCATCACATCATATTTAAGAGAAAATTCTAAGGTTCAGGCAGTGGAACATCACATCGAACATCAACAACAAGTCCTCCAACTCTTAAAGGATAACCTCGTGTTGGCACAGAATAGAATGAAACAACAGGCAGATCAACATCGCAGTGAAAGAAGTTTTGATGTAGGTGATTGGGTATTCCTACGGCTACAACCATATAAGCAAATGTCCCTCAAGCAAGCTAAGAAGGGTAATAAATTATCACCAAAGTATTATGGTCCGTACAAGGTGTTGCAGAAGATTGGTACTATGGCATACAAATTGGAACTTCCTACAGCTTCTCGATTACACCCAGTTTTCCATGTTTCATGCTTAAAGAAGGTTATAGGCGACAAGCTCCCAGTTCAAACAATATTGCCAGAACTTGACGAGGAAGGAAAAATTATATTGGAACTGGAAGCAGTTATAGAAACAAGAACTCGATAGCTACGAAATCGATCAATTTCAGAGTACCTTATCAAGTGGAAGAACTTATCCGTTGAAGATTCCACATGGGAGGATGAGAATTTTATGCAGAAGTATCCAGAACTACTCAAGCGTTGAGGACAACACTTTTTTGAAGGAGAGGGGCATGTTGGGTCCCTATAATACTAGTGATTACCCCATTACTATTGTAGTTATACCCCTTATTTATATTGTTGTGCCCCCATTACCCCCATATTGTTATTAATGTGCCCATAGAATCCCTCTATTGTTATTTTTGTGGCTTTATATTATTATTGTTAGGTCGGCTGGATTATATTGTGACTCCATAGACTCCTATATATAGAAAGGAGGTTTTGTCATTTGTATCATCCAAGAATTGTTCATTTATGTAATGTAAAGGAGGTTTCCCCCTCGAAGAGGCTGAATTCTAAGGCGTGGATCTCTCTTTTCTATCTTTTTGTGAGCTGGTTTCATAACAAGGGATTTTCCCTGTCTGAGATCCTGCATCTTATGTTCTTTTCTATGTGATCTTCATAGATTTTGGAAATTATTTGATGATGAAAACATAAACATTAATAATACATAATCACAAATAATTTACATGTAAAGAGAAATCAAGTTAACAAATGACCTAACACTTCTCTAAGGATTTCTCAACATGGTATTAGAGCAAAGGACAATGGCATAAGGGAACTAGAAGATCATTTTTTGAAGGACAAAGGATTTAAAAATATATCATAAGAGAATTATTCACTCTTTCCTCAAAGACTATGCCATATAATAGTAATATTGATCTTAATAGCATAACTCTGGGTTTGATTACAAGCCAAAATTACAATGTATAGGCCAAATACCTAGGCTAGAAGGCCGAATATAGTTAAGATGCCAAGAAGCATTATCTAAACATCAACTGTCTTCACTTTCAAGCAACACAAGAAGCCTAGACAAAGGCTAAGCATCCTGTAAAGAAGTCTGAATTCACAAACATAGGAACAAGTTTCTTGAGATTAGTATTAGAAATATGAACATATAAGGTCCTATGCATCCTTATATAAGGAAGACTGAGATATTACAGTTACATAAAATCCTACCTTAGTCGAACCATATAAGTATCCTAAAATTTTGAAAAGAATATCAGTCTTTGAAAATTGGATAAGGCTTGTTTGCAAGATCTACTTCAACCCCAAACAAAGCGACATTATCATTCATTACCAAAGTTAGTAACAACCCTATCATTCATCTTTTGTTGGCGTGTTTGCAAAGAAATCAAAACTACAATTAGAGGAAGCAATTCTGAATGTTGAAAATATTAGATTAAGGATCAAAGTAGCAAAAAAAGGCTATAGGTGTCTTTGATACATAGTAGGTAACGCACATATTAAGAAAGTCTATTAACACATCAAACCATAAAGAAACAAGGCTTGAAAACCTGTAGTAGTATCCACAGGTAAACATAACCATATTTGGAAGATATTCTTGTTTATAATTGGAAGGTGTTGATGATACTAGAACCCGCCAATAAGCAAGCAAGTCTCCCCAATGTGAAGCCCCAATTAGAATTTCTACCATTTGGTGTAGGAGCCCAGAAATAAGGTGTGACTACCATTTTTCTTAGAGGTTTTCTTTGGCTGCAATAGTTAGCGTAAGAGAGTAATGTGCATATACTTTTGAATGAACAAGTGAGTATGCCTTTTGGAATCTTTAGTTGTAGAATGTATCAAGGTTATTTCACTGGAGGGGCTCAAAAGTGACCCTTTAAGAGAAGAGTAATAGTACTAACTTAATAAAGACACACAAGAATATATATTAAAGAATCATTAGTCAACTAGAGAAATAGTTTGCATACAAGCAACGATTGTCTAAAGAAGTACAACAAACATTCAATAAGATAAGCATCAAAGCCACCAAAATAGTTCAATTTCTTTAGTACAAATGAAAAAAACATATATAACAAACATTCAAAGAATGGTCCTACAACATTTACGACATACGCATGAAATTTTGTTGGCTCAATGATCTTAGACTATTAATCAAATGTTCCTAGATACATCAATACAATGAGAACCATTAGCTCTAATAGTGGAGTGTTGGAGGTGCCACTTGTTGTCCAAAATGACTATATTCCTCTATAGTCCCTATTTGGAGAATCCAATCTGAAAAGTGATTTTCTTGAGCTGTGAGGGTGTATATATAACAAATGAGGAAACTTTCCACATCCCTTGTGACTCTTGGAATCCCCTCATGACTCTTGAACTTCCATATGACCCTTTGACTTCTACATGACTTTTGACATTCTATAGGTGACTCTTGGACTTATACTTTACTTTACACTTCTCATATTATTTAAAATTACATAATTACATCCACAAATGATGTGGCACATCATGACTCATATGACACCTTGAAGTGACACACCAACAAGACATGACTTGACACTAATGCCATGGAGTTGTTGATGATGTGGTAATTCCAAGCAAATCTTATCTTGTTTCTATCTGTGTCTCTTCATTAAATATGTTGAATGGTCTTCCTGTTCCTCTTTAAATAGGATTGAAAAGAGTGATTCCTTACTATGACCTTAATCTTCTAGCTTCCATCGCAATTTCGTGTCCCCTCTTATTCTTGTTCAATGATCATCTTGTCTTCACATATTCCCAAATGTATTCTAGAATAGTCTCCTTCTCATAATTTTTGAGTATCATCTTGTCATGTCAATATGTAATACGTGAAAGTGAAATCAACTCATGACAAGATGAAATCTTTATGAAAATCTCTGAGTCTAACTTGCATTATGAAAACTACTTGAGTTGGAACTAGGTATTGGACACAGGGGAATACATTGGGATTGCACAGTGCATAGTTCCATAGGCCAAGAGTAAGGGACTGAGGCTTACAACTACACAATGTGTATTTATGTAGGCATGAAAGGAAGGATTCTGTAGTTGAGGGTCACAGTGAGGCAAGTTTTCCCACTGTAACTACGCAATGTATAGTTTTGTGATGAGAGTAGGCAGTAGGATTGTGAAATTGAGCAGTCCACTGTTAGTAAGCCTATTAAGTACCCTGAAGGAGTCACTATAGGAACACAAGCATTGCTTCGTTACCAACAAGCATGGTCAATACCTTGACAATGTTGCTTGTTTCACCTCTAAATGCATGAATCCTTTCTCTTCTTTCATCTTTGTTTATTTTATTTATGAAACTGTGGAAAGGCACTTATCTATTTTGATGCGGCAGAAGAGGTATCCTGACTTATTGAGAAAAGAAGAGGTTGTTCCTTCATAAAAGAATATATATAACCTTTTATATAAGTTTTCTCATTATATATTTTCCCTTTTTCCTTCTCAACTTGACTGGATAAATATGAAAAACATCGAAACATTATAGAACCAAGCTTAAAAACAAAGTTCTGAGAATAGTTACAGGTATCATTGTTCTACAAAATTCTGTCCTATCACAAGGATCATATTTTCCATTAAAAAATCATTGATCGAAATATATGGACCAAGATAAGGAAGAAGGACTGAAGGTTAGCCAAATGTTGTAGTGTCACAAGTCCTTTTCATTTTTCCACATGTATTGGAACCCAACACAAACCCTTCACACAAGGAATTATTCATAAGGACAACACAAAAGATAATGGAAAATACTAAACATAATAGAAAGAGACAGACAAACCCCAAAAAAGAATATAAATAGGTACATCAGGTAAGGACACAACCCTATACTACTATTGAAAATTTTGTTTCAAATCTTGGCCATTGATAGGAAGAGAATCCATCTTCCCATACAAATATTGGAGGGGATAAGTATGGTAGCCAAGCTTGTCACAAGCTACAATATTCAATTGTAAAGCTCATACTAGAGATCTTCTAAATTAAAAATTAAAGGAACTGGCCAACATAGCTACTATTGAAGACTTGCAAGAGGCAAACCTTCAGGACTTCTTATATTGTGATAACGATAATGAATTTAATATAGAGCCTCTCATGCTTTTATAAAGAGTTATCAATTATAGTATTCATTATTGTGTGTATGTGTGTTTGAAGAAAAGTTCAGTTGGATAAGCTTTCTATTTAGACATCTTAACTATATAACTAGAAGTGTGTATTTTGGTGCATACTACTAGGATGGAAAATTGTCCATAGAGAAATTAAATATCTCAGCTATTCCTCGGGTAGTTAAGAAATATCAAGGTTATGCATCAAATGGAGATCAATTGGTGACTCGTCTGGTGGTGAAAAAAAGTAGTGTCTGCAAGATCCGAGAGTGAACATCATTGATGATGAATACCATATTATACTTATACGATTTATATGTAATTTGTGACTTATGTAATAAGGTGATCATTAAGGGGAACTTGTAATACGACTTACTTTATAAAATAAGTAAAATTCGTTTTGCTAAGTGGATTGGACAGTTGAGATAGTTTCTCAACAACAATCCCTTATTTTAAAAATAGTTGAATCTCCAACAAAAATCCCTTATTTTAGAAATAGTTGAATCTCATTAACACAATAAATACAGCATATCATATAATTAAGTGATTCAACACAATAGAAATTATTTGTTTGTGCGTTGTGCACATCTCTCTGTTTTCTTATTAATAGTAAACACTTTTGAGGATCTAGAAGGGAGAGACATATTAATGGGACTTTATTTGAATGGATGTACTGCCCTTGCCATAAGACCTCATTTCCTTCCTAATTTCTTAGGAGGCAGGGATTTCACCACCAATTTGTTAGATGAGGTAGAGGAGAGCTCCCTGCAATGGCTAGACTTGCAATGGCCAACATCTGTTGTATACGTTTCATTTGGCAGCGTGACCATCAAGTCTCGAGAACAACAGGTGTGGCTGGCACTAGGGACAGAGGGTTGTGGGCATCCTTTCTTGTGGGTTCTCCTTTCAGATATCGCAGAAGCGAAGCCTGCAGTTTTTCAAGATGGGTTTGAAGAACAAAGCAAGGATGAGGCACTACTTTTAAGGTGGGGGACTCAGGTTAAAGTTCTTTCCCACATATCGGCTGGATTATTCCTCACTTACGATGGACGGAACTCTACTTTGGAGGCCATTACCATGAGAGGTCCCATGGTGGATTCCCTTACTTTGGCGACAAGTTTCTCGACTACAAGTTTACCAAGGATATGTGGGAGATCGGCCTGGATTTTGAAGGGGTGGAGGTGGATGATCACAACATTGTGAAAAAGGAAGAGGTGGATGATATCATGAAGTAAATGATGGAAACTCTCGAAGGATGGAAATTAAGAGAAATTGATGTGATGGAAACTCTCGAAGGATGGAAATTAAGAGAAAATGATGTCAAATTGAAGGAGTGTACAATGAGGGTCATCCTTCCAGTGGGCTCATCTTTCAATAAATACATGGCGTATTGGTGAGGGAAGCAATAGAGTAAAGAGATAGGAATAATCTAACAAGGCGGAGGAATTGCCTTGATTTCCATTCCTGCCCAAAAAAAAAATATAGCTCTAACCATCAACAATTATGCCACCACTTCGACATTAATTCTCTGTATTCACTACCAGATTCAGATTGTGATCTGATTCTGGGTAGATCCTCTGTCACATCTATCTGCCCCGACAACGCACCCGAGTTAATGGAGGGAGGGATTGGGTGCATGATATTCGAATTCTGAGAAAATGCACACAAACCTATGAATCTTGCTCTGCATCTCACTAGTGGAATTGTGATGAATCCAATCCGTGCAGACAATCCCTCTTGAGCTCACCAGGTGAAAACACGTCGAGCTTCAAAAATAGATTGCTCGAATCCCGCCGAAGCTCAGTAGGTGACACTGTGACAAATCGGGGGAAGAGAGGAATCGCAGATAATCCCGTCAAGCATCGAGCCTAATGATTTCCAATCCAATCTCGTTAGACTACTTCAAAACTATTTATATCCTATCTCAATTCAAGAGTGAGCATGAAACCAATTACATTAATAATGTCAAACTCTAGAGTGCACCTCTCAAACGCAACAAACCCTAGCCTAAAACAGAATGGAGTTGATTAATAATATCAAACTCTAGAATGCACCTCTCAAATGCAACAAACTCTAGCCTAAAATGGAATGGAGTTAGTTGACTATCGTGGTTGGGAAAAATACTTCCTATATCGCTCACTGAAACTTAAACGTATAGTCATCTCCGTCATTTTCTACCTGCAAAATTTTTGATGTTTAAAATTTAAGGACAATGACTTTTCCTTAATTACCATTCTCTAAAATGAAAGAGTCATAGTAAATAGGCCACAAATAGGCCTACAACACTGGCTTTCCCATTTTCCTCTTGCATTTTAACATTTTAGGAAAGCAAATTTGTCATCCAAAAGGTTTAGAACTAATTCATAATTCTTGGCAGGCATGAACCTAATCCTTAAATTGATGCTCGCAACAGGGTTGGAATTTTAGAGTCGAATTTCCCTCATAGGACTAATAATGGACGAGTTTTCCGCAACATTAATGTGAATCCACATGAGAAATGAAAAATGGTGGATGGAATAAATATCTATTCTTCCTAGCAACTCATAAACTAGATATTCATAAATTATTCAATGCTGAAATTACCCTCAACTCTATACTATATCCAAAGAAACTTTCAGATCTATAACAATGAAGTCAAAGGTATGATGCATTATATCTAGCTTAAATCGGCCAATTTCCAAATCTGTAGCCAATGTTGAAACATAAACCATGAAAAATCCAAACCCTATGGAAGGCTAAAACTTGGATGGTATACAGGCTCTTGCTGTGACTGCAAATTAATTTGCAAGATGAAAAATATGTTCCCCTGCCAACAACATCCATGCACCAAAAAACATATAAACAACCGCCCTTCAGATCAGTGGAGAATGTTGATCTACAGGTATTGGAGACTTTTTGTTTATGAAGGAGGTTTATTTCTAAAATGAAACTTAAATGTGGTGTGTGTATTGTATAAAATATAGGATGACGAAATTTTAACCCTGATTTTGAATGTTAATATGTATGCTTTGATTTTAAAGTGGATTCCCATTAAGGATAATATTGATACAAGGATAAACAGTTCTCTGATACAAAATTTAGAAATGTAACAAAACATTATATTAAACTTGAAGAACAAGGTCTTCTTTATGGTAAAAGTAAAGAGCCATTTGGTTTTAGATTGAGTCAATTTTATTATGGGCTTCTTCAAGCTCTCTTGCTATTGCAAATAATATTCTTTCAATCTGTACTGATGACTATTTTCTTGAACATTGTTATCATCATGAAATACCTTAGTCGAAAAAATCGAAGGTGTTCGGATAACCCAAGGCAAAGTGCGAATGTCACCTGGAAGAGTCCCTCTCATTTCGAGTTGAGTTAGTACTTTGCTAACCTTAGAATAATATTACTGCATGATACAAGGCCTCAATTATTGACTCCCCTAACTGGTTAATTTTTTTCCCCTAGTGTATAGATATGTACTTTTCTTTATTATACTCTGTTATATATCTCTGCTCTATTTCTTTTCAACATACAATAAGATCAAGTTTGCAGTTCAAGATATTGAATTCAACCAGAGTTAATTGTAGAAAAATCCATGAAGGTAGGTATATGCAGATACACTTGTTACTTTCTTTTAAGGGTTATTAAACTCAGCTACCTTTCTACAAATGTAGCATGCCTCAAATCGACACCAGATATATGTGCTAGAGGTGAGCTCTCAATAAATGATGAGAATCGATCAAAATGAAAATGAAGAACAAAATAGGCTCCACTAAAACTCCAAGAACCATAGAACATCAATGTTGTTAGTTTGAAAACGAATTAGTAACTTTAGGTAAAATGTAAATAGACAGTTGTATACTGAATAATTAGTTATGTAACGATAGTTGGTGATATAAAACTATCAAATGCCCATGAAATGTAATGCGGAGAATCATTGTTAAATAAAATTCCATTCAATTCATTTTTGTGATTAAGTTTCGTGTCTTGGTATTCAGTTGTTGCTTTCTTGCTTTCTTCATTATTTCGGTTTCTGATCAACAATTGGTATCAGAGCTCTGAGGGCGGTGAGCCTGGGCGTGAAGGCGTGATACTGTCTGCGTGAATGGGCGTGAAGGAACCTGCGCTGAGAAATGTTGTCTGCGTGAATGTGCGTTGACGCCTGAGAAAGAAAGTGGCTCTGCGTTGAAGGACGGCTGTGCGTTGAAGGCATTGCTGTGAGCGTTGAAAGACCAGCAAATCTGCTCTCTGCGTTGACAAAAGCAGAAGTTTTCTGTGCGAGCCCATCTCTGCGAGAAAGACTGAGGCTGCGTGTTGCTATCAGAGCCATCTCTGCGTAAAAGACTGAGGCTGCGTATTGCTGTCCAAGAGGCCATCTCTGCGTGAAAGACTGAGGCTGCGTGTTGCTATCAGAGGCCATCTCTGCGTGAAAGACTGAGGCTGTGTAGAATCTGCGTGCTGAATGTCCAGAGGTGACTTGAAGCTGCGTGTCCTGCATGTGAAGGAGCAAAGGATGTCCCTGTGAGAAGAGCAACACTGCTTCGGTGGAGGAGCCTGCTTGCTGCCAGAGGCCTGGCGTGTGGAACCGGGTAATTTTTTTATTTTGAGAATTTTTCTCAGAAATTTGAATTTGGAGGAAAGCAACTCAAAGAAATCCAAGAATTATTTTTCTTTTCCAGAAATTTGTGAAAAACAAAGGGTGAAAGGAAACAAAGGATTTGAAATTTTTAAAAACTGGGGAATTATTTTTTTTTAACAAAATTATATATATAATTCCTAGAAAGACTGAAACCCTAGGAAGGAGGAAAAATGGCCAAGATGTCGAATGCAAAATTCGAGGTGGAGAAATTCACCGGAAAGAGCAATTTCTCTCTTTGGGAACTGAAGGTTAAGGATCTGCTTGTGCAACAAGGGTTGCACAAGGCATTGGATGGGGCAACTAAGAAACCTGCAACCATGACTACTTCAGACTGGGAGGACTTGGATGCCCAAGCTCTTAGTACCATCCGGTTATGCCTAGCGGATGAAGTTCTCTTCAACATTGTTGAAGAGACTACGGCGTCAGAATTGTGGGAAAAACTTGAAAACCTCTATATGAAAAAATCATTAACCAACAGAATTTATCTGAAACGACAGTTATACAGTCTTCGAATGAAAGAAGGTTCAAGCGTTGCAGAACATTTGAATGTTTTTAATACACTAATTTGTCAATTAACAGATATGGAAGTCAAAATACAGGAAGAAGATAAAGCCATAACCTTGCTGTGTTCTCTGCCTGAATCATGGGATCACTTCGTAACTTCAATCAGCTTCAGCTCTGCTGATTCTTTGAAGTTTGAATCAGTCGTGGGAGCTCTTCTGCCTGAAGAAGTACGAAGGAAATCCAGCACTGAAACAGTTGCATCAGAAGCCATGGTCGCTAGAGGACGCTCAAAGGAAAGACAGAAAAACCAAGGGGGTCTTCCAGGTCGAAATCGAAGGGCAAGAAGTGTAAGGAAAAATGTTGGAACTGCGGTAAAGTTGGGCACTTGAAGAAGGACTGTTGGAAACGGAAGGAATCCGAAAACCCGAAGAACCAAGCGAATCAGGTAGATTCAGGTATGATAGACAAAGTTTTATCTGCTGAAGAATTATGTATGATAGATGAAACTTCACCTGAATGTAATGTCTCTCAGAGTTTTGATAGCTGGCTGTTAGACTCTGGTGCTTTGCATCACATGTGCCCACATAGAAATTGGTTTACTTCGTATAAAAATGTAAACGGTAGTTCTGTGTTTATGGGTGACAATGTGTCATGTCAGACTATTGGGATGGGAGATATCAGGATTAAGATGTATGATAACACAGATAGGACATTAACTAGTGTTAGACATGTACCTGATTTGAAGAAAAATTTAATCTCTTTGGGAGTGTTGGATTCAGATGGTTATAAGTTTACAGGTCAGGATGGCATCTTGAAAGTCTTTAAAGGAGCCCTTGTGGTTATGAAGGCAGAAAAGGTCGGAAATCTTTACAAGTTAAGAGGAAGTGCTCAGATCAGTGAAGCAGCGGCTGCGTCAGAAAAGGAAGAAGTAGGTACTCGTCTATGGCATCAACATTTGGGTCATATGAGCGAGAAAGGTCTTCAGATATTGATGAAACGTAAATCTCTTTCCGGTCTGAAATCCTTAAATTTAGATTTCTGTAAACATTGTGTGTATGGAAAACAGTGTAAACAGAGATTTAAAGTTGGAATTCATAATAGTAAAGATGTTTTAGACTACATTCATTCTGATCTATGGGGGCCTTCCCCTATTGTGTCATATGGAGGCGCATTGTATTTTTTAACGTTCATTGATGATTACTCCCGTAAAGTTTGGGTCTATATGCTAAAAAGGAAAGCTGATGTATTAAATGCCTTTAAACAATTTCAAGTAATGGTAGAGAAAAGAACAGGCAAATCTATTAAGTGTCTAAGAACTGACAATGGTGGTGAGTTCACTTCTGTTGAATTTGAACAATACTGTAAGGATGAGGGAATTGTTAGACACAAAACTGTTGTTTATACTCCTCAGCAAAATGGTGTTGCTGAGCGGATGAATCAGACTCTTATGGAAAGAGCCAGAAGCATGATCAGCAATGCTAACTTGCAAAAGGAGTTGTGGGCAGAAGCAGTATCTACTGCTTGTTATTTAGTTAACAGATCACCTTCAGTAGCAATTGATTGTAAAATTCCTGAAGAAGTTTGGACAGGTCAGTCTTGTGACTATTCACATTTGAGGATATTTGGTTGTGATGCTTATTCTCTCATTCTGAAAAATCAGTGTTCAAAATTAGATCCAAAGTCGAAATGTTATGTCTTTGTTGGATATGACTATGCAGTGAAAGGATATAGGTTGTGGGATCCTACATTGCGGAAGATAGTCATTAGTAGAGATGTAACATTTGATGAATCCTCTCTGTTAAAATCAAATGTTGAAAGAATTGAACAGGAACAGGTATCGCCGTATCAACGAGTTCAGTTGGAGACTAGACCTTTCGGTGATAGTTGAAAGGAAGGAGAGACTTCTGGAGAAAAAGGTGTTGAAGACACAAAGGAAGCCATTGAAGCTTCTGAGCCAGTGCAAGTTTCTGAACCAGTTCAACAACCAGTCGCTCTTAGAAGGTCTACAAGGGAAAGGAAAACTCCCAAAAGGTATGAAGATTCTGCTTCATCTTTTGCTTTGATTACTGAAGATGGGGAACCTTCTTGTTATCAGGAAGCAGTAGATGATATAGATAGCGACAAATGGAAAGCGGCTATGGAAGAAGAAATGGACTCCTTAGCTAAGAACCATACCTGGGATCTTGTAGAGCATCCTGAAGGGAGAAGTGTTGTTGGATGTAAATGGGTCTTCAAGCTGAAACGGAAGTTGATGGTAGTATCGAAAGGTAAAAGGCACGACTGGTAGCAAAAGGGTATTCTCAGGTTGAAGGTATAGACTTTCATGAGATTTTTTCTCCAGTTGTAAAACTTGTTTCTATACGTACTGTGTTGGCACTAACTGCATTGCTTAATCTTGAGTTAGAACAGTTAGATGTTAAAACAGCTTTTATACATGGTGATTTGAACGAAGAGATATATATGGAACAACCAGAAGGTTTTGTACGAGGTCGCAGCAGAATATTAGTTTGCAAGCTCACGAAATCATTGTATGGTCTGAGGCAGTCTCCCAGACAATGATACAAGAAGTTTGATTCCTTCATGGCGAGCCAGTACTTTATAAGAAGTGAGTATGATCATTGTGTGTACTTCAAAAGTTTCAATGGCATATTCATTATCTTAGCTTTGTATGTTGACGATATGCTTATTGCAAGCAAAAGCATGGAAGAAATCAACAGGTTAAAGGCTCAACTCTCTAGGACGTTTGATATGAAGGATCTTGGAGCAGCAAAACATATCTTGGGCATGGAGATACACAGAGACAGAAAAAATGGTAAGCTTTGGTTATCACAGCAGAAGTATGTGGAGAAGGTACTTGAAAAGTTCTCTATGAATAATGTGAAACCTGTTAATGTTCCTCTAGCTTCCCATTTTAAGCTTTCTTCGGTTTTGAGTCCTAGAGCTGATGAAGAAAAGCAGTATATGTCTCATGTACCATATGCAAATGTGGTAGGCAACTTAATGTATGCGATGGTATCTACAAGACCTGACATTTCACATGCAGTTGGAGTTGTCAGCAGGTTCATGGCACATCCAGGTAAAGAACATTGGCAAGCAGTGAAATGGGTGCTTCGATATCTAAGAGGCACAAGTGACCATTGCATCGTCTTTAATGGTAGTGAAGGATCAGTCTGCGGATATGTAGATGCTGACTATGCTGGTGATTTGGACAAAAGAAGATCTACTACAGGTTACGTCTTTACTCTTGTAGGTGGAGCAATTAGTTGGATGTCAAAGCTTCAAGACACAGTTGCATTGTCCACTACAGAAGCCGAATATATTGCTGCTTCAGATGCTAGTAAAGAAGAAATCTGGTTAAAGGGTCTGCTCGATGAAATTGGAAGAACGCAGGAGAAAGTGAATGCACTTTGTGATAGTCAAAGTGCTATTCACTTGGCTACAAACCCTGCTTATCACAACAGAACCAAGCACATTGATGTAAGGTATCATTTTCTGAGACATGTGATCGATGGCGGAAAAGTAGCTCTTAAAAAGGTCCATACGCGAGAAAATTGTGCAGACATATTCACAAAGCCAGTTACAGTAGAGAAGCTGTGGTGGTGTTTAGCTTCTCTTGGCTTGCAGGAAAGATGATGAATGGGAAAATTGTTGTCAAGGTGGAGTTTGTTAGTTTGACAACGAATTAGTAACTTTAGGTAAAATGTAAATAGACAATTGTATACCGAATAATTAGTTATGTAACGATAGTTGGTGATATAACACTATCAAATGCCCATGAAATGTAATGCGGAGAATCATTGTTAAATAAAATTCCATTCAATTCAGTTTTGTGATTCAGTTTCGTGTCTTGGTATTCAGTTGTTGCTTTCTTGCTTTCTTCATTATTTCGGTTTTTGATCAACAAATTTCTCTCTAAAAATGGGTACCTACGACTGCAAAATAATTTGCAAGATGACAAATATGTTCCCCTACCAACAACATCCATGCACTAAAAAACATATTAATAGGCACCCTTTAGATCAGTGGAGAATGTCTCTAGGAAAGGTACCATAGTGGTAATATGCCACCTAAACACCTGAACTCATTAGTTTATAATTTCAGTATGACAAAACTTTAGCTAAAATTGTAGGGTAGCCTAGTAGGAGGAATCAATTGTCTCTATTTAGCCAATCAGGGCAAGGTGAAAGTTCTTTCTCTAGGCTTAGCATTTATAAGGAATCAAACTACTAGTAGGAAATATGATATTATAGCAGCAATAGGGATACTTATATCTAGCAATATCAAAAGAATTCAATTTGGTTCTTATACTCCAATAGAATTTGTCAGTTAGTCTTACCTTGAATTTGTGAAAAGAATTATCTCCAAGAATGACAGTTTTGTAACATGTTCAAAAATAAATTATCTTACAAAAGAAAGACATTTGAAGGGCATGAAAGTAAAGAAGAATGGAATGGCTTATGAATATTCAATTGATTAGCAATTAGTGGAATAGATTAGGAATAGATAAATGATTTGTTCAATTATATATCACTAAAAAACATGCTAAGGATTAGGAAATAAATAATTGTCTACTTGTTTAACATCAATTTATTGTTATCTTATTTTCCAAGTCTTCGAAGTGTAAAAAATCGTGCAAAAGTGGAATTTATGCATTGAAGTGTCCTCTCCAAATCCACATCGAGCAGTTGTTAAATTTTTCCTTTACAATATGGCAAAAAATCATTTATTTCATCGAAAAAGAGAAGTGCCTGTAATGACAGCAAATAATGAGGCATACTACATTTCCCTTATTGAAGAGCTAAAAGAAGTAAAAAAACATGATGTAAATGGTATTGAAGTCTTCACCATCTCAAAGCTGATATGTAATAATATGAAAGGAATCTATCGGGTTCAGAAAGACAATTTAAAACTCATTTATAACGAAGTGATAAATTGGAGTTGTCAATTTCAATATTTTACCATCAATCAGTCTATAGACATTGAAAAGATGTCCAGTGATATAATGTCTAGAGCATTTTTAAGCACATATGTAGATGTCAAATATGACATACGATCACCATCCATTGCAACATAAAGCATTGGTCACCATAAATATAGATCCCCAGTATGTGAATGGGTTGTTATTATTATTTTTCTTAGGTCTATCATAGCATGGTTCTTTGACTAAAGAAGAATCTGTTAATGTTTTATTTCTCCCCAACATGTAAAGTTTACGATTTTTTTTATGGGAGACAAATTTATGGACAAATGAAATATATTCCGTGTATATGGACAAATGTATTTTAAGAAAAGTAATTGGTTCGTGGTTTTGTGATTATCATTAATACATTATGGTGTTGTCTAATTGTCTTTTGTCTTTTACATTTTTGGCTAAAATCTTGCAATTTGTTTTTGAAGTCAAATCATTATTTGATTTGTATTTGTCTCAAAATATACAAATATTGTTGGTAGATTTCCCCTATAGTTCCATGGACATTTGTTAATCTTTTCGTATTTCAAAATAGTTAATAACATCCAACATCAGATATGGCACTTTCTTCCCTCTTGAAACTTATTCAATAGGGTTGGAAGCAATCAAGAAATAATGAATTTAATCATGAATGCATGCTTGTTTGGCACATCAACTTCTGAAAAAGTTACCGAAATTTATTTTCCAGTACTCACATTTTGGTGTGAAAATGGCTTGTTTTGAGTGTCTCTTGAGTCAATTCGAACTTATTTCCAACTTCTGCAAAAATTACCGAAATTTATTTTCAGTACTCACATTTTGGTGTGAAAATGGCTTGTTTTGAGTGTCTCTGGAGTCCGTTCGAACTTATTTCTTTTACAACGTTTTCTATTTGCAACCAAGTTTTTGTTGAGTTTCAAAATTTTTGGGAGTTATGTGGATTTTTTGACTTATTCCAGTAGTCACATTTTGGTGTGAAAATGGCTTCTTTTAGTGTCTCTTGAGACAATGGGAACTTATTGCTTTTATAATGTTTTTTATTTGCAACCAAGTTTTTGTTGAGTTTCAAAAATTTTGGGGCTTATGAGGATTTTTTGACTTATACCTGAGTTTGAGCGAGTTTTTGGTGATGATGATAAATTGATTTGTTTTCTACCAAAGTGAACGAACCTTTTTGGACGTGTTAATTATTTTGTGTGTGATTGAAGACTTGTGTTTACTTGGTAAAACATTTAGTTGAAAAATGCATTCAGTCAAGGAATGAAAACTTGAGACCTATTTTTGTTTTTGCTTTTGGTGAATAATGGTTATTTTTATTATTAACGAGGACAATACATACATGGTTCTTTTCAACCAAAAAATGGTGTTACTAAGGGTAACAAAACTGGTTTGGAATAAAACCATATAAAGTATCAAACCTGCCCTTAATACACTTAGCTGGTAAGTTCCGCTACCTTCAAGGGACATTGCAGGAAGAAAGTTGTAAATGTAAATGCAGTATCGTATGTCCCTCTGTGGCAGAGTACTATTTTTTTTTGTTCTTCCCTTAGTATTGCATTTGTATTTTTTCTTGTCAGTTTCTTGAATTTAGTGAAAACATTTATCCTTCAATTTGAAGTTCTGTCTACGCACTCACTGAAATAGAAAATTATCATTTGGTTCCATGAAAATGGGGTAATGTGATACTAAAAAAGGTACAGCATTTGTACTTTACCCAAAAGGGTACTGGTAATCAAACCTTTTAAATTTGACTTTGTACTTGCCTTGCCATCTATTTTCTTAGATATACCTTTTTGAATGTTTTTTCTTGTTTCATTCAAATTTCAAATGTTTGTAACTAGTTTATTCTTAGCGAATCTTCGTACTTGAGATTTAATCTCCTAGTATTCAATTTTGCCACTGATTATGCAGGTTGCATGGGAACAACTCCATTATACAAAGAATAGTTTTCCAGTGTTTGGAATGCTATGTGACCTAGAATTCTTTGAGAAATTTGTGCCCATGGTCATTTGAAGTAGACATGACATGTTAATATGAAATAATATAGATGGGCAGAGATTATGCAGCGGTGCTGGTAAATCTAATGGGAGGCACAAATCAGGTTGTGAAACCCTTCCGAATTAACTTGGACAAGAAAGCCTGATTATAAGCATCCCAATCTTATAATACCTTAGTATTATGTATTAAATTGCAATATGTAACAGCGTTAAGAAATGACCCAATGTACTTCACCACTTGTGGGAAAAAGTTAGTATGCAAGTGCCACATTTAATCCACCAAATAATATATAATTAGTAATTACAAAAGAAAATTAAACCATTAAACTGTTTTGAAGCTTGATACGATTCAAGATTTTAAACAAGTAATGTCATCTCAATTTGATAGTTTTCTTTATCATAAATGATAAAGATTTTAAACAAGTAATGTCATCTCAATTTGATAGTTTTCTTTATCATAAATGATAAAATACTAAAAATCAATTTCACCTATGAACATTTTGATTGGCTACCTCAAGCATGGCATCCCACTAATGTATTTTGATTGGTTATTTTTTCAAGGCAAACCATTAATGTATTTTGATGGATTGTTTTTTAAGGTAGGAAAAACAGGAAAATTTACAAAACTGAACTATTTAATGTATTTTGATGGATTGATTTTTAAGGTAGGAAAAACTGGAAAATTTACAAAACTGAACTATTTTGTGTGTTTATGGTAGAAATTTTTCTGAACCAGATAAGTGAAGAACATATGGCTGATTTTCATTAACCTACAAGCCAAATATCTCTGAAATCTATCCAAGACTGAATTATGTGTATCAAAGTTACTATGTTTCAAAGGATAGCTTGCTCTTATCCAAAACTCAATTATGTATATAACATGCTTCAAAGAAGAATTAAAGTATAAGCTAATTTTCATTGGATTTTTATACATATTTTCTTTTACTTATCAGAGCTGCCATGCTGTAAATAGCTCTATTGGTATCCAGCTGCTTTAATGAAAGGCTGGAAAAAGAGCGCTGGAAACGTAAATGTAGTATTCTGTATTCATTTTTGTGAGAGTAGTATTTGGTTGCTTTTCCAATAGTACTTGGTTTGTATTTGATTGGCTACCTCAATCATGGAATTCTGGTTATATATTTTGTTTAATTCTTTAAATTAAGGAAACTTTATTTTATTGGAATTGGGGGAAATTTACAAAACAGAATTGTTTTATTAGTTTTAAGATGTAGATGAAAGAAAAATATTTTGGACCATACTTGTGATTAACAATATCCTACAAGCCAAATATGTCTGAATCATTAGACATAAAGTGATTGTGTCTTTCTCCAAAACTAAGTTATGAATGAAAGTTATTATGTTTCAAATCATAACTCAAATATAAACTAATATCTTTGGTACTTCCAAAACGAGATTGCAGAAAGAATGATGTACATGTAAATGCAGTACTCTATCTCTTTGTGGGAGAGAGTACATAATCTTTGTTATGAAATTAGTTTTTGGGATATTTTTCTATTTGATTTGTTTTCTACCACAGTGAAGGAACCCTTTTGGACCTGTTAATTATTTTGTGTGTGATTGAAGACTTGTGTTTATTTGGTAAAACGTTGAGTTGAAAAATGCATTCAAGTTTAGGAATGAAATCTTGAGACCTCTTTTTGTTTTTGCTTTTGGTGGATAATGCTTCTTTTTATTATTAATGATGACAATACATACATGGTGCTTTTCAACCAAAAAATGGTGTTACTAAGGGCAACAAAATTGGTTTGGAAGAAAACCATATAAAGTCTCAAACCTACCCTTAATACACCTAGCTGGTAAAGTTCCATGTGACATGCCAAAAACAAAGTCAAGGAAAGTCCATAATTAAAGGCCCTAACCAATAGTACATCATAACAATTGGTATCAGATCCTGAGGTGGCCACTCCATCCTTGTCATTATGTTGGTGGCTTCTCCATTTCTTGTTTTTTTGGCTAAGTCTTTGGGGCACTAAACTTGCAGTGATTATTCTCATTTTGCTTCTCACTCTTAGAAATTATCGATAAAGATTTGTTTAGATTATTATTTGGAGGTTGGGCTAGAGGATGAGGCCACCTATGATGATTCTAGGTCTAGACAACGATATCCAACCCAAAAAAAGTCACCTATCACAAGAGCTTAATTAAAAAATATATTATTTCCTATTTTTCTAGATGAATACAATTTTTGAGTTCGCATAAGCTGCCAAGTTTAGTGGAAATCCACAGTTTAGGGTCATTATATCTAATGACGGGATTCCTTTTATGGGATGGGTATGTGAAGTAAGTGACTACACCAGGTCAATTCCTATTTCTATGCTAAATTAGGGAATTGGTAAAATCAGAATATATGTTTTCATGACTCAAGCCGATTATCAAAAGTCATTTATTGTGGGGGATGCCAAGGTGGATTATATGGAGGTTTGCTTTATAACCTTACAATATTTGCATATAATATGGGCCATAAAGGTACATTTAATCTTAAAATTTTCTGGGGTAATGCTCATTGATAAATGATTGCAGGTCCAGTCCCCAATAGAGAATTTTATTGTGTGAATGCAATTTCTTTATTTTCCTTCCAAAGCACAAACAATCCACTTAGCATACAAGGAAGGGTTGGAGTGGGAGTTCTGGGGATACCCAAGCCACTCCATTCCTTCAATGTGTATTAAATATTCTTGAATCTATGAAAAGTTGAAAACCATCCCCTCCTTCAAAGCTGGAACAAAGAAGCAACCAAGGGAACCTACAATAAATAATAGCATGTGCGGGAGCCAACACTTAGTGAAGATTTGAAATTATGCTGCTAATGTCCTTGGATTATAAATCCATTTACAAAAATTATTTTCGTACATTTGGATAAGAATGTACCATTATTCCTCAAGTTTCACTTGAAAAGAGAGAGGAATCCCTAGGAATTTGAAAATCTAGCTTGACTTGACCCAACCCCACACTTGTGTTTTAAGTCAATCTAACATCTTCTGTGAGCTCTAAATTTAAGTCAGTTTGGCATTTGATATCTACTTGTAGAAATATATTTTCACTCATTGAATTTTTAGAGCTCAGGGCCTTGCAAAAAATGCCTAAGTAATCCATAACACGTTATCCATTGACTCTTCTTCTAGAACATTGAGTTTTAGCCCATTCACAAGTTTATTTGGATACAATTTGTGCAGATGAATCCACTTTAATGAGACTTTTCTTGACCCTATGAGCTATCAAACATACATTGTGTTCTATTTAGAAAATTTATCAAAAAATCATTAACTTTAGTTTACACCCATTAAGAGAGAGACAAGGTTAGGTTGTGGTGAATAGTATCTTAATAGCATTTACATAAATTGGCTCAAATGTAAGAGGTAGAATAAAAGGATACCCCACTACCTTGTAAGATTTATTGGATGTTGGTTTTGATGAATAGGATGTTATGGCTATAATGACTGGGCCATTCCACGCTGTCACAGACTACAACAATATTGTCAATGATGAATCTCCCTTTGATGAAACAATTATGCCCAGGTTTGATAATAATCATGAGAATATGCTTGATTATGAGTGTTGAGATTTGGTAAGACTATTACATGAGACACTCAACATAGTGATAGGGTTCCATCTCATAGTCACTTTGGAATTATTGGCCTTGGGTATATACTTGATAATACCTTTGTTGAAATTGGTTCTGAATGATTTCTTTGTGATGGATTCTTTGAAAACCTCTGCAAAACGTCTAGATTGACAAAGTTCTAGGTAGCACTATAGAATTCACACTGGAATTCTGGGAAAAATCTTGAAGGCCAAGTTAATGCTCTAGGGACTTTAGTGAGGTTTACTGATTTTAGTGATGTCCAATCTCAGCGGTCCTTGATTGAATTAGATTCAGTTTTATCTCTTTGACAATCGTTAAAGGTTGGAACTGCACCAACAAAAATTTGGGCATGTAGGATCTTGGAAAACATTTCTAGGAGCATTACAAAGCAAAACAAAGAACCTCACAAATGGGGTTTCAATCTTTCCAGGAAACTTCTCTAAACTAAAAACTTCAGAAAGGGAAATTTAGTTTAAAATACTACATTGTTGAGGCCAGAGTTGTTCCTGATATTGTGGTGTTCATGAATAACCGAAACCCAGAAGTTGTTTTAGCTAGGTTAAAAGCTTTGGAGACATTACTGTTAGAAGAAGACATGTTAGAGGATGGTATACATATATTGTGTAAATGAAAAGTCATCGATAAATTGTTTCCATTGGTACACTTGGATTCTCATACTTGCTCTAAAAAGTGCGTGGATCTATTAGAAGTGATTCCTAGGTTCCCAAACATGAAAGGTGCCTATGGGCAGCTGGTTCAGAGATCTTTGGCTGTTGTTTTTGATTGTAGGGTACCATCACTACAACAAAAAGCATGTAATATTCTTAGGAAATTGAAGATCTCATCACAATCTGAAACATGCACCATAAGATGTAGAATTTTGTTTAGTTGTTTATTTTCTTGGTTGTTCTAACACACCACTATGCTCCTATCCATGGTTATAGAAGGTTGATGTAGTCACTATTTTAAACATAAGCATAAAGAAGCCAATCAAAACCTGCAATATCATTTCTACAACCTTCAAGAAGTAAGGGTTTATTTGGCTCCAATGAAAATCTGTTGTCCATGAAAATTGTAATTCTTGAACCAAACACAATTTCACTCTCAAAATATTCCACCCCATAAGTTAGTGCTTGCTACCCTCATTTTGATGGCTAAAGTTTTCTGCAGTACCTTTAAGAACAAGAACCCTCTTGATCCAAACAATTTCTAACCACAAAATCATAATTTTCAACTGAGTTTTCACATGAAAATACGCCAAAGCATGAACATGTTGGTGGCTAGAAAATTTATGTAGTTTGATGGCCAAAAAACATGTTCATTAATATGAATCATTCATAGGAAACCATGGTTGGAAATTGATTATAAACTTTTTCAAATATTCTCTCATTAAGCATGTTTGCAGTGTTTATATAGCTTATCAGAGCATGATAAACTGTAGAATGTCAAACAAGAGAATGTTGCGGTGTTAATGAGAGAACATACTTATTAATAGATCCTCTGGACTGAAGTTTTTTCAGGATGATAATATTATATATGTAGTGCAATATTTATTAATTATCCATAAAACTATAACATCAATATAAAGCCATTAACCATGTAATGTTCAAAACTGAAAAATGAAAGAAAATAACATAAATTCTGAAAATCATATGTTGGAAAGAGAGCAATATAGTACATATATTAGAAACTCATAGATCGTAAACCACAATACTGTTTGCAGCGAAAATAAAATCTTCTTTCAACTACAATTTTATCGAAGTCAAAATAAGGAATCAAATTTGTTGCTCACATATCAAATTAAAAAACCATTCAAATACTTATCAACAATAAATTTCAATCCATTTAGAGGATACCAATACATAAGATCGCATGAAAAAGTGTGAAATCTGGCTAGCATACGTATTGTCCAATATACAGTGATACAATGATCTTAAATATATGAACTCAGAAATAAAAATATGATTATGCCATGCTTTCACACAAGTTATCTTAGCCATGGCAAAAGTATTTTATGTTTAACAAAGTGAATTTGAATATCAAATAAGGATAACGCTACTAGTATGATCATATTGGTTATGTAATAGAGTCCCTCGTCACGTGCAAGGTCTCTTCTTCTGTTTTGAGCTGCTTTCATCATGAGTGCCCATAATACTTCTTTTCAGGACTACAGGAACTAGCTGGCTCTCCATCACAATCCCATAGTTTGAAGATGTTCCAGGCATAGTGTTGCACATAAGAGGATGTCGCAAATAGTAACAAAACTGCAAGAAGTCTGCACTCAACAAATGAGCACAAGAAAAATACTAAGAATCAGATTATATAAATCATATATCTATATATTGTATTTATTTTTTATATGGTTTTTCAAAACTCAAAATTGGGTCTAGTGACATGAAAGTTGTGATGCCTAAGAATTTTTTAATTTTTTTAATATAATCTAGAAAGTACTTATCTATTCTTTGTGCATACCTCATAGATTCCCACTAGAATTGGAGCCCTTCCACGGACGATAATTCATGATAGAATATGATGTTTCTCCACTTGTTCTATAGTTACCTAGCAAAGTGTCATATGTTAGTGCAATGAGATTTTATAGAGCATCGAGGTATATGTGCACACACAATGAAATAGAGTGTCAAATGTATCTGGCATGGCATGTAAGGTTGGATGGACTTGCATTAACCTTTGGTCTTGAGGTATCGCCATTGTTGGGGATTGTTGCATTCCTATAAAAATAAACATACCACATGTTAAAGAATGGTGATGATTAAATACTTAAATCTAAAACCATAACTCTATTCAACACATGAAATTAATATGGAACCATAGATAGGGAATTATTTGGTCAATGATGTCCTCTCTTATTTTGGTATTGAAACTCAAATGGTTCATAATCTGATGGATCAACATTTAAATCAATTTCCAAACCATTGTTTTTTTGTTCTTCTTGTTTTCTTTGTAGGGCTAAGGAAACTCTTCTTGCTCTTCAAAGATGGATAAAGAGAACCCAACTCAGGTGTGAATTCAAAGTCCATAACGTGCAAATTATTGGCTTCATCCAACTTTTTTTTAAGGATACCAGTCAAGTGGTTTGTCTTCGTCAAAGTAGTAGGAGGGTTATCTAAAATGAGATGTGCATAACTAAACAACTCATCTCTTTCCAAAAGAAGTTCCTCGGCATCTGCATCAATAATATTTGTGGTCATAAGAGTAGCATCGACATCTAAATCATTGTTTTGAGGCTCTATATTGATCTCAGGTGGGTCATTACATATGTTATCCTCTACATGCTAATGAAGCAATGGATTTGAATTATCCGAGTGGAAATACAACCAATTAACCTTTATGGCATGCCTGCAAATGTTTCCACGGATATACCATGGACATTCACATGTCATAAAATCCATACAACACCAGGTGCAAGGTATTTTTTACCTCGACTTGTCTGACTTCTCACCCAGTAAGCACGGGTCATGCTTTCATGAGGACAACAATCAGTATCCGAAATTTTTCTTGCTCGTTCCACTAACGATTCTAGCTACTTTTCTCTCTTGTAGTTATTTAGGAATCCTTCTTCTTTTAAGATTTCCTTCAACCGATAACAAGGTTCCACTATTTTTAGTAGCATATGTAATAACCAATCCATCTTCCGGGCACATTTTTTTCCTTCTATCAGATAGAAATGTTGTTTTTAGGTAACAATGATATGACTCAACAACATTATTAGTCTCTTGATTTGCATGAGGAAACTCCAGATAACCTTTCAACCAGATACCTAATTAAAAATAGAATCATGTTAGTCTCACTATATCACCTTTATAGAAAACAAAAATGCATATAATATGAAAAATTTGTTTACTGACGAATATTATATCTAGTGACCCAATTCTTGTGGAAATAGTCTAAGAACTTCTCTTCATCTGCAAATTTGATTAAAGAATTGATTGATTACATCTTCCACTTCATAATTGACAGTAAGTTTCATGATGAAACCTAACTCACTAAACTTTTCATTAGCTTTTATGGAACTAGTGGTCAACCGATTGACATTTTTTAACCAAGCCCTTCGTACATACCAAACACATAAGATCACATCACAACCTCTGATCCTCTTGCCATATTCAATGCATTTTAGTGTGTTATTTTTAGAAAGATTGCAAGTTTGGTTATATCATGACAATGTTAAAGTTACCTCAAGGCATTGATTTCAGTTAGTCCATCATCAACCATGAAAGAATTGAGTTTTCAATCAGGACAGGTTTGGAAACACTTATGCATGAACTGCTCCAGCCATATTGCAATATCATATGATGTGTTCCGTGATGCCATGACCCATGCAACTGGCACTCCGCTTTGTTTTTCACTAAAAGCCACAAGTGTATACAACTGATACTGCCATATTCAACATTACATAAAGTCAAATACAAGTTATTAATTGTTCTGAATGTCTACAACTTAAATAAATATATCCAATCAATCACTGGCATCTGACTTACGCCATATTTATTTGTATTAAATGTTAAATCCATGTCTATTAAGCTATTGTGCGATAGATTGACCATTGTGTCCAACATCCACTTTATGTGAATCCCTATTATAAAAGGACCTTCACACCATTAGCATTTTGGTAAAAGAAAAAATCTTCTTGATGCTTTTGATACCAAAGGTTTACAGTCATTTCATTCTTTTTGTGAAGTTGATAATTTCCCTTCACCAACCTATTATAAATATTTACAATATCTTTGTTGCATAAGAATAAATCTCTATCTTGAGCTGCCACATCCATGTCAATATGTATCTTAATGTGGGTTCTATACACTATATCAACAAGCACTCCCAAAAACAAACAACTCTCTACATATCCAACAACGTCCCTTGAAAGCTTTGGCTTATGCAAGGTCCTAGTCTCACATGAAGTGTCACATTAACCATGACAAGTGCAACCTTCCCGATCTTTATATTCATACATATTGAAAGTTAGTAATGCTCTATCAGGAATTTCATGCATAACTTTCACAATAAATGGCATTGGCAACCCCTGTTCTGCACAAATGGGGTCCTTCATTTAGCTGGAGGATCCCCTGTTTGTCCTCTGTACCAAATGAACAATGATAACTACACCAAAAATTTCAAATGTTAGTACATATAAAGAAAGATAAACGCGGTTTCAAAAGATCTAAACAATACATTTTTTAAATACTCACATTTCATATTGCAATGTAATGGTAGCTCTTTTTTTGGTTCTTTATTTGTTTTTCGTATGAATTTACATGCAACAATAGGATTTTCTTCCTCTCCTTTGATAAAGTCAAAAACTCATCCTAATGGGATTACGAAAACGTGATCAATACTATTGTTTTTTCGATTTATTTCCATCCAAACCAATTCTTTACTAGAGAATGTCATTTCTCCTTTGAGTTCTTGCACCTCAAGATCCATGATATGTTTCCATTTGCTTCGCTTGCCCATTTTGAACTGATTTGGTCAAAAAATATGCAAGTACATTAGAACTGAACTTTCAAGCTTGGCAAGTTATCCAACATACATATAAATATAAAACCTCTTTTATGATTTTTTTGAGGTCTTAAATATCAATCACTCTTAGTTTAATATTAGAAAAATTTGAATGCCTTCAGATCTATATTCTACACGATAGGAATTGTCCTACACAATAAGTTATTTCTCCCTATAATCATAATGTTTGTGCAAGCCTAAAGAATAGGCTTCATGCATATGTCATATTAATAAAAATAGATAGAATATCATAAAATACCTCATTTTTGCTCATGTGAGATGATTGGAAGCTCAAAAGAAACAATTATGTTGACTGAGCCAATGGCTGAGTCTATGATAGGACTAATATGTTTGATACGCATTAATTCTATACACATTGAACATTAATTTCAAAAAAATGAAAGTTCTTTGGATTTATTTTTTGTTCTTCCTTACAATTTTTATTGATAGTGAAAGATTTTGATCTGACTCCCAAAAACAATCACAAAATTGTCATTCATGCGAATAATTTTTTTCACAAATTCAATGTAAGACTAATTGACAAATTATTTTCGAGTATAAGAACCAAATTGAATGCTTTCGATATTGTTAGATATAAGTATCCCTATGGTTGTTACAATGTCATATTTCCTACTAGTAGTTTGATCCCTTAGAAATTCTAAGCCTAGAGAAAGAACTTTCACCTTGCCCTGATTGGCTAAATAGAGACAATTGATTCCTCCTACTAGGTTGTCCTACAATTTTAGCTAAAGTTTTGTCTTACTAAAATTCTCGACTAATGAGTTCAGGTGTTCAGGTGGCATATTATGACTATTGTACCTTTCTTAGAGACATTCTCCACTGATCTGAAGGGTGCATATTAATAATTTCTTTAGTGCATGGATGTTGTTGGAACGGGAACATACTTTTCATTTTGCAAATTATTTTGCAGTCACAACAAGAGCTTGAATAACACATAAGTTTTAGTGTACCCATTTTTAGATACACATTCAAGTTCTATGATTCCTAGGATTTTAGTGGAGTGTATTTGGTTCTTGATTTTTATTTTTATGGCTTCCCATAATTTATTGAGAGCTCACCTCTAGCACATATGTCTGGTGTCCATTTGAACCAGGATATATTTGCAGAAAGGTAGCCTAGTTTAGTAACCCTTAAAATAAGGTAACAAGTTTATCTGCATATACCTACATTCATGGATTTTTCTACACTTAACTATGATTGAATTCAATATCTTGAACTACCAAAATTGATCTTATTGTATGTTGAAAAGAAATAAAGTAGAGATATGTAATATAGTACAATAAAGAAAAGTGCGTACCTATAAACTAGAGGAAAGAAATGAACCAGTTAAGGGAGTCTATAATTGAGGCCTTCTATCATGTAGTAATACTATTCTAAGGTTAGCAAAGCAGTAAATCAAATCGAAATGAGAGGGACTGTTCCATGTGACTTTGGAACTTTCCTTTGAGTTATCCGAACACCTTGGATTTTTTCGACTGGATTTTTTCGACTAAGGTATTTCATGGTGATAACAATGTTCAAGAAAATAGTCATCAGTAGATATATTATTTGCAACATCAAGAGAGCTTGAAGACGCCCACAATAAAATGGACTCAATCTAAAACTAGATGACCCTTTACTTTCACCATAAAGAATACATTGTTCTTCAAATTTAATATAATGTTTTGTTACATTTCTCGATTTTGTAACAGAGAACTATTTATCCTTGTATGAATATTATCCTTCATGGGAAGCCACTATAAAATCAAAGGATACATATTAGAATTCAAAATCAGGGTTAACATTTCATCATCCTATATTTTATATAATACACATACCACATTTCAGTTTCATTTCATAAAGAAATGTCCTTCATAAACAAAAAGTCTCCAAGACCTGTAGATAAACATTATCCACTGATCTGAAGGGACGCTATTAAAATGTTTTTTAATGCATGGATGTTGTTGGCACGGGACCATATTTTTCATCATGCAAATTATTTTGCATTCATAGCAAGAGCCTGAATACCATCTAAGTTTTAGCCTTCCGCGGGGTTTGGATTTTTCATGCTTTATGTTTCAGCATTGGCTACAGATTTGGAAATTAGCCCATTTAAGCTAGAAATAATGCATCGGATCTTTGACTGCATTGTTATAAATATCAAAGTTTCTTTAGATATAGTAGAGAGTTGAGGGTAATTTCATAATTGAATAATTGATGAATGTCTAGCTTATCAATTGCTAGGAAGAATATATATTTATTCCATCCACCCTTTTTCATTTCTTATGTGGCTTTCACATTAATGTTATGAAAAAGTCATCCATTATTAGTCCTGTCAGGGCAATTCAACTATAAAATTCCAACCCAGTTGCGAGCATCAATTTAAGGATTAGGTTCATCCCTGCAAAGAATTATGAATTAGTTCTAAACCTTTTGGATGACAAATTTTCTTTCCTAAAATGCTCAAATGCATGAGGAAAATGGCAAAGCCAGTGTTGTAGGCTTGTTTCTAGCCTATTTACTAAGATTCTTTCATTTTAGAGAATGAAAATTAAGTAAGAGGCATTGTCCTTAAAGTTTAAACATCAAAAAGTTTCTAGGCAGAAGACGACGAAGATGGCTATTCATTTAAGTTTCAGAGAGCGACATCATAAGTATTTTCCTCAGCCATGACAGTCGAATTCGTTTCATTTCAGGGCATGGTTTTTTGTGTTTGAGAGGCGCATTCTACAATTTGAGATGATTAATGTAATTCGTTTCGTGCTCACTCTTGAATTGAGATAGGATATAAACAGTTTTGGAGTAGTCTAACAACATTGGACTACAACTCACCAGGCTCGATGTTAGATGGTATTGTCTGGGATTCCCTTGTGCTCCTGATTTGTCATAGTGTCGCCTGGTGAGCTTGAGCGAGATTCAAGCAGTCTAGTTCTGATGCTCGATGTGATATCGCCCGGTGAGCTTGAGTGGGATTCAAGCAGTATAGTTCTGATGCTCGACGTGATATCGCCTGGTGAGATCATGTGGGATTGTCTGCACGTATTGGCTTTGTCATAATGCTGCTGGTGAGATGTAAAGAAAGATTCAGAGGTCTATGCGCGGTTTCTCAGAATTCGAATATCATGCACCCACTCCCTCCCTCCATTAACTTGGATGCACTATCAGAGCAGCTGGATGTGGCAGAGGATCTGTGCAGAATCATATCAGAATCTAAATCTAGCAGCGAATACAGATAATTAGTGTTGAAGGGGTGGTAGAATTGTCTATGGCCAGAGTGGAAATTTTTTCAAGCGGGAACGAAATCCAGGCAGTTCCTCTACCTTGTTAGACAATGTTATCATTTTCTCTAATAATCATGACCATACTATGTTATAGGGAACTAGTAGTAGAACAAGGGGTTAAATTTGACAAGTCCTTGTACCCATTAATTTTTTTTATGACAATTTTATTTTTAAACCACCCTTCCCATGACTTTTAATATTTATTTCTGCCTTGCATAATATTTTTCGTATAAAAATATACTTAGTGAAAATTCATTATTTATTTATTTTTGAACATTTTTTAATATATAATCCCTATATAATAAAAATAAATTAATTAGATATATATGAATTTCAGTTCATCGATTAAAAACATTTAAAAAAAATGAAATTTTCACAAATTTCAAGAAAGGATATTAATGAGGGGAAATTTTGTGAAAACCAAACCAATGTGTTCGAATTCATAATATATGATAGGGATAGAAATTAAGTAACAATTTCCAAACAAAGAAACTCAAGTGAGCCCGCCATTTTACTTCCACTGGCAACATGTGTCACATAATTTAGAATATTTTAGGATATTTGAAACATTTTAACTAAATATTCTAAATATGACACTCCATAACTAAATAGGTTTGTACTAGAATGATAATTCATATTCTCATAACTACATATTAGCAAAACCTATATTTATGGAGTTATAGAGTGCCATATTAACATAGGAAAAGAACTCCATAACTCAGATAAGCAAAACGCAAACAATTTAATGTAACAAATTCATCGCTTATATCCATGTACATTTTTATAGATATATGTCTTTATCAAATTTTCTTCAATTTACGAAAGGTATAAGGTCATGCCGTCTACCTTTTTTCAAGAAACCAAAGCAATCTGAGGATCAAATCTTCTTGATCAAGTTGTAATTTCCCATTTCTCACATTAGGTCGAAGATAGTTCATCCAAAGCAATATGCAACTCATCCCACTTCTAAGCAGACCCGTTCTAGCTCAATAATGGGAGAACTAAATGAGCCACATAGTGAGAGATGATATTTTATATTGGTAGAAGCTATTAAAAAGATACAAGATGGGTTTATGAGATTGACCCTTTACAATAATCCACAAAATACATTATATACATTTCATGCGAATATGTGAAGGGAAGGCCAACAAACAAAAATATCAATACATTAGAGGAAGACATAGTTTCTTTTTATATGTCTCATTGAAACAAATTATTGATGAATTTTATTTTTCATGTGAGCAAGAATAAAATATTGTTTATGGTTCAAGTCTATGTAACAAAGTTTGAAACCATTACCATAATATACTCAATATGAATTCAACATGTCACTTGTAAGAACTAAAACATTGTAGGAACTATGACAATCATTCCTCCCAACTATCTAAAAAAAGTCAATTGACAATTTGTATATTATTATTTTTTTATTTTAATACTAAATTAAATCTAGTTGGACCAGTTGACATGTTGGATATTATTATTTGTTCAATAATATGGTAGGATGTTATCTAGATTTTATAGAACATGATTGAGTTAAGATCATATGACTCTGTTATCAAATTATTGTAAGTTTGATGAGTTTGGATATTTTTTGTAATAGTGAAACTTTATACTTTATTTCCATTTTTAAATTTTCTATATTTTATATACGAAATTTAAACTAAATAAAAATTAATTTCCAGATAAACCAACTAGTTTTTATTTAATTAATACACATTAACGCAAGCTTTTAACTGATAAAGGAATTCCATTGAATAAAAAAAACTCTAAATTTTTATATAATGCAAAATAAAATTTTTCTTTTTTACAAAGAAGTGGTTTCAAGTTGGTTTTTTTTGAGAATTTTTCTTTTAGAAATGTCATTCAAAGTGAAATTTTTAACTAATTAGATGTGTTTTCTTATTGGCATTCAAGTTTTTGACATTGGTCAAAAAATTATCAATGTTGGACATGTGTTGTCCAGCACCCATTGGAAACTTTTACTGTAGTTGATGTAAGTAAAATACTCACAAAAAACAACTATTTTGTAGATTCGGACTTGGAATGTCTAGTTAACTTGTCCCATCAGAGTTTGACTTGGGAGTAACTTGGAGATATTATCAACTATGATTGTTGTAATCCTTAGGGATTTCTGTACAGTTAGGGATTTAATTCAGGGATCTAGTTATAAATTAGGTATTTCTAGTTACAACTATTTCAGTTATTTGTTTTCAAGTATAAATGTAACCTTCACTGAATGAATTAAGAGATAAATCACAACATTTGAATCAATTGAATTCTCTAGACTTCTTATCAATGGTATTAGAGCCTGGATCGAACTCCATTGAACGAGAACACATAGATCCTCCATTTTTATAAACCAACGAAGAAGATGTGCTTCATGACCTGAATACTTAACTATTAGTAGCATTGATAGAGGCATGACCTGGTAGTTTGTTCATCAACATTGGTGGAGTCAACAACATTGGTAGAGGCGTGACTTGGTAGTGTGTTCAACAACATTCGTGGAGTCAACAACATTGGTAGAGGCGTGCTTGGTGGAGACTCTGCTCTGGCATTTTTTTAAATATAAAACCATTGGGTTTTGAAACCAACTATATACAGAATCAACGAATTAGTTAATAGTTTTTTTAAGGCCACCATACGATGCCTTGGAGCAGACAGATTGGTGGCTGTTGAATCTGTAAGTTAATAAATAAAATATAAAAAAAAGGAAATTTATGTTGTAATGGTGGAAACATAATATTTTTTTAAAGAATTTTGTCCCTGTAATCATAACAGTTTTTTTAAGAATTCTGTCATTATCTGAAAAAAGGATGAACTGCTTGGTATCTTTAATTGGGATAGTTCAGTCCGGGAAGGAAAATTACCAGGAATGGCTTAGGAAGGTTAAAAATACACTTATTTTTAATGATTTATGGGATGGAATCTGTGAAAGAAAAGAAGGGAATTCACCAAATCAACCTGACAAGGAGAAACAATGAGTAATATGGCAATGTAAGGATAAAAAGACTTATGCCTTAATTTCCACTTCAGTCTCAAAAGAGGTAAGCAGATACATTTCTTATAATAAAACAACATATGATGCCATAACAAAACTAAAAGAGGTTTATGATTCACATTCTGAATTGGAGATAATTCAGTTATTGTTAAAGTTATTTGATTTGGAAATGAAAGATAATGATCCTCTGAAACTTGCTTCTAAAATTAAAGTCGTCAATCATGAAATTGAATCTACTGGAGTGAAAGTTGATCTGCAACTCATTGCCTTTATAAAAGCTCTTTACCATAGTTATTCCCACTACTTGGAATCTCTCCAAGCTAGTGGGGTGTTAAAAGATTTAGATTTTGATAAATTAGTAGGGAAAATTCTAGAAAGAGAGAAGGCTTTTGGCAAGAAAGAAACATCACATAATTCTAATAATGAAACCCTATGTTTTGCTCAAAAAGACCAAAAACCTCAAGAAGAATCTGACAAAAATACTAAGGGTAATAGAGGTCAAGGTAGGAAGAATTATAGAGGCAAGGGGGGTAGATTTATTCAAGGAGATAGACAAATGAATGATAAAAAAAGAAATTTTCTTGATAAAACATCTGTAAAATGCTTTAGATGTGGTAAAATTGGACATACAACTGCAAATTGTAGAATTCCATGGGAGAAAATTAATGAAAGAAGAGAACAAATTCTTGAAAAGAAAGACCATCTAATTCCATAAAAAGGACAGTCTTCTGAGAATGCACATTATCTTGTTGCTCATTGTAATTTTGATATGGAAGATATATTTAGTACCTCTTTTTATTCATTGGTGTGATAGTTGGATTTTAGACACAGGGGCCACTTGTCATATTACCTTTAGAAGAGATTTGTTTGTACAATGCAATGATAATATTGATGGAGTAGTGTATTTTGCTGATAAATCTAAAATCAAACCATTGCAGATCGGTTCTATTCAGTTAAAGATTCCTGGACTTTCTGATTATACTTTGGATGATGTTCTTTACATTCCTCAGTTCCAAAGAAATTTATTATCTCTTGTAGAAATAAGACAAGAGGCACATTCCATGCACATATTTGATGGTAAAGTGGAAACTTGAAGAGAAACCGACAATAAAACTGCAATAACTGGTGTAGAAGAAGATAAATTAATTTAATTGAAAAGTGTGTCATCTATTGCATTGAACACTAATTATTTTGTTCAGCAAAATGATACTTTGTCATCTTGTTTATTGTTGCATGCACGCTTCGGTCATATGAATTATGAAAGTATTAGAAATATGAGATAGTAGGGGATTAAAGGACTTCCAATAGTTCCCAGAAAATTGACCCCATGTAATGCTTGTATATTGGGCAAGCATCACAAACAATCTTTTCAGAATTCTACTTCTTGAGCTACAAGAAAATTAAGTCTCATACACTCTGATTTATGTGGACCTATCCCTGTACCAACTCCGAATGGAAATAAATATATACTGACTTTTATTGATGATTATTCAAGGATGTGTTGGGTTTATCTGCTTTAGGAAAAATCACAAGTTTTTGATGTGTTTAAAAATTTTTATCCCTTGATTACAAATGAATCTCAACTAAATATTGGTACTACAAGAACTGATAATGGAGGAGAATATACTTCAAATGTCTTTTAAAAATATTTACAAGAGAATGACATCAAATACCAGACCACAATATCATTTAATCCATAATGAAACAATGTTCTAGAACGAATGAACATAACATTTCTTAGTATGGTAAGGTCAATGTTGTTTTTTAAGAATGTAAAATTGATGTTTTCGGAAGAAGTTCTCTGCGCAACATATATTAGAAATCGTTTCCCATCCTCTTACATTAAAAACAAAACTCCATACAAAATGTGGTATAATTGTCTTCCTGTTGTGAATCATTTCAAAGTTTTTGATTATCAATGTTATGCTTTGATTCCTAAACAAAAGAGGACTAAGTTGAGTGAATGGAGAAGAAAATGTATTTTTTTAGAGTATTCTATGACTTCTAAGGCATACCGATTATACGATGAAGAGAAAAAGAAATTTATTTTGTCAAGAGATGTAATTTTTCTTGAATATGATAAAGATTCCCTCACCGTTGATAGAAAACTTAATCAGATAGAAACGTTTGTGCCTCAAAACTTTTATTATGAATCAGATAATATACTTCCACATCTTGAAGGGGGGATACCTATATTAGATTAGTCTATGGAGTTTCCTTCTCTCAATGATGATAATTCTACTATTGATGAGAAATTAGTTGATGCAAGCATTTCTACAGACATGAAAGGGACAAAAACGGCAACAGAGTTGACAGGGACATACATGGCAAGAACTGAGACAAATGAAGAAGATGAGAAACTTCCTACACAACCTTTGTGAAGATCATATCGTATGTGAACATTGCCAAAGAAATGTGATGAGTTTAATACTAGAAGTCCCTCGAGTAACTATTCTCATTATGAATTTAATTTTTCTTTGGATTCTGAACCTACTTGTTTTGAAGAAGCTACTAGTTATGATTAGTGGAAAGAGGCAATGCAAAAATAATATGATGCTTTCAAAAAAAATGGCACATGGAGGTTGGTGGATCCTCCTGTTGGCATCAAACCTATTGGTTGCAAATGGATTAATAAAACTAGTTATAAAGTTTATGGTTCACTAGACAAACACAAGGCAAGACTTGTAGTGAAGGGATATGCACAGAAAGAGGGTATTGACTATACAATGAAATTTTCTCCTATCACTAAATGAGACACTATTAGATATTTGTTTGTTGTTGCAGCTCAGAAAGAATGGAAAATTCATCATATGGATGTCAAAATTTCTTTTTTAAATGGAGATTTGAAAGAAGATGTTTACCTGTTTTAGCCATATGGCTTTTCCATTAAAGGGAAAGAAAAAAAGGTTTTCAAACTAATGAAGTCTTTGTATGGCTCCAAACAAGCACCACGAGCATGGTATGAGAAACTAACTGAACATCTTCTGAAGTTAAATTATAAACATTTTGACTTAGATGATGCAATTGTTTTCTTTAAGAAAGTTGGAAGATCAGTTGTATAACTAGTTGTATATGTTGATGATTTGATGATCACATGAAAAAATGATAAATATAGATCATCTATTAAGAAGGAATTTAGAACGTTTTTGATATGAAAAATTTAGGTTTACTTCGTTATTATCTTGGAATTGAAGTTGATTAAAAACCACAACATATTTTCATCTCTCAGAAGAAGTATGTTGGTAAGTTATTGAATAGATATAGTATGATGGATTGTAATCCTGTTGCTACAACAATGGGGCAGAGTTTGAAGCTTACTTCAGAAGAAGGGAAACCATTTTAACATCCAATAAAGCATAGGCAACATGTTGGAAATTTTATTTATTTATCTATTACTCATCTTGATATAACATTTGTTGTAGGAATAATTTCCATATTTATGCATCTTCCTTGTGATGGGCATTGGGTAGTAGCAAAAAGAGTATTTAAATATTTAAAAGGAACCCAAACTTACGCCATCAAATATACCAAAGTTTTAGATTTCCATCTTGTTGGTTATTCAGATTCTTATTTTGATGGAGATAAAGAGAATGGAGTCTCTACTTCTAGCTATTTGATGAATCTTAAATCAGCAGCCATTAGTTGGAGATCACGCAAGAAAATTGTTCCTACTGATTCTACCACCGAAGCTGAATATGTTGCAGCAGCTTAAGCCACTAAGGAAATCATTTGGCTTCGGAAAATACTTGAATATTTGCAGGAGAGACAAAAAGCTTCAACTCCTTTATTTGTTAAGAACTCGTTTACAATTCAATTGGCCAAGAATCCAAAGTTTCAAGATCGAGCCAAACATATCAATGCCAAGTATCATTTGATTCGACATCATGTCGAGGCCAAAACAATTCATCTGACACATTTCCCAACATCAGAACAAATTGCAGATATCTTGACTAAAGCATTGGGGCATGAAAAGTTCAAAAAATTTAGATCTTTACCTAGTATGTCAGATGTCCCTTTAGATTAAGGGGGGAAATGTTGTAATCCTTCAATATTTAAATATAGTTAAGTATTTAGTTTAGGGATTTAGTTATAAATTAGGTATTTCTATATATAATTGTTTCAGTTATATTTTTTCAAGTATAAATGTAACCATCATTGAATGAATTAAAATATAGATCACAACATTTGAATCAATGGCATTCTCCAAACTTCTTATCAATGATCTCAACTAACATAATCTATTTTTTTAAGGATGATTAAGATAAAGATGATGTATTCTGAATGAAATGCAATGAAAATAGCATTGCACGATTGGCCTAAAAACACAAAGAGGAAAAGAGAAGTGGCATATTCCAATTTTTTTTTCCCTTAAGTCCATGACAGAGCCCCTTCTTAAAGATGTTCTTTGCCAGCCAAACCAACCTTAGGATTCAAGGCTATTGCTAGTCCAAATAAATTAACAAACAAATTTACGAATGGTCTTATCTTCAAAAACCTCAAACACCCATCATGCATTTCTTTTGCAGCAAGATAAAGGGCGAGTAGGGAAATTTGGGCATACCTGAACACCGTGCTATTAGCCCAAATCCGAAGAATCCTTTACTAGGAGAAATGCTTACTTCTTCCTTGAATGTTGGAGTACTTGTATTTCTATTTATTATTTTATAAAACTCTCTATGAGTGATATTGTAAAATTCCCAAAGCGTTTAGGTAAGTTCAAGGCATGGCACAAGTAACCTAGAATTGAGAATGGTAGATGTGACTCTCAAACCCAATTTTATTGCAACAGTTATCTTACCGCATTTTTGTGAGCTTCGATGTAATTTCTAGGTTGAAGAGCTTCCTCTGGCATCTATAAACTTTTGTTCAATACCATAATCCAAAATCAATATTATGTTCAATATTGGTTTCTTTGAGCTGAACCCAAAGTGATAGAATAATAAAATCACCTAACATGAAATATGATGGATTAAATGTGGAAGTCTAGGGATGGAGTGCGTCAACTTGGAGTAAATAAATATATAAATAGAATATGTATATATAATTGAAACTTCCAATTTTCTTACTTGCCAGTCACTTTGACACTTTTATAAATAATTACATAGTTAAAAATGATAGTTTTATTTTGAAAAACACTATATTTTATGGTTAAAATGGCCCAAAAAAAAGTAAAGTAAACGGGCATCAATTTTAACCCCTGTGTGGAACATGCGGATTCGAGGTTAAAATATTTAAGGAAAAATCTATATTTCATATATACAGCCTATATATCTTAACCCGTATTACAGTTTGAATGATTAATGCCACCATACTTTGTATACTGACACAGCCAATAGAAACTAGCAATCACATGCATGTTTGACAAGCAGCACAATGGGTTATTAGAGTTCTCTGTGAGATTTTCGTTTCCAATGCTATCATGTTTCTCAATTCAATTGCTTTGTCAACTTATGCCATTCAGTGCCTCGGGGAAGGAAAACATTATTATTATGTTAAGCATAAATATTCACGAAGGATCTAAATCCGCATATTCATGAGGAGAGCTATGCTGTTGAAGATAAATATTCTTTGGAAACAACCTATGGGAATATGGGCGTATTTTATTTATATTTAATAATATTGTTTGATATGCTTGTATTTTATACATATTTAAACATATTTTTTAGAATATCGATTACATTAGGATAATTTTCGCATGAGTGATTATGTCTCTTTACTACTCGAAGTCATGGGTAAAAATTTCCCGTCGTGTACCATGAACGAGAAATATTTACATATCTAAGCTATCCATATTGATTGCAATGAGCTCTGTTATTTTCTAAAGGGGGGATGACCCTATAGGTTCAAGTGGACACAGAAACATCACTCCTGATAAAACAAATAAAATTAGGAAAGAGCTTTATTTCATATATATAGCATGCATATCTTACAACATATTCCCATTTGAACAATTAACTACACAATACTTTGTATAGAGTCAGAGACAATATAACATAGGCATCGCGTGCATATTTGACAACCCATACAATGGCCTATTACAGAAGTGAACGACAGATTTTTCTTTCCGAATATTAGAAAGTGTTTCAATGAATTTGTCATCTTTTTCTATTCAGTGCCTCAATCCAAGTGGATTATTGTGAGCAGTTCCAAGGCTGCGACCTAACGGTTCAAAGCGCAGAATAGATTTCTCCACTTCATTTTGAGAAACATTCAATTTTTAAGAAGAAAGGATTATCTAAAGATGTTCATCAAACCGTTGATATGAATCCCTCGGCTTCGAAGATGCATTGGGCATGAAGTTAGTCTGTGAATCAGGATTCTTTTCAAGATTCACTCTCATGCTCAAATAGTCATTCAGCTTCAAGACTGCCATCTCAGGAACCCTTTTCTCCACTGGCAGATAACTAACTGGAGGAGTAGATTTAACCTGAGAGTTGGTATTGAGAGGGAATGGCTTGAAGCCGAAAATACAAGTAGCTTCACATAACGGGGCTGCAAGAAACATTAAAATAATCATAGCAGAGCTATTCATCATTCAAGTAATTTAACACAACCTTTCTATTTGGACCCAGTGCGATTATCACAACAAACACAAAAGCACACACTGATGTATTATCAAGAGACAATACAACACTGTCATGAATAGAAGAGAAGATAAGAGACTACATTAAGATGCGTCTCTCTAACGGAACTACCTAGCAATAGATGGGAGTTGGAGTGGTGAAATGCTTATGCCTTGCCATCGTATTTATATGTTAGCTCTAAAGTCCACTCTATGAAAAATCAATCCCAAATATGCAAAGAGGAATTATTTAATAAGTTTTAACTATAGCCATACTTTGAAAGTTTGAATATGATTGATTCCTGTAACAACAGAATGGCCACAAGCGTTAGAAATTGTAATTACTCCTGCATGTGGAGTTATCTAAACGTAGAGAGTCAGTTAATTGAGTGTTGATTATTGAGTGTTGAGTCAAGTTGAGTGATGGATAAAATGTTAAGTGCAGTCCATATTTAGAGTGTGAGTTGACTGAGTTAAGTGTGTGTGCATATCAATATATTTTAGGCGAGTCGCTAGTTGGAAAAGGTTAAATACCCTTCATCAAGTTCATTGTAATCATTGTTCAATGAATATGGAAATAAAGAAGAAAAGAAACTAAACTCATTCAGTTATAAATTGACCAAGAAAAGAAACCGAATTCAAACACATGCAAATAGACACACAAGATTTACGTGGTAAAACCTCGACAGAGTGTCAAGGAAACATCCATGGGGAAAGGGATTGGAATTTATTAACTCAACAATGATTCTCCACACTTACATATCTCGGGCATTCACTAGTTTTATAACGTCGACCTCCGTTACATAACTAACATTTCGATATAGAACTGACTAGTTACATTTTACCCAAAATTACATAATTGGTTGTCAAACTAACAAACTCCAGCTTGACAACAATTTTCCTAATCCCTTGCCCATGCCCATTCAACATCTTTTCTGCAAGCCAAGAGAAGCTAAACACCACCACAGCTTCTCTACTGTAACTGGCGTTGTGAATATGTCTGCACAATTCTCTCGTGTATGGACCTTTTGAAGAGATACTTTTCCGCCATCGATCACATGTCTCAGAAAATGATACCTTACATCAATGTGCTTGGTTCTGCTGTGATAAGCAAGATTTGTTGCCAAGTGAATAGCACTTTGACTGTCACAAAGTACATTCACTTTATCCTGCGTCCTTCCAATCTCATCGAGTAGACCCTTTAACCAGATTGCTTCTTTACTGGCATCTAAAGCAACTATATATTCAGCTTCAGTAGTGGACAACGCAACTGTTTCTTGAAGCTTTGACATCCAAGTAATTGCTCCACCTACAAGAGTAAAGACATAACCTGTAGTAGATCTTCTTCTGTCGAAATCACCAGCATAGTCAACATCTACATATCCACAGACTGATCCTTCACTACCATTAAAGACGATGCAATGGTCACTTGTGCCTCTTAGATATCGAAGCACCCATTTCACTGCTTGCCAATGTTCTTTACCTAGATCTGCCATGAACCTGCTAACAACTCCAACTGCATGTGAAATATCAGGTCTTGTAGATACCATCGCATATATTAAGTTGCCTACAACATTTACATATGGTACATGAGACATATACTGCTTTTCTTCTTCAGCTCTAGGACTCAAAACCGAAGAAAGCTTAAAATGGGAAGCTAGTGGAACATTAACAGGTTTCACATTGTTCATAGAGAACTTTTCAAGTATTTTCTCCACATACTTCTGTTGTGATAACCAAAGCTTACCATTTTTCCTCTCTCTGTGTATCTCCATGCCCAAGATATGTTTTGCCGCTCCAAGATCCTTCATATCAAACGTCCTGGATAGTTGAGCCTTTAACCTGTTGATCTCTTCCCTGCTTTTTCTTGCAATAAGCATATCGTCAACATACAAAGCTAAGATAATAAATATGTCATTGAAACTTTTGAAGTATACACAATGATCATACTCACTTCTTACAAAGTTCTGGCTCACCATGAAGGAATCAAACTTCTTATACCATTGTCTGGGAGACTGCCTCAGAACATACAATGATTTCCTGAGCTCGCAAACTAATCTTCTGTTGCGACCTTGTACAAAACCTTCTGGTTGTTCCATATATATCTCTTCATTCAAATCACCATGTAGAAAATTTGTTTTAACATCTAATTGTTCTAACTCAAGATTAAGTAACGCAGTTAGTGCCAACACAGTACGAATTGAAACAAGTTTTACAACTAGAGAAAAAATCTCATGAAAGTCTATACCTTCAACCTGAGAATACCCTTTTGCTACCAATCGCGCATTATACCTTTCGATACTTCCATCAAATTTCCGTTTTAGCTTGAAGACCCATTCGCATCCAACAACACTTCTCCCTTCACAAAGCTCTACAAGATCCCAGGTATTGTTCTTGGCTAAGGAGTCCATTTCTTCTTCCATAGCCACTTTCCATTTTTCGCTATCTGTACCATCTACTGCTTCCTGATAACAAGAAGGTTACCCATATTCAATAATCAAAGAAAAAGATGAAGCAGAATCTCCATACCTTTTGGGAGTTTTCCTTTCCCTTGTAGACCTTCTTAGAGTGACTGGTTGCTGAACTGGTTCAGAAATTTGCACCGGTTCAGAAGCTTTAACAGCTTCCTTTGTGTCTTCAACACCTTTTTCTCTAGAAGTCTCTCCTTCCTTTCCACTCTCACCGAAAGGTATAGCCTCCAATTGAACTCGTTGATTTGGCGATACCTATTCCTGTTCAATTATTTCAACATTTGATTTTGAAAGAGAGGATTCATCAAATGTTACATCTCTACTAATGACTATCTTCCGCAATGTAGGATCCCACAACCTATATCCTTTCACTGCATAGTCATACCCAACAAAGACATAAAATTTTGACTTTGGATCTAATTTTGAACGCTGATTTTTCGGAATAAGAGAATAAGCATCACAACCAAATATCCTCAAATGTGAATAGTCACAAGACAGACCTATCCAAACTTCTTCAGGAATTTTACAATCAATTGCTATTGAAGGTTATCTGTTAACTAAATAACAAGTAGTAGATACTGCTTCTACCCACAACTCCTTTTGCAAGTTAGCATTGCTGATCATGCTTCTAGCTCTTTCCATAAGAGTCTGATTCATACACTCAGCAACACCATTTTGCTGAGGAGTATAAACAGCAGTTTTGTGTCTAATAATTCCCTCATCCTTACAGTATTGTTCAAATTCAATTGAAGTGAACTCACCACCATTGTCAGTTCTTAAACATTTAATAGATTTGCCTGTTCTTTTCTCTACCATTACTTTAAATTGCTTAAAGACATTTAATACAACAGCTTTCCTTTTTAGCATATAGACCCAAACTTTACGGGAGTAATCACCAATAAACATTAAAAAATACAATGCACCTCCATATGACACAACAGGGGATGGTCCCCACAGATCAAAATGAATATAGTCTAAAACATCTTTACTATTATGATTTCAAACTTTAAATCTCTGTTTACACTATTTTCCATACACACAATGTTTCCAGAAATCTAACTTCAAGGATTTCAGACCGGGAAGAGATTTACGTTTCATCATTATCTGAAGACCCTTCTCATTCATATGACCCAATCGCTGATGCCATAGATGACTGCCTGCTTCACTGACGCAACCACTGCTTCACTGACCTGAGTACTTCCTCTTAACCTATAAAGATTTCCGACCTTTTCTGCCTCCATAACCACAGGGGCTCCTTTAAAGACTTTCAAGACGCCATCTTGACCTGTAAATTTATAACCATCGGAATCCAACACTCCCAAAGAAATCAATTTTTTCTTCAAATCAGGTACATGTCTAACACTAGTTAATGTTCTAACTGTGTTATCATACATCTTAATCTTGATATCTCCCATCCCAACAGTCTGACATGACACATTGTTACCCATAAACACAGAAATACCGTTTACATTTTTATACGAAGTAAACCAATTTCTATGTGGGCACATGTGATGCGAAGCACCAAAGTCTAACAGCTAGCTATCTAAACCCTGAGAGATATTACATTCAGGTGAAGTTTCATCTATCATACATAATTTTTCAGCAGATAAAACTTCGTTTATCATACCTGAATTGACCTGATTCGCTTCCTTATTCGGGTTTTCGGATTCCTTTCATTTCCAGCAGTCCTTCAAGTGCCCAATTTTATTACAGTTCCAACATTTTTCCTTACACTCTTTCCCTTCGATTTCGATCTGGAAGACCCCCTTGGTTTTTCTCCTCTTTCCTTTGAGAATCCTCTAGCTACCATGGATTCTGCTGTAGCTGTTTCAGTGCTGGATTTCCTTCGTACTTCTTCAGACAGGAGAGCTCCCACGACTGATTCAAACTTCAAAGAATCAGTAGTGCTCAAGCTGATTGAAGTTACGAAGTGATCCCATGATTCAGGAAGAGAACACAGCAAGGTTATGGCTTTATCTTCTTCCTGTATTTTAACTTCCATATCTGTTAATTGACATATTAGTGTATTAAAAACATTCAAATGTTCTGCAACGTTTGAACCTTCTTTCAATCGAAGACTGTATAACTGCCTTTTCAGATAAATTATGTTGGTTAATGAATTTGTCATATAGAGTTTTTCAAGTTTTTCCCACAATCCTGAAGCTATAGTCTCATCAACAATATTGAAGAGAACTTCATCCACTAGACATAACCGGATGGTACTGAGAGCTCGGGCATCCAAGTCCTCCCAGTCTGAAGTAGTCATGGTTGCAGGTTTCTTAGTTTCCCTATCCAATGCCTTGTGCAACCCTTGTTGCACAAGCAGATCCCTAACCTTCAGTTTCCAAAGAGTAAAATTGCTCTTTCCGGTGAATTTCTCCACCTCGAATTTTGCATTCGACATCTTGGCCATTTTCTAAGGTTTCAATCTTCAATCTAGGTTTTTTTTTCTTTTCAAAAAAAAATAGTCTCAGCCTTTGAACTAGGGTTTATTTTCCTTTCTTCAGAAAAATCTTAAAAATAATTCCCCAAAACAACTCTTGGAAAGATTTAAAAAAAAAACTCTATTTTCTTTTCTTCAAAAAACACATCCACCCCTTTATTTTCCACAACTTTCTGAACAAAAATTTCTGAAACAAAAGTTTCTCTCAAATTAAAAAAATTACCTGAATCCACCTTTGCTGAACAGGTTCTTGCAGCACACAGGGGTCGGTCAGCAATCACGGATTTCCTTCTCCGGTGACAGGGTCTTTCTCTGTGAAGCAGCTCTTACTCTGCTCCTACTAGACTAGGCAATGGTCTCCTGGGCAGCGGCTCTCTGGCAACACGCAACAGCCCTTCAAAAAGATGACAGACAGGCCTTCATGCAACAGATCTCCTGGGCAGCGGCTCTCTGGCAGCACGAAATAACACGGCTTGCACTCATGCAGACGGCAGCAACTCTGAAGGTTTCCTTGTAGATAACAGCCCACGCAGCACTCCTCTTCATGCAGATGACTAGAGGGTTTTACACTACACAGAATGTTGGATAGCCCGCAACAAACTCCAAACTCTGGCGGCAGGAGAAAAAAAACACACACGCAGCAAACTCCAAGCTCTGATGGCAGGAGCAAAAACATGCAGACAGTTTACACAGGTGCACGCTGCCAGTCCTCTTCACGCCTACATGCAGGCAATTCACACTAGTTCTGGATTGCCTCTTCTTCACGCAGATTCTGGACAGTACGCAGGTTCCAGTCTGCTCCTCAGCCTCCTGACAGGATTTTACACAGTGCTCTGGTATTCACACGTATCCGCTGGCTCTTCAACCTCATGCTCGCTGGCTCTTCAACCTCACTCTCTGATACCAATTGTTGAATGAATATGGAAATAATGAAGAAAAGAAACTAAACTCATTCAGTTATACACTGACCAAGAAAATAAACTGAATTCAAACACATGCAAATAGACACACAAGATTTACGTGGTAAAACCTCGACAGGGTGTCAAGGAAACATCCACGGTGCAAGGGATTGGAATTTATTAACTCAATAATGATTCTCCACACTTACATATCTCGGCCATTCACTAGTTTTATACCATCGACCTCCGTTACATAACTAACATTTCAGTATAGAACTAACTAGTTACATTTTACCCAAAATTACATAATTGGTTGTCAAACTAACAATCATCAAGTTTTGTGTGACCAATAGAAACGAAACAGCTCGTGTTTTATGTGATTAGAGCTAAGTTTTAGGAAGAGTGAGAATCTGCAGTTGCAGCTTCTAGAGCCACATCGCGTAAGTGTTAAGTCTATGGAAAATCGAAATTTCATTTTTTTCACCACGAAGTGAGAAGCTGTAGCTTTTTTATTTTATTTCTAAACAGAGTGAGGGCCGCAACCCTAAATGCCACAAGAAAAACTTTGAAAGTATTCTCTAACCACAAAACTTGTTCCCCACCGCATTCACGCTTTGAATCCGAAGAGTCGGGGAGAAAATCTTAAGACAGTCGTCTGTGTGCAAGGTTTGGAATTTTTTTTTAGAAGGTTTTTTTCAAAGGGCCATGTCCATACACGCAGAACCAAAGATTAAATTTTTTTGGTGAAGACTAAAAAGAAGTCTAAAGATTTACAAAATTTGGAAACGTAAAGAATTTAAAAAAAAATCCTTCCAAGGGTGAAGACTTAGGGCAAGTGATATAATTTGGGAGAGATTATATTTGAAAAGGTTTTTTTATTAAAGTTTTCAAAAAAGGACTTTTGAAAAGGGTTTTGGAAAACCATATTTTTTAAAGGTTTGTTTAATAAAAAAAACACATAAAATTTGGGATATTTTTATTAGAAAGAAGAAATTTTTATAGTGTTTTTATTGGCAAGAGAAATTAGGGTTTTGTAAAGTTTGTCAGCTGTTTGGTTTTTTGTCAAGCATGACAGTGTTTTTGGTGAAGATTGTGCCTTATGGGGGCGCATATTGAAAACCTATTTTCTTTCGGGGGCGATAAGGAAGATAGCTTCATGCAATCAGGAAAGAAACTATAAGATAGAGGAAAGACCACAATCATGGGTCGCAAAGCATGACTGAAGCATATTAATAACAGAAACCAAAAAGAAGAGGCAAAGATCATTGCCATGGTTAGAGTGGTTCAGGCCATAGCCAAGGAACTGAGAAGTCTAGCAGAAGACAAAGAAGAAATCAATGGTGATTGGTGTAGCTTTGATTTGCTACCACCACTAATGTTTACAGGTGAATATTTTGATCATTGGGCTATCAAGATGTTAAATTTTCTTCGAGCTGGAGAGTTAATTGAATATGAATCTAATAACCCATATGATGCAGTATGTGATATTTTAGCATTGAATTTTCTAAAACAAGCATTGGATCAAAAGTGTTTATGCATGGTAGCAAAAGTTACAACTTCGAAGGAAGCATGGCAGTTCGTGGAAGACGAGTTTGGTGCAAGGGTGAGTGACATGCAACATTAGGTTATGTCACAAACAAAGAAGTCAAATGCAAATCTGAGAGTATATGAGCAAGACTCTGAGAGGAAAAAAGATCTTGGAAAACCCCACTTAAAAGTGGATGATGGTTATCAAGACCATAAAATTGAAACCCATTATGCAAGCATGCATATGGATAAGGAAAATACAACAAAGATTGCGTAGAAAGAAGAAGGGGCCTCTGTATGTGAAACAAAGAAAGAGAAAATAATTGCTCAAGGATTCCATTGTAACATGGATGATGAAGATGACTGTGAATCCCACTATGATGACCCACATGTGGATGATGATTGCAAAGTAAGATATGAATTGGTGAATCCAATCATAGCTGATGGATTGGGTGACGTTGAAATTGTCAATGAAATTGACAATGAGCACATGCATGCTCGGATATCCCACCCTAATGTGGATGAACATTATGTTGATGATATGTGTGGTTCATTTTTTGAAACAAGGATTGATTGTGCCAATACGATAAGTACAATTTTTGATGAAACATTGAAGGTTGAAACTATAGCAGCAAGGTATGAAGTAGTTGGAACTACTAATGAAACAATATGTCATCTAGCAGGAGTTGATGATCAAGGACAGGATAAAGTGATTGAAGAGTTTTTGATGAGAATATCCACTAACGACATAATAGTGGAAGAAAACCTTCATGCACTTGAAAAGAAGGAAGAGCTAGAGCAAGAAGCTATCGCTGAAGAGAGTCCTATTAAAGATGTCTTTAACATGCTTTTTAATATGCAGGTGTTCATAATAGCATGAGCAAAGAAGTTGAAAGCAATGTTTTTAACAAGTTTGATGTGGATTTGAAGCTCATTGAAGAATGGATTCAAAAACCAATAGAACAAATTGAAGCAACCCTTAAAATAGTAGCTTGAATAAAGGAATTGAATGAAATGATGAATAATGATCTTGAGTGTGCATATTAGAGGAAAAAAATAGCAGTACCTGATGATGAAAGTGAAAAAAATGATATGGATGTTTCTGAAGACAAAGATGAATGCATTGAAATTATTTTTCAGCAATGGAGTGAAGAAGAGATAAGATTCTTCTATCAAAAAATATGGCAGAAAGAAAGTCAGGAATATGAAGCGCAAGAAGTAGAGGAAAGAAGACAGTTTCAAGATGTAATATTGTGCCATCAGTCCATATCTGAACGAATATTTGAAGAGGAAGTTCTAGAAGACATGATCCAATTGTTTTTTAGAACAAGTTCAAGACAAGTCAAAGAAAAATTGCAGTAGCGACAAGTGAATAAAGCCTACAGCAAGAAAGTTCAATGGAAAATGAAGAAATTTCGAGGATATAGAATTTTGGAGCAGAGAAAAAGAAAATGCAAAATTGTAAAATTCTTGAGTCATTGTAAGCCTAGCTGAGACATAGACTAGCAAGCATGTTTGAATGGTAACTAAGTTAATTTCTATTGTAAGCCTAGCAGGCATAGTTGAGTCATGTTAAGTTATGTTGAGTCATACAGTCGTAATTAAGGGGGAGAGTTAGAAATTGTAATTGTAATTACTCCTACATGTGGAGTTGGCTAAACATAGAGAGTTAGTTAATTGAGTGTCGAGTGTTGAGCGTTGAGTCAAGTTGAGTGATGGATAAAGAGTTAAACGCAATCCATATTTAGAGTGTTGAGTGTTGAGCGTTTAGTCAAATTGAGTGATGGATAAAGAGTTAAGTACAGTCCATATTTAGAGTGTGAGTTAACTGAGTTAAGTGTGTGTGCATGTCAATATATTTTAGATGAGTTACTAGTTGGAAAATGTTGACATCCAATCATCAGGATTGGGTGAATAAATATAATAAATGTAAATAAATAATAAGAGATATGAATAGTCATCGGGAGATGAAGTGAACAGTCTCCCTCCTGTATATAATAAAGACCAACCTAAAGGAATAATATGAATTGACTTGTTTTGAGAAGTTACTGCCTGGTCTGACATAGTATCAGAGCCAACTCCCGAAATTACTTGTAACTCCCTTCTTCCATTTTCTTGCAGTCTGTCCCCTTGTGGAGTCTACCTATTGCACTCTCTGTCTGCCATAATTATTGTCTGCACCATTCTGTGCTCTGTGTTGCCCATTGCGTGGCTTCTGTGCATAACCATTGTCTGCCATATTCCATATATTCGGACCTGCCCCTCCACAGTCACTGCCACTATCTAAATGCTGCATTATCTGTGTCCTCTAGAAGGAGTTTTGTGTGTTAGAAGAATTTTCTTTTGAGGGGACAAGTCATGGTTCTTAGAGTCTTTTAACTCTTCAACTACATCTCATCTCTAGCTATCGCGTACACATATGTGTTACCAAAATGCATTCTCTTCAATGTTTCAATAGGTGCTATGAGATGCTCGCATGGTTTCAATTAAACAATTCTCCTACACATTGATTCCTTTTACATACAGTTGCAAGGGGTTTTGTAATTATAATGGTAATAACTATCGCTCCATTGACAATATTTTGAAGGATGTATAAGAGGTATACATCTGCACTGAGGAATGGGTTTGGAAATCTAATATAACTGGGGCACACAATTTTCTGCACTTGTTGCACTCATTCTGCTTGTTTTGATTCTTGGACCAGTGGCTTCAAAGCATAGCCCAGTGCTAGTATTAAATATCTACGTGTTCTTATCCTGGAATTTTGATTCGAGTTGCTGGAATGATACCATTGTTTATGATATTGCTGGTTTGTAATACATAGTACCATTGTTTATATTGAACACTGGCCATATGTTGAATGCTGCCCATATATATTGAAGTTTGTTGTATTTACGTTGCCTTAATACACAGTCTGGGTGTATTACAGTCTTGGTGTTGTACATTGAACACTGCCCATATATATTGAAGTATGTTGTATTTATGCTACCTTAATACACAGTCTTGGTGTATTACATTGATCTCTGGTCCAACCATATATTGAACGCTGGTATCACCATATGCTGCCCCACTTGTGTATGCATTGAAGTGTTTTTTTGGCATATAAAAATCGTTGAATGCCATGTGTTGAATAGAGTTTTTTAAAATAAGGACGTGGGTCAAAGCACTGTGGCATGAAGTGTTGAATGCGCTATACAGTTTTGTGTATTTACAGTCTTGGGTATTGACATTTTTTGTCTAGTTGAATTTGCTATCCAGTCATATCAGAATTATATTTTTTTCCCATAAAGAGTAATATTTTGTAGCAGAAGTTTTTGTTACAGTATGCATTCAATCATATCCATTGTGGGAATAGTTCTCACTGGTAAAGAGAACTATCCTGAGTTGTCCTGGATGATAAAACACACCCTCCTTTTTAATGAGTTGTGGAAAGGAGTGTGCATTGGAGATAGAGACAAACAACCAGAACAACGAACATTAGACAAAGAGCTTTCCATTTAGGAAAACAAGAACAACAAAGCTTATGCATTAATTGCAGCATTTGTAAGTGAAGAGGTGAGTCACCATATTATGCCATTTTCAATTGCTTTCGAAGCCTTACAAAAGCTGAAAGAACTCTATGACTCATATTCTGCACTTGAAGTTGTTCAACTCATGATTAAACTCTTCACTCTTGAATTGCAAAATAATGATCCTCTTGCTCTTGCATCCGAAGTAAAGTCTATAATGCATGATATCCAAACCACTAAAATTAATTTGGATATTCCTCTTATCGCTTTTCTCAAGGAACTTTATGCTACTTATTTCAATTATCTTAAGTCATTGCAAGCAAATGGATCTTGTGAAAAATTTTGCTGAAAGAGAGAAAGCTTTGGAAAGAAGACAACCCCTGAATCTTCTAAAGAGGCAGTGTGCCTTGCTCATAAAGAAAAGCATCATGCTTAAGATTATTCAAGAGGAAGAAGTGGTCGAAGAGGAAGAGGAAGATATTTTAGAGGCAGGGGGGGCAGACACTCTCAAGGAGAAAAGACAGATTTGCACTGCATATGTTGCAAAAGAAATGGATCACATGATTCCTCTACATGCAAGTTACAATGGGACAAAATTGAGCAGCAAAGAAACCAAGAGAAAGGTAAAATTGATGATACAGACAAAGGTAAAGCACCTGAATCTGCTCACTATGTTGTGGCACAATGTAATATTGGAGTAAATGAAGATTTATTTAATGCTTCACTTGCTTCTTGGAAAATTTATTGGTTGCTTGATTCAGGAGAAACTTGCCACATGACTCATAGAAAATACTTTTTTTAAGAATTTACTGACAATGTTGATGGAGTAGTATACTTTGCAGACCACTCAAAAATCAAGCCATCACGGCTTCGCACAATCAGGCTTAAATTGCCTGGTCTTCCAGACTTTCTTCTACATCATGTTCTATATCTCCCACAGCTCAAGAGAAACTTGTTGTCCTTGGTCCACATCTGCCAGCAAGATCACTCCATTCATATGTTTAACGACAAGCTTGAGGTGAGAAATGCATTTGACCACTCACTTGTCATGAGGGAAATAGAAGAAGAAAGACTTCTCAAGCTGCAAGGTACCTCTGCTCGCGCACAACATTTCTCACACAATTCTCATTATGAAGAAGGTACACTTCCTTAAAGTTTATTATTGCATGCTATATTTGGACATTTGAACTATGGTAGCCTCTGCTTGTTGAAAAAAAATGGTGTTGCTGGTTTGCCTACAATTCCTAGGAAATTTAAGCAATGTGATGTTTGCATTCTAGGAAAGCATAGCAAACAATCTTTTCGTGATTCACATTCAAGAGCACATAGAAAACTTCAACTCATTCATTCAGATTTATGTGGTCCAATGCCTGTTACTTCTGCAAATGGAAATAACTATATGATGACATTTATTGATGACTACACCAGAATGTGTTGGGTTTATTTATCGAAAAACAAATTTGATGCCTTTCAAACATTCAAGAACTTTCATAAATGGATTGAAAATGATGCACAATGTCATATTGGGTCTATTCACGCTGATAATGGAAAAGAATACACATCAAATGAATTTGAAAACTATATTTGCCAACATGGAATAAAACATCAAACAACTTTACCTTATAATCCCCAACAGAATGGTGTAGCTGAAAGAATGAATAGGACAATCTTAAATATGGTACGATCCATGCTCTTCTTCAAAAATGTAAAGATAATGTTTTGGGTTGATGTTGTTCTATGTGCTGCATATATAAAGAATAGATGTCCATCTAATGCTATTAGAAGGAAGACTCCATATGAAATGTGGTATGGACATGTTCCTTCGGTAAAGCATCTCAGGGTCTTTGGTTCCACCTGTTATGCCTTGATACCAAAGGTACATAGAAACAAACTTGGTGCAAGAAATCGTAACTGTATCTTTTTGGGGTATTCAAACACCTCCAAAGCATACCGTCTCTATAATGAAGTCAATAAAAAGTTTGTCATATCTAGAGATGTAATTTTTCTTGAATCATCCAAAACTAACAATGTTGTTGAGCAGCAACTTGATCGCTTGGATAGATTTGCAAATGCAAAATCATTTCAAGAATTTGATAATTGGATTCCACATCTTGAAGGGGGGATTCCTATACTAGATCAACATGTGGAATCTTCTTTTGAAGAAGTCTCTCCTCCACATGAAACTCCAACAACGTATGATGCTTTAAATGATGTGATTGAGAGAATTGGGAGACTCAATCTTGATTCAGTCCCAATTCAATCAACAGAGCAGCCTGGATCACCGGAGAAAGGTCCCCCAAAGTGGCTGACAAAGACACTTGAAAGTGTTCATCCTGATGAGGTTGGAAAGACAGGAACTAGAAATTCAAACCGGCAAAATGGAGGTGATGTAGATGACTCTAATTCACCTGTTGATATGGATGTTTCATATGATTGTGAATTGAACTTGTTTAGAGATTTTGAACCAACTTCCTTCAAAGAAGTTGCTTCTCATGATAAATGGAAAGAAGTGATGCAAAAGGAGTATGATGCCCTCATAAAGAACGACACTTGGAAGCTGGTTGATCTTTCATTAGGAACCAAACCACCTAGCTGCAAGTGGGTCTATAAGAACAAGTATAAAGTTGATGGATCACTTGACAAGCACAAAGCTAGGATTGTGGCAAAATGTTTTGCACAGAAAGAGGGGGTCAATTATGAGGAGCCTTTTGCCCCCACAACAAAATGAGCTACCATCCGGACACTCTTTGCCCTAACAGCTCAGAACGGTTGGAAAGTCCATCAAATGGATATAAAAACTGCTTTCTTGAATGGAGATCTAAAAAAGAATGTTTTTATGTCCCAGCTTGAAGGATTTGCTGTGAAAGGACATGAACATAAAGTATGCAAACTTGTGAAGTCCTTGTATGCCCTCAAACAAGCACTGCAAGCCTAGTATGAAAAACTAGCTTAGCATCTTCTGAAACTCAATTTCAAACATTATAATCTTGATGATGCAACTTTATTTGTCAAGAAAGTTCGAAAAACAATTGTATATCCTGTGGTATATGTAGATCATCTTTTGATGACAGGGAACAATGAAAGCTACATTGCATCCATAAAGAAGGAATTCGAGAAAAGTTTTGAAATGAATGATTTGGGCTATGTTCATTACTATCTTGGTATTGAAGTAACCCAACATCCGAAGTCCATATTTCTTTCTAGAAAGAAATACATTGGAGATCTGTTGAACAGGTTTGGCATAACAGAATGCAATCCTCTTAATATTCCAATGGAACAAAATTTAAAGCTCACATCTATTGAAAGAAAAGAATTTGAGGATGCAGCAAAGTATAGACAGCTTGTAAGAAGTCTCAACTACCTAACTACTACCAGACCAGACATTTCGTTTGCTGTTGGAATCCTCTCCAGGTTTATGAAAAAGCCTTGTGAGGGACATTAGTCTACTGCAAAAAGAGTTCTAAGGTACTTGAAGGGAACTCAAGACTTTGGAATCAAGTACACACAAGTGGTCTACCTCAGTTTGATTGGATACTCTGATTCAGACATCGATGGAGACAAAAAAACTGGGGTATCTACTTGAAGATATGCTATGAGTCTTGGATCAGGAGCTGTCTCCTGGAGATCACGCAAACAATCAGTTCCTACAGTTTCCACAACAGAAGTAGAATACATGGCAGCGACGGAAGCAACAAAAGAAATTGTGTGGCTCAGGAAAATTCTTGAAGATTTGCAGATAAACAAGTACAATCAACTCCACTCATGATTGACAATACCTCTGCAATAAAGTTGGACAAGAACCCAAAGTTCCATGATCAAACGAAGCACATCAATACCAAATATCATCTGATTCGACATCATGTTGAGGCCAAAACAATCCATCTCCATCATTGTTCCACTAATGAGAAAATTGCCGACATATTCACCAAAGCACTTGGAAGAGAAAAACTTGAACAATTCAGAATGATGCTTGGACTCACCAATATCCCTTCAGATTAAGGGGGGGAATGTTGACACCTAATCATCGGGATTGGGTGAATAAATATATTCAATGTAAATAAATAATAAGAGATATGAACAGTCATCAGGAGATGAAGTGAACAGTCTCCCTCATGTATATAATAAAGACCAACCTAAAGGAATAATATGAATTGATTTGTTTTGAGGAGTTACTGCGTGGTCTGATAGAAAAAATTAAATATGCTTCACCAGGTTGAAAAAGGTTAAATACCCTTCACTGAGATCATTATAAATATCATGTTTTGTGTGATTAATAAAAAAATCACAAGCGTTTGGGTGAATTTTATACTTTGCTTCCTTCGCCTTTCCAACACAAAAGCACACACTAACGTATTGTCAAAAAACAATACAATACTATGACAAATAGAAGAGAAGATAGGAGACTACACTGAGATGCGTCTCTGCAACAGAACTACCCGGCAATAGACGAGAATTGGAGTGGTGAAATGCTTATGCCTTGCCGTTGGTATTCACATGTTAACTCTAAAGTCCACTCTCCGAAAAATCAATCCAAGTTATGCAAAGAGGAATTATTTAATAAGTTTCAACAATAGCCCTACTTTGAAAATTTGAATATGACTGACTCCTGTAACAACGGAATGGCCACAAGAACTTAAAATAATACGGCTTACAGTTGGGCACAGCAAGACGAACATATCTCCTGAAGTGTTGCGATGGCTTTCTTAATTCCCAGATTTTTGGCATGCATTTAGTGGCAATGCTAAAATGTCATACTTAATTCCCAGATTCTTGGCATGCATGCAGTTGCAATTTTAAAATATTGTCATGCGCTTATTTTACATCCACCATTTCTTGCTTTCTAAATTTCATCCGGACAGGTGCGGGCCTCGCGACTCCTTTTCACTACCTAGACTAAAAGAGAATTGCTTAACGAAGAAATTTTAATAAAATGATTCATTTGGAGAATTCAAAGTGGAAAATTTGCTTTTCTGACAAACTTTTGTCTGAACGCGGAATATTGACAACATATTTCTCTGGCTTTGCATTATACTTGATGCAAAATACATTATTCAAAACCTTTATTGTTGCCGAACTGCACTAGAGAAAAATAATGATATGTCCGGTTGACATCTTCTCTTGTCCATTGATGTGCATCCCTCTAATACTATAATATCAAGTGTTCTATTTTGGTTGTGTTTCGCCGACACGACCACTTCAACACGATTTCATTGGTATTACAGCATCTCAAAGTTTTCTCCTTTTGCTTTTGATTTTCGTTAAACCGCGAACCCACCAATTCGTGGCAGACAACCTACAAAGGAACCTCACCCACCCACATGACAGGGGTATCTTATTTGTGCCCAGCCTTCAACTCCAACAAGGAAAAGGGAAGATCCAATTTCAAATTTGATTGTCACAGATGCGTCTAGATACTCCTTACACTAGACTTTCCTGCATATTGTTTAATATCGTAATTCAAATCACTCATAACGCAGTTGACTCATACACATGCGTGTCGATGTTCCTTACGCTAGATGTTCTTTCCTTTTGTTTAATATCGTTCAGATCACTCATGACCGACGGAACATTTTCTGAAAAAGTGTTAGTTTATATGTATATATGTAAAATTAAATAAATAGTATTTATTAATTTTAATAGTAAATTATATAATTTTTATTGAATATTTAGTCACACATTCTATATATATAATTTTTCAAATTCTATATATATAAATTAGAATAGTTTTTTATACTATTAAATATAGATATAATATTTGAATCTTTAAAAACACTTAGAAAAAAGCTGTTATCAAGAAATAAGGAAAAAGTTTTGAAAGCATATCCCAAAAAACAATTGAATCATTAGTAAATATTTTTATTTTTTAAATAATGCAAAACTGCTAGCTAAATATTTATGAAACTATACTTTGAATTTTTTTTTAATATAAATATGAAATGGTTATATATTTTAAATTAATATAATTAATGCAAGGGCTAAAGCAATTTTTTTTAAGTTTTTTTGCTAAAGCAAGCGTAGGTCTTTTTATTTCAACTCAAATAAAACATACATAATATACAAAAAGGGCACAATTACCCAAGCTAAAGCCAAGCCCAAGCTTCGGGCCCACAGCTCAAGCCTCGAGCCCACAAACCAAGCCTCGGGCCCAAACAAGGCCATTCGATCACGCCCCGCAGATCTAACGGACCAGGTGAATATCGGGTGAGCAACATGCTCACACTATAATGCCAAAAACGGACCCAAAAAAATAATAAACCGTCATTAAAATCCATATCGGGTCCGAATGGAATGATAACCTTCAGGCATTTTATCTGCCCGAAATGCACCAGATGCAAGCGGACACAAAAATCGTCTCCAACTAGCGCGGAACTTAACTGCGCCTTCAGACCCGAAGTCTTATAGAGTCCAATCTGAAATACATTTCGGGTCCGAATGGAGGGTTAACCACCGAGCAGTTTGCTGCGTGAAATGCATTATATTTCCGCGATTATGCTGACCTGCCCACTCTTTAGTGAAGTTCTCGGCACTAAACATTAAAAGGCTTTGAAGACTTGTTCTGTTAATAGTTTCCCGCCTGTTAAACTGCAGACTTGTTCTGTAGATAGTTTCCCACCTGTTAAACTGATAACTGTAGAATTCCAATAAACAGAGTAAACCTCTGTGTTCAATTTTGACCTCCTGCTCAAGTTTTTCCTCATATTGACTAAAAATCCTCTGAGCATGCAAAATACCCTGCTTATACATCAACCTGCTTTTTTCCTCTGTTCTGACAGATCTCCCTATCTGTTGATGCTTGTTTGTGGCATTCATCCCTCAAACGACCCTGAGGAGTCTCTATCCATTCATATATTTTATTGCTTTTGGCACATAGAACGTCCTCATTAGCCATAATATCCGCTAACCTGTTGGCAGTTCTTCGCACATGAGTGAACCTAAGGGTTCTCATGGTGTGCAGGGGGGATTGAATAAGATGATAAACTTGTAGTAATCTCCAGTGTTTCGAAACTTTGTCTAGCACTGAGCCATTGCATATTTTCTTGATTGAGTTGATTATCAGTTCAGAATCAGCTTCAGTTATGGTATTATGTAAGTTTGAGTCCTTTAAGATTCCTAGGCATTGCTCCAGAGACATGAGCTCTGCCATATTGTTAGTAGATTTACCCAGATGACTATGAAAGATGGTTTTTATTAATCCATGGTCATCTCTTATTACTCCTCCATATCTAGCAATGTCAGGGTTTCCTTTTGAGGCCCCATCAATATTGCACTTCATATATCCAGGGGGGTTGCCAGAGATCCTTATCAGCTGATATATGACATACATTCCTGGTTGTTCCCTGGGGGAAGAGCCCTTGAAGGCCCAACTGGATAAGAATCTGCCTATCCTGTTCATGAGGTTGGTTCTCAGGTGAGGTTTTTATAAGGCTACCAACAGTCTCTTTAATCTACATTTGTTTTTAAAGTTATTTATGTGATTTAATTTTAAAAAATTTGTTGGACATTTTAAGGTATGGGTAGTGATTGAATTTGTGGTTGAGTGAAATAGATTAAAATGGTGAGGTAACTTTATATACACATATAAGAGTGTAAAAGCACACCACTATCTTCTTTTTCTTCTTTTTTCAACCCAAAAAATGTTGAAGAGTGACTGACAAGGTTTGTGTTAAAGAAATCCTTATCTGAAAATAAGAGGTTTAAATACAAAATATGTAGGTGCTTTATGAGTTGGTGTGAGATAAACTGAATAAGATCACACTTGATTTTAATGACTTTTTATTAAGGCACTTATTTTAAGGAGAAAAAAGACCACATTAAAAACTGGTATGTCCTAGTATAATGCGCGATTTTAACCATTGATTTTAACTACTTGAATGTTAATTAAACCAATACATATTTCGATTTTATATGCTAACTTATTTATTTATGCTAGATTGTGTTGGGGTTTGTTGTTTCACTAAAACCCACACACGAGTAAACCTCCAAAAAAAATTACCATTACCTCAAAGAAAATTACCATTACCTTAAGTAAGCAATTATGAAATTTGTGGAAGTTACTCTATTGAACTTGTGCTAAGGTTTTTATACCATGTTGGGGTTTTCCATTACACCAAAATTAATAGACATTAGTAAAATTCCAAACCCTTTCCCTTACCTTGAGTGGAAAACTACTCCCATGTTCCCAAAGTGAGAATTAGTCCACAAGATCAATTCCCAAAAATATAATAATTAATAAAAAAATTAAAGAAATGCATATAGTCAACTTTACTAGCAACTCAGTACTCCGAGGAAAGACTATTGCCATTTCACATATTTAGTTTTTAGTTTGAGTGAAAGGGATAAAGCTTGATGTTTAAATGAGACCTATCTTCCATAATTGGATATAATGCTATATATTGGTGATCCATGTAATGTATTTTCTATCATACCTCTATCCAATGCTCCATGCCATATATACATATGATATAGGTGATAACTATTCACATAGCTAAGAGATTAATATGCTTCTACTAGGTATTCATGTCATTGTCTATGTTGTTATAATGGGAAAGATGAGAACATATATCATAATGTGATTTCAAATTTGTCAAAAGCTATTCCACAACATTTGCTCAATGATCATGAGATTATGAGATAGAGATAAATTGAAGGTGACAGAGTCATTTATGTCCTACTTTCATTTTTCAATAAATGGATGGACAAATTATTAGGACATTTATTGTTAAACAACTTGAACTTTAGAGTTTTATATGCATATAGCATTTTGAGAGAACTCATTTTTGTTTTGGATATTAAATCATCATATTATATTATTTATATTTTGTTAAACATCTTTCGCTTCTTTGTAATGGAAATAACATATTACTATAATTGTTAATTTCATCTTGCTATTGCTAGGTAGTTACTTAGTCAATAGTTGTGGTAGTGTAGTGAATTCAGTTGTAGTTTGCAATAATGAGTTAGACCATATCAAACAAGTACTATATTTAGTTAGACAAGTATTCTCTATGTAATAGGGTTTTTGTGCGGTGTGAAAAATTTGTATCTTTATGTCAAAATAACTCCATTGGATTTTTGATCACGATATCTTTATGTTTTACTATGCATTTTTCACTCTTCCTCTTAAAATTCTAACATGGTACCATAGTGATAGCTTGATCCATCAATATGAAAAGAGCCTCTAAAAAGGAGGTATTGTTATTATGTTTTCTTAGAACCAATCCATTGATCTTACAAGTTTATGGTTAAGGCACGGTACCTACCATTGATCCTTTTTGTAGGAGCCTCCATTTTTGTTGTAATCATTGAAAAAGTGATTTCAAGCAGGGAGTTGCAACCAAGTTTCTAAAGGAGAAGATCGAGAGGGGCCGCCAAAGCCATAGCTATCCCTTAATGAGTTTGATAGGGAAGGACTCCCACACTGTTATTTCTTTAAGATGCCTTTCATCAAGAGACCCAAGAGAGTGTTCTACACCATGATCACCATCAAATATAATCGCAATGATTTTTTTTTATGAATTTGTCATTGTAAATCTTATTCAAAGTGTTGTAGGTTTAAACCATAAGCACCCCAAGGTTTCTTTGTAGCTTGTAGAGCAATCATTATAGGCTAGCTCCACTCGCACCAATGTTTTAAGACCTATGTTAGGATTTAAGTGAGTTGAAAATCTTGGAGAAGCCCCTGAGTCCATAGTAAGAAAGACTTATTAGAGAAGTCAATCATGTCTTCAATTAGTAATCAGAACACATAGGCTCCCATATTAAATGGTGGAAATTATGCAATGTGGTAAATTGAGATCAAGATATTTTTGATAAATTTGTGTTGTTGGGAAGTAATAGTCACAAAATATGAAGAAACTAAAGCTACATACTTAGCAACAATGAAAAAATCCCACTAAAATGCTTCAACAGAGAAAAATAAAGGACTAGAGAGAACTAAGCACTATGGAATCTACACAATGGAGTTGAAGAAACCATATTCCCTAAGATTGTAGTAGCAATCAATGCTTGTCAAGCCTGGGAAATATTTGAAAAAGCATATCAAGGAGCAAATAAGTTCAAGATTGCAAAGCTCCAGGTCCTCATGAAGGAGTTCAAAACTTTTCAAATAATACATACTAATGTATTAGATCAATTTATGATTCAAGTGATGGAGGTAGAACATCAACTTGAAACTCATGGAGAGGATGTCGCCAATCAAAAGGTTATTGAGAAAAACCTCGAATGGTTGTTGTATTCATTTGACATGATTGTGATAGATGTAAACTAATGTAAAGATATGGTCTAGTTTTCAATTGAAGAATCAACATAATAAATGTTAAATCATGAGTCAATAATCAAAGGTAGAAATCATTCATTAGAAGATTCCTTTCAAAATCCAAAAGCAATTAGTAGAGGAAGAGGTAGTGATAACAAAAGTAGAGGATGAGGAGGAAGAAGATATACTAACAACAAAAAAAGTTCATCAAGTCAACTTGAATAGCCATGGGATTAGCCTTAGAAAAAAAAGAGGAAGAGGAAGAAAGAGCAGAGGAAATGGAAGGATGGACAAGTCAAATACAATGTTATTATTGTAATAAGTACATGCATTTTGAAAGTGATTGTAGTAAGAAACTAGAAGATTTAAACAAAGGTAGTGAAAATGTTTTAGGAACTAATGAATATACAACATATTACATGTTGCTTTATGGTTCGATAGCATAATAAGCACCAATGAATATATTTGGTTACTAGAGAGTGGGTACAATAACCATATGACATGTAATAAATACTTTATTCCATGTTTTGATGAAATAGATAAATGCCATTATAATTTGGGTGATGATTATCTTCTTAATTCCTTACAAAAACATATTTTAACAGTTGTAAACAATAATAATCAAATGAATTACATTCATGATGTCTATTATCTACAAATTCTGAAACAAAATGAATTAAGTGAAGGAAAAATGACTAAAAATGTTCTAAAATATAAGTTTAGTTTTCCTGCCTACATATTTCTTGAAAATCCACCTAGCATAATAGTGATAGCAAGGATCCAAACGGCCAAAAAAAGGATATTTCCTCTAATCATAAGAATTGTCAAGAAATCATTTTCATATGCTTAGTTTGTAACAAGTTCAAATGAAACTTATCTATCGTGTCTTAGATATGGCCATTTAGCTTTTCATAATGTTGATCTTTTGCAAAGGAAGTCTATGGTCATAGGTCTAATTGTTAAAGGTGTCCATCATAATCCATGTGAATGTTCTATCCTTTCCAAACACCAAAAAAACAATTTTCTAAATTATGCTAGCCATAAAGCATAAATTCCACCTGAGCTAGTACACATACGCCTTTGTGGTCTAATGAAAACCTACAAATAGGAGTAATTTTCTAATTTATAACCATTATTGATGATTTCAATAGAATGGCATGGGTACTATTTATCAAAAAAAGTTATGATATATATGACAAATTCAAGCAATTCAAAGCAATTTAAAAGAAGCAAAGTGATAAGAAAATTAAAGTCTTAAGATCAGATGGGGGAGGTGAATATGGCTCTAGAGAATTTGTAGCATATTTCATCGATCAAGGTATTAAAAGGAAACTTACAGAAAGGTACACTCCCCAACAAAATTAGGTAGCAGAAAGGAAAAATGAAACCATCATGAATATCTCTAGAAGCAAGTTGAGGGTAAAAAATTTTCCAAATGAGTATTGGGAAGGAGATCTGACATATACAGTTTATATTTTGAATAGATCGTCAACTAAAAAAATCAAAGGAAGAGTTCCCTTAGAAGCATGGAGTGGTATGAAGACAAGTGTATCACAAACGATAATCTTTAGATGTGTAGCCTATGCACATGCTCTAGAAGAAATGAGAATTAAATTGGGTGAGAAAAGTGAAAACTGCATATTTGTTGGTTATATTTAAGAATTGAAGGCTTATAAATTATACAATTTTGTCATGAAGGAAGATATTATTTCAAGCGATTCCATTTTTTTTGAAAATAAAGCATGGAATGATAAAGATAATAGAACAAATATAAATCAAGTTTATCTGAAAGCACACAAACTAAGTAAAGAAACATAAGTGGAGTAACGAAGAAAAAGACTTCCTGAGAAGGTTTGATATCTTTACTTCTGAAATCAGCTACAATCTATCAATTTTTATGACAACGAAAGCACTTTCCACCTCTCAATGGTGAAAATGATATTCTTGATGAAAAAACGTTTTTTGGCATATTCTTTGGTCCAAATTTTGTTGTTGGATTCCTTTATGCTACTCTTTTCCAATTTCAACTCAGAGGTTTTGTTCTCTGGATCACTTCTTATTAAAACCAATTCGACTTCCAAACCTCCACATTAATTTTCTTTCTCTTTAGACCACTTCTTCATTCCCTCTTCAACTCTCCTTCCTCCTTCGATTTTGGTTTTCAATTTTTAAAATTATTCTTTAAAATATTACTCTGTGTCCTCAAATATTTGAAGGAGACTTTTAGACCTACGTTTTCCATTGGGATCCTTCCTATTTTATCCAAGGTTGAGGCTTAATTAACTCAATCTCCAACTGATTTCTCCTTTTGACTGTCATCTACTTGTATACTATGAGAATAGATATCATTCAACTCATCACTTTCCTTCATAGGGGCCTTTTTCTTCTACTATTTTTATTCTCATTTCCTCCACCATTGAAATTGATTTCTTCTTCATTCAGAACCTGCAACATGTCCCAAATCTACTTTTCAAGCTTGAGATCTGTGACTTTATGAAGGTCTAGATTGTGAAGATTTTTGTAAATTGCACACTTGTTCTAGACATCCCATTGCTAAACTTGTTTCAAAGGAAGTTATTTTCCATAATAATTTATCACTCCCTTCCAAAATTGATATCCACAAGATATTTTACATTCTCTCTCTATTCTTTAAATTTTATGTCATTGAGTAGTGGAGAACTCTAGTGATCCATGATTCATCCAAATCTACCTTCCATTGATTAGGCTACAACAAAAGGAAAATTTTCTTATACCAATTATTGGAAACTTAGTTATCTTGAGAGTGGAGTGGGGTGAATCAATGTTACATTTACTGAATCATCAAAACCAAATTTTTCCAAATAATTAATTAAACAACTGAACACATAGATAGCCAACAACATAGTATGTAAAATAAAAATCTCAACATGCATGCAACTTCAAAGATTCAGGACATAAGAAACAACACAGATGGACACCGTGGATTTTAGGTGGAAACACTCAAGGGGAAGAAAACCAACCTACTAATTTTTCTTCTCTCTTATTTTATTATTTAGAAATATAATTTACATTGTTTAGTTTACCCCTACTAGCTAGGAAACCATAACTCCTTGTACTTCTATTTTCTAGCCACCATCAACTAGGAAGCCCCAACTCCTTATCTTAACAAGCCACTACTTGTTGGAGGCCCAAATATCCTCAATGTCAACTCACTAACCACTACCAACTACGAAGCTTTAACTCTCTATATTAGCAAGCCACCATTTTCTAGATCCCTTGACCTCCTCAATATCAAATCAATGGCCACGACTAGTTAGGAATCCCCAACTCCTTATCTTAGCAAGCCACAACTTTTAGAAGGCCCCAAGATTATCAAACACCATTGACCATGATTTAATTCATTTTCATACAAGTTCCTCTTGTGCAACAATAACATGATAATGAACTTCTCGTAATTAATGTAATCAACAACATTAAACACTCACACAACCATACTCTAAGGGAAATAGTAAAAACCCTCACTCGGACATACAACACATAATCATCAATTGTAATGTAATATTGTTAGGAAACCAGCTCACAAAAAGGTATAAAAGATAGATCAACGCCTTAGAAATAAGCCTCTTCGAGGGGGAAACCTCCTTTACATTACACAAATGAACAATTCTTAGATGATTCAAATTGCAAAACCTCCTTTATATATATAGGAGTCTATGGGGTCACAATATAACCAAGCCAACCTAACAATAATTAAATAAAGGCACAAAAATAACAATAGAGGGATTCTATGGGGCACAATAATAGCAATATGGGGACAATAGGGGCACAACAATATTAATAAGGGATACAACTACAATAGTAATGGTGGAATCACTAGTATTATAGGGACCTAACAAACCCCTCTCCTTCAAAAAAGTGTTTTCCTCAGTGCTTGAGTAGTTTTGGATGCTTCTGTATAAAATTCTCATCCTCCCATGTGGAATCTTCAACGGATAAGTTCTTCCACTTGATGAGATACTCTGAAATTGATCGATTTCATAGCTGTTGAGTTCTTGTTTCTGTGACTGCTTCCGGTTCCAATATAATTTTTCCTTCCTCATCAAGTTCTGGCAATATTGTTTGAACTGGAAGCTTGTCACCTATAACCTTCTTTAAACATGGAACATGGAAAACTGGATGCACTCGAGAAGCTGCAGGAAGCTACAACTTGTATGCCATAGTACCAATCTTTTGCAACACCTTGTACGGACCATAATACTTTGGTCATAATTTATTATCCCTCTTAGCTTGCTTGAGGGACATTTGGTTATATGGTTGTAGCCATAGGAATACCCAGTCACCTACATCAAAACTTCTTTCGTTGCGATGTTGATATGCCTATTGTTTCATTCTATTCTGCACCAACACTAGGTTATCCTTTAAGAGTTGGAGAACTTGTTGTTGATGTTTGATGTGATGTTCCATTGCTTGAACCTTAGCATTTTCTCTTAAATATGTTGTGATGGATGGTGGCCGATATCCATAAAGTGCCATAAATGGGGTTATTTTTGTTGCAATATGGAAGGAAGTATTATACCACCATTAAGCCAGATGCAACCATTTGACCCATTCTGTCTGTTTATCAGATACAAAGCAACGAAGATATCCTTCCAAACATTTGTTTACTATCTCAGTTTGCCCATCAGATTGAGGATGATAAGATGAGCTATGAGCTAACTGGGTACCAAGATAAGAAAATAATTATGTCCAAAAATTTCCAGTGAAAATGGGATCTTTGTCACTTACAATAATCTTTGGGTTTCCATGTAGCTTTTGAATTGTTTCCATAAATGCAGTAGAAACTGTACTAGCTTTAAATGGATGTGATAATGCACAAAAGTGTGCATACTTGGTAAGTCTATCAAATACCACCATGATGACACTCTTTCCTTCAGACTTAGGTAAAACTATGATAAAATCCATTGAAACCTCCTACCGACGTTGGCTTCGAATGGATAAAGGTTGTAATCGGCCTAGGGTCTTAATTGTTTCAAATTTATTTTGTTGGCAAACCAAACATTCCACCACAAACATTTGAATATCTAATTTAAGGCCATCTCAAAAAAATTCCTTCTTGACCTTGTGGTAAGTTTTTAAAAATCCTGAGTTCCCTCCTAAGGGAGAAGTGTGCAATTCCATAAGAATATTTTGTTTGAGTTGGGAATTTTTACAGAGGTATAAGTGATCTTTGTACCATAACGAATCATTTTTCCAGCTAAATGTATCAGATGTACCAGAATCTTGTTGTAACTATCGAATACGTGCCCACACTTCTTCGTCATTCTTCCATTCCTCCCTTGCTTTGTTTATCCAATCTGATTGGATAATAGAAATGGCACACAACAATGCTTCCACATCCTCATCCTTTCTTGAGAGTCCATCTGCCACAACATTTTTCTTCCCTTTTTTGTAGATGATTTCAAAGACATAGCCCAACATCTTTGTGACCCATTTTTGTTGCTCTTCAGAGGATAATCTTTGTTCCAAAAATTATTTAACGCTATCATGATCCGTTTTAACCTTGAAGTGTCTTCCCATTAGCTAGGGTCGTCATTTCTTAAGTGCATGTAGTATTTCCAACATTTCCTTCTCATAAATAGCTTTGTGTAAATACTTTCCCTTGATTGGCCAACTTTCGAAAGCAATGGGTCTTTCATCTTGCATTAACACAACACTAATTCCATTTCCTAAAGCATCACATTCCATAATAAAGGTTTCTGTGAAGTCCAGTGTAGCTAAGACTGGTGTTTGGCACATTTTCTCTTTAAGATGTTCAAAGGCCTTTGTTGCTTTTGGAGTCCATGAAAATGCATCTTTCTTCAATAATGTTGTTAGAGGTGCTGCTATTCTCCCATAATTCTTAACAAACTTGCGATAATACCCTGTCAACCCGAAAAATACTCGTGGATGATTTATGGATGTGGAGATTTTCCATTTCTTAATGGCTTTAATTTTGCTAGGGTCTACCTTAACACCTTCATGAGATACAATATGACACAGATATTCCACCTCTTATACTCCAAAAAAACATTTGGAGCCTTTTGCATATAATTGTTTCTCCTCCAATAGTTGTAACACCCTTTCAACATGTTCAACATGATCCTTCCAAAACTTTCTCTAGATTAGTATATCATAAAAAAATACTAACACAAATTTTCTAAGGAAGGGTTTGAAAATGGAATTCATCAAACCTTGAAATGTAGAAGGTGAATTGGTAAGGCCAAAAGGCATGACCAAAAATTTATAATGACCCTCATGAGTTCTAAATGTTTTTTTCAGAATGTCTTCAATCTTTATTCACATTTGATGATATCCTGAATGAAGATCCAAATTTGTGAAGTAAATTGATCCATGTAATTCATCCAATAATTCATCAGTGACAGGAATGAGAAATTTATCTTTAATAGTGAGCTTGTTGAGCTCCCTATAATCCAGAAACATGCACCATGATCCATCATTCTTGTGCACCAATACTACTGGAGTAGAGAAAGAACTTTGACTAGGTTGAATTATACCAGCCTCTAGCATTTCTGCAACCGTATGTTCAATTTCACTCTTTTGGGCATAGGGATATCTGTACGGCTTAATGTTTGGAGGAACACTTCCTAGAATCAAATGAATAGCATGATCCTGATCACGAATAGGTGGGAGACCTTTGGGAGTCTCAAATACCTTGGAATGATTTTCCAAGGCTTTTTGGAGATTTGGAGAAATAGATGATTTCGATGTGAAAACATCTAGCGAACATAATTGTGCAATTACATATAATTGTTCCTTTTTTAGAAGCTTTGTCATACTGTTAGAGCTGATTATCTTTCCCAGTTTCTCTACAATACCCCTTAATTCAACTTCCTTTCCTTCTGAAAAAAAATTCATGAAAAGTTCTTGAAAATTAAAAGCTATTGTACCCAAGGATTGTAGCCATTAGACTCCTAGTACAACATCAACACCACCCATTAGAATGGAAAGAATTGAGCTATTCAATACATATTCTCCCATGGATAGCTTGATATTATGGCACTTTCCAGAGAAATTTATGGTTCCTCCACTTGCAACCATCACTTGACACTCTGGTGTTGGATATAGGAAGCAATTCAATCCTTTTGCTTTCTTACAATGAATAAAATTGTGGGTACTTCTGAATCAATCGACACTATTACCTTTTTCTTCTTGATATGTCCTTCTATCTTGATAGTTTGAGGAGTGGTAATTCTAGCCAATGCATTACAAGATATGGTCAGATTCATTTCTTCTTTATCTACGGTTTTTTCCTGGAGTATATCGTCTTCTTTTGACATTTCTTGTTCCTTTTCTTCCTCCTCTTCACAATCTATGTAAAATAATTTATTCTCAGCACACTTATGACCTTTAGTGTATTTTCTATCACAATTGTAACAAAGCCATTTTGCTCTTTTCTCTTCCAAATGTTGTGGTGTCAACCTTATAGATTTTGGAAGGCTAGGGGCAAAAACAATTCCATCTTTATAGTGGTGAGTGGTAGGCTTCCTGGTTGCCATAATTTTTCTTTCCATTTTTTTTGCTAACCTAAATGCCTTCTCTAATGAATCAGGTTCCCAAAGGTGAACCTCAAGTTGGATATTATCCTTTAAAATCCCTATAAACACATCAATCTTATGCTCCTTTGGAATATCTTTTACCCTTATGTTCAATTTTCGGAAGTCATCAATGTGCTCCATCATTGAACCCTTTTATTTGAGACTTATCAATTGGCTAAAAGAAGGTGTTTCTTTTTGTATGCTCATAATGTGTTGTCATTTCTTCCATAAAAATTGCCCAAATGACAATTTTTTTATGAGAGCAAAGCCATCAATACCATACAAACTGATATGGTTCCAAACATAAAGTTGCAATACGTACCTTTTGTTTGTTTTGCACATTATGGAGATCGAAAAATTGCTCCATGTGTAGTATCCATGTTGTGGGATCCTTCACATCAAACTTCCTCATATTGATTTTTGGAATATGGTGGGTCTTTCATCTTGCATTAACACAACACTAATTCCATTTCCTAAAGCATCACATTCCATAATAAAGGTTTTTGTGAAGTCCAGTGTAGCTAAGACTGGTGTTTGGCACATTTTCTCTTTAAGATGTTCAAAGGCCTTTGTTGCTTTTGGAGTCCATGAAAATGCGTCTTTCTTCAATAATGTTGTTAGAGGTGCTGCTATTCTCCCATAATTCTTAACAAACTTGCGATAATACCCTGTCAACCCGAAAAATACTCGTGGATGATTTATGGATGTGGAGATTTTCCATTTCTTAATGGCTTTAATTTTGCTAGGGTCTACCTTAACACCTTCATGAGATACAATATGACACAGATATTCCACCTCTTATACTCCAAAAAAACATTTGGAGCCTTTTGCATATAATTGTTTCTCCTCCAATAGTTGTAACACCCTTTCAACATGTTCAACATGATCCTTCCAAGACTTTCTCTAGATTAGTATATCATAAAAAAATACTAACACAAATTTTCTAAGGAAGGGTTTGAAAATGGAATTCATCAAACCTTGAAATGTAGAAGGTGAATTGGTAAGGCCAAAAGGCATGACCAAAAATTTATAATGACCCTCATGAGTTCTAAATGTTTTTTTCAGAATGTCTTCAATCTTTATTCACATTTGATGATATCCTGAATGAAGATCCAAATTTGTGAAGTAAATTGATCCATGTAATTCATCCAATAATTCATCAGTGACAGGAATGAGAAATTTATCTTTAATAGTGAGCTTGTTGAGCTCCCTATAATCCAGAAACATGCACCATGATCCATCATTCTTGTGCACCAATACTACTGGAGTAGAGAAAGAACTTTGACTAGGTTGAATTATACCAGCCTCTAGCATTTCTGCAACCGTATGTTCAATTTCACTCTTTTGGGCATAGGGATATCTGTACGGCTTAATGTTTGGAGGAACACTTCCTAGAATCAAATGAATAGCATGATCCTGATCACGAATAGGTGGGAGACCTTTGGGAGTCTCAAATACCTTGGAATGATTTTACAAGACTTTTTGGAGATTTGGAGAAATAGATGATTTCGATGTGAAAACATCTAGCGAACATAATTGTGCAATTACATATAATTGTTCCTTTTTTAGAAGCTTTGTCATACTGTTAGAGCTGATTATCTTTCCCAGTTTCTCTACAATACCCCTTAATTCAACTTCCTTTCCTTCTGAAAAAAAATTCATGAAAAGTTCTTGAAAATTAAAAGCTATTGTACCCAAGGATTGTAGCCATTAGACTCCTAGTACAACATCAACACCACCCATTAGAATGGAAAGAATTGGGCTATTCAATACATATTCTCCCATGGATAGCTTGATATTATGGCACTTTCCAGAGAAATTTATGGTTCCTCCACTTGCAACCATCACTTGACACTCTGGTGTTGGATATAGGAAGCAATTCAATCCTTTTGCTTTCTTACAATGAATAAAATTGTGGGTACTTCTGAATCAATCGACACTATTACCTTTTTCTTCTTGATATGTCCTTCTATCTTGATAGTTTGAGGAGTGGCAATTCTAGCCAATGCATTACAAGATATGGTCGGATTCATTTCTTCTTTATCTACGGTTTTTTCCTGGAGTATATCGTCTTCTTTTGACATTTCTTTTTCCTTTTCTTCCTCCTCTTCACAATCTATGTAAAATAATTTCTTCTCAGCACACTTATGACCTTTAGTGTATTTTCTATCACAATTGTAACAAAGCCATTTTGCTCTTTTCTCTTCCAAATGTTGTGGTGTCAACCTTATAGATTTTGGAAGGCTAGGGGCAAAAACAATTCCATCTTTATAGTGGTGAGTGGTAGGCTTCCTGGTTGCCATAATTTTTCTTTCCATTTTTTTTGCTAACCTAAATGCCTTCTCTAATGAATCAGGTTCCCAAAGGTGAACCTCAAGTTGGATATTATCCTTTAAAATCCCTATAAACACATCAATCTTATGCTCCTTTGGAATATCTTTTACCCTTATGTTCAATTTTCGGAAGTCATCAATGTGCTCCATCATTGAACCCTTTTGTTTGAGACTTATCAATTGGCTAAAAAAAGGTGTTTCTTTTTGTATGCTCATAATGTGTTGTCATTTCTTCCATAAAAATTGCCCAAATGACAATTTTTTTATGAGAGCAAAGCCATCAATACCATACAAACTGATATGGTTCCAAATATAAAGTTGCAATACGTACCTTTTGTTTGTTTTGCACATTATGGAGATCGAAAAATTGCTCCATGTGTAGTATCCATGTTGTGGGATCCTTCACATCAAACTTCCTCATATCGATTTTTGGAATATGGTGGGTCTTCAATCCAACATTAGAGTCTATGAAATCATGATTAAAATTTATTTTGTTCTTAGCATCAGTTTCCTTTACTACCCTTTCACCATTACTGACGATTTCTTGTAGCAACTTATTCAAATTTATCTTCAATTCTTCCATCTTATCGTCCAAGCCATTCATCTTAGCTTCCATCTTAGAGTCCATGCCATTCATCTTAGCTTCCATGCCATTAATCTTAACTTTCATGTCATTCATATTAGCTTCCACACCATTCATCTTTGGCTTCATTTACCTTCAGTGAGAGTGAAATTTGTTGTACTTGGTCTTGTAATTTTGATATATCATATTGCATTTCTTCCTCTTCTTCACGAGTCATGCTAGAGCTTTCAGGTTGCTTACTAGGTGTTTCCATTTTATTTCTTTGGGGCATTAATTAATTCTAATAATTCTTCACTATTCCCTTTGAATTCCTTCAAAGTAATTTTTCCAAACAATCTTATGCAAAATAAAAAAATTACACACCCTTTTTCACTTTGTAAGAGCTCAATATTGAATCTGTCGTATCTCTGTAGTTGCGGATCTTGAATATATGAAATCCTGTCCTCTGGTAGCCCTTTGAGTCCTCTTTCTAACCCCGCAAGTCTGATCAAGATTGGATTCTCCAAGGAAGAGTTATGCCAAATCTCCCATGGTGACCTGATTATAGACTAGTTCAGTAGAGCGAACTTGTATGACGTACCATGTCTCAATATTTAGCCTTAGGTTATGAAAACAATATTCACAAAAACTACAGTTCATCCTCTTTTTGTAACTTCTTACGAAAATTCAACCTGATATTCAGAGCGAAAGCTATGATGATTTTCCCAAGGTGACCTATTTGAAATGTAATTCAGGGGACTGCAAAAACCCTAACTTCCTCAAATCATATCTTAGAGAATATAGCGAGACAAGCTCTAAAATTTGGACCCGAGGTTCAACGCGATGTTTTCTCAAATGGATTTTTTTTCGCTTCTGAAATGTCACAGTAACAAAGTTATAGCGAAAATGCCATGATGTCCTATTTGGAGCAACGAAACCCTAGAATCCAAAGCTCTGATACCAAATGTTAGGAAACCAACTCACAAAAAGATAGAAAAGATAGATCAACGCCTTAGAAATAAGCCTCTTCGAGGGGGCTAACTCCTTTACATTACACAAATGAACAATTATTAGATGATTCAAATGATAATACCTCCTTTCTATATATAAGAGTTTATGGGGTCACAATATAACCAAGCTAACCTAAGAAAAATAATAATAGAGGGATTCTATGGGGCACATTAATAACAATATGGGGACAATAGGGGCACAACAATACTAATAAGGGATACAACTACAATAGTAATGGGGGAATCAATAGTATTATAGGGACCTAACAAATACAAGGCAACATACATGGCATCTGCAGTGATGTGCTAATCTTCTACAACATTAACTCCATATCTGATAACCGGTACAAGTATATCATTTAGCTTCATTATGCTTAGCAGCTAAAACAAGTTTCAACCATGCCATGATATATTTGTACTAATTTTGTCATCATCAAATTAGATCAAACAAACACACTAATTACACACCATTTCTCTTTATGATCATATCAAATAGGGTCTTATCAACATGTCACCATTTTCAGTTAATACCATGGGAATCCTCACCGTTTTTCCTTTCTCAACCTCCGAGCAGTGTTGTGGGTACATAATAATAAGACGAATCAAATTTCCAAGGTCAGTATGAAGCATGCCTGCATAATTATGTTAGTGCCATGGGTAAGAATACACAAACCTATGTATTTTGTTGTCAATCATCAATATTTTGTCTTATTTATCCTAGATCTACAACCATTTCATCAACACTTATGCCAACATCTTATCAAATAAACATAACAACATTCTAATCATTTGGAACTTCATCCAACCCCATGCAAACATGATTCACCAAAAATCAGCCAAACATGTCTACCACACAGTTCCATTAGTTAACTTGTCAATAGAAGCACATTGATCCCTCAAAATCTGCAAAAAACAATCCAAACCATAACATATGAAGGTTGAAATCAATTCCAACTAGATTATATTATTACCAACATAATTTCCTCGCACGATCTAGTTGGAAATATTATTCCTTTTTTCTTTGATATATACATGTTTCACATTCATTATTTTATCTCTCAATAGTTAGAAAACCTTTTACCACATCTCGATACTTAAGGTTAAGTAAGCTCTGTAATTTTAAGTGGAAAAACCAAAAATGACACAATCTCAATGAAGAAATTTTGGAATTGACATATAATATCATGCGTTGTAGAGAATCTTTCCTTTCCATTCTTACTATCTTTCCAACCCATATCCCGACATTGCTATTTCCAGCTTATCATCTTCCAAATTTTTCTTTTCTAAACCATTCTTTTCATTTGATGTCAAATGAAGATATCAATGTGATTCTCATATGGTGTTTTGAAGTTTTGTAATTCTTGGTACTCCCCAACTTATTTGAATTGTTGGAAACATAATCCTTTGGAATTGCATGAATTTGGCTCATTCACTTCAAAGTAAGGGGAAATGGTTCAAGTGAACACAAAAAATCATAGAAGTCCAACATAGCTCTTCGTATATGAAACCAAGTGTCGCATCGAATTTATTTTTATATGTATGTATTGTGAAGAATGTGCATCTCACGTTTATTTAATTTTGTCTATTTTTAGTGAGTTAGTTCAACAATGGTATCACTATATTTTATACTTGCCCTATTGGATAGCTTGAGACACTATTTTTATGGCCTCTATCTGGGTCCCTCAAAGTCCCGTTCCTCTGCATGTTATGCATTTTTGAACATCCATTTTGTCTCTTTTTCTCTTCCATCTACCAACATATATGAGAGGTGGTGTTATAGACATATTTGGGCACTGCAACCCCAATCACATATGTCCATAAACCAAGGGCTTCTAAACCCCTAAAAGTTTTGTTTCACACCCTAAAGAAACAAGGTCAGTTGTTTACATCATCTCCCAGAAGTTCTCCATGAAAAACTACTCAAAACTAGTCAAAACTGGACCATACAAACTGCTCCACACATAAGGTGCGATGCATCTCACCTATTACACATGGGGGGCGAGATGCATACTGGAAAGCCCCTCTGTAGGCTGTGATGGGTGAGAGAAGACAAATGGAAGAAGTAGTTTGCTAGGTGGAAACCCAGACAATCTTCTAGAAACTGCTCATATGACACTTGCCTCTCTGAGTTCACCCTGGGATGAGTAAGAGATCTGAAATCTCCAAGTGGAACCAAGAACTATCAGTGAAATGACACTAATCAAAATCCCAAAAGCTGACTCACTCTCCTATAAACATCTATATATGGATCCCTCATCCTAGAGATCCAAGAGGCTGGAATTTTGAAATTTGGAAGGAAGTGTTGTTGGTTTCTCTTTGAAGACATTGTTGGGTAATCTTGCTTTGTATGAGGTGAAGAGGGATTTCATGCTGGGAGGATGATGCTGGATCAGACAGCTTGGTTGTAATCCTCTCTTCTACTACTTATATCATAAAGCTATTTGCATTTTCCTCCATATGCATGTATATCTCTGAATCTTTTATTTGTATATGCATTATGGTTAATATATATCTGATCCTACATTGTTTATGGTTATAGATCTCTATGCTTTGATGGTATTTTGCTACCTTGACTCTACAGGTGTTCTTTGAAGTGGGACAAGTGAGAAAGGATTGGTGAAAGCTCTATCAAAGGAGAGAGGAAACAAGCAAGGAGACTGGCGAAAGACTGAGGTTGGTACTCTCTGCTTCTCTCTAATCTATCTCTCATAAAGGAAAACACAAGTAAGTTTAGTTTTTTTTGTTTCTAAGATAGCTACCCATCTTAGTGGGACTAGCAGCTCTTAATGGACACTAGTTTTCCCAATAACAAAATAAGGAGAGAGGAAGCAAGCAAGGAGACTAGCGAAAGATTGAGGTTGGTACTCTCTACTTGTCTCTCATCTATCTCTCATAAAGGAAAACACAAGTAACTTTAGTTTTGCTTGTTTCTAAGACAACTACCCATCTTAGTGGGACTAGCAACTCTGAATGGACACTAGTTTTCCTGATAAAAAAATGGAGACTCTACTGGGGAGCGAATAGTTTTTTTGCTTTGTTACTATTGTTTTCTTTATAAACCACATATAGAGCCTGAAGTCAAGCCAGCTAGCCTTCGAACTGCTTTTGCTATGCAACTGCAAAGTAGATCAACGCTGCTTCAGTCAATCTCTGGGTTGGTTTATGAACTGAACATCTAGCTTGCAAACATCCTAAGTGCCCTTGTGATAGCTCAAATAACCTCATTAGATTGGCCCCTATACTTTGTCTTTACTGGCAATCATTAGCTCGACCTAAACCCCTAAACTTAGCTGCAAACTGTGAGTAAAATCCAAGCTTAGTCTCTTCTCTGGACCATCGCACTATCGCTTCTTGGCAACCTGGATGCATCGCACCTATCGTGTGTTGCAGGTGAGATGCATCCCTATTTCCCTATGTTACAGGTGCGATGATTGAATGAGACTATTTCTGCCTCCAGATTTTGCTTTTTTCTTCATTGTCTTCAGCTTTATTCAGTAGTTTTGCTGTCTATGATCAGTATATCACTGTTGAAACCATCTTCCTTTTCATTATGAAACCTCTATCAGAAGGAATTGTGAATGTTTTTTTATGTATTTTTCATTATTTACAGTTCTCCTTTGCAAATAGTAGCTTAATCGAACTGTCATCTTTTGATTTGAAAGTGTCGCAAATGTCATTTTTAGTCAAGAAAAAGAATGTCACAAAGCATTCCTCTTTTAGATAGTCGATTACACATTTGCTATTGTATTTGATTTGAACCATTAGTATTTAAAGTGTCGAAAGCAGTTTTAAATTCAAAATCACAAAGTGTCGACTTAATCTTACTTTCGTTTTTTGGAAAGAAAATTGTTAGTATTGTCGCTTTGAAAGAAAACAATTCAGATCTATAATTAGTTTTCTTTTTGTCATTCTCACATTAAGGAAACTGAAAAACAATACATGCATGTGCATTTGCATTTAGACTGCAAGCTGAAATTGATTTAGGAAAAGTGCATCTAGTGTGTGCTCTCTATTCTATGGTGAAATAATTTCATTTTTCTTTCCTTAGTAGCTAGGATTTTCATTGCAAAAAGAAAGTAAACAACTGTTTATCATCTTAGATTGTATATTTAGGAATTGTATATCTACATCATGCAGTGAACCTTAAAGGAAAACTTCTTAAGAAAGATCAACTATAAAATAAACCTCAATGAACATAAAAACGCTTTGGAACCTAACACACAACATCTAGAAGTCTACGATAGAGATGTATTCTAGCGTCGTAAAGCGTGGTAACTATCGCCTTCATCATAGGTTGGGTGATTCCTCCTCTTTGAGACGACAAGTGCCAGTACGGATTTGCGCTCCCACGTACCGTCGAGTATATATTGGGAGACGACAATAGGCTACATCCTTTATCCTTAGGAAGCCGTGTCTGCTGCCCTATTGATCACAATGCACTGAACACAGCATTCAGGAATATTGACTGCCGTACCGTAAAAATTATTCTACAGTTTTGCGATTGGTTTGGTAATCCCTCTGTCTAGATTTCCAGAGTAGTCACTTTCGTTCCTTTTCAGACTCCTTAAAAGAAAAGGTCCATCTGAGCACTTGTCACTTCAGGCTCATTAAAAATTGAAGGCGACTAGAGTCATCTTTAGCTTTTTCTTAACTCTTAAAAATTGAAAAATAAAGTTGTGTCAAAGCATCATAAAATTAATTTAATTCAGAATAACATTTTCCCCTTTTTATTTTGAGTTGATCAAGTAATCCGTAATCATGGAAGAAAGTCAATCAAAACCCCGTCATTCTCGGAGACTAATGAGTCAACCGTATTTGACATCGGAAACGAAACCATTCCTAGCCAAGCGATCTCGTTTAACTGGGTCAGAGTCTCCTGGTTTCAACATCCTCAGGAACTCCAGTTACTCCAACTATTTCTGGTATCCCTGCCACTACAGAAAAAGTTCCACAGTTACTAGAGGACACTAGAACTGATCCTACTGTAATGGTAAACACGTCTATTCTTGAGCAAACTCCATCTAGGACTGATTCGGAAGGTGTTAACCCTCCAACATCTGTTGCTACAGAGTGTGTACCTTCTTCGGCACCAGAAATATTTTATGGACCTGACGATCTGCCTCTTCCACCTGGACTGATTGCAATAGAAGAGATTGTGGAGGATATTCCATCTAGTACCCCACTACATTTTGGAACTGGGATCCACCTATATCCTTCTAATTCGGAAGTTAGTCAACCTTCATCGCAAGTTCCTGTAGAATCGCTAGGAAGTCTTTTAGATAGACTCAATATGTCTGAACAACCATCAACATCTAGGACTGTGTCATTCGATACAGCAGTAGCAGAACCTCCTACCACTACTTTGATAATGTTCGTTAGTATACCATCTGTCCCAACTAGCTCTCAACCGCTAGATGGAGTCCACCCAACGACTGTTTCGATAGTATGGTCTGTTCCTGTTTGTTCATCCAGAATAATATCTGGAATTTCTTATGTTGAGTCTCATCAAGTTGATCCTTCACAATAGTATCAATTTGGGTAGTCCAGTCTACAAAGACCGATTTTTCGTTTAAACACTGGATTGTTGCCATATGTGAGGCAGTATGCCTTTTCATTGTTCCCTCCAGGAGAACAACCATATGAGAGTTCACAACAGAATTCAGGTCAAGCTGGAATTACATCCAATGATTGGGTGCCAATACTGCCTCAATAGCCAAGAGTTGTATATTCAATGCAACCAAATCTACCTATGTCAAATATTCCCACTACACCGGCTATTGTGATGGTGTCACAAGTACAAGTGCTGCCTATTGTATGTCAACCTCAAGTCTCTTAGGTTGTAATACAACAACCTCTTATCTCAATGACTCAACCACAATCGTTGATTAGTGGCTCCTTAACTGAAGCGACTCAGGCTCAAACGGGTATTATCACCCCTCATCTTGGTCAAACATCCAGTATTGGACAACAGCAAATGGCTTCACAACCATGGTTGGTGCAATATCAACAACTACAATTCTAGCAAGCTTACTGAAGACCTGAGCAACAAAGCTTTATGGGTAATGGGCAGCCATATATTCAAAACGGTCACCATCAATCATATTATAATGGTTGTGCCCATCAACCTTATCAAAGTTATCAGCATCAAATACATTAAGCTAGTATGCAAAGACCCACTGCTCAGGCGATCCCATCTTATCTTGGGTATGCTTCAACAAACCTGAATCAATAGTTTCCTTTCATCGGAACGTTGGAATTACCAGATCTGAATCGGCTAACAAATGATCCAATTGCTTATGCCCCTTGGTGGTCGGCGATTCCTCATAAACTTCCATCAAATATTCCTAAATTCAATGGAAATCTGGGTGAAGATCCGTTGAATCATGTGATGACCTTTCATCTGTGGTGTTCATCCAACACTCTCAATGATGATTCGATCAGGTTTCGCCTCTTTCAGCAAACCTTAACTGGTCTGGCAGCAAAATGGTACATTGAATTGCCTAGAGCTTCATTCGATAACTTTAGTGCCCTTGCCACAACCTGTTTAACCCATTTCTAGTTACCCATAAGGTACGAAATAGGAACGGAGCTTCTTACCAATTTTAAGCAGACGACAGCCACTCACATATCTGATCATATTCATGAGTGGTGACGTTGTCATCGAATGGTAAAAGCATATGTTCCTGATCAGCTACTCGCTGAATGGTTTATTAAGTCATTATTACCTTCTATTACAGAAGATGTGGCTGGGGCGGGGCGGTTGTCACTGAAGAGCAAGTCATTGCTCGTGCGCAATATCTAGACTTGATTTCTACTTAGTCTAGCATGCTCTACGACAAAATCCCTGATGCTCCTAGACCAGAGTTTTCCGTTCCTCCTCCTCCTAAATCAAAGAAAGACTCTCATGTAGGCGATGACGTGATAAGTACTACCAGCACAAAAACTGCAAAGGCTACATATAAGAAAGCCCGTACAGTTTCTAGTCAAAAGGTGAATGAAGAACTTCCTGCCTCGGAGGTTAATGTCATGTTGACCGACAAATGCAAAGAACCAAAGCAACCAGGGGGCAAGAAAAAAGGGAAAGGCAAAAAGAAGAAATAGGATGATTTGTCTCCTGAAAAATCTTCTGGAAACCCTTCTGGGCAAAAGAACCCTAACCAACCATGTCTCATATGCGATGAGGACCATTGGACTGGAGATTTTCCATGTAAAGCTGAGGTTAAGAAATTCTTTAAGAGTTCAAAAACTTCAGTGGTATTGACTGATCCGTTTCCAAACCCAGAAACCAATCTGGTTGCTAGTGACAATGCTTTCCCTTCCCAAGTTCTTATGTTGTCCATTTTCAAACAGCAAAATGATGCTTTGATATCGACAAGGAACAAAGATTACGAGAATCCAAAGATGTTGAACAACAAGGCTACAGATCAACCTAGTAGTTTGACAACAACTTCAACCAAAATTGCGCCACCCATAATTCCTGAGCTAACGATAAAGCCTCCAAAGGGAGTGTACAAAAATCGACATTTAATCCTCATGACTGGGTAGCACAGAATTATAATATAGTAGAGGATCTAGCCCAATCACCTTCCGCTATGTCAACATTTGAAGTACTGCAAAATTGCCCCTCCCAAAAGCAAGCTCTATTATCAGCAATAGGTGGGACTGACCCAACAGATTCCATTCTTGTGGCCTTTAATCGTAAAGGATTTGAACCTCAATTACCATCTCAAATCGCTTTCCTCATCCAAGTGAAAGCCCTCAACAAAACTGTCCGTCGAACAATTATTGATGAGGGGGCATCTACCTGCATTATGTAAATGAATTGCTAGAAAATTTTAGGATCACCACCCTTGTCAAGATCATCAATGACATTAAAAGAATTCGATGGACGAACGTACACCCCATACGAGATTTTAAGTAACTTGCAAGTTGAACTAGGGGGAAAAACAGTAGAAATTGACGTCAAACTTATCGATGGAAACCTCGATTACAATATCCCCCTGGGAAGGCCCTAGATTTATGCTATGGCTGTTATTGTATCAACTTACTTTAGAAAGATTGCATTTCCTTTCCAAGGAGGAATTACAATCGTTGATCAACAAACCTTTCTCCCCAATAGTTCACAAGTTACAGGAAGCATTCCAATGATCCATGGAAGCTCTCATTCGCTTCAAAATGTCAGAGTAGGCCTACTAAAAGACTCTACCTTCATGGGTACTTTTTCCCAACCGCCTTTGAGTAATCTAGCGGAAGTGGCAACAATAGGAACCTGCAATATGATATCTTCCATTCAGAAAATTTCTGAACATTTTGTTAACATGGATCATCAACAGGTTTTGCCTCCAAGCCCAATAGAGATTTTGTAGCAATCAATTTTCTCAGCCTGGGTGGCAAACCCAAATCAACGCTCATCGAGTGTTTGGGTAGATAAATCAAAACAATATGGCACCTCTTCAGATCCTTGGTCACATGTACATTCTACAGACGAAGGAATTATTCAGTCGATGATGATTGAAGAGGCACCACGGGAAGATTACCACCATCGTTCCCATCTTCCGAATTACAACGAAGATTATTCCAACGACCTTGATCATCCTTTAGTTTTTGATTTTCTATGAAATACTATAAATACAGTGGATTTAGAGTGAAATATGTCCAATATTGAAGAAACTATCGCCATAAATATCTCGATAAAACCAATGTTGTAGAGAATATTCATGTCGGCAAATCTTGTTCTTCTTCAAAACTGGAAATATATTGCGCTCTCTTTCGTGAATTCAAAGATGCCTTTGCATGATCATATGAAGAAATTCCAGGCATTGACTTGAGCATAGTTGAACACGAAATCAAGATGTATCCAGATGTCAAACTGGTACGACAACGGCTTCGGCAGGTGCACCCGAAGAAAGTCGCTGCCATCAAGGCAGAAGTTGAAAAACTTTTACATGCTGGTTTCATTTACCTGGTTCCTCTAACTGATTGGGTATCGAATATTGTTCTTGTGATGAAAAAGCAAGGAACGATTAGAGTGTGCATTGATTACAGGGATGTAAATCAAGCTTGTCCAAAGGACAACTACCCTACACCCTTCATCGACCAGATAATTGATGAATGCACCAGATGAGAAATATTTTCATTTATGGATGGATTTTCCGGGTACAATCAAATAAATATCTGCCCACAGGACCAGTTGAAGACTACATTTATATGTCCGTGGGGCACATCCGTGTACCACAAATTACCTTTTGGTTTAAAGAACGCAGGGACAACCTTTCAGAGGGTTATGAATTATGCCTTCCATGACATTAAGAACATCATTCAACCATATCTCAATGATCTTCCAGCCCATTCGCGAAAGCGAACTGATCATCTGCGGCATTTGAGAGCTATATTTCTATGTTCTCGACACTACAAGATACGACTCAATCCATACAAGTGCGTGTCTTGTGTCGGTTATGGTAATTTACTTGGCTTCATAGTTTCTAAGGATGGAATTCAACTCGACCCATCTAAGCTTCAGGCAATCATTGATATGCCTCCACCTTCAAATTTGCTTTAGATACAGAAACTCCAAGGGAAAGTGAACTTTCTGAGGAGGTTCATCCCAAATTACGCCGAACTTTCTAAAGGTTATATGTGTCTTTTGAAAAAAGAAGTATTCTTCAACTGCGATCAGGTTGCGCAAGCTTCCTTTGATGATCTAAAGGAATCCCTAATAAAAGCATCATTAATGTACACCCTTGATTATCAAAAAGACTTTAATCTGTATCTGGCTGTAGCAGATACAACCATCACAATGGTTTTAGTTCAAGAGGAAAATGGAATCAAACATCTTGTCTATTATTTAAGCCGAAACCTAAATGATACAGAAAGAAAGTACTCATATGTTGAAAAGCTGGCTCTTGCAGTTGTTCAAGTAGTACAAAAATTTTGACACTATATCCTCTTTCGTAAAACTACCATTTTGTTAGATTGCAACCCCATTTTGTCGCGTCAGTTACTTGGGGGAAAATATTCGAAATGGATAGCTATTTTGCAAGAGTTCGATCTGGAATTCATAAAATCGAAATCAAAGAAATCTCTAGTTTTCGCGGAGTTACTATGCAACTTCCCATCATCGTCCAACGATTCAACATCCAAAGAATCAATCTTGGATAAATCTTTGTTTCTGATATCGCCAAGCGATCTATGGTACGGAGATATAATCATATGTCTCCAAACCCAAACATAGAGGCCTAATACCTCTCACTCTAAACAATGATGTACTCGATACCAAGCAAAAGAATACATGATCGTTGGTGATACGCTTTACCCCCGCGGTATCGATACAGTTCTGCGAAGGTGCCTCACCCATGAGAAGGCCAAAAAAGTCCTGAATGATTGTCATTCAGGCACGTGTGGGTGACATCAATCTGGTTACACTACAGCACAAAATATTTTACGAGCATGTTACTTCTAGCCAACAATGTTCAAAGATTGCATAACCGCAATCAGAAGTTGCCATGCTTGTCAAATCTTCGACCGCAAAACCAGAAGACCACCCACACCTTTGCAACCTGTAGTTGTTGTTGGGCCATTTGCCAAATGGGGCATATATTTCATGACATGTAACCCCACCTCGGCCGGGGGCTATCGGTATATCATAGTCGTAGTTGACTATTTTACGAAATGGGCTAAGGCGATGCCTACATTAAACAACAGTGGCGAAATGGTTGCTCTTTTCTTTTTCAATCATGTAGTCTTTAGGTTCAGTGTTCCACAGGCTATAGTCACGGATCATGGATTGCGTTTTCGAAATCACATGATGATTGAATTGGCTGCCGAAGAAGGATTGTCCCATGACAGTTCTATTCATATTATCCACAAGCTAACAGACAAGTTGAGGCCATCAACAAAGTCCTGAAGCGCATGCTACAAAGCATGATTGGAGTCCACAAACATAGTTGGCACCTAATATTGTACTCAACCTTTGCAGAATAGAACCTCAGTAAGAAATGTGACCGGGTTTACACCCTTTCAGCTGGTGTATGGTCTGGAAGCTGTCTTACCAATCCAATGTGAGATTTCATCTCTCAAGCTCGCAATTGACCTTCTCCCCGGAACTTTAGAGGAAGAAGCTCATTTCTTGGAATTAATCCAATTCGATGAAACATGACGTGACGCTGCCTTGGCTAACGAAGCCCATAAGAAATGAGTTAAGGCACAGTTTGACAAAATATCAAACCCCGTGTCTTCTTAGAAGGTGACCTGGTCTTGCTTTATGATCAGGAATCCGATAAATTGGGAGCAGGTAAGTTCCAATCTTTATGGATGGGTCCCTACATTGTTAAGTTAGTTTTAGCAAAAGCAGCCTATGAGCTAGTAGATTATGATGGAATTCCACTGGCACAACCCCGAAACGGGTTGTACCTTAAGCGTTACTATGCTTGACTAAGTGTAGTAATCTCTTTATATGCTTTTGTTACATTTTTCTTTTCGTCAAGAGTGGTCATTTTGGTTAGGTAATCCACTTTTACATTTGTTGCAGATGCCAAACCTATGGGAATCATTTTTTGGATACGCCGACGGGGCTAGTCGTAATACAGGAACCTATCTTCTGTGGCCTGGGCCATTTTTGATCCAAGCGGCGAGTTAGTGAGTTTCAGAAGAGTATGTATTGGTCGATCAACAAACAATAGTGCGTTGATAGAACTCCTCTCTGATGCCAACGTTTTGTCGGGCTAGACTCACAACTTGTCATCCTACAGCTCACTGGCATATATTCTGTTCGAAATCCACCTATTCATCGTATGTTCCTAAGGGTTAGGATTTTGGAAAGGTAGTTTGATTCTATTCAATATCAACATATTTCCATAAACTTAAACACATTAACTGATTCATTAGCAAATTATATGCTATATAGAAATTTGCAGCATTTATAAAAGAAGGCATTTCAATAACCATTTGCATCAGGATCATATAACTTAACCAAAATAAAGCTCTAAAAACCAAAAATATATATAAATGTTTATAGTTTGTCAAAGATGTTCTGTGTCCAAGACAAAATCAGTCACATGACCCAAAAACTCAAAAATGTAGAAAAGCACCCTAGACTAATGGTGTTGGTGATAACAAGTCACCACCTGTGCAATCATACGTAAGAGCCTAGTCCATCGACTCGGCACACTAGTAGTATGGCGCTATAATCTTAGAGGTAACTCGTCGGTCCTCACATCCTGGATACCAAGGGTGAGACCCCCGATCTGATCTTGCAATATTGCAAGGGTCTCGGCTACATCCAAATTGCGAAGGACAACCCTCCCTACAACCTCTCCTAATGGAACAGCAGTTGCTACCCTCGGGCGCACTATTGGTTGCACTGGTCCAATATCTACACGAATATATGGGTTTGATTAGTCTTCAGAACATTTAAAAGACACAAGAAAATTATAAAAACAATAAACAGAGATATGATCAGATATTTTTACCTATAACACCCCACTGCTCGGCAGCCGGCAGCACCAAATCTGGGTCACCCCAGAAGTCCATCCCAGCGTATGGATACTCGACAAAGACCATCTCCTGACGGTCGAACCACTCAAAGAAGGCATTAGAGAATGAAATCTGTGACTGACCAGCATGTCTGGCCATAAGATCGACCCATCTCTGCATCCGTGGTTCCGTCGGTACTTGCAATCCGACCGAAATGTACTGTGGCTGCATCAGTGGGATCTTCTCCAAGGTGAAAGCCGTCAGAATAGAACCATAACCAAAGTTCTTAGATCTTCCGTTCTTCACCCTGGTAAGTTGTTCTTTTATAACCGGAAGTACTGCAACACACCAGTTGAATACCTTTGGTCCAAGGCATTCCAGAGCATACTGCATATAGGACCTATTGGCCAAATGAAGAGCTGCACTACCAGCCAATCTGGTGAAAGTGAATAAGAAAGTCCTCAAGGACCGATTAGTGACATCTCGAATACTGATCTTGTTGTCCCTGCTTGGCTGAGATCCATATCTACAGAATCGGTGAATATAATCCCTCACAGATTCACCTCCACGGGAAGTTCTTGATAGTGAGAGAGGGGCACCATGCCTCGATAAACCGGTCAAGACGTAGATATCCTCAACTGTCAAAGGGATGGATTTACCTCGAATCTGGAACACTTGGTTGGTAAGATCCCATGCATCAAGAAAATATTGCAACAAATTGATTTGTTGCCTCATGCTGGATATGCAGAAGAACTTGAGAAAACCACAGTTCCATAAAGTAGTCACCGTCCTCAGATCATGTAAAGCGACCACGTCATCTTCTTCATGCTCGTGTTCATGCCATGTAATGACCATCTTGGTCCGATGAATCTCTGAAAAACAAACAAGAGAAGAATTAGGATCCTGATTCAGAAAAAAATAGGGAAAATTTCCATGAAAAAACAGTGCATAAACTTTCCCTTTTGCGCCCATCGGACCCCAGCTGTGTACTAGGTGGGGTGCATCCTGACTGGCCAATGGCCAGCTCAATATGCATCAGACCTTTCGATGTACATTAAGTGCGATGGGGAGAAAACGAATTGTTCGAACCCTAGAGGCCCGAAAGAACAAGAAAACATGCTCAAAATCAGAAAAGGAAAGAATGTAATTGAAGAGCTCAGGGTTAGCTCCTACCTGGTCCAGACAGCACCGGAAATAGCAGATAGAATCTCCCAGAATCAACTCATGAAAATCAAAGGGGAAAACACCTTCAGAGCTCCAAAAATCCCAAATTTGAATGAAATGGTAAAAATGAGAGGTAAAAACTATTTTTATGTTACTATTCACATAGTTCAAGTAAAATATTGTTGTTTAACTCATTTTTCAAGCATATATTCACCTTTCTAATCAATTTGGTAGAGTAATTGAACAGGCAACACAACCATCAAAAGAACATACTGTTAATGGTGAAATCAACCTCTCTGACTATTATCACGAGCAGTTTTACGCGAAGTTTAAGCTCGTTAAAAAATAAACCTAGCAATGAGCAGTTTTACAGGAAGTTCAAGCTTGTTAAAAAATAAACCTAGCAATGAGCAAATGTTTCCCCAACGTTTAAGCTCATTAAAAAATGAACCCACCTTCTGTAAATAACCATTGCGATCACATAATTATCTTCCTTTGAACCTTGGTTGTGTTCTTACCATCACCTCCACTCTTTTTTAGCCGATCATACGCCTCCATTTGATTGTTTACCCTTTTGAGGAATAGCTACGACAAGTGATTCTATTAGCCTCCTTCTTTACACTGCCGTGATTGAAATGTTCCAAACCTTACCTGGAACCAGTTGCTATCCAAAAACATCACTCGTTCCTCAAAAAACGAGTCTCCTTTAAGATCTTTTCATCTGACTCGTAAAATATGAAAAGATTGCCGAGAAATTGGCCACTCCAGCTCATTGAAGCGATCAGAAGTGCCATCCCTCTAGTTTTTAATCTTTTTGGACCTGAGAGATTATTACACAAAAAGATCAAGCACTTGTCTTGTTTGGCTCGTTAAAACTATCGAAAAGTCATCCCTTTCATATTATTTTATGTTTTTTCCGACTTAAGGGATTACATTACGAAAAAGGACCACTGGAGTTACCTTTACATCTCTTTTTAGACTCTCTAAAATTGAAAAGGACCGAGTTATCTTTGTTGTTAAACTCGTTAAAACAATAGCGACAAACTTGTCCATTCAGACAAGAGCAAGTTTCACTGTCACTAGGCTCGTTGAAATATAGCGATAGGTTTGCCCGAAGGGAAAATTATAGAACAAGCATATGTTATCCTCCTCAAGCTTGACAAAAATAAAGAGGTACTCGTTAGCAATGACTGGGGAAAAAGGGAAGAAAACTTGAATAGCTTCATTGGTAGCAAGTCGCTCTTCAACATGACACTTTCACTCTGTCACCATGATTGAGTCGGGTTGGGTTATTCTATTCACTGGTCATATCACCATTGGTCCGTTGTACCATCCACCTTGGGGTTAACGCTACCAATCCATTTCAATGTCACCAGTATGTTAAAGAGAAGTCGCTCAGAGAATTCACCAACCTAGCTAATGCCTCATCCGCTGCAATACCTTCACTCTCCATTTTTCATGACCGCCACCTTGAACCTTGTATCATCAGATTGTTTTCACCTCCACAAAATCATTTGCTCCATTCCGTGTCGTAGATGTGGGATTCATTAAGGTCCTCCTACGATGGGTCACTTCTTGTCGACATCAGCTCATTATCCAAGAAGTTGACTTAGGAATAACCCTTTCAGTACTTTGAAGCTTGCATGCCTCAATGGCAAGTTTCTGACTTTCGGCGACAAGTTTACATCAATGGCGTTCGACTAAAAGATTTTGCGTGGTGTTCGACATCAACTCATGTATTCACACCACATGAATTGTACTGCAGTACCTTGAGGGTCATCATCATTTTCGGCGATTCCTCTCACGCCTGTTAACAACTTACATCATTGGCTGGTAATCAGGCGATGTCTTTCCATAGTTGACGTCAGAATGTCTTTTCGGATGGATCAACTTGTACTTCGAGTGAAGATTCAATGAGTTTGAAGACCCTGAATCTAGTTTCATCCATCTGGGCTGCCATATATTCAAGAAAATAAAGACATAAAATGTACATCATTGTTGCACAGATAATCATCCAAGCTAAGGGATGATGACTCTACCAGAATCATCAGTCTGCCACACAGACGATTGTCTGTCCTATGTACATGAAAATTAATTTATAAAGCTGAGCATGGGAATGCCCACCTCAGCTAGATCATGAAAATATTATGAAAATAATGTATTGTATTGTATCTTATTACAGGTCACCTTCCAGTTCAAAAAACCTCAGATCCTCATTATAAAGCACTTCACCTGACATCAAAAGATTTACGACCACATGCTTTAGGGGGCAACTGTTGTAGACATATTTGGGCACTGCAACCCCAATCACATATGTCCATAAACCAAGGGCTTCTAAACCCCTGAAAGTGTTGTTTCACACCCTAAAGGAACAAGGTCAGCTGATTACATCATCTCCCAGAAGTTCTCCATGAAAAACTACTCAGAACTAGTCAAAACTGGACCATACAGACTTCTCCATGAATAGGGTGCGATGCATCTCACCTATTAAACACAGGGGGTGCGATGCATACTGGAAAGCCCTTCTATAGGGTACGATGGGCATGAGCAGACAAATGGCAGAAGCAGTTTGATAGGTGGAAACCCAAAGAATCTTCTAGAAACTGCTCATATGACACTTGCCTCTCTGAATTCGCCCAGGGATGAGTAAGAGATCTGAAATATCCAAGTGGAACCAATAACTATCAGTGAAATGACACTAATCAAAATCCCAAAAGCTAACTCACTCTCCTGTAAACATCTATATATGGATCCCTCATCCTAGAGATCCAAGAGGGTGGAATTTGGTAATTTGCAAGGAAGTGTTGTTGGTTTCTCTTTGAAGACATTGTGGATGATCTTGCTTTGTACGAGGTGAAGAGGGATTTCATGTTGGTAGGATGATGCTGAATCAGACAGCTTTGTTGTAATCCTCTCTTCTACTACTTCTATCAATAAAGCTATTTGAGTTTTCCTCCATATGCTTGTATATCTCTGAATCTTGTATTTGTATATGCATTATGGTTAATGTATATCTGTTCCTACATTGTTTATGGTTATAGATCTCTATGCTTTGATGGTATTTTGCTACCTTGACTCTACAGGTGTTGTTTGAAGTGGGATAAGTGAGAGAGGAGTGGCGAAAGCTCTATTAAAGGAGAAAGGAAACAAGCAAGGAGACTAGCAAAAGACTGAGGTTGGTACTCTTTTCTTCTATCTCATCTATCTCTCATAAAGGAAAACACAAGTAACTTTAGCTTTTTTTGTTGCTAAGATAGCTACCTATCTTAGTGGGACTAGCAACTTTGAATGGACACTAGTTTTCCCGATAACAGGTGGGTTTGCTAGAAATCTACCTAGGTATTACACTAGAACTTTATGTGTGTCTGTTTGGGTCATATTCTCCCTTATTTGGTTTAGGTAGTTGAAATATATTGAATTCTTGCTCTTATTATCTTCATGCTTAGTGTCAATAGTGCATGCCCATTCTATAGTCTAGGCACGATGTGTGGCCCAAATAGAAGAAAAGCTACTTCTCGAATCATGATGGGATTCGGCCTTCCAGTCTCCATATAATTTTATTGGAACTCAAATAACACTCGCGACCCATGGTAGGATACGATGTTTTTTCCAAGGATAATTTATCTTCCATGTTGTAAATTGGAAGGCCTTTTTTTAGATTCAAACTGGAGGTTATATTTGTTTTCCATAACATTGGGACTCCTTGTTGTGAGGAAAACATCTCGGAAGGATTTTCATAGGAAGTTGAATATCATGCTGATCTTAAGGCTCAACCTAAACTGTTATCATTTTATTGTGCATGAGTAGACCAAAAATTGGGGTTGAAGGAAAATTTGGAGTGAAAGGAAAACATGGAACAATGGGTTTTGATTTATTTGAATGTTGGAATAGGATTTGAACTAGGTATTTCTCTCGTATATTTCAATCAAAATGCATTTTGATAAATCCTATCCCTCTAGAGCCTTTATGCCCACTTTCACCAGATTGGGGACTCTACTAAACACCACTTCTAATTTGCTCTCAAAGGTAGTTGAAGCTTATTTAGAGTTCATAAATTGTATTTCTTATCTCTATCATATAATAGAAGGAAAAGTGCTTGATATCTACCATTTCTATAAAAACACCTAATTTTACTATCTGTAATGTCCAATACATGTGGGACCATCCCCAATCACTCTCTATTTGGGGGAAAGACATCATTATCTTGATCAATTAACCTAAAGTTGTTGAAGACAAAAAAATATTTGAAAATAAGTTTGTGAAAGTGTGGTGCCATTATAGGATAAGAAATTTGATGAAATTTCTTCATTTTTGGTAACTAAGAAGAAAGGAAATCTAATCCATCTTTAATCACCTCAACATTTTTGCTCTTCTTGGCACATTGCAACAAGAAGGAAAGGCTTCCTTCCTTGCCTCTAACCTTGGACTAACCTCTTAGTATATTTTTATTACCAAAATATTCGAGTAATTTTGACGCATATAATGTGCTTGTTAGAGTCAGTATTTGCATACTTCCACCAGTGATCAAACATGCTCTTACAAAGTGGTTTTGGGGTGTCAAAGTCAAATTTTTGTCATTTCAATGAGTTTTCAAGCAAAATTTGGTAACTAGGTATTAAGTCTAGGATTGTTTTCTCTCCTTCCTAAATTTTCCAAGTATTGGTCCGCGTCACCATTCGGCTGAGTGTACCATCATTCAAAGATTTTTCATCATTATTTCAAGATCCAAAGGTTCATTTTACACCTTGTTTGTGCTTCAATTGTGCTTAAGTAAGGCTCATTTCCCTCTCCTAGGTTTTTGAAGGTAATTTTCTTTGGATGGTCAAATAATCAACAAAACTTGTATCCTGATGCTCATACACCTTCCCCTACACTTAAAATATCTTCTAAACACTTTCCATCACTGATATCCCTTAAGTTCATCATTTTCCCATAAACCCTAGCCTATTGCTACAATTTGATACTTTTTTAGGTTAGGCTTGTGTTTTTCCCTTTTTGACCCCTTCCCCTCAGTCAATATTTGAAATTCCACTTTTCCCTACTTCCTAACATCCCTCCCTACTTCCAAAAAAAATTCTCAAGAAATTAGAAGCCCCTCATCCCCTTCATTTCCCTTCATTTCTACAAATCCCCACTTCCACAACATCGGGATAGGTTTTATCCAAATGATGTTTCTAAACAAGAAAAGATGAATTTGACAAAAGCGATAGGGGTTTTTGTCCATGATATACTCAATAAGAAACACGTCCTTTATATTTTACACAGGTATCATGGTTTGTGAGAAATGTCCAAAACATCATTTGCCTCAGGAGAGTTCCTGCACTTCTAAAGTGACCTTTGGAAAATCAATATTTCGCCTAGCTGGAGTGACCAAATGACTTTCTTGATGAGTCAAATGATAACTAGACATAGAGATATTTCCAATGTGCTATCATGAGCTCAATTTGGAGTTGAGGAAGACCTCCAAACGTTGACTGAAACAACACTCTGCATTTTGGCAACCTCATTCTGCACATTTTAACCAGTGTTGAGAGATTAGGCTTTTGACAGGAAAAATGAGCTCCAAATTGAAATATTCAAGATGTTTTAGATAGTAGACTCAACAATATTTCCAAAGAGCTATCCCATGCTCAATTTGGACATAGTGAAGGCACTCAAAAGTTGATTTGATGTTGGCGCCGTGCGTTTGTCTAGGAGAGCTAAAATCACCTCCTCAACTATATTAAAGTGCTTTCAACCTCAAGACAACTAAGTAGCAAGTAAGGGATGTGCCTTTTCCTCCTCAAGTCAATTTCTAAGTTTTTGAAAGGTTTTATTGAATATTTGGTTTAATTTCACATCTAAACCCTTGATTCCCGAACACTATCCTTGTATTCACAATCCCTTTCATATTCTCCCCTATACCTTCCTTCCCTCTCCCTAAACCTTTACGTCCAACACTCTCTAAACCTTTGTCCCAAAACCCTAAAACCTAGGTGCTACAGTTGCCTAGGCTCCCAAACCCTAACCCTCATATCCATCATAGTAATACTCCCTATCCCCTCCTCCGTTACATAACTTCCAACAACCTAATACCTCCCTAGAGTTTGACATTAAAACACCATGGCAGAAGAAGAAAACATATGATACAGTGAGGCAGACCTAGAACCAGAGGTTTGAGAAAAGCCTTGGAACTTAAAGGGTAAAAGAAAAGAGAGATAGTTGATGAAGCTATGATTGATGACCATATGATAAAAGAAGACAAGGAAGGTTGGCTTCAGGCCATTAATGATCACTTGGAGAAGTTATTGAAGAAATGTAAAAAGGAAAAACTTGACACACTTGTAGAGGCTTCACTCCATGCCTAGATACACCAAACATTAGCTCCTTGACCAATTTTGAAGACTCTTGGCACATTTTAGTAAATATTGTCTTTTTCTATGTTTTTTGAGGCAATTTTATATCAGCAGCTTGGTCAAATGTGCAGCGCCCTAGGCGTTGTGCACTTTTTGGAGGCACTTGTTGGAGGAATGGCCACCACCATTGGATTTAGAAGGCCCAAGACAGTCAGGAAAACCATGATTCCAGACTTGGAAGGCAAAACTGGTTGGTGGAAAAGGAAAAAAACTAGAAAAAAATCACATTTCTACCTCATTTTTGGACCAGGCGCTGCACGTTTGACCAGTCTTGGGAGAATCCATTTTTGGAGGGTCAAATCAAGTTCATTTTGAAAACTGAAGATATATTTGGAAACTTGACAGGATACGATTTCCAATGAGCTATCTTGGGCTCTATTTGGACATCAATAAGGTAGTCAAAAGTGGGTTTTAACATGGCGCTATGCACTTCCTTCAGGCACTGCGCATTTGACACTGGCACTCTGCACTTGATAAGTGGCCAAATTTTTCATTGTTTCTTTCAGAAAATACTTTTCAGCTGTGGGATTTCGATCTTTTCACTGATATAATTTAATAATGTTGATGTAACTGTTACCTAGGGTAGATACATCAGATGAATGGCCTAAGTGGCATGTAATGAATCAGTTTGCTTGATATTAGTGATGAGTCAGTTTGACCACCCTAGTCTTTAGCTTTCGGTTCAGTCTTTTGTGCAACTACTACTCCTCTCATGGATTCGACCCCTGAGCCTAGGATTAGTTGTTTTGAGTCCTATATCATGTATTTTCTTAGTCATTTTGTTGGTTGGACTCAGTGTGGATGCTCAAAGCTTGATTGTACACTTTTGTAAGCAGTTTGGCAGGAAATTAATAAGAATTGCAACTATTTTTATGGGATCCCTATGGGATGGAGTTTTAGTACAGTTTCTTCTTTTGTTATTGCATGTTTATATGTTTTTTGTATGCCATCAATCATTTCATTGCTTCTAGTTGAATTTTTTCAAGCTTGATAGGTAGAATCCATTGCATCAGTGCTCTGCCTTGGGAAACCATTCACCATTTCATGTTTTCTGCAGGCCATGAAGGATCCATGTTTGTCACATGCCCTACTTAGCTTCTCACTAGTCTAAACATCTCACCCCATCAAGACCAAGAGTGCTAAAGCCTCTGCCTACCTTGCCCCATAGAAAACCCTGCATTTCTGACATAATTTCCCAGACCTAAACTACCCAGCTCCTCCTGATCCGGCAAAACCCCTACAAAATCCAATCAGAATTTTCGTGCTACTATACCTACCCTAAAATCCTTTACCTGATCCAATCATCTTGACTGAGATCCTTACGGAGAGAGCCCTCTCCTAGCCTAGTAGGGCTAGCTACTTGGCTAAGCTTGGTTTGTGGTTACCGTGGCATTGCCTCCCTTCAGCCTGAGGTCAATCTAGGTGATAACAATGCTATTGGATTTCATTTTTGAGGAAACAAAATCACGTTTACTTCAGTTTAGTACCTGTATTGGTGAAACTTAGCATTTTATATGGCGTAAAGAACCAAAGCACTACATTGTATCAATTGGATATCTACTTGCAAAACAAAAATTTCTCCAACTACTTGGAGTAGTTGGAGCACAATTTGTAGCCCTTGAAGTATTATTCCATTAGAACTTGTTGGCTATATATTAGCCAATGTTTTCCATTCTCCTTCAATATATTATTTTTCTTCAGTGTTGTATCATACAAAAATGATCATTATAGGTGTTATGAATAGTAGTGTAATATCCCTAGGAATGTCACTGTATGACTTATTTTATTTTAATTTTGATTAAATAAATTAAATGACATGTGATGAATATTTTAATAGAGATATTATTTGGAAAATGAAATTATGAAATTACTTTGAAGTTGTTAATCCTCTTAGGAAAAAGTAAAACGCTAACATGAGACATTAGCCCCTTATTGTTAGGAAAAATATTTGGAGTTAGTTGTGCCTAGTGAGGTAGAAATAAAATAGAGAAATCCTCCTTTTGTCAGTCTTTTGTGAGAAATCCCTTACATAAATATAAATTACATAGAAGTTCCATGCATGGCCATCTGGTTTGTGGAATTTTATTGGATTTTCTTAGCCATTCTTCTCATTTTTTGGTGATCTCAATCAGGGATGAGATCATTGAATAATAGCTCCTTCCGTGTAGAATTTAAATAAGTCCCACTGCCTTTGACAAAAGCTATGATTGAAATCATAAAATCAAGAAAGGGCTTCTCCATTGTGATTAGGAACTCTTCAACGGTGGTTCCACAAACGTGTAGGTGACTACTTATGCCTCCAAACAAAACATCTTCTTCTCGAAATTTGTTGCATCCATGGTTAAGATGGACAATATCAAACCTCTTATGTGGACCAATGGATAGATCTGAATGGATTTCCATAAGTCTAATTAACTATATAAATGATAATCACCTTTGTTTAATTGCAGTGCCATGGAATTTGGCATATGCTCATGAGGTATTAAAGTAGATTCACAAGAAATTAAATAATGTATGCTTAAAGTTTAATAAAATATTTTTGATACTTTGAAACTTCCATAATGGTATCGATGTTTAGATGAGAGATCAAGTGAAATTTTATTTGAAAGGCCACTATGGAAAATCATTCTAAGAAATCACTATTTTTCTATGGAAAATTGAAAACTAAGTTAGTCATTAAAGTTTGACTAATATTTTCCAAAAAAATATATAGTTTTCTACTTTACAGACCTTGTAGTAGATAGCTTTAGTTAAATGCTCATGTAATCAACAAGCAGAGTGCAAAGGTGCGGAGGAAGCTACCTCTACTTTTTCTCCTCACCTACACACTCTGCACATATGCTATCATCCATCATGTATTGTATGAATTTACACAAATGTGTTAATATATTGAGTTTTCCAATGGTGATTATCATTTTTTCCTCAAAATTTTGCGATAACTTTCCAGGGAATCAAACTCATGTTTGGCGTACCAGACAACCACCAATATTCATAATATTTATGGATTTTGAGGTGAACATTCTTGCCTGCTCATGATGCTACATCATAATTTATTAGGATTGTAGTGCTCTGGAAAAAAGATGAAGGACAAACCTGGTTGTAATGTGACTCCTATTTCCCAAAATACATACAACATAAAAAGTACATCATATTTCTTTCTGCAGTAAAAATAATGGAATATTGTATTTTATGAGAATTAAAATCAAGTGTTTTATCAAATTTGTGTTGCAATAAAAATAATGGAATATTTTGTTTTATGAGAATTAAAATCAAGTGTTTTATCAAATTTGTGTGGAGTGCGATGGAAGCTTTCATTGTGGTTCCTTTTCAGCTTCGCACTTTGAACGTATGGTGTGATCCATCATGTAGTATATGCATTTACACAAATGTGCTAATATGTCGAGTTTTATGTTTTTACTCAAAACTTTGGAACTATCGTCCATGAAATGAAACTCATGTGTTGTGCAAGGAATAACTTCCAATATGCATAATATTTGTGGATTTTGAGGTGGACATTCTTCTCAGCTCATGGTGCTATATCGTAATTTTATTGGTGGTGTGCTGCTTCGAAGAAAAATTGAAGGACAACTACTGTCATAATGCGTCTCTTTTTTCACAGAAAAATTGTATTTTATGAGATAAGAAATCAAGTGATATATCAAGTTTGTGCGTAGTACGGAGGGAGATCTCATTGTCCTTCCTTCGCGCCTCCACAATCTTCACAATTTCACATATCCCATCATCAATCATGTACTGTATGCATTTACACAAATGTATTACTATATTATGTACTCCTTTTTTCCTCGAAAGTTTGCAACAATCATCCATGGAATCAAACTCATGTTTTGTGTAGAAAACAATCACCAATATGCATAATATTGGTGGATTTTGAGGTGTACATTATTTCCTACTCATTTTGTTACATCATAATGTTTATTCGGACTATAGCCATTTGCATTTTTTTGAAGTACAAATATTGTTATAATGTGCCTCCTATGTCGCAAAAAAAACTATATCATAAAATGTACATTATATTTCCTTTTTCTATAAAACACAACGAATATTGTATTTAATGTGATTAAAATCAAACGGAATATCAGATTTTTCCTGGTCTATTATGAACGTTCAATGCCCCAAGCTCAAGGGATAGGGATTCCATTATAACCTGATAAATTGAATTAGTTGCAATGCGTGATGAGGTGGAAACTACAATCATTCATGATAGAAGTAACTCGTGACTGAATTAAATTTTAAAAATAGATAGTGGGTCGATGAAAATGAGTTGGGTCAAAAAGGATGGAGCCGTGTGTAAATGCCTAACCTCGCCCAAAAAAAACATTGAGACCCATATTCTGGGTGTCGGCTTTAACTTAAAAATATTATAAATAAAGTACAGAAAATTTTAAGGATGTAAAAGTATCTTGAAATTTAAAAACATTGGCGAATGTCACTAATCCCTAATATGCAAACTATAAAATGTTTATTGATGTATTTGTAAAATTATTCGTTGGCAATTTTTAAAGTAAAATAATACTAATGTAGCCCGATATTGTTATTGTTGTGTCCCATGTAGCCCCCATATTTTTATTGTTGTCGAAGAATGTTTGGTTTTTCAGTAAGGTAATGTTGACACAATTAATACCCCATGTCTGTTGTGACGTTTAGTCATTCCAAGTGAGCATTGGGAGGAGGTCTTAATGGATTTTATCACAAGTTTACCTAGGTTTGAGGGAAAGAATGTCGTCATGGTGGTAGTTGATAGACTTACCAAGTATGCAGACTTTTGTTCACTATCTCATCTTTACGAAGCCAGTACAGTCAATATTGTTTTTATGGAAATAATTCAAAACCTACATCAGAACCCAAAGATTATTTTGAGCGACGAAAAACCCATTTTCACTAGAAATTTTTGGACATAACTATTTTCTTGTCTTGGTACTTAATTAGCTCATAGCTGATCATATCATCCTCAATCTGATGGGAAAACTAATATAGTGAACTAATGTTTGGAAGGATATTTTCATTTGTTTGTATCTAATAAAGAAACACAATGGTTGAAGGAGTTACCCATGGAAGAATAGTGGTATAACACTTCTTTCTATATTTTAGAAAAAATGACCCAATTTATGGAACATTATGGATGTCATCCACCATATATCACATCATCTTTGAGAGGAAATTCTAAGGTTCAAGCCATGGAAGATCACATTGAGAATCAACAACAAGTTGTCCAACTCTTAAGGGATAACCTAACTCTAGCGCAGAATCATATGAAACAATAAGCATATCAACATTGCAATAAAATACGTTTTGACATAGGAAATTGGGTATTTTGACAATTACAACCATACAAACAAATGTCCCTCAAGAAATATGTGAAGGATGATAAATTATCCCCCAAGTACTATGGTCCTTACAAGGTGTTTCAAAAGTTTTGTAATATGGCAGATCAATTGGAGTTTCCTTCATCCTATCAAGTATACCTAGTCTTCAATATTTCACATATAAAAAAGGTTATAGCTGACAAGCTCCAAGTTCAAACAATACTTCCAAAAATTGACAAGGAAAGAAAAATCATATTGGTTCCTGAAGCAGTCACCAAAATAAGAATCCAAAAACTACATAATCGATCCATTTTAGAGCATCTCATTAAGTGGAAGAACTTACCTTCGGAAGATTCCACATGAGAGGATGAGTATTTTATAAAAAAGTATTCAGAACTACTCAAGCATTGAGGAAAACACATTTTTTAACTAGAGGGGCATGCTAGGTCCCTATAATACTAGTGTCACCCCATATTGGTGTTGTTGTGCGTAAAGTGCCCCCCATATTATTATTTTCGTGCCCCATAGAAACCCAATATTATTATTGTTATGCCCTTATATCATTATTTATGTGCAGGACATGATTTTATTATGACCATTTAGACTCCTATATATACCAGGGAGGTCTTCTGATTTGTATAATCCAAGAATTTTTCATTTATGTGATGTAAAAGGAGGTTTCCCCGTCAAAGAGGATTTTTTTTCAAGTCATTGATCTATCATTCCTTTTTCTTTGTGATGTGCTTACATAACAAAATCCATATAAAAAGAACCCATCTACTTGATTGCATGTTCCATCAGTTGTTGTACCAATCGGTACTATAATAATTTTCTTGAGATACATCATTCATCAATATATTTAATTCACACACATGGACTTTTATGTCACCTTTGCACCGATACAACCTCAATGTCTATATCTCATTGACGCTCTCATGTACATGGTTGCCATTTGATCCACTAGAGAGACAATCTCACTCTAGTCCTCTCTCACCTCTGCCTCTCTACCATTAGAATTCCTTCCTCCATGTTTTCAAACATAAAAAACTATAGCCACTTCAAGTTCCTCCTCACACAAGCCAACTATCTTATCTTGTCCCTCCTTTGCTACATACATGTATTTATTCATATCCTGTAGGAGGTCATAGGATTCTTCTCACTCCATTACCTTTCAACCACAATATATAGTGCCTCCTACGACTTGCTCAACAATATTTAAGTTCAAACAGGTGGCTCGAGTCCCTTGGATGATTTCGTCAAATCTTAGGTGGTTCAAATATCAATTATCAATGTGGTTTTTCTACTGGATGTGCTTCTTGATGCATTAAGCATTTTCCTCCTTCCAATACTTCCATAACTCATACAATGAGACAAACACTGACTACATCATCACACCCTTAATCTCTTAGTCTAGTCCTCCAGGAGATTATGGCACCAAGAAACGCTTGCTATTACATTTGTATGAATCCTCAAATTGTATAGTGAAAACATTTTATGAAGACATATTTAATGACCACGCAACTTTTCTATCCAACTCACCTTTCTACCCAACTCCTTCATTTCATTGTTTCACATTCATTGTGTTTTTTGCCACCCAATCCATGTGTTTTGACACATAGATCGCATCCTAGCTAGTCTCTGTTTCGAATGCTCCAAGCATAGCGCCCCTTGCTCAAATCTAGGTTTTTCTGAATAGAACCACACCTTCCACCATGCCTCTAAGGCAAGTTGTCAATGGAGGACCTAAAGTGTGTCCTATGCATGGCTATAATAGTGTGAGACTTGAAAACATCTCACAACCATGCCTTCTCTCATAGATCCATTGACGTTTGTCCATTGAATTCTCTCTGCCAAATAATTGTTTCTTCTCCTCACAAACTTGTGATGTATTCCTAATATGTGATTAGATCTCTACATCCAAAGGGATATTTTAGGAGTAACATCGCTCAAAACTTTTGATCCTGACGAGATTTTACTAGATATGTTGTAATCTAGCTTCTGGACATGAAAATCTCCACATAGAACGTGTCCACAATCAAGATTCACACGACATCATCAAAACTACACACAACAATAATTATTACACCTTCTCTAATACAACTACACTTGTTATGTATAAAAGGTAAGGTAAGTAAACAGTAACCATGAACAAAATATTGAAGCATACTCATAATGAATAACACCAAGAAATACTTTAGGAAAACCTGAACTATGGGAGAAACCCAACCTAATGGAATTCCATTAGTCTTTGGCCAAAACCCTTAGCAGGGAGCCCAAACATCATCAATCCTTGGCTCTTACGACTCACAGAAATGGAGTCCACACATGCTCAACCCTTGGCCCCTTATGATGAGTAGGGAGCTGACAACACTTGCTCGACCTTTTTTACCTTATAATGGAGACTATAAGCCTATTTATAAGCTTTGTTCCATCCAAATACAATTGACATAATACCATGAACCACAAAACTATGCACTCAAAGATAAAAATTAATCCCCACATTAATCAACATACAAACATATATAATTATCCATATCACTAATTTTTAAAAGCTTCGTGGATATGATGACAGTTGTAGGGTTTTCGATTCACCAGTGTTCCACTAAAGCGGTAGAAAATAAAGCTCAGTGCTAGTGGGATGGAGTATCTATTTACTTCCTTTAAGATTTTATGTCTCCTCTGGCTCATAGTGAAAGCTAAGGTTGTCTCAGAAAGAGGGTTGGTAACCACTTCACAGTTTTTCACTCTTTAACACAAAAAAAAGCGTTAGCTCGAGGTCTTGGAGCCACCGCCAAATTTCTGGCTTTGAAGGAATTATTCACCATAAATGGCCCTTTCATTATTCTCTTACAAGAAACAATGCATCCTACTCCCCAAACAATTGGATATTTTCACAGAATGTTTCCGGCATGGCACATCGCGACCATTGATGCTAATGGACACTCAGGGGGACTAATTTCCATATGGGATCCTAACAGAGTTAGACTACAGGCATTCTCATGTCTTGTTGACATTCTACTTGCTGAGAGCATACACGGCCTATTGGGTCGTATGCACATCCTCAATATATATGCTCATTATCGTGACATAGAGATTTTTTGGCAATGGTCGATTGACTCGAAGATGCTGAACCTAACATCCCTCATTTTGGCGGGGGACCTTAACTGTACTGTTAGAGTTCACGAAAATTGGGGTCACTCATGTCGTGGGGATACCATGGAAGATGCATTAAAAACCATTATGATGGACCATAACCTTGTTGACATATGCCCTTCAAATATCACCCCCACTTGGGATAATGGTAGGACAAGGGACGCCTACATTGCGAAGTGGCTTGGCAGGCTTGTCTTGCATGATATCCTCATTGACAGACTTGGGTTGGTCACATATGACATTATTAGCTGTCATATTTCTGATCACCACCCTATCATACTACACTGACATCATCGATATTTCAGAAGGGGGATACCTTTCAAATTTAATAGGATCTGGTTAGAAGACCCATCCTACACCGAACTGGTCAAAAACATATGGCACACTGTGATTATTTTCTCCACATCTCATATGGGGTTGTTTATGGACAAACTAAGGACCCTATGACAAGTGACTAAGAAGTGGGAGATTGATAAGAAGAGACATCTGAGAAAAGAACTTGCGGATATTGAACATGAGTTGGAATCTATCCGCCCACTACTAACTGGGCATTCGCTTCCACAGGACATTTGATCCCGCATTCAAATTCTTGAGAAAAGAAGATCTAAAATCTTGCTCCAAAGGGAAATGACTTGGAAGCTGAAAAGTAGAGCCATATGGCTCAAGGAGGGTGACCGCAATACTAAGTTTTTTCATCGTTTTGCAAATTGTCGTCGTAAAAAAAACTCTATCTGGGAGATATATGACTTTGAAGGAACTAGGTGTCAAACTCAAGATGATATCAGTGGGGTTGCTTTGTCATTTTTCAAATCGGCCTACGGTCACATACCCCCAAACAATGCAGTGGATTTATTATGGGGTATAAAACACTACCCAAATATGTTCGATGAGAAAGCAAATCGAGGTCTTTTTAAAACTGTTACTGCTGAGGAAATACATGATGTCCTTCTCTCCTTTTATGGTGAAAAAAGCCCCACACCAGAAAGTTGGACTGTTGAATTATTTACTCATTTCTTTGATCTATTTCAGTCAGACCTCATTAACCACGTAGAAGAATCCTAAATTCTGGGCTCTATTCACCCCCATCTAAACTCCACTTATATCGCCCTCATTCCAAAAAATCCCATCACCCACTCCTTCTATGACTTCCGACCCATTTCTCTCTGTAATCTAGTCTATAAAATCATCTCTAAGTCCATTGCCAACCGCCTGAAGCCCATCCTATCGTCATTCATCTCCCCACAACAATTTGGGTTTCTCAAACATCACCAAATCCATGATGTTGTTGCCACGGCTCAAGAATGTTTACATTCCATCCACTCTAAGAAACTTGAGGCTACTATTATGAAGGTGGACCTCAAAAAAGCCTTCGACTGCCTGGACTAGGGTTACCTGAGATTGGTCCTCCATAAAATTGGTATACAACCCCCTGCCATCGATTGGATCATGGCCTATGTCACAACCATTCAATTTGTTGTAATCATCAATGGATATTCGACATCTTATTTCAAGGCAGGCAAGGGCCTTAGGCAAGGATGTTCGCTATCACCCCTCTTATTCATAGTTGCTTTGGATGGTTTAAGTTTAGAGATATCTAATGCTATTGCCACTGAACATTTTATTCCTCTTAAGATTGGGAGATATATTCAGATCTCACATAGATTATTTGTGGATGACATGCTTATAATGGGGCTCCTAAAGAGGATTGCATGGTCCATTTATTTCAATTTTTTTATAGATTTGAAAATGCTATTGGTCTCAAAATGAACCAAAGAAAATCGGTCATTATGCATGCACTAGGGATTTCTCAGGATACTGAATATATTGCTAATATGTTTGGTATTACTTCTGAATGTATTTTTGCTGGCCTAAAATACCCTTTTTTCATTTAAAGCCCTGTAAGTATAAGATCTTAGACTGGAAATGGCTGGTAGACAGATATTTCCTGAAAATTTGTGATTGGGACTACAGATGTCTCTCCATGGGAAGGTGTTTGACAATTCTACAATTTGTGATAATGCAACTGATCGTCTGCTAGGCACATCTATTCTAGTTTCCTTCATCCATCATTAAGAAACTTGGTGGAATTACTGCACATTTTATCTAGTCTGGCATGAGACAAAAGAAAAAATACCACCTCTCGAAACTACACCACATCACTCTACCAAAGAGGATGGGAGGATGTGGCATCCTCGACTTGCAGCGATTTGGGCATGCTCTCCTCCTAATATCCATATGGCATGGGATCTTCGACACAACCATTTGGAGTCGACTAATTAATAAAAAACACTTAAAAAACATTCATTTCAAAGTATGGTTGCGATTGGGCCATATTGAACAATCATCTGGCTCTTCCATATGGCATAGTTTCACTAAGATCGGGAGAAAATTTCTCAGAATGCTTACTTGGAAGCTTGGCAATGGACATCATATCATTATTGGTCGTGACCACATTTGGGGACTGGTGGACATGGACCCTTTCCGAGATTCCACCATTCAGTGTTGAAATAATCAAGGGATTTTTTTATGGCACCAACTCATTGTTGCTTGGGTAAATGATTTCCTAGTATGGAAAAAATCAACTGATTTGAGCCTAATGGGCACTATTGCGACTGACTGGGAGAACATCAGGACTCATATGAGACTGTTAGGTATCTAGTGTGATGAGGAATGTGACATGATTATCTGGGAAGATTAAATGAAAGAAAAAAATATTGAGGTCGCAAATACATACAACAGACTCTGTTGTTTGCAAACAAACCATCTGGGGGATGGATGGTTTGCTAAATTTTGGAGCCCACACCCCCCCACAAAAATCTCCATCTTTCTCTGGCTTGTATGGAAGAACAAAAATTTGACTTTGGAAAATCTTCAGAAGAGGAATTGGTCTGGCCCTGGATACTGTGTTCTATGTGCGAGAGCTGGAGAAGATAATTTACACCTCTTCATAACATATTCGGAGGTCTCCATACTCTGGCAACATCTAGGAAACACGATTGTTTTCTTATTACCGCCCTTTGGAGACATTGAAAACTGGTTGATATGTTGGAGCAACCAACATGGCCTACGACGCCTCATGCCTGCTATTTTCATATGGGGGATATGGAAGTGGCGAAACAACATAATTTTCGATAGCCACAGAGAACTGGGGATAGAGGTGCTGATGAAAATATTAAACAAGTTCGAGGCAACCTTACAGAATATAACATTTCAAAAGCCTTCTCGATGACATACTATTCCGGAGATTGAATATCTGGTGAGCTACTCCGATGGAGCTACACATGAACGAAAATGTGGATGCGGTTTCACCTTATACATCCATCCAAAGGTTTCATACCATGTACATTGGGGGACATGACTTGGCACTAACACTAAGGCATAGGTAATAGCACTATGGGGGCCTGTGTGGTTCACCAAATTTATGGACATACAAAACATTCATGTATTTGGAGACTCTAAGGTTGTTACTGACTATGTGGGAGAACAAGCCACGATCGACAAATCTTCTCTACAGGGATGGCTAAAATAGATCATGTCAATATGGCGCTCCCTTCATCAACCCTCCACTAAACACATATGCAGGAATCTCAATACAGAGGCAGATAGATCATCCAAGCTTGGAGTTCGGAAGGTGCTAGATGGCTTCGATGTGAATATTAAAATGAAGGAAACCTGGCATGATGTTGGGGAGTTTCCATTACCCGAACAACATGTCTGTTTGAATTACATGTTGCACCTTATAACGTTTTTTGAATCACTGTGTAATATCAAAATTCTATGAATGAATATAATGCTTTTTTCATCTAAAAAAAGATATTGTCCATCATGATTTTCACATGTTCCCTCATCTTCTGAAATTTGTTTTATTTTGGCTACGTTCTCCACTTTTTTAACAATTTCCGATGAAAACATCTCTCTAAATATGAATCAGTGTCACAACTCTCTCCAACTACTTTAGTTGATGGAAAAAAATATTTTTAACAGTCATCACCTCTTTATCTGTCCTTTTAAAATAGAGTAAAATGCGAGGTGCGGAAAGTGAAATATTCACTTCCTAAAAGAACAGATAAAATGCAACGATCCCTGTCATTTTCTACAGTGCTCACAACTGTACTACGCTATAGGCAGCTGGTAGTGGACCTTCCGGATTAATAGAATAAAATATTTAAGGAAAAGGTTATATTTCATATATACAACGTGTATATCTTAACCCATCTTACGATTATAACGGTTAATTCCAGTAAAAGCTAGCAATCGCATGCATGTTTGACAAGCACTACAATGGCTTATTAGAAAAGATAGCTCTGAGATTTTTGTTTCCCAATAAAAGCTAGCAATCGCATGCATGTTTGACAAGCACTACAATGGCTTATTAGAAGAGATAGCTGTGAGATTTTCGTTTTGAATGTTATCATGCTTCTCAATTCAATGGCTTCGTCGACTTACGCCATTCAGTGCCTCGGGCAAGGAAAACGTTGTTACTATGTTAAGCATAAACTTTTACGAAAGGTCTAACTCCGCATATTCGTGACCAGAGCTGTGTCGTTGAACATGTATATGCTTTGAAAACAATCCATGGGGATATGGGCCTATTTTATTCATATTTAAGAATATTGTTGGATATCCTTGTATTTTATACATATTTAAACACATTTTTTTTAGAATATCGATTACATTACGATAATTTTCACATGAGTGAATATCTTTGTTTACTACTATAAATCATGCGTAAAAATCTCCCGTCATGTACCATGAAAGAGAAATATTTACATATCTAAGGTATCCATATTGATTGCAACTAGCTCTGTAGGGATGACCCTATATGTTCAAGTGGACACAGAAACATCGCTCAAGATAAAAGAAATAAAATGAGGAAAAAGCTTTATTTCATATGTACAACTTGCATATTGTTAGAAATATTTGGTGAATCTAATTTTCGTTTTCGCGGATGGGAGGAGAGAGTTAACCCTTTTGCGACACTAGGTTCGTGCACCATGAAGCTAATTTCACGGAGCTACCTTTGCCTAACACGAGACTATTTCCCAGTCTTGAATCTCGTGCACCGCAGAACTAAACTTAATGAATACTCAAAGGAAATATAACATGGCAGGTTGGAGCAACACACTAAAAGTTAATATTCATTTCTTAAACATGAAAAATACATCTACATGAGACTGCTGCTCATTCATAAGTAAATAAAATTTTTACAGTAACTTACGTGCAACACTACACAGTGAAACACAGTTACTGTTGTTTTATGCGCCCACCAAAATTTGCTCCACAACTTTCTCCATAGAGACTTGTGCTCTCTTCTTACTTCTTACTCTCTAACCTCTTTACATAGTCTAACTCTTCTACCCTCTTACCATCAAAATGGATTTTACATTCATATTTAACTCAACAGACAATTTTAGATTTAATTCATGATAGAGAGAAATTAATTTTGATGTTGTTGTTGAGTGTGATCAAAGTCGCGCAGGTGTTTCTAGAGTGTGGGAAAAGTTGTTGAATTAATGCTTGCCCATATCAGTTTACCTAAGTACATAAATTATTTAAATGCCTTTTCTGAATTTTTGAATGGTTCGCATTTGGCTTCGGTCCTTCTATCTTCACGCTGAGATGCAACCTGCAAAAATGTCTTCAAGCAGAGACGCAACCTGCAAAAGTGTTTGACATGTATGGTTGCTATCAGGCTATTTATTACAGTGGTTGGGATTATTATTTCCAACACTCCCCCTTAATCACAACTGTCGCCATTGACAATTCCCAAACAGTTTCTGAGATAAACCAAATTTTCTCCCACCAATGGCTTTGTGAAAATATAAACAAGTTGTTCCTCTAACCTGTAGTGCTGCAACACAATTTCATCATTGTTATTCAACTCTCGAATAAAATGATATTTAGCATCAATATGCTTGATCCTTTTATGGAAGAAAGAATACTTTGACAATGTAATTGCTGAGGTGTTGTCGCAGAAAATAGTTGTCGCACCCTCTTGGTTATGATGAAGATCCCTCAACATCCTTCTCATCCAAACTTTCTGACACGCTGTTGTTGTTGCTGCAACATATTCAGCTTCTGCTATTGACAGTGACACTATTGGCTGCTTCTTGGAATCCCATGAAATGGCTCTGGAACTCAAATGAAAAACATATCTTGACGTGCTCTTTCTGTCATCGACACTACTTGCCCAATCACTGTCAGTGTAACCAACTAGCCTGAAATCATTGGTTGCTTTGTACAAAACACCATATTGTTTTGTCCCATTGACATACCTTAGAATCCTTTTCTCTAATTGCCAATGTGTCTCCTTGGGTGTCTCCATGAACCTTGACACCAAACTTATTGCATACATTATATCTGGCCTAGTGGCAGTGAAATACATCGGGCTACCTATCATGCTTTTGTATAATGTCAGATTGACATTGCTGCTGCAATCTTCTTTGCTCAACTTCAACCCTATAACAGTTGGAGTTGGTGCGGACTTGCTATTCTGCATTTTAAACCTCTCCAAAATTTCTGCCATATACTTTGTTTGAGAGATAAAAATGTCATTTTCTATTTTCTTTGCTTATATGCCCAAAAAATATCTTAGCAATCCCAAGTCAGTGATTTCAAACTCACTCTTCATTATTTGTTTAAAGTCAGCAATGAGGAAATCATCACTGCCTGTAAAGATCAAATCATCTACATATAAGACGACAATGAGAATCTTACCTTCGCTCTCTTTGATGTACAGAGTAAGCTCACCATCACATTTGTCGAAACCATTGTTCAACAAGTAAGCATATATCCTATTGTACCATGGGCACCGTGCTTGCTTCAATCCATAAAGAGCTTTCTTCAACTGATATACTTTGTCTTCTTGTCCTTTAATCTCATAACCAGGAAGTTACGTGACATACACTTCCTCTTTCAGCACTCCATTCAAGAATGTTGACTTTACGTCCATCTGATACACTATGCATTTATGCTACGTAGCAATCACCACAACTACACGCACTATCTCCATCTGAGCGATTAGCACGAATGTCTCCGTGTAATCTCTTCCATGCTGCTGCTTCTATCCTTTGACAACTAGTCTTGCTTTGTGCCTTTCAATCTTTCCTTAAATGTTGCTTTTGTTCTTATAGGCCCACTTGACTCCAATGACATGTTTTCCTTTCGGGAGGCTCACTAACTCCCATGTGTTATTCCTTTCTATTGCTTCTATTTCTTCCTGCATTGGCGCAACACATTTTTCTTCTTTGACTGCATCTTCAAAGTGGAATAGGTCATCTACATGGAAAAATAATGCAAATAAAGAATTCAGACCTTCACCACTATCAACTTCATCTTGCTCATAAATTTCACTTAAATTTCTAAATTTTTGCCTTCTTGTGCTTGCTAAAGATGGAATTGATATGTCACTTGGTGTCGCGCTTCGCGGTGTGCTTGGAGAAGAACTTGCTTGGCTGTGCAAAACAGTCCTGTTATTTGTTGATGGCTTTGCTTGCTGTCTGTTTTGTTGCGCATTTGAATAGGAGTAGAGGGAGTCACTGTTGAGTAATTACTTGTTGCTATTAATTCCTCTCTGTCCTCATGTGGTATGCATGCTTTGAAATTGATTGTTTTTTCTAAGCTTCCATCCCATGCTTCCTCTTCTATGAACTGCACATCTCTGCTGATTATTACTTTCTTGGTTAATGGATTATAGAGTTTGTATGTCTTAGATTCATCACTATATGCAACAAATATGCATTTCTCCCCCTTGCTATCCGACTTCTTTCTCAACTCATCTTGAACATGTGCATAAGCTACACATCCAAAAACTCTCATGAGAGTGACATTTTGTTTTCTTCCACTCCATGCCTCTTCAGGAACAAGGTTCTTGACACTTTTGGTTGGGCATCTATTCAAAATATATGCTGCACAAACGACAGCTTCAGCCCAATAGTCATTTGGCAAATGCTTTGCCTTCAACATACTCCTTGACATCTCCATAATGGTCCTATTCTTCCGTTCTCCCACATCATTTTGCTATGGTGCATATCTTGTTATAAACTGCTTGTGAATTCCATGCTCCCTGCAAAATTGAAGGAAGTTATTTGGGATGTATTCTCCACCTCTGTCTATCCTAAGGACTTTGATGTAGTTTCCACTTTGCTTTTCAACAAGAGCCTTATATTGGCGAAAGTGCTCAAACACTTTAATTTTCTATTTTAGGAGAAAGACCCATGTCTTATTTGTGTAGTCACCTATGAAGGTCAATACATAGTGGCTGCCACCAATTGATGGTGTTTGCATTGTTCCACATAAATCTGAGTGGACAATCTCTAAAGGTTCCTTTTCCCTCACTGACTTTCCTGCTAGAAATGTCTCTCTATTGCTTGCCCAAGATACATCCTTAAAATATGCTATTTGGTTTTTCTATGAGTGGTAGACCCTTCACCATGCCTTTCCTATGCAGCAGTTTCAAACCTCCAAAGTTTAGATGTCCAAAACTCAAGCGCCATAACCAGTTTTTGTCTTTTACCTCTACTTGAATGTTTCCTTGTGTGACAGCTACCCCTTTTCTTTCATTTTCTTGTGAGTTCATAGATAGTTGTGCTTGTGCACCTTCTTTCTGCAAATCTCATATTATTTTCAGGGAAAACATTCTATTGTCTGTCATCTGAACCTTTGCAATCAATTGTCTTCTTAGAGGCCTATCCAAAATTGTACAGACATGATTTTTTAAGAAGACATTGTAACCTTTTTGCATGAGCTGTCCAATGCTCATGAGATTATGTTTCAGACCCGAGACAAAGTAAACATCAAAGATGTATTTTTTCTCCCCCTTCTTTGTTAAGATATTAAATCTACCTTTTCCCATGACATAGACTTTGCTATCAGTCCCTAATGTCACTTCAGATTTCACACTTTCATCTAGATTAGAAAACATTTCTATGTTTCCTGACATGTGATTGCTACACCTTGAATCTAGATACCATATATCACTCTGTTTTTCTTGTCCTACGTTACAAGCTAAAAACATGCTATCTTCGTTCTAATTTTCTCTTGTGAAATTTACACTTGGTTTGTTACTAATATCATATTGCTTCTTTCTACATTCATTTGCATAATGACCATACTTCTTACAGTAATGACATTGAACTTGAGATTTGTAATACCTCTGACCTTGTGCTTGATTTTGGCTTGGGCCTTGACTTGGATTTTGATTACTCCCTCTTACATTTGAGCTTGAAGGGCTGCTTGTTCCACCTCTATGTGGGCTTCTTCCTCTTCCTCTAGCATATGATCTTCCTCTGCCTCGACCTTGACCAAATGATACTTGTGTCTTGAAGGCATGCTCCCATGAGGAGCTTGTTGCTTTATTTAGTCTAAGTTCATGAGAAATTAGTGATGCATTAAGCTCATCCAATGTGAACTGTGAGAGATCCTTTGTCTCTTCTATGGCCACAACAATGGCCTCAAACCTTGCTGGCACATTTCTCAAAACTTTCTCAACTATTCTTCTTTCCTCAAGTGTCTCACCATGAGCCCTGATTTGAGTAACCAGCCCACTTACATGTGTAAAGAATGAGTCTATATTATTAGACTCTTTCATACAAAGTGTTTCAAAATCTCTTCTCAACATTTGCAGCTTTGCTGTCTTGACTTTTGCCATGCCTTGGTACGCTGTCTCGAGGATGTCCCATGCTTGCTTGGACTTCGTTGCTTCTGCAACCCTTGGGAAAATCCTTTCATGAATTGCTTGAAAAATATAAAACAAGGCTTTTGAATCCTTCTTCCTATTGTCCCTTAACACATCTCTTCCTTGTTGAGATAAGGCATTGTATACTGCTGCCTCTATTCTTTCTTGAAAACCATTCTCCACCAAATCCCAAATGTCTTGAGCAGAAAACAAGGCCTTCATTGTAATAGCCCAATAATCATACTTTCTGCCATTAAACTGAGGTATTTGAGGGTTAGTCAATTTTGTGCTTGATGTTGCCATTTCTAAGCGTAAAAACAAACTTTCTACCTACTAGTAAATATGCTAAAAAAACAATGCGCGCTCAAAAACAATTTTTATAAAACACTTGCTTTTACACTAACAGAGTTTAACCTACTCTGATACCATGTTATAAATATTTCGCGAATTTAATTTTCGTTTTCGCAGACGGAAGAGGCAGAGAGTTAACCATTTCGCGAAACTAGGTTTGCGCACCGCAAAGTCAATTTCACGAAGCTACCTTCGCACAACGTGAGACTATTTCCTAGTCTTGAATCTCGCGCACCGCAGAACTATTCTAGAGACTTAATGAATACTCGCAGGAAATATATCACGATAGGTTTTGGAGCAACACACTAAAACTTATGTTAGCTCGAAAGCCCAGTTTACAAAAAAATCGATCCCAGTTATGCAAAGAGTTGTTATTTAATAAATTTCAACGCTAGCCCTACTTTGAATATGACGGATTCCTGTAACAGCGGAATGGCCACAAGAACACCATAAAATAATACAACTTACAATTGGGCACAGCAGACGGAACATTTCTCCGGAAATGTTGCGATGGCTTTCTTAATGGAGTCCCAGATTCTTGGCATGCATTCAGCTACAATGCTAAAATATTAGTTCGCGCTTACTTTCCTTCGACCATTTTTTGCTTTCTAAATTTCATTATGACAAGTTCCACGACTAAAAGAAAATTGTTTAACCAAGAAACTTTAATAAATTATTCAGTTCGAGGATTCGAAGTGGAAACTTGGCTTTTCTTGCTCTGAACGCGGAGTATGACGGTGGGTGACAACACATCTCACTGGCTCTGCATTATACTTATGCAGAATACATTATTCAAAACCATTATCGTTGCCTAACAGCACTACCGAAAAATAATAATATTACCGTTTCATACCTTCTATTGTACATTGATCGACATCCCTCTAATACTTTAATATCAACTATTCTATTTTGGTTATGTTTCGTCCACACGACCACTTCCACTATTTTGGTTATTTGTTTGACAGCATCTCAAAGTTTTCTCCTTTTTCCTTTTAATTTTTCGTTAAGCACCAAAGCCGACAACCTACACAGGAACCGCACTCACGCACATGACATGGGTATCTTATTTGTACCCAGCCTTCAATTCCTACAAGGAAAAGGGAAGATCCAATTCCAAATATATATAATATTTAGCAAATATTTAATAATTTTAATAATAAATTATATAACTTTTTACTAAATATTCAGCGATATTCTATATCTATAATTTTTCAAATTAAAATAGTGTTTATACTATTATATATCGACATAATATCTGAATCTTAAAAATTATTTTGAAAAATATTGTTAGCATGTTCATATATAGAAATAAGGAAAAGGCTTTGAGAGCATATATATTTATCAAACTATATTTGGATTTTTTTATTTTTTTAATATAAATACGGAATGATTATATATTTTAAATTAATATAATTAATGCAAGGGGCAAAGCATTTTTTTCTAAAGTTATTTATGTAATTTAACTTTAAAAAATTTGTGGGACATTTTATCGTAGAGGTAGTGATTGAATCAAATAGATTAAAATAGTGAGGTAACTTTGTATACACATATAAGAGTGTAAAAGCACACCGTCATCTTCTTCTTTTTTCAACTGACAAAACGTTCTCATAGTCACTGAATGTGTGGTTCAGTAAAAAAAAATTAAAATGTTAAAGTAATTTTATATACACATATAAGAGTGTAAAAGCACATCAAACCAAAAAACGTTGAAGAGTGACTGATAGGGTTTTTGTTGAAGAAATCCTCATGTGAAGGTAAGTAGTTCAAATAAAAAATATCTAGGTGCTTGAAGAGTCGTTGTGATATAAACACAATAAGATCACACTTGATTTTAATGGCTTTCTATTAAGGCATTTATTTTATGAAAAAAAAAGACCATATTAAAAATTGATATGTCCTAGTTTATATGAGCGATTTTAACTACTTGAATTCTAATTAAACCACTATATATTTCTATTTTATATGCTAACTCATTTATCATAGATGTGTTGGATTTGTTGTTTCACTAAAACCCACACACATTGGTAAATCTCCAAAAAAAAATACCATTACTTTTAGTGAGCAATTACAAAAGTTATTGAAGTTACTCCAAGAGACCTCCCCTCTCATGTGACTCGAGGGAATCAAACTTGCACCAAGATTTTGATACCATGTTGGTGTTTTCCATTACACAAAAATTCGCAGGCATTAGTAAACTTCCAAACCATTTCCTTTACCTTGAGTGGGAAACTACTCCCATGTTCCGAGGGTGGGAATTAGTCCACATGATCAATTCCCAAAGATGTGGTGGCTGGTCGAACAATTTGAAGAACTTCATATGCTCAACTATACTAGAAGTTGAATTGCTTCTACTCCAAGGAAAGATTATTGACATTTCACAAATTTAGTTTGTGCTTAAAGTGAAAGGAACTATGCTTGATGTTTAAATGAGACTTATCTTCCAGAATTGGATATAATGCTCTATATTGGTGATTTATGCAATATATTTTCCATCCATACCTCTATCCAATGCTCTATCCCACTTATACATATGCTATAGATGATAAATATTCTCATAGGTGAGAGATTGACATTATTCTACTAGATGTTCATGTCAGCCTCTATGTTGTGATAATGGGAAAGATGAGAGCATATCTCATAATGTGATTTCAATTTTGTCAAAAAATATTCCACAATATTTTTAAAATAATCACGAGATTATGAGATATAGATAAATTCATCGTGATAAAATTATTTATGTGCTATTTTCGTTTTGCAAGAAATGGATGCACAAATTATTAGGACATTGGTCATTATATTATTTAGTTTTTGTTAAACATATTTCACTTTAGTTTAATGAAAATAACATATTACTATAATTGTTAGCTTCATCTTTCTATTGCTAGGTAGTTACTTAGTCAATAGTTGTGGTAGTGTAGTGCATTCAATGCACAAGTAGTATTTTGCAATAATGTCTTAGACCATATAAAACAAGTATCGAATCAAGTTAGACAAGTATTCTCTATGTAACCGGTTTTTGGTGTAGTGTCGAAAATTTGTATCTTAATGTCAAAAGAGCTCCATTTGATTTTCGATCATGATAGCTTTATGTTTGTTCACTCTTCCTCTTAAAATTATGAAGTGGTATCACAATGATAGCTTTATCCATCAATATGAAAGGAGCCTCTAAAAAAGGAGGTATTGCTATTATGTTTGTTTGGAGAAAATCCATTGATACTACAAGTTAACAGTTAAGGCACAGTAGCTACCATTGATCCTTTTTTATAGGGGCCTCCATTTTTGTTGTAATCATTGACAAAGTGATGCCATGAGAGGATTTGCAACCAAGATTTGCAAAGGAGAAGACAGAGAGGGGCCGCCAAAGCCATAAGTTTCCCTTAGTGATTTTGATGGGAAAGGACTCCCACGCTAGTATTTCTCTAACATGCCTTGGATCAAGAGACCCAAGAGAGAGTTGTAGCTCAATCTCACCATCAAATATACTCACATTGAGATTTGTTTATGAAGCTGTCATTGTAAATATTATTCAAAGACTTATAGGGATAAACCATAAACACCCCAAGGTTTCTTTATATATTTTAGAGCCATCATTATAAGCTAGCTCCACTCACACCAATGTTTTAACAACTCTACTAGGATTTAAGTGAGTTGAAAATCTTAGAGAAGCCCCTGAATCAATAGTAAGGAGGATTTATTAGAGAAGTCAATCATATCTTCAATTATTAATCAGAACACATAGGGTTCCATATTAAATGGTGTAAATTATGCAATCTGGGAAATTGAGATCAATATATTTTTGATAAATTGATGTTGTTGGGAAGTAATAGTCACAAAATACGAAGCAAATAAAGTTGCAAACATAGCAATAATGAAAAATTCCCCTCAAAGTTCTTCAGTAGAGAGAAAAAGAATGGACTAAAGAGCATTATGGAATCTACATAGTGGAGTTGAAGAAACCATATTCCCTAAGATTGTAGCATCAACCAATGCTCATCAAGCTTGGGAAATATTTGAAAAAGCATATCAAGGAACAAGAAAAGTCAAGAATGTAAAGATCCAAGTCCTTGGGAAGGAGCTCGAACCTTTTCAGATGAAACATAGTAATGTAGTAGATACGTTTATGATTCAAGTCGTGGATGTAGAAAATGAACGTAAAACTCATGCAGAGGATGTCACCGATCAAAAGGTGGTTGAGAAAAATCTCAGATGCCTGTCATATTCATTTGAAATGATTGTGATAGATGTAAAATAAAGTAAAGATATGGTATAGTTTTCAATTGAAGAATCACATAATCAATGTTAAATCATCAGACAAGAATTAAAGGTAGAAATTACTCATTAGAAATTCCTTTAAAAATCCAACGACAATTAGTAGAGGAAGAGGTAGAGGAAACCAAAGTAGAGGAAGAAGATATATTGATAACATAAAAAGTTCATCAAGTCAACATGAATAGACATGGGATTATCCTTAGAATGAAAGAGGAAGAGGAATAAAAACAGAGGAAATGGAAGGATGGAAAAGTCAAATACAATGTTATTATTGTAATAAGTACATTTTGAATGTGAATGTAAGAGGAAACTATACGATTTAAAAGAAGGCAGTGCAAATGCTTCAAGGAATAATGAAGATACAACATATTACATGTTACTTTATGGTTTGATAGCATAGTAAAACACCAATGAAGATATTTAGTTACGAAACAATGGATACAATAACCATATGGCATGTAATAAAAGATTTATTTCAAGTTTTCCTGAAATAGTTAAATTTCATATTATTTTCGGTGATGATTATCTTGCTAATACCTTACGAAAACATATTTTTATTGTTGTAAATAAGATTAATGAAATGAAGGACATTCATGATGTCTATTATATACACTTTCTGAAACAAAATGTATTAAGTGAAGCAAAAATGACTAAAAATGTTCTAAAAGTTAAGTTTAAATTTCCGACCTATGCATTTCTTGAAAATCCACCTAGTGAAACTCCACAGCAATGATCCAAATGGCCAAAAAATGGATATTTCCTCTAATCATAATAAATATCAAGCGATCATAATCATATGCCTAATTTGTAACAAGTTCTGATGAAACTTGTCTATGGTGTCTTAGATATGGCCATTTAGCTTTTAATAATCTTGATCTTTTGCAAAGGAAATCTATGGTCATAGGTCTAATTGTTATAGATGTCCATCATGTTCCATGTGAATTTTGTATCATTTCGAAACAACATTTTTTTTTGTTCTAAATGATGCTAGCTATAAAGCTTAAATTCCAATTTAGTTGGTACACATACACATTTGCGGTTTAATGAAAACCTAGCAATAGGAGGAAGTTTCTACTTCCTAACTATTATTGATGATTTCAATAGAATGAAAAGGGTCTTATTTATCAAAAACTTATGATAGATATGAAAAATTCAAGCAATTCAAAGCCATTGTAGAGAAGCAAAGTGATAAAAAAATTAAACTCTTGAGATCATATGGAGGAGGTGAATATGGCACTAGAGAATTTGTAGCATATTGCATCATTGAAGGTATGAAAAGGAAATTTACATCAAGGTACACTCCCCAAAAAAATTAGGTAGAAGAAATGGAAAAATAGACCATCATGAATATGTCTAGAAGCAAGTTGAAGGTAAATAGCTTTCCAAATGAGTATTGGGAAGGAGCTCTCGCATGTAGAATTTTTGAATATATCGTCAACCAAAAGTATCAAAGGAAGAGTTCCCTTAGAAGCTTGGAGTGGTATTAAGACAAGGGTATCACAAATGAGAATATTTTGTTGTGTAGCCCATGCACATGTTCTTGAATAAATGAGAATTAAATTGGGTGAGAAAAGTGAAAAATGCATATTTTTTGGTTATATTTAAGAATCTAAGGCTTATAAATTATACAATTCTGTCATCAAGGAAGAAATTATTTCAAGGGATTCTGTTTTTTTTTAAATCAAGCATGGAATTATCAAGATAATAGAACAAATATAAATCAATTTTATCTGCATCCCCATAAAACAAGAGAACCAACATAAGTGGAACAACGAAGAAAAATACTTCTTGAGAAGGTTTGATATTTTTACTTCTGCAAAAAACTACAATCTATCAATCTTTATGACAACTGAAGCACTTCGTGCCTCACAAGGGTGAAAATGGTATTCATGATGAAATATATTTTCTTGGTGCATTCTTTGATCCTAATTTTGTTGTTGGGTTCCTTTATTGCTATTGTTTTCCAATTTCAACTGAGAGGTTTTCTGCTTTAGTTCACTTCTTAAAAAAACCACTTCAACTTTGAAACCTCCACGTTGATTTTATTTTTCTTTAGACCACTTCCTCATTCCCTCTTCAACTCTCCTTCCTTCTTCATTTTTGGTTTTCAATTTGGAAAAATATTCTTTAAAATATTAATATGTTTCCTCAAATATTTGAAGGAGATTCTTCAGATCTATGTTTTCCATTTAGAGCCTTTATATTTTCGCCAATGTTGAGTTTTAATTAACTTGATCATCAACGAATTTCTCCTCTTGACTGTCAACTACTTGTATACTATGAGAAAATATCTCATTCAACTGGTCACTTTCCTTCAGAGGGGCCTTTCTCTTCTACTTGTTTTCCTTCTCATTTCCTCCACCATTGCTATTAGTTTATTCTTCATTCAAATCTTCCAACATATCCCAAATCACCTCTTTAGACTTGAGATCCATGACTTTCTCAGGGTCTAGATTGTGAAGATTGTCATGAATTGCGCACTTGTCCTAGGCATCCCATTGATAAACTTGTTTTGAAGGAAGTTATTTTCCATAAGAATTTATTACTTCCTTCCAAACTTGATATCCACAAGTAGATATTTTATATTCTACCTTTTCTCTCCATTATTTAAAGTTTATGGCATTGAGCAGTGGAGAACTCAGATGATACATGATTCATCCAAATCTAGCTTCCAACGATTAATCTACAACAAAAGGAAATTGCTCTGATACCATTTGTTGGAAACTTTTTTATACTGATAACAGAGTGGGGTGAATGAGTGTAACATTTATTGAATCATAAAAACCAAATTTTCCCAAATAATTAATGAAACAACTAAACACATGGATACCTAGTAGCATAGTAGATAAACTACAAATATAAACATGCATGCACCTTCAAAGATTTAGAGCATAAGAAACAGCACAAATGGGCACCATGGATTTTAGGTAGAAACCCTCAAGGGGAATAAAACCACCCTACTACTTTTCTTCTCTCTTCTTTTATTATTTAGAAATATCTTTTACATTGTTTAGTTGACCCCTACTAGCTAGGAAGCCCCAACTCCTTGTACATCTATTTCCTAGCCACCATCCTCTAAGAATCCCCAACTCCCTATCTTAATAAGAAACCACATATTGGAGGCCCCAATCTCGTCAATCTCAACTCGCTATCCACTACCAATTAGGAAGCCTCAACTCACTATATTAAAAAGCCACCACATTCCAGAGCCCTTGATCTCCTTAATATCAAATCAATGGCCACGACAAACTAGGAAGCCCCAACTCCCTATATTAGCAAGCCACCACTTTCTGTAGGCCCCAAGCTTCTCAAACAACATGGACCATGATTTCTTTAATTTTCATACTTGGTCCTATTCTACAACAATAACATGATAATGAACTTCTCGTAATTAACACAATCAATAACACCAAACACTTGCACAACCATACTCTAAGGGAAGCAGTAGAAACTGTCACTCGGCTATACAATACAAGCATCAATTCTAATGTAATACAAGCCAAGATACATGGAATATGAAGTGATTTGCTAATCTTCTGCAAAATTAACCCCATATCGAATCACTGGTACATGCATATCATTTATCTTCATTATGCTTAGTATCTAAAACAAGTTTTGACCATGCCATGATATATTTATACTAATTTTGTCATCATCAAATTATATCAAATCAACACACCAATTACACACCATTTCTGTTGATGATCATATCAAATAGGGTCTTATCAACATTTCACTCTTTGGACTAAATACCATGGCAATGCTCATGGCTTTTCCTTTCTCAACCTTTGAGCAGTGTCATGACTGCATAACAATAAGACGAATTAGATTTCCAAGGTCAGGATAAAGCACGCATACACAATTATGCTAGTGCCATGCATATGAATACACAATCCTATGTATTTTGTTGTCAATCATCAATATTTTCTTCTTCTTTCTCCTAGATCTACAACCACTGCATAAAAACTGCTACAAGAATCTTATCAAAGAACTGTAACACCATCCTAACCATCTGCAACATCATATAACCACTTGCAACCACGATTCACCAACAATCAAGCCAAACAAATCTACCAAACAACTCCATTCTTAACTTGTCAACAAAAGCACACTAATCCCTCAAAACCTACATGAAACAATCCAAACCATAACATATGAAGGTTGACATCAATGCGAACCAAATAATATTGTTAGCAACATGATTTCCTCTCATGGGTTAGTTGGAAAATATTATCCTTTTTTCCTTCCATAGATACATGTTTCACATCCATTATTTTATCTCTCAATAGTTGGAAAACATTTTACCACATATCGATACTTAATCTTGAGGAAGCTCTATATTTTTAAGTGACAAAACAAAAGGTGACATAATCCCAATCCATAAATTTTGGAGTTGATATACAATATCATGCGTTGTAGAGAAAATTTCCTTTCAATTCTTAGTATCTTTTGATCCCCATATCCTGACATTGTTATTTCCAGGTTATCCTCTTCCAAATTTTCCTTTTAGAAACCATTTTTTATTTCATTGATGTCAAATGAAGGCATCCATGTGATTTTCGTATGGTGTTTACAAGTTTTGTAATTCTTGGTACTTCCCAACTTATTTGAATTACTGGAAAGATAATCATTTGGAATTGCATGAATTTGGCTCATTCACTTCAATGTAAGGTGAAATTGTTCAAGTGAACACCAACAATCATAGAAGTCCAAGATACCTCTTGGTATATGAAAGCAAGTGTCACACCAAATGTATTCGTATATGTGTGTATTGTGAGGAATGTGCATATCACGTTTATCTAATTTGTCTATTTTTAGTGAGTTAATTCAACAATGGTATCACTATATTTTATACTTTCCCTATTGAATAGCTTCAGCCACTATTTTTGTGGCCTCTATGTGAGTCCCCCAAAGTCCCCTTTCTCTAAATGTTATTCATTTTTTACCTTCCATTTTCGCTCTTTTTCTATTCCATCTACTAGCACATCTAAGAGGTGGACTTGTTAGATCTCTACCGAGGTGTTACACTGGAACTCTGTGTGTGTGGGTCATATTCTCTCTTATTTGGTTGAGGTTTTTATTGGGCCAGTTAATTGTTCCTAAAAAGGACCAACTAATCTACTACACATTAATATATCAATATGATGTTCCATTATCTTATTTCAAGGCTATCAACATTGTTTGTGGAAGAGGAATGAAATTATGACTAGTTTCTAAGGTCTTATGGAAAAGAAAGACTACAATATTAAAGGAATTAGTTGAAAATGCAATCTTCAACTATTGCAAACTACTCAAATTGTTAACTTCTACAGATCTCTGAAGGAAACATTAAAATGAAACCTATTGAACAACAAGTTGTTTCTTAGGGAACAACTACTACAGAGTGAAAAGATAACATTGCACAATCATACCAACTGACATCAATTGATCAAATGAAATAAAAATATATGATAACTCTATAGGAAATTATAGAAAAACTACTTTTGCTTAATGACTTAACCACAACAAATCTATCATTATAACAATTCCAATGAATCTAATTCAAGATAGAGCATTTAATTTAATGAAGAAACAACGAAAAATTAAAACCATTTCACAGATGGAAATAGATAGAAGAGAGAAATCAAACGTTATTTTTAGTGATACAAAATAAGAAAATGTTGTCCCAAGACTAGGCCCAAATCCAGAATTAAACTGGCTTTGAGGAAAATAAATGCAGTAGACTAAGTTTGAATAATAGATACTTCCATTCAAATTGCAGAGGAACTAGTTACAAAATAATCACAATTCAGAGTTTGTATCCAAAAAATAATATTACAAATTGAAAAACGTTTTTCGAGGTTCAACACCAGTTTATATATCATAACAATAGAGGATAAATACCAGAGAAAAGAGTTATCCTAAGAATCTGAAGATTCTCGGGATTTCTCTTTTAAGTTGCAATGATTACGAGAAACCAGGTTGGGAAGTCATCCTCAACTAACTTGTTCGAAAGAAGGTGTAACAGTTTTAGGCGTGTGCAGTATTCTCTAACCATTGCAGGAAACAACAACTAGTATCATTGAGCCAATAGATTCATGTCAATATCAACAATTTGTTGTTAGAAATAATGTTTTATTACTCAAATTCATTTAGAAAATACTGAGATAATAAATATGTATAAAATACTACTAAAGTCCCTATTCTTCTCATTAACATGATTTAAATTCACAAAATCCTTTAGAAAATGACAAGAAAAATAAGGAATAAGGCAATGAAAATATGACAAATATAGGGCCCAACATGACCCCCCAACTAACCTTTTTGCATGACCTCATGCAAAAAAATGGTTAACATGTAGGACAGTCAAGGAATAATACTCATAAGCTTCTTCTCCTCTATTCCTGAACCCATTTACTTCTTGGATCTCTTCAAAAGATACCAACTTATCTTCTTCTCATAAGTTATGGTCAAATTTATAAAATGATTGGGAACGCCAGATCATGTGGCACCAATATCTATATCCTAACCAGTGACTACCTCTTTCCAGTATCAGGTAAACATAATCTTCTATTCTAGCGATATCATACAGAAAGTTATGATAATAAAAAGGTTCTCTCCTTTTCACTTTGTTTTGTGATGCCTCCCATATTTCCTTGGCTCCTTGAAGGGCCTACCCTTTGATATCTTTGAGATATTCCATGCTCCAGTGAAAGACATCATAGTGGGTTTATATAAGTGCAGTGTAAACACTAGGTTTATGTATTAAAATTCTATGATGAATCTATTTCAAAAATAGGTTTTGGGGTTCCCCTCTAACCCAAATTTCAAGGCTATGTTCTCGTCTCTAGAAAGTATTATTGGGTGCAGGAATTACACATAAGTAAACTCCTCAACACTTAAATTGTCAACTCGGGGAATTCGTAAACTTAGAGACGAAGCACAGGCAATTCCAGAGATGATATGAATGTTTCTAATATCAATTCCTACTTTCTTTAAAGGATCAATTGCAAAATCAAACTATAGAGAAAAAGGCAACTTGAACCATCAAAATAATATAAGGCTAGAAAAAGAAGAAATGTACTTGCAAAAGAGATTTAGAAATAAAAGGAGGCAATTACACTAGCTGACTATTGGCTAACCACTGAGAACATGTTTTCTTTAGCAAAGACACCTTAGTAGTCTTCAACATATGGGCCCTTCAAACTTGCTTATGTAAAGATTTCATTATCATAAGAATCGATCTTGTACTAGTGCAGTATGCTTGCAACTTGAACCATCAAAATAATCTAAGGCTGGAACAAGAAGAAATGTACTTGCAAAAGAGATTCAGAAATAAAAGGAGGCAATTACTCTAGTTGACTATTGGTTAACTACTGAGAATGTGTTTTCTTTAGCAAAGACAACTTAGCAGTCTTCAACAGATGGGCCCTTAAAACTTGCTTATGTAAAGATGTCCTTATCGCAAGAATCAATCTTGAACTAGTGCAGGAACAGTGAGTTATGGAGAAGGTGTAAAATGATGTATGTACTAAAATTTCTTTTCTTCATGCAAGAGATTGAACTTTCTCAAGTCCAGAGAACTTAGATCTAGTAACAAGAAACTGGTTCTTGTACCTGGTCAGAGCTTATTACACTTTAACTTTTAATTCTTGAAATCAATGCTTACTTATTGCAAGTGTTATGAAGCCAAATTGCATACCAAAAAGATGAATGTTTATGAGTTTATCAAGGTGCAGAAATAGAGAAACAATCTTTATAATTTATCCTATCATGAAATATTAATGAAAGCAATAAAGTTGTTAGAAGTAAAATAAAAAGGCTTGCTACATCACACTATCTAGAACTGGTGCAGGAACAGTTCTTCTGCTCAGACCAGGTGGGGGAAACCAAACAAAACGTGCAGAAAGTGAATAGCACATCAACGTGCACTAGTGCAGGTAATTTCTCTTGCTCGAATCAAGAGGGGAAAACCAAACCAAACGTGCAGAAATTGAATAGCCCACAAATGTGCACTGGTGCAGGTAATTTCTCCTGCTCGAACCAGGTGGGGAAAACCAAACCAAATGTGCAAAAAGTGAATAACACACCAATGTGCACTAGTGCAGCTAATTTATCTTACTCGAACCAGGCAGAGAAAACCAATTGAAAATCAAATGTAGAAAAGGAAATTTAACTACCTCACGTTGCAGATCTGCTTTCACTCAGACAAAAATTCAAATGTTGTAAATTAAATCACACTTGGCAGTTCAAAAACATAACTTACAAGAACAAAAAAGATGGAGAATGTGCTGGGTTGGATGGGACCTAGCCAACCAGTGCACTTCCCTTTCAAATGGAAACGCTACTCAGTACTGCATCAATTCATCAGTTGTTAAACATAAAAATAAGATTCATGAAACGTAAGGCAAAGCTCCCTTTCTTATTAAATCATCAAGGGGAATACATGCGTGATTACATATCCAACCCAGACTCGGGTGATAACAAAAGACAAGCCTATTACCACCTTCCTAGTTCTACCTCTGTTCTATACAACTCTATCAACCATTAAGCATTTCGTCCTCTTTACATTTCTCCTTATATAGATCCTTGGTCGAAGGCCAAAACGATCATTTAACGCGTTACATGGCCGATTGCAGAATATGCTTTTGTTACAACAAATTGCATAACCGATTGCAAAATAAGCTTTCAACCTTCAAAATTACACATTTTAACATAACAGGCCATGGCTATCTCTAGTTGTTCGTTCCTCCTAAGTCCGATCTCAGTTACTTTAGATTTCCTTGTTGTCATAACTGGGACTCGGCTGCCTTGAGATATGTTTCGTTGTTGTGGCTAAGGCAGTGAAAAATTACGCGGCAATCAAAGAGATCCGGATTTGCTGCCAAGATTCGCGGTGCTAGCACTGGTGCGATATCCAATCTACACTAATATCAGTGGTGAAGGTGAGAATTTAGCTATTAAATAACATAGGAGGTATCGATAAGTTACGAAGGTAATTATAAGCAAGAAATCATGTAGTATAATTAATAAATGCTAAAATAAGTTAGAAAATGTAAAATATGAAGTTAATGCAGAATGTGTCATCGTTCTTGCACTAGCGCAAGATGAGGGTGCATAAGATAGGTAAAACAGGGGTAAATGGTTATGATTTGGGAGGGGAAAAATGGTAAAAAAGGGTGCAAATTAGGGGACTAACATCCTCCCATCCATAAACTATTGTGTGTCCTCACACAACTGTTTACCTCTGCAAAAAAACTTCAAAACTCCAACTCAATCCTGCTTTGGCACGTTGTCCTCAAGCTGCACTGTTTTAGCCTTCTTCTTCTTGACGTGCCTTAACTTCTGTGCTACATTTTTCAACCACCTGAAATAGCGTCCAGCCTGATATTTCCAAACTCTGACCTCGCTTTTCTTTTGTTTGAGCTCTACCATCAATTCTCCTCTGCTTTGTTCTTTCTCCTCCTTTGCTTCGGCCACAAGTTGCTCCAAGTTTTTCACTTGGAGCTCTAACTCAGCTATTTGAGTAGCAAGATTCACCAATTCTTTTCCTCCCTTTGTCTCAGCAAGGGCTGTAACTTTCTCAAGGATTTCCATATCTGCCATGGTCATATTAGGGAATTCTTCTTCCTGTGGTCCATCTTTTTCTAGGTCTCCTTCCTTCTGCTCTTCTTCCTCTGGTTCCTCTTCATCTGGCTCCTCTTCATCTGGTTCCTCTTCATCCAGTTTTTCCTTTTCTTTTTCAGGTTCTTCTACCTCTTCTTCTTCTTTTGGTTCTTCTTCCTCTGGTTCTTCTTCCTCTGATTATTCTTCTTCTGTGGGTTTTGTCTCTTCTTTTTCGGGTTCCGCTTTTTCTTCTTCGGGTTCTTCATAATCTGGATCCTGTCATCCTCTCTCTTCTTCTAGTTCCTCTTCATCCAGTTCTTCTTCTCCTACGTCTTGTTTTTCTTCAGCTCCTCCTTCTATTTCTGGTTCTTCCTCTCGGGCTGGTGCTTCTTCTTGTACTGGTGTAGGATGAGGTTCCACACCCTTTGGGGGCTGTGGTTCTTCACCTGCATCAGAGATTTTACTCTTCTTATTGGGCCTTTTGATAAAATTTGCCAACAGAGTATTGTCCCCGACTTCTGCAATCTTCGTCGTGTCTACAACAATCGATAGATTGTCGTGCTCAGAGGCCTGTGCCTGTGTAGAAGAGGTTTCTTCAGCGGGTGCGCCAACTGTTTCCTTAGTGGAATACGAGGCCTTCTCTTCTATCTATTTCTCTGACTGCTTCCTTTTCGCACTAGTGCAAGAAGGACTTCCCTTTTCGCTATTGCTTGGGCCCTTGCTTGTGCTAGCAAGGGCCTCTGTCTTCTTTTCCTTGGCTGACTCTTCGTGCAGCTATTTCAACAGCTCTTCCCATGACATACCTTCCCTCTTCAGCTATTTTAGGACCAATATTTTGATGAGGCCATGATGGTATAACCTTGTATCAAACTTGTCCTCCCTTCCATCCTGTATGCTTCTAGCCATTTTCTCCAGGCTTTTGAGAAAAAAGTAGGGGAAGTTCATCGTCCAATGAATATGCCGGCCTGCTTCAAAATGTTGCAGTATTCTGAAATGATACACCAAGGTGTGGATGTATCTCCCTGCACAGGTCATGAATTTCTACAAAATAAACAGGAGGTCCTACCACTGACCCAGCAAGGCTTTGCGCGAGACTGCACGTTTCCAGTTCTCCTCTATCTTTTTATCCTCGATGAAACGCTGTCAGCGTTTGCTTTCTAGCTTCTAGTTCTTGAACCATTGTTCTCCTGTATTCTCCAAACCCATTGCTACTGCTAAAAATTTCTTCGTGACTTTAAATTTGAGCAGCCCAATTCTCACTTGGTCATTCTTAAAACTTCTTGCAAATTGTAGGGCGACTTCTCTGTCATACCTGTCAAACTTCTGCAGGAAATGTAGAAATCCCGACTCTCGTAACAGTGCAAGATTGTTGCGATATTCGACAGTTTGCTCAATTTTGCTGAGAGACAGGGGTTCATTTTGGACAGGCGGCATTGTTGCTAGAAGCTATGAACAGTTGAGCTCTGAGATTTTGCATGCAATACCGGGGAATCAGCCTTCATAAATAGAAATCTAACCATTCATCCATCATATCTCTGATTCATTTTCCGTAGATACTTATCATTTCTGGTCAGGCCTAATTAGTACGTGTGATGGCGGTTTAACGGTTAAGTGCAATAATAATTACGGTGAAGGGATGTTTAGGATAAATGGAGGAGTGGGGGAATTATGAGTGAAAGACGTTTCAGATCATGGCGGAGAGGGGTAGATTATATGAAAGCAACGATTAACACATTTTTTCATTTCTTCATAATTAAAAAAAGAAATTTAGCATCCATTAAAAAAACATGATGATTTCTACTTAAAAAAATTTGTACTTCTAATTAATTTCCTCCTAGGTAGTATAATATCATCAATACTTGTCGATGACATGAAAATACTTCATATAACTTTCCATAATGACCACTTTCTTATGCCATATGATAACTTGTAATATGTTGCTGACGAGATGCATGCTCGTACTGATCTTGCACAACTTAAATCATATCGTTCTGCTGGTACTTTTCTGATTATCTTATCACATAGGACAACATGCTTACACTAGTTCAAACATAATATTAAGACAGAGAATTAAAGTATAGGTTATATTTCACATGATTTCCTCAATTTTATTCTGAAGTTTTCTTCGCCCTTTCTGATGTTTCAGAACACATTCTTTTGCTCTTTGTATGCAAGATCCTGCAATAAATTCATGAGGGAATAAAGAATTGGGAAAGGGGAATTTTTAGAATGGGAAGGAATTCTATTACAGGGATTCCAGGAAAGTACCAAAAGAGGGAATAAATAGAAATGGGATAGGGAAAGAAATTCAGGGTTAAAGTGGGATTTCTTCAAAGCGGACAGGGTAAATTTAGAGGAATGTGGGAAGGTCAATATTTTGGGATCAAAAAAGAAAACTAAGGGAGTATTACAAAATTGGAATAAGAAAGGCAGAAAATTTTCTAGAAAGTCTACCTACGCTGGTGCAACAAAAATAGCTGCAGCGAAAATTAAGCATTACTTGAATAAAAAAATATCCATGCTAATTACCCCAATTGTATAAAGGTTGGTTCTACTGAACCTGCTTCTACTTGGTGGTAGCTTAGCACATCTAAAGATCAAGCAAAATTTTCTTTTTATTAGAAATTTTTGATCTAGCTGCCAGCAAGCTCATTTTCAGGTTGATCCTTCTCCAATCATGTCAGCAAACTGATTTTCATAATTACAGGAAAATATTTTTTCTTTACTTTTTTTCTATTTTTATACGATTTTTTGTTTTTATTTTTGAGAAGAAGAAGAATTCATGTTTCCAAAAGGCTGGTATTGCCATTCTCCACTACCATCCCAAGTTGTTGTTGGACTTGCTGTGTAAAATATTTCTTGGTAAGTGGCTGAAAGTACTTCGTTAGCCTATGTCCATTTACCAAGAATACTAAATTTTGTCCATCAATAGTTTAAACTTCAATTGCTCCATTCTCGAATTCTCAGATCACTTCATAAGGTACCATCCACCGTGTATGGAATTTCCCTTTAAAAATTTTAAATCTAGAATCATAAAGGAGCACCTAATCACTTGGTTGGAACTGCTTTTTCTGAATAAACTTGTCATGCCATTTCTTACGTTGCTACTGAATTATTATGTTCTTCTCAACAGCATCCCTTCGAAATTCATCTAGCTCATTTAATTGGAGAAGACAATGTTGTTGTGCCTCAGAGAGATCTAGTCCTATCTGAACTATATTCCTAAAAGTTTTGATCTTGAATTCAATTGGTAATAGAACCTATTTGCCATATACCAGCTCATATGGTGTATGTCCCGTTCTATTTCTCCAAGTGGTTCTGTATGCCCACAAAGCTTCTGGTAATATTTCAGCCCAGTCTTTTCGATGTATATTAACTGTCTTGGTAAGAATGGACTTGATCACTTTGTTTGTAGATTCCACCTGGTCGTTTGCTTGTGGGTGATATGGCGTGGATTTCCTGTGCCAGATCTTGTATTGCTTCATCACTCCCTATATCAGATTAGAAATAAACTACGGACCATTATCATAAACGATTTCTCTAGGCACACCAAATCTAGTAAAGATTTCAGTAAAAAGAAAATCAACAACAACTTTTTCTATAGCAAAAGAAACAGCTTTAGCTTCTACCCATTTTGTAAAAAAATCTATACAAACCAAAATATGCTTTTTACTTAGTGATGTTGGATTTATTGGCCCTGTAAAATCAATAACCCATTTTTAAAATGGCTCAATCACAACTTGAGGGTATAAAGGAATTTCATTGGTTTGATTAAGTTGGCCTATTCGCTAATAGCTATCATAGCGCTTGACATACTGTCTGGCATCCTTAAACAAGGAAGGGCAATAGTAACTAGCCATAATACTTTGTATGCAGTCCGCTTATCAGCGAAGTGGCCTCCACAAGGTTCATCATGAGTAGATTTCAAAATGTCAAACACTTCCCCCTCTCTTACACACCTATGGATAATCAGATCTGGGCCTTTGTAAAAGAGATCTCCTTGAATCTAGGTGTATGCAGCACGTTTCTAAATAATATTCCACTTTTCAGGAGTGGACAACTGGGGTGGTGTTTTCCCAATAATCAAATAATTAGCAATGTCAGCAAACCATGGAGAATCTGTTGAAATAGCAAAAATATGTTCATATGGAAAACCCTCATTAACAGGATTTGTTTCACAAGGATTATATAATCCAGAAAGAAAATCCACTACAACATTAGATTTTCCTGGTCTATCAACAATAGTAACCACCTAGTCACTCTACCACTAGTTAATGGTTTGTTCATCAAATATTTAATCGCGGAATGATCAGTGTGTACAAATACTTCATATCCTGTAATATAGTGTCTAAACTTATTAATTGCAAAAATCACAGCTAAAAACTCTTTCTCTGTAACTGTATAATTTAATTTAGCAAAAGACAATTTTTTACTAATATAATGAATAACATATGATTGCTAATTTTCCTCTTCACCTAGAGCTGCGCCAATAGCTAAATCTGAAGAATCAAAGGAAATATGAAAAGGCAGGGACTAGTTAGGACCTCTCAGAACTGGTGCCTGTACTAACCTTTCCTTCAATGTTTCAAAGGACTATTTGCAAGCTGTAGTCCAAGAAATTCACTATCCTTAGCTAGAAGTCTGAAAAGAGGAGCAACTATCTTAGATGAATTTTCAATGAACCTTCTATAGTAACTAGCATGTCCTAAAAAACCTCTTACTTCCCTTTGAGTTTTGGGTGCAAGTAGATGCAGAATGATTTCAATCTTTGTTGGATCAACCTGGATACCTTTACTAGAAATAAAATGGCCAAGTACCACCCCTACTTTGCACATGAATCTGCATTTCTTGTCACTCAAAGCGAGATGGGATTCCTCGCAACGAAGAAGTACTTTTTCCAAGTTTTCAAGAGCTTCCTGAAAGGAATCACCAAACACGAAAAAGTCATCCATATATTCCACAAATTCCAGATTAGCAAAAATAGCCAAGATTGCCCTTTGAAAGGTAGCCAAGGCATTACATAAGCCAAAGGGAAGCACTCTATAAGAAAATGTACCCCATGGACATGTAACAGTAGTTTTGTCCTGATCTTCGAGTGTAATCTGTATCTGGTTATAACCACTAAAGCCATCCAAAAAAGAGAAGTACTTCTTTCCTGCAAGGGTATCAAGCACCTGGTTAATGAATGGAAGAGGGAAATAATCTTTGAGGGTGGATTTGTTTAATTCTCGATAATCAATACAAATACACCATCTTCCATCTTTCTTAGGTACTAGCACTAATGGAGAGACCCGCTAACTGTCAGAAAGAGGATAGATAAAACTAGCATCCAATAGTTTATGTACTTCTTCTTTCACAATATCTCATAGAGCTGGATTCATTCACCTTTGAGGTTGTCAAACAAGATGGGCTTCTTCTTGAATATAGATATGATGTGTGCAAGTTTCAGGAGGGAAACCCTTCATATCTTCATAACCCCATGCAAAAGGCACTAAGATGGTTTCACAACAAATTCACAAGCTGCTCTCACTGAGATGAGTCCAAATTTGAACTAATATACAAATATTTACCAAGGCTAATCTCAACAAGAGTAGTATCAGGCTCGGGAGTACTCAAGGGAGTGGTCAAATGCAGCGGTACAGAAGAATGGGGATCCTGGTCATCTTGAAAATCTAGGCTAAAAATTTGGCTCAATGGCTCAAAATTAGGCATAGTGTCTAGATTATTTAGGAAGTCTTGAATCTCATCTTCTTGTGAAGACGCAGTATAATGATGGATAAGGGAGATGGGCTGAGTCTCGTCATCACTACTTTGATCCAACCACAAAGTATCTCGAAGGTCCTGAATGGATCTGGCAGGGGGATATAACGTAACTTTCGTCCTAGAGTCTCCATGTGAAATATACACATCACCAGAACGACATCCAATATATGCATCGGCGGTAGTAAGCCATGGTTGAGCCAAGATCAAAGGATGTCCTCCTACTAGGTTCTTTGGCTGAAGCACAACAAAATCAGCAGGATATTCCCAAGAATCTAATGAGATGATCGCATCATCCAATACTCCTTCTGGCTTAATTTTAGATCTATATGCTAATTCAAGCACAGTGGGAGTAGGGCGAAGATGGGTTAACCGAAGTTGATCCATGGTTTGCTTAGTCTTGACATTAATGGCTACCCCCAGGTCTATAAGAACATTACAGACAAGGAGATTACCAATCTAAACTAAGACAACAGGGTTTCCAGGATCAGTATATTTTTCCATAGATACACATCCTGTCATCAACTCTATCGCCCTACCAACAAATTGAATGGTTTGGGTTCCAATTTCTTCCTCCTGGGTTTCTTGAGATAGAGTTCCTTAATAATCTTAGTGCAAATAGGGATCTCTTTGATGGCTTGAAGCAAAGGTATCTTAATGAAAAGATTTTGAAGCTCTGATGCCAAGATAGTCTCAGAAATAGGCTTACTTCTTTCCGTCACTAGCCTCTCTAGGAAGGGAGGCTGGTTGGAAGGAGGTGGCAAGGATTAGAGGGTAAGGGCTACTTGGTGACTGCTTTCGAAGAATGGTTAGGAGATTCCTCTTCTCCTTTCTCTTCAACAATCATTGTGGGTTGGTTCTGATTTTCTAATCTTACAGTCCTTCCCGATCTTAATTGTATATCATGAACCCCAATTGGAATAGCCTAGTACTCAAATGGTAAAGGTGGGTTTGCTACATAAATCATTTGCACTACTTTATTATTGTTAGGAATTAGGCATAGGTTGAGCAGGAAATTGAGGAGGTCGAAAGGTTGGAGGTAGAGGAAATGGTGGATTAGACTGACTCAGAAGTTGCAACATTGAATTTTGTGTATGAGGATATGACTGCATAGGTGGCTGGTTGGAATATGGGGAATGAGTTAGCCCTCTCCAACCTTGCTGCCATGATTGAGAAGGTTTCCCATGCTGATATTGATTTCCATACCGCCATTGCTAATTAGTGTTAGGATAAGAATATGCATGTGAATTATAACCAAAATAGTGTGGAGAAAATTCAGGAGCCATATCTGCACCTACCTGAGGCCAATTTCTTCTTGCTCCCATAACATTCAAGTATTCAGCTTCAAGCTGTCCCCCTGTAAATACAGCTTTAAGTCTTGGTATAGAGGGACATTTTTCTGTGATACGGTCTTCTCCACAAATAGCACACTTATTAGTTTCTTTTAAATTAAGAGGACACTCTTTAGGCAGATGCTTATCTCTAAATTGAGGACAGAAAATAAATAGTGACTCTTGCTCCTTTATAAGTTTTTGCTTAAATTTTAAAGAGTCCAATTGTTTATAAACAACATTCATTATATCAATTTTCATGTTTTCCATTTTATTTTCTAGTCCAATAATCATAGCATCGGTAGATTCAATTTTTCTATTTCTATTTCGAGTTCCTCTACCAAATCTATACTGATTTCTTGAAAATTTCCTGCATAATTCACAAATTTGATCAAAAGTTTGCTGAGAGATATCACCTTGTCCTATCAAATTTAGATTATTTCTAGCATTATCAGTAATTCCACTTAAGAACAAGGTTCTAATAGTGCTAGAATCAATCTTAATTTTCGACCTTTGTAGAATATAAAGAAATATTTCTAAGTAATCTTCAAGAGTTTCATCATCCTCATGTATGATCGTAAAAATTTCATGCTGCATGTTTCGAGTTTTGCAATATTCCTGATATTTAGACAAAAACGCTCTCTTCATCTGTTCCCAAGAGGTTATGGAGTTTCCTCTTAGCCTCATGAACTAGTGCAGGGCTGAGTCCTTGAGGGTAGCAGGAAATAATCTTAACTTCTAAGCGTTAGTTGAATAATCATAACTTCTACGCAAAATATCGAACTCGAATAGAAAAGATTCAGGGTGTTCATGAGTTTTACCATGGAAATGGGGGAGAGATGATGGTGGAATATTCTTCATCTGCACCACAGTATCAGGTTCCACAATTGGAAACACAAAAGTGGATTGTTCTCCACTTACCTGGTCTTGGTTTTCACTAGACTCTTCCACATAATTTTCATGATCTGCCATTGTCTCTTTCTTACTCTTGATAGACTGAACCACACCTCAGTTGTCGTCACCAGAATCCAGGTGGATTGTTCTTGCGTGATGGGTTTTATTGGGCTTCCCGCTCACAGAAGGAGACCCAATATGATAATTTCTTTCAAAATTCTTTTGGCCCTTAGTGGGCTTTGAACCCTTAACTTTCCTAGGCATTCATTTCAGAAAAAGAAAGAAAAACAACAAATAATTTCTAATAAAAAATGCAGTCAAAAATCAATTAACAGCAGTAAAATTCTTTCAAAAGGAAAATCTTTCCCAAACAATACTGAAAGAAAAAAAATTACCTCCATTGTACAATCAGAAAATTCTTACCAAATGAAATCGCCTCCCCGGTAACGATGCCAAAATGTTGGGTGTAGGAATTACGCTTAAGTAAACTCCTCAACACTTAGATTGTCAGCCTAGGGGATTCATAAACTTAGAGACAAAGCACAGGCAATGCCAGAGATGGTATGAATGTTTCCAAAATCAATTCCTACTTTCTTCAAAGGATCAATTGCACAATCAAACTATAGAGAAAAGGGCAACTTGAACCATCAAAATAATCTAAGGCTGGAATAAGAAGAAATGTACTTGAAAAAGAAATTCAGAAATTAAAGGAGGTAATTACTCTAGCTGACTATTGATTAACTACTGAGAATGTCTTTTCTTTAGGAAAGACACCTTAGCTGTCTTCAACAGATGGGCCCTTCAAACCTGCTTATGTAAAGATGTCCTTCTCGCAAGAATTGATCTTACACTAGTGCAGTCTCCTTGCAATAGTGCAGGAACAACGAGTTACGCAAAAGGTGTAAAATAATGTCTGTACAAAAAGTGCTTTTCTTCGTGCAAGAGCTTGAACTTTCTCAAGTCTAGAGCACTCAGATCTAGTAAGAAGAAACTGGTTCTTGTACCCGATCAGAGCTTCTTACACTTTAACTTTTAATTCTTGAAATCAATGCTTAATTACTGCAAGTGTTATGAAGCCAAATTGCATGCCAAAAAGATGAATTTTCTGAGTTTGTGAAGGTGCAGAAATAGAGAAACAATCTTTATAATTTATCCTATCGTGAAATATTAATGAAAGCAAGAAAGTTGTTAGAAGTAAACTAAAAAGGCTTGCTGCATCACACTATCTAGCACTGGTGCAGGAACAATTCTTCTGCTCAGACCAAGTGGGGGAAACCAAACAAAATGTGCAGAAAGTGAATAGCACACCAACGTGCACTGGTGCAGGTAATTTCTCCTACTTGAACCAGGTGGGGAAAACGAAACCAAAAGTGTAGAAAGTGAATAGCACACCAACGTGCATTGGTGCAGGGAATTTCTCCTGCTCGAACTAGGTGGGGAAAACCAAAACAAACATGCAGAAAGTGAATAGCACAGCAACATGCACTGGTGCAAGTAATTTCTCCTACTCGAACTAGGTGGAGAAAACCAATTCAAAATCAGATGTAGAAAAGGAAATTTAACTAATTCACGTTGCAGATCTACTTTCACTCAGATGAAAATTCAAACGCTGTAAATTAAATCACACTTGGCAATGTGAAAACATAAATTACAAGAATAGAAAAGAGGGAGAACGTGCTAGGTTCACTAGGCCCTAGCCAACCAGCACGTTTCCCTTTCAAATGGAAATAATACTCAATACTGTATCAATTCATCAGTTGTTAAACATAAAAATAAGATTCATGAAACATAAGGTGGAGCTCCCTTTGTTATTAAATCATCAAGGCAAATACATGCGTGATTACATATCCAGCCCAGATTCTGGTGATAACAAAAGACAGGCCTGTTACCACCTTCCTGGTTCTATCTATGTTCTATACAGCTCTATCAACCATTAAGAATTTCATCCTATTTACAATTCTCCTTATATAGATCCTTGACCGAAGGCCAAAAGGATCGTTTAACTCATTACATGGCTAATTGTAGAATAAGCTTTCGTTACAAAAATTACATAACCAATTGCAAAATAGGCTTTCGGCCTTCAAAATTAGGCGTTTTAATAGAACAGGTCATGGCTATCTCTAGTTGTTCGTTCCTCCTAAGTCTGATCTCAGCTACTCTAGATTGCCTTGTTGTCATAACTGGGACTCAACTGCCTTCAGATATGTTCTGTTGTTGTGGCTAAGGTGGTGAAAAATTAGGTGGCAATCAAAGAGATCCAGATTTGTTGCCAAGATTCGTGGTGTTGGCACTGGTGCGAGATCCGATCTCACTAAGATCAGCGTCAAGGTGAGCATTTAACTATTAGATAATGTAGGAGGTATTGATAAGCTACGAAAGTAATTATAAGCAAGAAATCATGTAATAAATAATTAAAAAACGCTAAGTTAAGTTAGAAAATGTAAAATATGAAGTTAATGCAAAATATGTCATCATTCTTGCACTATTGCAAGATTAGGGCACATAAGATAGGTAAAACAGGGGTAAATGGTTATTATTTGGGAGGGGAAAAATGGTCAAAAAGGATGCAAATTATGGGACTAACAAGTATGGTAATATTTTTCCCACTTAATTTGGTTTCTAACAAATGATATAAAAGCTTGAAATTGAACGTATTTGATGAATGGGACATGATTTTCTTCTATATGGTCTTCTAAAAATAAGTTATGTATATACATCTCACATAGAAAGCACTTTGTATACTCATTTTGTTTTCTAAAAATGGAAATAAAATCCAGTACATTCCTGAACTCGTATGGTGTTGAGAAATCTAGGGCATTATTAGTTAAGTGATTTCTCTTGATTAGTAACTCCTTGTGAGTATTTTCACCTAATTAGATTAGGATCTTCTCTTTACATTTTCTATTAGTGTTCTTCATCAAACAACTACCAAGGCATAAACATAAATAGATAAGAGATACAAAATGTAGGCTATGAGCCAAGGCCAAAACCTCTCACTCTTTTAGAGGAAAACCCACACAAATTCTTCTTATAGAGATTCCAATTGACGAATACCAATACAAAGACCCTTCAATACCAAGATAAAAGTTCTCTTGACAATCAACCTTCTTCTTCGATTCTCTTCCACTTTGATATTCTTCATATCTAGGCCTTCCAATGTTGTTCTCTGAGATGACTCTGGTTCAGTTAGTCCTGCCATAGAATATAAAATGTTTTGCTTATTTTTAAGTTTTATGGATGACCAATATTATGAATTATTGAAAACAGGTGCTTAATCCTTAACAATTACTAAGCTAAATGAAAGGACTACAATTTGTCTAACTATAGTTAATTGAATTAAAATATATGAATAACAGAATATTGATGAAATATAACTTGCTAAATATTTAGACAAAATATGTGATTGGTTATATCCAAATAATACACGAAAACAATGTTTCCTGTAGAATAAAATATATTTAAATGAATGTGGATTTGTGTTGCAATTAATTGATATAGAGGAGCTTATCATAACAGATAGCCTTATAAATTAGTCCCTAGTTATTGTTGACAAGTTCATAGGGGATTTAAGACTGACCGATACTAAGTATGATCTTACCCAGATCTCTGCATAAAGACTTAAATATATGAAGACATACATAATGAAATCAGCACATATGAAAAACTTACTAGGAGACAAAACTATAGAAGGAAAATTCAGAATCCTTTCATTAACTTGGGAAATCTCCAGATCGGTTACAATTATGTTCTCAAAGCTCATCCAAGGGTTCAACCCTTAATAACTCGAAGGAGGAGTTATTTATAAAAAATTTCTTCTAGATATTTTGAAAACAATAACCCAAAAATAGTACAAAACTATAGGAATTTCGAAACTAGAAAGTGTTGGTGCTATTCTTTATGAATATATTATTGATGTGGTCCCCAAAAAGTGTTACCCAACTGTCCTTCGGTTTTTGTCAAAATTTACTCAATAACTTTACATAAGTAATCACATCGGTCTTCACTTGTAGCAAGATTTACTAATTTCCTGTAAACTTCATCAACCTCAGTGTACTTCTCAAAAGTGGGCTTATTTACAAAAAGATGTTTAATCTCATGCTTAATAGTCAAGTCAAAATCTAAAGCTTCTAATATTTGTTTCCTTGTAATATAACCCTTTATGCCTGCAAAGTTTCTTTATCAGTTTCTATAGTATAAAGATTCTAGCAGTATTCTCCCAAACTCATCAACCTATCATTTGGGGTCACTAATATTGGTAGTCCTTATAAAGATTCTAGTAGTATTCTCCCAAATTGATCATCCTATCATTTGGGGTCACTAATCTTGGAAGTCCTCTCTGATTAAGTAAATTAAACTTAAAATGAAACCTTTGGACAGAAGTCTTCAAGGTTTGGCACTACCAAAATGGTTTCTATTATGTCTAGGATCTCAATCTGCTCCAATTCGACCCTAGTTTTTGAATTAAGAACTTTGATATTATATCTAGCTTCATTTCGTTTGTGTTTAAGAAGTTATTTCACTTCATCAATGGCTACCTAAGATTTGTTTATGAGTTCCTCCTACTCAAAAATGATATGTATGGAGGAACATACTTCAGTTATGGCCTGAATGATATCTACCCAAATGCTTCCCTTGGCTTGGGCCAAGGTTTGAGCCACCAATGACTCTCTCTGCAACACTTTTATTCTTTTGTTCAACCTGTGTGTTTTCTGCATTTCTTCAAGATATAAAGTGTCATTCTTTATCTTTTGAGCTTCTAGATTCTTGAATTCTTATGAAGCGTTTCATTTTCTTGTTTCCAGTGAGTCAGCTCCCGTAAGAGTTTGTTCAAATCCCCTGTTGTTGATGTAGATTCTATTGTGGCTTATGTAAATTCCCCTGCTATCTTGGACACTAAAATGGGAATAACTGTGATGGGAGCTATAGCTAACTGAGTAAATTGCCCTTTTTCCTTATAAAATTTGTTAATTTTCTCCTCCATGGTCTTTATCTATACATTGTACTCAATGATCAATTTGAGCATTTCTTCCTTTTTGTTGTTCACTTTTGGATATCTCCTTGGCCTGGGAGTTCTCTATAGAAGGCAGTTTCAACTGCTTCCTTAATGTTGCAATATTTTCATTTTTATTCTTGATAATATCTTCAGCAGCTTTAACATCAATAGGGTCATATCCGATTTTAATTACTAATTCCTTTAATGACTTGACCCTGTTATCCTTTGCTAAAGATGATATTCTCTCAATCTTCAATTATGACTGCACATTTGACATAGACGTTTTGATTTTTGACAATGCCATAGCAGTATTGGTCATGGTTGAGAAAAACATCTTATCAGACTGTCTGTCCATGTCCATTTGATCAATTAGGTGTATCTGATTAGCATGAAAAGAAAATACAATTTTCTTGTAATCAAAAGAGTGCTTACGAAAAGGTACTTGAGCCTGCAGGAAATCATTTTGCATTCTTCCCTTTTCGTTGTCAAAATCTATCAACAACTTGTGTTGTGAAGTAGAAGTTTGCTTCCAAAAATGTGCATAAACATTTGCTTATAAAGCTTCATTCTTCTGCTTAATTTAAAGGAAATTAGTGAAGAGATTTGGCTCCTCTGTTTCACTTAGTCCTGTAGATTGAGTGATCTCTAACAAATTTTGTGAAGCAAAAGAAGAAGATGGAGTAGTGATTACAGGTTCTTTTGTCCCTATGGAAACTTGTGAATCATCCAAATTGATGATGATATGATCCTTCTGACCATGAGTAGTAGTAGTGCCTTTGGATTCAGTCCTTGATTTCTTCTGATAGTGAATGAATTCCTTTTCTCCAACTGCTGATGATGAAGATCCTTCTCTGGGCCTCTTGTCATGCTTGGTTTGAGAAGTAGGAGTCTGAAGAGTAGAAGGAGGTAAAACCTGTTCTTCTGCTTCTTGAAGAGTATTCTCTTCCCACTGTTCTTGATTTTTGAACTTCTCAACCTTTGGTCTTTATGTATGATTGTAAGGTGTAGTTTTAAGTTCCACCCTCAAGTCTGAGATAATATTGAATGGGTCATAAGACGAGGTGAAGCTTGGTTGGAAACCCATCTATTTTAGTAGGGCATCTACTTCTAACCCTGCTGATCTAGTATTATAAATGAATGATCCTACTTGTGCATTTATATTTAACTGTGATCTCCTCTTCCCTATAATAAAATGAAGCTCATCCATATTCATCATTTTCCTAATATATTCCAAAGAGAAAATTCTCATTGGAACATATTTGGGCAACTTATATGGAGCCAATTCGCAACCATATACTCTAATCTATGTGTAGTTCTAGTAAAGATACCAGTCTCTTGTTCTAACTTGATCATTGAGATGCAGGATCCTTTTGATTTTTGTATTGATACTAGGTTCACATTGGCTATTGAGAAGATGTGCCACTGGGTGAATGAAACAATAAATGAAGTTTGAAAATATAAACTCAGTTGATTTCTTTCTAATCAATGAGGTCCACTGTGTGACTGCTTGATTCTCTTGTTGATCATCCAACTTTTGCAAAAAAATAGGTAACCTATCTCCCTATTGAAAAATAAACATATGAACTAGCACAAAGGAGTATTTGAACACTCCTTCAGTATTTATACTCATTAATTACTCATGCATATTTTCAGCTGAGAATTGATTGTAATTATACATGAAGGAAGGTTTGTTTTCTTTAGAAAAATATAGCCTAGAATAACTTCAACTAACAATTGATATGATTGGTAGCCTAAAAATAAATAAATTAGGGATATTATGTGCTTAGCTCTCACAGGGCACATAGATGTTGGACAAGGAGGATTCTTTTTAGGGAGCTCAACATCTTCAGGGAGAAAGATCTCAAAAATTTGAGCTCTTCGAGGGAAGGTGAGATTATCATATAGGTCAATTAAGGTTACAATGGAGAAAAATCTAAGGGTATCATTTTCAAGGATCAAAAGCATATTATTAATGGTTTCTGGGGTGATAGATATCAAGATGTCTCCATTCTGAGCTACCACAGTTCTTTGTAAAAGATTATACTTGGCTTGGAACCAGATGGCTAAATGAGGAAAGCAATAGGCATGAGGAAACATATATAGAGGTAGAAGGGATTCCCATAGGTTTATTTCATCTTCAGAGTCAAAATATGTCTGTTTTAACCAATTGTGCAATTCAAACATGTCAAATTCACATTTTCTCTCTGCAAGGTTAAAATATTGGTCAACTATTGGGATATGGTCAAGGTCTAAGGCATGAGAGGCCTTTGGGTTTTCTTGCACTACAGAAGAAATAGAAGATGGCTTGCCTTTCTTCTTTAGAGCCATCATAAAACTGAAATATAGGATAACAAAGAAGTTGCAGAGATACATTCAAAAGACGTGTATTGTTTGTAGAATTGGCTCGGCAGAGACTATAGAACAAAAACAGTGAATTGAACAGTGAAAGAAAGATATTTAGGAGAAGTCGGCATAATAGGGCAGAGGGATATTTATCATCTAATTAAGATTACCGTTATAGGGAAGGTCGTTGCTGATCGGCTAAAGGCATTTAATGTTGGAGGATCAACAATAGGAGGCAATAAATGCCAACAATGCATAAGCAGGCATAGATAAGTGGAAACAGGTGAGAACACATGGCCTGGAGTGGTTGGAGGTGGAAGGTGCAGGATATGTAACTCTTAGCATGATATCAGAAGCGTGGGAAAGTAGATAGCGAATTTCAAGGGGGGTAGTGGTAAGCAATAAAGAGCGAGCGAGGTGTTAAGTGCAGAGGTGATGACACCTAAGTAGTCAAGCCACTCAGGCAAAACAAATTTTCACACCCCCTACTATTATCCCATATCATGGCGAGGAGGTGCAAAGTGGCTTCCATGCCATTGATCTAGGCGGGGAGGCAGATCGTTGTCAGTTCTTGATTAACGTTTATTGCTTGTCGACAAATTGTTTTGTCATATATTACCTTTGACTATAAAACATAAAATGTTTATCTACAAAATAATTAATCATCGTTTAAAAATTTAATTAAACTCTAATTCAAAACTAATCAAATTTTGGCACATTTAGACTAGTTTCCCTTATTTAACTAAATTGCTAATTAAGCCTAATATAATACAACTTGGTCAAATTTTGAGCATTTTAGGTCATTTATTTATCCTATTCTATCTTATCTTCAAATATTAAACCAATTTTAAATTGTTTGGTGAACTTACTCACTAATCTAATACAAAAATTTAAATGATTTGATCAAGGTTAAATAGTTTGATCCAAATCAAAAGAAAAGGTTGTGGCATAAAAAAAAGCTGCACACAAACCTTTATTTATTGGAAATGCAATTTATTTCATGAAGTGGCATTTAAACATGAAAACTTATACATTTTTTTATTTTATTTTGATGGGGTTTTATTTTATCTCTTTATTTTATTTTCTATTTTTTCATATTCCCATTTTTTCTTTATCTTTTCTTAACCTCTTTTAAAAACTAACTTACGAAAAATAAAGCAAGTTACAACAATATCAATATCTTGTCTAATGGTAGTGATCACCTTCCTAAGTTAGCACCAAATCCATTTCATTGTATTATATATATTATATCAAAATCATCATTGTGGTATCTATACCCTTTATCAACATATGATCTTCTATTGCAACAGCGAAACTCTCCTTCTGAATTAATGTCCTTGTGTTTGGCCCTTAATATTATTTTCTATTCCTTCATTACTTATCTGAACTAACCTCTTCATTTTGTCACTAAAATCAGATAGGTCCAGACTCCTTTTGACAAAGATCCGAACTGTAGCCTTTACTATACTTGATACCCGAAATCTCAGAGACGTGTATCTGACCTCATTTTGCAATTTCCCATCTGAAATCACAAAGATATGTGAAAAATTTGATTCTAATTTATGCGAAGTGCCTTCACCCTATATATAGTGGATGGTATTCATAAATAAGCCATCATGAGCCATGTGAACCAATGTGTCTCCATAAGGTAAGGTGGACATGAGATCTTTACTTCATTTGGAGGCCAACTTCAAGAGATGGATTTGTGCTTCTTGTTGGAGGGATATATATATATTTGACACATTCTCAAGAAGAGCTCTTCATGCTTGACATTGACTCCTTGACTGTAATCATAAATCCTAAGGCTCTCAATGGCAACCACTAACTAATAAAATCTCTTGCTCATGAAAACCATGAAGCAAGCCTTATAATAATAATTTTATTTTCTTCTTTACATCATTTGCAATAGTCAAAATTACATGTCATTGTGAAGACCAAACCTAGTTACACTTTTCAACACTCCCTCTTAACTAGGGAGGTATTCATAATGGTACTTGGTCATTCTCAATCTGAAGAATTTCTCATAAGAAGAGTCGGATTGATAGCCCATCTATACAAAATCACATCAACCAACATTATCACATAGAAAATCCTTGACTAATATCTCTATCCACATGATCAGAGCACAATACTAGTGAGACCAATGATTCATAGGCACCATAATCATTGTCACACAAGGTGCATACTCCACTCGGGTGTTCACCAAGTATGACCTTCTTTGGACTATTACTATCTTGGATAGATAGTCCTCAAAGAATATCGGTCCACGACTACTCTTATCTTGGATGCCCTATCTCATCCTCAAAGAGTATCATATGCTAGATGATTACCTAATCCTCCATTCTATCTTCCCATGTGAAGACTAGAATGATGTGTCTATCTCTCCCTATCAATTAGGGAGGATATATAAATTCTAAAAATGAAATTTACTCATTCCTATGGAAGGAATGTACCTAATCTCCCTCTTGTCTTAAGAATTATGAAGTTTATTCCAAGTAAGAAAGGTGTTTTCAGGCTCGCTCTTAATAGGGACCTATAGTAGCTCCTCAAGTAGCTGCTTGAAGATCACCTTCCTTCGGTCTCATGAATTTCTTTGTCATGGATTCTTCATCTCTTATGGCTTCTTCATAGCGCACATACCACCCACCACATTCATCCATGAGTGAGTCATGTCATCATTCCTTTCATAAAAAATTTATCCATTAGTATACATCTGGTCTTGCTTCATGTCATGTTGCCTTCTTCAAGTCATCTTCTTCGGAACGTTCTCACATCCTTTTACATGGTCCTCTAGGAGGACCTCCACTATTCTTCCCTTGACAGTCTTGCATAAGCCCATCCATATACTTGTTCAAAATAAGAAATGAACACTTAAAAGACTTACCTTTGTGATGGTATTTCATCATGACATATTCCTGTAGGTATCAACATCCTGCATACATGTTGAAACATCTCCCAAGTGTATCCATTGTGAAGGGTCTCCATATTTTTCAGACTTCCATCATAGTCTTCATATCTTTCTGAGAGATTTCTTAGTCAAACCTTCTTGGTCTTTTGGATGCTTATTTCCTTTAACATGGTTGTATATCTCATGATCTCTTCCTTCCTTTCTTCACACATTTCATTCCCAAGAGCTTCCATTCAGAGTTCCTCAATTTTAGTCAACCACCTCATACTTCATATGAGGACATATTATGTCGATTTCATCTAGTGTGACCCATGACTTTTGAAAATATTTTATACGGAGAGATTCCTTTCCTTTCATCATGTTTCTCAAAGATTGAGTAGTGATTGATGTTACCTACAACCATACAGCTTGACTTTTTAATACTGAATACAAGCATACATATCTCATTTACCTTGAGGTCATCTAGGGTTCTTTCAGTAGCTTCCTTGATTGAAAAGAGCTCCAACCCCTTGATTTTCTTTATCTCTTATGTCATCATACCATCATCCTATGAATTCCACAAGTTAGAGTTCCTGATGAAACACTTGCTTCCCCTTTAGATTGGTGAACCTTCTAACGAAGATTCTATCAGTGAGTTTGAGTATATTGCATATCCTCATCAAGAAGATGTTACTTTTTGATGGATGATGAGCCTTGTCCTAGATGACTTCTTCCTTTCCTTTAGTTTCCAACGAGGTTTTCAAGAGCTATACCCTTCATAGTTAACTATCAGACATCCTTCATGTTTCCTATGGTGATGTCATGAGCTCGCTCTTATAATTATTTTCCTCTTTATTGGACTTCGTTATTTCATGTTTCTCCACTTCTTCGATGAAATGTACTTATTCTCTATCTTTCTTTTTATTGCCCTTCTTGAGTTTAGGACAATCTTTCATGTAATGCTCATAGCATTGAATCTTAGCTATGTTCTCCTTTCCTTTCGACAAAATGTTTTAATCCTTTCATTTGATCCTTCAACACCTTTTCCCTCAACGTATGATCTCCTATACTGCATAGAAACCACAATGTATAGAATTGGATAGCTTTCTTATCCTCATAGACATTTGTTACCTTTTTCATGAGTTAGTGCATTTGGAACAGTGAGGATTATCTCTTCCATATCTTGCAATTTAGATCTTATGAAGATAACCCTTTATCCTTTGATACCTTCAATTTTTGTAGACAATATCTAAGTGATGTGGCCTTATTTATCACATATTTAGACAATATTTCTACCAACTTATCCTATATATCACTTTGATATCTCCAACGCTACTATATTAGGGGACCTTTCATAAGAATCCTTCCATGTATTCATAGGAGAACTTTTAATTTGTATGTTAAGTGACTTCACTTTATTTTCGAGGACTATGTATATCCTCCTTTTTCATGAAAGGAATTTCAATGACCGAACCATCTTATAGGTATCCTTGCGAAACAAAATCATTTTACCTAATTTGATTATAGAATGAAAGATACTTACTTGTCAGGTTAAGATGAAATATTGAACTTGATCACTTTGATGGTGGTTGAAGAAGACATATTAGTGCTCCTTTTGGATGATCTTCTTCCAAATGAAAAGACATTTTTCAATAAAGGACATTGTTCCTTTTATGATGTTAATTCCTTTAGATCTAGCTTCCTTTGTCGATGGTGATCTATGAGGATGTTTTGATGCTTCCTCAGATGATATTCTTCAAGGATAAGGAGGGGATCCTTGCTGAAATGATAGGGATCTTGCCTTAAAGCTTTTGAAGATGATGATAATGCCTTCTAACCTTATTTGTATTTAAGATACTTCTACTTCTCTGTGGTGAATGAGTGTAGATCAGAAATGCTTCCAGGGTTTCGACTTTCTCCAAGATGATGTGATATTTTTTTTAAAGTACCTCGAGCTAGCAGGATTTGTAGATAACTTGATGAGGGTCTTTGTGGTCTTTCGATGATGACTATAGGATCTAACACTTTTGTTGGTGTAGAATTCTATCTACTTTGATTTGTAGATCTATTTTCCTTGAGTAGAAATAAGGCTTTTGGCATTGATTATTTGATGATCCCAAGACTTCTTTTGAGGTAGACTTCCTTCTTTGTCTAGCGTTTGATTCTACAATGTGGATTCTTCAAATTGGTTTTATATTCTTCAAAATTTTCTTTTATGCCTTTCTCCAGATTCGATCCTTGAGTATCCCTTGAAAATATGCCCTTCGTTGACGTTGACACCTTAGCTCTGAAATGATGTTGAGAAATCTAGGGCATTATTAGTTAGGTGATTTATCTTGGTTAGTAACTTATTGCCAGTATTTTCACTTCATTAGATTAAGATATTTTATTTACATAAGATATTAGTGTTCTTCTTCATCAAACAAGTACCAATGCATAAACATAAATAGGCAAGACACATAGAATGTAGGATATGAGGCAAGGCCAAAACCTCTCACTCTTTGAGAGGAAAACCCACACAAATTATTCTTATAGAGATTCCAATTAAAGAGTACTAAGACCCTGACCCTTGACCTAGCATCTTCTCTAAGACCAAGTCACAAGCTCTCTTGACAATCAATCTTCTTCTTTGATTCTCTTCCACTTCGATCTTCTTCATACCTAGGCCTTCCACATGTGATAATTCCGAGACCTTCTGACATGCTAGTGATCACCTTCCTGAGTTGGCATTGAATCCTCTTCATTGTAGGACATAGATTATACCGACATCATCACTGTGGTATCTATACCCTTGATCAACCTATGATCTTCTATTGTGGCACCGAAACTCTCCTTCTGAATTATTGTCCCTGTGTTTGGCCCTTAATCTTATTCATTATTCCTCCATTACTTATCTGAACTAATCTCTGCATTTTTTCACTAAAATCAAATAGGCGTGAACTCCTTTTGACAGAGATCCGAACTATAGCCTGTACTATAATTGATGCCCAAAATCTTAGAGATATGTATCTGAAGTTCATTCTACTATTACCCATTCAAAATCACAAAGCCTTGCATCAGAACTTCATTATGTTATTACCCATACGAAATCACAAAGATGTGTGAACATATAGACTATAATTTATGTGAAGTGCCTTCACGCTATATATAGTGGACAGTATTCATAAATAAGGCGACATGATCCATGTGAACCAATGTGTCTCCATAAGGTAAGGCCGACATAAGATCTTTACGTCATTTGTAGGATGACATCAAGAGAGGGACTTGTGCTTGTCATTGGAGGGCTTCATATATATATATATATATATATATATATATATATATATATATATATATATATATGTATATGTATATATATATATATATATATATATATATATATATATATATATATATATATATATATATATATATATATATATATATATATATATATATATATATATATATATATATATATATATATATATATATATATATATATATATATCTGTGTGTGTGTGTGTGTATAAATATATATATAGATTTACACATGCTCAAGAAGAGCTCTTTATACATGACCTTGACTCTTTGACTCTAATGATAAATTCTAAGGCTCTCAATCACAGCCACTAACAATTAAAATATCTTGCTCATGAAAGCCATTAAAAAATACTTACAATAATAGTTGTATTTTCTTCTTTAAATCATTTACAAAAGTCACAATTACATGTCATTATGAAGACCAAACCGAGTTACACTTTTCAGCATATGGATGTCCAAATTGAATTGCTTTTACTTTAAGCAACAAATATTGCTTGAGCAAGTATAAAGCATACATTCAGGCTGTAGACCTACAAGCATCTGAGTAAATAGATCAAATTTCCTTTGTTTCATCTTAATTGTTCTTGACGTGGTCCTTTAAATTATGGACCTTATTTTTAGATGCTCTTATTTGTGTATTGGTCTCATCCTCGATCATTGTCAATGCTTTAAATCATTGGAGTAGCTCTTGATGTTCCCTTCGGGGCACTCCATCTCCCTGATATCTTTCTTTGGTTTTCTATTGTTCCTCAATAGTTTTATGCAAAATTCTAATGGAGGCTTCTACAATCAAGGGAGTATAGGGAGGAACCTCTTCCATTTGTACCCCTCTATCATAAACATTAAATCAAAGATTAGACTGAATTCCTACTCCAATAAAGGTAGGAGGAATGTACATTAATTGTACCTCTGGATCAGTTTTTGTTCCTCCTTCAACAAGAGGAACAATGTCTGTCTAACCATTGGCTTCATTAAGGACATATATAACATCAGTCAGAACTCCCATTTTCTCAGTTTTTTGCCTCTTTTTAGTTCTCTTATCATGGCCTCTATGAATCTTCTTGCAACCTCGTAACCAATTATTTAGATGTTGTAATTTCCTCTAGATTTTTTTGTTTTCTCCTTTTAACTTGTCAACTTTCTTCGGCAGTTTTATTTTTCCTTTATTTCTCCCAGCTTCAATATCTATGATCATTGGAATAGGACTAGTAACCATGACTATTGGGGAGGAAACAACAACTATTATTTTGGCTTCCTCGGGAATAATTTCCTGAGTGAATTTGATTTTTGGTAAGTTGTCAACTTCCTTTGTTGTTATATAAGTAACAGACTGTTACATATCATTTTATCACTGTCCCTATACTCCCCATTCCTTGATCATAGAGGACCTCTACAGTGAACCCCGCATGCTTTGCCTTCATGAAGAAACTCCCATTATGTCCCTCTTCATGAGCAGATCATTTCCCTTTTCGACCATTTCCCCTGAAACTTCTGTTTTGCCCAGTTTACAAGATCGGCACGAATGGCTTTTGTCTCCTCAGACCGATGTATAGAGATTAGCACTATTCCTCGTGCCGAACGATAGGACTGAGCTCTGTTCTAGTCACGCCAGTTTTATTATGGAATTTTTTTTTTAAATTAGAGACGAAGATTCCAACTCTAAAAGCTCCGTAACGGAAGTCTGGAAAATGGTTTGGCCGAATGGGGTTGAGGATGACAGTTTGGGCTCCTTTCCCCTATAATGATGGAACTAGCTCAAGGGATAATTCCTTCTCTCATGAGAAGAGGATCCCTCTCCCATCCATATTTCCTATATAAACCTCCCTTCTTCCCAAGCACAAACTAGTTGCAGTCATAGTTAGAGTGTGAACGTTATAGTCACAGTTAGAGTGTTAGCTAAGTGTGAGTATACTATTTTGATTAGACAAGCAAGCTATTACTAGTTGTAGCCATCTGGTTGTGTGAGTGAGAAGTGTGTTTGGTTTGGAGTGAAGTCTAAAGGGAAGAGCCTTTAAACTATTGTTGTTTGAAGCAATCAAGAATGCTAGCAGAAGTGTGTGGTAACTTGATCTTGTCAAAGGAAGACTACAACATCAAGATGACTGGTTGTAATCTCTCTTTGATATTAATATATGCAACTATCGATTGATTTCCTACATGTTTTAAAATATTACATGTTCATGTCCTGATGCTTTTTGATGTTGGAAATAATACTTAAAGGGGGGGTGAATCAATATTAGTAAGTCAATAAAAATTTTTCATTTCCATACTATGCTACTTCAGTTAAGAATACTCGCGTATATTCAATAAAATTATGATTCAGTTAATTGATCTTCAATGAGTGCATTAGAACATTATTAACCATATTAATAGTAAATAGGTGCAGTAAAATAGAACAAATCATCACACATAAGCCACGCACATGAACACCATGATATAAGGTGGAAACCCAATGTGGGAGAAAACCACCTGCTGCAAGTCATCTCAATCTTCTTCTTAATAAGAAAATCCTTTTACAAAAGTTCTCTACTAGTGCAGTCCTTTACCAGTATGCAGGCTACTACCTGCAGAGAGCTACAACCCTCTCTCGTTCTCCAGTCTCTCCTGGAAGGGAGCTACAACCCCCATAGTTCTTGTACTAGCCGATCCATTCACTAGTACGCAGGCTGCTACCTGCTACAATGCTCCAAAGTTTTCAACTGCTACTGGAAGGGAGCTTCCACCCCCTTAGCTCTTGTACTAGCTAAGATTCTAGTACGTAGGTGCCAGCCTACAATCTTCTCTCCTCCACGTACCACGTTTCATACATTTTCATACTGGATACTCCTGAAGCACAACACATAATCTGAAAGGCCACGTTTCATAAAGGATACTACTGAAGCTAAACATAATCATGCTGTTATCAGAACTCAATACCAGTAACGAGACATCAATTATGCACCCAGAACCCTGCAGAATAGTCAAAGGCAGTTAAAACAAATTTCAAGCAGGGTCTGCAACTTCACCAATAGACATCTGCGAACATCCGCGCCTGTGCTGCTTTCTGATATGTGGGTATCCGCACCTGCACAATCTTCTTATCTGCGGGTATCCACACCTACACACTCTTCTGCTCTGCGGGTATCCGCACCTTCACCGTGTCGCGCCTGCGGTCCTGCGGCTACATCCGCACCTGCGCACTCTTTTGCTTTGCGGGTATCCGCACCAGCATCGTGTCGCTCCTGTGGTCCTGCGTCTAGATCCGCACCTTCACACTCTTCTGCTCTGCGGGTATCCGCACCTGCACTGCGTCGCACCTCTGGTCCTGCGGGTATAGATAGTTTTTTAGTCTTCAAGCATACCCCAGACTATCAGATCTACAGATCTGATTATGCGCCATGGAGATCTCGACCCATTCAGATCTAGCTATCACTTAGATCTAGCTATCACTCACCAACCGATCACAAGTATTTCAGATCTAGCTCCCCTTAAGATATTCAACCCATAAGTGTGCAGCTAAATGATCTCCTTTCCTTTTTATAGCCTTAGGCCTTTCACAATACCACAGACCAAAAAACATAACAATTCAATACCATGGACCCAATACTTGGGATCAACACTTTTGGATGCAATACCACGGACCAAAACCATAGGATCAAAAATTGTCGGACTAATACCATGAACCAATCATGAAAGTGCGTGATCTTTTCTCTACATGAAAGAAACTTTTCTCTGCATGAAAGTGCGTGAACTTTTCTCTACATGAAAGAAATTTTTCTCTGCATGAAAGTGCATGAACTTTTCTCTACATGAAAGAAAATTTTCTCTGCATGGAAGTGCGTGAACTTTTCACCATATGAAAGAAATTTTTCTCTGCATGAAAGTGCGTGAACTTGAAAATAACTTTGCTGCACTATAATTTATCATCTGTGTGATTTGCCATCAAGGACAACACTTGTCTCATAATGCCAACAATCTCCCCCTTTGGACTTGATGGCAAAGATAACCTGAGAACTTTCATCTGATTCCTTTGAGTTGTCCAGCATCCCATGCACTCTGTCACATCTGATATCTCTTCCGTAGATTCATCTAGATATATATATATATAAGTGATTTGATCTTCTACTAGTTGGTTGCCATCAAGTACAACACATGCATCATAATGTCAACAATCTCCCCCTTTGGACTTGATGGCAACAATACCAAATCACTCTCCCCCTTTGACATCAAGGGCAAAGGGCAGACCAAGATATTCTCTTCCTTTGCTGTCCATACTCCCCTTGAGTACCTGCTGAAATCTCTGAATGAGCTCCCTCCTTTGTATATGCCATGGTGCACCAATCTATCCATGCTCTTTCTGAGAACATGCTAAAATCTATGCTCTGCTTAAATATGCTTGTTCATGCTCCCCCTGACTGTAAGCAAGGTCTGCAAAAAGATGTTCTACAAGAAGAACATGACTCTATACATCATAAATGACCTTCCTATCACCAAAGACTCATACATACATCTATCTCCCATCAAAAGTTTACATATGATAACATAAGCGAATGACCTTCGTATCACCAAAGACTCATACATACATCTATCGCCCATCACAATGGTGATATACCAAAATTTTACATATGATAACATAAGAGAATAACATCATTCATCCCAGGCATAGTGGGGAAACCAACATAGGCCGTTACATGACCTAAAGAGATCTCATCAAATGACTACAATAGATAGAGACACACTATTACATCATGAGTCTTGATATGACCTTTACATCGAATGATATACATGACATTTATAACAGAGACCAAACATCATGATAAACATCAGCAACAACACTGTATGATCTACTCCATAGCATCTGTCAACAGAAACTAGACCAGCAACTTGTATTAGTGCATGAATCATCAAGGTATGTCCGTATCAACTCATCCTTTTGAACAAAATTTTGTATATACAGAATCATTCACATTCAATCATATGTGAGAAACACCATAGCCATCTAGATCTGCATGAACCAGGTATCATCAATTGGGAATATCTGCATCAATCAACATATGTACGAAACAACCTATCATCATATAGGTAAGAACTCATCATCATCATGTCTCCAACAATGCAACTTTGAATAATCATCCATGTATCCAGCCAACAATCCTCATCCATATATGTGCCAAGAACAATAGGAATCATGTATAATAACTGTAATATATGATCTTTATGCATATGACAACAACAACATATGAGTGACTCATCATCAAGCAAAGAAGATGTGAATTCAAGCTATGTACTTTTCCTTATCCTTATGAAGATCACCATGTAAGCATCATTAGAGAATCAACCACAAATCTGATCTAAATATCCATATAAGCATCATCACCAAGGACTATTAACCATAATGCCAACAATACATTAAAAGCATATGCTCCCCCTAAACATGTGCCATCTTGTTTACTGTCAGATCTGATCATGCATATCAGCAAGAATTATCAAGACATCATCATTATCAAGTTAGAAACAAAACACTTCTAACCATCAAGTCATTTCCACACATCATCAGCAAATTGTAACCATTATCAAACAACGCAAATAATAAACCGAATCATAACTGATCCTTTTCCTGAACCTGTCCCTGCTGCCTTTCCTCAAACAATCATATACGCGACTATGCCATAACCAACTCGCGTATATACGTGACTTCTCTTTAAGCAACTTGCATATGAGATTTAGGACACTTAAGTTTTACACTTCCATCTCCCTCTGATTCTGTTATGTCTGTATGTTGTGCTGTGCCACCTCTTTCTGACTGTACTTCTTTCTTCTTCCACATCTTCAAGTGTGATGATGATGTTTTCTCCTTTTGGTATGGTGCCCATAATTTGTTCCTGCATTCCTTAGCTATATGTCCAAGCTTGTTACATGTGTAACATCTTACATGTCTCATATTTCTTCTATAGCAATCAACAGCTCTGTGACCAAACATATTGCAAGCAAAGAAATATCCATTAAAGTACCTTGAATGTGATGATCTTTCTGCATGATGGTCTTGAACCCTTCTTCTACATCTGGCTGCAACATGTCCAAGATTATAACATTCAACATTATTCATAGTAGGAGTAAAAGATTTTATTTGAAGAATTTCTTTCCTTGGTTGATGATGAGATTGATCTTTCATCTCCTTATTGAGTATTTCAGATTTTGCAGTAGAGTCCCTTGTCTTACTTTGTGAACTAGATTCACCTTCAATAGATTCATGAAAACCAAGACCAGTTTTGATAGCAGGAGACCTTTGACTATTAAGAATATCATCCAAGACTTTAGTACTATCTTGAAATCGTAAAAGCTTATCCTTTTCTTCTAATTTACCTTTTAGAATATTTACCTCAACTTGATGTTGCTCTTCCTTTTCAAGATACTGCTTCTTCACGTTTTATTCAGCATTTCTTTCTTCTTCCAACTGACGTCTTAGTTCAAGAACTTCATTTTCATGAGCTTGGAGTAGTTCTTTATTCTGCTTCTTTGATTCTTCAAGATCTTCTTTTAGTGAGCGGAACGTGGCTTCAAGACTTTCATAGTAACTGGATCTATCTCTGAGTTTCTTGATGGTTGTGCTTCTTTCATTGACTTCATCTCTTAGTGATGTTACTTCATCCTGCAACTTTTCATATTTGTCCTTGAATAACTTCCTTACCTTGTTTCCTTCCTCTAGTTGAGCTTTTAGTTTGGTAGCTTCTTCTTTGAAGGCACATTCCCTTTTGTTCAATAGATCTTGTTGATCTCTAATTTTGTCTGTAAACCTTTTAAATCCTGCCTCTATTTGATATCTTTCTTGCTCACCCATAAAAGCAAATTCAGTTCTTTCGCTATCACTTTCATCTTTTCCAAATGGATAGATACCTGTATCACCAGAGGATAACAAATTCATACCTGATAGATCTTTTTCATCTTCATTCTGAAGTGATTTTGAATCTGATGTGCTCCTTCCACATATTCCCCAATCAATACACCCACTGTCATAGTTCTTCTAAGATGCCTTCTTCTTCTTAGGTGCTTTCTTCTTAAGCTTCTTTCCCATAGTTCCACGGATCTCCTTCAAGCGATCAAGCTTCTACCAAAGGACCTGCTCCGATACCAATTGTTGGAAATAATACTGAGAGGGGGGTTGAATCAGTATTATTAAGTCAATGAAACTTTTTCATTTCCATACTACGCTGCTTCAGTTAAGAATACTCACGTATATTCAGTAAAATTATGATTCAGTTAATTGATATTCAATGAGTGCATTAGAACATTATTAACCATATTAACAGTAAACAGGTGCAGTAAAATAGAACAGATCATCACACATAAGCCACACACATGAACACCATGATATAAGGTGGAAACCCAATGTGGGAGAAAACCACCTGCTGCAAGTCATCTCAATCTTCTTCTTAATAAGAAAATCCTTTTACAAAAGTTCTATACTAGTGTAGTCCTTTACCAGTACGCAGGCTACTACCTGCAGAGAGCTACAACCCTCTCTCGTTCTCCAGTCTCTCCTGGAAGGGAGCTACAACCCCCATAGTTCTTGTACTAGCCGATCCATTTACTAGTACGCAGGCTGCTACCTGCTACAATGCTCCAAAGTTTTCAACTGCTACTGGAAGGGAGCTTCCACCCCCTTAGCTCTTGTACTAGCTAAGATTCTAGTATGTAGGCACCAGCCTACGATCTTCTCTCCTCCAGGTACCACGTTTCATACATTTTCATACTGGATACCCCTGAAGCACAACACATAATCTGAAAGGCCACGTTTCATCCAATTTTCATACTGGACCCGTTAATATCATTGAAGCACATAATCAATCAATCTTCTGAATCACCCAAACACCATATCAATACATATAGAAGGATAATATGTGAGTTAGCAACCGGATCTAGTCCATCAGATCACATAAAGATAAGTCATTAATAACTTGATCCATTCAACCATCAATACTGAAGCTAAACATAATCATGCTGTTATCAGAACTCAATACCAGTAACAAGACATCAATTATGCACCCAGAACCCTGCAGAATAGTCAAAGGCAGTTAAAACAAATTTCAAGTAGGGTCCGCAACTTCACCAATAGACATCTGCGAACATCTGCGCCTGTGCTGCTTTCTGATATGCGGGTATCCACACCTGCACAGTCTTCTTATTTGCGGGTATCCGCACCTGCGCACTCTTCTGCTCTGCGGGTATCCGCACCTGCACTGTGTCACACCTGCGGTCCTGCGGCTACATCCGCACCTACGCACTCTTCTGCTCTGCGGGTATCCGCACCTGCACCATGTCGCTCCTGTGGTCCTGCGGCTAGATCCGCACCTGCACACTCTTCTGCTCTGCGGGTATCCGCACCTGCACTGTGTCGCACCTGTGGTCCTGCGGGTATAGATAGTTTTTCAATCTTCAAGCATACCCCAAACTATTAGATCTACAGATCTGAACATGCGCCATGGAGATCTCGACCCATTCAGATCTAGCTATCACTCTGATCTAGCTATCACTCACCAACTGATCAGAAGTATTTCAGATCTAGCTCCCCTTAAGATATTTAACCCATAAGTGTGCAGCCAAGTGATCTCCTTTCCTTTTTATAGCCTTAGGCCTTTCACAATACCATGGACCAAAAACCATAACAATTCAATACCATGGACCCAATACCTGGGATCAACACTTTTGGATGCAATACCACGGACCAAAACCATAGGATCAAAAACTGTCAGACTAATACCATGAACCAATCATGAAAGTGCGTGATCTTTTCTCTACATGAAAGAAACTTTTCTCTGCATGGAAGTGCGTCAACTTTTCTCTACATGAAAGAAAATTTTCTCTGCATGAAAGTGCATGAATGTTTCTCTACATGAAAGAAACATTTCTCTGCATGAAAGTGCGTGAACTTTTCACCATATGAAAGAAACTTTTCTCTGCATGAAAGTGTGTGAACTTGAAAATAACTTTGCTGCACTATAATTTATCATCTGTGTGATTTTCCATCAAGGACAACACTTGTCTCATAATTCCAACACTTGACTCATTAAGTAGGTTGAATTGTAATTTGTCTATTACTATGTTTGTGTGTTGTTGTTGTTTACTTGTTTCAGGAGATTGAAGAAGGAAGCGAGAGATTGCTGGAGTGAGCAAGCAAGGACATCATGAAGTAGGATAAGTGACCAAGAGGTAGGCTCTATTAATTGATTCTAACCTAAGGAAATCTTCCATAGAATGTATCTGGTGTGGCTAGACCCATTATCGGGCTAGAGGAATTCATTCGTGTCTGCACTTATAATTTTACTTTACCACAAATTGGTGACTCCAATGGGGAGATCCCATCTTTGTTTGTTTTGGATTTCATGATTTCGTGAGAACTTTGCTAGTTTCACGTTTTCCCTTTGGTTTTGTTTCTTTTATCCTACTTACTGGCCTAAGTCTAAAATTCATAGTAGCAGATCTGGTCCCTGTTTTGAATTTTTTTTTTTTTTCCTTTGTTGCCTCAACCAGTGCGTTTAATCCGCTGACAGTCACGCTTCAGTGTGAATTGCCAAGGAACAGTCACACCGACTAGCCTCTGGTGCTTGTTTTTAGTTAGGTAGTCGTGCCGATGCCTGTAAGTGAAGATTAGGACTTCAACCCAATCTTAGCTAGTGTGTTCGGCCCTTGTGTTTTTGACCTCGTAAGCCTTTTGAACCATTTTCTCCCTCACTAGAAAGCTTCATTTAGATTGCTTTGTGTGATTGCTTGGTTTATCCCACCCTATGATGTGTTAAGTCTGGCCATGTGTGAAGTTCTTTTTTATTTTTTCTTTGAATCCCTTGATTGATGTTATTTTTGGCGAAAAAGTCGCGTTGATCAGCCATTAGCGCTAGTTATAGTACTGGTCAGTCGTGCCGATCGGTGCTACTTTTGGCCCAAGATTCGCTCTGGTCTTAGGGGTAAGAAAAAATCAAAATTTATCCCATTCCAGTGCCAATGTGTCTTGACCCTCAGACTCTCTTCTTCCTCCCACAAGCGACTAGGATGCTTTTTCTTCAATTGAATGAGTGAAAGATTCTCATTTTTTCTCTCATTTCAAGTGTCTCTTTTCTATTTCCAAGCATAGATTACATTGTTTGGTTTGCTGATTGAAGCATTTATGTGTTTGGTTTGTTCAATTTAGGGAAGAAGTTGCTTTTAGTTTAATTTATAATTCTTTGGATTTGATTGATGCTTGTTTGTTCAAAATTGTGAAAATTTTCATTTAAAGTGCTTTATGTAAAAGATTCAGTTTGCATTTTATGAAAAGGAGAACATCATTCTAGTTTACTTAAGAGAAAATATTGCATTAGTAGCATTATTGAGAAGCTACAACTGCATCATCGCAGGCATGGAAATGAAATTAAACTTATTATGTTGTTAAGGGAAGATTAAGTTGATTTAGGAAATGTATTAGTGAAAGTTTTCATTCTTTGATTGTTGCATTGATTATGTGCTCTATATCCCTCAATTAGTGTTAACTTTCATCGGAGACAAAGATCTCTTTTCTCATAGAGCTACTTGTAGGAGTTTTGTCAAATGACAGCGGTAGGGCCTTGAAATTGAAACCTAATTCAACATCAACCGTTAAAATTTATTGAATTAATCTAAGGAAGCATTGAAACTTAACGCTCACATTTAGTGGTCTAGGCTAGAGACGTGTTCCGGTGTCTTTAAACCTAGTAGCTGTCATTAGCCTTGGCATTAGACATCACTAGGATGAATTTGTGCTCCCCATACCAACAAGTATATAACTGGAGACCCCACTAGGATGCAATCATTTTATCCTTAGGAAGTCGAGTGGGCCACCTTGTGAATGTGATACACCGAACACAACATTCGGGGAGATTGTCTGCTCGTACTTCTCGGTTTGTTGGGAGGTATTCTGCAGTTCACGGTTGCCTGGTAATCCTGTTTACCTAGATCATCTAGAGCAGTCGTTTGATCTTTTGACTCATTAAACTTAAAATATAGTTCGAGCACTTTCCCTTTTGAACTCGTTTCCAATTGAAAGCGATAGAGTCACCTTTCATCCTTTTCTTGACTCTTAAAATATGAAAAGGTAAAGTTTTGTCTCAATGTATTAAAATTAACTTTCCATATATATTCCCAGTAAAATTTATCTTCCTTAGTAATTCATTAAGAGTCAATTCCAATGGCAACATTCTTGGAGTCTACCAGTCAAGGGTTCCCCTCAAATGGGAATCCTAGTCCTTTCCCTTCTTTTGGAACTTCTGGTGCTCCTTATAGGGTAACGTTGTCCCTCCCTGGCTTAACCATTGGTTTGCTTGTCTGGTTATTTTTGACCTCGGTGGTCCCGAGTTTCCCGACTACTATCCAAATGTCTCCTTCATTTGAATCACATCACAGTGATTCTAAGGTTGACTCCTTACCTTCTTCCCCCATTTCTTGACCCTCCTCTTCCACTTCGCCTGGTGAAATTTTCAAATCTAGTGACTAGGAGGCTAAGAAGAAGAAGAAGAAAATGAAGAAGATGAAGAAGAAGAAGTCAGATAAGTGAGAGTCCAACTGTGCATCTGTTACTCAAAATGCACCTCTCACAGACAAACCTTCTAATCCTCCATGGAAGGTTAGATTCCCTTGCAAGTTGTGTAAGGGTGACCATCTCCTTCGAGATTGTCCTGGCATTCCCAAGTCTTAGAGGTATGGTCTCAAAATTTGGATCAACCATCCCCATTGACCTCTGGAGATCATGTCAATGCTATGCCTTTAGCTAGTGATGGTAAGAAGAAAGGGAAGATTAGATTCCCTAGTAAGTTATGTGAAGAAGAGCATATTCTTCACCTTTGTCCTCTTATGGATAAAGCTTCCAAAGTTTTGGAAATCCCTACAGCTCCTCAACCCCAACTTCATGTTGGTTATCAGAGGCTTTCTTCTAACCCTCTCCTAGTTGGTAAAGATATTGACATGGATTCATCTCTTGCCCATCCGGATCTTCCTAAGAGAAACTCTCTTGTGTCTGTTCCCATCCAATCAATGGTCAAAAAGAGTGTCGACTTGGTTTCGCCACCAATTGGTCACTCTGTTCCGGAAGAGAGTGGTGGTCATACTGCTCATGTTCTTCTTGTCTCCCCAGATTCTCATGAATCGAAGAGTGACCCTCCTATCCTAGTTGTCTAGGAGAGTCCTTGTCCTATTCCTGTACAACTTGGGGGCAATCAATTGATACCCCCACCAAGTAGTTCTGTCGTCTCTTTCGATTGGGGTCCATTGACTAGTTTCCTCCTCCCATCTTATGTGCATTTCCAGATCACAATACAAGCCTATAATATGGTAGTACATGGCACTATATTAGATGAAGGCATGTCGATTAGCATCATGTCTTCTACTATTTGGCAAGCATTGGGTTCCACACAGCTTGTTCTTGTCAATCAGAATCTGTTGGCTTTCAACAGAGGAACCAGTCAACCTTTAGGGATCCTTTTGAAGTTCCCTATTACTTTGGGAGGAAAGATCATCTATATAGACATGATGGTAGTCCAAGGTCCTTTAGATTTCAATCTTCTCCTTGGACATGATTATGTTTATGTCATGGGTGCTCTTATTTCTTCACTTTTCCGTGTGGTTTGTTTTTGACACAATGGGAGAATAGTGACGATTGATTAGTTGTCGTTCATTGGTCACCAGGCACCTCCTTTGCAACCATCCTCTCCTATTGGCTCTTGTTTGCAAGCAATAACTTCCTTGCCATAGGTAAATTATGTGGCTACCCATTCCGTCTCCACATCTGTTGATAATCACATAGATGGTATAGTACATTATTTACTAGAGGCATTGGAACTCGATCTGTCCTTGGTACCAAATAACATGTATTCCTCCCAGAGCGTGGTTCTTCCATCTAATGAAGATCTCTTGGGATCCATGTTCTCATATGGTTCATGAACATGAAGTGAGGATAGTTCCTGGTCTTGTGTCAACCTCATTAAAAATGAAACAAGGTGTTGTGAGGATAGTTCCTTGCCTTGTGTCAACCTCATTGAAAAATGAAACAAGGCGTCATGAGCATAGTTTTTGTCTTGTGTCAAGCTCATTAAAAAATGAAACAAGGGTCTCAAGGATAGTTCTTTTACTAAATCAACCTCATTAAAAAAAGAAACAACTCCCTTTTCCAACTCGAGTCTTTGATTAAGATCTCATAAAATCCCAGTCGAGTCTTTCCTAGACCTTGAAAGTGAACCTTCATTCCATCCACCTAGTTGACTAAAATGAAGCTTGAGGGGCATGTACCTCAATTGAGTCATTATGCTGGGGGCATGAAAACTTATAGCAAGAATAGTTTTTCATTTCAAGCTTGTGTAAACATGAAACCGAATCCAAGTAGAGTTCTCCATGGTTCAAGCTTGTGTAAAAATGAACCCATTCCCAATGTACATCTCATTATTATCATTTTTATTAGCTGATTTATGCTAGATGAGCCTTGGTTTTTTCATTCCATTTCCACCATCTCTTTGGCCGATCATATGCTTTCACTTGGTTGATTTTCCTTTCCTAAGGGACTGCAACGATGAGTGGTTTTATTAGCTAGCCTCTTAACCATTACATGTTTTGAGTAGTTCCTCCATTATCGGAATGAGTTGCTACCATTTATACAACTCATTCCTCTAGGACGAGTCACCTTTAAGCTCTTTTCTCACTCATAAAAGATGAAAATATTTCCGAGTATTTTTTCCCTTTTCACTCGTAAAAAAGAATAAAAATGGGGGGTCCGCTTTCAACTCTTTTCCAACCCTTTAAAAATGAAAAGATGGTCGAGCTCTTGTCATTTCAAACTCATTAATGGATGTGAAATGTCGTGTTCCAAATATAATTTTACCCCTTTTTCGGGCTGGGAGGCACTATTTACGAAAAAGGTATTCCTTGACTGAAATGATCAAGCAGTTCTCTCAAGTATTGTTTTCTACCCTTTCGAGCTCGAGAGACACAAATGTACAAAAAGGGACCATGTGGAGTTTTCTTTTACGTGTCTTTTTTAAAATCTCTAAAAATGAAAAAGATACCAAGTTACACCTTTGTCGAACTTGTTAAACTATTAAACGACATCGGATTTGTCACCATGATGAACATGAGCTTCTCCTTCCTAGGGCTCGTTAAAATTACTAGGTCAGATTCGTTCGAAGGATGAACTTATAGTGCAAGCATATGTTATCCCCTTCATGCTTATCATTAAAAAATAATTTGGGTACTCGCCATAAATGGTGGGGGGGGGGATTTGGAAATCTATCGAGTCATGTCGGCGGCTTACTCTTCAACATGCCACTCTTTGCTTCGTGTCAGGTTGGGACATCCACCTTTGCATCGTTGACCTTCTTGGGTTTGGGTCATTCATTGTTGCCTTCCATTTGATCTCTGCCACATCATTATGGCCACCGATCCCATGGATCCAAAAGCTGCCAAACTTCCAGTTGTGTCTTCGATATGTTCAAGAGTTTTCCTTCTATAGTTACACTTACCTCTAATTCTCTGTATCATCCAAAATCATTTCACATCCTCTCGTCTCACGTCGATGATGTGGGATTGATTATGGCCCTCCTTCGACACGGTCACTTTCTGTCGACTTCAACTCATTATTCGGGAAGTTGATCGAGAGACTCCCTTCCAGTACTTAAGAGCTTGCATGCCCTAATGGCAATTTCTTTACACTTGACAACAAGTTCACATCATTGGCTTTCAATCGAGTGATTTCACGGGTGTTCGACTTCAGTTCCTGTATTCACATTCCGTGAATTGTGTTGATAGTACCTTGAGGGCCATTGTCATTATTGGTGGTTTCTCTCACGCTTGTTAATAGTTTACATCATTGACTGGTAATCAAGTGACTTTCTAGCATGTTTGACATCAACACATCTATTTGCATGCTAGGATATGTACTTTGATCGGGTCATGTTGGAGCGCAAGACCCTAGACTCAGATCACAAAAGTCCAGGCTGTGAAGTGATGTGACATGGTTATGATGATATGAATGTCTCTTTTAGATTGTTGGCTATGACCAAACCATGAGTTATCATATGTGATCCTTCTCATTATTGGATGGCTGCTACCATACCTTGGTTTCATTATGATCCTCCTTGAAGGATGGCTATGCCCATACCTGGATCCATTTACATGATCATTCTCTAGATGGCTACATCCATGCCATGATTCATGTATCATTTGACAAAGATCTCAGTTTATGTATATGCATATGTACTTTCTTGTAGGTTTTCTGACAGTAGATTGGTTCCTCACACTGATTTATAAAACATTTGATCCCTCACTCCGGTTCGGCATTCACGCTTTAGGGGGCATTTGTTACAGAACATTTTTTCATTGTCCCTATACTCCCCGTTCCTTGATCCTGGAGGACCTCTACAGTGAACCCTGCATGCCTTGCCTTCATGAAGAAACTCCCATTATGTCCCTATTCTTGAGCAGATCATTTCCCTTTTGCATCGTTTCCCCTTAAATTTCTATTTTGCGCAGTTTACAAGAGCAGTGCTAATGGCCTTTGTCTCCCCTGTGCTGATGTGGAGAGATTCACACTATTCCCCATGCCGATCGGTGTGACTAAGCTGTGTTCCAGTCATGTCGGTCTTGTTATGGAAAGTTTTTTAAATTAGATCCGAAGCTTCCAACTCTATAAGCTCAGTAACGGAAGTTTGGTAAATGGTTTGGCCAAATGGAGTTGAGGATGACAGTTTGGGGTCTTTCCCCTATAATGATGGAACTACCTCAAGGGATAAGTCCTTTTCCCATGAGAAGAAGATCCATCTCCCATCCATATTTCCTATATAAACCTCCCTTCTTCCCAATCACAAACTAGTTGCAGTCATAGTTAGAGTGTGAATGTTATATTCATAGTTAGAGTGTTGGCTGAGCATGAGTATACTATTTTGATTAGAAAATCAAACTATTACTGGTTGTAGCCATCTAGTTGTGTGAGGGAGAAGTGTGTTTGGTTTGGAGTGAAGTCTAAAGCGAAGAGCCTTTAAACTATTATTGTTTGAAGCCATCATGGAATGCTAGCAGAAGTATGTGGGAACCTAGTCTTATCAGAGGAAGATTGTGATGTCAGTACGAATGGTTGTAATCTCTCTTTGATATTAATATATGCAACTATCGATTGATTTCGTACATGTTTTGTAGTATTACATATTCGTGTTTTGATGCTTCTTGAAACATTAAGTAGGTTGAATTTCAATTTGTCTGTTATTATGTTTGTGCGTTGTTGTTGTTTACTTGTTTCAGGAGCTTAAAGAAGGAAGCGAGAGATTACTGGAGCGAGCAAGCAACGACATCATCAATAAGGATAAGCGACCAAGAGGTAGGCCCTCTTGATTGACTCTAACCTAAGGAAATCCTCCATGGAATGTATATGTTGTGGCTAGACCCATTATCGGGCTAGAGGAATTCATTTGTGTCCGCACTTATAATTTTACTTCACCACACAGACTCCAAGAGATCCTTAGAAAAATTAATCTGAGGCTCAGTTAAAAATCAAATGCTAACGTCTTGTTCTTCATCAATAAAATTTTCAAAAGGTACTTGTGGAATCATTCCCTCTGGAGAGGAAGGCTCTAATAAATGAACAGAGTCTATAGAACACCCTTGGAGCAAAACAAACGCAAAATCATTATCTGAATTCAGGTTAATATTGGCTACAGAATAAACAGGAAAAGTTACAACCGACGAATTTGATGAAGCTCCATATTTGATAGGACAATCAAGATGGAGTGCAAGTTATTCTGTTGAAGCGGTCACAAATTTTTCAAAATTTACAGTATCTAATAAACTTTCTAGCCATTCTAGTGCTTGGGATACTCCTGTTTCCTGTTCCATATGATCTGAAGTTGATACATCCTGAGCTCTTTTTTCTTCCATTAGCTGCTCAGGAGGGTTTGAGGAAGTCTGAACCTGCTTTACAAGTCTAGTGGACCTCCTTATTTTCTTAAAGATGGAAGCTAACATTGATGCCATCCTCTTCTCTACTTTGCTATGTTTTTGAGGTTTCTAAATTTGTACAATTTTGCGGAATATTTTCTATCATGGTGGTTTTATCTAAATTTTCCACATTGTCTCGCTCTGGCTGCTTATCACTATCTAGAATTCCCTGAGCTGTTCCAGTAATTGTTTCGTTTTCAAGAGGAGTTTCATCATCATCATCATGGTTTCTAAACAACCCTTCCCAAGTCTGTTGGATTTGGAAAAGGCTTCTTATAATTAATATCCTAATAAGCTCATGATGACTTACAACTGCAAATTTGTTCTTGGACCTGTTATCACCCCAAGAAACTCTCCTAGGTTGCATATCAGAGATGCTCAGGAACATTACAAAATCAACAAAAAGTTGGATAAATGGTGGATGAATGAAACAAATGCTGCATATTGAAGCCAGATAACCACTTCTACAATGCTTAACCGCAGACATGGGTGAACACCCCCAAACTACAAGGCTTTAGACCACCAATTAGTCACAGTTTGAGGAATAGGTGGAGATGGAGAATACTGACCACACCAGCAGATGCACAAGACCATGTGATGGCCGGCTGCAACTAGTTAAAAGGTCTGTAAATCTGTTTTCTAATACACAGACAGGATGACAGCTCTCTGGCATTAAAACAACAGAAACCTGCATACAAATTCAATGATACAGCTAAATCCTAAAACAGAGGTGGGATGATATCCCCTCTAATGCTAAACATTAATAGCACATGAATTAATGCATAACAGGCATAGCCTAGAACATAGAAGAAGTGAAAAATGAGCCATTGACAGCAAAAGAAGCTTGTATTAGTTGGAAATGAAGACCAAAAGCTCCAGGTCTCACAGTAGTTACAGTCTCCAGAAGTTGAAGCTTACAATAGAATAACACTCATCAACCTCTTACATTCTATCTTCTCAGTATATATGGAGGTTGATTACAAAATATCTCTGCTATGCTAAGCATGGAGGTGTCTTAATGGACCACCAACCACATTTACATTCAGATATGGGGCTCTGATACAAATCTGACTGCTTTAATGGAAAAAATGACCCTTTCTGATATTCTGATGTCCTTCTCTGGCAGCTGGAGTAAATTATGGATGAAATTCCATGCCTGATAAATGCTTGAATTGCTCGAGAGTGTACTTTTGTCCTTCGGCCATTCTGTTGATTAATTGCAGTTGTTGAAGCTTTAATTGTGTAGGTATAGGGTGGTTGATCGTTGTTTTCCTTCCTCGGCAGCAGAGAGTAGTCGAAAATGGTACAGCCAGTGAGGCAGAGGCGTGCACAAGATGAGAACAAGGCTCGACCGTTAGATCGCATGGATCAACGGCGAGGATGAATTGCAGGGGCTATCGGGAGCAAAGGGGAAGGGAAAATGTGGGCCGTCGGATCAATAAAATCAACGGCGGAGATCGATTTACGCAGGCTATCAGAGGTCAATGGGATCGGGACAACGAGGACCATCAGATCTAGACACGGCAGATCCGACGGTGATCGCAAACAAAAGATACGCACACGTTAACGGGCGGGAGAACGACGGTTTCAGGTGGCAGGTGGTTTCCCCGCACCGCCTTTTGACCCATGGTGGTTTCCATATAAGGGCATGCGTTCCAATGAAACAGCGCCACGTGGCAGGCTAATACTGCCACCCCCATGGGTTAACAAGCGCACAGGTCGCGCGATCGGGGGGAGCGTCCACCATCTATCTGGCGATGGACGATTGGATGGTAAGGAAAGAGCGCAGAGTTTAATGCGTGGGCAAAAGAAAAAGACCGTTGGATTAAAGTGATCAATGACTGAGATTTCAAATTGACAGAGGGTTTATAATTTACGAAAGCACATAGCTATAAAGGGTTAATGCTTTCGCGCTAGGGATTAAACAAAGAATGAGTTTATTCGGGGTTTTAACAGGTTTTATAGAGTTTAAACAAAAAGGCCCGGGAGCCGGGAAAAGGGATTTCAGCGGGGAATGAAGAAGTTTCAGGAGGAAAATAGAGAAATAGAGGACTAAGGGGGTGTGAGGAAACTTGAAGGATTAAGGAGGAGAATGACTGTTGTGAGGCCTTTTTCAGCACAAGCACACCACCAAACCCGAACTTGGCCCCTTAAACACTGAAATTTTATAGCAGAGCTAACACTCGCTCCTTCTAGGGATGAGATCCTCCCTGTGAGGTCTCAAGAACTGTAGACCAATGCCTTCATACATCATCAACTTAAAAACACTGCCTAGTATCCATTGGGCATGGAGTCCAAATAAGCCTACTCCTAAAACTGAAAAAGAAATTGCTTACAATCATTAAGGCCTGAAAACTTAAAACTTCAAAAACTGCCCATCTGCTGGGCCATCAAAATTGTTGCCTGTCATCCGGTTCATCGTAAATCAGTAGGACAGGATTTATTTGATCCTCTACCTCAAAGAGTTTAGGAAATTTGACCTTAATGGGTAGATATGGATCAAATTTCATTTCCCTTCTGTGTGTTTTCCTCCTTGGATGTTCTTCATGGGAGCCTGTGTACACCTGTTGAATAATCATGAATGCTATGTATTTATCTGTGTCATGTGTGGTCTGCACAACTAATATGCATGATGAACCATTTTTTTCTTGTGCAGGGGACACAGAAATATTTTCTGCTCCTATATCTTTCTTAAAACAGTCCTCATCCAAGGAGGGATCCCAATACTATGCACCCTCTTCCTCCGTCATCTGGCAAGCTTCCCTTTCATTCTGTGTTGGGGCCATCTAAGCAGGCATTAGAATATCAAGACTGAGATGATCAGTTTTAGCCTTGAGCATTGAGCTATTTCCTGCCTCAGTGTTCAAGGGGAAACCATGAGGGATTGTCATTTGAGTAGGAAGAGAAGCAAAAGATGATGGGGAGCTTTCTTCTCCCTTCTTGATCATTGTGATGGGGATAACAGCAGGTTGCACAACTTGCAGATCTACATAGCCAGTAGAAGATGTGCTATCCTTAGGCTCAAAATCTTGGAGGAAGGGATCTTTTGATGGCTGCCACTACTGGTCAACTGGTTGTTCTGCAGCTACAAGAATTTGTTGAGTAGTGCCTTTGGATATTTCCTTCTCATAAGCAGCCCTTGTTAGGAAAGGATCACCTTCCAAAACATGGACCTCCTCCTCATGCTACACCTCTTCCATGACTATACCTTGACAAAAGATCTTCACCCTTTGATCTTCGTTTACATCTCTATTTCTCTGCAAAATCTGCACATACTCATTCGCTCCTCTGTACGAATTTGAAGTGAAAAAGAAATGGAACAATGAGCTGCTGCCTCCTCAGAATGCTGCTCAGCTTTTAGTTTGGAAACTTCAAAGGCCAAGAACTCAATCATCCTAGCTAATTCATCTATCTCAAGCTCATAGGATGATGAGGATTCACCTCCCTGACTTCTCCTCTCAGCATCACCTTCAAGTCTCGCTGCAGCAATAATATTTGCTTCTACTTCAAAGGCTGCAGATTTCATATCAGCCAGAGAAGTAGATTTTCTTTGTCTCAACAACAGGCAGAACTGAGAATCAAAGGCATTAGCATAAGTAAGCATGACAGAAGCAGGGTTGGGTCTTACTTCAGCTGGCATTTTGCTGTACATATGATTGAATCTGATATTGAATTCAGACAGCAGCTCACCATCTTCTCTCTACAAATTCCCAAATTCATCATGATAAAAGAGCAGATCTTTACTATTCCCCTAGTGCTTTAAAAATACATTAGGCCTCAATGTCTGCAATAGACCTAGGGTGTAAATTTCTGAACCAATTTCTAGCTTCCCCATCTAGGCTTTGAACAAAAACCCTCATCCACACATCCTCTTCATTGATATCCAAGTTATCAGCATAGCTGTAAAAGGACACTAAATGCTCTTCAGCTGTTACTCCTTCTGCACCAGTAAACTTTGGCATAAATTCTTGATAATCTCTTGCAGGCATGGCATTCAAAGGTGTAGGCAAGACTAAGGTTCCATACCTATCAACAACTACTTGTTCTATCTTTGTGAGAGCTTGTTGGCCTGCCATGACTGAGGTATACGAAAGGGATACTGGTGGACTGAGTGTAATGAATCAATGAAAAGAATGATAGAAATGGAGGAATATGATGGATAGCATGGAGGCTTCTTTCAACTGAGGTCTGAAAGGGAAATGACTAACAAGGAGCTCTATGAATCTCTAAAGGTATTTCTATACTGGCAGAGATACATAAAAATTCTTTAAGGCTTACCTGAACTTGATGCTCATTTCTGCAAAGTCTTTCTTCTTCTTAACAGTCTTCTCAGGATCAGGCACTGGTTAGCTGTTGATTTCTGAATATATCTATGAGCATGCTTCACCAGCTGCACCAGAACTTCAATGTGGAGTTTCCAAAGCTTGGTCTTCCATCAGTGGAGTCGCCAGATAGATGATTACAACCAAAAACTGTGTTCAAACCTTTTGTATCATCAAAGCTTGAAACTGTGTCGTTCTCCAAGGGAAACTGAGCTTCGATTCTCCTCTCCCTAGCAACGGCGCCAATTAATGTTATCACCCCAAGAAACTCTCCTAGGTTGTATATCAGAGATGCTCAGGAACATTACAAACTCAACAAAAGGTTGGATAAATGGTGGATGAATGAAACAAATGCTGCATATTCAAGCCAGATAATCACTTCTACTATGCTTAACCCCAGACATGGGTGAACACCCCCAGACTAAAAGGCTTTAGACCACCAATTACTTACAGTTTGAGGAACAGGTGAAGATGGAGAATACTGACCACAACAGCAGATGCACAAGACCATTTGATGGCTGGCTACCAGTTAAAAGGTCTGTAAATTTGTTTTCTAATACATAGACAGGATGACAGTTCTCTGGCATTAAAACAGCAGAAACCTACATACAAATTCAATGATACAGCTAAATCCTAACACAGAGGTGGGATGACAACCCCTCTAATGCTAAACATTAACAACACATGAATGAATGCATAACAGGCACAACCTGGAACTTAGAAGAAGTGAAAAATGAGCCATTGACAACAAAAGAAGCTTGTATTAGTTGGAAATGAAGACCAGAAGCTGCAAGTCTCACAATAGTTATAGTCTCCAGAAGTTGAAGCTTACAACAGAATAACACTCATCAACCTCTTACATTTTGTCTTCTGAGTATATATGGAGGTTGATTACAAAATATATCTGCTATGCTAAGAATGGAGGTGTCTTAATGGACCACCAACCACATTTACATTCAGATATGGGGCTCTGATACAAATCTGACTGCTTTAATGGACAAAATGACCCTTTCTGATATTCTGATGTCCTTCTTGGGTAGCTGGAGTAAATTATGGATGAAATTCCATGACTGATAAATGCTTGAATTGCTCGAGAGTGTACTTTTGTCCTTCGGCCATTCTATTGATTAATTGTAGTTGTTGAAGCTTTAATTGTGTAGGTATAGGGTGGCTGATCATTGTTTTCCTTCCTCGGCAGTGGAGAGCAGTCAAAAATGGTACTGACAGTGAGGCAGAGGTGTGCACAAGATGAGAGCAAGGTTCGACCATTAGATCGCATGGATTAACAATGAGGATGAATTGCAGGGGCTATCGGGAGCAAAGGGGAAGGGAAAATGTGGGCCGTCAGATCAATAAAATCGACGGTAGAGATCGATTTACGTGGGCTATTGGAGGTCAACGAGATTGGGACAGCGAGGATCGTCGGATATGGACACGGAAGATCTGACAGTGATCGCAAATGGAAGATATGCACACATTAACGGGTGGGAGAACGGTGGTTTCGGGCGGCAGGCGGTTTCCCCGCACCACCTTTTGACCCATGGTGGTTTTCGTATAAGGGCATGCATTCTAATGAAACAGAGCTGCGTAGCAGGCTAATACTGTCGCCCCCGTAGGTTAACAAGTGCACAGGTCACGTGATCGGGGGGAGCATCCACCGTCGATTTGGCGATGGATGGTTGGATGGTAAGGAAAGAGCGCAGAGTTTAACGTGCAGGCAAAAGAAAAAGACCGTTGGATTAAAGAGATCAACAGCTGAGATTTCAAATCGACAGAGGGCTTATAATTTACGAAAGCACGTAGCTATAAAGGGTTAATGCTTTCACGCTGGGGATTAAACAAAGAATGAGTTTATTCGAGGTTTTAACAGGTTTTATAGAGTTTAAACAAAAAGGCCCGGGAGCCGGGAAAATGGATTTCGGTGGTGAATGAAGAAGTTTCAGGAGGAAGACAAAGAAACAGAGGACTAAGGGGATGTGAGGAATCTTGAAGGATTAAGGAGGAAAATGACTGCTGCGAGGCCCTTTTCAGCACAAACACACCGCCAACCCCGAATTTGGCCCCTTAAACACAGAAATTTTACAGCAAAGCTAACAGAATCTCCTTAATGTAGTAACAATCTCATGTAATACTAAATTAAGAAAATATGGGAGGGTCAAGGTCACCTTTTGCCTTAGGAAAGCCATAATTTTAAGATGAGGCCCCCTTACCATGTCATATCTTCCATTAGAGGTGATATACCACTGGAAAATCTATGTTATATGCTTCCATGGCTTAGGAAACGAATTGGATTTATACCCCTTCCCCTTTTGGATCAATTATTCACCAGGATTTAAGGAAAAAAGTGTCACGTTTTGAATAGAAGTGTGTATTTCATACCAATTTTCTCATTCCATTGAGAACCCTGTCAATTTTTCTATTGCACTTTCATTTACTTTCACCTGTATGTTTCTCACTACTACTACCCCATTGTCCAGACTCTTAGTGAGCTCTAGTGCTACCACATTGTTGAACCCTAGTATACGTTCAAAATATTCTAACCATTGGGTTTGAAATAAATGTTTGTGTGCCTATTCTAAAACCTGCAGTTGCGTGGCTTCATTTTGAACTGAATTCCCACCCATTGTGAACTATTCAACAGGGCATAATCTAGCAATTTGGAAATAGCAGAATTCACAAATGAAAATAATCTTGCACAAAGTATAGTAGTTTCATTGGCATGCAATGGTATTCAGAAATGAAAATAATAGTCATATGTCAGTGGAAATTCACCCCACGAATAAGAGTAAAGATCGCCTGTGTCCGTTAATCAAATTTTGACAAGATGGAAGATTTGGAAGATAATGGTACATTAACACAGTGCAATAAAAATACTATCAAAAGGATAAATAGAAATAGTGATATATCTATGCTGCATGAGGAAATGATTATGATATGTTTGCAATAATGATAGTGTGGTTTATTTAAACCCACGACGGATGTGGAAAAAACAAAGGCATGGGGAAATATGTGAAAAGGACTAGATGGATGTGAGTAATAGTTATACCAAGGGTATTATGAGAGAAAATAAATAGGGATTAATTTAGAATGTTGATTTTCTCGAAGGAAACAAGAAAAGAGTGTTTTTAATATGTAGAATTAAAGTAAAATTCTAAAAAAGAACCAAACATCACCACATTCATGGAAGGGTTTAATAATATCCATAAATAGAGTTAACGACCATTATTGTTTTAATTTTGAAGGAAAAAAAAGCCAATCTATATTTTAATTCTTAATTTTACTTCAATACCACAGGCATGGCCTCTACCGCTAGTAGGCATCCATAGCCTTGACCGGGTTACCTTTTTAATCCTTTGAAATGCCAGGGTCCCATTTAATAATATTTTTTGTGAATTTGTTATTATAAAATTTTTGAAGTATTTACAGAAGGCCATTTTTCTGGTGTGGTGACCAGTTAACAACAATTCTATTCACCAGATCTAATTAGGTGAGCAAGTTGTCTCGTGATGAGACCTCTCGTCCTTCGACTTAAATGCCAAAGGCCATTACCCTGGCTTGGTGACCAGAAATGTTAATGTCACTCCACTAGATCCTATGGTCATGGTAGGCAGACTAGTGATGAGACCTACTATCCTCTGTTAAATTAAAATTTTCATTAATCTTAATATGTTACTTAGTAAATGGGGTGGCACGCTAACTCCTTAAGAGCTAGGGCTCGTGTAAGAAGTATTTTAGCCATTACTTTTCTAGATTGTTGATTTTGTCCTAAAAAAATATTATGGTCATTTATCGTTACAAGATGGGAATTAAAATATATTCCGCAAGTGGTGATGAAAGGAATACAATATAGTTATTATTATAATTTTTATACAATTGCAGAAAGAATTAAAAATTCATGGAAATTTCAAATTGTGATAATGATCTCTCATAAAAGATTTTCTAATGATAGCCATAAAAAAAATTGGTTTCCCACCATCATGTAAGGAGAAAGCCAAAAATGTTCCTTTCCCTAAAATAATAAGGATACCACAAAAACAAATGATCATCACATGTTTAAAATCAAAATTTGTATTTAAAGGGAACAACATTGTGCATAAATAAACACGACTAATTGTTGGAGGGAAAAATAATTGTGATTGAGGAAACAATAACTACGACTAAGGGAAAAATGACTGTAAATAATGAAAAACATCTGTGAATAAGGAAACAACAACTTTCACTAAGGAAACAATGGGTGTGGCTAAGGAAACAGTGGTTGTGATTAAGGAAACAACAATTGTGACTAAGGAAACAACAGTTGTGACTACAGAAACAATAACGGTGACTGAGGAAACAAAAAATGTGACTAAGGAGAAAACAAATATGACTGAAGAAATAGCACTCGTGGCTAAGGAAACAACAAATGTGGCTAAGGAAACAATGGTTGTGACTAAGGAAACAACAACTGTGGTTGAAGAAACAATGGTTGTGGCTAAGGAAACAACAATTGTGACTGAGGAAACAACAACTGTGATGGAGGAAACAACAACTGTGACTAAGGAAACAACAACTATGACTAAAGAAACAGTGGTTGTCGTTAAGGAAACATCAATCTCGACTTAAGAAACAATAGTCGTGGCTAAGGAAACAACAACTAGGATTAAAAAAAATAGCGATGATTTATTATTATTATTATTATTTTCTTTTATTTTTATATAAGAAATAACAAAAAAAAATAATTATTTACATTATGTACAGGATAAAGAAAATTTGTTCAAAAAGATTTACCTGATTGTGGCTGCGAGGAAATTTCCTCGACTAGCTACAACCTACAATTATTATCATTATCGATTTCATGAAGAAAATAATCTTTGTTAAGTGTCTTATGGTACAGACAAAGTCGATGCCCGTTGGCAAGGAATGAAATGTTGGCATTATCAATTGTAGTAAGATATATTGTTCCATTTTCATAGACTTCGATGATTTCATAAGGGTCAAGCCACCCCGTTTGAAGTTGACATGGGAAATCTTGGAATCTCGAATCATATAGGAGCACCCAATATCCTTTCTATAATTTTTTCTTTTTAATCAAGCTATCATGCCATTTATCCCTCCTCTGTTGAATCATGACAGTTCGTTTTAAAGCAAGAAGACACATTTCATCTAATTCATTGAGTTGTTGCAATTGCTATGTTTGTGCTTCTGTGAGGTCCAATCTGTCTTCATTGGTAGTTTTGAGAGTCTTAACCTCAAATTCAATTGGAAAAATGGGGTTTGTACCAAAAACGAGCTGATAAGGTGAATAGCCAGTAGTATTGCACCAAGTTGTTTGATAGGCCCATAAGGCCTTAGGGAGCTTCGCAACCCAGTCTTGATGATTCAGAGATAGTGTTTTAGTTAAAATCACCTCTATGAATTTATTAATGCTTTCCACCTTCCCATTTATTTGTGGATAGTAAGGAGAAGTAACTATGTTTTTAACATGGTAATTTTGCAGAATGGTTGAAATTTTGTGAGTAGTGAACTATGATCCCCCATCTGTTACAAGCTCCCGAGACAGCCCATATCGAACAAATAGTTGAAACAAAAAATTAATGACTGCTTCTTTTGTGGACCTTGGGAGTGCTATTGCTTCCACCCATTTAGTAACATGGTATGTACAAACCAAAAAGTATGCTTTTTGGTTTGAAGGCAGGTTATAGGGACCTACAAATTCAATTTCCCATCTTTCGAATGGTTTGAGTACAATTTGCAATTCAAGGGGAATATCTTCAGAATGAATGGGATGACCCATCCTTTGACAGCTATCCAAACTCTAGATGTACTTATTTCCATATTTAAATATTGTGGGCCAAAAGTATCCCATTTGTAAGTCTTTGTGTCTAGTTCTCCAATCATCAAAGTGACCCACACAAGGATCATCATGACAGGCCTTGAGGAAATCATAAATTTCATCTTCTCTGACACATATTCAAATCTGAAGATCAACCTCTATATGAGAAAGGTAACCGTACAACCATGAAAAGCGCGTTGTGCTGGACAATAAGCTTCTTTCCCCAAGATGACAAATTTGATGACAATTTTATAGCTGTGAGATAATTTTCTACATCAGCATACCAGGGGTGTTTTACAGTTTTAACAAAGAAATGGTCATTTGGGAATTTGTCTTGAACTAGGGAAGAATCGACTACAGCTGGAATTCTTGAAAAAAAGTTTGCAACAAGGTTTTCTTTTCCTGGTCGACCTTTTATGGTAATGTCAAACTCCCACAACAGCAACAATTATCAAGTTAATCTACCATTTGTAACATGTTTGTTAGCTCAATAACGAATGTCAAAATGATCAGTGTACGAAAAAACTAGATATATTGTTATGTAATGGTGAAATTTATTTATGGCATAAATAAGAACTAGTTTTTTTTTCTATCATAGTGTAATTCATTTCAGTCGAAGTAACGTGCTTGCTAATGTAATAAATGGCATAAGAATTTTTATCCTCTTCTTCTGTGAGGATTGCTTGTTATCGGGAAAAGTGTCTATTTAGAACGACTCTATCCCAATAAGGTGTGACAGCTACCTTAGAAACAAACAGAGAAAACTACTTTCGTATTCTTCTTTATGAACTATAAACAAAGAGGAATAGGATGAACCAACCTGTTTCTTGCGCTAGTCCTTTGATCCAGTTTCTCTCCTCTTTGACAACTTCCAGCTACCTGCTCCCTTACCTGCCCAGCTTCACCAAGTACCTGTAAGATCACAGAAGAAGGAAACTATACAAAGACATGGGTTTATATTCATAAATAACTTAGGATCGGATTTAAGTTAACCATACAAATGTAACAAACATCAATGAAACACAAGCATGGAGAAGAAAATCAAATAGTTTTATTGATATACGAGAAGATCTAGGAGGAGTTACAACTGATGATTCCTGACCCAGCATCAACCTCCCAGCAAAGAAGTCCCTTCTTCAACCCCAACAAAGCATAGATCACCCAATTCTCTGATATGTATCTCAAAACCAACAACAATTCCTTACAATGTGCAAAATTCCAGCCTCTGGATCTCTGGGATGAGGGATCCATATATAGATGTATGCAAGGAGGATGAGTGAGCTCATGATTTGATTAGTGGCTTCTCTCTGTCAGTTCTTGCTTCCACTTGGAGACTGAAAGCCTCTTACTCATCCTTGGTCAAATTCAGTGAGGCAAGTGTCATTGGAGAAGATTCTGGAAGCTTCTATTGTCTCTCCACCTCGCGAAATGACACTGCCATTTGTCATTTCCCGCTCAACGCACCCTGTTAGTGCATTTAGGTGCGTTGCAACGCACCTAGCTAGTGGAGCAGCTGAAATGATCCTGATTTGACTTATTCCAGGAGCAGTTTCTGGTGGAGAACTTCTGGGAGAAGCTGTAATTTGTTGACCTTGTTCCTTTAGGGGTTGGAACAACACTTTTAGGGACTTAGGAGCCCTTGGTTTATGGAGATTTCATGCTTAGAGCTGTAAGGCACAAAAATGTCTATAACAGTTGCCCCCTAAAGTATGAGGTCGTTTATCGGGTGAAATGCTTTATTAGGAGGATCCGAAGTTCTTTCAATGCTGGGAGGAGACCTGTAATAAGATACAATACAATACATTATCTTCATATTGTTTTCATGATCTAGCTGAGGCGGGCATTCCCATGCTCAGCTTTATAAATTCATTTTCATGTACATAGGACAGACAACCGTCTGATGTTAGACTGATGATTCTGATAGAGCCATCATCCTTTCGGTAGGATGATTATGTGTGCTGCAATGCTGTACATTTCAATGTCTTTATTTTCCTGAATATATATCGCAGCCCGGATGGATGAAACTAGATCCGGGGTCTTCAATCTCATCCGATCTTCACTCGAAGTACAAGTCAATCCATGTGAGAAATGTTTTGAAGTCGAACATGGAAGGACATCGCTTGATTACCAGTCAATGATGTAAACTGTTAACAAGCGCGAGAGGAATCACCAATAATGATGATGACCCTCAACGTACTGCAGTACAATTCATGTAGTGTGAATAAAGGACTTGGCATCGAACACCACGCAAAATCTTTCGGTCGAAGGCCATTGATGTAAACCTGTCGCCGGAAGTGAGAAACTTGCCATTGAGGCATGCAAGCTTCAAAGTACTGAATGGGGTGTTCCTAGATCAACTTCTTGGATAATGAGCTGATGTCAACAAGAAGTGATCCGTCATAGGAGGGCCTTAATGAATCCCACATCAATGACACGGAACGGAGCAAATGATTTTGATGGAGGTGAAAACGATCTGATGATATATGGTTCAGGGTGGCGGTCATGAAAGAATGGAGTATAATGTATGGTAGTGGGCGGGACACAGGTGGCCTTTCTGGATGACTTCTCTTGAACATGTCGGCGACACTTATGTGATGGATTGGTAGCATTAACCCCAAAAGTGGATGGTATGGCTAGACCATGGCGATGTGACCGGTGAATGAAACAACCCAACCCGACTCGGGCACAGAGTGGAAGTGTCATGTTCAAGAGCGACTTGCTACCAATAAAGATTGTTTGAGTTTTCTTCCCAATTTTTCCCCAGTCATTGCTGACCAGTACCTCTTTATTTTTCTCAAGCTTGAGGAGGATAACATATGCTTGTTCTATAATTTTCCCTTCGGGCAAACCCATCGCTATGTTTTAACGAGCCTAGCGATAGTGAAACTCGTTCTCGTCTAAAGACAAGTTTGTTGCTATTAATCTTTTTAACGAGTCTAACGACAAAGATAACTCGGTCCTTTTCATTTTTTGAGAGTCTGAAAAGGTACGTAAAGATAACTCCAAAATTCCTTTTTCGTCATCTAATCCCTTAAGTCTGAAAAAGTATAAAACAATAAAGAAGGGATGAATTTTCGATTGTTTTAACGAGCCGAGCAAAACAAGCGCTCGAACTTTTTGTGCAATAATCCCTCAGGTCCAAAAAGATTAAAATCTAGAGGAGGGATAGCACTTCCCGTTGCTTTAACGAGCCAGAAGGCCAGAACTCGGCAATCTTTTCATATTTTACGAGTCAAAAAAGAGCTTAAAGAAGACTCGTCTTTTGAGGAACAGGTGATAAAATGGGTAGCAGCTGATTCCAGGTAAGGTTTGGAATTTTCCAATCATGGCAGTGTCACAAGGATGGCTAGTGAAATCACTCTTCGCAGCTGTTCCTCAAAATGGGTAAACAATCAAATGGAGGTGAATGATCGACCAATGGAAAAGTGGAGGTGACGGTGCAAACATGACCAATAATTTAATGGCTGAAATGCTACATTCACGGTGGTTATTTACCAGGGAATAGTTCATTTTTTAACGAGCTTAAACACGAGTGGAAACATTTGCTCGGTGCGGGTTTATTTTTTAACGAGCTTGAACCTTGCGGTAACACTGCTCGATCAGATGGTCTTGGTTTGATTTTTTACCATAAATAGTTTTGTCCTTCCAAAGATCGTACTGTATTTTCAACTGCTTCATCAAACTAGTCAGAAATGAACAATATTTTCTTGAAAACAAGATTAAAACGCTAATATTTTACTTTGAACTACGTAAAAGTAATCAAAAAGTGTTTTCTACCTCTCATTTTACCATTTCATTTGAACTTGGTTTGTTGGAGCTTTGGAGGTGCTTTTCCCCCTCGATTTTCATCAGTTGATTTCGGGAGATTGTGTGGACGATTCTCGACGCTGTCTGGACCAGGTAGGAGCTAAACCTGAGCTCTTTCATTTCATGGCTTCCATTTTGCTTTTTGAGCCTGATTCCCTGATTTTCTGAGCCCCTGGGGTTTGAGGGACTCGTTCTGTCATCAACGCACCCCCAGTGTATCGAAACCTACGTTGAATGTTGGCTTGTATGAAGGCAGTTTGACATTCAACGCACCTAGAACACTGCTGCAGGTGCGTTGGGCGTAGAAAGGGAATTTGTTGCACAATTTTTGATGGAATTTTTGCCTGTTTTTCACCAAAATCAGGATCTAACTCTTCTCTTGTTTGTTTTTTCAGAGATTTTGGAGCAAGATGACCCTTACATGGCGAGAACATGAGTATGAAGAAGAGGACATGATTGCCCTACATGATCCAGTTACAGTGAACGCGCTGCGGAATAGTGGCTTGCTGAAGTTCTTCCACATTTCTAGCATGAGACAACAGATCAACTTACTGCAGTATTTGCTCGATGCTTGGGATCCTACTAATCAGGTTTTCCAGATTAGGGGCAAATCTATCCCCTTGACTGCAGTAGACATCTATTTGTTGACTGGCTTGTCGAGGCGGGGTGCCCCCATCTCTTTGTCAGGTTCGGCCCGAGGAGGCGATTCTGTGAGAGATTATGTCCGCTGGTATTGCAGAGAAGGATCTCAGCTGAGTAAAGACGACAAGATCAGCATCCGTGATGTCACTGACAGGTCCCTTAGGACTATCTTGTTTACTTTTGGTAGGATGGCTGGTAGTGCGTCTCTTCATGTAGCCAACCGATCCTATATGCAGCATGCCTTGGAATGCCTCCAATCGAAGGTGTTCAACTGGTGTGACGCAGTACTTCTTGTGATGAAAGAACAGTTGACCAAGATAAAGAACGGCAGGTTGAAGAACTTCGGGTATGGTTCTATTTTGACCACCTTTGCCTTGGAGAAGATACCACTGATGCAGCCACAGTACATTGCACTCGACTTACCTTCTCCTAATGAACCACGTATGCAGAGATGGGTTGACCATATGTCTAGGCATGCTGGCCAATCTCAGATTTCATTTTCTGATACCTTCTTCAGGTGGTTTGATCGTCAGGAGATGGTTTATGCCGAGTATCCATATGCTGGCATGGACTTCCGGGGTGATCCAGATTTAGTACTGCCGGATGGCGAGCAGTGGGGTGCTATTGGTAAAATCTTTGACCATATTGTTGTTTACTGTTTTTGTTTATAATGTCCTTGTGCTTTGTTCTATCAAGACTCTAATCAAACTCATGTGTACATGCAGATGTTGGTCCTGTTCGTCCAGTAGTTCGCCTGAGAGTACCAGCTGTTGCCCCAGCAGGAGAGGCCGCCGGAAGGGCTATTCTTCGCGACCTCGATGTGGCCGAGATTCTCATAGCTTTGCAGGAGCAAGTTGAGGGCCTCCCTCTCGGTATACCAGATGTGAGGACTGACAAGCTACCTTTGCGGTTACAGCGGCATACTACTGGTGTGCCCAGACGATGGACTCGTCTCCTACGCATGATCACACAGGCTGTGACTTTCTATCATGAGCATCATTAGACTAGGGTGCCCCCTAGCATTTTGAGTTTTTGGGTCGCGTGACCGATTTTGTCTTGGTTACAGAACATTATGTGTAAACCATAAAAGCTATATATATTTTTGATTTTCGGGGTTCTATTTTGGTTGAGCTATATGATCCACATGTGAAACATTGATGATGTGTTTCTTTTTATAAATGTTGCAAATGTCTATCTAACACATAGTTTGCTAATGAGTCGGTTAATGTGTTTAAGTTTCTGGAAATATGTTGGTATTGAATAAGATCAAATTGTCTTTCCAAAATCTTAACCCTTAGGAACATGCGAAAAATAGCTGGGTTTCGGACGGAATATATACCATTGAGTTGCAATATTATGAGTTGTGAGTCTAGCCTGACAATTAGTCGGCGTATACCATGAGTGATGGCATCAGAGAGAAGTTCTATCAACGCGCTATACTCAGCGATGTTATTCGTTGATCGACCAATACATACACCTCTGAAACTTACTAACTCGCCGCTTGGATCAAAAATGGCCCAGGCTGCGGAGGACAGGTTCCGCGAACTACGACTCGCTCCGTCGACATATCCAACACATGGCTCCAATAGGTTTGACATTTGCAATAAATGTAAAAAGGTGGATTACTCGACCAAAACAAACACTTTAGCGAAAACAAAAATATAACAAAAGCATATTGGTTACTATTACGCATAGTAACGCTTGAGGTACAACCCATTACGAGGTTGCGCCAGTGGAATTCCATCATAATCCATTAACTCGTAGGCTCCCTTTGCTAACACCCGCTTAACAATATAGGGGCCCATCCTTAAAGACTTAAATTTACCTGCTCCCAATTTGTCAGATTCTTGGTCACAAAGCAAGACCAGGTCACCTTCTGAGAAGACGCGGGGTTTGACATTTTTGTCGAACTGCGCCTTGACTCGTTTCTTATGGGCTTCATTAGCCAAAGCGACGTCACGACGGGTTTCATCCAATTGGATTAATTCCAAGAAACGAGCCTCTTCTTCTAAGGTTCCGGGGAGGAGATCAATTGCGAGTTTGAGAGACGAGATTTCACACTGGACTGGTAAGACTACTTCCAAGCCATATACCAGTTGGAAGGGTGTGAACCTGGTTGCATTCCTTACCGATGTTCGGTAAGCCCAAAAAGCTGAGCACAAGATTAGGTGCCATCTCCTTTTGTGAACTCCGATCATCCTTTGCAGCATGCGTTTCAGGACCTTGTTGATCGCTTCAACTTGTCCGTTGGCTTGCGGATAATATGGAGTAGAGCTGTCGTGAGACAACCCTAGTTTGGCAGCTAATTCGACCATCATGTGATTGCGAAAATGCGATCCATGATCCGTGACTATAGCCTGTGGTATGCCGAATCTGGCGACTACATGATTGAAAAAGAAGAGGGCAGCTGTTTCACCAGTATTATCTAATGTAGGCATCGCCTTGGCCCATTTGGTAAAATAGTCAACTGCGACTATGATATACCCATGCCCCCCGGTCGAGGTGGGGTTACATGTCATGAAATCGATGCCCCATTTGGGGAATGGCCCAACAGCAACTATTGGCTGTAGAGGTGTGGGTGGTCTTCTGGTTTTGCTATCAAAAATTTGACAAGCATGGCAACTTCTGACTGTGGTTATGCAATCTTTGAACATTGTTGGCCAGAAGTATCCTGCTCGTAACATTTTTTGTGCTGTAGCATATCCAGATTGATGCCCCCCACGCACGCCTGAATGACACTCATTCAGGACTTTTTCGGCCTCCTCATGGGTGAGGCACCTTCTCAGAACTGTATCAATACCACGACGGTAAAGTGTATCGCCGACGATCATGTAGTCTTTTGCTTGGTATCGTATACGTTTTTGTTCAGAGTGGGAGGTGTTTGGCCTAATTTTTTGGGTTTGGAGATAAATGATTATATCCCCATACCACTTATTTCTTCTAGATATCAGAAACAAACTTTCATCCACGATTGATTCTTCGGATGTTTCATCGTTGGACGACGATGGGAGATCGCATAATAATTCTGCGAAAACTAGAGCTTTCTTTGATTTGGATTTTACAAATTCTAGATCAAAGTCTTGAAGGATTGCTATCCATTTTGAATATTTGCCCCCCAGCAACTGTCGCGACAATATATAAGTCATGGGGTTGCAATCTGACAGAATGGTAGTTTTCCGAAAGAGGACATAGTGTCGAAATCTTTGTATTGCTTGAATAGCTGCAAGCGCTAGTTTTTCAACATAAGAATATTTGCTTTCTGTATCATTTAAGTTCTTACTTAAATAATATATAGGATGTTCAATTCCATCGACTTCTTGAACTAAAACCATTGCGATGGTCGTATCTGCTGCAGCCAGATACAGGTTCAAATCTCTTTGATAATCAGGGGCGTACATTAATGATGCTTTCATTAGGGAATCTTTTAAGGCATCAAAGGAAGCTTGCGCAACTTGATCCCAGATGAAGGGTACCTCCTTTTTCAAGAGATGAGTATAACCTTTAGCAAGTTCAGCGTAATTTGGAATGAACCTCCTCAGAAAGTTTGCTTTCCCTTGGAGTTTCTGAATCTGAAGCAAATTCGAAGGTGGAGGCAAATTTATGATTGCCTGGACCTTACACAGGTCGAGACGAATCCCATCCTTGGAGACTACAAAGCCAAGTAAACGACCAGAACTGACACAAAATACACATTTGTGCGGATTGAGTCGTATCTTGTAGTGTCGGCAACGTAGAAATATCGCTCTTAAATGCTGTGGATGATCAGTCCGCTTTCGCGAATGAGCCGGAAGGTTGTCGAGGTATGGTTGAACGATGTTTTTGATGTCATGGAAGGCATAATTCATTGCCCTTTGAAACGTCGCCCCTGCGTTCTTTAATCCAAAGGGTAATTTTCAATATGCGAATGTGCCCCACGGACAAATGAATGCAGTCTTTGACTGATCCTGTGGGCGGATATTTATTTGATTATACCCGGAGAATCCATCCATGAATGAAAAGATTTCGCATCTGGCGCATTCATCAATTATCTGGTCAATGAAGGGTGTAGGGTAGTTGTCTTTTGGACAAGCTTGATTTACATCCCTATAATCGACGCACACTCTAATTGTCCCCTGTTTTCTCATAACAGGGACAATATTCGATACCCAATCGGTTAGAGGAACCGGGTAGATGAAACTAGCATGGATAAGTTTTTCAACTTCTGCCTTAATGGCAACGGCTTTCTTGGGGTGCACCTGCCTTAGCCGTTGTCGTACTGGTTTGACATCTGGATACATCTTAATTTCATGTTCAACGATACTCGAGTCGATGCCTGGCATTTCACTGTATGACCAAGCAAAGACATCTCTGAATTCGTGAAAAAGAGCGTTATATATTTCCAGTTCTGAAGGAGAACAACATTTGCCAACATAAATATTCTCTACAACATCTGTTTTGGTCGAGATATTTATGGCTATAGTCTCTTCAATGTTGGACAGGTTTCGCTCGGAATCCACCGTATTTACAGTATTTGATAGAAAATCAACTACTGAAGGATGGTAAAGGTAATTTTGAGTATCTTCTTCACAATCGGGAAGAAGGGAACGATGGTGGGAATCATTCCATGGTGCTCCTTCAATTACCATAGCTTGGAGAATTCCTTCGTCAGTGACATGCACTCGCGACCAAGGATCTGAAGGAGTACCATATTCTCTAGACCTATCTATCCAAACACTTGATGAGTGTTGATTTGGGTTTGCCTCCCATGCTAGAAACATTGATTGCTATAATATTTCCATTGGGCTTGGGGGCAAAACAATTGCATGATCCATGTTGATTTCCTTTTCTGAGATCTTTGTAGAAGATATCATGTGGCAGGTTCCTATTGACACTATTTCCGCCAGATTGATTGGAGGTGGAAGAGCGAAAGTTCCTATTAGTATAGGATCTTTTAGTAGACCTACTCCGATATTCCAAAGCGAATGGGGGCTTCCATGGATCATGGGAATGCTTCCTGTAACTTGAGAACCATTAGGGAGGAAGTTTTGTTGATCGACGATTGTAATCCCTCCTTGAAAGGGAAATGCAATCTTTCTAAAATAGGTCGACACAACAGCTGCCATGGCATATATCCATGGTCGTCCCAGTAGGATATTGTAATCAAGATTCCCATCGATGACTTCAACATCTATTTCTATTGTTTTCTGTCCTAGTTCAACTTTCAAGTTATTTAGGATACCATATGGGGTATATGTCCTTCCGTCGAATGCTTTTAATGTCGTCGTAGACCGCAACAAGGTTGGAGATCCTAAAGTTTTCCAGCAACTCATCGACATAATACATGTAGATGCCCCCTCATCAATAATTGTTCGATGAACAGTTTTGTTGAGGGCTTTCACTTGAACAAGGAAAGCTAGTTGAGCCGGTAACTGAGGATCGTATCCTTTGTGGTCGAAGGATACAAGATTGGAATCCTTTGGATCGATCCCACCAATGGCCGATAATAAAGCCTGCCTTTGGGATGGGCAATTTTGTAGTACTTCAAGAGTCGATATAGCTGATGGCGATTGGGCCAAATCTTCCACTATGTTATAATGTTGTGCCGCTCTAGCGCGGGGATTAAATGTCGACTTGTGTACTACTCCCTTCGGCATTTTTATTGTCAATTCAGGGATGGTGGGTGGTATAAATTCTGTCGAAGTTGTTGTCAAACTACTTGGTTGATCTTTTTCCTTGTTGTTCGACAGTTGCGGATTCCCATAATCTTTGTTCCTTGTCGAAATCAAAGCATCATTCTGTTGTTTTGAAATCGACAACATTAACACTTGAGACGGGGAAGCATTTCCACTTTCAACCAGATTTGTTCCTGGTTTTGGAAACGGATCAGTTAACACTACTGAGGTTTTCGAATTCTTAAAGAACTTCTTAAGCTCAGCTCTGTGTGGAAAATCTGCGGTCCGATGATCCTCATCGCATATCATGCATGGAAATATTGGATTCCTATTTCTAGAAGGGTTTGAAGAAGATTTTTCAGGTGATGATTCATCCTGTTTCTTCTTCTTCCTTTTGCCTTTCTTCTTGCTTCCTGGTTGTTTGGTTTCTTTGCCCTTATCTGTCGATACGGCATTTACTTTTGAAGCAAGAAGTTTGTCTTTTGCATTTTGACCTGAAATCTTACAGGCCTTCTTGGATGTAGCCTTTGTCAATTTCGTGTCTGTTGTGCCAATCACGCCATCGCCGGCATGAGAGTCATTGTTCGATTTAGGAGGAGGAGGAATTGAGAATTTCGGTCTAGGGGTGTCAGGTATTTTGTCGTAGAGCGTGCAGGACTGAGTGTAAATTAAGTCCAGATATTGTGCAGGAGCGATAACTTTCTCTTCTATTATGACTCCCCCCTTTGCAACATCTTCCGTGATGGAAGGCAGTAATGACTTGATAAACCATTCAGCAAATAGCTGATCGGGAACGTACGTTTTTACCATCCTACGACGACGTCACCACTCATGTATATGATCAGATATGTGAGTGTCCGTTGTCTGTTTGAAGTTGGTAAGAAGTTCTGTTCCCGTTTCATACCTTATTGGTAATTGAAAATGGGTTAAAAAGGTTGTGGCTAAGGTACTGAAGTTGTCGAACGAAGCTCTAGGCAATTCAATGTACCATTTTTCCGCTGGACCCGTTAGCGTCCTCTGAAAGAGGTGAAGTCTTATCGAATCATCATTTAGGGTGTTTGATGAACACCATAGATGAAAGGTCATCACGTGATTCGATGGAACTTCACCCGGATTTCCATTAAATTTAGGAATATCTAATGGAAGTTTGTGCGGAATCGCTGGCCACCAAGGGGCGTAAGCAATTGGATCGTTTATTAACCGGTTTAAATCAGGTAACTCTAAAGTTGCCACGAATGGTAACTATTGATTCAGGTTAGGTGAAGCATACCCAAGATACGATGGAATCGCCTGAGCAGTTGGTCTTTGCATACCGGCATAATGCATTTGATGCTGGTATGTTTGGTAAGGTTGGTGGACTTGACCATTGTAAAATGGTTGATTTTTCCCGCTTTGAATGTACGGCTGTCCACTGTTCGCAAAGATTTGCTGCTCAGAACCTTGGTATACTTGCTGGAATTGCGGTTGTTGGTATTGCACCAGCCATGGTTGTGAGGCCATGTGTTGTTGCCCGATACTAACCGTTTGACCAAGGTGAGGGGTAATTGTACCCGACTGGACCTGTGTTGCCCCACTAGTCGGCGATTATGGTTGAGTCGCAGGGTCAAGGGGCTGTTGCATTACAACCTGAGAAACCTGAGGTTGGCATACAACAGGCATCACTTGAACTTGCGCACCATCACAATAGCTGGCGTAGTCGGGATGTTCGACATAGGTACGCATTGTTGCATTGAATACATAATTCTTGGTTGTTGAGGTAGTATAGGTACCCAACCACTTGAGGTAATTCCAGTATAACATGAATGCTGTTGTGAACTCCCGTATGGATATCCTCCCGGAGGGGATAATGAAAGGGCATACTGCCCCCCATACGGTGGTAGTCCAGAACTCAAGGGAATTGTTTGCCCTTGGGGTCCGGACTGCCCAAATTGACCTCCAAATGGATCAATTTGTCGAGACTCAACATAAGAGTTTCCGGATATTATTCCGGATGAACAAACAGGAACGGACAAGACTGTCGAAATATCCCCTGAGTGGGCTCCTTCTAGCGGTTGAGAGCTAGTAGGGACAGATGGTATGCCGACGAACATTGTAGGAGTGATAGCAGGGAGTTTTGCCGTTGCTGTGTCAGATGACACAGTCCTAGATGTTGACGGTTGTTCAGACATTTGTAGTCTATCCAAAAGATTACCTAGCGATTCTACAGGAACTTCCGCTTGTGGTAGACTAACTTCTGATGACGAAGGATATAGAGTGATCCCGACTCCAAAGTGCGTTGGAGTACTTGTTTGAGGATCTTCTATAATTTCTTCTATTGAAATCAGACCAGGTGGAAGGGGAAGACCGTCAGGTCCATAAAATATTTCTGGTGCCAAAGAAGGTGTGAAATCAGTAGCGACAGATGTTTGAAGAGTAAGACTCTCCGAACCGGTTGTAGATGGAACTGGTTCGGTAACACAAGTGTTTATTCTCAAACTAGGGTCAGCACCACTGTCCTTCTGTGGCTGTTGAACTTCTTCTGTAGAGGCAGGGATTCCAGAAATGTTTGGAGGAACTGGACTCTCTGATATCGTTGGAACACTTTTTCTAACTTTTATAGGAGATTTGGAACCGGTTAAACGCGTTCGCTTTGTCCGTACTGGTTTCGATTCCGGAGACAAAGACAGTTGACTCGTAAGCCTCCGCGAACGACAGGGTTTCAATTGACTTTCTTCCACGATTGCGGATTACTCGATCAAATAAAATAAAGGGAAGGTATGTTTCCGAATTCAATGAATTTTAGACGCTTTTGACACAACTTGTTTTTTCAGTTTTTAAGAGTCGAGAAAAAACAAAAGATGACTCTAGTCTCCTTCAATTTTTAATGAGCCTGAAGTGACAAGTGCTCAGATGGACCTTTTCCGTTAAGGAGTCTGAAAAGGAACGAAAGGGGCTGCTCTGGAGGTCTAGGTAGAGGGAGTACCAAACCAATCGCAAAACTGTAGAATACTTTTTACGGTACAGTAGTCAATCTTCCCGAATGTTGTGTTCAGTGCATTACGATCAGTAGGGGGGCCGACACGGCTTCCTATAGATAAAAGGATTTAAGCCTATAGGGGTCTCCCAATATATACTCGACGGTACGTGGGAGCACAAGTCCGTACTGGCACTTATCGTCTCAAAGTGGAGGAATCACCCAACCATCAATGAGGACAACAGTTACCAGGCTTTACGACGCCGGAATACGTCTCTAGCCTAGACCTCTAAATGTTGTGCGTTAAGTTCCAAAGCGTTGTTAAGTTCATTGAATTTATTTTAAGTTGATCTTTCTTATGAAGTTTTCCTTTTGGGATCACCACGAGATGTAGATGTAATTCCTAAAATGCAATTTAAAGATGATAAACAAACTTTTATCTCTTTTCAGCAATGAAAATCCTAGCTACTAGGGGAAAAGAAAGACACAATCTTTTCGCAAAGAGCAAAGAGCACACTGTAAATGCACTTCCCTAAATCAAGCCAAACAGACTGTCAATATGCAAATGCACATGCATGTATTTGTTTTTCACTTTCTTAATATTGATGCCAAAAAAGAAAGTTGATGTACAAATTTGAATTTGCTTTCAAGCGACAAACACAAACAAGCTTCTTTTCGAAATCAAAAGGTAGAGATGATTACGACACTTTATGATTTTGAAATAAATACTCGTTTCGACACTAGAAAGTGACAAATTCAAACCAAAGGCAAAATTAAAAGCATAATCGACTATCAACAGCAAATGAACTTTATCCTATGATCACAATCGACACTTGCGACAGATCTAAATCAAAGGACGACAGTACGACTATTATACTTTTGCAATGGAAAACTGTAAACGACTCAACAAACACATAAAAACATCTACAGTTCTTTTGTACAACTGAGGCAGAATATCAGTAAGGAAAAGGGGTCTGAAACAGTCATATACTGATCACAGGCTGCAAAAATCAGAGACAAAACTGGAAAAATGAAGCAAAGAACCTCAGCTGCACAAGGCTAGGCTGATCAACGCACCTGTTACACAGAGAAACTGCATTGCAGCGCAGGTAGCCCTCTCGGGAAGTGCGTTGAAATGCAGAACCTCTTTACAGAGCCTGCGGTGGGGCAGAAACGAGAATTCTATCCGGGTTCTGGGTCACGGTTTGCAGTTTAATCTATGGTTTTTGGCCAAGTAAAAGCAATCAGTAATGCACAATCAGAGGTAGATCTAAAGGGGGTCTAAGAGCTATCACAAGGGAAATCAGTTGGTCTATGGATCAGCTGTTCAGATCATAAATAGATCCAGTGAATGGATTGAAGCAGCAGATGTCTACTTTGCATTTGTTAATGGCAAATGCAGTTCGATTGCTACTTCTAAGTTTATGAAATAAACAACAAGAGAAACACAAACAAACTAACTAGACACGATCCCCAGTGGAGTCGCCATTTTGTTATCGGGAAAAGTGTCTATTTAGAACGACTCTATCCCACTAAGGTGTGACAGCTACCTTAGAAACAAACAGAGAAAACTACTTTCGTATTCTTCTTTATGAACTATAAACAAAGAGGAATAGGATGAACCAACCTGTGTCTTGCGCTAGTCCTTTGATCCAATTTCTCTCCTCTTTGACAGCTTCTAGCTACCTACTCCCTTACTTGCCCAGCTTCACCAAGTACCTGTAAGATCACAGAAGAAGGAAACTATACAAAGACATGGGTTTATATTCATAAATAACTTAGGATCAGATTTAAGTTAACCATACAAATGTAACAAACATCAATGAAACACAAGCATGGAGAAGAAACTCAAATAGTTTTATTGATATACAAGAAGATCTAGGAGGAGTTACAACTGATGATTCCTGACCTAGCATCAACCTCCCAGCAAAGAAGTCCCTTCTTCAACCCCAACAAAGCATAGATCACCCAATTCTCTGATATGTATCTCAAAACCAACAGCAATTCCTTACAATGTGCAAAATTCTAGCCTCTGGATCTCTGGGATGAGGGATCCATATATAGATGTATGCAAGGAGGATGAGTCAGCTCATGATTTGATTAGTGGCTTCTCTCTGTCAGTTCTTGCTTCCACTTGGAGACTGAAAGCCTCTTACTCATCCTTGGTCGAATTCAGTGAGGCAAGTGTCATTGGAGAAGATTCTGGAAGCTTCGATTGTCTCTCCACCTCGCGGAATGACACTGCCATTTGTCATTTCCCACTCAACGCACCCTGGTAGTGCATTTAGGTGCGTTGCAATGCACCTAGCTAGTGGAGCAGCTGAAATGATCCTGATTTGACTTATTCTGAGCAGTTTCTGGTGGAGAACTTCTGGGAGAAGCTGTAATTTGTTGACCTTGCTCCTTTATGGATTGGAACAACACTTTTAGGGACTTAGGAGCCCTTGGTTTATGGACATTTCATGCTTAGAGTTGTAAGGCACAAAAATGTCTATAACATTGCTCCTATAGTTGTATTCGATGCATCTGAGGATATATGAAATTGTAAATTCTAGTTTGTTCCTTGCAACATAGGAGCTGTTGAGACCATCCTATTTAGATATACAAAAGTAGCATCACATTTATTAGTCCATTTGAATTCCACATTCCCAGTCAATACATACATAGGTGCTGCAACTTTTGAAAAAAATTCTATAAAAAAACAATAATAACTAGCATAACCAAGGAAACGACATACCTTTGTTTGCATTCGAGGAGTAGGAATGTTAAGAATTACCTTGATATTGGATGGATTTACCTGAATGTTTGTAGTAGAAGTAGAATGTCATAGAACTATGCCCTCTTTCATCATCATGTGACATTTTTCATGACAAAGACATAACCTGGTGGTTATACATCGTGTAAGAACTTTCTCAAGATTCTGCAAAGCTTGGTCAAATTCATCACCATAGGTGGTAAAGTCATCAATATATAGTTCAAGTCCCTCACAAATCAAGTCAGAAAAAGTACTAAGAGTTTCCCTTTTAAAAGTGGTTGGTGCATTGCATAGCCCAAATGCAAAGACCCTATATGCAAAGGTTCCCCATGGACTCATGAATGTAGTTTTGTATTTCTCTTCAGGGAAAATATATATTTGATTATGTCCACTGAACCCATCAAAGAAATAAAAATAATTCTTTCCAGCAAGAATGTCAAGGACTTGATCCACAAATGGAAGGGGAAAATGATAGTTCTGCGTGGATTTATTTAATTATCTGTAATCAACACAAATTGTCTATTTTCTATTCTTTTTTGGGACTACCACTAATGGTGAAACTTGCTGACTATCAGAAATAGGATATATAAAATTAACATCAAAAAGTTTTTGAATCTCTTATTTTACTATATCTTTGAGGTGTGAATTTAGTCTTCTCTGTGGTTAACGAATGGCACAAGCATCTTTCTTAATATAAATATGATGTTTACATAATTATGGATCGAAGCCTTTCACATCTGAATATTCCCATGCAAAATCTTGTTTATATTTTTGTAGAATTTGAAGCAACCTTTCACGGTGGAGGTCATTAAGGCCAACATTAATGGTCAGGGTCTTTCTAGGCTCGATTTCAATAGGAATGTTGCTATGTAATGCAATTGTAGGTATGTGTTTACGTTCAAATCATCTAATGGATATCCTTGGGTTTCGTTACCAAACACGACTTTCAGCATTTGACAGGTTGGGTTCCCAATAATAGAAGTTTTATTAGTGAATCCATTAATTACATCATCCTCGGTCTTTTTTTAAAGATAATGACTTTATAAATAGTAGGAGAAGAGTGTAAATTTCCTTCCTAATATGTGGGTGGAGAACATCTAAAATCATGAGTCGCTAAGCTGGGTTTAGCGGGAGGGTATAAAATAAGATTCTTGATGGTTGGTCCTTCAAAAATAATCATGCTTCCAGTTCGACAACTTATATATGTAGTGGAAAGCCATGGTCTTCCTAATGTCAAAGGGTTTCCTTCTAGTTTATTTCTAGGATTGAGGACTACAAAATATACTTGGTATTCCCAAGAATCCATAGAAAAAATAATATCATCCAAATTTCCTTTTGGTTTTATAATAGATCTTTCAGCGAGCTCCAACATAGTAGGAGTTCATTTAAATCTACTTATTCTAAGGACTCAATAAGTTTCACGTGTTATAATATTTATGGCTGCTCCTAAGTCCAACAAGGTATTTAGTAAATTATATCCCTGGATCTAGACAGTAATAACATGGTTTCCATGGCCATCATATTTAATGGGTATTTATTTCACCGGAATAATATTAGAGAGTTTCACTAAAACATTGACTGTAGGATGGTATTTATGTTACCTACTAAGATTATTAAGACAATTCTTTAATGGTTTTAACTTAAATCGGTATCTCTCAAATAGCTTGTAGGAGAAGAATTTTGATATATAAATTTTATAATTCCTCGAAGAGGTGAAAATTAGGTTGTGCAGATGATTTTATATGGTCAAACTTTCATGGAATGGGGGAGTAGTGTCCATAGCCTTAATAGGTGTCTATTTTTTAGTTGATTTGTTGGACTACTATGCTTTGGTAATGATTACAATAGGATGAGACTATTCTATCAATGACTGCTCCTTACAAAGTTTATCATTTTATGATTTCTTTTTCCTTTTTGAGTGATCTTCTAGAAAGATTATCCTTCTGGATCTTAGATGTAGTTCATTACATTCTAAAGAAGAAGGGGGGTCTGAACTTTCCAAAATTTCGAAAAATTGCATAGGTCTACTATTTGGATTCATATTTTCCTATGCAGGTATTTGAGGTCAAAGTGGAGGTGGTGTGTTTGAAGGTAATTGAAGATGAGATGTACCATAGATTGATTATGTGGCTGAGGAATTTCCCCCATTAATTTATTAATCGGTTTGGTCGGGCGTCTCCAATTATAGAACCACATTGGCACTTGAGTAGGTTGATTTGTCCATTGCAGAGGATACAAATTATTTGATGTATTTTGCTATGAAGTCATGGGATATTAATGATTCATCCAAGAGGGATTGGGGAATGACTAATTTGTCTAGGGTGGTAAATTGTATGGCTATGGTTGCCAAGTATTAGCAGAAGGTTGTTGACCTTGCCAATTTGAGCCAAGAAATTTGTTGTTGAGCAATCTGTCTAGAAAAAAGTGTAGAAGTGCCTTGCAGCATAACTGGTGGGTGATTCTACCATTGTCCTTGTTGTGCCAAAAAATACGTTGGTTTTCTGTTGGGTCCCTATAATACTAGTGATTACCCCATTACTATTGTAGTTGTATCCCTTATTAATATTGTTTTGCCCCTATTGTCCCCATATTGTTATTACTGTGCCCCATAGAATCCCTCTATTATTATTTTTGTGGCTTTATATTATTATTGTTAAGTCGGCTAGGTTATATTGCGACTCCTTAGACTCCTATATATAGAAAGGAGGTTTTGTCATTTGAATCATCGAAGAATTGTTCATTTGTGTAATGTAAAGGAGGTTGCCCCCTCGAAGAGGCTGAATTCTAAGGCATTGATCTCTCTTTTCTATCTTTTTGTGAGCTGGTTTCATAACATTTGATATCAGAGCTTTCGATTCTAGGGTTTCGCTACTCCAAACAGGTCATCGTGGAATTTTCGCTATAACATTTTTTTCGATGTTTCAGAAGCTAAAAAAAAACCCATTTGAGAAGAAATCGTGTTGAATCTCCGTTCCGAATTTCACAGCTTTTCGCGCTATATTTGCGGAGATATGATCTGAGGAAGTTGGTCTTTTTGCAGACTCCTAAATTACATTCCAAACAGGTGACCTGCGGAAAATCGTCATAACTTTCTCTCTGAGCATCAGATTGAAATTTCATAAGAAGGTGTAGAAAGAGGACGGACTGCAGTTTCTTGTATACATTTTTCAGAGCCAAAGGTCAAAACAATGACTCATTGCAGGTTGTACAAGTTCGCTCTACTGAACTAGTCTATAATCGGGTCATATTGGGAGATTCTGCATAACTCTTCCTTGAAGAATCCAATTTGGATCAAACTGGTGGCATTGGAAAGAGGACATAGAGGGCTACTACACGTCACAATTTCAAAACTAGATTATCCAAAATTGTAGAGATACATCAGATTCAATATCAAGCTTCTACAAAGTCAAAAAAGGTGTGTAGTCTTTTTTTAATTTTTGCATAAGCTTGCTTTGAAAAATTAGTTTGAATCAGTAATTGATGCCCCAAGGAAAGAAAACGTAAAAACCTAGCAAGCAACCTGAAAGCTCTAGCATGACTCATGGACAAGAGGAAGAAATGCAACATGATATATCAAAATTACGAGACTAAGTGCAACAAGTGTCACTTGCACAAAAAGCAACAGAATCTAAGATGGATGGTTTAAGGAAAGATGTAGAAGCTAAGATGGATGGTTTAAAGAAAGGTGTAGAAGCTAAGATGGATTGTTTAAATAAAGGGGTAGAAACTAAGATGGATAACATGGAAGCTAAGATGAACGGCATGGACGCTAAAATTGATGGCATGGATGATAAGATGGAAGAATTGAAGATAAATATGAATAAGCTGCTGCAAGAAATGGTCACTAATGGTGAAAGGGTAGTAAAGGAAACTCATGATGAGAACAAAATAAATGTTAATCTTGATTCCATAGACTCTAATGTTGGAGCGAAGACCCACCATATTCCAAAAATTGATATGAGGAAGTTTGATGGCAAGGATCCCGCAACATGTATATTACAGATGGAGCAATTTTTCGATCTCAATAATGTGCAAAACACACAAAAGGTATGTATTGCAACTTTATATTTGGAACCAAATCAGTTTGTATGGTATCAATGGCTTTGCTCTCGTAAGCAAATTATCACTTGGGCAATTTTTACAGAAGAATTGACAGCACATTATGTGGATACAAAAAGCAACACTTTTTTTAGCCAATTCATAAGTCTCAAACAAAAGGGTTCAATAATGGAGCACATTGAGGAGTTTCAAAAATTGAACATAAGGGTAAAAAATATTACAGAGGAGCATAGGATTGATGTGTTCATAGGGACTTTAAAGGATAATATCCAACATGATTTTCACCTTTGAGAACCTGATTCATTAGAGAAGGCATTCAGGTTAGCAAGAAAAATGGAAAGAAAAATTATGGCAACCAGGAAGCATACCACTCACAACTATAAAGATGGAAGTGTTGTAGCCCCTAGTCTTCCACAACCTATAAGGTTGACACCACAACAATTGGAAGAAAAAAGAGCAAAAGGGCTTTGTTATAGTTGTGATAGAAAATACACTAAAGGTCATAAGTGTGCTGAGAAGAAATTATTCTACATAGATTGTGAAGAGGAAGAAGAAAAGGAGCAAGAAAAGTCAAAAGAAGAGGATATACTCCGAGAACAAAGCCTAGATAAAGAAGAAATGAATCGGACCATATCTTGTAATGCATTGGCGGGAATTACCACTCCTCAAACCATCAAGATAGAAGGACAAATCAAGAAGAAAAAGGTAATAGTGTTGATTGATTCAGGAAGTACCCACAATTTTATTCATTGTAAGGTAGCAAGAGAATTGAATTGCTCCTTATATCTAGCACCAGCGTGTCAAGTGATGGTTGCAAATGGAGGAATAATAAATTGCTCTGGAAAGTGCCATAATATCAAGCTATCCATGGGAGAATATGTATTGACTAGCCCAATGCTTTCCATTCTAATGGGAGGTGCTGATGTTGTACTAGGAGTCCAATGGCTACAATCCTTGGGTACAATAGCTTTTAATTTTCAAGAACTTTTCATGAAATTTTCTGTGGAAGGAAATGAAGTTCAATTAAGGGGTATTGTAGGGAATCCGGGAAAGATAATTAGCTCTAATGGTATGACAAAGCTTCTAAAAAAGGAACAAAGAGGTGTAATTTCACAATTATGTTCGCTAGAGGTTTCCACGTTGGAATCATCTATTTCTCCAGATCTCCAAAAAGTCTTGGACAATCATTCCAAGGTATTTGAGACTCCCAAAGGTCTCCCACCTATTCGTGATCATGATCATGCTATTCATCTGATTCCAGGAAGTGTTCCTCCAAACGTCAGGCCGTACAGATATCCCTATGCCCAAAAGAGTGAAATTGAACGTATGGTTGCATAAATGCTAGAGGCTGGTATAATTCAACCGAGTAGTTCTTTCTCTGGTCCAGTAGTATTGGTGCACAAGAAGGATGGATCATGGTGCATGTGTCCAGATTATAGGGAGCTCAACAAGCTCACTATTAAAGATAAGTTTCCCATTCTTGTCATTGATGAATTATTGGATGAATTGCATGGATCAATTTACTTCACCAAGTTGGATCTTCATTCAAGATATCATCAAATCAAAATGAAGACTGAAGACATTCCAAAAACAGCATTTAGAACTCATGACAGTCATTATGAACTTTTGGTCATGCCTTTTGGCCTTACCAATGCACCTTCAACATTTCAAGGTTTGATGAATTCCATTTTCAAACCATTCCTTAGAAAATTTTTGTTAGTAGTTTTTGATGATATACTAATCTACAAAAAGTCTTGGAACGATCATGTTGAACATGTTGACAAGGTGCTACAACTATTGGAGGAGAAACAATTATATGCAAAAAGATCCAAATGTTTCTTTGGAGTACAAGAGGTGGAATATCTAGGTCATATTGTATCTCATGAAGGAGTTAAGGTAGACCCTAGCAAAATTAAAGCCATTAAGGAATGGAAAATCCCCACATCCGTAAAGCATCTGCGAGGATTTCTCGGGTTGACAGGGTATTATCACAAGTTTGTTAAGAATTATGGGAGAATAGCAGCGCCTCTAACAACATTATTGAAGAAAGATGCATTTTCATGGACTCCAGAAGTAACAAAGGCCTTCGAGCATCTTAAAGAGGCAATGTGCCAAGCACTGGTCTTAGCTACCCCAGACTTCACAAAAACTTTTATTGTGGAATGTGACGCTTCAGGAAATGGAATTGGTGTTGTTTCAATGCAAGATGAAAGACCCATTGCTTTTGAAAGTCGTCCAATTAAGGGAAAGTTTTTACACAAAGCTATTTATGAGAAGGAAATGTTGGCAATACTCCATGCACTTAAGAAATGGTGACCCTACCTAATGCGAAGACACTTCAAGGTAAAAACGGATCATGATAGCCTTAAATACTTTTTAGAACAAATATTATCATCTGAAAAGCAACAAAAGTGGGTCACAAATATGTTGGGTTATGAATTTGAAATCATCTACAAAAAAGGGAAGCAAAATATGGTGGCGGATGAACTCTCAAGAAAGGATGAGGATGTGGAAGCATTGTTGTGCGCCATTTCTATTATCCAACCAGATTGGATAAATGAAGCAAGGGAGGAATGGAAGAACGACGAAGAAGTGTGGGCACTTATTCGAAAGTTACAACAAGACTCCAGTACATCTAATACATTTAGCTGGGAAAATGATTCGTTATGGTACAAAGATCGTCTATACCTCTATAAGAATTCCCAGCTAAAACAAAAGATTATTATGGAATTGCACACTTCTCCCTTAGGAGGGCACTCATGATTTTTAAAAACTTACCACAGGGTTAAGAAGGAACTTTTTTGGGAGGGCCTTAAATTATATATTCAAACGTTTGTGGTGGAATGTTTGGTTTGCCAACAACATAAAGTAGAAACAATTAAGACATCGAGTCTATTACAACCTTTAGCCATTCCAAGCCAACGTTGGGAGGAGGTTTCAATGGATTTTATCATAGGTTTACCCAAGTCTGAGGGAAAGAGTGTCATCATGGTGGTAGTTGACAGACTTACCAAGTATGCACACTTTTGTGCATTATCACATCTATTTAAAGGAAGTACAGTTCCTACTGCATTTATGGAAACAATTCAAAAGCTACATGGAAACCCAAAGATTATTGTAAGTGACAGAGATCCCATTTTCACTGGAAATTTTTGGATAGAATTATTTTCTTGTCTTCGTACTCAGTTAGCTCATAGCTCATCTTATCACCCTCAATCTGATGGGCAAACGAAGATAGTAAACAAATGTTTGGAAGGATATCTTCATTGCTTTGTATCTGATAAACAGGCACAATGGGTCAAATCGTTGCCTCTGGCTGAATGGTGGTATAACACTTCCTTCCATACAGCAACAAAAATGACCCCATTTATGGCACTTTATGGATATCAGCCACCATCCATCACATCATATGTAAGAGAAAATTCTAAGGTTCAAGCAGTGGAACAACACATCGAACATCAACAACAAGAACTCCAACTCTTAAAGGATAACCTCGTGTTGGCACATAATAGAATGAAACAATAGGCAGATCAACATCGCAGCGAAAGAAGTTTTGATGTAGGTGATTGGGTATTCCCATGGCTACAACCATATAAAAAAATGTCCCTCAAGCAAGCTAAGAAGGATAATAAATTATCACCAAAGTATTATGGTCCGTACAAAGTGTTGCAAAAGATTGGTACTATGGCATACAAATTGGAGCTTCCTACAGCTTCTCGATTGCACCCAGTTTTCCATGTTTCATGTTTAAAGAAGGTTATAGGCGACAAGCTCCGAGTTCAAACAATATTGCCAGAACTTGACGAGGAAGGAAAAATTATATTCGAACCAGAAGCAGTCACAGAAACAAGAACTCGATACTTATGAAATTGATTAATTTCAGAGTATCTTATCAAGTGAAAGAACTTATCTGCTGAAGATTCCACATGGGAGGATGAGAATTTTATACAGAAGCATCCAGAACTACTCAAGCGTTGAGGACAACACTTTTTTGAAGGAGAGGGGCATGTTGGGTCCCTATAATACTAGTGATTACCCCATTACTATTGTAGTTGTATCCCTTATTAATATTGTTGTTCCCCCATTGTCCTCATATTATTATTACTGTGCCCCATAGAATCACTCTATTGTTATTTTTGTGGCTTTATATTATTACTGTTAGGTCGGCTAGGTTATATTGTGACTCCTTCGACTCCTATATATAGAAAGGAGGTTTTTTCATTTGAATCATCGAAGAATTGTTCATTTGTGTAATGTGAAGGAGGTTGTCCCCTCGAAGAGGCTGAATTCTAAGGTGTTGATCTCTCTTTTCTATCTTTTTGTGAGCTTGTTTCATAACGTTTTTTCTCTTCTTCAACTTCCTTAAACACATATTTCAACCTAGGAAGTGAAGGGTAGTGATCATTTGAATTATTTTTGGTGCAAATGGCACATGTCTCAACTGTGTCCAACAAGCATTCCTTGAGATTATGCTTCTTCCGACAGCGGTGACAAAAAATAGCCAATACTTGTTCTACTTCAGCATGTTTTTGTTTTAACTACAAAACATCGAAATTTGTTGTCAGGGTACTTAAAATATTAGTTTTAAATTCTTCTAAAATAGTACTAATTTTTTCTCATGTAACTTCCTCCACCTAAGAGGATCGCGAGTTCCAAGTTTGGTTCATGTACTTCCCCGTGAACACCTGATACAACATTTTATGATTTCACCATATTCTTCTTTGGAAATGTCACCTTGCCCCATTAAATTAAGTATTTCTATCAATGCATCTTTCATGCCCCTAATCAAATAAATTTTCAATACATCCTTAGGTATGGTAGTGTAGGGTGATCTTTGTAAATTATGTTGGAATATTTCAACATATTCTTCCAAAGTTTCATCTTCTTTGGACATCATTTAAATATTTATTTCCTTAAATCCCTAGATTGACAATAATCCTGTATTTAGTGATGGAGGTTTCTTTCATTTGATCCCATGAGGTTATAGTACCACCTCCCGTCCCCATGAACCATCGTAATGTTGTTCCCTTTAAGGTAGAAGGAAACAATTTTAATTTTTGAGGGTTAGTAGTATAATCATAACCTCGGCATAAAACATCAAACTCAAAAAAAAATGCATCATGATATTTAGAAGCCATTCGATGGAAGTTTGGTAGATTTTGCAACGAAATAGCTTTCATTGGTGCATTAGTCTGCATATCAATAATAGGATATTATATAGTTGTAGTTTATGTTCCTTCTATTGTGTTTTCCATTTGGTTAAAGATCTTCTAGTGATCTTCAGGAATCCCATAATTGTGAGGTACTATCTAGAAAGTAATATATTGATGGGGTTCCATACCTTGACTAGGTCTCATGGCACTATTCATATCAGGAACTTCAATTTATCTCCTTACAACAGGTGCTGTAGGGAATTTTGGCTTAGAAATTCATGAGTATGGTTCACTTGTCTCACCTCCCCCTTCTCTTAAATTACAGGAGTGCCCCTCACTTTTACTACAAGGACTAAGATTCCTAACATATATGTTTGGGAAGCTCTTCTCATATCCTACAATTTTATCATGAATCCAATGCTAGATGTAGTAGATGACCCTACTACTCAAGGGGAAACAACAACAGAACCCTTCCCTGATACTTCTCAGGGACCTACTCATGCTTGAGACTATGATTTCGTCTCTAGAGGTCGTTCTTTGAAGCACAAATTGACCTTGGAATTTGATCATTTTTAGTGTAGATTTATGATCTATATCTATATGGTTCCTAATCCTTGGTTTCTTTCTCTTAATACAAATGAAAAAAATCTAAACGTCTCAGTTGAGGGTAGGAATTGAAACAAGATTTTTACTTAGTGGATGTGCGGGTTCTTACCTTCCCTCTTTAATACCATTCCTGAAGGATACAACTAGCACTCTCTTTCAAAACCTCCCCGACAACAGCGCCAAAATGTTCAGACAATTAATTATTCCTAAAAAGGACAAACTAATATGTTACACATTAATCTATCAACCTGAGGTTTCGTTCTATTATTTCAAGCCTATCATCAGTGTTTGTGGAAGACGAATGCGATTATGACTAATTTCTAAGGTCCTATAGAAAATCAAGACTACAATATTAAAGGAATCAAGTCAAAATGCAATCTTCAACTATTGAAAAATACTCAAATTGTTAACTTCCATATATCTCTAAAGGAAATAACAAAAAGAAACCTATTGAACAACAAGTTTTTTCTTAGGGAAACCCACTACATAGTGAAGAGATAACACTGCAAAATCTTAGTAACTAACAACGATTTATCAAATGAAATAGAAATACATGATAACTCTACAGGAAATGAAAGAAAAGAATAATTCTTCTTAATGAATTAACCACATCAAATCTATCCTTATAATAATTTCAATGAATCTAATTCAAGATAGAGCATTTAATTCAATGAATCAAAAACAAGAAATTAAACCATTGTATGGATGGAAATAGATGGAATAGAGAAATCAAACATTACTTTTAGTCGTACCACAAAAGACAACATTGTCCCAAGATCGGGGCCAAATCTGGAATAAAACTTCTTTAGGGGAAAATCAGCACAGTATACTAAGTATGAATAATAGATACTTCCATCCAAATTGTAGAGGAATGAGTTACAGAATAATCACAGGTCAAAGCTTGTATCCAAAAAATAATATTACAATTTGAACAACCTCTTTCAAGGCTCAACACCAGTTTATATATCATAAAAGTAGAGGATAAATACTAGAGAGACTATTTTTAATAATGAGTGATCCTTAGAATTTGAAGATTCTTAGGATCTATATTTTAAGTTACAATGATCTTGATACATCCAAGAAGCTGGTTTGAGAAGTCATCCTCAACTAACGTGTTCCAAAGAAGGTGTAATATTTTGAGGCTTGCGCATTATTCTCCGACCATTCCACTAAAAAATATCAAGTATCAATGAGCCAATAGATTCCTGTCAATATCAATGCTCTATTGTTAGAAATATTGTTTTATTACTCAAATTCATTCAGAGAATACTAAGACATAAACAAGTATAGAATAATACTAATGTCCCTATTCTACTCATTAAAATGATTTAAGTTCATAAAAAGCCTTCAGATAATGATATGAAAATTGAGGAATAAGGAAAGGAAAATATAACAAATATAGTGCCTAATAGTACCTGAAAATATTGAATTCTCACTCTTCTTCTCTTCATGCTTAGTGTCAACAGAGCATGCCCCTTCTATAGTCTAGGCATGATGTGTGGCCCAAATAGAACAAAATCTACTTCTCGAATCATGATGGGATTCAAATTGCCAGTCTCCATGTAATTGTAATGGAACTCAAACGACACTCATGACCCATGGTAAGCTACGATGTATTTTCCAAGGATAATTTCTAATCCATATTCTAAATTTGAAGGAATTTGTTTAGATTCAAACTAGGGGTTCTATTTTTTTTCCATAACTTGGGACTCCTTGTTTTGAGGAAACCATCTTAAAAGGAATTTAATAGGATGTTGAATCTCATGTTGATCCCGAGGCTCAGTTCGAACCGTTATCATGTGATGGTGCATGAGTAGACTAATAATTGGGATTGAAGGAGAAGTTGGCGTGAAAGGAAAAGCATGTAAGAATGGGTTCTGATTTATTTCAGTGATGGAACAGGATTTTAAATAGGGCTTCCTCTCCTATATTTCAGTCAAGATGAATTTTGATAAATAATATCCCTCTATAGCCTTTATCCCCACTTGTAGAGATTAAATATTGTCTTACCCTGACATCCCTTTTTGCCTACATTTCCTCTCTTTTCCTATACTGACCACCTAAATAATGCCATAGACACAAGGTTTTGTTAAAGGTAAGAATAACATGTCTTCTTCTTCATTTTTGACTATATACCCTATTGTTTTGTTAAATAATGCATTTGGGTACATAATTGGTCGGTTTCCACAACTAATCCAGATTTGTGCAGCTGCCTCCATTGTTTGCAAGGTTCAGAAGCTCCTGCTCAGTGACGAAGGATACAGATGGATAAGGAATGTCCCCTAGTGGATTCCTTCCTATTCCGTTGAACTCGTTCATCAATATGATCGCAGGATATCACGATCAAACCCCAAAGTCAACTACAGGATTGTCGCCGAAACAGAATTGGAGTTTCATCGAAACCTTATCGATTTGCTTTTGAAATAGAAAATCAAAGGTTTAGAGATAAAGTTTAATTGAAATAGAGATATTTAGGATTAAAATGCTCATGTTGTTATGCCAAACACTTATTATAAAAATTATGGCCGCATTATGATTTGGGGTGCGCCGGATGATGTAATCTTTGAAACAAGTTTGTTAAATTTCGTTCTGCAAGTAATAGAATTGGTTTTATGCTTTTATGTACTGCGTTGATTGGAGATTATGGACAGATTCATGGAGGGCCCCTATGACCAGTAACAGGTCTTTAACCAATTGCAATTAAATTTCTTTCATTCCTTGAATACTCTATTTTTGTGTGAAGAAATGCAGTATGATGAGTTCACGAGTGAGTCTTTATATGCATGAGGACTTCCCTTTTCTTTATACCTAGTTTAATCTGCTATTTGAATTTATTCTTATCTGGTATAGTATGGTTATTTCAATTGCTTTTTAGCTAGTGTAGTCCAACTGTGTTTACTTCATATCGTAGTTGTTGTTCAAAATATCTTGTTTGAATGAAATTGAATAAGTAAAAGAGTGAGAGTCTTCTCATTAAAAATTGAATTCAAAAGTATTCCTTTATAGTGTGATAGAATATATTTCTCTTGCACTTGGTAAATTAGAGTTGAAGCATAAAAGTTCAAGACAAAAATCCAAAACAATTTAACATAAGTAAAATCTAGAATCACTCTCATATCATCCATAAACTGATTCAATAGAGAATAACTCCTAAGAAATTAGTTGATAACTTTAGGGATTGAGACATTAGTATAATTAATGACTCCATCTCCATACTATTCTTAATATTAGACCCTAACAAGAACATAATGACATAAGATATAACTTCTAGCACATATAGTGCACCTCTACTTCGTCAGTATACGTACCCTGGTTGACAATTTATGATTGACAATTTAAAGACAATAAATTGGCCAAACATTTTGACGCCGTTATCGAGGAAGTACAAATAGAAGTTAAGAAAAAAAATAAAATCCAAAACATGATATGCGTAGGGATAGAGACTCTAGAGGTAGATTTGTAGAGTGAGGAAGAAGTTTAATTCCCACAAATCCACTCACTTCACCATGATTTCGAGAATCCACACCACCTACTCAAACCCGAATTCCATTTAGAGGTCGACAAAGGCTTCTTGAAATCTCAATATCAAAAATCCAATCCAAAACTTCACCCACTTCCTTTGTTGAAGCTGTTATTGAAGAAAATCCTACATCCCCAACTATAGGAGTAATTTTTCTATCGTCCACTGGTGAGCAAATTTTGGGAGAAAAATTAGAAGTTCCTAGTGAAGAAGAGGAAAAGGAAACTTATTTTGAACAACAATTGGTAGAGGAACCCGAAATATTGGAAGAACACTATATTAGTTTTGAAGAATCTATCATGGTTGAAGAAGGGAAAGGAGAGGTACACAATTTCCATGGTGAGGAAAATAGGATTGAAGGAGGTAGGGTAGAGGTAGAGGTGGAGATAGGAATAGGGGAGGGGGTAGAGGCAGAGGAAACCAATATCCTTCTGGATTTCCTATTCTTGATGAAGATACAATCCTCGCAATGAAAAATATATCACCCTCAACTCTTCCTAATTTCCACAGAGAAGGAAATGAAGACCCAAATACATTTCTCTTCGAATTTGAAGTATTATGTAGATCATATGACTATCTGCATGATGCTCAAAAGTTAAAATTGTTCCCTGCTACATTAAAAGACTCGGCATTAAAATGGTTTGTGAGTCTAGGAGTGCATTCTATAACAACATGGGGACAAATGAAGGATGCTTTCTTAGGGAAATATAGAGATTATTGTATGCCTAGTAACCTTAAAGATGAAGTCTTCAAAATGACACAAAAAGATTCATGTGAAAATCTTGAAGATTTAGTAGAAAGGTTTGTTTGCAATGTTAAAAGAGAAAAAATGGATAATTTGGATGAGGAAACTTTAAAAGCCCTCTTACTCACAGTTGTTAAAGATGGGTGGATCGATCTCCTTAGCCTAACTAGGAAGGGAGACATTTCCCAACTACCATTTGCAGATATTTGTGAATTATGTGTACATATCTCAAGGGGTAAAGCACAAGTTGGAAGGAGTCCTAGAGACCCTTTCTTGTCAAGAATTAATAAATCTACAGCTAGGACAGTCAGCATGGCAGAATTAGGAAATTTTCTTGATACCTTCAAAATAGATATTTTAGGGAGCCTAAGTGAGCAGATAAACACCCTTAAAATACAAAACAAGCAAAATTTTGAAAATGTTGCATTATCCATCTTTTTTCCTAAATGTCAAAAGAAACATGCTCTAAGAGAGTGTCCCTTAGATTCAAAACCCATAGAAACTTGTGTCATATGTTTAGATAAGCATGATACAAAGGAATGTCCATTCTTACCAGGGCTCAAGGCCGTATTTAATGATGAAGGGATATCAGAACAAGTAGACCCTCTCTACTTTATAGCCAAAAGACCATGGAAAAATCCCCAACCAAATCAATCACAAGGATTGAGACCACATCAATTTCCTCAATCTTCACAAAATAATTGGAATTCATCCTAGAAGCCTTGGGCTCAGGCACAGTCACAACCTTGGAATCAAGGATGGAAAAATCCTTATGGAGCCTATGCTCAATATCAACAATATTCACCATCCTACCTTCCACCACAATTTCTACCACCATCTAATCAAATTCCCCAAGATAACCAATTACAACAAACTCTAGTTCCAAATCAAAACCCACAACTCTCACTACCATTTCCACAAAAATCAAATCAATTACCCGTTCAACCACTTCTGAATCCTAATAATAAAATACCACAACCACCTGCGTACAACATGGGGGGACAGAATCCTCAAACTTATGTAATAACTCCACTATACCTAGATAATGTCCAATTAAGATTTGGAATAGTGTTACCAAGGAAACCCCCTGTTGTCATTCAAGAAACAAGATATGATCTTCAAAAACACAAAAACCAATCAGAATAAGGGGATACCTCTCTCCCTTAGAAGGAGAATAAACAAACATAAGATGATTCGATAAATGCTCCAATCATAGAACAACCCTGTTGGGTCCCTATAATACTAGTGATTACCCCATTACTATTGTAGTTATACCCCTTATTTATATTGTTGTGCCCCTATTACCCCCATATTGTTATTTCTGTGCCCCATAGAATCCCTCTATTGTTATTTTTGTGGCTTTATATTATTATTGTTAGGTCGGCTGGATTATATTGTGACTCCTTAGACTCCTATATATAGAAAGGAGGTTTTGTCATTTGTATCATCAAAGAATTGTTCATTTATGTAATGTAAAGGAGGTTGCCCCCTCGAAGAGGCTGAATTCTAAGGCGTTGATCTATCTTTTCTATCTTTTCTTGAGCTGGTTTCATAACATTTGGTATCAGAGCTTTGGATTCTAGGGTTTCGCTGCTCCAAACAGGTCATCGTGGCATTTTCGCTATAAATTTTTTTCTGTGGTGTTTCAGAAGTCGCAAAAAAAACCCATTTGAGAAGAAATCGCGCTGAACCTTGGGTCCGAATTTCAGAGCTTTTCGCGCGATATTTGCGGAGATATGATCTGAGGAAGTTGGTCTTTTTGCAGACTCCTGAATTACATTCAAAACAGGTGACCTAGGGAAAATCGTCATAACTTTCTCTCTGGGGATCGGATTGAAATTTTGTAAGAAGGTACAGAAAGAGGACGGACTGTAGTTTCTTGTATGTGTGTTTCAGATTCAAAGGTTGAAACAGTGACTCGTGGCACGTCGTACAAGTTTGCTCTACTGAACCAGTCTAAAAGCAAGTCACTGTGGGAGATTTCACATAACTCTTCCTTGGAGAATCCAATTTGGCTCAGACTTGTGGCATTGGAAAGAGGACATAGAAGGCTACTACAGGTAGCAATTTCAGAACTGGATGATCCGAAATTACAGAGATACATCAGATTCAATATCAGGCTTCTATAAAGTGAAAAAAGGTGTGTAGTTTTTTTTAAATTTTTGTGTAAGCTTGGTTTAACGGAATTCAAAGGGCATAGTAAAGCATTATTATCGGTAACTGATGCCCCGAGGAAAGAAAATGCAAACACCTAGTAAGGAACCTGAAAGCTCTAGCATGACTCATGAAGAAGAGGAAGAAATGCTACATGATATATCAAAATTACAAGAACAAGTGCAACAAATGTCACGCTCACAAAAGCTAACAGAAGCTAAGATAAGTGGCGTGGAATCTAAGATAAATGGCGTGGAATCTAAGATAAAGGGCATGGAAGCTAATATGGATGATTCGAAGACAGATTTGGAGAGAGACATGGCAGATTTGAAGATAGATTTGAAGACAGACATGGAAGAATTGAAGAAGTTGCTACAAGAAAGGGTCACTAATGGTGAAAAGGTAGTAAAGGAAACTCATGATGAGAACAAAAGAAATGTTAATCATGATTCCATAGACTCTAATGTTGGATCGAAGAATCACCATATTCCAAAAATCGATATGAGGAAGTTTGATGGCAAGGATCCCGCCACATGGATATTACAGATGGAGCAATTCTTCGATCTCAATAATGTGCAAAACGCACAAAAGGTACGTATGGCAACTGTATATTTGGAACCAAATCAGTTTGTATGGTATCAATGGCTTTGCTCTCGTAAACAATTTATCACTTGGGCAATTTTTACGGAAGAATTGATAGCACATTATGAAGATACAAAAAGCAACACTTTTTTTAGCCAATTGATAAGTCTCAAACAAAAGGGTTCAGTAATGGAGCACATTGAGGAGTTCCAAAAATTGAACATAAGGGTAAAAGATATTCCAGAGGAGCATAGGATTGATGTGTTCATAGGGTCTTTAAAGGATAATATCCAACATGATGTTCGCCTTTGGGAACCTGATTCATTAGAGAAGGCATTCAGGTTAGCAAGAAAAATGGAAAGCAAAATTATGGCAACCAGGAAGCATACCACTCACAACTATAAAGATGGAAGTGTTGTTGCCCCTAGTCTTCCACAACCTATAAGGTTGACACCACAACAATTGGAAGAAAAAAGAGCAAAAGGGCTTTGTTACAGTTGTGATAGCAAATACACTAAAGGTCATAAGTGTGCTGAGAAGAAATTATTCTACATAGATTGTGAAGAGGAAGAAGAAAAGGAGCAAGAAAGGTCAAAAGAAGAAGATATACTCCAGGAACAAAGCCTAGATGAAGAACAAATAAATCCGACCATATCTTGTAATGCATTGGCGGGAATTACCACTCCTCAAACCATCAAGATAGAAGGACAAATCAAGAAGAAAAAGGTAATAGTGTTGATTGATTCAGGAAGCACCCACAATTTTATTCATTGTAGGGTAGCAAAAGAATTGAATTGCTTCCTATATCCAGCACCAGAGTGTCAAGTGATGATTGCAAATGGAGGAACAATAAATTGCTCTGGAAAGTGCCATAATATCAAGCTATCCATGGGAGAATATGTATTGACTAGCCCAATGCTTTCCATTCCAATGGGAGGTGCTGATGTTGTACTAGGAGTCCAATGGCTACAATCCTTGGGTACAATAGCTTTTAATTTTCAAGAACTTTTCATCAAATTTTCTACGGAAGGAAAGGAAGTTGAATTAAGGGGTATTGCAGGGAAACCAGGAAAGATAATCAGCTCTAATGGTATGACAAAGCTTCTAAAAAAGGAGCAAAGAGGTGTAATTGCACAATTATGTTCGCTAGATGTTTCCACATTGGAATCATCTATTTCTCCAGATCTCCAAAAAGTCCTGGACAATCATTCCAAGGTATTTGAGACTCCCAAGGGTCTCCCACCTATGCGTGATCATGATCATGCTATTCATCTGATTCCAGGAAGTGTTCCTCCAAACATCAGGCCGTACAGATATCCCTATGTCCAAAAAAGTGAAATTGAACGTATGGTTGCAGAAATGCTAGAGGCTGGTATAATTCAACCAAGTCAAAGTTCTTTCTCAGCTCCAGTAGTATTGGTGCACAAGAAGGATGGATCATGGCGCATGTGTCCAGATTATAGGGAGCTCAACAAGCTCACTATTAAAGATAAGTTCCCCATTCCTGTTATTGATGAATTACTGGATGAATTGCATGGATCAATTTACTTCACCAAGTTGGATCTTCGTTCGGGATATCATCAAATCAGAATGAAGATTGAAGACATTCCGAAAATGGCATTTAGAACTCATGAGGGTCATTATGAATTTTTGGTCATGCCTTTTGGCCTTACCAATGCACCTTCAACATTTCAAGGTTTGATGAATTCAATTTTCAAACCATTCCTTAGAAAATTTGTGTTAGTATTTTTTGATGATATACTAATCTACAGCAAGTCTTGGAAGGATCATGTTGAACATGTTGACAGGGTGCTACAACTATTGGAGGAGAAACAATTATATGCAAAAAGATCCAAATGTTTCTTTGGAGTCCAGGAGGTGGAATATTTGGGTCATATTGTATCTCATGAAGGAGTTAAGGTAGACCCTAGCAAAATTAAAGCCATTAAGGAATGGAAAATCCCCACATCCATAAAGCATCTGCGAGGATTTCTTGGGTTGACAGGGTATTATCGCAAGTTTGTTAAGAATTATGGGAGAATAGCAGCACCTCTAACAACATTATTGAAGAAAGATTCATTTTCATGGACTCCGAAAGCAACAAAGGCCTTTGAACATCTTAAAGAGGCAATGTGCCAAGCACCGGTCTTAGCTACACCGGACTTCACAAAAACCTTTATTGTGGAATGTGATGCTTCAGGAAATGGAATTGGTGTTGTTCTAATGCAAGATGAAAGACCCATTGCTTTTGAAAGTCGTCCAATCAAGGGAAAGTTTTTAAGCAAAGCTATTTATGAGAAGGAAATGTTGGCAATACTCCATGCACTTAAGAAATGGCGACCCTACCTAATGGGAAGACACTTCAAGGTAAAAACGGATCATGATAGCCTTAAATACTTTTTAGAACAAAGATTATCCTCTGAAGAGCAACAAAAGTGGGTCACAAAGATGTTGGGTTATGACTTTGAAATCATCTACAAAAAAGGGAAGCAAAATGTGGTGGCAGATGCACTCTCAAGAAAGGATGAGGATGTGGAAGCATTGTTGTGTGCCATTTCTATTATCCAACCAGATTGGATAAACGAAGCAAGGGAGGAATGGAAGAATGACGAAGAAGTGTGGGCACTTATTCGAAAGCTACAACAAGATTCCAGTACTTCTGATACATTTAGCTGGCAAAATGATTCGTTATGGTACAAAGATCGCTTATACCTCTGTAAGAATTCCCAGCTAAAACAAAAGATTCTTATGGAATTGCACACTTCTCCCTTAGGAGGGCACTCAGGATTTTTAAAAACTTACCACAGGGTTAAGAAGGAATTTTTTTGGGATGGCCTTAAATCAGATATTCAAAAGTTTGTGGCGGAATGTTTGGTTTGCCAGCAAAATAAAGTTGAAACAATTAAGACACCAGGTCTATTACAACCTTTATCCATTCCAAGCCAACGTTGGGAGGAGGTTTCAATGGATTTTATCACAGGTTTACCCAAGTCTGAGGGAAAGAGTGTCATCATGGTGGTAGTTGACAGACTTACCAAGTATGCACACTTTTGTGCATTATCACATCCATTTAAAGCCAGTACAGTTTCTACTGCATTTATGGAAACAGTTCAAAAGCTACATGGAAACCCAAAGATTATTGTAAGTGACAGAGATCCCATTTTCACTGGAAATTTTTGGACAGAATTATTTTCTTGTCTTGGTACTCAGTTAGCTCATAGCTCATCTTATCATCCTCAATCTGATGGGAAAACTGAGATAGTAAACAAATGTTTGGAAGGATATCTTCGTTGCTTTGTATCTGATAAACAGACACAATGGGTCAAATGGTTGCCTCTGGCTGAATGGTGGTATAACACTTCCTTCCATACAGCAACAAAAATGACCCCATTTATGGCACTTTATGGGTATCAACCACCATCCATCACATCATATTTAAGAGAAAATTCTAAGGTTCAGGCAGTGGAACATCACATCGAACATCAACAACAAGTCCTCCAACTCTTAAAGGATAACCTCGTGTTGGCACAAAATAGAATGAAACAACAGGCAGATCAACATCGCAGTGAAAGAAGTTTTGATGTAGGTGATTGGGTATTCCTACGGCTACAACCATATAAGCAAATGTCCCTAAAGCAAGCTAAGAAGGATAATAAATTATCACCAAAGTATTATGGTCCGTACAAGGTGTTGCAAAAGATTGGTACTATGGCATACAAATTGGAGCTTCCTGCAGCTTCTCGATTGCACCCAGTTTTCCATGTTTCATGTTTAAAGAAGGTTATAGGTGACAAGCTCCCAATTCAAACAATATTGCCAGAACTTGACGAGGAAGGAAAAATTATATTGGAACCGGAAGCAGTCACAGAAACAAGAACTCGACAGCTACGAAATCGATCAATTTCAGAGTATCTTATCAAGTGGAAGAACTTATCCGCTGAAGATTCCACATGGGAGGATGAGAATTTTATGCAGAAGTATCCAGAACTACTCAAGCGTTGAGGACAACACTTTTTTGAAGGAGAGGGGCATGTTGGGTCCCTATAATACTAGTGATTACCCCATTACTATTGTAGTTATACCCCTTATTTATTTTTGTTGTGCCCCTATTACCCCCATATGGTTATTTTTGTGCCCCATAGAATCCCTCTATTGTTATTTTTGTGGCTTTATATTATTATTGTTAGGTCGGCTGGATTATATTATGACTCCTTAGACTCCTATATATAGAAAGGAGGTTTTGTCATTTGTATCATCGAAGAATTGTTCATTTATGTAATGTAAAGGAGGTTGCCCCCTCGAAGAGGCTGAATTCTAAGGCGTTGATCTATCTTTTCTATCTTTTCTTGAGCTGGTTTCTTAGATTCAAAACCCATAGAAACTTGTGTCATATGTTTAGATAAGCATGATACAAAGGAATGTCCATCCTTACCAGGTCTCAAGGCCGTATTTAATGATGAAGGGATATCAAAACAAGTAGACCCTCTCTACTTTATAGCCAAAAGACCATGGAAAAATCCCCAACCAAATCAATCACAAGGATTGAGACCACATCAATTTCCTCAATCTTCACAAAATAATTGGAATTCATCCTAGAAGCCTTGGGCTCAGGCACAGTCACAACCTTGGAATCAAGGATGGCAAAATCCTTATGGAGCCTATGCTCAATATCAACAATATTCACCATCCTACCTTCCACCACAATTTCTACCACCATCTAATCAAGTTCCCCAAGCTAACCAATTACAACAGATTCTAGTTCCAAATCAAAACCTGCAACTCTCACTACCATTTCCACAAAAATCAAATCAATTACCCGTTCAACCACTTCTGAATCCTAATAATAAAATACCACAACCACCTGTGTACAACATGGAGGGACAGAATCCTCAAACTTATGTAATAACTCCACTAGACCTAGATAATGTCCAATTAAGATTTGGAATAGTGTTACTAAGGAAACCCCCTGTTGTCATTCAAGAAACAAGATATGATCTTCAAAAACACAAAAACCAATCAGAATAAGGGGATACCTCTCTCCCTTAGAAGGAGAATAGACAAACATAAGATGATTCGATAAATGCTCCAATCATAGAACAACCCTCGATATTAATTAGACCACCTTTCCTTGAGGGGTCAAAAATTGATGAAGGAGTAGAAAGAAAAAATATCTTACCTGATTACAATATGATGGATGAATTGAGAAATGTTTGGATTAATATTCCTTTATTACAAGCCATAAAAGAACTACCAATTTTTGTGAAAGCAATTAAGGAACTAAGTACACAAAGATCAGGGAGAAAAAGAACAGACATAAAAGGAATTCAGTTAGTTGGGAAAATTGCAGTCATTATGATGGGGAAGATGGCAATTCAAAAATATTTGGATCTAGGAAGCCCCATTGTAGAAATTCACATCAATGGAACTAAAATACCAAACACACTAATTGATCTAGGAGCAGCCATAAACATAATGAGTAAACAAGTTATGGACACACTTAGGCTTCCTAACCTTCAATACACACCAACATTATTGCAATTAGCAGATAGGTATGTGATTAAACCTGATTGTGTGTTGAAAGATGTTTGTGTATCCTTAGATTTCTTGGGAATATCCTGTTGGTTAGCTACAGCTGATGCTTTCATCGGTTGTAGATCAGGTGACATGTTTATCTCAGATAAAAATTATGCAAAGAAATTTACATTATATCCTCCTGCAAGAACAACAATAGATACAGAAACTGAAGAATGGATAGAAGATGAAGAAGATATACAACCTATATTTACTATTGAACAAGTAAGAGAGGAAGACAAAATTGTAAACCTACTAGAAAATAATGAATCTTCCTCACATTATGATCATAGTTGCAATGAGTATCTCTCATCTAAACATGTATCATTGCTCTCCATGGAAAAATTTGGGAATTCCTCGATAGAAATCATTCCAAGAAAAACCTTGAATGTTAATGGAAACCTGGAAGAAGTGCAAATGAATCAATTGATAGAAATTTTACAGAAACATTCTTCTACTTTTGCATCGGAATACACTGACATGAGAGGTATTGATCCTAAAACTTTCATACACCATATCTACATTGAACAAAATGCAAGACCAATTAGACAGCCTCAATGGAGAATGAACCCAAATTTAAAAGAAATTGTTAAGGAGGAGTTGCAGAAATTGTTAAATGTAAATTTCATCTATCTGATATCCGACAGTCAGTGGGTTTCACCCCTAGTAATCGTTCCTAAGAAAAACGGAAAACGGAGAATATGCATTGATTATAGGCAACTAAATAAAGAAACATTAAGAGACCACTTTCCACTACCTTTTATAGATCAGGTTCAGTGGGTATAACCAAATTCAGGTAGCCCGTGAAGATCGAGATAAAGTCACTTTCACTTGTCCATGGGGAACTTATGTTTACCGAGTAATTCCCTTTGGATTATGCAATGCACCAGTGACATTCCAAAGAGCAGTCCTCAGAATTTTATCTGATCTTATTCATGATTGTGTGGAAGTGTACATGGATGATTTCACAGTTTATGGAGATTCTTTCGATGAAGTACTGGAGAATTTGGAAAATTTATTAATAATATGCAAAGAAACAAATCTTTCGTTAAGCCATGAAAAATGTTTCATGATGTCTAACGAAGTAATTTTTTTAGGTCATCATATTTCAGGTGATGGAATCAAGTTAGACTCATCTAAAGTTGAAGTCATTTCTAAGTTTTCAGTCCCAAGTTGTCAAAAATATGCTAGAAGTTTTCTCGGTTTTACTGGATATTATAGAAGATTTATAGAAAACTTCACAAAAATTGCATCCCCACTTTTAAATTTCTCACCAAGGACTGTGAATTCAATCAGGCTTCTGAATGTCAAGCTGCCTTTAAAACTTTGAAAAAAAAGAATTTCTGAAGCACCTATCTTAAAAAGACCTAACTAGAAATTGACTTTCCATATCTCAATGGATGCTTCAGATTCAACCTGAGGAGCTGTGTTGGGATAGAAAGATCTTACTCTTACGCAATCTATTATACTAGTAAAAATTTAACTCCTAGAGAGTTAAATTATACTGTAACTGAAAATGAGTTTTTAGTTGTAGTTCACAACATTAAAAAATTCACAAATTACATAATGGGCTATGAAACTTTTGTTCACACAAACCATTCTGCCATTAGACACCTAATGAATAAACCGGTCACTAATGGAAGAATAACCAAATGGCTCTTACTGTTACAAGAACTCAACATAATCATTCTAGATAGCCCAGGAAAGTGGAATACAATTGCCTACTTTTTATCTACAATACAAAATGAAAATAATGATCAATCTGTAGAGAATAAATTTCCTGATAAATATCTTTTTGCAGTATCTGCTAAATCACCTTGGTATGTAGATATTGCTAATTATTTAGCTACAACAAAAATGCCATTTCATTTATCTCCTAGAGAAAAGAGAAGAATAGTCCATAATAGCACATCTTATTCATGGATGAATGAAGAGTTATATAAGACAGGACCAGATCTCATCATCAAAAGATGTGTTCGAGAGGATCAAATACCAAAAATACTTAAAGCTTGCCATGATGAGCCATGTGGGGGCCATTTTTCGGACAGAAGGATTGCTTACAAAATCTTGCTTTTAGCATATTATTGGCCTTCCATTTTCAAGGACACTAAAAAATATTTTAAAATATGCGACAATTTTCAAAGAATGGGTAAACCCACAATTTCAAATGAAATGCCACTGCAACCATAGGTACTCATCGAACCATTTGAGAAGTGTGCACTAGATTTTGTTGGAACAATCAGCCCACCTTCAAAGAAAAATAAGTATATTCTGGTATGTACTGATTATGTCACTAAATGGGTAGAAGTTAAAGCAGTTCCTTTTGCTACTAAAAATGTTGTAATTTCATTTCTTTTTGAGGATATTTTTACTCTTTTTGGTGTTCCAAGAGAAATTGTAATAGATCAAGGGAGACATTTCACATCCCGATTAGTACAGAAGCTTGTGGATCAATACAAAATCAAACATCGGAAGTCCACTCCATACCATACACAATCCAATGGATGAGTTGAGTCCACAAATAATGTGATTGAAGCAATCCTTTCCAAGACTGTACATCTACACAGAAAGGACTGGGTGGAAAAGCTTCTAGAAGCTTTATGGGCCTACAGAACTACACGGAGGAATACTACAGGACATACTCCCTATGAACTTGTTTATGGGAAGCAAGTCTTACTTCCGATAGAGTTCCAGATCCAACCCCAATAACACAACAGTCTAGTTAGATCTTGACTTATTAGAAGCATAGAATCAAAGGATGAGACAACTAAATGAACTTGATGAAATCAAACAAGAAGCCCTCTAGAGAATTAACCTAGTTCAACAACAGAGATCTAGATGGAATGATAAGTACGTTAAAGAAAGGAAATTTCATCCAGGATATTGGGTATTACTCTTTGATTCAAAGTTCAAGAATTTTCAGGGGAAATTCCAAACCCACTCGCTTGGACCTTATGAAGTTGAAAGTGTTTTTGATAATGGCATAGTTAGAATTAGGACTATTGATGAAGAGAAAATTCCTCCATTAGTAAATGGACATTGACTCAGATTGTACTAGAAGCCATTGACAAAAGAGGAATTTGTTAAAATGTTCCAAGATAATTCAGAATTGAAAATGGTCAAGAAGAATTTTTCTTCTTTTCCACCTTAGAATTTTTTACTCAGTTTACTTCCTAAAAAAAAATAATAATAAGTAAATTATATGTATATATATATATATATATATATATATATATATATATATATATATATAATAATAATCACATTAATAATAATAAAAAATAGGTATAAACATGAAAAACAACATGCTCTTGGAAGGTTTATAGAGAAAATTTAGACTGAAAACCAATTTATGTTGGCACTTCAAATTTTCTTTCAAAAAGAAAATAACAAAGTTCCTTTATTAAAAGATTTTTCTCGACTACAGAATCAGCAACCTTTCGTAGCTCGGACAAGTTTTTGTAGCTACAACAAGTTTCTGCAGCCTAATAATATTTTTCTTTTAAGCCTACAAGGACACTTGGTGATTTGAATTGAAAGACAACTGACAAAGCGAAGTACCTGCAGGAGATCTCAGAACAACAAACAAGGTTGCAAACTAGATCACAAGTATGTGCTAATATAATTTAGCAATAGGCATTGATATATTTCATATATGACTAAGAAGACATAGTACTACCAAAAATTGAAACGAAATCATTACAATTTAAGGGTGATGGTCGCCTAACAAAACATCATAATCCACCACTTAAAAGTCATGTCATGTCCTCATTCCAAATCCACCGAAGTAATTACTGAATCATCATTTTAAATGCACCCAATAGTCTAATTCATTCCTATAACCCTTATTATAATCCACATGTTCTTACACTCCTCTAGAGTTTCATAGCCACTTCGTCCTTCCGCCACTTAGCAAAACCCTACCAACACAATTCTCTTGTCAAGGTAACCAGTCTTTAAGGAAAAGCATCCTCCATAATGGGGATCATTGTTCGAACTAAACCAGCAGGGAAGAAATTCTTGGAGGGATACCCTCAAACCAAAGAGCTACTAAAAAAGAAACAATCATTGCAGATCATTGAAAAATTCAATGGTTTTCACAAGGAAGTGACAAAGACATTTGCACGTTCGTTTTATGGAACTGAAGCTGAAATAGGAGATGTTAAGATCACCATAACAGAGTTCATGATCGCAGAAGCTACTAGATTACCAAGGAGCGGTGAAAGATGGTTCAAGAACAACGGAATTAATGGAGAATATTGGAAGTTCTTCCTAAAAAATCAAAATATGCACACCACTGTCTTCAAGAAAGGTATTCCTAGCACAAGCCTTAAGAGTAAATGGAGAAATTTATTGCTTATACTTCAAAAAAATTTCGCCTGTTAGGGTCGGTTTGGGTATATGTATTTTTACCATGTTAGGATGATGATGCATTTTCTTGAAGATCACTAGATGAATCTTCCTAATTTTCTCTTACATAATCTCAAGAAAATGTCCATAAACATTCAAAAGAAAATTCAGTTTATAGAAAATACCATGTATCAACATCGCCTGATAAAGATATTGGTTGAGTTCCATCTTCGAAGTATAGGGGATAACTGGGAGAGTTTCCTGGTGAGGAATCATTTTGAAGAAAGATCCCTAGAACAAGCCAGCAGCAATAGGACCCTCAGAGGAAGGAAGACAACAATAGAAGTAGTAAAAGAGAAGGAACACCAGACTCACCCGGAATTATGAGAAGAAGAGTTGCTCATAGTAGATATCTTGCAGAGAATGAAAAAGGGAAATCTTAGAAGGAAGAAAGTTAGAAAAAGAGCAACGGAAATACCACAAAACCAAGACCCTTCCTCAAGAAACAAAATCAGGGACTAAAATAAGGAAAGTATAGGGATTACAAACCTCGCGACTAAGGAGGAGCACAAGGTTGAGAATAGTGCAACATGCAGTCTCAAAAGCTACAAAATACATTGATCTCGAGGAAAATGAGCCAACTGAAAACCCTGAAACTTCTCCTAAAGGGTCACCAAAATCATCACCAAGAGTGTCACCACCACCTTGCATCTCACCTCTAAGAAGCCCAGTACATAGTCTGGGTGTTGACCCTGTTCAATAGGAGATATATGAATATATAGAGTGATTGGAAAGAAAAGAGACAGCAACTAAAGAAACAATTCAATGTCCTGGAGAAGGGAGCAATCGGTTCAATGAACCAAAGGAACACTCAGCCTCAAACATTTTAAAGCAAGAGATTTTTGAGTTAGAAACATTGAACGTGTATCTCAAGAATGAGAATCAAGCATTGAAGGAATAAAGTGAGATCCAAATTGCAAAAAGTGACAATCTCATCCTTCATTTGAGTTTAGGGTATAAAAAGAACAAAAAGTTGAAGAAAGAAAATCAGACAATGCAAAGAGAGATTATCATCTTAAAATACAAAATTCTCATGAGAAAACCTAAGATGTTAATAGCTACCAAAAAGAAGAAAAAAGTGAAACTTGGAGGTGATTAATAGAAGGCACAAGTGACTGAGAATGATGAAGTGTATGAGGACATACAAAACCTCCAGCGTGGGAGAATGTAGAGTCCAAAGATTGTCTTACCTTGACATCCCTTTTTTCCTATATTTCCTCTCTTTTCCTATACTTACCACCTAAATAATGCCATAGACACAAGGTTTTGTTAAAGGTAAGCAATAACATGTCTTCTTATTCATGTTTGACTATATACCCTATTGTTTTGTTACAGAATTCATTTGGCTACATAATTGGTCTATTTCCGCAACTAATCTAGATTTCTGCAGCTGCCTTCATTGTTTGCAAGGTTCAGAAGCTCCAGTTGAGCGACGAAGGATACAGATGGATAATGAATGGTCCCCTAGTGGGTTCCTTCCTTTTCCCTTGAACCAGTTCATGAAGATGATCTTAGGATATCACGGTCAAACCCCAAAGTCAACTATAGTATTGTCACCGAAATAGAATCTAAGTTTCATTGAAATTTTTTCTATTTGCTTTCAGAATAGCAAATCGAAGGTTTAGCGATATAGTTTGATTGAAATAGAGATATATAGGATTAAAATTCTCATGTTGTTATGCCAAAGACTTATTATTAAAACTATGACTGCACTGTTATTTGGGGCGCACCAGATGATTGGTTTTATGTGTGTATGCACTGCGTTGATTAGAGATTATGGACTGATTCATGGAGGGCCCCTACGACCAGTAACAGGTCTTTAACCAATTGCAATTAGATTTATTTCCTTCCTTGAATACTCTGTTATTATGTGAAGAAAAGCAGTATGATGAGTTCACCAGTGAATCATTATATGCATGAGCACTTCTCTTTTCTTGATACCTAGTTTAATCTTCTATTTGAATTGCTTTTTATCTGGTACAATATGGTTATTTCATTTGCTTTTTATCTAGTGTAGTCCAATTGTGTTTACTTCATAGCGTAGTTGTTGTTCAGAATATCTTGTTTGAATGAAATTGAATAAGTAAAAGAGTGAGAGTCTTCTCCTTAACAATTGAATTCAGACAATATTCCTTTATATTTTGATAGAATAGATTTCTCTTGCACTTGGTAAATTAGAGTTGCAACATAAAAATTCAAGACAAAAATCCAAAATAGTCTAACACAAGTAAAATCTAGAATCACTCTCATATCATCCATAAACTGATTCAATAGAGAATAACTCCTAAGAAATTAGCTGATAACTTTAGGGATTGAGACATTAATATAATTAACGACACCATCTCCATACTAATATTAAGTTTAGACCCTAATAAGAACATAACGACATAAGAAATAACTCTAGAACATATAGTGCACCTGTACTTCGTCAGTATACCTACCCTGGTTAACAATTTATGATTGATAATATAAAGACATTAAATTGGCCAAACACCACTTTCACCAAATTGGGGACTCTACTAAACACCACTACTGATTTTCTCTAAAAGGTAGTTGAAGCTTATTTAGAGTGCATAAATTGTATTTCTTATATCTATCATATAATAGAAGGAAAGTGCATGATATCTACCATTTCTATAAGAACACCTAACTTTACTATCTAGAATCTGCAATACATGTGGGACCATCAACATTGCCTCTCTATTTGGGAGGAAGGCATCATTGCCTTGATCAGTTAAGCTAAATTTGTTGAAGAAAAAAAAAACAAAAGAAGTTTGTGATAGAGTGCTTCAATTAAAGGATAAGAAGGTTGATAGCATGTCTTCATTGTTGGTAACTAAGAAGAAGGGAAATCTACTCCATCTTTAATCACCTCAACATTTTTTCTCTTCCTAGCAAATTCCAACAATAAAGAAAGGTGTTCTTATTTTCCTCTAACCTTAGACTTTGACATATGCTCATAAGGTATGAAAGCACAGTGACAAGAATTTAAATAATGTATGCTTCAAGTTTAATAAAATGTTTTAGATACTTTGAAACTTTTGTAATGTTATGGATGTTTAGATGAGAGATCAAGTGAATATTTTATTTGGGGTGACACTATGGAAAAGAATTCTAAGAAAGCACTATTTTCATTTGGAAAAATGAAAATTAAGTTAGTCGTTAAAGTTAGACTAATATTTTTCAAAGAAATATGTAGTTTTCTCGTTTACCAACCTTGTAGCAGATAACTTTGGTTACATGCTCATGTAATAAGCCAGTAGAGTGTGAAGGTGCAGAGGAAGCTATCTATGTTCTTTCTCCTCACCTTCACACTCCACACATATGCTATGATCCATCATCTATTGTATGAATTACACAAATGTGTTAATATATTGAGTTCTCCAATGGTCATCATCTTATTTCCTCAAATATTTGCAACAACTTTCCATGGAACGAAACTCATGTTTGGCGCATCAAAGAACCACCACTATTCATAATATTGGTGGATTTTGAGGTGGACATTCTTGCCTTCTCATGATGCTACATCATAATATATTAGGATCGCAATGCTCTCGAAAAAAAGTGAAGGAGAAATTTGGTTGTAATGTGCCTCCTATTTGCCAAAAAACCCACAACATAAAAAGTACATCATATTTCTTTCTGCAGCAAAACACACGAAATATTGTATTTTATGAGATTTAAAATCAAGAGTTCTATCGAAATTGTGTGGAGTGCGAAGAAATATTTCGTTGTGTTTCCTTTGAACCTCTCCACTCCGCACATATGGTTTGATCCACCATGTAATATATGCATTTACATAAATGTGTTAATATATCGAGTTTTATGTCTTTACTCATAAGTTTGGAACTATCGTACATGAAATCAAACTCATGTGTTGTGCAAGAAATAACTGCCAATATGCATAATATTTTTTCGGATTTTGAGGTGGACATTCTTCTTTGCTCATGATTTTATATCATAATGTTTATTGGGAATGTACTTCTTTGAAGAAAAAATGAAGCACAACTACAGCCATAATGCGTCTCTTATTTCACAAAAAACCTACAACATAAAAAGTACATCCTATAGCTTTTTACTTAAAGAAAACAAGGAAAAAAATGTATTTTATGAGATAAAAAACCAATTGTATATCAAGCTTGTGCCTATTCTGGAGGGAGATTTCATTGTCCTTCCTCTTCACCTCCACACTCCTCACATATTATATCATCGATCATGTAATATATGCATTTACACAAATTTGTTACTATATCAGGTATTCTTTTTTGTCTCAAAAGTTTGCAACAATCATCCATGGAATCAAACTCATGTTTTGTGTAGAAAACAATCGATAATATGCATAATATTGATGGATTTTGAAGGGAATTCTTGCCTACTCATTATGATACATCATAATGTTTATTGGGACTGTAGTGATTTGCATATTTTTTCGTAGTACAAATATTGTTATAATGCACCTCCTATTTCACAAAAAAACTACATCATAAAACTTACATTGTATTTCTTTCTACTGTAAAACACAATGAAGATTATATTTAATGTGATTAGAATCAAGCGGTCTATAGGAATTTTGATTTTCTATTATGAATATTTAGTGTTCCAAGCTTAGGGGACACGGATTCCATTATCACTTGATAAATTGAATTAGTTGCAATGCCTAATCAGGTGGAAACTAAAACCATTCATGATAGAAGTAACTCAGGACATAATTAAATTTTAAAAGCAGATAGTGGGACGGTGAAAATGAGTTGGACCTGAAAGAATGGCGCTCCACATAAATGTCTAACCTAAAAAAAAAATACATTGAGACCCATATTATGTGTATTATTTTTTACTTGAAAATATTATAAGCAAAGTAGGGAAAATTTTAAGGTTGAAAAATTATCTTGAAGTTTAAAAACATTGGCAAATATCACTAGTCCCTAATATACAAACTATAAAAAATTTATTGATGTATTTGCAAAATTATTCGTTGCCGATTTTTAAGGTAAAATAATTTTATGTTATAAAATTTCGCCGAGGCAATTTTATAAAAAAATTGAAATTGGCGAATCTTTTTTTGGAAAAACCATGAAAAATTAGCCCAATTGCAAATATTATCCCGTAAAATTTTCCATGAAACAAAAAAAAGAATCAACACACAAGAAAAACAAGATCTAATATCCTGAATATGCTTTGGGCAATTGTTTCTCCGATGGGAGTATTTGTCTTTGGTCAATGTAGTGGCACCCTTTCTTGGTTCAAGCTTTTTGTTCAAAAAATTAATATATAAATGGTTATTGCACCGTGCAAATGCTGTGAAATGGAATGTCGATCTTTCACTTTAAACAATAAATGGAATTTCAGCGAAACAAATATTTACATGGGGAGTGTAGGAGAAAGTGTCTACCAGGGATGGTGTGTAGAGCGAGGGACACAAACTCTCCCACACTTCTCACACACCCTTTCTATGCGTGGAAAAATAGTAACAATTTGATATTAAAGTAACATATAGTAACAATTTGATATTACAGTAACATAAAAAATCTTCCTCTCCATAACTTTTCACCGCCACCATCCCGTGCGCCAACCCCCTTGCTTACGTAAAGTACATGAAACTCCATCAATTATGGCATCTTTGGGTAGAGTAATAACAATATCAAACATAATAGTATGATGAAATTCCCATTCATAAAATTAGCCTTTTTTTGCATTTTATATTAATTTGTTATGAACTGACAAATACAAAAACTAAATCTCCTTCTACCAAGGGAATTATCTCACATCAATGCTTGCTCAACTGACAAAAAAATAGAAATAAAATTTCCAAAATTTAGAAAATTGACTAAAAATTTAATTGTGAGATCTTCTTGTCCAAATATTAACGTGTGTTGAATATCTTGTCCACCTATGCAATTCAGCCCCTTAGGATAAAAGGAATTACAAGCACATTAAAGATCAACTATCACTTAATATCTATTGCACACATTTGTGACTAGACTTGTGAGAACTGGGGTTGTAGATAAATATGTTGTGAAAGTAATATATGTGTTGGTGAATCTAATTACAACCATGTTCGAGGTGTCAAAACCATCCATCCAAGTGTCCCAATGTAGTTTTAGTTAGTCTAGTTTAGGCAAGTTTCACTCGAGTTATTTATTAGTGATGTTTCCAATGTAATCTTATTTAACTTATTTGTAATACTTAGAAGAGCAGTGCTCTCCTCCACATTTTTTTCTCTTTATTCCTTGTCATGGTATCAGAGCTCAGTTTATGCAAAAGTCCTCGAGAACATGAGGTAGGAGATAAGGTGATGAGGTAGGAGATAAGGTGATGTTGCATAAGACTCCTGAGAGAGCAGTGACGTGAGTGAAGTGAGAAAAGTGTTTGAATCGTGTTGAAGTGCAAAGATTAAGAGCCTTAAGAGAAGAATGAAAAAACAAACTACCGCTAAGCCAATGAGGGTGAGGGCTAAACAGATTGAAGAAAGTTCAACTCAAAGTCAAATTCAAAAAGGATAAAATGTTGTGATAACGCTGTGTCTTATTTTGGTACATTGCGTTACTAACACAGGGGGTCACTCTAAGAATATGCATTAACATTATTAACGCAACTGAGAAGGTTTAACAGTCGTGTTAGTTTCAAAAACATGCACCAATTTCCGTCCCACGCACCCACAGAGCCTCAAAAAAAGCGTTAGCCAAATTTTGTTAACGCCACCACAAATTCCGTTGAAAATCACGAAAGCTTGAAGAGTGGGTTTTCATATAGAGGAACGAACACCATCGTCAAATTTTGAAAAACAGATATGGTGAGAACAAATTCGATTGGGAGAACGACACACCAAAACTCAAAGCCACTTGTCAAGAGGTTCTTCAATTTTTTCCTTTCTCAAAAGGCTTGGAGAGCATTATTTGAAGAATTCGTATGTATTGTTTAAAAAGAGGGCTTAGTTCATATATTTTTTTTAAATGGCAAAATTAAATTTGTTTGTTTAAATAGGTTTATTGAAAAGAAATATTAGAGATCAGTTGTGGGTATGTTAACATTAAAAAAAATAAAATTATGAAGGCTTATGTGAAAGCATTACTCTTGAAGAGAATTTGTAGATTTGTTTTTTTTTTTTTTTGAAAGTTGAACAATAGAGAAGACATCACAAGTCAATTTGTTTGTTGAGTCACAGGAGTGTGCTGTATTCAACAAATGGGAAAAGTAATGAAGTGGAGAAGATCAAAGTGACACCATGAGATGATTGAAATATTTTTGGAGATGTGGTAGAAGAATGTCATTCTTCCCCTCAATTCAGATGCTAAGACAACCAAGGAAGCTTGGGATACCATTGAGAGGTGTTTTGGTGCAAGGGGGAGCATTGAAAAGTTTGTTGAATCTCACTTTTCTCAGTCACAAGTGGATGATGATTATGAGGAATTTGCAGAAACATCAGAGAAGGAGCACTTAGACCCTCGTGATCCCCACTATGCACAACGACAAGTGGATGGAAATTTTTTGATTCCAGTGACACCATTTGTTTATCACAATTTGGTGAATCCAACAACAAATCTTGCTAATGACAATGAACATGCCATTTGAGCAATTAATGCTATGGGGAATACAGCAATTAATATTGTTGTTGTAAATTTTGATGAATAATTATTGGCTAATGATTAATGGTTGCACATGATACAACACAAATATCATATAGACATGATGTTATTCAGTGAGAAAAACCAACTTGAGTATGTGGAAAACATCAACAACACATGTTAGTACAGAAGTGGAAGAGATGAAAACATGGACAGAGATAGAGAAGAGGGAGAGAAAGAAGCAGAACAACAGAGAAGAAGGAATAGAATCAATGTGGTTTTGCAAATTTTTTTAATTTTAACATTGATTTCTGGTGTGGAGGGTCACAAAACGATTATGGAGAAGAGTTAAATTTCCTTGAAGCATGACTTGCAACCCCATGTCTAGATGAGGTATGCATAGAAGCTACAGAAATGAACCTTGAAGATAGCTTGGACTATGAACAAATCAATGAAATTTTCAATTATTGGAGTTATGAAGAAATCTCTTTTTATTATAGACTAATGTTGCAGCAAAATGATGATGAAGATCACACAACAAAAGATAACCTGTTGCAGCAATCCAAATACAAGTAGATTTTTGAAGAAGTCTAGGACACCCTTAGACAATCTTGGAACAACTGAAGACCTACACCAACAAATGAAGAAACTGAGGTTTGAAGCGTACAACAAGAAGAAAAAGCTAAAACAATTTAGATTCTACAAGATCTAGAAAAAAAGAGAAGAAGAAAAGTAAATGTAGTTAAAGTCAATTTTTTAAATTGTAAGTCTAACTGAGACATAGATCAACATACATCTTAATTGAATTTTTATGTGGTTGTAATTAAGGAAGAGTGTTGGAGAATCTAATTCCAACCACCTGCTAAGTGTCAAAACAATTTATGAAAGTATTCTAGTTCAGTGTCACTCTTACTTAACTTATTTGTAATATTGAAAAAAATCTTCTTCTCCACTTTTTATTTTTCATTCTTTGTCAATATGGAAGTGTGGGTGTATTTTATTCATACTTAAACATATTCTTTTAAATATTGAAGAGATTTTGTATTAGGATAATTTACCCTCATAAGTTGAACTCATCATTTGGAATCACTATCTATAAATGCCTTGTACCATGGAAAAAAAAGATTCACATTTCAAAGCAATAGATATATTGATTGTGAGGCTCTCTCATTTTATGACTGTCCATGATGGTACTACGTTACTACGGTACTATGTTATTGACATTGGACATGACGGTACTACGTTATTGTCACTGGACAGTGAAATACAGTTACTGGCAGAAGAAGCTAAGCAGTATATCGTATACAACCTACATATCGCTATTGCACACCTATTCAGACTTGGACTATTGAGTGCAGAACACTGTGCATCATATGATATGAGAGACGATACAAGCTAGTCATCGCATGCATGGTTGACAAACGATACAAAATCTTATTATAAAAGTTAACTAAGAGATCTACCTTCCTGAGTATTCCCATGCATTTCACTATCATCGCCAGATTATATCATTCAGTGTCTTGATCCAGGGGGGTCGTCGTGACCAATCCCAGGGCTATGGCCTAGGGGTTTAAAGGGTGAAATAGTTTTCTGCACGTCATGTTGAACCACTTTAAATTTTAGAGAAGGAACTAGTTCCTCAACAAGTCCATCAGAACACTGATCTGAAGCATTCGACTTGAAAAATACAGCTGGCTTCAAGTTAGCGTATGAACCTAGATGCTCTTCAAGGTCAGCTAGGCCAGCTCTTCTGCCAAAGGGTTCCTTCAGCTCCACAAATGTTGGGAATTTCTGATAATTCCAAAAAAAATGAACAGAGAACAATGCTCTGTTTTTAACACAGAGGAACAACAAAAAAAATTGTTTCCTGGAGACAGAGTTTCACATACACAAAAAATTGTATTCATTAACAAGACTGCTATTACCAAATTCTTCCTCCAACAGAGGGATTTCACCAAGACTGCTTCAGATGCAGTTCCCAAAAAAAAAACTTCACTGTCTCTCCTGCAAATTTAACACACCCTGTCTTTGCACTACTGTGTAAAAAAAAGCTCTGTCTCTGCTGGAAAATACACTGTCTTTGCTTGCAAATTTCTTTTACACTGTTGTGTGAAAAAAAAATAAAAATTCCTTACATTCACATTGATGTGTGTAAAAATTTCTTACTTCTTTTCATACGCACACTGTTGCTGCGTATTGCCCTCTTTTCATATTCAACAACAAAAAAAACATGACATAACTTTTTATTTGACTTGTGCCGTGTAAAGAAAAAATTACACCCGTGAATTAATAAAAATAAATGCTTCACCTCCTATTTACCAACCACAGTACATTTATATTAATTACATTTAACATGGCGATTTTTTTGTTTTAACCGTAGATTATGGTTCTCTACAATATCACACAGAAGATCCAAGGACAGGCAGCAGTGAAGTACCCTCACTCTCATGAGCTACCATAACCGTTGATCTTGCCCTCAATAATCAGACGGTTGACGGTCAATCTCGCACAGCGCTTTCTTCTGAACTTTACCCACCGGGGAAAGCTGTTTTGGCAAAGACTGCTCAGACACGTGTTCGTTGTTGAATATGCTCGCTGCCCTCGGAGGAAAACCATCAATCAGTGAAAAGTGGTGCGGGGAAACTTTGGCGGTTTTCTGAAATAAATGCCACAGTTGAAATTATCATTTCAACACTCCCCTTTAATTTCAACTGCTGGATTATCAATCATACCCAAACATTTCCTCAAAAACTCAAAACTTTTCTACCCCAATGGTTTGGTTAGAATATCTGCAACCTACTTCTGAGTTCTGCAGTGTTGTAAAACAATTTCTCCATTGTTTACCAATTCCTTGATGTAATAAAACTTTATGTCAATGCGTTTCGTTCTCTTATGAAACACGGAATTCTTGGATAACGCAATAGCTGAGCTGTTGTCACAAAAAATCACAGTTCCTTTTACTTGCTCTTGGCATAAACTTCTTAACATCCTTCTCATCCAAATTGCTTGACACGCTGCTGCTGTAGCTGCCACATATTCTGCTTCTGCTATAGAATATGCTACAATAGGTTGTTTTTTAGAAACCCATGAAATGGCTCCTAAACCCATGTGAAAAACATAACCGGATGTGCTTTTCCGATCATCTACACTTCCAGCCCAATCACTATCAGTGTATCCAATTAAATCTGAACATTCTGAAACAGTATATAAAATGTCAAACCTTTTAGTACCTTTAACATACCTCAGAATCCTTTTTGTTGCCTGCCAATGTGATTCTTTTGGCCTCTCCATGAATCTGGAAATTAAACTAACAGCATACATTATATCCGGCCTAGTTGCAGTCAAATACATGAGGCTGCCAACTATGCTCTTGTACAAGCTAGGATCAAATTCCTTGCTGTTGTCTTCTTTGCTGAGTTTTAATCCCATTACTGTGGGAGTGATTGCTGCTTTGCTCTCTTGCATATTAAATATTTCCAACACTTCATTAACATATTTCGCTTGTGAGATAAAAATCCCATTTCCATTTTGTTCTACATATATTCCTAAGAAGTATCTTAGCAAACCCATTTCAGTCATTTCAAATTATTCTTTCATAACTGTCTTGAAATTTTCAATAAGGTAATCATCATTACCTGTGAAAATAACATCATGAACATATAACACAAAAATTAGTATTTTACCATCCTTTTCTTTGATGTAGAGGGTGGGTTCTCCCTCACACTTTTCAAATCTATTTTCCAGTAGATAGGAATCTATCCTGGTGTACCACACTCTTGGTGCTTGCTTCAACCCATAAAGAGCTTTCTTCAATCTGCACACATTGTGCTCTTCGCCTTTCTTTTCATAGCCTAGAGGTTTTTCAATGTAAACCTCTTCCATTAACACTCCATTCAGGAATGTTGACTTCACATCCATTTGGTAAACTTTCCACTTGTTTTGTGCTGCTATGGACAACACTGCTCTCACGGTTTCCATTCTAGCAATCGGTGCGAAAGTTTCCTCATAGTCTCTCCCATACTGCTGCTTATATCCTTTGACAACAAGTCTTGCCTTGTGTCTTTCTATTTTGCCTTCAGCATTACTCTTGGTCTTGTAGACCCATTTAACTCCAATGAATTCTTTTCCTTTTGGTAGTTCAACTAAATCCCATGTCTTGTTTCTTTCTATGGAATTGATCTCCTCATTCATAACTTCTATCCATTTCCTATCCTTAATTGATTCTTTGAAATGAACAGGGTCATCAACGTGACAATATAAAAAAAACAAAGAGTTCATACCTTCATTTGCTGCCTCTTGTTCATAAATGTCACTTAAATTTCTGAACTTCTTACCTCTTTCATTTGGCGTACAAGTGCTTGAAGAAGCACTTGAATTTCCTCCTTGTGGTGTGCTTGGAGAAGCACTTTCATTTCTCCTCAAGGGTGTCCCTTGCTGCCCTTGTGTTGGTGCTGCTATTTGGGGATGTATTTCAGCCATCTCCTCATCATCTTCATCATGTGACAAAGGGTTTTTAACATTCACTGTTTTCTCTATGCTTCCATCCCAAGCTTCCTCCTCAATGAACTGAACATCTCTACTCACAATAAGCTTCTTGGTGGATGGGTTATACAACCTATAAGCTTTGGATTCCTCACTGTATCCAATGAAAATACATTTCTCCCCTTTGCCATCCAACTACTTCCTTAGTTGATCTGGAATGTGTGCATAAGCCACACATCCAAAAACTTTCATGTGCGTGACTCCTTGCTTTGTCCCACTCCATGCTTCTTTCGGCACTCTATTCATGACTGCTTTTGTAGGGCATCTATTCAAAATGTACGCTGCACAATGTATAGCTTCAGCCCAGTAATCATTTGGCAAATGCTTTGCCTTTAACATACTCCTCTCCATATCCATGATTGTCCTATTCTTCCTCTCAGCAACTCCATTTTGCTGCGGAGTGTACCTAGTGGTAAACTGCTTATGAATTCCATTTTCTCTACAAAAACGTAGAAATTATTTGGAGATATACTGACCTCCTCTATCAGTTCTCAGAACTTTGATATGCAGCCCAATTTGGTTTTCTACAAGTGCCTTGAAATTGCAAAATCTTTCAAACATTTCACTTTTGTTCTTAAGGAAATAAACCCAAGTTTTTCTAGTAAAATCATAAATAAATGTTAGTATATAGTGGCTACCTACAAGTGATGGAGTTTGCATCGGTCCACATAACTCTGAGTGGACAATCTCTAAGGGTGTTTTTTCCCTTATGCTTTTCCTAGATGTAAAACTTTCTCTGTGTTGTTTCCCCAAGATACAACCTTCACAAAGGCTGTCTGGTTTCTCTATCAATGGTAATCCTCTTACCATTCCTTTTTTATTCAACAAGTTAAGACCTCCAAAGTTGAGATATCCAAATCTTAAGTGCCACAACCAATTTTCATCCTTTGGTTCGCTTTGCAAAGCCTCTTGTGTCACTGTTTCTATTACATCTCCATTTTTAAATCTGCTTTCATTCTGAAAGGGAACATCCTGTTCCTTGTCATCTTCACTTTAGCAATACATTGTTTGCTGGGTGTTTTATCCATGATGGTGCATATATCATCCACAAAGAAAACATTGTACCCCTTTTGAATAAGATGTCCAATACTTAAGAGGTTACATTTCATTCTAGGAACATAATAAATATCTGCTATGGTTTTCTTTTCACCTTTATTTGTTAAGACATTTACTTCTCCTTTTCCCATAACAGAAACTTTATTATCAGTCCCTAGTGTGACTTGTGACTTCACACTCTGATCTAACATAGAAAACAGGGCTATGTTTGCTGTCATATAATTGCTGCAACCAGAGTCTAGAAACCATACATCTTCACGCTTTTCTTCAGTGATATTACAGGCTAAAAACAAATTATTTTGGCTGATATTTTCTCTAGTGAAATGTGCACTAGTTCTATCACTCATATCATGTTGCTTCTTCCTATATTCATTTGCATAATTCCCATATTTTTACAATAGTGACATTGGACATTGGATTTATCATACATTTGTCCTTGAGCATGATGTTGACCACTTTGTTGGCTGTTGCCTTGGCCTTGGTTCTGATTCGGATTGTTGCCTCTTCCTTGAGCATTTGCTGGACTGTTTCTTCCACCTCTGTTTTGGCTTCTGCCTCTTCCTCTCTTGTTTCCTCTGCCTTGACCTCTTCCTCTTCCAAAGAACATGTGGGTCTTAAAGGCATGCTCTAGAGATGAGTTTTCATTTCTACTCAATCTCTGCTCATGTGTTATCAGTGATGCATGTAGTTCATCAACTGAGAAGTTTGTGAGATTCTTTGTCTCTTCTATGGTGGTGACAATCACATCGAACTTTGAGGGTAGGATCCTCAATAGTTTCTCCACAATCCTCCTTTCCTCAAGAATCTCTCCATGAGACCTTATCTGTGTAACCAAACCAATTACATGTGTGAAGAATGAGTCAATATTATTTGACTCCTTCATGCAGAGAGTCTCAAAATTTCTTCTCAGCAACTGTAGTTTTGTTGTCTTCACTTTCTCCATGCCTTGATAGGCTATCTTGAGAATTTTTCGTGCTTCTTTGGATCTCTTAGCTACTGCTATCCTTTGAAACACACTCTCATGCACTTCTTGATACAAAAAATAGAGGGCTTTAGAATCCTTCTTCTTATTGCTCTTCAACAGATCTTTCTCTGCCTGAGTTAAATTATTAAACTCATTTTCATCTGTTGGTTCTTCAAAACCATCCTCAACAAATTCCCATAAGTCTTGGGAAGCAAGCAGAGCTCTCATAGTTATTGTCCAATAGTCATAGTTTTTCCCATTCAAATGTGGGAGCTGAGTATTACAAATACCCATGCTAGTGCTGGCTCCAGCCATTCTTGCACTCTTAACTATGCTTCAAAATACTTGACTGTGTATTTAAAATAACTGACTATCCTCAACAGTAACACAAAAACTAACTTGAGAAATACCTTGGATTCTTTCTTGACTGAGTCTTCACTCTACTGGAGAAGCTGTTACAGCAAGAAATCATTCCTTCAGCTTCTTTGACACCTTCAAAGAGCCTGGACAAGCTCTGATACCATGTTGGGAATTTCTGATAATTCCAAACAAAAATGAACAAAGAACAATGCTCTGTTTTTAACACAGAGGAACAACAAAAAAAAATGTTTCCTAGAGACAGAGTTTCACATACACGAAAACTTGTATTCATTAACAAGACTGCTGTTACAAAATTCTTCCTCCAGCAGAGGGATTTCACCAAGACTGCTTCAGATGCAATTCCCAAAAAAAAACTTCACTATCTCTCCTGCAAATTTAACACACCCTGTCTTTGCACTGCTGTGCAAAAAAACTCCGTCTCTGCTGGAAAATACACTGTCTTTGCTTGCAAATTTCTTTTACACTGCTCTGTGAAAAAAAAAAAAAATTCCTTACATTCGCATTGCTGTGTGTAAAAATTTCTTACTTCTTTTCATACGCACGTTGTTGCTGCATATTTCCCTCTTTTCATATTCAACAACAAAAAAACATGACATAACTTTTTGTTTGACTTGTGCCATGTAAAAAAAAATTACACCCGTGAATTAATAAAAATAAATGCTTCACCTCCTATTTACCAACCACAGTACATTTATATTTAATTACATTTAACATGGGGATTTTTTTGTTTTAACTGTAGATTACTGTTCTCTGCAATATCGCACGGAAGATCCAGGGACAGGCGGCAGTGAAGTACCGTCACTCTTATGAGCTACCATGACTGTTGATCTTGCCCTCAATAATTGGATGGCTGTCTGAACTTTACCCAGCGGGGAAAGCTGTTTTGGCAAACACTGCTCAGACACGTGTCCGCCGTTGAATATGCTCGCTGCCCTCGGAAGAAAACCATCAATCGATGAAAAGTGGTGCGGGGAAACTTTGGCGGTTTTCTGAAATAAATGCCGTAGTTGAAATTATGATTTCAACAACGAAGGAGCCCTTTCCTCGACAAGTGGATAACTAGTTGCAGGAGTCGCTTTAACCTGAGAATCGCTATTGAGAGAGAATGGCTTGAAGCCGATAATCTGAGCAGCCTCAACTAACGATGCTGCAAGGAACATTAACATAATCAATACAGAGGTCTTCATAACTCAATTGATTTACGTAAGGAAACTTCTCTGTCTTGACAAACGCGAAATATGCGAAACAAACACGGAGATGGTAACGTATTGTCCATGGAGGTTATGATACTCGGAAGAAGAGAAAAACAATACAAGGTGTTGGAAATAATACTGAGAGGGGGGGGTGAATCAGTATTATCAAGTTCTTTTAAAAAATCTTCCTTATTTACACTTTGAATTATTTTTGCATATCAGCACCATAAAATAATGAACAAGAAAAACAGATAGTCACACCAAAGAACACCAGATATAAGGTGGAAACCCAATGTGGGTGAAAACCACCTGCTGCAATATGTCTCTATCTTCTTTCAAATTAGAAACTCCTTTTACAATGGTCTTGTACTGGTGCAGTCCTTTACTAGTACACAGGCTGCAACCTGCAAAGAGCTACAACTCTCTCTCGTTTTCCAGTCTCTCCTGGAAGGGAGCTACAACCCCCTACTTCTTACAAGGACCACTTTTCATAAATTTTCAAACTGGATCCATAAACATCAAATGATCATCAAGTATATGTAAATTACACAGTCAACTGCAGTAACCAGATCAACAATAACAGAACTAAACCCAGAACACCTTATCAACAAGAGAAATTCAGTCAACAGAAGATCTTAAGACAGATACGCAGTTTTCTTTTCTCTGGCCTGCGTCGCTACGCACTTCACCTTCTGCTTCCCTGCGTATACCCGCAGAGAGCCTTCTGCTGCACCGCGTGCCCACGCACTGCTTCTTTTGTCGCGCTGCGTACTGTACGCACCCAGAGACACTATCGCGCCGCGTACAGCCACTGTAGCCACGCACTCAGAAAGACTATCGCGCCGCGTACTGCTACGTAGCCACGCACTCAGAAAGACTATCGCGCCGCTTACTTTTACTGTGCGTACGCACCTGAACCACTGTCGCGCTGCGTACCCACGCAGCCCTTCTTCTTCTGCTTCTGCGTACCCACGCAGTGACCCTTCTTCTGCTCTGCGTACCCACGCAGTTCTTCTGTTTCTGCTCTGCGTACCCACGCAGAGGCACCGTTAAACACCTGCGTACTTCTGATTAGGGCCGAATTGGCAGATCACCAGTGTGCTACAGTTAGTCGGATGCCCAAATCTGATCATGTGCTCGAGAGATCACCCTTCACATATTCGCTTTCCACTTCACTTTCATATAGATCAAGCTTTTGAAACAATAACCCAATATTTCATATCTTAAGATATTAAATTTGCAAGAGATGATTAGCCAAGTGATCTCCTCCACTTTATATAGGCAAGCTCCTCCTAAAATCATGGATCAATACGACGAGCCAAAACCATAATAACACAAATACTGTCGGCTAAATACCAAGGATTAAACATAAGAAACCCCACGTGTGCTTTTCTCTACCTTGAAGTGAGTGCACTGGGGGTACGCACCTCCTGAACGGCTGACCTGCATGTCTGGCCGCAGTCCCTTCACGGTGTACCTGCAGGTACGCATCTTCTGAACTGTTCTCCTGCGTACTTCTTAATTTTCAACATATTGAGAGCCTTGCCACGGGAGCCTTGCCACGGGTGTTGCCGTCAAGTACAACATCTGTAACATATAGCCATACCAGAAACATAATGCCAACAATCTCCCCCTTTGGACCTAATGGCAACCTCAAAAACTTCAGCGTCATTCTCCCCCTTTGACATCAAGGGCAAAGGGTTATGCTCCCCCTAAGAACATGCTCCCTCAGATCTGCAAAGAAGAACCATAATCCACCAGACACCATCAATGACCAAGAAAGAGATAGAGACATATTGCAGCTATATTCAGACTAGCTTCCATGATCTCCTTTTGTACATCCTCCATAATGCCAACAATGCATTATATGCTCCCCCTGAACCTGTGCCGCAACCCAGCACATGTACGCATATACCCCAAATGAACCATGCATACAATCATCAATCAGAAGAGTTTCAACAATAAGATGATGCATCAACAACCCCCAACTTTTGCCTGAGGTATTCAAAAGTCTCCCTGGTCAATGGTTTAGTGAGAATATCAGCAACTTGTTCCTTAGAAGGAACATACTCCAACTTGACTTTCTGTTCAAGCACTTGTTTCCGGAGAAAATGATACTTGATTGGTATGTGCTTGGTATTTGAATGCATGACAGGATTCTTTGAGATGCTGATTGCACTTGTGTTATCGCATAAGATGGAGATAGGTGGTGTACAAGTGATTTGAAAATCCTACAAGGTCTGTATCATCCAAAGGAGTTGAGTGCAACAAGATGCAGCAGCAACATATTCCGCTTCAGCTGTAGACAAGGCAATCGAACTCTGTTTCTTGCTAAACCAAGATACTAATCTGGAACCCATAAAGAACGCACCACCACTTGTGCTCTTCCTGGCATCCACGCTTCCGGCCCAATCGGCATCTGTATAAGCATGAAGTGTGAGATCTGTATCTCTAGGATACCATAAGCCATAATTTTGTGTCCCTTGAAGATATTTGAAAATTCTCTCCACTGCCTGAAGATGAGTCTCCTTTGGATTTGCCTGAAATCTTCCAACTATTCCTACTGCATGCATGATGTCTGGTCGGGTACCTGTCAAATAAAGTAGACTTCCAATCATAGATCTGTAGGTTGGTTGATGTACTGCTGCAGACTCATCATTTGCACTGAGGCTACATCCTGTGACCATGGGTGTACATACTGGTTTTGCATCTTCCATGCCATATTTCTTCAAAATCTGTTTGAGATACTTGGTTTGAGATAAAAAGATTCCTCCTTCCTTTTGTTGGATTTGCAAACCAAGGAAATATGTCAGTTATCCCAGCAAGGACATTTCAAATTCTTTCTGCATGACCAAGGCAAAGCTTTGACTCATAGCTTCTTCATTGCTGCCAAAAATAATGTCATCTACATACACAACAAGTATTAGAAATTTGTCATTTTCAACTTTTATATAAAGATTGCTGTCTACTGATCCTTTTGAAAAACCTTGTTGATGAAGATATTTGTCCAAACGATAGTACCAAGCCCTTGGAGCTTGTTTGAGACCATAGAGAGCCTTTTTCAATTTGCATACAAGATTTGGATCATTTCCAAGAATGAACCCATCTAGCTGCTCAATGTATACTTCTTCTTCCAAGTCTCCATTCAGAAAGGCTAATTTCATGTCCATTTGAAATACTTTGAAGTTTTGAAAACTTGAGAGAGCAAGGAACATTCGTATGGCCTCAAGTCTTGCAACAGGAGCAAAAGTTTCTTCAAAGTCTATTCCTTCTTGCTGCGCATACCCTTTACAAACAAGTCTGGCCTTGTTTCTAATTACTTCTCCATTTTCATTCAATTTATTTTTGAAGACCCATTTTGTTCCGATAACATTCTTATCCTTTGGTCTAGGAACCAGTTCCCAAGTGTTGTTCTTTTCGATCTGCTCAAGTTCTTCATCCATTGCTTTTACCCAACATTCATCTTTGCATGCCTCTTTCACATTTTGTGGTTCAGTAGAGGAGAGTAATGCCAAATAGCTTGAGGCTTCTGCAACTGTTCTTCTTGTTTGTACACCTGCTTCTTTCTGCCCCATAATCTGAGATTCTGGATGATTCTTCTGAACATATCTGGATGGAGTCTTTTCTTCTATTCTTGTCTACTCCTCTGGTTCTTCTTGAGGTTCTTCTTGAGGTTCTTCATCATTCTGTCGTTGAGGGTAGCCTTCATCTTCTTCGATGTCTTCATGATGTACTTGCCTAGGAATGTATCCCTTCTCATCAACCACTACATCAATGCTGTCAACAATTCTGCCAAGTGTTTTATTGTAGCACTTGTATGCTTTGCTATGTGGAGAGTAACCAAGAAGAATGCCTTCATCTGCTCTAGGTTCAAGTTTTCCAAGCTGCTCATCAGTATTCTTAATATAGCATTTGCTCCCAAAGATTTTGAAGTGCTTTACCGAAGGAGTCTTACCACTCCAGAGCTCATGAGGAGTTTGAGTGCTGTTCACCCGGACATTTGTTTTGTTGAGAATAACAACTGCAGCATGTGCAGCTTCACCCTAGAAAGTTGCGGGAGTTCCTGACTCATCAAGCATAGCACGAGCCATTTGTTGGACTGTTCTGTTCATTCTTTCCACAACTCCATTTTGCTGAGGAGTTCTAGCTGTAGAGAATTCTCTTCTTATCCCATGTTCTTCACAGAAATCGAAAAATTCATTTGAGGTAAACTCCCCACCTCTGTCGGATCTGAGGCACTTAATTTTGTGACCTGATTCATTTTCAACCAAGGCTTTGAAGGATTTGAATTTTTCGAATGCGTCATCTTTGTGCTTCATAAGTCCTAACCAGACAAACCTGGAGAAATCGTCAATGAATAATACCAAGTATTCTTGTCCTCGAGGTGTTCTTTTCCTGAATGGACCACATGTATCTGTATGTACTAGCTCAAGAGGCATGCTAGCTGATCCTTCCTTCTCTGGAAAGTTAGTTCTGGTTTGTTTTCCAAACTGACATGATTTGCATATGGTGTTGTCAGGAATTTTGATATCTGGAAGATCGCGAACTGCCTGATATTTGCATGCTTTCCTTATTTGTGAAAATCTTAGATGCCCCAACCTCTGATGCCATAACCAGTGCTCATCATCCTTGCTCAGATAGCATTGTTGTTGTCCTTCTTCAAATATGTACATATTATTTGGAGTTCTTTTGCCTTTGATCACTGTTTTACCTGTATCAAGATCACGAACAAGACATCCATTTGATCTGAATATCACCTCGGTTCTTTGATCACACATCTGGCTGACACTTAGAAGATTATGCTTCAATCCATCAACATACAAAACATTTCCAGCCTTGACCTTTTCTTTTAACTGAGCAATGCCTTTTCCTTTTATTGTTGCAGGAGTATCATTTCCAAAAGAAACTTTCTTTCCTTTTTCTAGAGCAGAATATGACTCAAGTTTTTCTTTATCACCTGTCATATGCTTCGAACATCCACTGTCAATGTACCATAGATTTTCCTGTCCCTCTGCATAAAATGCTATCCCACATCTTTCTGTTTGTGGTTCCTTTATTCTCCATGTTTTGGTGCTTGAGGCTTGTTCCTTTTTCTGCTGAAACCTTCTCCTGCATTCAGAATCTTCATGACCAAAGTTATTGCAAATAGAACATTCAACTTCATTTTCAAGAGCCGAAAAGTTGTTATAGGTCCTTTTTGTAATCCCGGTCATGCTTCTTTGTTTTTGAGCTTCTCTAGTCATGATTGTTTTATATGCAACACATTGAGCTACTTTGTGACCAAAGTTATGACAAGAGAAACATTGTCCATTGAAGAAACTTCTGCGGTTATCAAATCTACCGGCCAAGTGATTGTAATCTCTATTGTCATTCATTCTTGAACCAAATTGAGAAGATTTTACCTGTGGCTGGTTGTAGCTTTTGTTCACTCTTAAGACGGATTGCCCCTGATAGTCTTTGTTTGCAATTCGTCCCTGCTTTACCTGATAGTCTCCATTGTGCTTTTGCTCATTCCTTTTTGCTGCATCAAGATAACTTTTTGAAGTGGATGCTTGAGAGGTTTCTCCATTATAGCCCAGATCTGTCTTGTTTAGAGGAGAACATTGTACATTGATAATCTCATCCAGAGTTTCAGATCCTTTGACAAACTTAAGATTAATAGCTTTTGTTTTCTCAATCTCTTTTCTAAGAGCAATAATTTCACCTTCTAATTTTTCAAGATGTTTTTCCTTTTCATCAATTTGAAATTGTAGAGTATCAATGATCATATTCTTTTCTTCTATACATCTCTTGAGTCTAGTAATTTCTTCAAAAAGGTTATCCACATCTATAGCATCCATATAATCATCATCTTCAAATGCCATTAACAGTTTATATTCATTACCTTGTTCATCTTCATCACTATTTGATAGACCATCACTATCTTCATGAGTGTAGTAGCTTTTCTTATTTGCACCCTGTTTCTTGTTCCATCTAGCAGGTTCCTTTCCTTTTTCCTTATAAGGACATTTTGCAGCATAATGACCTACTCTTCCACAAGCAAAGCATTTAAAAGGTAACTTACCTCTGAACCTTCCAGAACCCCTTTGAAGATTTCTGACAAAATTTGATTCTTCTTCTTCTTCTTCTGGCACGTGACTTGCTTCATAATAGTCTCCTTTGCCTGAAGCCTTGAAAGCAGCTTCTCTTCTGTCTGATGGACCTCCCTTTCTCATTTCATAAGCAGTTAGAATCCTGTGTAGCTGAGACATAGTAAGAATTCGTAGATTTTCCTTTTCTTCTATTGCAGACACTTTAGATTCAAACTTGGGGGACAATGATCTTAGAACCTTTTCAACCACAATAGCCTCTTTTATTTCTTCACCCAAATTTTTCATGCAATTAACAATCTCATCTACCCGAAGAAAATAGTTAGCCACACTTTCATCATTATACATCCTGAGATTCTCATACTGAATCCTGAGAGTTTGAAGTTTAGCACGCTTTACCTGTTCATCTCCTTCATAGCTCAAGACAATCTTGTCCCATATTTCTTTTGCGGATTTATATTGCATAACCTTTACAAATTTTGTTTGAGATAAGCATCCCAGCAAAGTATTGACTGCTTTAGCATTTGTTTCATATTTCTTCTTTTCGGCCGCATCTGTAGGAGTAGTCGAAGGAAAAGCGTAGCCTGTATCTATGATATCCCAAACTTTTGTACCAAGAGATTGAAGATAGGCAGTAACTCTTACCTTCCAATAATTGAAGTTTGTCCCATCAAAAATTGGTGGCCTGATTGATGCTTCCCTCTCGTAGTTGCTCATGATGAATGATCTTCCTTCAAGCGATCAAGCTTCTCCGAAGGACCTGCTCTGATACCAATTGTTGGAAATAATACTGAGAGGGGGGGGGTGAATCAGTATTATCAAGTTCTTTTAACAAATCTTCCTTATTTACACTTTGAATTATTTTTTCATATCAGCACCATAAAATAATGAACAAGAAAAACAGATAGTCATACCAAAGAACACCAGTTATAAGGTGGAAACCCAATGTGGGTGAAAACCACCTGCTGCAATATGTCTCTATCTTCTTTCAAATTAGAAACTCCTTTTACAATGGTCTTGTACTGGTGCAGTCCTTTACCAGTACGCAGGCTGCAACCTGCAGAGAGCTACAACTCTCTCTCGTTTTCCAGTCTCTCCTGGAAGGGAGCTACAACCCCCTACTTCTTACAAGGACCACTTTTCATAAATTTTCAAACTAGATCCATAAACATCAAATGATCATCAAGTATATGTAAATTACACAGTCAACTGTAGAAACCAGATCAACAATAACAGAACTAAACCCAGAACACCTTATCAACAAGAGAAATTCAGTCAACAGAAGATCTTAAGACAGATACGCAGTTTTCTTTTCTCTGGCCTGCGTCGCTATGCACTTCACCTTCTGCTTCCCTGTGTATACCCGCAGAGAGCCTTCTGCTGCACCGCGTGCCCACGCACTGCTTCTTTTGTCGCGCTGCGTACTGTATGCACCCAGAGACACTATTGTGCCGCGTACAGCCACCGTAGCCATGCACTCAGAAAGACTATCGCGCCGCGTACTGCTACGTAGCCACGCACTCAGAAAGACTATCGCGCCGCTTACTTTTACTATGCCTACGCACCTGAACCACTGTCGCGCTGCGTACCCACGCAGCCCTTCTTCTTCTGCTTTTACGTACCCATGCAGTGACCCTTCTTCTACTCTGCGTACCCACGCAGTTCTTCTATTTCTGCTCTGCGTACCCACGCAGAGGCACCGTTAAACACCTGCGTACTTCTGATTAGGGCCGAATTGGCAGATCACCAGTGTGCTACAGTTAGTCGGATGCCCAGATCTGATCATGCGCTCGAGAGATCACCCTTCACAGATTCGCTTTCCACTTCACTTTCATATAGATCAAGCTTTTGAAACAATAACCCAATATTTCAGATCTTAAGATATTCAATTTGCAAGAGATGCTTAGCCAAGTGATCTCCTCCGCTTTATATAGGCAAGCTCCTCCTAAAATCATGGATCAATACCACGAGCCAAAACCATAATAACACAAATACCGTCGGCTAAATACCAAGGATTAAACATAAGAAACCCCACGTGTGCTTTTCTCTGCCTTGAAGTGAGTGCACTGGGGGTATGCACCTCCTGAACGGCTGACCTGCGTGTCTGGCCGCGGTCCCTTCACGGTGTACCTGCGGGTACGCATCTTCTGAACTGTTCTCCTGCGTACTTCTTAATTTTCAACATATTGAGAGCCTTGCCACGGGAGCCTTGCCACGGGTGTTACCATCAAGTACAACATCTGTAACATATAGCCATACCAGAAACATAATGCCAACACAAGGGACTACACTGAGATGTGTCTCTGCAAAAAAATTACACGCACGGCTACAGATGAGAAGTCGACTGGTGAAATGTTTAGACCTTGCCATCCTATTTATCTGTTGGCTCTAAGTTCCAGTCAACGACAGAAATACATTCCTGTCATGCAATGCAGGAATTATTTAATAGATTCCAACTGTAACACTACAATTTCAATAACATTTATTCTTGTAAAGATGGAATGGGCACACGAACATCTTAAAATAATAAAAATAACAAAGCCCATGCCTGGGACAGCACGCCGACCATATGTCTGAAAAGTATTGCGATTGCTTTTTGTATGGCAAGATTCATGCATTCAGTTACGATCCAGAATGATTACATTGCATCTACTTTCCTTTGACTTGAGAAGTGCTTCCCTATTGACTTCTTTTTCTGACCCAGGCTAAAATAAAATTGTTTAGCCATAACAAATCACACAATATGTCGAATGTTCGAGGAGAATTAACATTCATTTCTTTTGTCAGAAGTGTGAGTATGTTAGTGGTTGAGAACAGGGCTGGCCAGCTTTAGATGATACAACATTCTCAAAACACTATTGAAAATAATTATTGTTCTGGAACTGTACTTGATAAAAATAAAAATATAGTGAACTCTCTGTTCATGTATTTTTTAGATTCTCTTGTACTTTCGTCTGGATCCAGATCCTTCTCTACTTTAACATGGAGACTTATGTTGCCTGCACACCGGTGTGCAACTCCCATTACATTTGTTTAGCAGGATCTCAATTTTTTTTCCTTTATAGTTGTTTGTCAATCCACGAAACCACCAGTTCATGGCAGACAACCTGCGCAGAAGGGGCAGCCACTCACATGGCATGTGTTTCTTGTTTGTAATTAGTCTCAACTCGCAAAAGCGAACTTCCAGTTTCAAACTTCATAGCTCTCACTGTGCGTTTAGCTGCCCTTATGATAGTTTTCCTTGAGTGTTGTTGAATAGTATTCGAATTCCTCACAAATATGTCGAGTCATACAAGATTGGCCAAGTTTCATAAACTAATTTTATGACAAAAAGAGGTTGTCACAAGGTTGAGTGGTTGGGATTGCTGCTCATAATATCTTTACTTGCATTTGAAATTTTGTTTCAAATCGGATTTTTTTGATGATTTGCAAATTCTCAGATTAAATTGGAGAATTTTCTTACAATAACAGTATATGTCAATTAATGAAACATGATTTAACTTAAAAGAAAAATTAATGAAACTTAATTTAGCTTAAAAGAAAATTGAAAAAGTAAGTTGGTTATCAAGTTTCTGCATTCAGCTCCAGCTATCTCCACTGCCTCTAGGTTTCCAAAGACCTACTGCTCACATCTTATGCTGAGAGGCATTGTGTGGGCATGATCACATGGGGTGGTATTTCACAAGGCAGAGATATTTCTACAAAGGCGACATACTTATACATATTGGCTAGGCCTTAGTTAGACCCTCTGTCTGTCTCGTTGGCTTTGAAGTGGAAGTGGGAGGTTCCGGCGAAACTGACATGTTGCACATGGTTGGTAGTATAGCACAGCATCCTAACTTGGGACAGCCTTTCCAAGCGAGGCTTCCTGGGCCCGCGTATATGCCCTCTCTGTAGATCTGCTATTGAGGATGTGGCACACATTTTCCCCCTTTGCCTTATCTGTTTGGTAGGAAGTAACAACATTCCTCAACATCAATAGATCAGTGGACAGAGTATCTATGTTCCCATGTCTTCGAAACTGGTCTACCCACCACATGGAGTACAAACCTATTCCACTGTACATTTTCTAGGGGATTTGGGGCTGCCAAAATGCATGAATCTTTGAGAATGTTGTCTTGGACTTGAGAGCAACTACCCTCAAAATTGTTTGTTACATTATGGAGATTGGCCCTCAAAAACATATTAGCTCTAGTTTTTGTTGGTCTTTCAAATCCCTTTATCATATAATTCCTATTGGTTTCTTCAATGGTGCCTCTCTGGGTTGTATGTGTGGGTGTGGAGCAATCATCTCCCTTTCCCCCTCCATGCATTATCCCTTCTTTTCATCTGGCAGATCATGCAATAATACGAGGGCTAAGGTGTCGGCCTTGTGGTGCGTCCTTAGATGCACTCTGTGGCTAGCTGTGGATCAGATTGTCATCTAGAGGGGTTTGAAAGTGACCATTGACTAGGCTATGGGGAACCTCTCTTTGACTGTGTCATTTTGGTGTCACTGTTTGGAGAAAATATCTTCTATGAAGGCATGCTTCCCCTATTTTTCCTTTTGCCATTTATTTCAGGAGCAAAACACAATTGCAGACCATCTCTCCAAGTTTAGGATCTTTGTGCTTCCTGGGAAGTTTCAATATGAGTGTCTGGAGCAGGGCACTAGCATAGGCTCAGACTTCTTCCTTTTCACATGATGGTTTGACTTTTCTACCTTTCTCTCCCTTGGGATGAGATGATGGTTTTGGTTTCTAATTTATGCATTCTCTGTTCTGCATGTTGTCTTGATTCGTGATGTTTTCATTTTTTGGGGTCTTCCCGTCCACATTTGGAGGTATATATCTACTCCGTTGCTTGGACCAGATTTTTCGGCTTCCAGGCTATGATCACTGTGATTGGTCACTATGCACTTTGAAAGATGTAACAACTTTTGTTTTTTTGCAAATGGAAGTCTGTTTTTTCTTCCTTCAAAAAAAGAAGTTTGTTATCAGGTTTGTTCCAATGTTGTGTGTGTCCTAGATTAGAGTTGGTTCCTATTTTATAGGAGATAGTTTTAATCTCCCTAAATTGAATGTAAACTTATATATTTGTGATTTTATGATTAATTTGATAGAGTGCACTTCTTGGGTAGTCTTCACATGTATCTTACTTACCTGTGAGCTGCTATTTTTCAGTGTATAAGTTTCATTGCAGTTTGGTCTTTCCATTTTTTTAACATGGTATATGAGCACAAATAATTGGGTCTATGGTGAGTGTGCCTTGGTGGCTAGATTGAGATCCCTTGTGGTTGAGAGTCTGTAAGCCTTGGCGGCTGGGTTAAGCCTTGGTGGCTAGTTCAATTGCCTTTGTGACAGAGCGCTAAAATTTTGAGGAAGTCTGATCAGTGTTGGTTTTAGGGGTCAAACCCATGCTTATCAGTGTTGGCTATGCATTGTGAAACAGTGTTGATCAACACTGGTTTTAGGGGTCAAACCTGCGCTGATCCAGTACAGTGAAAGGGAGCTAGTGTTTTTTGCCTCTTGGAGGCGGCTCGAGACCATAACTGCTTGACGTGGTGGTCCTATCCAGCGCTTTTTTGAAGGCCATCTATCTCGAGTTAGATTCGTTGAAATTGGATTTGGAGTTATTGGAGGATCTAGAGTTAGATCCACAGTTCGACTATTGGAGGATTTGGAGTTCGATCCACAGATCGAGTATTGGAGGATCCGGAGTTCGATCTGTATATCGACTGTTGGAGGATCTAGAGATCGATCTGTAGATAGATTGTTGGAGGATCTGGTGTTGGATCTGTAAACTAGGTGTTTCATTATTAGATCTGTACATTGGACTAGTGGATCTGTTAGTGGAGTTGTGGTTTTGTCACAATGAATAATCAAATTGCAGACACATACCTAAATGAGAGCAATAAGCTCAATGGGACAATTACGCGAACTGGAAGTTCAAGTTGCAAACATTGCTCGAGGGTTCTAGTGCATGGATAATTGCAAATGAAGATGAAGTAAAGCCTACTATGGTCGGTCATGCCACAGTACCATCAGTTCAGGAGTGGGAGAAGGGGGGAAATAAAGCAAAGTTTTTGTTGAAGATGTCCATAAAGGTGTCGTAAAGGACATCATAATCCCTCACATTTGAGAATGTAAAACTTCTAATGACATTTGGGTGATGCTCAAGGATTTGTATGAGACAAAATACACAAATCGTTTGTTGTTTATGAAGAGTAATATTCTCTCCATCATAATGGAAAAGAATGAATTCATTCGTGCATTCATATCATGGATCAAATAACTGAGAGAAAACATAAGCGAAATAGGGAAGAAAGTGTCCAATACAAATCTCATCACAATTACCTTAAATGGTATGACAGAGAATTATCAAATGTTCATTACAAGGCTTGTGGTGAGGGACAAAGCTCCCACCTTTAAAAATTTGATAGGGATTTTGATGTAGGAAGAAGAGAGGCCTATCAATCTGTAGCCTCAGAATGAAGATCTGGCATTGGTAGAAAAGAAAATTTCTTCAAAGGGAAACAAGGAGGATGACAAAAAAGTTATGGTCATCCCAGAAAAATCCATTTCAAGGTATGTCATCCACTAGAAATGATTCAAGAATTAAGTATTTTTACTGTGGCAGAACTGGTTATATTTTTAGAGATTCTTATAAAAAGAAGACTTATGAAACCAAACATAGACACAAGAGCCATACAGAGTTTTTGCTAGAAAAGATCTTAATCATGTTCTTAAATTATTTGTGTGTGATGTTGCTATTTTTGTTGAGACTAATGAGGTTGAAAATTGGTTTGTGGATCCTGGAGCATCCACGCATATGACATGTAATAAACATTGGTATGAAAATTTCAAGGAGTCCTAGCAATGGTGCAAACATATACCTGGGAAATGACAAAGCATATCAAATTAGAGGGTATGGATATATTCCTGTGATATTGCCTAATGGTAATATCAGGCACACCCAGAATGTAATGTATGTACCTGGTATTAAAAATAATTTGATCTTTGTCTCCATGATTGCAGATTAGACTTTAAAAGTAGAATTTTTCAAAACTTACTGTGTTATAAAGGATTAGTTAGATCATGAAAATACGGTCACATCAAGAGTATGAATTGGAGGCCTATATAAGTTTATTGTTACAAGTTTACCACATCAATATTTAACTTCAATGACTATGACAACATATAATATTTGGCATCAAAGGTTTGGTCACATCAACCTTCATGAATTATTGATGCTACAGAAACAAGGTATGGTTAATGGAATTCTTGTTTTAAAGAATGGACATATTGATTATGATTGTTGTCCACTTAGGAAAATGCACAGGGATGAATTTCCTTCTAGCTTAAATAGGAGAAAGAAATATATACCCGAACTTGTGCATACCAATATATGTGGACTCATGCAGACAATGTCCTTGGGTGGAGCTTATTATTTCTTGTTATTTGTTGATGACCGCACAAGATATTATTAGGCATAATTTCTTAGAAGGAAAACTCATGCTTTAGAGTATTTTAAAGAGTTTAGAAATATGGTTGAAAAGAAGACATGGAAAGTCATAAAAATTCTCCACTCAGATCAAGGGGCATAATACAGGCTTGTAAACTTCATCAAATATTACAGAGATCATGGCATAACACAACAGTTTATAGTACCCCACACTCCATAATAGAATGGGGTTTCAGAGAGGAAGAATAGAACTTTGGTGGAGTGTGCACGCAGCATGATAAAAGGTAAGAACCTATCCAATGGTTTTTGGGTAGAAGCAATTAGCACTACAGTTTACTTAAAGAACAAAAGTCCAACTAGGTGTCTTGATCTCAAGACTCCATTTGAGGCTTTGTATGGTTTCAAACTTGCAGTCCATCACTTGAGAGTATTTGGCTCTAAAGCTTTTGCAACATTCCTGAGGAAGAGAGGAAGAAATTGGATGCTAAAGCTATAAAGTGCATATTTTTAGGGTATTGTTCTGATTCCAAAGCATATAAGATGTTTAATACATCTATTCACGAGGTGTTTGTGAGTAGAGATGTTATATTTCATGAACATGTTGATGAAGGGAACAAGGAAAAAATTTATGAAGAGTGCCACATGCCTTTACTGATTGATGACAGTAATGATGAAGTCAAAGAAAGTCATTTACAGGAGCAACAACAAAAAAAGAGGAGCCTAGCCATGTGGATACATTTAGTAGTTGAATTTCATTCTGAGGTGAGTAGGAAATGGCACAAGACAGAATTGAGGCAAGTCTACTACCAAGGAGATCAATTAGGCAGACTCACTTACCTGCAAGGAACAATGATTATGCTCTTACTACTAGTAGTTTAAATGTTGTTGAGGCCATGAATTATAATGAATCAAATCAGTATCATGAATGGAGGTCAGCTATGAAAGAAGAGTATGGGTCCATAATGAAAAATGAAACTCGAGAGTTAGTTGAACTCCCAAAAGGAAAAGAACCATAGGTTGTAAATGGTTATTCAAACCTAATTTCAAAGCAGACATTAGTGTAGACAAGTATAAAGCTTGGTTGGTTTCCAAAGGGTACCCACAAAGAGAAGGAATTGATTATGAGGAGACTTTGTCTCCTGTAGCTAAGTTAAATACCATTAGAATGTTAATAGATCTAGCTATTAAGTACCATTGGAGCCTACACCAGCTAGACGTGAAATCTGATTTTCTAAATGGAGAGTTGAAAGAAGAGGGATATTTAACTCAAGAAAAAGGGTTTATTGAAAGGGGCACAAAAACTTTGTTTTTAAATTGAAGAAGGCATTGTATGGATTGAAAAAGGCTCCTAGATCTTGGTATGAAAAAACAGATTCTTTCTTCTAACAACATGGTTATAAGAGAAGTAAAAGTGAGCAAAATTTGTATACCAGATTTGATTAAAAGGGGCATATTGTGTTGATTTTATTTTATTTTGATGATTTGATTGTTACTAGAAATTCTAATGAATTGGTTGAAGAAATTAAAGTTCATATGTCACAGGGATTCAAAATGAAATACCTTGGAGAACTACATTATTGTTTGGGCCTTGAAGTCTAGAGGGATTCTGGCCAAACTTTTGTTAGTCAAGGAAAGTATGTTAGGGAATTGTTGAAGAAATTTAGAATGGATCAGTGTAAAGCTACTTCGGTACGTGTAGAACAGAATGTTAAATTTAAAAATGATTATGGTTCTAAAGAGGTGGATGCTACATTGTACAGACAACTGGTTGGAAGTTTGATTTATTTGACTACAACCAAACCTGAGTTAGCATATTTAGTCATTGTGTCCAGTCAGTTCATGACAAAAACTCTTGAAAATCATTGGGCAGAAGCAAAAGGTGTCTTAAGGTATCTTCAAGGAACTATAAATTTTGGCATTAAATATATTGATTCTTTTGATGTTAAACTAACAGACTATTTAGATTCAGATTGGGTTGGAGATCTGAATGATAAAGGATCTATAACAGGGTATGCTTTCAATATTGGGTCCGAGATCATTTCTTGGTGCAGTAAAAAGAAGAATATTGTATCTTTATCATCAATAGAAGTAGAGTATCAAGCTGTATGCACAACCACTTGTGAAGAAATTTGGTTGAGGAGACTCCTTCATGATGCTGGAGAAGAACAAAAGGATGCTAAAGTGATCAAATGCGACAACCAAAGTTCAATCAGACTGGCAAAAAATTATTCAAAGAAAAGGTTCATTCCAAAGAGATTTTTATTGAACATTGTAACACCTGTGAAAATGTTGTTGATATCTTCACCAAGCCTCTTGGGAAGACTAAATTTGAATTGTTTAGGGAGCTTTTAGGTGTGCAAGTGAATCCTTTTTCCATTAAGGGGGAGAGGTGAAAATTAAGGTAGAAATTTTGTTTCATGATTGTGTGTGTCCTAGTTTAGAGTTAATTCGTATTTACTAGGAGTTGGTTTTAATCTCCCTAAATTGAATGTAAACTTATATATTTTTTATTTTATGATTAATGTGATAGAGTTTATTTCTTGGGTAGTCTCCAGGTGTAGCTTGCTCACCTGTGAGCTACCAGTTTTCAGTGTGTAAGTTGCATTCCAGTTTGGCCTTTCCATTTTTTAATAGCGTCGCCCTGATTTTTTGGCTTCGAAGTTGTGATCACTGTGATTTGTCACTAATGCACTTTTAAAGATGTAACAACTTTCTTTTTTTGCAAATCGAGGTATGCTGCTTTTTCCTTTGGAAACAAAAAATTTCGTTATTAGGTTTCTGTATTAAAATACTATGGATCCATAATTTAACGAGATAAACATTGAGTTAAGAGATAACCATTGGAATAAATATATTTTACTTCTCACTTGAAGGGTAATTTGATCGATATGAGAAACTAATTATTGATGACCTAGATGAGAGAGCTAATTACTCTAAATCCTAATGAATGAATGAACTATGTCATTATCGTCAAAGTTAGAGGGAGACTTGAAGAGAAAAATCTATTGAAAACAAAGGAATAGAGTTGCTTCTTAATTCATTTTAGGTTGCTTATGTTTATATTTTATGAGCCAATAGGGAGGGGAAATCTCATGGACAAATATCACTTCGTCGGGAAAGAAATATCTTTATTAACCTCAATGTTCTAACCAAAACTAATGTATGTCTCCATGAAAATTTGTTAGCAATGTTGTGGACAAAACACGTTTTAACAAGGGCCACTACTTGGTGGATGTCCCTCCCAACAATGCACCTATAGATAGAAATATTAATTTAAAAAATATGAAGTACACGTCCCTCTGCGTGTTCAATACCATAATTTCTTCCCTGAAATAACCTCCTCCGGTGTACTCATCCCGAGAATTCGATGAGGGCTTATGTTCTACAAATAAATAGTTGTGTTGCATGCTTCAACCCACAAGTGTAATGGTAGGCCTTGATCATGCTACATCACTCGTGTCGCTCCCACAATACTTATATTCTTCCTTTTAGCCACCCCATTTTGATGTGGGTTATGAGGTGCTATGAACTCCCGTTGAATGCCTTATGATGCACAATTTTTTTTGAACTCATTCAAGACATACTCTCCACCGTTATCACTTCTAAGATATTCTAAATTTCTTGACAGTATCTTTATTGACATGTTCTTTAGATTAACAAAACTTAGCAAATGCCTGATCTTTCTTTTGCATGAGGAAAATCCAACACTTATGTGAAATATCATCAACAAATATTACATAATACATGTGCCTGGCCATGGATGTTGTCGAGAACGTTCCACACACATCTGAGTGAACTCAATCAAGGATCGATTGTGCTCAATTGTCTTTGTCATGAAAGGAAGTTTTAGTGTACTTCCTCAATGTACTCCCTTTGTATGTGTCTATCTGCTCTAGTGTACCCTTGGGAAGCCCTGTAGAAATTTTCTGCAATATCTTTAAAGTGCCATGATGCAAGTGACCTAATCTCCTATGCCACAACTCACAGATGTCTTGCCTCTACACCACCTCTAATTTAGTGCTCAAAGTAGCGCGATCTTCTACCTCTAATTTGTAGAGGTTCTTCACTCGAACCCCTATCCGCTTCACTTTTCCTATGGCTATGTGACGAATGAACACATTTCCCTTACTAAATATCACATCATAGCCTCTATCCTCGAATATAGCACCAGAAACCAAGTTCTTCTTCAAACCTAGAATATACATAACATCTCGTAAAGTGAGGGGAGAACTAGACTCCCTCTAAAAGCTAACTGTTCCAATGTCGATTACACTATACCTCCCATCATCACCTATCTCAATATGCATCTAGAGATCATCTTCCTCCAAGTTACTGAAGAGCTCTTTGTTACCAGTCATATGGAATGAATCTCCACTATCTAGGTACCACACACCACCCATCATTGATGACACCATAAAAGCAATGAGGGTAAAATCTGGTTCGAAATATGAAGCAAGAACTTCACCTACGTCTCTTCCTGAGGGTTTATTATCAACCTTCTTGTGCGAACACTTAGTGGCAAAGTGTCCTAGCTTGTGACAATGAAAACACTTGATTTTCGACCTATCCTTCTTCTTGTTACCTTAACAAGAATATTATTTCGAATGGGATGACTTCCCCTTCCATTTATTTTACTTACCATCTAAGGCACAATTCTCCTCATCATCATGATTTGATGAGGATCCATCTCTAGTGATCTATCAAATCTCTTCCTGTACAAAGCTAGACGACAATCACTCCCACTCTAATAGCTTGTCCCTCCCATTAACTAAGTCTTAGTAATAGTGTGTCAGCTCTTGGGAAGTCCTAGAAGCGTTAATCTCACCTGATCATCTTCTGTAATAGTAATCATGACACTTCCAAGATCATCTCGACATTAGGTGAACTTGGTCAAGTACATCAGAATTGAGTCTCCCTTCTCCATATTGATCTTTTGGATCTTTTCCTTTAGTGCCAACTTCCTTTGGTCACTAATATTTTGGAACAGGTCCAGCAATGCCGTCCACATTGCAAATGGAGTTTTCTTATCGTGCAGATTTGAGACAATATGATCTCGTACTCCTTCTAGGATAAACCTTCTCACCTTTTCCACACACTTTCTCCATTCAACCAAATCTTTAACATGAGTTGTTGAAGACCTCATAATATCATGATCTATGAATTCGTTCAGCCTATTGTCTTCCAACATTACCTCCATCCTGTCCTTCCAAGCTATGTAATTCGAGCTTCCCTCCAGGGCATACTCAAGTCTCAAATCGTAGAATGACATCCTCCTGACTCCGAAGTATGAAACAGAAAATTCGATTTCACTTGCATAACAGACTTGTATTCTCATCTTCTATAATGTATTTAGCTACGAAACCATGTAGATTTGTATTTGTAGATTCAAACTGCTTATGTAATGTGATAGAACAAAAGACTTGAATCTACTCTACTCATCAGGCAAAACAAAAACACTAAGCAGAAAAGGAAAAATTTCAATCACACATAACACAATATTTTTCTGGGGAAAGTAGCTGCTCAAATCTTGACTATCTATATTGTATTAACCAGAATATCTGAGAAGAAAATACAATGCTTGCTCAACCCGAACAATTCCTACACAAGTATAGTCTATCTCTCTGCTTCACAAAACAACTCAATCCAACACTTAGCCAATTTTTCTTCCTTCCAAGCTCCTAGCTCCTTGCACAATCCCTAAGGGAATTATCCCATATTTAATTTGGAAAATCCATCACCATAACTCCGTAATCCATCATAGGCCTTCTAATGATTGCATGCAGCATCTTTACAACTCCAAAAATTTTACAACTAATAGTACAATGTCCCCGAACTCTAATCTCAACTAGGTCATCCTCTAGACTGACATGCATGAGTTATTTATGAGTAAATCTTTAGTTAATTGATGGCCAGAGAGATCACAAGGTACAACAAAAGGGATAGGCCACCATATTAAAGACCTTGGAATGTTTAATTGAGTAAATCACTAGTGATGCCTCATAAAATCCATAGGTTATAGATAGTGGAACAAAAGCACTGGAATGTGTTATATTTATTTTGGAGGGAGGGTGAAAACATTTATCCCCCTCATTGTAATTTTGTTTCCTTAGTTCTTTAAGTTTGATCTTGTAACAATGAAATGTAATTATTTATGTGACTTTTCTATTTTTTACAATGATATTTCTGAGTTTACCTTCAGATTTGAGTTATGTTCTCTTTCATAATGGTAGGACTATAATTTTCCAATATTTTATTTTCTTTTATTACCATTATGGTGAATCAGAGCATGATTTTATGTGAATATGGAATTTGTGTATATCACCAATATTTTGCTTTTAAATCTATAATGATGTAATTTGTATATGTCCCCAGTGTTTTACTTTTAAATCTATAAACATGAATACTGATATATCTTTCCCATTTTTTCCCAAATAAAGTTTCTTTATGATGGTTTGGGCTTATGATATTGAACCATGGTTTTGTTCTTCGAATGAACTGTGCACAGGGGCTCTGCTTTATGTGCATCGTTGCAAATTTTTTTTTGCGTGACACAAGAGTTTTATATTTTTCTTTTTTGTGTTGTGTTATTTGGCATACAACCTTAGGTTAGGAAGACTATGGGATATGTTGGTTGTTCTCATATGGTGGTGTAATATATTATTTTCGATGTCATATTGAGTTCGCATTGATCTTAACATTTATAAGATTAAAATGCTCGATACTTCCTGTGCTTATTTATGGTTTCCTTGACCAATGTTTTATGTTATCTATGATAATAACTTACCAGTTTTAGTAGACATGCACAATTCCGCCAATTCCAGCCCTTCTCCCTTCCTATGTTCTATTTTCCTTCTGCAACATATCCTAAATTTCAGTAAGGACTGAATTCAATTTCCCTTTGAAATTTTAGTAAAAATATAGTTTTCATTTCTACTTAATAATTTTTTCTTACTGTCGGTAGCTTTCCCAATGCCTACCTGTAAAGTTTAAGTATCTCGAAATTTTTTTCCCTTATTCATTTTCCTCTTTTCCTTTCTTATCATGGATGTAGGTGAGCATCAACACGCTCTGTCTCACATGCAGATTAACTTATCCTACATTTGAGGTTTTCTATCTTTCCTACCTTTTTTATGGACTTTTTGTTACACAAGACATTAATCTTCATAGATGGGAAGTTTCTATTGTTTCCAAATGTAACCTATACCTGAAATTATATAAAAACTATTGCTTATACGTGAGCGAATTTAATTCTCACCCAGTACCCATTACAACTAGCACACTAACGAGATATTGTTGTTTTAATTCTCAGAGTGTCCTCAGTGAGTACTCTTAATCCTAATTATATTTGTTTCAGTATTGTAAAGAAAAACCCTTTGTACTGATTCATTTATTTCTACTATTTGACTTTCCCTTCCCTCCACTAGGACTTGTACAGCAAAATACTTCATCACGATAGCCAGTAGGATAACTTGTTGTAATTCAAACCTGCAAATTCATTATGATCACAGCTATTGCATTCAATATTTCTTATATAATTGAATCAAGCACATAAATCTATCTATCCTACCCATATATAAAAGGTAATAGAACATACATATAAAAATCCATTTTATAAAGCTTATATGTACATATTATATGTACACAGGTAACTAATATAGACATATTTTATTTAACACATTCATAAAAACCATAGTGACAATACATTCATCAAGTTATTCATTTCACCCATTACTGAATATCGTATTTATCCATAGATCTAAGTCAATGTAAACCAGACCCAATTATTTTTCCAAAATTTCAGATATATAAAAAAAAAGTACTATGAGATGACAGTAGTTAAAAGCCTCTTAACGAGATCCTAGATGGAAAATTAACTTGGGAAAACACTCTTCCACTCACCATTGAACCCAATCCTATGATTCCCCCCAAGCTGAGAAATCCTTTCCTGAAATCCACAACCTCTTGAGGATTCCCAATCATGTATTATATACATTGATTCTCAGCAAATATTTCTTTGGCAGTGTCCTGCCTTTCAGGGTTCTACTTGTCCCTTAGCCTATGTTGTTTTTTTTAAAGAATATTTTTTTCTCTTCCACAGATATTTTCCCTCAGTGCTTATTTTCAACTAAGTATTTTTTCCTTTTTTTTCTCTTTAAAAAAAGTTTACAGTAATCTAAATATTTTTTCAGATTTGGTAAGCTTCTTCTCTTTCCTAACATTCTCCAGCTTTAACTCCTAATTTTATTTATTCAAAATAACATTTCAACGTCTAGTTTTTTCCTTGTGGATTACTTGCCACCTACCAAAATAGTCTAATAATAACAAACAAAGAAAAAATTTACATAACAACGAACGGATGTTACATCTCCCCCCTCTCAAAATAACATCATCCTTAGTGTTTTTATTTATTCAATTGTTTCTTATTGAAATAATAATGGGTATGCTTCCTTCATAGTATCCTCACATTCCGATGTAGTGTCCTCGTGGGTAAAGTGCTTCCATTTCACTTTAACTTGAGCGACGACTCAATTCCGGAGAATGGCCTCTCTCTGATCCAGAATATGGAGTGGCTCTGGTAGGAAATCTCCTTCGGATTCCACCTGTATCACATTCCAGTCAACTACATGGGAATTGTCATGGACATATTTTTTTAATAAGGATACATGACATACATTATGCACTTTAATATGAGTGGGTAGAGCTAGTCTATAATCTACTAACCCAATTATGTCCAAGATTTTAAAAGGCCCACAATAACATCGTGCCAACTTGGCACAAGTTCCCATTCGTAGATTTCTTTTCCTGGTTTTACCAACAAAAATACATGGTCCACAATGCCAAATTCCTTATGTACCCTTTTCTTTTCTGCATAACTCTTTTGTTGGTCTTGATCTATTTTGATATTTTCGCATATCTTCCACACCATATGCTCCATTTCCTGTAAATCATTAGGTCCCAATTAAAGTTTATCTTTTGGTTGATTCCAACTAAGGGGCGTATGACATTTCCTGTCATACAATGCTTCGAAAGGACTCATTTTAATAGTAGCTTGATATTTATTGTGATAGGAAAGCTCTACTAAGGGAAAAAAATCTTCCCATTTTGTGGGCACATGCATAACATACATTCTTAATATATCTTCAAGAATTTGATTTGTCCTTTCTGTTTGGCAATTGGTTTTCAAGTGATATGTGGTTCTAAAATTCAACTATCTACCCATGCCCCCAAATTGTGCCTTCCAAAACTTGGAGGTAAATTTAATGTCTCTAACTGATACAATTACTTTAGGTACCCCATGTAAACGAAATATGTCTTTCATAAAAATACTAGCAATTTGAGCAGTCCCAAAGGTGCACTGTACCAGTATAAAGTGTGCTAATTTAGTTAAAACATCTACTACCACCATGATGGAGCCATGCTAACATTTTGTTAATGGTCGTTTGATAATAAAGTTTATTGAAATTGTTTCCCACTTCCACTCAAGTACCGGTAGGGGTTTCAACAATCCGGAAGGATGGTGATACTTTACCTTAATCTGTTGACATTCCATGCATTTTGCTAGATATTATGCCACATCTCTTTTCATAGTTGGCCAAAATAAATTCTTTTTTAGTGCCATGACCATTTTCTGGTATCTTGGATGGCATGCATAAGGTTTCCTATGATATTCTTCTAGTATTGTCTGCTTCAATATACTCACATTGGGGAATATATCCTTTCTCAGTATGTGAGTAATTTTTCTGTAATCTCTGCATATCCTGGAGTTTCCTTCAGCTATAAATTCAACTAAAGTTCCTAATATTGAGTGTCTTGGGGTATGGACTTCTTAACTTGGTCTATAAAATATGTACTTGCCTTACTAATGTTCAATACCAATAAAGTATGTGCATATATGCTCAAAGCATTGCCAATTTGTTTTATTTCCCTTTGATATGTTTTATTTCAAATTCGAAGTCACTAAGGAATGCCAGCCACCTCACTTGCCTTGCATTTAAGTCGGGTTGGCTGAAAAACTATTTTAAACTGATATGATCAGCCACCAAAGTAAACATTTTCCCTAGAAGATAGTGTCTCCACAATTTGAGCACATGTATTACCGCTACGAGTTCCAAATCATACACTGCATAATTTTGTTCATGTAATTTCAAATTTCTATACCCATAGGCTATCACCACATTGGCTTGCATTAGTAATCCTCCAAGACCCTCCAAATAGGCATTTGTACACACCATGAATTGTTTATTGGGGCCAACAATTTTTAATATAGGAGTGGTGGTTAATAATTGTTTTAGCTTATCAAATCTTTCCTAACACTTGTTTTTTCATTCAAACTTTATACCCTTTTCTGTAGAGAGGTGATAGGATAAGCTAGTTTGGAAAGTTCTTCTATAAATCTATGATAGTATCCTGCGAATCTCGTAAATGAATGTACTGCTGATATGTACTTTGGTGTAGGCTATTTCATGATGGCCTTAACCTTCTCTAATTCAACAAGCATTCCTTCCTTAGAAATAAAATGCCCCAAATATTGTATCATGTCTTTTTAAAACTCACACTTACTAATTTTTGCATACAATTAATGCTCCATTAAGGTTTGCAGCACTATCCTCAAATTCTCCTTGTGTTCTTCCTCATTCATTGAATATATTAAAATATCGTCTATAAATACTAGTACAAACTTATCAAGGTTTCGATGAAGTATGTTATTCATTAGACACATGAAATTTGCTGGTGTGTTTGTGAGATTAAAAGGCAACAGCTCAAACTAATAATGATCATATCTAGTTCTAAAGGTTGTTTTATATATATCCTCATTCTTTATACGTAACTAGCTGTAACTATTCCTTAAGTCAATTCTATTAATATGGTTGCCTCTCTCACCTGATCCAACAAATCATCTATTCAAGGCAATGGGTGTTTCTTTTTACTGTTAACTTGTTCAACTTATGATAATCAATACAAAGTCTAAGGGTGAATTCTTTCTTCTTGACAAAAAGTACCGGTGCCCCCCACATTGAGACATTAGGCTTGATATACCCCTTATTCAACAACTCATGTAACAACATTTTCAATTCTAGTAGCTCTAGTATACTCATCTTATACGGTGCTTTAGACACCAAGGCAACACCCTAAAACCAAGTCAATGCTGAAATCTATATCTTTATGTGGAGGTAATCCCACAATTTCTTCCAGAAAGACATCTCGAAATTCCCTAATAACTGGTAGATTGTTTAGTTTTTATTTCTCAGTTATTTCTTCACTAGTTTCCACTTGTACCATATACAACTGACATCCTTTCTTAACACATCTTTTTAGCTGTAATGTTGTAATTGTTCGGACTGATTCTAGTTTTGGTTTCCCCTAGATTATCCAAATATGTTCACCCTAAGCTACACATTAGACTATTTTTGTTCAATAATCAAGGGAAAGTTATTAATAGTTATTCCATCACTCAAAAATACTTATGATGTATTTTATTTTTCTTGAGTTCACTTCTTTATGTTCGCTTGTTATTTAATCATCAAACAGTTATCAAAACAAGAAAAACAATAAAGTACACGTACACAAAATATTGGCTCCAAGCCAGGGAAAAACCTCTCCTCTTCAGAGTATGTTAGGGCCCTATAATACTAGTGTATTCCTTTATTTTTATTGTCATTGTAACCCCTTATTATTATTTTTATGCCCATGTTGTCCCCATATTGTTATTACTGTGCCCCACAGAAGCCCACTATTGTTAATGTTGTGCCCTTAAATTATTATTGTTATGTCGGCTTGACTGTATTATGACCCCTTAGACTCCTATATATAGAAAGGAGGTCTAGTCATTTGTAGCATCCAAGAATTTTTCATTTGTGTAACGTAAAGGATGTTGCCCCCTTGAAGAGGCTGATTTTGAAGTTGTTGCTCTATCTTTTCTTCGATTTTGTGATTTGGTTGCATAAAAATTGGTATCAAAGCTTTGAATTCTAGGGTTTTGCTGCTTCAAACAGGTCATCATGGAATTTTATCTATAACGTTTTTTCTACAATATTTCAAAAGATAAACTTAAAAACCATTTAATCTGAAATCGTGATGAACCCTAGGTATGAATTTTAGATCTTTTCGCACTATATTTTCAGAGATATGATCCAAGGAAGTTAGGGTTTTTGTAGGCTCACGAATTATATCTCAAACAGGTGACTTGGGGAAAATCATCATAACTTTCGCTCTGAGCATCAGATTGAAATTTCATAAAACGTTACAGAAAGAGGATGGAATGGAGTTTTCTATATATTGGAGTAGGTGCAAAGGTCGAAATAGTGACACATGGAACTTTGTATAAGTTCTCTCTACTGAACTAGTCTATAATTATGTCATCATGGGAGATTTTGAATCTCTTTCTTGGAGAATCCAATTTTGATCATACTTGTGGGCTTGGAATGAGGATGTATAGAGCTACCATAAGATGAGATTTGAGACCTTGGAGATCCAAAATTATAGAGATGAAAACGATTCAATATCAAGATCCTACAAAGCCAAAAAAGGTGTGTAGTCTTTTTAAAATTTTGCATAAGTTTGGTTTGAAAAATTAGTTTGAAGGAATTCAAAGGACATAGTGAAACATAATTATCATTAATTGATGCCCCGAAGAAAGAACATGGAAACACCTAGTAATCAACCCAAAATGTCTAGCATGAATCATGAAGAAGAGGAAGAAATGCAACATGATATATCAAAATTACGAGACCAAGTGCAACAAATTCACTCTCACAAAAAGTAACAGAAGCTAAGATGGATGGTTTAAAGAAAGGCATGTAAGCTGAGATGGATGGTTAAAATAATGGCGTGGAAGATAATATCGATGGCATGGAAGCTAAGATGGATGGTATAGAAGCAAAACTTAATGGAAACATGGAAGATTTAAAGATAGATTTGACAACGTTGCTACAAGAAATGCTTACTAATGACGAAAGGGTAGTAAAGGAAACTCATGATGAGAACAAGGGAAATGTTAATCATGATTTCATAGACTCCATGATTTGATTGTGCAAGATCTCATGCACAACTATAGTCACAACTGATAGCAATCTCAACCTCTAACACCTGTCTCCACTGAACTGTACATGCACTGAGTTAACTGATGTATTCTTTAGTTTCATTATGAGTTAATAATTAGTGAATGAATTTAATCAATTGATTCACATCACTCATCACTAGTCTATTGCAGTTAGACTAATTACAACTAGTTTAACCAAGTCAAACTGAACACAACTCCATCAACTCCACAGAACTCACATGCATGAGTTCTAACTGATGTCATGCATGCAATAGCTCAACTGACCCACAAAGAAAGCGGATTTCCTTCTGACAGCTACATGTGCCACATCTGTAGCTCAAATTGAAGTGCTCCAAGAGGATAAGATAATGTTTATGGTCTAAATATTATTATGAGACAATAATATTTGACTTTTCTATTTTTAGCCTGGCAGTGTAAAAATAGACTCTGATCACTCCACTGTGAACCAGAAATAGAAGTCCATCTATTTTTTCCCAACATGACCAATCATCCATAAACAACATCCTGCAACTCATAGACCATGATCCATATGTCTAAAAATAGACTTTGCACCAAAAATACCCTGCGGGCCCACTTAGTGAAGGTGACTTCTTTCCACTAAGCTCCATCATCTTGTTGCATTCTCAGCACTCCCTCTCAACAAGATATGGATTATCAGTAACCCCTATCCTGCCTCAGTGGTATTCGAATTTGCTCCTGGTGAGCGCCTTCGTCAAGATATCAGCATCCTGATCCTCCATTAGAATGTATGAAAGTAACATGATTCTTCGCTACACACAATCTCTGATATGATGGTACCTGATGTCAATGTGATTAGATCTATCATGAAATACAGGATTAGCCGAGATTTTAATGCAACTCTGGTTATCACAGTAAATCACAGTAGGCTCCAAGTAAGAACCAAACAAACTGACCAGGATCTTCCTCATCCATATAGCCTCGCATGCAGCCAAACTTGCTGCCATATACTTGGCCTCTGCTAAACTGAGTGCCACGGATCTCTGCTTCCTGCTGTACCAAGAAACTGCTATTGACCTGATACTAAAGACCCCTTCTGATGTGCTCTTTCTGTCTGTTGGGCTCCCTGCCCAATCTGCATCCGTGAAGCCACATAGCTTCACCTCATCCTCCTGTCTGTACCACAAACCATATCCTGATGTGCCTCTCAAATAACGCAATACATGCTTTCCTACCTTCCAGAAGAGCTTGGTTGGCTTAACCATAGCTTGTGAAAGCTGGTTAACAGCATAGCATATATAAGGTCGTGTACTGACCAGATACATAAGTGACCCCACCAACTGTCGATAAACAATGGCATACACTTCTTCTGCTGAAGTGGCAGCCTCCTTCCTCCAACCTCCAGGAAGAGGAGTATCAGCAGGCTTGTAGCCATGCATGTTGAACTTCTCCAGTATCTCCTGAGCATACTTACCCTGAGAAACAAATAGTCCATCACTGCGCTGCCAAATTTCCAATCCCAGGAAATAATGAAGGAGGCCCAAGTCCTTCATCTCAAACTCCTTAGCAAGATCATCCTTGCATGAAAGTATCAACAGCTCATCACCCGTTAGAATCAAATCATCTACATAAAGTACAATGATAAGCAACTTACCCTCCACCACAATCTGGTATAGGTTAGGATCTGCCTCACTCTTGGAGAATCCAAGTCCATTGAAATAGTTGTATATTCGTGTGTACCAAGCACGTGGTGCTTGTTTCAACCCATATAGTGCTCTCTTGAGCCTGCACACATGCGACTCGCTGCTGAAGATCTCAAAACCTTCAGGCTGCTCAATGTACACCTCCTCCTCAATGACTCCATTGAGGAACACAGTCTTCACATCCATCTGCTGAATGTGCCATCCCATCTGCGCTGAGAGAGCAAGAATCGTCCGTATGGAAGAATACCTTGCGACAAGTGCAAAGTTCTCCTCATAATCGATCCCCTCTATCTGTGAAAAGCCTCGGGCAATAAATCTTGCCTTGTACTTCTCCACACTCCCGTCAGCTGCCTGCTTAACTTTGTAGATCCATCTCGAACCCACCACTGATTTTTGTTCCGGTCTAGGAACAATCTCCCATGCACTGTTTATAACAATCGAATCATACTCTTCCACCATGGCGTCTACCCATGTGGGATCCTCCACAGCTTCCTCGAAAGAGGATGGCTCAGTCACAACACATTTGCTCATAAGAGCCATGTTATGAAACCATCTCAAGAAAAGATAGAAAAGATAGATCAATGCCTTACAATTCAGCCTCTTCGAGAGGGCAACCTCCTTTACATTACATAAATGAAATACAAATGAAAAGACCTCTTTTCTATATATAGGAGTTTAAGGGGTCATAACATAATCAGAGCCGACATAACAATAATAATGTAAGGGCACAATAATAACAATAGTGGGCTTCTATGGGGCACAATAGTAACAATATGGGCACTACATGGGTACATCAATATAATAAGGGGGTTGCACTAATAACAATAAGGGGTTACACTAGTAGTATAGGGGCCTAACATGCCCCTCTCCTTCAAAAAGCGTTGTCCTCAACGCTTGAGTAGTTCTTGATGCTTTTGTATAAAATTCGTGTCCTCCAATGTGGAATCTTCAACGGGTAAGTTCTTCCACTTGATGAGATACTCTCAAAATTGATCGATTTCGTAGCTGTCAGGTTCTTGTTTCTGTGACTACTCCAGGTTCCAATATGATTTTTCCTTCCTCTTCAATTTCTGGCAATATTGTTTGAATTGGGATCTTTTGCAACTTTTGAATAAGTGGCCATACTTCTTTGTCCTTCTTCCATTCATCCCTTGCTTCGTTTATCCAATCTGGTTGGATAATAGAAATAGCATAAAACAATGCTTCCACATCCTCATCCTTGAAGAGTCTTCCCATTCGGTAAGGTCGCCATTTTTTAAGTGCATGTAGTATTGCCAACATTTCTTTCTGATAAATAGCTTGCTTGAGATGTAGCAATAAAAATACCCAATCACCTACATCAAAAAAAAATTCACTACGATGTTGATCTACCTGTTGTTTCTTTTGATTTTGCACCGAAGTGGCGTTATCCTTTAAAATTTGGAGAACTTGTTGTTGATGCTCGATGTGATCTTTCATTGCTTGAACCTTTTTCTTCTTGATATGTCCATCTATCTCTAGAGTTTGAGGAGTGGTAATTTCTTCCAATCCTTTACAAGATATGGTCGGATTCATTTCTTGATGCTCGATGTGATCTTTCACTTCTTCAACATTTTGCTTCTTGATATGTCCTTCTATCTTGATAGTTTGAGGAGTGGTAATTTCGACCAATCAATTACAAGATATGGTTGGATTGATTTCTTCTTTCTCGATGTGATATTTCACTTCTTGCACCTTTTTCTTCTTGATATGTCCTTCTATCTTGAGAGTTTGATGAGTGGTAATTCTTTCCAATGATTTACAAGATATGGTCTGATTCATTTCTTATTTCTCTTCACAATCTATGTAGAATAATTTCTTCTCAGCACACTTATGACCTTTAGTGTATTTGCTATCACAACTGTAACAAAGCCCTTCTGCTCTTTTTTCTTCCAATTGTTGTGGTGTCAACCTTATAGGTTGTGGAAGACTAGGGGCAACAGCACTTCCGTCTTTATAGTTGTGAGTGGTATGCTTCCTGGTTGCCATAATTTTGCTTTCCATTTTTCTTCCTAACCCGAATGCCTTCTCTAATGAATCAGGTTCCCAAAGGCGAACATCATGTTGGATATTATCCTTTAAAGACCCTATGAACACATCAATCCTATGCTCCTCTGGAATATCTTTTACCCTTATGTTCAATTTTTGGAATTCCTCAATGTGCTCCATTATTGAACCCTTTTGTTTGAGACCTATCAATTGGCTAAAAAAAAGTGTTGCTTTTTGTATCCTCATAATGTGCTATCAATTCTTCCGTAAAAATTGCCCAAGTGATAAATTGTTTACAAGAGCAAAGCCATTGATACCATACAAACTGATTTCGTTCCAAATATAAACTTGCCATACGTACCTTTTGTGTGTTTTGCACATTATTGAGATCGAAGAATTGCTCCATCTGTAATATCCATATGGCGGGATCCTTGCCATCAAACTTCCTCATATCGATTTTTGGAATATGGTGGGTCTTCGATCCAACATTAGAGTCTATGGAATCATGATTAACATTTCTTTTGTTCACATCATGAGTTTCCTTTACAACCTTTTCACCATTAGTAAGTATTTCTTGTAGAAAATTTATCAAATCTGTCTTCAAATCTGCCATATCTGTCTTCAAATCTGCCATGTCTCTCTTCAAATCTGTCTTCGAATCATCCATCTTACCTTCCATGCCCTTTATCTTAGATTCCATGCCATTTATCATAGATTCCACGCCATTTATCTTAGCTTCTGTTAGCTTTTGTGAGCGTGACATTTGTTGCACTTGTTCTTGTAATTTTGATATATCATGTAGCATTTCTTCCTCTTCTTCATCAGTCATGCTATAGCTTTCAGGTTCCTTACTAGGTGTTTGCATTTTCTTTCTTCGGGGCATCAGTTACCGATAATAATGCTTTACTATGCCCTTTGAATTCCTTCAAACCAAGCTTACGCAAAAATTTAAAAAAAAATTACACACCTTTTTTCACTTTGTAGAAGCCTGATATTGAATCTGATGTATCTCTATAAATTTAGATCATCCAGTTCTAAAATTGTGATATATAGTAGCCTTCTATGTCCTCTTTCCAATGCCACAAGTCTGACCCAAATTGGATTCTCCAAGGAAGAGTTATGCGAAATCTCCCACAGTGACTGGATTATACACTAGTTCAACAGAGCGAACTTGTACGACGTGCCACGAGTCACTGTCTCGACCTATGGATCTGAAAAATTCATACAAGAAACTACAGTCTGTCCTCTATCTATACCTTCTTATGAAATTTCAATCTGATCCCCAGAGAGAAAGTTATGATGATTTTCCCTAGGTCACCTGTTTGGAATGTAATTCAGGAGTTTGCAAAAAGACCAACTTCCTCATATCATATCTTCGCAAATATAGCACGAAAAGCTCTAAAATTCCGACCCGAGGTTCAAAACGATTTCTTCTCAAATGGGTTTTTTTTGCAACTTTTGAAACGCCACAGAAAAAAATTTATAGCGAAAATGCCACGATGAACTGTTTGGAGCAGCGAAACCCTAGAATCCAAAGCTCTGATACCAAATGTTATGAAACCATCTCAAGAAAAGATAGAAAAGATAGATCAACACCTTAGAATTCAGCCTCTTCTAGGGGGAAACCTCCTTTACATTACATAAATGAACAATTCTTGGATGATACAAATGAAAAGACCTCCTTTCTATATATAGGAGTCTAAGGGGTCATAACATAATCAAAGCTGACATAACAATAATAATGTAAGGGCACAATAATAATAATAGTGGGCTTCTATGGGGCACAATAGTAACAATATGGGCACTACATGGGTACATAAATATAATAAGTGGGTTGCACTAATAACAATAAGGGGTTACACTAGTAGTATAGGGGCCTAACAAGCCATGTATCCAGTGTACCGATCAGGTGACTGTCTCTGCCTGCGTTGGGCTGTAGGTGGTCCTACAAGTTTCTCTACATCTTGAGCCAGTCGCTTAGCTTCTGTCAAGCGCTTTCACCCTCTGATGGTTGGCGTTGCATGAGTGGTCTCTTCCACTCCATGAACTTCGTCCTGTGGCTGATCCATGTCCTGAAGCTCATCCTTAGGAACTAATAGCTCCTCATGTGCATACAAGTGTAGCTCCCTCTCAAGCGAACACTTCATGGCTTTCTCCTCCTGAAATTTTATATCTCGTCGCACAACAGTCTTACCACTGTCTGGAAAATACACATGATAGTTGTGGGGCATATCAGTGTACCCCAAAAATATCCCAACCTCTGCAGTTGGCTCCAACTTCTTCCTGGCATCCTGTGTCACATGCATGTAAACGTTAGCACCAAAAATCATCAAATGAGAAAGATCAGGCTTCTTACCAGAATAAGACTCCTCGGGTGTACTCATGACAAGTATCCTGTGAGGACAACGGTTCTGCACATAAACTGTTGTATTGCATGCTTCCGCCCACAAGTGAAGGGGTAGGCCCTGATCATGCAACATCGCCCATGCAGCACCCACAATCATTCTGTTCTTCCGCTCAGCAACCCCGTTCTATTGTGGGTTATGGGGAGCTATGAGCTCTCTTCGAATCCATTTTGCAATGAAAAAGTCCTTGAACTCGCCAGAGATGTATTCACCACCATATTCACTCCTAAGAGCCTTCACCTTCTTCCCCGACTCCTTCTCGACTAGTTCTTTGAATTCACAGAACTTTGAGTATGTCTCGCTCTTCTTCTGCATGAAGAAGATCCAGCACTTACGAGAGAAATCATCAACAAAGATCACATAATACCTGTGCTTTGTTGTCGAAGCTACTGAGAAAGGTCCACACACATCTGTGTGAATTCTCTCAAGGATCGTCGTGGCACGACTATCCTTCTCGTGAAAGGTGGCTTTCACAAACTTTTCTAAAGTACACCCCTTGCACTAATCTGACTGCGCAAGAGTGCCTTTAGGAAGCCCTGTAGTGATTTGCTGCAGTATTTCAAGGCTCGATGGTAAAGGTGACCCAATCTCCTGTGCCACAGCTCGCCATCATCCCGGCTCACCAATCCTTCTGCCTTGCATGCCATTGTTGCACATCCATCTACATGCAACTGATAAAGGTTCCTCACTCGAACCCCTATCTTCTGGGTTTCTCCAGTTGTCTTACTGTGCAGGAAAGCCTTTCGCTCGCTGAAAACAACATCATATCCCTTGTCTTCTAACATCGCCACAGAGATGAGATTCTTCTTCAATCCTGGAACATGCATCACTTCCTTCAATACGAAGGGTTTACCATACTCCCTCTCAAAGGAAATGGTACCGATACTAGTTGCACTGTATCTACCATCATCACCCATCTCGATGTGCACTCTAAGATCTTTGTCCTCCAGATCAGAAAACAAATCTCAATCTCCTGTCATGTGAAAAGACGCACCACTGTCCAAGAACCACACTGATCCCATCACACTTGAAACCAAGCATGCGATCAATGAAAAATCAAGCTCGAACTGCGAGGCTAGAGCCTCTCCTACTGTAGTTCCAGCAGCTTGCTTGTTCTTCTTCTTCTGCGGACAATTAGTGGCATAGTGTCTGTGCTGGTGAGAGTGAAAACACTTCACCTTGGACATATCCTACTTCTTTCCTTTCACACCAAAATGAGAAGCTTTCTTGTTCTTCCCCTTCTTTGCTTTGGTAGCCAAAGCGCAATTTTCTTCATCAAGTCCCTTTGATGAAGATCTGTCCCTGGTATTCTGCCTGATCTCCTCCTGCACAAGATCTGACCAAAGTCTCTCCCATCCTGGCAATTTCTCCCGACCATTGACAGAGTCCTGATAGGAATGCCAACTCTTCGGAAGACCAAGGAGAGCCAAGCTCACCAATTCCTCATCATCGATAGTCACCCCCACAGTTCCCAGCTCATCCCTGCACTGAGTGAACTTCGTGAGATACTTGGGCATACTATCTCCCTTCTCACATTTGATGTTTCTGAGTTTATCCTTGAGTGTCAGCTTCCTATGATCACTCTTGCTTTGGAATAGATCTATCAACGCTTTCCACATCAAGTATGGAGAAGCCTTTCCATGCAGGCTGGACACAATGTGATCCTTCATGCCCTCCAACAGAATCCTTCAACACTTTGTTGTCTTCTTTTGCCAAACCTCAGCTTCGGTAGCATTAGTAGGCTTTGGGACCTGAGCCTCTATGAACTCCTTTAGCCCATTATCATCCAACACCACCTCCATCCTGTCCTTCGATGCAATATAGTTCGAGCTGCCCTCAAGAACATACTCCAATCGCAATCCATTGAAAGACATTGCCACGCTGATACCAAGAAAACGCTACTGCAAATTCGAATTCCACCAGCTCCAAACTCAACCGCCTCTGATCTAGAATTTGGAGAACAAATTATTTCTCGTACAGAGATTGACTGTATGGGCTTTTACTGGATATCTCACCTTCCAAAGGAAGGATGAATTCAGAGGCTACCTGGCCCGATTACAGACTCTGCCTGAAGAAATAGAATGTAAACACTTTCTAAATAGAAGATCTAATGATCAACAGCTCCAATACCATGTAGAAATTTTGAATAATAAACACTTATTCACAGAGATTATCCCGATTATACACTATTGTGGAATACATGCACAATACATAATCTCCTCTACGTTGATCATCAATTTAGCAGCATCAAAAACAATGAAACATCAATCGCATGCACACATTAACATAGTATGTAACCTGGGGAAAGCTTACAGCTGAAAACCCCACACTATCTGTATATTAATGATTGAGAACATGTAACAATACATAGTACAATACTCCTCTCAAGTATCCAGCACTATCTTCACCTGTTACACATAGAACTAGCTCAGATCTGAACAAGTCACACGTTCAAATCTTCTCCACTGCTTTGCCTGCCTCTATTGCACAATACCAAGTGAAAATCACGTGAGAACAGGCTATTTCACTGGGCATATACTGCGCAATCCTCATGGGCATACTCAATCCATTGATTGTGCAAGATCTCATGTACAACTATAGTCACAAGTGATAGCAATCTCAACCTCTAACACCTGTCTCCACTGAACTGTACATGCGCTGAGTTAACTAATGTATTCTTCAGTTGCATTATGAGTTAATAATTAGTGAACTAATTTAATCAATTAATTCACATCACTCATCACTAGTCTATTTGCAATTAGACTAATTACAACTAGTTTAACCAAGTCAAACTGAACACAACTCCATCAACTCCATATCCAACTCCACAGAACTCACATGCATGAGTTCTAACTAATGTCATGCATGCAATAGCTCAACTGACACACAAAGAAAGTGTATTTCCTTCTGATAGCCGCATGTGCCACATCTGTAGCTCAAACTGAAGTGCTCCAAGAGGATAAGATAATGTTTATAGTCTAAATATTATTATGAGACAATAATATTTGACTTTTCTATTTTTAGCCTAGCAGTCTAAAAACAGACTCTGATCACTCCACTGTGAACCAGAAATAGAATTCCATCTATTTTTTCTGAACATGATCAATCATCCATAAACAGCATCCTACAACTCATACACCATGATCCATATGTCTAAAAATAGACATTTTCTAAAAATAGACTTTGCGCCAAAAATACCCTGCGGGCCCACTTAGTGAAGGCGACTTCTTTCCACTAAGCTCCATCATCTTGTTGCATTCTCAACACATGATCATGCTACTCATTTGATTCGAGCAAGTGTTGCTCCAAACATCAAGCCTTATAGACATCCATATGCCCAAAAGAGTGAAATTGAATTTATGGTTCTAAAAATGCTAGAGGCTGGTATAATTCAACCTATTCAAAGTTATTTCTCTCCTCCAGTAGTATTGGTGCACAAGAAGAATGGATCATGGTGCATGTGTCCAGATTTGGGAGCTCAACAAGCTCACTATTAAAGATAAACTTCTCATTCCTGTCATTGATGAATTATTGGATGAATTGCATGGAGAAATTTACTTCACCAAGTTGGATCTTCATTCAAGATATCACCAAATCATAATGAAGACTGAAGACATTCCGAAAATAACATTTAGAAATCATGAGGGTCATTATGAATGTTTGGTCATGCCTTTTGGCCTTACCAATGCACCTTCTACATTTCATGTTTTGATGAATTCCATTTTCAAACCCTTCCTTAGAAACTTTGTGTTAGTATATTTTTATGATATACTAATCTACAGCAAGTCTTGAAAGGATCATGTTCAACATGTTGATATAGTGCTCAAACTATTGGAGGAGAAACAATTATATGAAAAAACCTTCAAATGTTTCTTTGGAGTACAAGAGATGGAATATTTGGGTCATTTTGTATCTCATGAAGGTGTCAAGGTAGACCCTAGGAAAATTAAATCCATTAAGGAATGGAAAATCCCCACATCCATAAAGAATATGCTAGTATTTCTCGAGCTGACATAGTATCATCGCAAGTTTGTTAAGAATTATGGGATACTAGTAGCACCTCTAATAACATTACTGAAGAAAGATGCATTTTCTTGGACTCCAGAAGCAACAAAAGCCTTTGAACATCATAAAGAGGCAATGTGCCATGCACCGGTCTTAGCTACACCAGACTTCACAAAAACCTTTATTATGGAATGTGATGCCTCAGAAATGGAATTGGTATTGTTTGAATGCAAGAAGAATGACCCATTACTTTCGAAAGTCATGCAATCAAAGGAACGTATTTACACAAAGCTATTTATGAGAAGGAAATGTAGGTGCATTTAAGAAATGGACACCTTACCTAATGGGAAGAAACTTCAAGGTAAAAAAAGATCAGGATAGTCTTAAATACTTTTTAGAACAAAGATTATCTTCAGATAAGCAGCAAAAATGGACCACAAAGATGTTGGGTTATGACTTTGAAATCATATACAAAAAAGGGAAGAAAAATGTTGTTGCAAATGCACTCTCAAGAAAGGACGAGGATGTGGAAGCATTACTTTGTGCCATTTCTATTATCCAACTTAATTGGACAAACAAAGCAAGGGATGAATGGTAGAATGACGAAGAAGTGTGGGCACTCATTCAAAAGTTACAACAAGACCCCAGTACATCTAATACATTTAGTTGGAAAAAGGATTCGTTATGGTACAATGATCTCTTATACCTTTGTAATAATTCCCAACTCAAAAAAAAGATTCTTATGGAATTTCACACCTCTCCCTTAGGAGGGAACTCAGGATTTTTAAAAACATACCATAGGGTTAAGAAGGATTTTTTTTGGGATGGCCTTAAATCCGATCTTCAAAATTTTTTGGGAGAATGTTTGGTTTTCCAGCAAAATAAATTTGGAACAATTAAGACCCAAGGTCTATTACAACCTTTATCCATTCCAAGTCAATGTTGGGAGGAGGTTCCAATGGATTTTATCACTGGTATACGCAAGTCCGAAAGAAAGAGTGTCATCATGGTGGTAGTTGAGAGACTTACCAAGTGTGCACACTTCTGTGCATTATCTCATCCTTTTAAAGCCAGTATAGTTGCTACTAAATTTATGGAAACATTTCAAATGATACATGGAAACCCAAAGATTATTGCAAGCAATAGCGATCCCATTTTCACTGGAAATTTTTGGAGAGAATTATTTTCTTGTTTGGGTACTGAGTTAGCTCATAGCTCATCGTACCATCCTCAATCTCATGGGAAAACAAAGATAGTGAAAAAATGTTTGGAATGATATCTTCATTACATTGTATCTGATAAACAGACACAATGGGTCAAATGGTTGCCTCTGGCTGAATGGTGGTATAACACTTCCCTCCATAATACAACAAAAATGACGTCTGGCTGAATAGTGGTATAATAATTCCTTCCATACTGCACTTTATGGATATCATCCACCATCCATCACATCATATTTAAGAGGAAATTCTAAGGTTCAAGCAGTGGAAGATCACATCGAGCATCAACAACAAGTTCTCCAACTCTTAAAGGATAACCTCACTTTGGCACAGAATAGAATGAAAAAACAGGTAGATCAACATTGCAATGAAAGAAGTTTTGATGTAGGTGACCGGGTATTTCTACGGCTACAACCACACAAACAAATATCCCTCAAGAAAGCTAAGAAGGATAATAAATTGTCTCCAAAGTATTATGGTTCGTACAAGGTGTTGCAAAATATTGGTACTATGGCATAAAAATTGGAGCTTCCTACAACTTCCTGAGTGAACCCAGCTTTCAATGTTTGATGCTTAAAGAAGATGATAAGATCCCAGTTCAAACAATATTTCCAGAACTTGGCGACAGAGGAAAAATCATATTGGAACCTAAAGCAGACATTAAACAAGAACCCTACAACTACGAAATCGATCAATTTCAGGGTATCTCATGAAGTGGAAGAACTTAGCTGTTGAAGATTCCACATGGGAGGATAAGAATTTTATACAAAAGCGTACAAAACTACTCAAGCGTTGAGGAAAACACTTTTCTGAAGGAGAGGGGCATGTTAGACCCCTATAATACTAGTGTATTCCATTATTATTAATGTCGTTGTAGCCCCTTATTATTATTGTTCTGCCCATGCTGTCCCCATATTGTTATTATTGTGCCACATAGAATCCCACTATTATTATTGTTGTGCCCTTACATTTTTATTATTATGTCGGCTTGACTATATTGTGACCCCTTAGACTACTATATACAGAAAGGAGGTCTTGTCATTTGTAGCATCCAAGAATTGTTCATTTGTATAATGTAAAGGAGGTTGCCCCCTCGAAGATGCTAATTTCGAAGTCATTGTTCTATCTTTTCTTCTGTTTTGTTAGTTGGTTGCATAACAAAGTAAAACCCTTGAATCTGTTCTTTTAGATATTTAGATGATGAATACCAAGATCCTTGAAAAAAATTGACACCAGATTACCTCCAAGATGTTTGTCACTATCCTCTGCACTGTTTGGCCCACAATCCATAGTCTATAGACGTGATATTACTGTACTCCTTCTTGGTCTCCTTGTGTCTTCGTTGCCGAGTTATAGTCCTCGATTCCTTCTTTCTCGACTGCCACAGTGCTTTGTTTATGTTATTGTCTTGAAACAGTCCTTCATGCTCTTCATTGGTTATGATAAAGATAAGACAAGCCACCGTCAAGATCTGAACATAGTCATTTTATATATATACACCACCACCGTGAGTTGAACGCAGTAATGTATATATATACACCACCACCGAGAGCTATCATAATGTATAGACTTTCGAGGGCTTGATATTACCCTTGATGACTTCACCGAGATATCATTGTGTATGGCTGCAATCTTCTTTGCTATAAATAATGATTCAAAGACTCGTTCATTGACTCAACGTCACTTCTTATATATATATCTTCTATGATACATTAGGCCGACATGAGTGCCTTAAAGATATGCCTACATATCATCAAGGAGATCACTGTATTTTTGTGGAGTCGACTTGCATGAGGATAGTGACACTTTTTCTTGGACTGTAACCTTTCGACCTTATGACTTTTATAATACTTATGATGAGAAATGAAATTCTAATGACATCAAGAAGAATTCTTTGACCTATGTTAAACACATCTTTCTCATGAAACCCATGATGCATGGAATAATAATTTTTCTTTTACATAATATTATAATTACAATCCATAATGAAAATCGAACATACTTACATTTTCTTCAACACTTGCTCTTAACTAGGTAGGTATTCATTAAATGGTATGTGACCATTCTCAACACTAAAGAGATCTCATAAGAAGAGTCGGACTAGTAATCCATCTGTATAGCATCATTATAAATAACATTGTCACATAGAAAGGCCTTGACTAACAGATCTATCTTTCAATAGATCAGAGCACAATGTTGCCGAGACCAATTATTATAAACACGTTTATCATTGTCTCTCAAGGTACATACCCACTCGGGTGTTCATTGAGTATGACCTTTTAGGACTATTCTCATCATGGGTTCCCATCCCTCAAAGAATATTGATCCTCTTGCCTACTCTTCTCTTGGATGCCTTACACATCCTGACATAACATCAATGCCAGATGATTACCCAATCCTCCATTCTTTCTTCCAAAGTGAAGACAAAAATGTTGTGTCTATCTCTCACTCTTAACTAGGGAGGATATCATGTGTTTACATTTCTCTTCATGGCCTCCACCTGGACTTATGGTTGTTAGTCCTGGTCTAGTGCATGACACATGAAATAGAAAAACACAACTGTCACTCCTTTTTAATCACAGGTGATCCAATCCAACCTCCCTCTTGATCAGGGACCTATCATAGCTCCCTCTTAGCTACGGATTCTTGTATATGTTAACAACTTCTTCTTCGTGGGTCGTTCTGCTTATTGGTTAGCTTCTCTCCTTGTAGGGAGACAACCATCGATCACTTTCCTCCTTAGTTCATCATGTCATTTCTTTCTTCATGGAAAGTTGCCTTCTTCATATCTGGAACCTTCATCATATGAATACTTCTTTCTCAACATTCTTCTTCCATTCATCACATGAATTCTAGTTGTATTTTAAACAACCATGTATGAAATTATCAAGATATTATTTAAGAAATCAAAATATATCATTAAATCAAGTCATACCTTATGATATGAATCTTCATCATGACATCTTTCTGTAGGTATCAACATCCTACATACATGTTGACACATCTCCTAATGTTATCCATTGTCCAAGGTTTTCATCTTGTCCATCAGAGTCTTCATATCTTTCTGGGAGATTTTATAGTCAAGTCTTCTTGATCTTTGGAATGTTGATTACCTTCATCAGGGTTGCATATCTCACGATCTCTTCCTTCGTCACACATTTCATTCCTAGTAGCTTTCAATCTGATTTTCTTCATTGTATTCAACCACCTCATATTTCATATGAGTACATATTATGTTGATTTCATCTGGTGTGACTTATTTCTTTCTACACCCTTTCAGAGGAGGATATCCTTTTCCTTCGATCATGCTTCTCAAGATGGAAGTATTGATTTGAAACCATACGATATGACATTATAAAACTTAAATATGAGTATACATTTCCCATTTTACCTTTAGGTTTTCCAGGCTCCTTTCAACAACTTCCCTGAAATATCTTCAACCCCTTGAACTACTCTTACATCATCATATCATTATTCATGAACTCCATAGGTTGGAGTTTCTATTGAAGCACTTGCTTCATCCCTGGATCAGTGAATCTTCTAGTGAATATTCCATCAGAGAGTCTTGAGGATCTTAAAGATCCCTATCCAACAGATGTATACCTTTTGTTGTATGATCAACATTCTTTAAATGTTTGAGTTCTGCAAAGTTGTTTACATGGGTTTCTTACTTATCCCTGTGATTATAGTCATCCTCGTAATGATGTCAAGAGATTGTGTTTCTAATACTTCCATAATGTCACATCATATCCTGATAATATATGTAGTCACATTCTTCGGACGATCTAGGAGCCCAAAAGGAGACTTACAGAGAGACACTAACTTAAAGAATTCTACTCCCTCTTACCATTGGATGCATTCAGCTCCTTCCATCCTATCCAGTGACACACAATTTTCTTTTCCTCCTATAAATGTTCTTTTAAGAACCATATTGTTCATAATTCCTCTACTAGCTTCCCCAGTGTCTACGTTATGAATTCAAAGGAGACATTATTTAATGAATTTACTCATCTATGAGGACTAGGACTACCCTCCTAATCCTATGAGAGGAATTTTTCCATGAGGACTATCAGTATCCTCCAATGTTTATATTTCCTTACAAAATAAAATCATTAAACCAAAAACATGAAAGATACTTACTTGTCATGTGAGGAGGAGATCTTCACCTTGATACTTACTTTTCTTGATCTTCCCATCATGAATCACTACTATTGTTTGATCAAGACTTCCTTGGAGACTTTCTAGCACCATAGAATGAAATTTTTGATCTTGTCATTATCTTGACTCCCAATCCATCTTCAAGGTGTGTTTGACTCCTACATTTGAATTTTTTTTTTTACGTGATAGTGATATTGTTGTCCCACAAGTGGATTTTATCACACTCAACATTCCTATCAGCAAACATTTATATCGAGAATTATCCAAATTATGATAGTGATATAGAAGGACTCATGTTCTGGTCCTAGCACCATGCTATTGAGATCATAGAATAGATTCAATAATGTGACAAGTTTATCAAGATTGTGACAAGTAAATTTTTATGACACTGTAGCTAGACAGTGATCTCTATGGGCACTATATGAGTTGTGTAGAAAGGCATAGTGTTGCGAGCCTCGATTTGTCACGGAATTTATCACTCTTGCTCCATCATTATAGCTTCACTGAGATCTTCATTGTTCTTTCACTGAGATCATACCTTTACTCGACCCATCATTGTAACAATGATATCTTGCACAGATATATAATAAATACTTGTAACTATGTCTAGAGACCGTGATTATAACTTCGTCTAGCTAGTTACTGTGTGATCCATTCATCTTGAATATACATAGATAGGGTATTTTTCATTGAGATACTTTATATCACAGTTAAGCTCAGACTCGGGACAATGAAAATAGTCACAATGAAATGTCGAGACATGGTATGAGATTCAATATTCTTCATAAGTCGAGATTATAACAATAATTACGTATCATGCCGAGATTGTATCACGAGATCATAGGGACTACAATTTCGTATGACTGTGACTGTGATCATAGAAATGTCGAGACTGTATATTCTCCTTCTTCACTGAAACAGAGTATCTACCATGATTGTATGTCGAGATACAAACCTTCACTGTGTCAACCAAGACTTATATAGGATTTTTTGTTACTTGCGTTCCTGTGATTAACCTTTGATGATAACTGTGGAGACAAAAGATCTTTTTGTTTGTATATTGCCTGCAGTAGACTCGATCCTTCTATTTTTGTAAAAACCCTTCAGCTTACTTTTGATGCCCTACCTAGCACTTGATCCTTGAATGTTACCTCTCTTCCCTTACTTAGACTGTAACCATAACTTTAATTCCATGTTGAAAAATCTAGGGCAAGTTATTGAAAATTCTTCCATCATTGACAACTTCTTGTGATGTCTTTTATTTTTCTTGAGTTAACTTCTTTATGTTTTCTTATTCTGTAATCATTAAAATTTTATCAAACCAAGAAAAACAATAAAGTACATGTACACAAAATATTGGCTCCAAGCCAGGGTAAAACCTCTCCTCTTGAGAGTAAAACCCTTGAGTCTCTCGTTATATATATTTAGATGATGAATACAAAGACCCTTGACAAAATTGACAATAGATTACCTCCAAGATGTTTGTCACAATCCTTTGCATTGTTTGGCCCATAATGCATAGTCTATAGACTTGATATCACTGTACTCCTTCTTGGTCTCCTTATGTCTTCATTGTCTAGTCACAATCCTCGACTCCTTCTTTCTCGATTGCCACAGTTCTTCATTTATGTTATTTTCTTTACAGAGTCATTCATGATCTTCGTTGGTTATGATAAAGATAAGACAAGCCACCATCGAGATCTGAACGCAGTCACTCTATATATATACACCACCACTGAGATCTAAACGTAGTCACCGTATATATATACACCACCACTGAGAGTTATCACAGTGTATAGACTTCTGAGATAGACTTCTGAGAGCTTGATATTGTCTTTGATCACTTCACTGAGATATCACTGTGTATGAGTACAATATTTGTCGACTATGAATAATGATCCGAAGATATAGATATATATATATATATATATATATATATATATCTATATATATATATATATATATATATATATATATATATATATATATATATATATATATATATATCATCTATGAAACATTAGGCTGACATGAGTGCCTTAAAGGTAGGCCAACATATCATCAATGATATCATTGTCTTTTTGTAGAGCCAACTTGCATGAGGATAGTGACACTTGTTCTTGGAGTGTAATCTTTTGACCTTATGGCTTTTATAATACTTATGATGAGACATAAAATCCTAAAGACATCAAGAATAAATATTTGACCTATGGTAAAAACATCTTGCTCATGAAACCCATGCTGTAAGGAATAATAATCTTTCTTTTACATAATATTATAATTACAAGTCATAATGAAAACCAAACCTAGTTACATTTTCTTCAACAATTTTCTCTAGGAAGTTTATAACAATACCTTGTTTTTCTAAGAAATTCATGCCTATTAGCACATTATAAGACCCCAAAGGAAGGATATTTAAATCTTTTTTTGTATGATAACCATTTACGTTAACAATACATTATTTATATTTCTTTCCACCCTTCTTTTAGCACCCATCGTTAGCTGGACTAGCCAAGCATTCTTGAATTTTTCAGATTTTAAATTACATTTTTGTACATTTTGGGGGCTGATATAACTTAGAATAGCGTTGGGATCAATTACAACAGACAAAAAATTGTTCATAATAGTACCTTTGATTCCAATCATGGTGGCTTGATGCTCAGCTTGCCTATCTTCCAATGTTGTTCTTATTCTAGGAATATTCCTAGCAATGTCGTTTACTATAGTTTCCTCTTTGATTTCCTAAATATTTTGGACAGATATGGGCTTATGCGGGCAATCTATTAGCAGGTGTGGTCCACCACAACCCCAACATTTTAATGGTTCCCGATCTTGTGTGCCATTATTGTTCTTACTATTTAGTTCTATGGGTTTTGATCCCATGTAAGATTGTGCTAGGGGAGGTGCATTTCCTCTAACAAACTTCTTCCTTTGATGATCCTTACCAAAATTATTAAGGTATGAGGGCTTCGGGTTTTTATAATTCCCTCCGGCCTTAATTTTATCCTTTTTGGGCCATGACCTTCCCCCCTCACTTCTGTTCTTGAACTGTTGATAGCACGAAATAACATTCCTCACTACTTCATCCATTGTTTTTGGCTAATGAAACTTGATTTTCTCTTTATAAGTGGTAAGTAATCAGTTTGGGAATCTCTGTATTTTGTCCTTCTCTTCTTTAAGAATAGGTACATATCACAGTGGATTGGTGAACCTTGCCACAAATTCATTCATGGATAGTTTCCCCAGCTTTACTTCATGAAATACTTTGGCACAATCATCATAGTAACACTCACTAAGATAGTGAGACTTTAATTTTTTTTGCAATTCCTCCTAGGATACCGTCTTTTATTCTAACAAATTTATTCCTTTTACCTCTTCCCACCACAAGGGATATTTACCTTGCAGCTGATAGATGGCTAGAAGATCCTTTAAATTACTCTCATATTCGTACACCTAAAAATATTTAATCATATTCAATAGCCAAGCCTCTGCATCCTCCTCTTTCTCCCCATCAAAAATAGGGGCTTAATCTTCCTGAACTCACCATGTAACTCTACCTTCTTTTCTCCTTTCTATACCTTTGGGGATATCTGACCCAACTCCCCTCCAATTTATGATTTTTTAGATTTTGTTTCACCCTTTTTCCTCTTCTGTCCGTTCGGCTTAGTGCTTTTATGGCTAGACTTTTCTTTCCACTCCCTAATCATTCTCTAGCTCTGCACTAGCCTTTAGTAATTGCTTATTACTACTCTAAAGTTGTACTATTTCCTGTTACATATTCTTCACTATATCAAACAACTGGGAGGGGAGTGCAGTGCTACCTTCACCAAATTCCACATACAAATCCCCACCCTCCATATTCATGGGAAGAGAGATTTCCATCATTCAACTACAATTTACTCCACCTATGTACCTTATAAACAATACAATCTTTCTAAGCATCTTTTACTATTTAAGTTTTTTATTTTTATTTTCCTTTAAAAAGGATGGTGCCTTTGAGGCCAAGTGTAATAACTTGAGCTCTGATACCATTTGTCATATATCTAGATTAACACATGAAAGAATGTACTTTTATGACCTGCATCCTTTTTTTTTTTTAATAGTAAAGAATTCTATATCCTTCTTTTAACTAAAGTGGAAGTAAAAGTATACCAAGCTCATGCTCCCCAATATCACCCATAACCATTGATTGATATTGAGATTTAATTTAAAGTGGAAGAATTAATCAAAGGGTACCTTGGTAACTTTCCCACCCTTCTCATTTTATTCACTATACATCATGCTTATCTAGGTGGTTATTGCAATTTCTACTCCTATAGATGCAACTTAACTCATTAATCCCATGGAATAGGGCACAACCATAAATTAACCTTATGTATTAAATCTAATGGTTGAAAAGACTAACCACCCATTCCCTGTGGTGGTACTACCCCCAACTCTACCACTCACTTGCTTACACCTTAGCTTTCATCACATGCCTTCACACTTGTTACACGCATTCTCGATTCACAAGGGAAAATAATGGGGCTCAAGGGTGGAGATCACATGTAAACAAATATACGCGCATCCCTCATTTGGAATAACTCTAATCCCTAACTCCATCATATGCTTTTTGTTTTGTGCTCATTTCATTTCACTACTACGGCTGCAAGTTTTCTCGATTGTACCTGGATCTATCTGACATTTTTCATGGCGGCTCCATCCCTCTCTAGATAATTCTCCAACACCCTCATGGAAACCATTCCATCTAAGGTAAATCACCACCTTTTTAATATCCTCTCTTTTTCTTTTCCATTGTGGTTTCCAGCTTATGCATAAGGGTTTTATTGTTCCTCTATTGTATAGGTTCTTTCTCCAAAGATGGTAGCCATCCCTCTTCATGGTGGCTCACAGTCCTCGTTCATTCTACATGTATGGCTCCTCTACGTGATATGTTAATCTTTGAACCCTTGTTCCTTTGACGAAGTTGTGTTTCCGAAATCATATCTTACCTCATCTCGCTATGTGGCATGGGTTTCTATGCAGATGCCTCCCTTTTATGGGTGGTTACATGTTTGGAGAAGCTTGGCTACTGGATAAGGATTTCACCATTTCATAGCCAGTATGGGTAAGTTATCTTATCATTTCCATTAAATACCCTGTTCAAATTTTGCATGTTCAGTTATCCATTCTTTTCTTTTAATGTTTCTTGGTTGGAATTTAATTTATGTTTCTTTCTTCAGGTACTAGAGGGTAAACAACTCTACACTAGATTCTATGAAGGTAAATCCATTATGTTCCTTTCCTACTGTTGGAGGTTTATGGGTTTTATTTCTTCCAGGTTTTCATCTAACAATTCACTCATAGGATTTGTTTCTATGTCAAGCATTTTCAATGCAACCTCTCCTTTTGTGGCTTCGTCCTGAATGTGGCGTAAGGTGAATCTGCCTCCCCTGTATGCTACTACAGGTGGGTAATTCTGCGTGAAAATTTCCAAGGACTTTAATATGGTGGCCTGCCCCTTTTGTTGTACCTTGCGATCGCTCTGTCGAAACTTCCACCAGGGATCTTACCCTTGTACGCATCTAAGATTTTAATCGTGGTGACGCCTCATCAAATTTGTAGATGATAGATAGTTGAACAGAAGCACTAAAATGTGTTATATTTGGTTAAGAGGAATGTTGAAAACATCTATCCCCCTCACTATAATTTCGTTTCCCCGGTTCTTGAAATTTGACCCTTTAAGGATGGACCATAATGATTTAAGTGACTTTTCTATATTTTACAATGATATTTCTGAGTTTACCTTCATGTTTGAGTTACATTCTCTTTTATAATGACAAGACTATACTGTTCCGAGATTTGATTTTCCCTTATTACAATTATACTGAATCAGGGCATGATTTTACCCTATATATGTAAATATGGAATTTTTGTATATCTTTAGTTTTTTACTTTTAAATCTGTAGCGATGAAATTTGTATGTGTCCCCAGAATTTTACTTTTAAATCTGTATAGATGAACACTGGTATATGTTTTCCATTTTTTTCTGAACTCTTGCTTCTTTTATGATGGTCAGTGCTCATGATACTGAACTATGATTTCATTCTTTGAATGAACTGTGCATAGGAGCTCTACCTTATGTGCATCGTTGCCAATGTTTTTGTGTATGAAAACAGAGTTGTATATTTTCTTTTTTCGTGTTGTGTTATTTGGCATACAACCTTGGGGTTACAAAGACTTTGTGACATGTTGGTTTTCTTAACTAAATTTTCTATCATAATTCCTTCCTAAAGAAAATTGAATTACTTCATTCTGTAATGTCGTCTTTCTGGCATCATATTGAGTTCACGTTGCTCTTAAAATTTATAAGATTAAGATTCTCAACACTTCCTATTCTTATTTATGTTTTCCTGGACCCACGTTTTTGGTTATCTTCGATAATAACTTACTAGTTTTAGTAGGCATGCACAATACATGCCAATTTCGACCCTTCTCCCTTCTTATTTTTTATTTTCCTTCTGCAACATATCCTAGATTTCGGTAAGGACTTAAATCAGTTTCCATCGGAAATTTTAGTAAAGATATAGTTTCCATTTCTACTTAATAATTTTTGTTCTTGTAGACAAATGTCTTTCGGAATAATCAAACCATTAAGATTTGGTAGACATTTCGAACCAACCAATATGGTTCATCCTATTCCTAGCTTTCCTAATGCCTGCCTCTAAAATTTAAGTATCTCGGCAAAATTTTCCCTTATTCATTTTCTTATTTTCTTTACTTGGATAATGTATTGACAATTAAGTCATCATGGATGTAGGTGAGCATCAACACGTTCTCTGTCACATGAAGATTAACTTATCTTGCATTTGAGGTTTTCTGTCTTTCCTACCTTTTTTATGAACTCGTTGTTACCGAGGAAATTTTCTTAATCGTTCTTACACAAGAAATTGCTATTCATAGATGGGATGTTTCCACTGTTTCCAAGTGTATAACCTAATACTTGAAATTATATAAAAACTATTTCTTATACGTGAGTGAATTGAATTCTCACCCAATACCCATTACAACTAGTACACCTATGAGATATTGTTTGTTTAATTCTTAGAGTCTCCTGAGCGAGTACTCTTAATCCTAAATATATTCATTTTAGTATTGTAAAGAAAAACCCTGTTTGTTGATTCATTTATTGTTAATATTTGACTGTCCCTTCCCTCCACTAGGACTTGTACAGTAAAACAATTCATCATGGTAGTTAATAGGATAACTTGTTGTAATTCAAAATTACAAATTCATTACGATCATAACTATTGTATCCAATCTTTCTTATCTACTCAACTCATGCAAATAAATATCTCTATCCTACCCATATATAAAAGGAAACTGAACACATATAAAATTCATTTATAAAACTTATATGTACACAGATAACTAATATACATGTTTGTTATTTAACACGTATAAAAACCATAGTGACAGTACATTCATTAAGTTATTAATTTTACCCATCACTGAATATCGTATTCATCGACAGATCTAAGTCAACGAAAAATAGATCTAATTCTTTTTCCAGAATTTCCCAGAATTTCCCATAGATAAAAAAACGGGTACTATGAGATGACAGTAGTTAAAAACCTCAAACCGAAATCCTGGATGGAAAATTCCCTTAGGAAAATACTCTTCCACCCAACCTTGAACCCAATCCTCTGTTTCCCCCCGAGCCAAGAAATCCTTGGTTGGAATCTGAAACCTCTTGAAAATTCCCAATCATGTATTATATACATTGATTCTCAACATATGCTTCTTTGATAGCGTCCTGCCTTCCAAGGTTCTTCTTATCCCTTAGCCTAGGCTGTTTTTTGTTTTTTTTTTTTAAGAATCTGTTTTTCTCTCCCATAGATCTTTTCCCTTAATGTTTATCTTGAACTCAATGTTTTTTCCTTCTTTTTTATTTAAGAAAAAAGAGTTTATAATAATCTTAATATTTTTGCAGATTTGGAAGGCTTCTCTTTCCCATCATTTTCTAGCTTTAACTCCTAATTTTATTTATTCAAAATATGATTTGAACATCCAATTTTTTCCCTATGGTTTACTGGCCACCTACTAAAATAGTCTAATAATAACCAAAAAAGAAAATATTTACATAACAATGGAGGGGTTTTACAGGCATAAATCTAGCATTGAAACCTCAACATCAAAAGTAATGGTGGTCAAAGTTCAATCAAGAGAAATGATAAAATTCGAGAGACTCGTCAAGACAGAAGTCAAGAGGCAAGTAAAGTATGCTAAAGTGTTTTTATTGTAACAAATGAGAGCATCTTAACAAGGATTGTTGGAAAAGAAAGGAGCAAGCTACCAAAAAGGACTCTACAAAGGAAGCTAATTCAACTTAAACAAGTGTAGGTATTGTTGACAAGGTATTTTCCACTTCTACTATTTCTCAACTTCATCGAACTTGGTTGTTAGATTCAAGTGCTTCCCATCATATCTTCCTTCATAGGATATTTTTTTTCTTCATACCAATCTATTGATGATGGTGTGATTTTCATGGGTAATGATGTGATCCATTTGACTCCAGACACATGCAAAGGTCCCAGAGGACTCAGAAAAGATCAAAATTCAAAGTGGTTAGATTGCTCCCAAAGTAGAACTAGATGAAAGTGCCCGTCGCCCTCATTCCAATGGTGTGAATGGCACTCAAATCCAAGATCATATGAGGGAGAAAGAGCCAGTCAAATTTTTGGTCAAAGTTCGGTTGTGGGCTAGGTTTAAGTGTCCTACAAATTCAACGTCAATAGGTGTGGCAACCTAGATCCCAAAAAAGGGCGAAATCGTGGCCTCTTTAAGTTGCCCAATATCCCTTATTTTCAAAAGATTTGAAAATGACTATTGTTATTAAAAAAATTAAAAAATATATAAAAATATGGGTGGCAGGCCAACACCCCCACCACCCACCGATCTATTATTATATATAAAACTAAATTTTAAAAACTAAATATGGCCAAGGGGCCATGACCCCCATCAGCCCCCCAGCAACCACACATATTAATTAAATGGGGTGCGGGCCATCCCTGGTGGACCCGCCACCCAACCTCCGCATGCAACATAAACCATTACATATTTGGGTCAATGAGAATCGAACCCGCCTGGCCACATGGTTGGCCTGCTCCGCGGGTGGCCCAACCAAACCTAACAACCTTCCACCATTTAATACAAAACCAAAACACAACCAAAAAACTCGTCGAACTTAACCGCATGTTGTTTAAAATATTGCGTTGTGTGTATTTTTGGGAGAGGCGGGATTTAATCCCTCGACCTCTCCGCCTCTAGTGTTCTTCCTAACAGCCATGCCACGAGTGGAGGCTTTGTAAAGTCTGCCACCCCAACACCATATAAACCTTCTTTTCATTGCAACAAGGGAGAGGTGGCAGAATGGAGAGAGGAAGAACCATGAGCGATGAGACAGATGGCGAGGCAGAATGCGGCATGGAAATCAAGAGAAGATATTTTAAATATTTTTTGTAGGTGGAACCATTAGCTTGGAAAGGAGCAGGCAGAACCTTGATTGAGCCGAATTTTCAGGGGAGCAAAATTGTTCTAGTGTCAAAGGGTGAAATTGTTCGAGTGTTGAAATTGGAAAAATTTTATGTCTATCCTACACCTCTAAGTGACATGAACCTGATGACATGGATAGAATTTTGATCGGACTAGCAGATCTCTAGACATCCCAGAGGATGGAATCTTTGAGGAATCTAGGGGGAATCTAAAAGATTCTTGTAGCCCCATATTCTCACTTTGTCAAAATTCAGAAATTTGACAGTCGATTTTACACTTTTCGACGCCACACATCTAATGTTGTAATCAGACTTTCCATTTTTATCATACCATTTTTCGGCCACTTTTCAAAGTGGAGTGCAAGTGTCAGAATTCAATGTGCAAGTAGTCATTTCAATTATATTCGATGCCGCGAGATTCATGATGCAACCAGATCCAACATTTTATCATCCTCATCTTCAGATAACTCCTTGATGTGAGGTATATGCAGTGTGATCATCTACTTCTTTATCTCTTTTCTTGAGATGCATTGTGATGTATAGATCCTTGTTTGATGTTTGATGTGGGACTTTGTTTTGTTCTTGGTGTGAGATGTACTTATTGTCATGTTTTGATTGAGATCGCTTTGTCGCCATGTTGACGGGATACTCATGTGTCACCATGTATGTTTGAGTTCAGATCCCTTTCATGCCATGTGGGTGGGATGCTCATTATTAACATGCATGAAATTATGTCATGCTGATAGGAGTCCTTTTTGAATGAGAGTTCCTGTAGCGGAACATCTCTTGGAGCCACTCCTACATGAGGGAATATTCCTTGTACAATAGAGAAAACACATGCATGTACATCATTACTCTCTCCATCACTTAATGCAGCGGCCTACACCATCTTGACATCGGGTCGGAAGACGTAGTCCCTCCTCGACGAACTCCACTATCAACATCTTGAGTTATATGTTTATGATTCTTGCCATGTTATCTCTTCTTTATAGCATGAATATTTGTTCCTTTATGCTCTTTTAAATTCAATTTTAGTCACATCACAAAAGAAAAAGATCTTGGATTTAAGTGTGTTCTTCCTTAAATTTCTTCCTCATTAGTATTTATTCTGCCTTATTGCTCTTCTTTTATCATCATTCTTCAACCCTGATGATGGATCCCACTTGGGATTTGAAACGTTGGTGTAAAAATGTTCATACTGTGGATTCTCCGATCACTGATTCAAAAAGAAAAAGATCTTGGTTAAATCTGGGAGTTGAGTCAACTCGGATCAAGTTTGGTATCATAGTGGTCTTTGCGTGGATGTGAATTGCGAGCGTTAACAATGGAACGTGCAGTGATGGACGATGACAAAGTGATGTACAAGACCATGCTCATAATTTCCCAAAAGGTCGAAATAATATATGAAGGTCTACAAAAAGAGACAGAGGAAAAGGAGCTAGTGCATCTTCAGTTGCAAGCCACAAAAGAGGCCCTTAAAGAACTGAAGCACAACATCCAAAATATTCAAATAGATAACGTTGAATTGAAAATGCATCTACAAGAAGAGAAAAAGGAGAAACATAGATTGCCACAAAAGTTGCAAGCTAAGGATGAGGCCTTGGAAACGTTGTAGCGTGACCCATGTGAGGTAAAAAATAATTCTCTGAATTCATGTATGTTTATTGATTATGATTTCATTGTTTTTGAAAATCATACCAGAGGAATTGGCTCCAAACTATTGAAGAAAATGGGGTATGAAGGAAAAGGCTTGGGCATTAATGGCCAAGGCATTGTCAATCCCATCAAAGTAGAAGAATTACCCTATCGAACATGACTTGGGTATGTTGGAAAGGAAGTTGGGAATGTGCCACGACAGCGAGTGAACCACCAAAAATAGATGACGAGAAGCCCTCATCAGTTCTTTCCAACTCAACAGTGGAAGTAAAATATGTTGATTTCCCTTCAGTTTCATCTTCACATAGTATGATTTCTATTGGAAATGTGGAGATATGAATTACAGGGACAAACATGAGGCTCCTTACCAGAATGTGGTACAAGGAGGAAAAAGAACTTGGTGTTAATAACCAAGGCATAACTCAACCTTTGGAGGTTGTGCAGAGACCTCGATTTGCGGGCTTGGGATACGCTGAAGGAGAATGCTCAAAGGTGTAAGATTTTTCTGAGACATCGTTGAAGTCGTCGAGGGAAGAGAATGATGGGAACATATCACCATCATCCCATGGAAGTGCCCATTACAATGAAAGAGATGAGGCAAGCTCTCATCACCATAATGACACCAGAGATAGCAAGGAATGGTATAACCAGTCTCGATATTTGAACGTTCATTTTGATTACAATCATGAACGTAAAACATCGAACTGAAAAACATGTACCTTCTGTGGATTACATAACCATACATTTGTTAAGTGTTGGAAAATAATAGTAGTAGACAAAAGGATGAGGTGTGAAAGACCCTCTCAACAACAGGCAAAGAAGAAGGTAAAGCAGATCTGTTAGAAGAAGACGTATCATAGTCATTGAAACAGAAGTGGCCATCAAAAAGCTACTTGTTGGAGGCTCCATCCAGAGTAGCACCTTAAAGACAAAGCATCCATAAATGAACCAGATGAAATGGATATTCGACCAACAGATGCGCCACAAGGAGGCGACCAACGAATGCACCACAAGGAGGCGACCCATTCACCTTGATAAGTGATAAATGGTTTCTAGATATGTTAGCTTGTCATGGTCGTACTTTTGTAAATCATTTGTAGCATTTCAAAGTGTAAAAGTGATGATGTGTTTTCGATCACTTGTTAACAAACAATGATGTCTGGTCTTATTCTGTGTTGCATTTTACACTCTAAAAGTGATGTTGTGTTTCCGTCACTTGTCAAAACAAAAATAGTGTTTCGCATTATTTTTGTAAATCATGTGTTGCAGTGTTGATGTGTTTGCCATCACATGTTGAAGCAACAATGATATGTTGGCCTTGTTTTGATAGTTGGGGTATTGTTTCCATTTTGATGTAAACTTGACCACCGATTATGTGTTATAAACTTGTGGCATGGGATGCTTGGTTCATTAGTTGGTCATGTGAATTAAACATAGGTTTGCAAAGAGTGCAGGTTTTGGCTCATCACTTATGGCTCTGAAGGACAAAGGTGAAGTAGAAGGAAGGCTGACATATCAGATACTTGTAAGTGCAGACAGGGTACAAAGAACTGGCATATTATTTTCATGCTTTTGGAGGACCAAAAGCTCCTCAGTGGGGAGGATTGATCCAAGTGGCTCTAGACACATGCAGAAGTCCCAGAGGACTCAAAAAGGGTCAAAATTCAAAGTGGTCATATTGCTCCAAAACTAGCACTAGATTGAAGTGCTCGTCACTCTGATTCCAACAGTATGGACGACACTCAAATCCAAGCTCGTATGAGGGAGAAAGAGTGAGTCAAAGTTTTGGTCAAAGTTGGGTTATGGACCAGGTTTAAGTGTCCTACAAATTCACCTTCAACCAACGTGGGAACTCAGATCCTGAAAATGGGCGAAATTGTGGCCTCTTTAAATTTCCCAATATCCCTTACTTTCAAAATATTTGAAAATGACTATTGTTATTAAAAAAATAAAAAATATATAAAATTATGGGTGGAGGGCCACCACCCCGGCCACTCACTAATCTGTTATTATATATAAAACTAAATTTTAAAAACTGAATATGGCTAACTGGCTGTGACCCCCGCTGGCCCCCCAACAACCACACATATTAATTAAGTAGGGTACAAGCCACCCCTGGCAGACCCACCACCCAACCTCTGCATTCAACATAAACCATTACATATTTAGGCCGACGGGAATTGAACCTGCCCAGCCACGTGGCCAGCCCGCTCCACCGGCGGCCCAATCAAACCTCACAACCTTCCGCCATTTAATACAACACCTAAATACAACCAAAAAATGCGCCACACTTAACTGCATGCTATTTAAAAAATTGCGTTGTGTGTATTTTTGGGAGAGGGGGATTGATCCCCTGACCTCTCTGCCTCCAGTCTTCTACCAAACTGCCATGCCACGGGTGGCGGCTTTGTAAAGTTTGCCACCCCACCACCATATAAACCTTCTTTTCAGTGCAACAAGCGAGAGGTGGCAGAATGGAGAGAGACAGAACCATGAGCGATGACACATATTCCGAGGAAGTACGTGACATGGAAATCGAGACAACGTTTTTTAATTAATTTTTGCAGGTGGAACCATGAGCTTAAAAAGGAGCAAGCAGAACCTTGATTGAGCCAAATTTTCAAGAGGGCGAAATTTTGCCAGTGTCCAAATTGGACAAATTTTATGTCCATCATACACCACTTAGCGACACGAACCTAATGAAGTAAATAGAATTTTGATCTGAGTAGCAGATTTCCATATGACACGGAGGAGGGAATATTTGAGGAATCTAGGGGGAAACTAAACGATTCCTGTAGCCCAATATTCTCACTTTGTGAGAATTCATAAATTTGACAGTCAATTCTACACTATTCAATGCCACAAATATGATGGTGTAATCAGATTTTCCATTTGATCATTCCATTTTTCGATCACTTTTCAAAGTGGAGTGCAAATGTCAGGATTCAATGTGTGAGTAGTCATTTCCATTATATTCGATGCCACGAGATTGATGGTGTAGCCAGATCCAACATTTTATTATCCTCTTCTTTAGATAACTCCTTGATGTGAGGTATATGTAGTGTGATCATGTACTTCTTTATCTCTTTGCTTGAGATGCATTGTGTTGTATAGATCCCTGTTTGATGTTTGATGTGGGATCTTCTTTTGTTCTTGATGTGATATTTACTTATTGTCATGTTTTGATTGAGATCCCTTTGTCACCATGTTGATGGGATACTCATGTGTCGCCATGTATGTTTGAGTTGAGATCCCTTTGATGCCATGTTGGTGGGATGCTCATTATTAACATGCATGAAATTATGTCATGCTGATAGGAGTACTTTCTGAATGAGAGTTCTTGCAACAAAACATATCTTGGAGCCACTCCTGCATGAGGGATTATTCCTTGTATGATAGAGAAAACACATGCATGTACATCATCACTCTCTCCATCACTTAATGTAGTGGCCTACACCATCTTGACACTGGGCCCAAAGATGTAGTCCCTCCTCGACGAACTCCATTATCAACGTCTTGTCTTATATGTTTATGATTCTTGTCACGTTATCTCTTCTTTACAGCATGCATCTTTGTTCATTTATGCTCTTTTAAATGCAATTCTAATCACATCACAAAAGCAAAAGATCTTGATTAAATCCGAGAGTTGTGTCAACTCAGATCATGATGTTACATGCAAAATTGTTTGGATTGGTGATATTAGGATTAAAGTGTATCATGGTATTGTTAGAATGTTAACAGGGGCGAGGCATGTGCCTGAGCTAACAGAGAACTTAATATCTTTGGGAGTGCTAAATTATGTTGATTATAAATGTATAGTTCAATGTCGAGTGATGAAGGTATCAAAAGGAATCTTGATTGTCATGAAAGATAAGAGGTTTGGGAACTATCATAAGCTTAAAGAAAAGACATAAACTTATCATGCAATATTAGCATCTGAAGGTGCATGTGACTCTACTCATTTATGGCATCAAGGCTTGAGTGATATGAGTGAGAAAGAGTTGAAGGTACTTGTTGATCGTAAGTTACTTTCGAGCTTGGAATCTCTAAATTTGAAATTTTGCAAACATTTTACTTATGGAAAACACTATATATTGTAGGCTTTAACCTCGTACGGAAATTATTTGCATACGAATTCTAAAATGCAGAAGATAAACAATAGCAAGAGCATAACACATAAAACAAATATACACAAATATTTTCCTGTGAATACCATAACCGGGACTACCATCTTGATTTTTCATTATGTTCCTTTAAATGTTAAAATACATATATATACATGACGAAGCATCCAATACCATGGACCAAAAACCATCGCGTCCAAAACCATGTGCGAAAACCATGAACAAAACCATAGGTAGGTCCACCCACCTAATATAGGGTCTAAAAAAAAAAATTCCCTGGAGCGCTACCCCGTACCCCATAGAGGGGGGCTAACCACCCCCCTCAAACCCCTCATAAAAGGTGGCATAGCTCCTCCCCTATGACCTCCCTGCTGTGCAATCGACGCAACGATGTGTGGGCTCTGCCCCCCATCTAAGCCCCAGGTTAACTAGGGTAGCTAGTCGTGGAAAGAATATAACACAACCCAACATTCTCCCACTTATTGTTTTCTTTCCACAGGAGATCTTAGACATTTATCCAACACTACAACACCCATTGATTCTCTAAACCAAGAGAAACTCTTAGAGCTCACAGATTTTTTCAATGCATCTGCAGTATTCTTCAAAGTGTCCACCTTTACCAGAAACACCTTTTTGTCTTCTACCATATCCCTCACAAAGTGATACTAAACATCAATTTGCTTTATATTTGAATGATAAGCAGGGTTCTTTGCCAAGAAAATTTCACTTTGGCTATCACAGTCTATCCTTATAGCTCCCTGTACTAACCCCATACTTGAACACAATCTCTACAACCAAACTACTTCCTTTCTTGCATGAGTGGCTGCCATGTATTCTACCTATGTAGTTGATAATTCCATTACAGATTGTTTCTTACTCATACAACTGACTACACCTCCAAATAGGTTAAACACATACCCACTTGTAGATCTTCTCTGATCCAGATCTCCAGTCTAGTATGCATCAACAAAGCCATGAATGTCCAAAAATCTATTCAATCCTGGTCTTCCCTGGTAGCACAAACCATAATCACTAGTGCCATGCAAATACTTGAAAACCTGCTTCACTGCTATCCAATGCTCCTTCCATGGTTTTGACATAAACCTACTCAATACTCCCACTGCATGTGCAATGTCTGGTCTAGTACAGGCTATTGCATACATCATGTTACTGACTGCACTTGCATATGGAACACGGGACATGTGCTCTTCCTCTTCTTGTGTCTCGGGACACTGTTCAATAGATAACTTTACACCTACACGAATAGGAACCTTCACCGGTTTACTATCCAGCATATTAAACCGCTACAATATTTTCTCGACATACTTCCTCTGGTTTAACTAGATCTTCCTCTTTACCCGATCTCTTTTAATTTCCATGCCCAAAATATAATTTGCAGCACCAAGATCTTTCATGTCGAATTTGGAGGACAATTGGGTCTTCAAATCCTCGATAATTTCTTTGTCATTTCCAACTAGCAACCTATCATCCACATACAAGACCAAATAAATAACATGGTCACCAATTAATTTAAAATACACACAGTGATCTGCTTTGCTTCTAGTGAAGCCAAGTCCTGGTATAAATGTATCAAATTGCTGATACCACATCCTTCGTGACTGTTTTAACCCATACAAAGACTTCTTTAACTTGCATACCAATTATTTCTTACCCTTCACCGCAAAGTCTTCAGGTTGCTTCATGTAGATCTCTTCTTCTAGATCCCCGTGAAGAAATGTTGTCTTCACATCCATCTGTTCTACCTCAAAATCAAAAGCAACAACAATAGATAAAGTGATCTAATACAAGATACCTTAGCAACAAGAGAAAAAATATCACCAAAATCAATTCCCGGCACCTGGGAATAACCTTTTGCTACCAACCGAGCTTTCTATTTCTCCACCTGTCCTTTTGCATTTTTCTTCTTCATGAACACCCATTTGCTGGCAATGGGTTTCGTTCCAGCTAGAAATTCCACCAGATCCCAAGCCTTATTTTTGTGCAAAGGTGCCATTTCATCAACCATGGCCTCTTTCCAGAGTTTTCCATCCTTTGAATCTCCTGCCTCCTTCACAGTTCTAGTATCATCATCAGTAATAGATAAAGCAAAATTTGAACAGAAAGCAAATGGACTATACTTTTCTGGTTGTCTTCTTTCTCGAACTGATATTCTCACAACCAGAGTTTGTGGATGTTCATCTTCTGATTCCTTTTCTGCTATACAGTCTGATTCTTCCTCGTTTAGCTCAAACTCTATCTTCTCAGGTTCCTTTGGCTGGACTTCGTGTTTAATAACATATTTCACCTCTCTGAACACCACATCTCGGCTGTACACAACCTTCCTTGTTACTCGGTTCCAAAGTTTTCAACCCTTTAAACCATCCTTATACCCAATAAATATGCACTTTTCATATTTACTATCCAACTTTGTTCTTTTCTCCTTTGGAACACGTACATATGCATCACATCCAAATACTCTCAGATATGAGAGAGAGGGTTTCTTACCAGACCATACCTCTTGTGGATTCTCATGTTCCAATGTTGATGAAGGTGATCTGTTGACCAAGTTACATGTAGTCTCCATCGCCTCTGCCCAGAATACTTGTCCTAACCTAGCACCACTCAGCATGCTTCTTTCCTTTTCCATCAACGTCTTGTTCATTCCTTCCGCAACTCCATTTTTCTCAGGTGTGTATGGAGTAGTCTTCTACCGTGCTATGCCACACTTCTTACAGAATTATTCAAATTCCTTCTTGTAAAGCTCTCCACCATTATCTGTCCTCAGCACCTTTATCTTCTTCTCTATGTAGTTTTCTACCAGAGCCTTAAATTCTTTAAACTTGTCAAAGACTTTAGATTTCTTATTAAGGAAATATTTCCATGTATTCCTTGAGAAGTCATCTATAAATGATACATACTACATAGACTTACCATGTGATGGAACTTTCACAAGTTCAAACACATCACTGTGCACAAGCTCTAATATCTGTTTCGCCCTCTTACCACTAGAGGGGAAACTCACCTGATTCTGCTTCCCATATACACAATTTTCACGAAAATCAAAATCCAGAGAGCTATTAGTCATACTTTTTACCATACCTTTACGATGAAGTATTCGAACGCCCTTCTCTCCAATATGTCCAAGCCTTTGATGCCATAGCATGGTCTTTTCTCCAGAGACCACTAGATTTTCTACTCCACTTTCAGGAACCACAGAACTGTTGCACCCATCAACAATAGTGTTTCCTTGTAGCTTGTACAGAGTTCGAATCCGAACTCCTTGCATCAATACCAGTGCTCCCCGAACCATCTTGTAGGTATCTTTCTTGAACACTGTTTTTACACTCGCATCATCCAGCTTGATTACATAAATCCAATTTCTAGCCATTCCAGGAATATTCATAACACCCAGAAGTGTTCTAATCCTTACACCTTGCAAATTCAACTTAACTTTTCCACGAAAACGATTTTAGCCTTCCTGTCATCCCCCAAGAATACATCACCACCATCATATTTTTCATACTCGCAGAACCACTCTCTATGGGGAGTGAAGTGAAAGTATGCACCTGAGTCACTCAACCATGCCTCATGATCTACATGTGTACTTGAAGAATCCAAGTACACATCCCCACCTTCATCTGAGGTGGTTTTCACCTCTGCAGAAGGAGCATCATTAGATCCCTTTCCTTTGTCAGGTGCTTTGGATTTACAGTCCCTTTTGTAGTTCCCTTCCTTTCTGCATTTCCAGCACACCTTTATAGGTTTTCCTGGAGATTTAGATCTCCCTCTAGATTTACATCTCCCACTCAATGACTTATTTTTGTTTCTATTCTGGGACCTTCGTCGTACAAACAAGGCATCGCCATTCTGGCTCTCCATATTTTTCTATCTCCTCTCCTCCGTCAGCAAGGATGAGACTATTTCAACAAACTGCAAGGCAGTTGCATTGCTACCTATTGCAATAACTAGACTATCCTATGAATCTGGTAGAGAACACAACAAACTGATGCACTTATCTTCATCTGAAATTTTAATATCAATAGATAATAACTAACTTACCACAGTATTAAATGCATTCAGATGCTCTGTCACCTAGTCTCCATCTTTCATCCTCAGGTTATACAACTCTTTCCGTAGGAACAATTTATTCAATAGAGACTTAGATTGGTGCAAAGTCCCTAACTTGTCCCACAAATCCTTCATCGTAGCTTCCCCTAATACATTCAGCAATACTGAATTTGAGACACACAATCGTATTGTGCTATTTTCCTTTCGATCCAACTATTTCCATTCTTCATCGGACACTCCCATTGGTTTAGTACTTGGATCTACTGCAATCCACTGATCTTTATCCACCAACAGATCCTCCATATTTATTTTCCACTACTAAAAACTCTGACCACTAAATTTCTTGATTTCTATCTTTCCACTGCTCGCCATCTTCTTTCACCACCAGAATCGATCCCGCAGATCTCCCACTTAACAGGGTCTACCACAGGGCGGAGTGAAATCCTTGAGCAACAAAGGTGTCCCCTTGAAGCCAAAAAACAACTCTAATACTAAATGTAGGTTTTAACCCTATACAAAAGCTACCTACATACGAATTCTAAAACACAGAAAATAAACAATAGGGAGAGCATAACACATAAAACAAATATACCTAAAGATTTTCCCCTGGATCCCAAAACCGGGACTACCAGCTTGATTTTTCATTATGTTCCTTTCAATGTTACAATACATATATATACATGCCAAACCATCCAATACCATGGAACGAAAATCATCGCGCCTAAAACCATGTGCAAAAGCCATGCACAAAACCATAGGTATGTCCGCCCACCTAATACAGGGTCCAAAAACATTTTCCTTGGGGTGCTACCTCGAACCCCGTGGAGGGCGGCTAATCACCCCGCTCAAACCCCCCGTACAGGGGGGCCTTCCACCCCCTGCTACACAATCGACGCAACGAAGGTGGGGCTCCGCCCCCTCTCTAACCCCTTGGTTAACTAGGGTAGCTAGTCGTCAAAAGAATATAACACAACCCAACATATACGAAGGTTTAAAATATGAAAGCATGCTAGTAAAGGTATCCTTGATTACATCCATTCAGATATTTGGGGACCATCTCCTAAAGTCTCTTTTGGAGGTTATTCATAGTTTCTAATATTTATAGATGATTACTCTAGAACGGTGTGGCTCTATTTACTAAAAATAAAAGTTAATGTATTTGATACTTTTAAGAAGTATATACCTTTGGTTGAAAGAATACTCACATGTCAATTAAATATTTGAGAACTGACATTGGAACTAAGTTTACTTCAAAGGAATTCAAAAATTATTGAAAGGAAGGTGGTATCGAAAGACATAAAACCACGATATATAGTCCTCATAAAAATGATCTTGTTGAATGCATGAATAGGACTCTTCTAAAGAGAGAAAGAATTATGCCTGGTAATAGTGGGTAACACCAAGTTGCAACAAGAATTGTGGGATAATTTGTTCTTACAACATTCTATCAGGTAAACCATTCACCACTAACGGCAATTTAATATAAGACTTTAGAAGAGGTATGGATAGGTCAAACTTGTGATTATTCAAATCTTAAATCTTTTGGTTTTGATGCCTATGCTCATATTAAAAATCAATAATGTTCTAAGTGAGATCCAACATAAAAAAGACTCATCTTTGTTGTATATGGTGATGTAATAATAGATAGATACAGTGGGGACCCACTACCCACAAAATCATCATTAACAAAGATTTTATATTTGATGAATCACCATTCATAAAATCATATGTACATGGTGAAATTAAATAGGCAAAAGTACCACAAGCTTAGCAATTTTAATTGGAAAACAAATCATCTTCTATGAAGGAGGCTCACGAATATGTTCATGAAGAAACCCTTGTAGAAGCATATGAGTATACAAAAATTTCTCAAGAAACTGAGGAAGTAATGCAACAAATTCTACAAATATCTACACAGATCAGATCTTTTTCTAAAGATTATGATGATTTTTCTACATCTATTTCTTTAGCTTCTAATGATGGAAAACCTGGTAATATTAAAAAGTAATGGAAGTATCCAATAGTGATAGATAGGAGGTAGAAATGAAAGAGGAAATTGATTCCTTACAACAAAATATGACATGGGATCCGGTGTAACTTCATAAGGACAGGAAGGTTGTAGGTTACAAGTGGGTTTACAAGTTCAAGAAAGGTGTCTATGATACTATTTAGAAGTACAAAAAAGTCTAGTTGAATTAAAAGGATATTCTTAGAAGGAAGTTATTTATTTCCATAATATTTTTTCACCAGTTGTTAAGATTGTTTCAATTTGATTTATGTTAGCATTAGTTGCATTACTTGACCTGGAGTGGGAGCAACTAGATGTTAAAACAACACTCTTACAAGGAGATTTGAATGAGGATATATATATGGAGCAACTAGAAGGATTTGTTCAAACTCACAACAAGAGTTTAGTTTACAAACTCAAGAAATCATTGAATGGCATGAAGCATTCTCCCAAGAAATGGTACAAGAAGTTTGATTCCTTCATGATGAGACACAATTTTACCATAAGTGAGTATGATAATGGTGTTTACTTTCAAAATTAGGAAAATAGAATATTTATTATTTTGGTGTTATATGTTGACGATATTCTTATAGATATGTGGGTAACTTGGTCTTGGTGGAAATCGGGTTTTGGGTCTTAAGTATTGGAAGTATCATTTGAAAGTTATTCTATAAGAAGAGAATTTTGGTTGGGTTTTCCCCTAAGAGGGGATTTTCCCTAGCTGAGTTCCTACATCTTATGTTCTTTCCTATGTGATCTTCATAGCTTTTGGAAGTTGTTTGATGATGAAACCATACACATTAATAATACATAATCACAAATAATTGCCATGTAAAGAGAATTCAAGTTAACAAATGTTCTAACACTTCTCTAAGGATTTCTCAACATGGTATCACAACAAAGGAAAATGGCATAAGGGAACTAGAAGATCATTTTTTGAAGGATAAAGGATTTTGAAATATATCATAAGAGTATTCTTCATTCTTTCCTCAAAGACCAAGCCATATAATAGAATTATTGAGCTTAATAACGTAATTTTGGGTTTGATTACAAACCAAAATTATAGTGTATAAGCCAAAGACCTGGGCTAGAAGGCTGAACATAGTGAAGATGCCAAGAAGCATTATCTAAACATCAATTGTCATCACTTTCAAAGAACACGAGAAGCCTAGACAAAGGCTAAGCATCTTGTAAAGAAGTATGAATTCATGAACATAGAAGCAAGTGTCTTGAGATCAGTATTAGAAATTTGAACATATAAGTTCCTATGCATGCTTGTATAAGGAAGATTGAGATATTATAGTTACATAAAAGCCTACCTTAATCCAAGGATAAAAGTCTTCTAGAAATTTGAAAATAATAGGAGTCTTTGAAAAGTGGATAAGGCTTATTTGCAAGATTTACCCCAGTGCCAAACAAAGAAACACTATTAAAGTGGAAATATTAGCTTGAAGAAAAAAGTAGCAAAAAAAGGCTATATCTGTCTCTGATATTTAGTAGGTAACATACATATTAAGAAATTTTATTAACACTTGAAACCATAGAGAAACAAGGCTTGAAAACATGTACTAGTATCTACAAGTAAGCCTAACCTTATTTGGAAAAGAATAGTAGATATTCTTGTTTGGAATTGGAAGGTGTTGATGATATTAGAACCCACCAAGAAGCAAGGCAGTCTCCTCGATGTGAAGCCCCAATCAAAATTTGCACCGTTTGGTGTAGGAGCACTTCCATAAATAAGGCGCGACTACCATTTTTCGTAGAGATTTTCCTTGGCTGTAATAGTTATCATAAGAGAGTAATCTACAGATACTTTTGAATGAACAAGTGAGTATGCCTTGTAGAATGTTCAATTGTAGAATGTATCGAGGTTATTTCAGTGGAGGGGCTCGAAAGTGACCCTTTAAGAGAAGAGTAATAGTACTAACTTAATAAAGACACAAAAGCATATATATTGAAGAATCATTAATCAACTAGAGAAATAGTTTGCATACAAGCAACAATCATATAAATAAGTACAACACACATTCAATAAGATAAGCATCAAAGCCATTGAAATAGTTCAATTTCTTTAATACAAATGTAAACAACATATATCACAAACATTAAAAGAATGGTCCTACAAAATTTACAACATACACATGAAAGTTTGTTTGCTCAATGAGCTTAGACTATTAATCAAATGTTCCAAGATACATTGATACAATGAGCACCATTAGCTCCTATAGTGGAGTGTTAGAGATACCAGTTGTTGTCCAAAAGAACTATATTCCTCTCTAATCCCTATTTGGAGAATCCAAGGTGAAAAGTCCTTTTCTTGAGCTATGAGGGTGTATATATAACAAATGAGGTAACTCTCCACAGCCCTTGTGACTCTTGGAAAACCCTCATGACTCTTGAACTTCCATATGTCCCTTTGTCTTCTACATGACTTTTGACATTCCATAGGTGACCCTTGGAATTCTACATTACTTTACACTTCTCATATTATTGAAAATTACATAATTACATCCACAAATAAAGTGGAACATGATGACTCATATGACACCTTGAAGTGACACTTTGACAAGACATGACTTGACACTAATGACATGGACTTGTTGATGATGTGGCAATTCCTAGCCAACCTTATCTTTATACTATCTTTGTGTTATTCCACTTCCTCTTTAAATAGGCTTGAAAATAGAGAGTCCTCACTATGATATTGATCTTCTAGCTTCCATCGCAATTTAATCGCCCCTCTTATTCTTGCTCAAAGATCATCTTGTCTTCACAGATTCCCAAGTGTCTTCTAGAATAGTCACTTTCTCATCTTTTTTGAGTATCATATTTTCATGTCAATATGTAATACATGAAAATGAAATCAACTCATGACAAGATGACATCTTTCTGAAAACCTCCTAGTCTAACTTGCATCATGAAAACTACTAATTGAGTTGGAACTAGGTATTGGACAAGGGGGAATGCTCTGGGATTGCACAATGCATAGTTCCATAGGCCAAGAGTAAGGGACTGAGGTCTACAACTACACAATGTGTAGTTATGGAGGCATGAAAGGAAGGATTGTGTAGTTGAGGATCACAGTGAGGCAAGTTTTCCCACTGTAACTACGTAATGCATAGTTCTGCGATGAAAGTAGGTAGTGAGACTATGAAATTGTGTAGTCCAAGGATCTAGGGATAAATGTTTTAGACTGGTATTGCAAAATTCGCAGCAAAGGACTGACTAGGAGGAAATATTGTCCATTTCTAGACATCTAGAGGCCAGGATTGAGTACTATGACTATGTAATGTGTAGTTCTAGGAGGTAGTTACTACAGATTGTGAATTTCAAGGAGGCAGGGATGTAGCTCTTATGATTGAAACTGTGAAATGTGTAATTCAGAAGGACATAGTGAGCTCAAGTTGGTCAGGCATGAAAACTTCCATAATTTGACTAAGTGTGAGATTACTGAGGCAAAGATGAAACCAAGATAAGACGTGAAAATGATCTTACACTAAGAACCATCGATGATACAATATATAACACTCAACACTCAAAAACATCATGATCCCGTTAATGCGACAACAGAACAACACTTTCCTCCAACTGCGACACTTAAGATATACTTTGTGATGACAATCACGACACTGCATAAAACTTTGGGAATGAGTCAAGTATATGTCTATGAGCTAGATAAGATACATCCATACCAAGGTTACCTCTTGAAATATACTAGAACATTGCTTTCACAATGTACGACACTTCCCATGCCAAAATATGACACTTTGGTTTTCTTCTAAAAGGGACTAGAAAACTTAGAGGATCTACATGGGATGACTCTTACCACTAGAAACAACATGAAAATTTAAATTAGGCTCCAAAATTAGATGTAGGCCAAAATTTTAGATGGTGTTGTAGTAGCGACAACACATGGAAACACATCGGTATAATTCCACCTTCTCCACCTTGGTCTAACTCTATGTACAAAGATTAGTTCTTCAGGAAGTATTTTTTCATCGTGTTGATTACTCTAGATTTCCCACTTAACCTGATAATAGATTTTGTCCTCTCCATTCCTTCTTGATTTAGAGGCCATTGATAGGAAGAGAATCCATCTTCCCATACAAATATTGGAGGCGATAAGTATGGTAGCCAAGCTTGTCATAAGCTACAATATTCAATTGTAAAAGCTCATGTTAGAGATCTTTTAAATGAAAAATTAAAGGAAGTGGCCAACCTTCAGGGCTTCTTAGATTGTGATAGAGATAATGAGTTTAATATAGAGCCTCTCATGCTTTTCTAAAGAGCTATTAGTTATAGTATTTATTATTGTGTGTATGTGTGATTGAAGAAAAGGTCAGTTGGATAATTTCCTATTGGATAAGATTTGTATTTAGACAAGTTACCTATATAACTAGAAGTGTGTATTTTGGTGCATACTACTAGGATGGAAACTTGTCCATAGAGATATTCAATTATCAGCTATTCCTCGGGGTAGTTAAGAAATGTCAAGGGTATGGTTCAAATGGAGATCAATTGGTGACTCATCTGGTCGTGAAAAAAAGTAATGTCTACAAGATCCCAAAGTGAACGTAATTGCTGTTGAAGACCATATTATACTTATATGATATATATGTAATTTTTTACTTATGTAATCATGTAAGAATTAATGGGAACTTGGAATACATCTTACTTTATAAAATAAGTAAAATTGGTTCGTTCAGTGGATTGGATAGTTGAGATATATTTTCCACAACAATCCATTATTTAAAAAATATTGAATCTCCAACAAAAATCCCTTATTTTAAAAATAGTTGAATCTTAGTAACACAATAAATACACCATATCATATGATTGAGTGATTCAATGTAATAGAAATTATTTGTTTGTGTGTGCACCTCTATGTTTTTCTTGTTACAAATTATTAGTTTGTGCGTTGCGCACATCTCTCTATTTTTCTTGTCACTGGTCAACACTTTTGGGGAGTTGTAGGGGAGAGACACATTAATCGGACTTTATTTGAATGGATGTCATGCCCTAGCCATAGGACCTCAGTTCCTTCCCAATTTCCTAGGAGGCAGGGATTTCACCACCAATTTGTTGGATGAGGCAGAGGAAAGCTGCCTGTGATGGCTGAATTTGCAACGACCAAAATCTATTGTATACGTTTCATTTGGAAATGTGGTCATTTAATCTCAGGAACATGTTATATACCTAGGGCGGGATAATATGGGATACAAAGGGAGGTACCCAAGGGAATAATGTAATAATGGGATGGGCCATAGTAATAAATAAGGTGGTTAACTCATATCATGTAAGGGACAAGTAGTTAGTAATTATGTAATGGGCCCATGGTATTAGTTCGATGGTATGAGGGAACCATGGTAATGACCCATGGTATTGTATGTATGAGGCCTATATAGAGGCTAGAGACTCCACTTGGAGAGATGTCAAGGATTATTGTATGGACAAGTATATGGCTTGTGGAGTGTTCTCCTTCCTTAAGGAGTGAATGTATGGTGTTGCCCTACCTTAAGGGTTTAACCAATAAAGTGAAGCATTTCTATATTCAGATCTTGTTCTTTCTGGGTATATTTGTATTCTCATAAATTTCTAGGTTAGATCTATAAAAATTGGTATCAGAGCTATAACAAATGGTATCAGAGCACTTTCTTGGGTAAAAGTGGAGAATTTTTATTTTTTACAGGATTTCTGGGGCGGCGAGTTTGTAGATCAGATCTGTACATTTTGGGGCAAAATCTACAAAATATAATTGCATATATGGATTCTTTGTGAAAAAATACCAAATTTCAAAAAACAAATCGGCCGAATCGGAGTCCGAATGAAGGAGATATCGCTGATCTAAAAATCAGTGGTGTTGCAGACATTTTAGGGGTAGCTAGTTTGCGGTACAGATTTGTACATTTTGGGGAAAAATATGAAAAATATAATTGCAGATCTGAATTCTTTGTGAAAAATACCTGATTTCAAAAAAAAATTAGTCGAATCGGAGTCCGGATGAGGGAGATATCGTTGATTTAAAATCATCTCTTTTTTTAGAAATTTTGGTGACGGCGGGAGAGTTGCAGCGCAGATATGAAATTCCAGTGCCTGGCTCAAGATTTCTATCACATGGGCAGATGTAGAATGGTTGTTCCATTTCTGAAAATAGGTCATGAGATCCTGAGAAATATTGACGAAATTATGGCCATTTCAAATTTTCGCCAAGTAAGTGAATTTTTCTCAAACCCTCTTCATGGAAAATTTTACAGGAAAATATGATAGCCCTACTATTGAAGAATTCATACAAAAAATAAAGAGCATATATGGGGTATTTTGGAAGTCTATAGTACCAATTGGTTTGAAAGAAGAGGCCGCTATATGGTGGAACTCACTTGGCATCAAAGACTTGTCCAAATTTTCGAATGAAGAATTGGAAAAACTCCTTATGGACAAATGGTCTCAGGCTAGAAAACAAGCTGAGGGGAAACATGTGGGGTTATTTCCTACTGGTATATCCTTATTACAGGTTCATGGATTGATTCAAAAGGAGAAGATCATTGTTTCTATAAATCCTAGTTGCAAGCATAATTTTATCAATGTTAATTTGGCAAAAAAATTACAAGTTCCAACAAAACACCTTGAAAACACACAGGTGGATGATGAGGATGTTCAAGTGTATAAAGATTTGAAGATTTCTATGGATAAGTATGTGTTGCATGGTGATTTTTATACTTTAGAGATGGATAATATGGATGTTGTTTTGGGATATCCTGGAATGGAATCTGTGGGTACTATCAATATTAATGTGCAGAAGAAATTCCTAAAGATATGGTATAAAAAGAGGAAAATTACATTACAAGATATTTCCATCAATAAACAGGTAGAGTACATGGAGGTTGAAGCAAAAGATGTTCTAGGGACTGACATATCAGATGATGAGCCAGTGATGATTGACAATCAAACACAAACAGAGGCTGAAGCAGAAAAGGTTACAGGTGCTGATACATCATATGAGGGCTCAGTGGTTGAAGTAATATTGCAAGATAAGACACCACAACAAGCACCACAACATGCACCAGATAACAGTCAAGCTCCAGTAAAGGGTGAATTAAAGAAAAAGACACCGTGGGTTAAAACTTCAACATATCATCACCCACATCACCCCGCAAGAAAACAACCAACAAGAAGGAAACCAATTAGCCACAAGGATAACAACCCCTACATGACAGATAGAGAGGAGCGAAGATCCACCTACTACACATCAACATAGAAGAGCTGTCACGGTCAACTTCCATCTCAAGCGAGCGAGACACCAGCGAGATCGAGGGTTCACCTTTCTCTTGGATGGCTAGATGCACGTGCATGGTACCAATGGACTACTCTTTTGAGTAGATCTTATTATTTATGCTCTTCCCATGTTTCGGGGACAAAACATGCTAAGGGGGGTGGAATGTTATATACCTAGGGGGGGATAATATGGTGTACAAATGGAGGTACCCAAGGGAATAATGTAATAATGGTATGGGCCATAGTAATAAATAAGGTGGCTAACCCGTATCATGTAAGGGACCACAAGTAGTTAGTAATAATGTAATGGGCCCATGGTATTAGTTCGATGGTATGAGGGAACCACGGTAATGACCCATGGTATTGTATGTATGAGGCCTATATAGAGGCTAGAGACTCCACATGGAGAGACATCAAGGATTATTGTATGAACAAGCATATGGCTTATGGAGTGTTCTCCTTCCTTAAGGAGTGAATGTATGATGTTGCCCTACCTTAAGGGTTTGATCAATAAAGTGAATCATTTCTATCTATATTCAGATGTTATCATCTCTTGCGTTTATTTCTATTATCATATATTTTTGGGTTAGATCTATAACAGAACAACTGATGCAGCTGGTGCTAGGTCTAGAGGGCTGTGGGCATCATTTCTTGTGGGTTCTCGGCAAGGATATTGTAGAAGGGAAGCCTGCAGTTTTACTGGATGGGTTTGAAGAACGAACCAAGGATCGGGCACTGCTTGTAAGGTGGGCACCATAGGTTAAAGTTCTTTCCCACACATTGGTTGGATTATTCCTCACTCACGCCGGATGGAACTCTACTTTGGAGACCATTGGCATGGGAGTTCCCCTGGTGGATTCACTTGCTTTGGCAAAAAAATTGTCAACTGTAGGTTTGCCAAGGATGTGTGGGAGATCGGTCTGGATTTTGAAGGGGTGGAGGTGGATGATGACAAGGTTGTGAAAAAGGAAGAGGTGGATTATATCATGAAGCGAATGATGGAAACTCTAGAAGGATAACCTTTAAGAGAAAATGTTGTCAAATTGAAGGATTGTGCAGTGAGGGTCATCCTTCCAGGGTTCTCTTCTTTCAAGAAAGACATGGTGCATTGGCGAAGGAAGCATCAACGTAAAAAGATATGGCAAGGGCTAACTAGCCTGCTATCGGGCCTTTAATGCGTCCTATAACGACCATTCACCATACATGAGCATGTTATGAGGCATTAGTGGATGTGACGGGCTGATGTACAAGTAAACATTGTTTGTTGTTTAATACACATTAATACCATGCCCATACACAGTAATACCATGCCCATACATCATGGTGGATTTGAAATTTCAAATTCAAAATTTGTGCGCCGAATTTTTGTAAAACAATATTTTGAACAGGTTATTTATTTCATTTTCATCCTGGGATTGATCCATGAACTCGGCCTCTTGTGCACCAGTGTCAGAAAGTAGGATGTTGCTTAAAGGATGTTGCAAGCTTGTGATACTCTGCAAGGATCTTCTCAAGGGTAGTGTCGTTCAGATCAAGCAAACCTCTTGTCATCCTCAGGGTTTTCTAAACAGTTTGGTTCCTCCCACGGGCAGGTTCATTTTCCACAGGGATTCACTTTCTCTAAGAATATACACAGAGCAGCTAAATGGAATTACACGCTGATATAGAATGCAATAGCAATTCCATCGGTGTAATCCATCATGATTCTGGGAAGCTTGGATTCTATTTTATACGTGGGGACCAATTAGAGGAAGCCTTTGCGCTATCAAATGTGATGATAAAATCGCCACAAATGTAAAAGGCCATGGTTTTGAAAGCATTGGATAGGGCCATGTCTTGAAGCAGAGATATGATAAATGCTTGAAATTCCTCTAAATTTAGCGATGTTTATTTCCCTTTGCTGAGCATTTTTAGCTTCCTTAGTGTGCGGTCCATTTGGAGCAGGGTCAGGTGCTGAGGTAGCCATTTCTGCTTAATTTTGAAGCACAGGGCTTGGCGACCAGTTACTTATCGCCATCTTTATGACATTGAGAATTAAAGATGAACCATTTTAATGGTTATACTTTCCAAATAAAAAAGCAGTTTTGTTCGCTTACGGTTAGGTGAACTATTTTAATGGTTAAATATTAAAATAAAAAAACAGTTTGCTCAGGGTTGGAGATTTGAATTCGGGAGATACTTTTACATTAATTGTGTTTGCAATAATTCCATGTCGGTATGTTTTTGAGGCTTTGATACTTGAATTGGGGAGATGTATTTATGTTAATTGTGTTTGTAAAAAAATGTCATGTCCGTATGTTTTTCATGATATCATTTTCATAAGATATAAACTGATAAGGATGGATATTTTTGTTGAATGAATAAATGTAATAATCAGTAAAGTCGGCAGATACTTTTATGTTAATTGTGTTTGTAAAAAATGCCATGTCTGTATGTTTTTCATGATACCATTTTGATAAGATATAAACTGATAAGGATGCAAATTTTTGTTGAATTAATAAAAATAACAATGAGTAAAGAAGGTATCGATTTTCAATTTATTAGTTCTTTGTTAAATTTTATTTAAATAGAAAAAAAATAGAAATGGAAATATATTAATTATTATTAAAATTAAAATATAATTTTATTAATATTAATATTAAATTATTAATAAATTAATTAAAAATTTATCTACATAAGTTAAAAAAAGAGAAATGACATTATATTATTATTAAAGCTGGGACAATACACATACAAATTAAAAAATTAAATGAAATTATATTATTTAGGACTCTTATCATTAAGAATGGGATAATAGAGTTATGGCCTAGAACATTTTTACATAAAATATGGGAGGAATATCAATACCATTCATGGTAAAATTATTAAATGATGTTTAAATTTACTAAATAACCTAGTAAAATGATAAATTTTGCATTATCTTTATTATATATTTAATTTCGTATATATAAAAGCTTTTAGAAATAAATATTTTGAAAAATAAAAAGATATCATTAGAAAAAGTGTGAGTATCTATATCACATTACAAATAGAATATTAAATAATAAAACATGACATTTAAAATGTGATTATGTATATTATATCATGACTAGAATACTAGAGAGTTTTTATATCTATCTTTCATAAAGAATAAAATATGGTATTTAAGGGATATGACTATATATATTATATTAGTGATACCTTACACACACACATGTACACCCCATTCATTTTTTTTTGGGATTGCAAGAAGGTATTTATATTATTATTATATCTTCATCTTATCTTCTTCATTATATTATATACCACTAATTTTTGTTTGCGATGACCTATGTTAGAATAATAATGGAGAAATTTTATAAGATCATTATTTAGACATTGTTATGAGTTTTTAAAGATTTCTTTTAATTGGATTTGAGATTATATTTCGGAGGATAGTGTTTAACTTGTTGAACAATAATGTTCTTCTATATATTTAACCAAATCTTATATTGATGTGGTGAGAAAGGAGTGTGGGCAACCTCTCAGAGTGAGTAGTGTCTCACTCATGAGAGCTACATCTCACCATTTCCAAAATCATTATCTTCCATTAATTTTAATTTGGTATTAGAGCCTAGTTAGGGAGGCATTGAGCTTGTATTGATACATTTGGAAGTCTGTGAAGGTTGTTTCAAAATCGTTGGCAAAACATTGTATGGTGCCATGGCATGTAGTTGAAGAGTGAGCCAACACAAAGAGTAATGACATGTCTGTAGTGCTAGACACATCTATGGTTCCTCTAAAGGTGATTTCCCTACTTGGCTATCTTCAAAAGAGTGTACTTTGTGGTGGAAAATAACTTAATGACTAACATGTTTTATGTTGAGTACTGTTGCGGGATGGTGTGAGCTAGTCCGAAATCCAACTGCCTAATATTAGTTCAACTCAAGCAAAGGTTTTTTGTTGAGGAGGAACCAACCGATGTTGATGCAGGAGTAACCATCTCTATGCAACACATTTTGACGAAACTAAAAGGGGTCATGTAAATTTCCAAAGGGAGAAACAAATTTACTCCAATTGTAAATTTGTATGAATTAAAATTAGCAAAATTCAGTTATAGCCAAGTGTCCAAATTCTAGAAGAATATGGGACTGACAGGTTATTAGTCAGTTTGATGAATGGTTATATGGGGCCAATAGGACCTTTGCAATTATAATTAGAATATTCTAATGTGTTATATAGTTTTAGAATTTTGGACAAATGTCTCATTCTTGTTTGTTTAGTTGAGATATTTTCCTGCACCAATCCTAATGTATAGGGGTATGTGTGTGTTACAGGGAGAAGCAAGCTCCTTGTACATTACAAAAGCAAGATTTCAGACAGAAGGTTTGCAAGGGTCTTTGTACATATTCCTTGATTTATAATGAATACTTTTTTTTAATCTCCTCTATGCACTTGTGCATGATTCCACTACTAAAACTATTTGTAAATATAGTTATGTACATTTGAGTTACACATGAGAATTATTGATTTTATCTCGTTAAATAGACATATGGTCTCTACTACAGATATGGTTTTATCATATATGAGACTACTTAATCTATTCTCGGCAATTTACATTGGTGGAAGGGAGCGAGGTGAAGGGTTCAAATATAATTGGATCCTTGTTTGATTTCTAGGTATAATTACCAATCAATAGAGAAGGAAATATTGACATAAGAACCTTCTGATTACCATCTTATGAGCTTAGTGTTATATTTGCAGAGGAAAATAAATCCCCAAACAATTTAGTATTGTGCATGTAATCAAAAGTTACCACACGACCCTCTTGAAGGTGCAGAATGAGCATATGACAAAAAGGCGAGTCACAGTGAGGCCAGAAGGTTGCCATATATAGTTTTGTTGCACATTAGAGAGGAGTAGTGGAGGCGACTAGTTTAGAGACAACCGTTGTTGAGAAGAATGTGGGTTAAGGGCCTACAACATGAAAACTACCAAGAAGACACAAGTCGAGGCCAAGACTATTCTACAATAGTAGGGAGTCAGCTCCATGGGTACTGAGTTTTATAAATAAAATACATCATCGGCCTCTGACCCATTGTGTGACTAGCCCTAGTGAGATAAATTTTTCTTAAGTCAGAGATTATTGTAGTTGGGGCTGAGGTGAGTCCCTTATTGCTACTAACTACTACTAAGTGTCCATTACATGTGGTCTTATTTTTTCTTTTATTAACTTTTATTACATGAAATTTTCACCAGGGCTGTTACAAAAGCAAGAGGGATACCAATAGCCAAGTTGAGGTGAGGTGTTTATGTAACAAGTGAGGTGAGCCTTGTTATAGGGCTAGGTTGCAGCTCACGATGAACATGGAGGAGAAAATTTAAAGGAAGAGGATGACCATTGCTGATCATGATGAAGGTTCAAGTAAAATGCATAGTAGAGGAGAAAATGATGCTAAGATAAATGGCATGAGGAGGAAATTAAGCCAAGATGAATTTGATAAGGAGATCGTTGAGCTAAAGGAGAAGCTTAATTTAGTGAAGATGTTACTAGAAAGAGAAGACCAAAGCGAGAGATGGAACCTCAGGAGAAGGTTCAAATTATAAAATAGACAAAAGGACTTTAAGAAGAAATTCCCAAAAGTTAGAGAGTTGGGTAAAATAAGGGTAAGACCTTTAAGGAAATCCTGGATGGAGGAAGTAGAGCTCAAAACAACTGAGCCTAAGGAAGGTGTAGTTAACTATTGTGAAGTGGAAAAAGGACCACTCCGTGAAGATGAGGAGAGGGGACTTGTGGAAGGTCCAAGGAAGAAAGAGAAGATATAATATGTCCACCTTTGTAGACATGAGAAGGGACCATTGCTTGGTGAGGAGGATGAAGAGAGAAGACTAGTGGAAAGTCTCATGGATCGTGAAAAGTGTCCAAACCAACAGGAAGAGTTATTGGAAAAAGAGGATGCTAAAGAGCCTTGTGTTTTTAAAACCAATTGATTGTGTGTGGATGCAAGTTTTGCAAGTAGCAAGGGATGAAAACCATTAGAATTTTTCATAATGGAGGGAAATAGGTACCTAAGAGAAAAAGAGAAATAGGATAATTCAACTAGTAGAAGGAAGAGAAGTGAATCTACGGTGATAAAGGAGAACGAAATTCCAAGTAAACCTACAAAGAAGGAAACTGTATGTTAGAAGGTAATGTATTTACCTTTAGAAAATATTTTTTTGCTAAATGATTGTAAAAGTATATTCTTAGGTGGATAATTTGGATAGGCTTTCCCAAAGGATGAAACTCTCGAGATGGCTTTGCAGATGCAAGGGCATGAAGAGAAAAATTTGTCTCTCAACAACCATCAAATTGAGCCCTACAATAGAGGAAAAAGAACCGTGTCTGTAACTAAATTGAAGTTGATTAATGAAGGTGATTACATAGAAGATCAGGGAATACTCTTTAAAGTTGTTAAAAATAGAGGTAGGGGTGAAAAACAGATTCATGGAGGCACCAACAATGAGAAAAAAGAGATAATGCTTAGATGTTTAGTTGTTATAATATGAAAAGTATTTAATAAATTTATAAGACTGTTTGGACAACCCTAAGACTGAGGAAGACTGCGTGAAATGTAACATCGTTAGCTAGATGATTCATATTTTTATTTCTTTTATAATGACCAGAAATGTAAAAAGTTAGGAAAATACTGTTGAGTCCCCAAATTCCTTCCATTATTCCTCGTTTCCTTCCATTATTCCTCACATTTATCCATATTATATTTCTCCATTCAACATTTATCATACCATTTTCATGCTAAATATGGGTCTCCCTTATTATTTTCCAATTTATTTATTTTCATGCATTTTAAGTGAATTTATGACTAAAAGTTCGGAAAATAACATGGATTTAATTATACCTAAAGGTGGAATAAGTTTGGTGACATGTATAGGTGATTTAGCAGGTTCAAGACACTCTTATGTGGCCTCCAAGGTTCAATTTCGAATTCTCTTCAACATTGGAAGAAGATTTAGGATAGGAGTCAAACATATCTCATGGGAGAAAAATCATGGATAAATGGATATGTGTCAAATTGGTTGAGAGAAAAGTGGAGTTGTATTTATGAGTTTCTTATCTCATTTTCAAAGAAAATCATGTATAAATATGAGTTCTCTCTCTCTATTTGAGTATGTTATGTTATGTAGGTTATGGTGGAGAGGATTGTAAGTCAGTCTGATGTAATAGATTGAGATTTCTTTATTGTGAATGTGAGCACACATGTGTTTGGTTTTGATATTTGTTATTTATCCTTTGTTACTTTTCACATGTTGATTTTCTTTTATGCAATTTCATATTTATAGCTTAATTTAGTTTATGCAATTCAATTTTAGTCATGTGTTTAAATTCATTGGCATGTTTAATTTCAGTTGTGTGCTTCAATTTCAAGCATTAGATTAGGCTAATTTGGCTTCAATTCTGTATATCTTATGCATATGCCTCATTATTCTATGAAATCCTCAGCTTGCTAATTAATGATTTGGAAATTATTAAAGGACAATATTTTCGCCCAACAAATACAGTGATTGTAAATATTTATAATTTTAATATAAAATATGCACATCTCTGTTCTGAATAAAATAAAAGTCATTGTGTATTCCTAACACTCCTAATAATGGGTTAAGAGTTGTTAGATGGAGCTAACCCCTAATTGTCAAGAAGAACAATTATGCCTAGGAAAGGGTAGAAGCAAGAAAAGAGAAGAGAGACTAGAAAAAAATAATCACCATGGTTGGAGATAAATGCCATGAAATTGGTTCCGTTCAAGAAAATATTGTGCGAAAGAAAGACAATGATTTTCCAGTTATAACAAGTGGGAGATAAGACTAGTGGAAACCCAAAAGGAAAATAGGATGTTGCTTAAAGGGTTTAGGAGAATTAAACTTCTATAAAATAATTTTATGAAGTTGTTTCTCTAACAGAAAGGAGTAGAGATCAGGGGTAGATGGTTGAGAAAGAATCAACTTGTTATTGGGAGGACTGTGATAACTCTTAACCCATTCTTTGGAAAAGAACAGATAAGTGACTGATTATGTTTTGGACAACAAAGAATAAATGAAAATGAAAGATAGATTAGACAACGATTGTATGATCTATGTGAGAGATAATATTGTTGAATGTCTAGAATGTGTTGGTGGGTCACACTGACTGAATTGAAAATCCAACCACGCTGACTCACCTCAGCCCCAACTACAATACTATATAACTTAAGAAAATGTATCTCACTTGGGCTAGTCCCACAATGGGTTAGAGGCTGACGATGTATTTTATTTATAAAATGTAGCACCCATGGAGCTAACTTAGTACTACTGTAGAATAGTGTTGGCCTCGACTAAAGTCTTCTTGGCAGTTGTGATGTTGTAGGCCCTCAACCCACATTATTCTCAACAATGGTTGTCTCTGAACTAGTCGCCTCCACTATTCCTCTCTAAGGTGCAACGAAACTATACATGGCGACCTTCCGGCCACATTATGCACCTTCAAGAGGGTCGTGTGGTCTCTTTTGATTACAATCACAATACTACATTGTTCAGGGCTTTACTTACCTCTGAAAATATAAAACTAAGCTCATAAGATGGTAATCACAAGGTTCTTATGTCTGTCTTTCCTTCTCTATTGAGTGGTAATTATACCCAAAAATAAAAATAAAAAGATCCAATTATATTTGAACCCTTCATCTTTCTCCCTTCCACCAATGTAAATTGTCGAGAATAGATTAAGTGGTTCTCATATATGATAAAACCATATCTACAGTAGAGATCATATGTATAGTTAACGAGACAAAATCAATAATTCTCATGTCTAACTCAAATGTACATAACTATATTTACAAATATTTTTAGTAGTGGAATCATACACAAGTGCATAAAGGATATTACAAAAAAAAGTATTCATTATAAATCGAGGAATATGTACAAAGAACCTTGCAAACATTCTGTCTGAAATATTGATTTTGTAATGTACAAGGAGCTTGCTTCTTCCTGTATTACACAAATACCTCTATACAATAGGATTGGCACACAGAAATATCTCAACTAAACAAACTAGAATGAGACATTTTTCCAGCATTCTAAAACTGTATAACACATCAGCATATTCTATTTATAATTGCAAAGGCCTTATTGGTCCTAGGTAATAGTTCATCAAATTGACTAACAACCTGTCAGACCCAGATTCTTCCAGAATTTGGACACTTGGCTCTAACTGAAGTTTGTTAATTCTAATTTATACAAATTTACAATTGGAGTAATTTTGTTTCTCTTTTTTGGAAATTTACATGACCCCTTAGAGTTTGGTCGAAATGTGTCGCGTAGAGATGGCTACTCCTGCATCAACTTTGGTTGGTGCCTCCTCAACACAAACCCTTTGCTTGAGTTGAAGTAATTTTAGGCAGATGGATACAAACTCTTCAACTACATGCCATGGCATGATACAATGTTCTGCCAACGATTTTGAAACAACCTTCACAAAATTCCAAATGTATCAACACATGCTCAACGCCTCCCCAACCAGGCTCTAATACCAAATTAAAATTAATGGAAGATAATGATTTTGGAAATGGTGAGATGTAGCTCTCATGGGTGGGACACTACTCACTCTGAGAAGTTTCCCACACTCCTTTCTCACCACATCAATCTAAGATTTGGTTACATATATAGAAGAACATCATTGTTCAACAAGTTGAATAGTCTGCTAAGAAATATAATTTGAAATCTAATTAAAAGCAATCTTAAAAAACTCATAACAAAGTCAAAATAATGATCTTATAAAATTTCTCCATTATTATTCTAACATAGGTCATCCCAAACAAAAAATAGTGGTATATAATACAATGAAGAAGATAAGATGAAGATATACAACTAATATAGATAATTTCTTGCAATCCCCAAAAAAATGAATGGAGTGCATATTTGTGTATGTAAGATATCACTAATATAATATATATAGTCATATATCTTAAATACCATATTTTATTCTTTATAAAAGATAGATATAAAAACTCTCTAGTATTCTGGTCATGATATAATATACATAATCACATTTTAAATGTCATGTTTTATTATTTAATATTCTATTTGTAATGTAATATAGTTAATCACACTTTCTGATATTATCTTTTTATTTTTCAAAATATTTGTTTGTAAAAGCTTTTATATATATCAAATTAAATATATAATAATGATAATGCAAAATTTATCATTTTACTAGGTTATTTAGTAAATTTAAACACCACTTAATAATTTTACCATCAATGATATTGATATTCCTCCCATATTTTATGTAAAAAAGTTCTAGGCCTTAACTCTATTATCCCATTTCTAATGATAAGAGTCCTAAATAATATAATTTCAATTATTTTTTTATTTTTATGTATATTGTCCCAACTTTAATAATAATATAACGTCATTCATCTTTTTTAACTTATATGGTTAGTTTTTTAATTAATTTATAAATATTTAAATTTAATATTACAAAATTATTAATAAAATTATATTTTAATTTTAATAATAATTAATAAATTTCCATTTCTAATTTTTTTCTATTTTAATAAAAATTTAAAAAAAACTAATAAATAGAAAATCTATACCTTCTTTACTCAGGGTTATGTTCACTAATTCAACAAAAATATCCATCCTTGTCAGTTCATATCTTTTAACAATGAAATCATGAAAAACATACACACATGGCATTTTTTACAAAACAGAATTATCATAAAAGTATTTCCCGTCTTTACTCGTTATGACCTTTATTCATTCAACAAAAATATCCATCCTTATCTTTTTATATCTTATGAAAATGATATCATGAAAAACATACAGACATGGCATTTTTTACTAACACAATCAACCTAAAAATATCTCCCGAATTCAAGTATCAAAGCCCGAAAAGCATACCGACATGACATTTTTTACAAACACAATTAATATAAAAATATCTCCCGAATTCGAGTATCAAACCCTGAGCAAACTGCTTCTTTTATTTGGAAAATTTTAACCAATAAAATAGTTCACAAAACTGCCTTTTTATTTGGAAAGTATAACCATTAAAATGGTTCATCTTTAATTCTAGCTATCACAAAGATGCAGACAAGCAAGTGGTCGCCAAACCCCGTGCTTCAAAATTAAGCAGAAATGGCTACCTCAGCGCCGGACCCCGCTCCAAATGCCCCACGGACTAAGGAAGCTAAAGTTGCTCAACAAAGGGAAATCAACGTCGCTGAATTTAGAGGAATTTCAAGCATTTATCTTATCTCTGTTTCAAGACATGGCCCTCTAACCTAAGCTTCCCAGAATCATGCTGGATTACATTTCTGGAACTGCTATTGCAGTCTATATCAACGTGTGATTCCATTCAGCAGGTCTGTCTATTTCCTTAGAGAATGGGAAGCCCTGTGAAAAATGAACCTGCCCGTGGGAGGGACCAAACTGTCTAAAAAACCGTGAGGAGGACAGGAGGTTCGCTTGACTTGAACGTCAGTGCCCTCGAGAGGATCCCTGCCGTGTATAACGAGCTTGCAACATCCTGCTTTTTGGTGCGCGAGAGGCCGAGTTCATGGATCAATCCCAAGATGAAAATGAAATAAATAACCTATTCAAAATCCTGTTTTAGAGAAATTCGGCGCCCAAATTTTCGATTTGAAATTTCAAATCTACCATGATGTATGGGCATGGTCTTATTGTGTAAGGGCATGTTACTAATGTGTATTAAACGATGAACCATGTTTACTTGCACGTCAGCCCGTCACATCAACTGATGCGCAATAACATGCTCATGTATGGTGAATGGCCGCTATAGGGCGCACTAAAGGCCCGATAACAAGTTGTTTAGCACTAAAGATATATCTTCATTAGATTGAGGTAGACAACGCCATCATTTTCTACACTGCTCGCGACCGTACACTGCTCGCGACCGTACTATGCTATAGGGAGCTGGTAGTGGACTGTGGCAGCGCCTAACCAGCCATATATTGCGTATTCAATGCACCCGGAGATGCACGCGACATAGCCCGTTAACACACAAATTGTCTTTTTTTATTTAGTGACGAATTTTCAAATTCGTGTGTTAACGGATTATCTCGCGTGCATCTCCGGGTGCATTGAATACGCGATATATCGCTGGCTAGGCACTGCCGTGGACTGTGGAACATCCAGATTCCAGATTAACAGAAGACTGTGGAACATCCAGATTCCAGATTAACAGAATAAAATATTGAAGGAAAAAGTTATATTTCATATATACAGCCTGGATATCTTAACCCATATTACGGTTTGAACGGTTAATACCACAATACTTTATATACTGACACAGCCAATAAAAGCTAGCAATCGCATGCATGTTTGACAAGCAGTAGGATGGGTTATTAGAAGAGCTTTTTGTGAGATTTTCGTTTCCAATGTTATCCTGCTTCTTAATTCAATTGCTTCGTCGACTTAAGCTAGTCAACTTATGTTATTCCTGACAAAAATTGACGAGAACAAAATGTGGAGCACACGATTTTCATTTTACTATTACAAATCACTTAAATAAGAGTACATTGGAAATATCACTAATAAATGACTAGAGTCAAACTCGATTAAATTGGACTTAACTGAAATTGAACTGAGACACTTGGAGGGATGGTTTTGACACCTAACAAGTGGTTGGGATTAGATTCTCCAACACTCCCATTTAATTACAACCACATAAAAATTCAATTAAGATACCTCTTGGTTTATGTCTCAGCTAGGTTTACAATTTAAAAATTGACCTCAACTTTTCTTCTTCTCTCTTTCCAGATCCTATAGCCTATAAATTGTTTCAACTTTTTCTCTTTGTTGTATCCTTCAAACCTCAGTGTCTTCATTTGTTGGTGCAGGTCTTTTATTCTTTCAGGCTGTATAAGAATATCCTAGACTTCTTCAAAAAATGACTTTATGTGGGTTGCTGCCACATATTATTCTTTGTAGTGTTCTTTTCATCATTAATCCGCTGCAACATAAGATTATAATAAAATAATATTTCTTTAGGACTCCAATAACTGAAAATTTCATTTATTTCTTCACCATCTAAGTTGTCTTCAAGGATCATTTCTGCAACGTCTATGGAGACTTCATCTAGACATGGTGTTGCAAGCCATGCTTCAAGAAAATTTAACTGTTCTTCAAAATCATTCTGTGTGAAAATAAATAGTAAGTTTAAAAACATCTAGAGAACCACATTGGATATGTTCTTTCTTCTCTGCAATGACAGCATTTTCATGTTGTACTTCCAGCTATGCTTTTGCATCTGTATCTGTTTTCTCTTTATGGGCTTCCTTCTTTGCCTCTTCCTTTTCTGTCTCTCTTTCTTCGACTTCTTTACTAACCTGTGCTGCTGCAAACAAGTTGTCTTCCACTGTCTTGCATCACCTGCAACCATTCATCATTAGCCAATGATTCTTCATCAAATTTTACATCAGCAATATTATTTGCCGAATTCACCATAGCATTGACTGTTTCAATGGCAGTTTCATTGTCCCAAGCAAGCTCTATTGTTGGAATCACCAAGTTTTCATCCACATGTGTTGTGCACAGTGGCGTTCATGAGAATCTATGTGCTCCTTCTCATTTTCTTCTCCGACATCTTCACAGACATCATCTTGGTGTGACGGATCACAGTGAGATTCAACAATCCTTTCATCTCGTTGTAGATCTATTACTGTAGATCCACCTTGATCTTCAACTTCAATACCTCCCCTTGGACCAAAACACCTTTCAAGGGTATAACAAGCCTCCTTGGTTGTCTTGGTTTCTGGAATCAGGGGTAAAATGCTGTCATCGACGGATTCTTTTATGCATTTCAATGCAAAGTCATCTTTTTTCCTCTTCACTTCCAGATCTAAAAAGATCTCAAACATTTCTTGTTGTTGTTTTGACTTCTTAGCCTCTTGGCTTTTCCCATTTGATATTGTTGAGGGAATGCGACTCAACAAAGAAAAGAATTGTTTTTAGTGCCGCTCAACAAATATAGCTACTATATCTCTTAAGTAAACCTTCTTTAAAAAACTTTCACAATTTATTTTTTTGAAAAAAATAAAAAAATAAAATTTCTTTAAATAAAAAATAACTTTTGAAATATAAACCATAATTCCTTTTACATCCTCTGGTTCAAGCATCTTTCTTTTTAATTCCTTTTAAAAACAACTCTTTTACACAATATAATGGCCTTCTCAAAATAACACAATGGCACTTCAATCTTTGAAGCTTTTAACACACGTAGTATTTTAATAAAATGCTTTTCCACCCAAGTTCTTTTACATATTAACTTTTTAATATGACACCAGCCCTTTTTAAAGAAAATTCACCTTATGCCTTCAATTTCCTTTTCACCATGAATGAACCATGTACGAAAATGCCTATGATTCCCTTTTCACGATGAATGAACCATGCACGAGAATGGAATTTTGGTACTTAACGCTATGTGTGTTGAGCAGAGGTCGCGTTACACCGGAAACGCGTTTTCACGCTAGTAGTAATGCTAACGCGTTTGCTGAATTTCTGACTGCGCTAATACGCATTGGTTTAACATCTCTAATGCGTTACTGTGGAGGCATTTTGATTTTAAAAAAAATCTTGGTCTTCATCTTTCTCTTTAGAACAAGCTCTCTCTCCGCTGCTTCTTGGCAGACTCCTTCAAATTTTTGCTGCTCATAGGTTTACACTTTCTCTTTACTCACATTGCTGCGCTCTCACGGAGTTTTACACAAATTCATTTCTTGTTATCAAAGAGTCTTACACATGCTGTCTTATTCAAACTCGTCTCTCTCTGTTGCTGAATCTTACCATGATAACCTGAGATACCATGACAAAAATTGAAGAGAAAAATTTTTACTATTACAAATCAATTAAATAAGATTAATTAGAAACATAACGACTGTAATCAAATTCCACTAAACTGAAACGAGACACTGTTTTGACGCCTAACAAATAGTTAAAATTAGATTCTTCAACAATCCAAACAACAGTGCATGAAGGAAGGAAAACGTTATTACTGTGTTAAGCATAAATTTTCACGAAGGATCTAACTCCGCATATTCATGACCAGAGCTGTGGCGTTGAAGATAAATATGCTTTGAAAACAATCTATGGGAACGTGGGCGTATTTTATTCATATTTAAGAATATTGTTGGATATGCTGGAAGTTTATACATATTTAAATATATTTTTTAGAATATCGATTACATTAGGATGATTTTCGCATGACTGATTATCTCTGTTTACTACTCTAAATCATGGGTAAAAATGTCCCGTCGTGTACCATGAAAGAGAAATATTTACATATCTAAGTTATCCATATTGATTGCAACGAGCCCTGTTATTTTCTAAAGGCGGGATGGCCCTATAGGTTCAAGTGGACACAAAAACATCGCTCCTCATAAAAGAAATAAAACGAGCAAAGAACTTTATTTCATATATACATCATGGGTATCTTACAACATATTATCATTGGAACAGTTAACCACACAATACTTTGTATAGAGTCAGAGACAATACAATATAGCCATCGCGTGCATATTTGACAAGCCATACAATGGCGTATTACAGAAGTGAACTGCAGATTTTGCTTTCCCAATATTAGAAAGCAGTTCAATGAATTTATCAGCTTTTGCCATTCAGTGGCTCAATCCAGGTGGATTATCGTGACCAATTCCAGGGCTGTGACCTAACGGTTCAAAGCGCAGAACGGATTTCTCCACTTCAGGTTGAGAAACATTCAATTTTAGAGAAGGAAGGATTGTCTGGAGATGTGCACCATAACGCTGATCTGAATCCCTCGGCTTCGAAGATGCATTGGGCATGAAGTTAGTCTGTGACTCAGGATGCTTTTCAAGGTTCACTCTTCTGCTCATACAATCGTTCAGCTTCAGGACTGCCATCTCAGGAGCCCTTTTCTCCACTGACGTATAACTAACTGCAGGAGTAGCGCAGGTTAGTAGCGCTAACCTGCGAATTGGTATTGAGAGAGAATGGCTTGAAGCCGAAAATCCGAGCAGCCTCACATAACGGGGCTGCAAGCAGCATTAAAATAATTATAGCAGAGTTCTTCATCGTTGAAGTAATTTAAGGCAATTTTTCTCTGTAAACCCAACGCTATTATCACAATAAACGCATAAACACACACTAATGTATTATCAAGAGATAATACAATACTATGACCAATAGAAGAGGAGAGACTACACTGAGATGCGTCTCTGCACAGAGGTACAGAGCAATAGACGGGAATTGGAGTGGTGAAAAGCTTATGGCTTGCCATCGTATTTATATGTTAGCTCTAAAGTCCACTCCATGAAAAATCGATCCCAGTTATGCAAAGAGGAATTATTTAATAAGTTTCAACGATAGCCACTTTGAATATGACTGACTCCTGTAACAGTGGAATGGCCAGAGGAACTTAAAATAATATGGCGTACAGTGGGCACAGCAGGCCGACCATATCTCGTGAAGTGTTACGATGGCTTTCTTAATTCCCAGATTCTTGAAATGCCTTCAGTTGCAATGCTAAAATATTATCTTGCGCTTACTTTACATCCACCATTTCTTGCTTTCTAAATTTCATCATGACAAGTGATGGCCTCGCGCCACCTTTCCACTACCTAGAATAAACGAGAATTGTTTAGCGAAGAGATTTTAATAGAATTATTCATTTGGAGAATTCAAAGTGGAAAATTTGGTTTTCCGACCAACTTTTGTCTGAACGTGGAGTATGACGGCCGATGACAACCCATCTCACTGGCTTTGCATTATACTTATGCAAAATACATTATTCAAAACCATTATTGTGGTCGAACTGTAGTAGAGAAAAATAATGATATGTCTGCTTGATATCGTCTCTTGTACATTGATCTGCATCCCTTTAATACTTTAATATCAAGTGTTCTATTTTGGTTTCGTCCACACGCCCACTTCCACTCGATTCGATTGGTTTCCCAGCATCTCCAAGTTCTCCTTTTGCTTTTAATTTTTCGTTAAACCGCGAACCCACGAATTCATGGCAGACAACCTATAACCGCACCCACCGACATGACAGGGGTATCTTATTTGTACCCAGACTTCAACTCCTACAAGGAAAGGGGAAGATCCAATTTCAAATTTGATTGTCACTTGCACTAGATTTTCTTGCATGTTGTCTTGACTCATACACAGATGCGTGTAGATGCTCCTTACGCTAGATTTTCTTGCATGTTGTTTAATATCGTTCAAATCACTCATGACGGACCGTGAAATTCCAAGAACTAGTTTAACCACCGAAAGAAATGCAACTTGAAAATAATGCAAAACGAACTTTTGGAGTCCATTTCTTTCACAGTTTATCAGATTTCCGGAGTAAATACAATGGATTTAACTAGAGATGAGGCATTTTTCTAAATAACCATAAAGTTGAGTGCGTTTTTTAAATCATCGTCGATGTCTATGAATCTAATTCGATGTCTATGAATGTAATTATTTACCAGCCAAAGCAGAGAAGAGAGAACAAACGGCGTGGACTTTTTATTCGAGGCGTGAGTTGTGTCAATGTCATCCATTGCAAATCGCATCTGAGAACAAATTGAGCGGATGCAAAGTAAAGCAGGAGGTTGTTCAGTAATTTTTTGGTAGGAAGTGTTTTATTTTAATGGCGCAGAGTAAATCGCACTCAAAAGAAACCACTCGCTGAGGAAAGAGATATCTCTATGAACGTGTAGGTGCTAAATGGATATAATATAACGAACATATATAGAAAAATGGAAATTTGGAATCTACATTTTAGTATCTTTTCTGAACAAAACTGTTAGTTTATTTGGATAATTAATATATATATTTATTAAATAGATAATATTTATCAAGTATTTACTAATTTTAATAATAAATTATATATTTTTGACTTAATATTTATACTATTATATATTATATATAAGCAAAATATTTGAATCCTTGAAAAAAATAAATTGATTTTTTTTTTTAATACAAATATGGAATTATTATATATTTTAAATTAATACAAGGGCTAAAACATTTTTTTTGAGTTATTTATGTAATTTAATTTTAAAATGTTTGTGAGACATTTTAATGTAAAAGTAGTGATTGAATTCGGCTTGGAGTATGCCGTAAATCTGCTTTTGCTTGGCTAAGAGCTCGTCTTCCTCGGACGTAAGGAAACAGGTTAATGGCCCAAGACCCAGAGGCATCTGGCAGGAGTGAAAGCCTGCTCCCTTACGGACCACCAGCGGGTTATTACAGGTGGCGTGGTTTTCCTTGATAACAATGATGAGTCACACCGACATTCGCAGATAGCAGCCAGAGATGGCTGTCCACACTATTGGTTTGACACCTGAGTTTGATAGGTTTTGCCACCTTTGGAAAAAAAAGAAAAAGAAAGTAGTGATTGAATGTGCGGTTGAGTCAAATAGATTAAAATGGTGAAGTAAGTTTATATACACATATAAGAGTGTAAAATCACACCACTATCTTCTTCTTCTTCTTCTTCTTTTTTCAACCCACAAAATGTTGTAGAGTGATTGATAGGGTTTGTGTTTAAGAAATCCTTCTGTAAAGATAAGAGGTTGAAATATGGAATATCTAGGAGCTTTAAGAGTTGGTGTGACATAAACACAATAAGATCACACTTGATTTTAATGACTTTCTATTAAGGTACTTCTTTTATTGAAACAAGAAACCATATTAAAAACTTCCTCGTATAGACGAGTGATTTTCAGGGAGTAATTCCCAAGGTTGTGGAAGTTACTCGAAGAGCCCTCCCCTTTAATGTGACTCAAGTGAATCGAACTTGTGCCACATTTTTGATACCATGTTGGGGTTTTCCATTACACAAAAATTCGTAGGCATTACTAAACTTCCAAAACCATTCCCTTACCTTTAGTGGGAAACTACTCTCATGTTCCTGGGGTTGGAATTAGTCCACATGATCAATTCCCAAAAGTGTGGTGGCTGGTGAGACAATTTGAAGAACTGCATATAGTCAACTTTACTAGCATCTCAATCGCTTGTACTCGAAGAAAATTCCCAAAAGTGTGGTGGCTCGTGAGACAATTTGAAGAACTGCATATAGTCAACTTTACTAGCATCTCAATCGCTTGTACTCGAAGAAAAGACTATTGACATTTCACACATTTAGTTTGTCCTTTAACTGAAAAGAATTATGTTTGCTTTTTAAATGAGATCTATCTTCCATACTTGGATATAATTCTCTATATTGGTGAATCATCCATTCAATATCTTTGCAATCCATACCTCTATCCAATGCTCCATGCCATATATACATATTTGATAGCTAATAACTATTCATATAGGTGAGAGATTAATATGCTTCTACTAGATGTTCATGTCATCGTCTATGTTGTTATAATGCGATAAATGAGAATGTATCTGATAATGTGATTACAAATTTGTCAAAAAATATTCAACAACATTTTATAAATGATCGGGAGATTATGAGATATAGTTAAATTCAAGGTGCTAAAATCAGTTATGTGCTACTTTCCTTTTGCAAGAAATGGATGCACAAATTATTAAGACATTGATTGTTAAACAACTAGAAATCTAGAGTTTTATATGCATATAGAACTATGAAAGCACTCATTTTGTTTGTATATATTAAATCATCATGTTATATTATTTAGTTTTTGTTAAAAATCTTTCGCTTCAGTGTAATGGAAATAGCATATTACTATAATTGTTAAATTCATCTTTCTATTTCTCGGTAGTTACTTAGTCAATATTTGTGGTAGTGTAGTGCATTCATTGCACAAGTAGTAGTTTGCAATAATGAGGTATACCATATCAAACAAGGAGTAGATTGAGCTAGACAAGTATTCACTATGTAACTGCTTTTTGATGCAGTGTGGAAAATTTATTCCTTAATGTCAAAAGAGCTCCATTGGATTTTTTATCACGGTAGCTCTATGTTTTACTGTGTTTTTTTGCTCTTCCTCTTAAAATTATGACATGGTATCATAGCAATAGCTTGATCCATCAATATGAAAGGAGCCTCAAAAAAAGGAGGTATTGTTATTATGTTTGTTTGGAGCCAATCCATTGATCTTACAAGCCATTGGTTAAGGAACAGTAGCTACCATGATTCTTTTTGTAGGGGTCTCCATTTTTGTTATAATCATTAACAAAGTGATGTCAACAGAGGAGTTGCAATGAATTTTTTCAAAGGAGAAGACCAAGAGGGGCCGCCAAAGGCATAAGTTGACCTTAATGAGTTTAATAGATAAGGACTCCCACGTTGGTATTTTTCTAACATGCCTTGCATCAAGAGACCCGAGAGAGTGTTGTAGCTCAATCTCACCATCAAATATACTCACATGGAGATTTTTTTTATGAAGTTGTCATTGTAAATCTTATTCAAAGACTTATAGGAGTAAACCTTAAACACCCCAACATTTCATTGTAGCTTTTAGAGCCATCGTTATAGACTAGCTACACTCACACCAGTGTTTTAAGACCTATGTTAGTATTCATGTGATTGAAAATATTGGAGAAGCCCTGAATCCATAGTAAGGACGATTTATTAACGAATTCAGTCATGTCTTCAATTAGTAATAAGAACACATAGGGTCCCATATTAAATGGTGGAAATTATGGAATGTGGGAAATTGATATGAATATATTTTTGATAAATTTGTGTTGTTGGGAAGCAATAGTCACAAAATATGAAGAAACTAAAGCTGCAAACTTAGCAACAATGAAAAATTCCCACTGAAATGCTTTAGTAAAGAGGAAAAGAAAGGACTAAAGAGAACTATAGAATCTACACATTGGAGTTGAAGAAACCATATTCTCAAAGACTGTAGCATTAGTTAATGCTCATCAAGCTTTGGAAATATTTGAAAAAGCATATCAAGGAATAAAAAAGGTCAAGAATGCAAAGCTCCATGTCCTCAAGAAGAAGTTCAAACCTTTTCAAATCAGAAATACTAATGTAGTAAATCATTTTATGATTCAAGTCATGGAGATAGAAAATCAACTTAAAACTCAGGGAGAGGATGTCACCGATCAAAAGGTGGTTGAGAAACTTCTCAGATGTATGCTATATTCATTTGACATGATTACGATAGATCTAAAATAAAGTAAAAATATGGTCTAGCTTTCAATTGAAGAATTGACATAATCAATGTTAGATCATGAGTCAAGAATTAAATGTAGAAATGACTCATTATAAAGTTCTTTTCAAAATCTAATGACCATTAGTAGAGGAAGAGGTAGAGATAACAAAACTAGAGGAAGAAGATATATTAACAACAAAAAAAAATTCATCAAGTCAACTTGAATAGCCATGTGCTTAGCCTTAGAATAAAAGAGGAAGAGGAAGAAAGAAAAAAGGAAATGGAAGGATGGACAAGTCAAATACAATATTATTATTGTAATAAGTACATGCATTTTGAATGTGGATGTAGGAAGAAACCAAAAGATTTAAACAAATGTAGTGAAAATGTTTCAAGAACTAATGAAGATACAACATATTATGTATTACTTTATGGTTTGATATCATAATAAAACACCAATGAAGATATTTAGTTACTAGATAGTGGCTACAATAACCATATGACATGTAATAAACACTTTATTTCAAGTTTTGATGAAATAGTTAAATGTCATATTCATTTGGTTGATGATTATCTTGTTAATTCCTTATGAAAACATATTGTTAGAGTTGTAAAAAAGAATAATGAAATGAAGGACATTCATGATGTCTATTATGTACAAATTCTAGAACACAATGTATTAAGTGAAGGAAAAATGACTAAATTTTTTCTAAAAGTTAAGTTTAAATTTCCTACCTACATATTTCTTGAAAATACACCTTGCAAAACAATCACAAAAAGGATCCAATTGGCCAATAAAAGGACATTTCCTATAATCATAAGAAATCTCAAGCAATCATAATCATATTCTCAATTCGTAACAAGTTCCAATTAAACTTGTCTATGGCGTGCTAGATATGGCCATTTAACATTTAATAGTCTTGGTCTTTTGCAAAGAAAGTTTATGGTCATAGGTCTAATTATTATACATGTCGATCATAATCCATGTGAATGTTTAATCCTTTCCAAACACCAAAAACATAATTTTCTAAATGATGCTAGCTATAAAGCCTGAATTCCACTTGAGCTAGTACAAATACACCTTTGTGGTCTAATGTAAACCTAGAAATAGGAGGAAGCTTCTAATTTCTAACCATTATTGATGATTTCAATAAAATTGCATGGGTCTTATTTATCAGGAAAATAATGATAGATATGAAAAATTCAAGAAATTCAAAGCCATTACATAGAAGCAAAGTGAGAAGAAAATTAAAGTCTTAAGATCAGATTGAGGACGTGAATATGGCTGTAGAGAATTTCTAGCATATTGCATCGATAAAGGTATCAAAAGGAAATTTACAACAAGGTACACCCCCCAACAAAATTAGGTAGCCAAAAGGAAAAAACAAACCATCATGAATATGTCTAGAAGCAGGTTGAAGGTAAATAGTTTTCCAAATGAGTATTGGGAAGGAGCTCTGGTGTGCAAAATCTATATTTTGAATAGATTGCCAACAAAAATAATCAAAGGAAGATTTCCCTTAAAATATTGGAGTGGTATGAAGAAAAGCGTATCACAAATGAGAATCTTTGGTTGTTGCATATGCATATGTTCTAGAAGAAATGAGAATTAAATTGGGTGATAAAAGTGAAAAAAGCATATTTGTGTGTTATATTTAAGAATCCAAGGCCTATAATTTATACAATTATATCATCAAGGAAGAAATTATTTCAAGTGATTCTAATTTTTTAGAAAATCAAGCATGGAATGATAAAGATAATAGAAAAAATAGAAATCAAGTTTATCTGCATGCACACAAACCAAGTGAAGTAACATAAGTGGAACAACCGAGAAAAATACTTCTTGAGAAGGTTTGATCTTTTTACTTTTGCAATCTGCTGCAATCTAACAATGTTTATGACAACTGAAGTACTTTCCATCTCCTAAGGGTGAAAATGATATTGTTGATGAAATAGTTTTTATTGGCACATTCTTTGGTCCTAATTTTGTTGTTGGCTTCCTTTATTGCTACTCTTTTCCAATTTCAACTAAGAGGTTTTCTTATCTAAATCACTTCTTAATAAAACTACTTCAATTCAAAGCCTCCACATTTATTTTCATTTTCTTTAGACCACCTCCTCATTCCCTCTTCAACTCTCCTTCATTCTTCAATTTTGGTTTTGAAGTTGGAAAATTATTCTTTAAAATATTACTCTATTTCCTCAAATATTTGAAGGAAATTCTTTAGATCAATGTTTTCCATTGAGAGCCTTTCTATTTTAACCAATGTTGAGTTTTAATTAATTTGATCTCCAACCTATTTCTCCTCTCGATTGTCAACTACTTGTATACTATGAGAATAGATCACATTCAGATGATCACTTTCATTCAGAGCGACCTTTTTCTTCTACTTATTTTTTGTCTCATTTCCTCCACCATTTCTATTGGTTTATTCTTCATTTAGAGCTCGTAACCTATCCAAAATCTACTTTTCAGACTTGAGGACAATGACTTTCTCGAGGCTTAAATTGTGAATATTGTCGTAAATTGCACACTTGTCCTAGTCATCCCATTACTAAAATTGTTTTCAAGTTATTTTCCATGAACATTTATCACTTCCTTCCAAACTTGATATCCACAAGTAGATATTTCATAATTTACATTCTCTCTCCATTCTTTAAATTTTATGGCATTGAGCAGTGGAGAATGCTAATGATCCATGATTAATCCAAATCTATCTTCCAACGATTAAGCTACAACAAAAGAAAAACTCTTCGATACCAATTGGTGGAACCTTAGTTATACTGAGAGTGGAGTGGGTTGAATCAGTTTAACATTTATTGAATCATCAAAACCAAAATTTTCCAAATAATTAATGAAACAACTTAACACATAGATAGCCAATATCAGAATACATAAACTACATATCTAAACATGCATGCATCTTCAAAGACTCAGAGCATAAGAAACAACACAGATGGACACCATGAATTTTTGGTGGAAACCCTCAAGGAAAAGAAAAACACACTTCTACTATGCTTCTCTCTTCTTTTATTATTCAAAAATATCTTTTACATTGTTTAGTTGACCCATACTAGCGAGGAAGCCCCATCTCCTTGTACATCTATTTTCTTGCCACCATCATATAGGAAGCCCCAACTCCCTATCTTAACAAGACACCACTTGTTGGAGGCCCCAATATCCTCAATGTCAACTCGCTAGCGACTCCAAAATAGTAAGCTTCAACCCCCTGTCTTAGCAAGCCACCACTTCCAGAGCCTTTGGCCTCCTCAATATCAAATAAATGTTCACCACCAGCTAGGAAGACCCAATACCCTATATTAGCAAGCCGCCACTTTTCGAAGGTCCCAAGCTTGTCAAACCCCATGGACCATGATTTCATTCATTTTCATACTAAGTCCTCTTCTACAACAATAACATGATAATGAACTTCTCGTAATTAACAAAATTAACAACACCAAATACTCACACAACCATACTCTAAGGGAATCAATACAAGCCTTCACTCGGCCATACATCACAATAAATAATTGTAATTTAATACAAGGTAAGATACATGGAATCTACAGTGATGTGCTAATATTTTGCAACATTAACTCCATATCTGATTACTAGTATAGGTATATCATTTAGCTTCATTATGCTTAGCAGCTAAAACAAGTTTCAACCATGCCATGATATATTTGTACTAATTTTCTCATCATCAAATTAGACCAAATCAACACACTAATTACACACCATTTCTCTTGATGATAATATCAAATAGGGTCTTATCAACATGTCACCATTTTCACTAAATACCATGGGAATGCTCGTGGTTTTTGCTTTTGCAACCTTCGAGCAGTGTTGTGGTTACACAACAATGAGATGAATAAGATTTCCAAGGTCAAGATGAATCGTGCTTGCACAATTATGCTAGTGTCATGGGTTTCTTATGCTAGTGCAATCCATGGTGTCCATCTATGTTGTTTCTTATGCTAGCGCAATCCATGGTGCTCATCTGTGTTGTTTTTTATGCTAGTGCCATGGATTTTACGTGCAAGCCAATGCAGTTTGTTGTCAATCATCAATATTTTGTCTTCCTTCTCATAGATTTGCAACCACTGCAACAACATTTCTATAATAATCTTATCAAATACCTGTAACACCATTCTAACCATTTACAACATCATTTAACCACCTGAAACCTTGATTCACCAACAATCAAGCCAAACATATCTACCACACAACTCCATGAGTTAACTTGTCAACAGAAGCACACTAGTCTCTAAAAACATGAAAAAGACAATCCAAACCATAACATATGAAGGTTGACATCAATGCCAACTAAATAATATTGTTACCAACATAATTTCCTCTCATGGGCTAGTTGGAAAATATTATACCTTTTTCCTTCCATAGATACATGTTTCACATTCATTCTTTTATCTCTCAATAGTTGGAAAACCTTTTACCACATCTCGATACATAAGCTTGAGAAAGATTTTTAATTTAAAGTGGAAAAGAAAAAAAAATCACATAATCCCAATGAAGAAATTTTGGAATTGACATATAATATCATGCATTGTAGAGAAACTTTACTTTCCATTCTTAGTATCTTTCCATCCCCATATTCTCACATTGCTATTTCTAGGTTTCCTCTTCCAAAATTTTCTCTTCCAAACCATTTTGTATTTGGGTTGATGTCAAATGAGGATATCAATGTGATTTTCATATTGTGTTTACAAGTTTTGTAATTCTTGGTACTGCCCATCTTATTTGAATTATTTGAAAGATAATCCTTTGGAATGTCATGAATTTGTCTCATTCACTTCAATGTAAGGTGAAATGCTTCAAGTGAACACCAACAATCATAGAAGTACAAGAGACCTCTTGGTATATGAAACCAAGTATCACACCAAATGTATTTGATATGTATGTAAATAATTAATAACTTAGAAAAGTGAGACACCAAGAGATGATATTCTTGCCAAATACCATTGGTGAATTGGAAGGGATAATTATTTCATGATAAAGCTTCTAGATTCAATTCTAGATAAGCTTGATGGATTGGAGATAAATATCCATTGTGAAAAACATAAAATCTTTACTGGAGAGAAAGGAAATCTTTTATGAGAAAAAGTCTTGCGGGAGAGAAAGACAAGATTTTCTGGGAAAAGCCTAGGTAAATGGATAAAAAGATCCATAAAAGTGGGGCACTGCTAATGGAAACCATATCATGAAAGAGGGTATTAAATACCCATTACAGAGATCAAGAGGAGGCAGTTGATCCATGGCAAGAACTCTCAGCTTCGGGGTGAACTGGGAGAACTAGTTCTAGGTTGGGTGGCGGTGCTCAGTTTTCCAAGTGACATTATTTCAATTTCTCCTATCAAATTCCATTGCATGGGATGCACTGTATGTTGTTGGACTCACCTTATATTTTGTCGAATTATCTTAGCATATGTGTATAGCTGCATTGGTGATCTTGGTATAGAAAGATGATTGAATAATTATGTATGAAACAACTATGTAGGATGAATAATATTTTTTAAGGTTTTCATTGTATAGTTGGTGGTTCAGGTCATCCATTCTAGGACTTTTGCACCATGAACTGAATCTACTAAAGGTCGTCTTAACTGTTTACTCATTATGATTCGTATTGCGTAAGATATATTACAATAATACTTGGACTATGAAAGTAGGACTATGATCATGATTCGTGACCATGCTATAGACTCAAGATAAGGTTTCATTAATGCTTGTGTCGAATAATAAAAGAATTTGATTGGTTGCATACCATGATTAATTCCTTTCTCCAAATTGTAATTTATGCTTGAGGGTTGATCTAACATATAAGTCTTATAAATGAATCTAAAAGTCCACATCATGGATCTCGTAAAGAATAGGAGTATATAGTAGTGTGCCTAAGGAGTATGGTTCATTACCCTTAATGTTGTTCAATGGTTAATAACATGAGTAATAACTGTTCATGAAATGATGGAATAATTATATTTGAGATGACGGTCGAATCTTATCTTTAACCAAAGAAAATTTAAAGAATGAGAGCCTAGTAGGAAATTCTCAAAACAGGCTCAGAGGTTTGTTACAAACACATGAGAAAAAGAATATCTAATCTCATTGATATGCTTTGGGAAATTGTTTCTCCAATGGGAGTATTTTTTTTTTTGTTAATGAAGTTGTACCCTTTCTTGCTTCAGGCTTTGCGATCTAAAAAGTAATTTGTAAATGGTTATTGCACCATGCAAAAGATGTGAAATGGAGCATCGATATTTAACCTTAAGCAATAAATGGAATTTCAGCAAAACAAATATTTACAATGGGAGTGCAGGAGAAAGTGTCTACTAGGAATGGTGTGCAGAGAAAGGGACACAACAGTCCGACACTTTGCACACACCCTTTCTCTCCATAGAAAAATAGTAGCAATTTGATATTAAAGTAATATAAAAATTCTTCCTTTGCATATTTTTCACCCCCGCCCCCCTGTGCACCAACCCCTTTAAAGTACTTGAAACAACGTCAGTTATGACATCATTGGACACACTAATAGCAGTGTCGGAAATAACAGTCTCATGGAAAGCCCACTCATAAAATTAACCTTTTTTGTATTTTATATTAATTTTTTAAGAACTGACAGATATAAAAAATAAATCTCCCTCCACCAAGGAAATTATGTCACATCAAAACTTGCTCAACAAACAAAAAATTAAAAATAAAATTTCCAAAATTAAAAAAAATAAATTTTAATTTACCAAAAAAAATATTCACCACTTTAGGAAACTTTGTTTCAAATTGTTATAAAAACACAAACTAATCAAATAAAGGACTTTGACCCCGATTCTAGTGTTATAGTGACTAAAAAATTAATTGCGAGATCTTCCTATCCAAATATTAATGTGCGTTGAATATATTGTCCCACTATGCAATTCAATGCCTCTGGATAGAACATTACAAGCATGTTAAAGATCAACTATCACTAAATATCTACTACACACATTCGAGACTATATCTATGAGAACTACACTTGAAGATAAATATGATGTGAAAGTAATATATGTGTTGGGGAATATAATTCTAATCACATGTTAGGTGTGGTGTCTCAATTCAATTTTAGTTTAGTTTAGTTGAGTTTCACTTTAGTAATTTATTAGTGATGTTTCTAATATAATCTTATTAGAATAGTTCTCTGCTCCACGTTTTGTTTTCTTAGTCCTCTACTCCACGTTTTGTTTTCTTCGTTTCTTATCATGATATTAGAGCTTGGTCTATGTAGGAGTCCTGAGAGCAAGAAAAAGGAGAAAAGGTGAGGTTGCATAAGACTCCCTAGAAAAGTAGCGACGTGAGAGCAATGTTTGAATCCTATTGCACCAAAGAGATGAAGAGATTTAGAAGGATAATGAAAAAGCAAGCTACGGCTAAGCCAGTGAAGGTGAGGGCGAAACAGATTGAGAAAACTTCACTCAAAGTCAATTTAAAAAAAAAAGAAATTGTTGTGATAACACTATATTATTTGGGTATATTGAGTTACTAATGCAGGTTAGCACTCTACAAATCTATGTTATTGTTATTAACACAATTGAGAAGGTTTAATAGTTGTGCTAGTTTCAAAATCTTGCACCATTGACGTCGCATGCACCCACAAAACCTAAAAAAAGTGTTAGCGGAATTTTGTTGACACCACCACAAATTCCATTGAAAAGCATGAAATCATGAAGAGTGGATCTTCATACAGTAGATCGAACACCCTCTTCAAAGTTTGAAAACCAAATATGTCGAGCACAAAACTGATTGAACACCCTCGTCAAAGTTTGAAAAACAAATATGGCGAGCATGAATCCGATTGGGAGAATGACACACCAAAACTTAAAGCCATCGCTCAAGTGGTTCTTGAGTACTTTTCTTTTTTACTCTTTAAAATTCACGAGGAATGGTTTTATTTTGAAAATTTTGGAATGAAAAAGGTACATTAAATGTTGTTTCGTTGAAGATAATGGAGAATATCCTAGAATAGGTAGAGTTGGTTCACGTAGCCTCAGGATAGGAATTAGTTTCTATTTCTAAAGATGTCATTCTAACATCCCTAAAACCATGTATTTTATTTAATGTGTGATGTTGATCAACAATGTAGAGCATTTTGCAGAGCTAGACTCTCCTGGTTCAGACTCTCTTTCGTAGAGCTGACCAGTGGGTTTTATTTTCATTAATACAAACATTGCCATTTTTATCATGGTATCAGAGTGTCAGGGCTAAGGAACTTGTACGCTGGTTGGTGGGTGGTTCTTTGAACTGAAATCTTCACAGGTTTTGAGTGGATAGCCGTGACGATCACTAATACACTTCCGAATTATTTTTTTATATCGTCGTAGTTTTCCAGTGTACAGCTGTGATGGTATCAGAAAATTGATGTTTTTCTGCGACAGTCTCGCATATTGGGTGTATATCTGCGACTAGTTTCAGAAAATTGGTGTATTTCTACGACCATCTCAGATATTGGGTGAATATTTACGACGATCGTGTAAATCAAGGAAATTGCAAATGGAGCCAAGAACAAGGCTGTAGCTGTCAAAGAATCTGAGTGGGGAAGCTAAGAACAAGTCTGTAGCTGACAACAAGAGGTTGTCTGGAGGCTGAGAAGGAAGCCACAGAGATCTACACGTGTGCTGTGAGATCCAACAACAGTGATTTATCTCTGTCACAAATCTGGCGTAAATTTAATATTTTTTACCTGTCGATTTTTTTTTTTCTAAACCGCCAAGATGAATAACAACATATTTCAAGCATGCATGAATGAGCATAACAAGATCAATGGTTCCAATTATGTCAACTGGAAGTTTAAGATGCAAACTCTGCTAGAAGCATAGAGTGCTTGGACGATTGTGAATGGGGATGAGCCGAGGCCCGCGGCTAGATCAACATCGGTCCTAGATTGGGAGAAATGTGAAGGCATAGCAAGGAAAATGTTAAATATGTCAGTGAAAGGTTGTATTATACCACACATCAGAGAAGGTAAGTCAGCTAACGATATCTAGGGAATTCTGAAGGAACTATATGAGATCAGAAATTCAAATCATCTTCTATTACTTAAGAATAAGATCATATCCATGAAGATGGAGGAGAATGAAACGATTGCTTCATTTGTAGCAAGGATCAAGGATCTGAAAACCAAATTATTATATATTGTTCATACAATGGATGATACAGATGTTGTAACCATTATAATGAATGGTGTCACTAATGATTATCAAATGTTCATCACTGGGATTAATGCCAGAGAAAAGATCCTGCATTTTCAAGTGCTGAAAGGTATACTGAAGCAAGAAGAAGAGAGCAGATCGACTCTGAAGCCCCAGAGTGTTGATCTTGCATTGGTGGCGAAGAAGAACTTCTACAAAGGGAAAGGAGGTCCACAACAGCAAAACGGAGCAAGTTCACAAAAACGACCAAATCTGACCCAAGGTATGCATCCAAATAAAAACTACTCTGAAACTAAATGTTTTTATTGTGGAAAATTGGCTCGTATTGCCAAGGAATGTAGGAAAAAGAAGTATCATGAAGAGCAGTAGAAGCCAAAGAGACATGCAGGTCATCTTGCAAATGGTGATAAGGTGCAAAATTTAAGATTGTTCATGGCAGAACGTGATGAGAATGTTTGCAAGCATCTGGTATGTAGATTCAGGAGCATCAACACACATGACAGGGAACAAGCACTGGCTGGAGGATTTTAAAGAGATCAATGAAGGCGCATAGATTTACCAAGGAGATGACAGAAGTCATCAAATCAAAGGATGTGGGAAAGTTTCTGTTATTCTAACTGATGGTAGTATTAAACAAATTTATAAAGTAATGTATGTGTCTGGCATAACTAAGAACTTGATTTCCGTATCAATGATTACAGATTAAGATTTGAAATTTGAATTTTTAAAATCTAACTGCTACATTAAAGATCTGCTAATTAGCATGAAGATAATTGCTACAGGAATCCCAATAGGAGGACTGTATAAGCTGGATGTGAGACCTGCACCGGTTCGAGCATTGATAGCAACGAGCCTGACTACAAAAGAGATTTGTCATCAGAGATTGAGCCACATCAACTACAATGATTTACTGTTACTACAAAGGAAATAAATGGTAAGAGATCTTCCTATGCTAAAGCAAGTACATAATGATTCTGATGCTTGTACTTTAGGAAAAATGCATAGAGAAGAATTCCCTCTTAGAGTAGAAAAGAAACAGAGGGATATACTGGAGTTAGTGCACACAGACCTTTGTGGTCCCATGGAGACAAAATCATTTGGAGGTGCAGTGTATTTCCTACTGTTTATCGATGACTGTACAAAGTTTTCTTGGGTGTATTTCTTAAGTAAGAAGAGCCATACATTTGAATACTTTAAGAAGTTTAAAAATATGATTGAAAGACAAACAGGGAAATAAATAAAAATTCTTTGCTCTGATCAAGGGGGAGAATACAGGAAAGATGAACTCATCAGAGATTATGAAGATCATGGAATTTTGTAGCAGTTTACAGTACCCCATACTCCACAGCAGAATGGAGTAACAGAAAGGAAGAACAAAAATCTGGTGGAATGTGCTAGAAGTATGCTTAAAGGTAAGAATCTTTCAGATGGTTTTTGGGCTGAAGTAGTGAATACTACAGTTTATTTAAAAAATAGGAGTCCTACAAGAAGTCTTGAGTCTAAAACTCCTTTTGTGGCACTATATGGATATAAACCTACAATAAAACATTTAAGAATATTTGGATGTAAAGCAGGAATATAGAAGAAAATTAGACTCAAAATCCATCAAATGTACTTTTATAGGGTATTGTTCGTTATATAAAGCATACAAATTATTTAATCTCTCTACTCACAAGATCTTTGTTAGTAGAGATTTCAAATTCCATGAGCAGGATAATGAAGAACCTGATGAGCATTATGATGGATGGGACATTCCATACTTTGAGGATGAAGAAGTAGAGAACAATCAGGGTCAGCAGCAAACAAAGGCAGAGGATGAACAACAACAACAAAAACAACAACTACAACAACAGCAACAACAACAACATCAACAACAGCAACAACAATAGCAGCAACAGGAAGAAATAAGATTTGAAACCACCACCCCACCACTCAGGAGATTAGGTAGCAAATCTCAAATGCCTGTAAGATATAGGGAAATGCATTTATAACTAGTATGATGAATGTTGTTGAATCGTCTAGTTATAAAGAAACAAACGAAGGTAATGAATGGAAAATATCCATGGAACAGGAATATGATTCAATAATCAGAAATAACACTTGGGAATTGGTAGAACTTCCTAGATGAAAATAGGTCATAGGTTGCAAATGGTTATATAAACCGAAAGTTAATGCAGATGGAACTATAGAAAAACTGAAAGCTAGATTGGTTGCAAAGGGGTACACACAAAAAGAAGGGATAGATTATGAAGAAACCTTCGCCCCTGTAGCTAAATTGAACACCATCAGAATGTTAATTTTTTTAGTTACTAAGAAACATTGTCTGATGCACCAACTAGATGTAAAGTCTACATTTCTGAATAGAGAACTGAAAGAAGAGGTTTATTTAGAGCAACCGGAAGGGTTTGTCCAAAAGGGAAAAGAACATTTAGTTTGTAGGTTGAAGAAAGCACTCTATGGACTAAAACAAGCTCCTAGGTCGTGGTATGAGAAAATTGATTCATTTTTTCTACAAGCTGGCTATAATAGAAGCAAGAGTGACCCTAATCTTAACACCATGAAATATGAACAGGGTGTGTAGTGTTGATCTCATTATATGTAGATGATTTGATAATTACAGGTGATGCTATGTATCTAATTGATGAAATCAAGCAGCAGATGTCACAAATGTTTGAGATGAAGCATCTCAGTGAACTCAGATACTATTTAGGTCTTGAGATCTAGAGAGATTCAAGTTAAACATTTCTGTCTCAAGCAAAGTATGTCAAAGGCCTGTTAGAAAAGCGTAGAATGGATCAGTGTAAGCCTACACTGGTACCATTGTAACAGGACATCAAATTGCAGGGTGAGGATGGCTCAAAAGTGGCGGATGCAACACTTTACAGATAACTGGTTAGGAGTTTGATCTACCTAACCACCACTAGACCTGATTTGGCTTATGCAATGAACGTGTTAAGCCAATTTATGTCTAAGCCACTTGAAAGCCATTGAAATGCAGCGAAGAATGTTTTGAGATGTCTACAAGGTACTGTAGATTATGGAATTATTTACACTGACTCTTCTGATGTTAGATTGGTAGGATTTGTAGATTCAGATTGGGGAGGAAATATAGATGATCGTAGATATATAATAGGTTATGCATTCAGTCTTGGATCCAGGCTGATCACATGGAGTAGAAAGAAGCAGAACATAGTCTCCTTGTCCTCAGCAGAAGCAGAGTATCAAGCCATGTGTGCAGCAACATGTGAGGCCGTTTGGTTGCAGAGACTTCTCTAGGATGTTGGGGAAGAACAAATAGTTGCAACAACAATCAGATGCGACAATCAAAGCTCAATCAAGCTGGCCAACAATCCGGTGTTTCACAAAAACACTAAACATATTGATACTCAATTTCATTTTGTAAGGGAGAAAGTGCAATCTAAAGAAATGCATCTGGAATATTGTAATACATGTGATAATGTTGCAGACATTTTCACTAAGCCTCTTAGAAAAGTTAAGTTTCAAATGCTTAGGGAGATGTTAGGCATATATGTGAGCCCATTCTCCGTTGAGGGGGATTGTTGAAGTTAATGAAGAATATCCTAGAATAGGTAGAGTTGGTTTACATATCCTTAGGATAGGAATTAGTTTCTATTTCTTAGGATGTTGTTCTAACTTCCCTAAAACCATGTATTTTATTTAATGTGTAATGTTGATGAACAATGTAGAGCTTTCTACATAGCCAGACTCTCCTAGTTCAGACTCTCTTTCGTAGAGCTGACCAATGGGTTTTATTTTCATTAATACAAACATTGCCATTTTTATCATGTTTTAAGTTGTAAAAAAATGGGCATATGCGAATTCTTAAAAGGCTTCGTGAGACTTATTTTCTTAAAAGTCTTCGAGAGAATTATTTGAAGAATGTTCATGTATTGTTTAAAAAGGGGGCTTTGTTCATTTTTTTTTCTGTTAAAAAGGAAATTAATTCAGCATTGTAACATTTAAAAAAAAAATATTTGTGAAAACTGAACAGAGAAGTCATCGCTAGTCGATTTTCTTATTGAGCCACAAGAGTGTGGCATAGTTAATGAATGGGAAAATTTAAGAGGTCAATAAGATCAAAGCGACAACACGAGATGTTCGAAATATTTTTTGAAATGTAAAGGTAGAAGAATGTCATTCTTCCCCTCATTTTGGAAAGGAAGCTTGGGATACCCTTGAGAGGTGTTTTGGTGCAAGGGGGAGCATTGAAAAGTTTATTGAATCCCTCTATTTTAAGTCACAAGTGGATGGTGATTGTGAGGAATTTGCAGAAGAAGTAGACAAGGAGCAGGTAGATTCTTGTGAACCCCACTGTGCACAAGCGCAAGTGGATGAAAATTTAATGATTCCAACAACTAAGGTTGTTGATGACAATTTGATGATAGTGAAGCTGCCATTAGAGCACTGAATGATATGGTGAATCCACCAATTAATATTGTTGTTGTAAATTTTTATGAAGAATTATTGGCTAATGATGAATGGTTGTAGATGATGCAAAAAAATATCATATAAACATGATGTTATTTAGTGAGAAAAGCCCACTTGAGACACTGGAAGACAAGTTGTTTGCAATAACACAAGTTAGTATAGAAGTGGAAGAGACAAAGAGAGAAACAAAGACAAAGACAAAGATAGAGGCAGAGGCAAAGAATGAAGCACAACATGAAAAAAATCTCATGGTAGAGCAGAAGGAGTAGAACGAATGTGGTTTTGCAAATATTTTTAATTCTAAAATTTATTTCTAGTGTGCAGGTACACAAAACGGTTATGAAGAAGAGTTAAATTTCCTTGAAGCATGGCTCGCAACACCATGTCTAGATGAGGTTTGCATAGAAGCTACATAAATGAACTGTGAAGACAACTTGGATGATAAACAAATCAATGAAATTTTCAGGTATTGGAGTTCTGAAGAAATATCTTTTATTCTATGTTGCATGAGTTTCTGGAACGTGGGAACATTGGGAACTTGGGTAAGGGCGTCGGAAACGGCTAGAGGTTTCTTCAAAATTTACAGGAAACGGCTAATCAGGAATGATAATATTATATAATAAAAAAAATTAAAAATATAAAAATAGAAATATATAATTATATAATAATCAAAATTAATATTAAATCAAAATATTCAAATATTAAAATCAATTTAAATATATAATCTCTCTTATATATAAATATATTCTCTGGGTGTCTCTCTTCCTGAGTCTCTACCTTTTATATATATAAAATATTAAAATGTCAAGTTCATTATCAGTGCTCTCACACATGACCAATATTTGAAACAATCTGCCTTAAAAATACAAAGGAACAATTTTACCTATGTTTCTCCAGTTATTCTTAAGATAAAAAGTAAAGTGACTCTAATGGTTAAGCATTGACTACCACATACAATATGCACACAATCTTCTGCGATACATATACATAAACAAAAAAATAAATACTCATCAGCATGACATCAGAGATATTGCCCTTACATTGAGGTGTTACACGCTTCCTTAACCCATCAAAAGATTGCTCTAGTTTCTCAATTAAGTATATCGGTGTTAAGGATGTCTTTGGCCTTTCTTCCCGCGAAGGTTTCAACAAAGCCTCATGTTTTGTGGGCATTTCAACATATTTGTCTACATGCTTTGTATTCCCCAACCCCAGGGAATGCGGGAACTCCAAAAAAAAAATACTTCAAACTTCCCGGAACTTTCCCAAGCTCCCATTGCAGCTCCCACAGAAAAGGGAACGTTCCCATACAGTTCCAAACCTTCTGGGAGCACGGGAACCACTGGAACGGGTTTCCCACCACTAGGGAGTGGTTCCCGTGTAACAGAGCTTTTATTATAAACTAATGTTGCAACAAATTGATGATGAAGATCACAAAACATAAGATAATATGTGGCATCATCCCACATACAAGCTGATTTTTGAAGAAGTCCACGACACGCTTAGACAACCTGAAACAACTGAAGACTTGTACTAACAAATGAAAAAACTGAGGTTTGAAGCATACAACAAGAAGAAAAATTTGAAACAATTTAGAGGCTACAGGAGATTTGGAAAAAAGAAGAAGAAAAGTAAATCTAGTTAAAGTCAATTTCTTTAATTGTAAGCCTAGCTGACACATAGACCAGCAGACCTCTTAATTGAATTTTTATGTGGTTTTAATGAAGGGGGAGTGTTGGAGAATCTAATTCCAACCCCTTGCTAAGTGCCAAAACCCTCCATCTAAGTGTCCCACTTCAGTTTGAGTTAGTCTAATTTAATCGAGTTTCACTCCACTGATTTATTAGAGATATTTCCAACGTAAACTTCAGTTTGAGTTAGTCTAGTTTAATGGAGTTTCACTCTACTGATTTATTAGAGATATTTCCAACTTAAACTTATTTAACTGATTTGTAATAATGAGAGAAACAATCATGTGTTCCACATTTTGTGTTTCATTCTTTATCAATATCAAATTCAGCTCCACTTTTTATTTTTCATTTTTTGTGAGTTTCAGTTAGTGTAGTTTAATCGAATTTCACTCCACTGATTTGCAATAATGAGAAAAACAATCCTCTGTTCCACAATTTTTTTTTTCATTTTTTATCAATATCCACTTTTTATTTTTCATTCTTTGTGCATATGGAGGTGTGGGTGTATTTTATTTATATTTACACATATACTTTAAAATATCGAAGAGATTTAGGATTCGGATAATTTCCCCCCATAAGTTGAACTCATCATTTGGAATCACTATGTGTAAATGCCTTGTACCAGGGAAAAAAAAATGATTCAAATAGCTATATTGATTGTGAGGCTCACTATGTAAAAGACAGTGGACAGTGAAATATGGCTACTAGCAGAAGAAAACGCTAAGCTGTGTTTCGTATATACAACCTACATACCACACACCATATTCGGATTTGGACTCAATTATTGACTGCAGAATATGCGTATCATATGATATGCGAGAGGATACAAGCTAGTCATCGCATGCATGGTTGACAAACAATACAACGTCTTATTATAAAAGTTAGCTATGAGATCTACCTTCCCACGTATTCCCATGCGATTCACTATCATCGCCAGATTATACCATTCAGTGCCTAAACCCAGGGGGTTCATCGTGCCCAATCCCAGGGCTGTGGCCAAGGGGTTTAAAGGGTGAAATAGTTTTCGTCACTTCATGCGAACCGCTTCAAATTTTAGGGAAGGAACTAATTTCTCAAGAAGCCCATCAGAACGCTGATCTGAAGCATTCGACTTAACAAATACAGCTGGCTTCAAGTTGGCGTCTGAACCAGAATGCTCTTCAATGTCAGCTCTTCTGCCAAAGGGTTCCTTTAGCTCCAGTAACACCTTTGCAGGAGTCCTTTCCTCGACCCGTGGATAACTAGTTGCAGAAGTCGCTTTAACCTGAGAATCGCTATTGAGAAAGACTGGCTTGAAGCCGATCATCCGAGCAGCCTCACCTAATGGTGCTGCAAGCAACAATATGATAATCATAACACAATTCTTCATCAATCAATTGATTTACGTAAGACAACTTGTCTAGCTGCACCCAACGTGATTATCACAAGCAAAACAAACGCGGACAGGGTAACTTATTGTCCACGGAGGTTACGATACTCGGAAAAAGGGAAGAGAATACAAGAAACTACACTGAGATGCGTCTCTGCAAAACAACTACACGCACAGCTATAGATGAGAATTCGAGTCGTGAAATGTTTAGACCTTGCCATCCTATTTATCTGTTAGCTCTAAGGTCCAGTCAGCCAGAAATACATTCCTACCATGCAGTGTGGAATTATTTAATAGATTTCAACCGTAACACTACAATTTGAATAACATTTATTCATGTAAAGATGGAATGACCACACGAAAATCATAAAGTAATAAAACCCACGCTTGGGACGGCACGCCGACCATATGTCTAAAAAGTATTGCGATTGCTTTCCTGTATGGCCAGATTCATGAATTCAGTTACCAACCGCAATGATTACCTTGCATTTACTTTCTTGACTTGAGAAGTACTGCTCTATTCACTTCTTTTTCTGACCCAGGCTAAAATAAAATTGTTTAGGAAAGGAACTCTAACAAATCACTCGACATTTTGAATGTTTGAGGAGAATTAACATTCGCTTCTTTTGTCAGCAGTGTAAGTATGTTAATGGTTGAGAACAGGGCTGGCCAGCTTTAAATTATACTAGATTCTCAAAAGACTTGAAAATAATTATTGGTCTGGAACTGTACTTGATTAAAATAAAAATATTGCGTTCACTTTTCTCTGTTGTTCATGTATTTTTAGATTCTCTTGTACTTTGGTCTGGATCCGTATCTTCCTGTGCGTTAATATCAAGACTTCTGTTCCATGCACACCACAAGTCCTATTATATTTGTTTGGCTGCATTGTTCTTTTATAGTTGTTTGTCAATCCACGAAACCACCAGTTGATGGCAGACAATCTGCGCAGAAAGGGCAGCCACCAACATTGCATGTGTTTCTTGTTTATAATTAGTCTCTTATAAGCAAACCACCACCAGTTCATGGCAGACAATCTGCGCAGAAAGGGCAGCCATCCACATGGCATGTGTTTCTTGTTTGTAATTAGTCTCAACTCTTATAAGCAAACGAACTTCCAGTTTCAAATTTTATAGCTCTCACTGTGCGTTTAGCCGCCTTATGATAGTTTGCCTTGAGTGTCGTTGAATATTATTCAAATTCCTCACAAATATGTCGAGTCATACAAGATTGCCCATGTTTCATAAACTAATTTTACGACAAAAAGAGGTTGTCGCTACGTTGAGTGGTTGGGATTGCTGGTCATAATACCTTTACTTGCATTTGAAATTTTGTTTATTATGCTTTTGGCTTTTTATTTATTATGCATTGTAGAGTAGCGTATGAAATCGGAATTTTTTCTATGATTTGCAAATTCGCATATTAAATTGGAGATTGTTTTTTACAATAACAGTATATGTTGATTAATGAAACATAATTTAATTTAAAAGAAAATTGAAAAATAAGTTGGTTATCACGTTTTCGGATTCAGCTCCAGCTATCTTGTGCCTGCCTGCCTCCAGGTTTCCCGAGACCTACTGCTCACGTCTTATGCTGGTAGGCATTGTGCAAAGGGGGAGATATTTCTGCAAAGGTGGCATACTCATACATATTGGTTAGGCCTCTGCTAGACTTCTGTCCATTTGGTTGGCTTGGATGTGGGAGTGGAAGGTTCCGGACGAAAGTGAAATGTTGCACATGGCTGGTAGTATACAACCGCATCCTAACTTGGGACAATCTTGCCAATCAAGGCTTCATGGGCCGGGTATATGCCCTCTCTGTAGATCCGTAATGAGGATGTGGCACACATTTTCCTGAACTGCTCCTTTGCCCTATCCGTTTGGGACGAAATAACAACATTCCTCAAGATCAATAGATCCGTGGACAGAGTATCTATGTTCCCGTGTCTTTGAAGCTTGTCTGCCCACCACATGGAGTACAAAACCATTCAACTATACATTTTCTAGGGGATTTGGGGCTGCGAGAATGCATGCATATTTGAGCATGTTGTCTTGAGATCTACTACCCTCAAAATCGTTGGTTACATTATGGGGACTGGGCCTTAAAAACATATTAGCTCTAGTCGTGGTTGGTCTTTCAAATCCCTTGACCATATTTTTCCTTTTGGTTTTTTCGATGGTGATTTTTTGGGTGGTGTGTGGATGTGGATCAATCATCTCCCTCTCCCCCTCCACGCATTATCACTTCTTTTGATCTGGCTGATCGGGCACTAATACGAGGGCTAAAGTGTTTGCTTTTTGGGGCGTCCTTAGATGCACTTCATGGCTCGCTATGGATCTGATTGTTATCTCAAGAGATTCGAAAGTGACCGTCAACTAAGCTATGAGGAACCTCTCTTTTGTTGGGTCGTTTTTGTGTCACTGTTTAGAGAAAATCTCTTCTATGAAGGCATGCTTCCTCTATGTTTCCTTTTACCATATATTTGGGGAGCAGAACACAATAGCGGACCAGCTCTCCAAGTGTGGGATCTTTGTGTTGCCTCGACCATTTAAATACGAGTGTCTAGAACAAGGCTCTATCATAGCCTCATGCTTCTTCTCTTTGTATGATAGTTTGATTTGTCTACCTTTCTCTCGTTTGGGATGCGATGATGGTTTTTGTTTCTAATTTATGCATTCTTTGTTCTGCATGTTGTCTGCATTCGAGATGTTTTCATTTTTTTGGGGATCTTCCCGTCCACGTTGGGAGGTATATATGTACTCCGTTGCATGGACCCGAGTTTTTGGCTTCCAGGCCGTGATCACTTTGATTGGTCACTAATGCACTTTGAAATATGTAACAAGTTTTGTTTTTTTCAAATAGAATTCTGTTGTTTTTCAGTTTGAAAAAAAAAAGTTCGTTGTGAGGCTTCTACATTAAAATACTATGGATCCATTAGATAGTCATTAATTCAATGAGCTAAACATTGAGGTAAGTGATAACCATTGAAATATTTGAAGGATAGGCAAGGAGATCTTCTTCAAGACAACAGTTGCGGAGATTAAATCATAGTTGACTTCCGCAACTAAAATGGAGCGGAGTAACAAACTGTAAAACCCAATAACTGTTTGTTTTCATACGCCCACCGAAATTTTCTCACCTTGAACTCTCAGACTTACCTTAACTACACAAAAAAAAAGGTTTTTCCACTTCCTTGTTTTTAAAAATATATCTTTTTAATACATTAATTCATGACAAAGTCAAAACATTAAGACACAGGATGGAGGATTGTGAAAAAATGATTTTCTATTTTGCTAAGTACATATATCAGTGGGCAATAAATGTTTGACCATATTATTTTACCAACCCTGCATTAAATGCTCATTTGAATTTAATTATTTGATGTGTTGTGGAATGGGGAATTTGTACTCCTTCTCATAACTTCATTTAACCCATGTCCTTTATTCTGCAAAACAAAATCCGCAACCTCAAAACAAAATATACTTGTTGATTTACAAGTATACAACATGTATTGTTGCTGTCATTTTATTTAACACGGTGGTTGGGATTAATTTTCCAACATTCCCCCTCAATCAAAACTGCCACTGTTGACATTCCCAAACTAGTTGCAGTGTTTTAAAAACTAGATGTTTAATATAGTTGTTACTTATTAATATTTGTTTTTAACAAATTAATAAATTAATATCACAGTTTAAATATTATTTTTCAAAAACTAACCGTTTTTTTTTTTTTTCTAGGTTAAGACTAAACTAAGTACCCATAATTGAACCAGTGACCTATCGCAAGGAGTGCCTTAACAGTGCACCCATTCACCGTCAATAAAGCCCCGTGGGCAAAAACTAACCGTTTAATATAGCCGTTAGATATTAATATTTTAATAAATTAATAAACTAATAACATTATTTAAATATTATTTTTCAAGAACTAGTAATAATTGGATTTAATAAATTAATTGTTGAACCCAGGCTTGTGTGATCATCGTTAGGACAAGTTGAAGAGATCACATGTAGAAAAACTTTGTCCACGTGTTTGAACCCACGAGTGTGGTTCATCGTTAGGACAAGTTGAAGAGTCAGATCAGGGTTGCACATTAAATAGGGAGAGCAGATCATCCAAACGGCTAGGTGGGACCATTAACAGCTATATAAAAACGGCTAGATTATATTATAATGTTAATTATGAGTCAATAAAACAAAAGGTAATAACTCATAGTAATATAATATTATAATCATAGTAACTAATTTTCTACTTAGTAAATAATTCAATATGTTATATATATTAATCTTATCCTATTTCATTTTATTTATAAATTTTATTTGGTTATTAAATTAATATATTTAATTCTTTTTAATTTATTTAATCATTTAAATCCAATATAGTCAATCTAGGTCTAGGTCAGGTAAAGGTTTTTTTTTTTTTTGAAATATACTAATAATCAAATGGAACTAATAAATCATTAAATATTAGTTAAAAAAAAAATGTTTTTATTAAGGGTAAAAGCTTAATATCAAAATTATAAGTAAAGCCATCTAATGGATCTAGGGATGTTAGTACAAGCCCAGATTGATAAATTAAGATATTAATGATATGGTATTAGTAAAAAATATTAGAACGAGAGACAAAATTCTAAATACAAGAAGGTCAAGAATAGGACAAAAAAATTAAATAAAGGAGAAACCTAAGGAGGAAAGAAAAGTCAAGGTTCAAAGGAGAAGTATACGAGATAATACGGGGAAATACGGGGAAAACACGAAAGCTAGAAAATGCCAAAAAGAGGAGGAGGGGGGGCGGGGGGGGGGGGGGGGGAAGGCATGACTAGGAAGAAAGGGCAAGGATTAGCAACTACTGATCTTCCAGTTGTCATCTCTATTGATATTGTTTGGCATTCTTTCAATTTCAATAGCTTCCCTGAATTTACGGTGATGGAACTATGCAACCTTGGTAATAACCTTGGCATCCTAAATATAGACATGATGCTTGGTCTTTTCCGCATGCTCTACTAATGCTGAAGACTTGGTTCTTCCGTGCTTTAGGTCAGCTGCGTGTTCGTTGATCCTTTGATCGATGAAGCGCCCTGTTTCCCCGATATAGGGGGTCCCACAAGAACAAGGAATCATGTAGACACCCTTCATGTCCTTAGGGTTAATAGGATCCTTTACCGATCGGAGGGATTTATGAATGGTGTTGAGGGACCTAAAGGTTGAGGGAATATTATACTTCTTAAGAATCCGAGCAATTTTGTCCATGATTCCCTGGACATAGGGAAGATGGACACCTAGGAGACGCTCTTTAGGTTCTTTTTTAATCATTGAATTCTTGGAGGCTTTAAGAAAAGCCTTCTGACCAAGGCGTCTACTATAGTCATTCTCCACAAAGACATTAAGGAGATGGGATTTCTCCTTATCAAAGCTCTTATTATCATAAATCCTAAGGGCACGAGTAGCGAGGGTCTTAAGAACACCCAATTTTTGAACGGGGAAATGATGGGAATTAGCATGAAAATACTGCTTAGTATGCGTTTTCTTCTGAAACACTGAGTGGGAGAGGGAACTGTCATTATTCTTAGAGATAAGAATATCAAGGAAGGGGAGGCAACCATTGACTTCTTTTTCCATGGTGAACTTAATGGCAGAGGATTGACAGTTGAGGTGATTGAAGAAGAGATCCAACTCGTCTTGGCGATGGGACCAGATGATATTAGTGTCATCTACATACCTTTTCCATAGCTTGGGTAGGAGACAGGCCGAGGTTAAAGCTTTGGCTTCGAAATCTTTGACCTAGACCTAGATTGACTATATTGGATTTAAATGATTAAATAAATTAAAAAGAATTAAATATATTAATTTAATAACCAAATAAAATTTATAAATAAAATGAAATAGGATAAGATTCATATAGATAATATATTATAATATATTGAATTATTTACTAAGAAGAAAATTAGTTACTATGATTATAATATTATATTACTATGAGTTATTACCTTTTGTCTTATTGACCCATAATTAACTTTATAATATAATCTAGCCAATTTTATATAGCCATTAATGGTCACACCTAGCCATTTGGATGATCTGCTCTCCCTATATAATGTGTAGCCCTGATCTGACTCTTCAACTTGTCCTGACGATGAACCACACTAGTGGGTTCGAAACGCGTCAACAAAGTTTTTCTAGATGTGATTTACGCCGAAAATCTTCTTAAAATTAATTAATTTAAATATTATTTTTCAAAAACTAGCTGTTTAATATAGCTTTACCGATTAATATTTTTAATAAATTAATGAAATAATATCATTAATTAAATATTTTCAAAAACTAGCGCTTTAATATAGCCATTACATATTAATATTTTAATAAATTAAGAAACTAATATCATTATTTAAATATTATTTTTCACGAACTAGTAATATTTGGTTTTAATAAATTAATTTAAATATTATATTTCAAAAACTAACCGTTTAATATAGCCGTTACCTATTAATATTTTTAATAAATTAATGAAATAATATCATTATTTAAATATTTTTTTCAAAAACTAGTCGTTTAATATAACCGTTACTTAATAATATCTTTTTTAATATATTAATAAATTAATATTATAATTTAAACACTATTGTTCAAATATAGTTGTTACTTGAAATTATGTCTCTACATTGCTCTCTATTTAAGCCTTTGCCATGGTCTGCCTCTTCATCTAGTCCTTATGATGAACCACACTTGTTGGTTCGAAACGAGTCGGCCAAAAAATTTTCTCATGTGATTTCTACCGAAAGACATTGTTTAATTCATTATGGATCACAAAAGCTTGAATACAGAAATTTCACCATTGTTAATCAATAAAATGACATTTAGCATCAATGTGTTTGCTCCTCTTGTGAAAAAAAAATTCTTTGATAGTGTAATTGCAGAATTGTTGTCCCAGAAAATAGTGCTTGTTCCCTCTTTTTCATGGCATAAATCCCTCAAGATCCTTCTCATCCCAACTGCTTGACACGTTTATGGTGTTGTGGTGACATACTCAGCTTCTACTGTTGATAATGACACTATTGACTTCATCTTGGAGGCCAATGAAATGGCTTCGAAGCCTAAATGAGAAACATATCCTGACGTGCTCTTTCTATCATCAACACTTCCTATCGAGTAACTGTGATTGTAACCAGCCACCCTAAAATCATTTGTTGCGGTGTACAAAATACCATCCTCCTTTGTCCCATTGACATACTTTAAAATCCTTTTGGTTGCTTGCCAATGTGTCTCCTTGGGTGTATCCATGAACCTTGACACCAGGCTTACTACATACATTATACCAAGCCTAGTTGCTATCAAATACATCAAACTTTTTGATCCGGATTTAAACAGGAACGCAAAAAATTACAGAGATAACCATAAACACAGATATGCAGCGGAAATAATACTGCATTTCATTAATGTAAAATACTGAAATATGCTTACAAATAGTAATGGAAAAAAACAAGCTAGGGCGATGGTAGCTTATCTCTGAGAAGAGATGTGGCAACTACATGCTTCTGAACTGTGTTACAATGAGGCTCGAAAGCCTATTTATTGTTGAGAAACAATGGAAAACCCTTCCCATCTCAAAACCTAACCCTAGAAGATGAAACACCAAATTGTGGGCCTCGTTTGGGTAAATTGGTACATCAATTTGTCGGGGTCGTAAAGTTGGCATACGATCTCCGTTTGACGTGTACAATAGCTCGTTAGAAAGATCTATCCGAGCACTACCACTTTGGGAAGGGCAACATCGGTCCATGGACCCATGTTACCCCCAGATTTCCCAAAAAATGTTGTTTAGGGCCTCAAAACGGCTCTGAAAGTTTAGGACCCGAAAAACTGCTAAAAATAGTAAATTGTGCTACAAATAAGGAAACTAAAAAGATGAAAGAGACAGTTGTGGGGGCCCAATGGGATAGGTGGGTGGCCACCAACATCCACTTGGATCATTCCTCCCCCCGTAGGAAGCAATGGTCCCCATTGCGTTGAGTTCCTCCCTGAGATGAGGAAGCTTCTGCTGAGCTGGGTCTCTGGTGAGCTGTTCTGTAATATCTGATGTGTCTAGTAATGGTGGGAAGCATCGTTAACGACGGTCCACATTGAACACTTGGTGCAGGAGAAGGAATGGAGGAATGCTGTGCTCCAAATCATTGTTCCCCACGGCCTTGGTACTGCTGTAAGGACTATGTCAGCATGGTCAGAGCTTTTGATGGGCTCTTGTAAGGCGTTCCTTCTGTAGATGCAACCAGACTTTGTTGCCCACCTAAAGCTTGTGTGGTACCCCTATGGGTGAGGAGAAGTTGTTCCTATGTTCTGTCATGACCGTATTCCTTTGCTGCTGCTGTTGCGTGGATGAACCCTTAGTGCGGGTCATGGATGTGGTGACAATCTTCCCCTTACTTTGGGAACGAACCAGACAGATGAATTTCCTAGTCTGGGAGATGAGCTTGTTGCCTTTCTTAGCAGTGATGAGAGAGGTAGTGGTAGGTGGGGCTACATCTGGTATCTTGCATAATGAATTACACAAAGAAATAATGATAGCACGAGGCCTTGACTCATACACAACATGTCGCCTCCACAAGTATGGTTGGCCTAATAGTACATCACAAACATCCATAGGTGTAACATCACACAATAACTCGTCTGTGAAGGACTTGATGCTGTAGGGAAGGCGGCACTGTTGGCGAACTTTGAGATCTCTTCTTTCATGAAGCCACCCGATACTGTATGGCTGTGGGTGTCGTGTAGTCAGTAGGCCCAACCACTTCACGACCTCTAGTGAAATGAGGTTCTTTTGGCTTCCACTATCGACAATGAATTGCAGCGGCAAACCCTTCACCCACATCTGTGAGTGGAAAAGATGTTCCCCCTCCTCTAGATCTTCGAGCTCAATTTTTTAGATCTTAGCAATGGCAACAGTGACACCGAGCTCCGCATCAATGATCTGCTTCCCTTTTCCACTCCCCCTGTTGGGTTCTGGCTCATGGTCGGAACATGCATTTTGTTTCGGAAGCCTTCAACTCGGCCACCAGCGACTGCTTGGTCCGACACTCACTTGTGTTATGAGTGGGACTCTTGTGGAACTCACACCACTTTCCTGTGTCCTTATTAAGCTTCGTGGTGTTGTTCTTTTCTTGCAGCTTCAATGGGTTGTCCTGGGTCACCCCGCCTTGGCTTTGTCCTTTAGGCTTCAGATTTGCAGATCCAAAGTCTTGCTTCTTCTATTTGAACATTTTCTCAATTTTGACAGCGTATCGGTGCATTGTGCCGAGCGAGGAGATGTTCAGGAACTCCATCTCTTCCTGGATGTATCTGTGTAGGTAGCTGTGGTATTTGAGTACCAGGTGCGACATAGAATCTTTGATACCCAACTGTGTGCGAAGGGTATGAAAAATGTTTGTGAACTCTGGCACATCTTGGTCCCTTCCCTCCCGCAACATGGTCTACTTTATGTATTTGTCCTCATAGCTTTTGATAGGGTAGTACTACTCCTTGATGGCATCCCAGAATGAATCCCAAGTGGGTGTGGGTGAGAATAGTGAGCCTGTGCTTTCATCCTTCTGCTCACAGTAGGTTTCCCACCAGTCCTTGATGTGGGGGGCTACTTTGAAAAGAGAAAAAACAATCTTTTGCCGACTCAAAAATTCATGAACAAAAAAATAACCCTCTAGTATATTTAACCATTTATCTACGGCATTTGCATCCATTTGACCCTCGAAGATGGGGATTTCAAGATTAACTTGTACCTTAAACGGTGTGGCGTTTCCAGAGTAGCTATTGGAAGCCGATGCATCGCCTCTGGGTAGTCGCTAAAGGACCTGGGCAAAGCTATCCATCATCGCATTCCTTTGTCGCTCAAGGGCTTCTTCGAGCAAGATTTTGATAGGATCTCCTGCCCCCTTGTCTTTCTTCTCGTCTGCAATGGGAGGCCGTTAGGATTTGTGAGGCTAGTCTTGCAAAGGTTCGACCAGTTCAAGCCCTAACTCCTTATATCCCAACCTCATTGGTGACATGCAAAGAAAAAAGAGAAAAAGCAGACCACTCTAATACCACTGATCCAGATTTCAACAGGAACGCAACAAATTACAGAGATAACCATAAACACAGATATGCAGTGGAAATAATGCTTCATTTCATTAATGTAAAATACTGAAATATGCTTACAAACAGTAATGGAAATAAACCAGCTAGGGCGATGGTAGCTTATCTCTGAGAAGAGATGTGGCGGCTACATGCTTCTAAACTGTTCTGAACTGTGTTACAATGAAGCTCAAAAGCCTATTTATTGTTGAGAAACAATGGAAAACCCTTCCCATCCCAAAACCTAACCCTAGAAGATGAAATGTCAAATTGTGGGCCCTGTTTGGGTAAATTGGTACATCAATTTCCTGGGGTCATAACTTTGGCATATGATCTCCGTTTGACGCATACAATAGCTCGTTATAAAGATCTATCTAAGCAATACCACTTTGGGATCTGTCCATGGACCCATGTTGCCCCCAGATTTCCCAAAAAACGTCGTTTAGGGCCTCAAAACGACTCCGGAAGTTCAGGGCCCGAAAAACTGCTAAAAATAGTAAATTGTGCTACAAATAAGGAAACTGAAAAGCTGAAAGAGACAGTTGTGGGGGTCCAAATGGGATAGGTGGGTGGCCACCAACATCCACCTGGATCACTTCCCTCCATACTTTTTTATAATTTCGGAATGAAATTATTGCTACAATCTTATTTTCTCAACTTCAACCCCATGACAGTTGGAGTTGGTGCGGCCATGTTGTTATACATATTAAACCTCTCCAAAATGTATCCTACATAGTTTTCTTGGGAAATAAAATTACCATTTTCTGTTTCTTTCACTTCTATGCCCAAAAACTACCTTAACAACCCCAAGTCAATCATTTCAAACTCACTTTTCATGACTTCTTTGAAATCCACAATGAGGAGGTCATCACTCATTATAAAAATCAAATCATCTACATATAAAACAACAATAAGAAGCTTACCATCACTCTCTTTGACGTACAGAGTAGGCTCACCATCACATTTGTCGAAGCCATTGTCCATTATGTAAGCATCTATCCTGCTATACGATGCACAATGTGCTTGCTTCAGCCCATAAAGAGCTTTCCTCAACCTATACACCTTGTATTCTTGGTATTATACCTCATAACTAGGTGGTTGCACAACATATACTTCCTCTTTTAGCACTTCATTCAAGAATGTTGATTTTACGTCCATTTGATATGCTTTCTAGTTATGTTGCACACTAATCGACAACACTGTATACACTATCTCCATCCTCCTCACTGGTGCAAATGTCTCCACGTAATCTCTTCCAAGTTGTTGCTTGTATGCCTTTCAATATTTCCTTCAAAGTTTCTCTTGGTCTTATCGACCACTTCACTCCAATGACTTCTTTTCCTTGTGGAAGGTTCACTAACTCCCATGTGGCATTCTTTTCTATTGCTTCTATTTCTTCATCCATTGGCACAACCTATATTTCTTCTTTTACCACATCCTCAAAATTTATTGGGTCATCGACATGACAAAATAATGCAAATAAGGAATTTAGACCAACGCTACTATTAACTTCATTTTTCTCATGAATTTCACTTAAATTTCTGATTTTTTGTCTTCTTATGCTTGCAGAAGATGGGCTAGACATATTGCTTGATGTTGGGCTTGAAGTAGATGAGATTGCGGGTATTTGCAGTGTGCTTGTAGTATTACTTGCTTGACTGTGCGACACTATCCTATTATTTATTGATGGTGTCACTTGCTGATTGCTTTGTTGCGCTTGAATAAGAGTAGGAGTCACTGTTGAGGAATTACTTATTGTGGTCAATTCCTCTTTGTCTTCATGTGGTATACTTGTTTCCACATTGATTGTCTTCTCTAAACTTCCATGCCATGCTTCCTCTTGTATAAAATGCACACCTTTTTTCATTATGTCCTTCTTGGTTGATGGATCGTAGAGCTTGTATGCCTTGGACTCATCAATATATTAAAAGAATATGCAATTCTCCCCCATGTTGTCCAACTTCTTCCTTAATTCATCTGATACATGTGCATAAGCCAACATCCGAACACTTTCATGTGAATGATACTATGCTTTCTTCCACTCCATGCCTCTTCAGGAACTGTATTCTTGATATGTGTTGTGCAAGCAACAACATCAGCCCAATAATCATTTGGAAAATGATTTTCCTTTAACATACTCTTTTCCATTTCCATAATGGTCATATTCTTCCTTTCTGCGACACTATTTTGTTTAGGTGTATGCCTTGTTGTAAATTTCTTGTGAATTCCATGCTCCCTGCAAAAATAAAGGAAGTCATTTGAGATGTATTCGCCACCTCTGTTATTCCTCAAAAATTTGATTTAGTGTCAACTTTACTTCTCAACAAGGGATTTGTATTGGTGAAAGCATTCAAACACTTCACTTTTCTATTTTAGGAAGTAGACCCATGTCTTCCTTGTATAATCATCTATGATAGTCAAAAAATAATAGCTCCCACTAATTGATGGTGTCTACATTGATCCACATAAATCTAAATGGACAATCTCCAAAGGTGCATTTTCCCTTATTAACTCTCATGCTGGAAATGTCTCTCTATGTTGTTTGCCCAAGATGCATCCTTCACATAGGTTGTCTGATTTTTCTATGAGAGGCAATCCTTTCACCATGCCTTTCCTATGTAGAAAACTCAAACCATCAAAATTGAGGTGACCAAATCTCAATTGCAATAACCAGTTTTCATCTTTCACCTCTGATTGAAAGTTCACTTGTGTGACAACAACAAAGTTACTTTTATCCTCTTGTGAATTCATTGACAGTTGTGCTTGTGCTCATTCTTCCTTTAAATCTAGATTTATGTTTAAGAAAACCATTCTATTGCTTGTCATCTGAACTTTTGCAATCAGTTTTATGCTTGGAGACTTATCCAAAATTAAGCACTCATCATTTTTGAAAAAGACATTGTAGCCCTTTTGCATGAGTTGTCCAATGCTTATCAGGTTATGCATCAAACTAGGGACAAAATAAACATCTGAAATGTGCTTCTTCTCCCCCTTCTTTGTTAGAATATTGACTCTTCTTTTTCCCATGATAGAGACGTTGCTATCAGCCCCTAATGTCACTTCATATTTCACACTTTCATATAAATTGGAAAACATTTCTATGTTCCCTATCATGTGGTTGTTTCACCCTAAATCTAGAAACCATACATCCCTTTGTTTTTCTTGTGCTACAGTACAAGCTAAAAACATGTTATCTTGGTTCTGATTTTCTTTTGTGAAATTTTCGCTTGGTTTTTTACTTATTTCATGTTGTTTATTTCTACATTCATTTGCATAATAACCACACTTCTTACAATAATGACATTGAACTTGAGACTTATCATATCTCTAACGTTGTGCTTGATTTTAGCTCAGGCCATGACTTGGATTTTGATTGTTGCCCCTTCCACTTGAGCTTGAAGTGTTGCCTCTTCCACCTTTGTGTGGTCTTATTCGTCTTCCTCTAGTATTTGATCTTCATCTTCCTCTACCTTTACCAAATGAAACTTGTCTCTTGAAGGCATGCTCCAATGAGAATTTTGTCGCTATGTTCAGTCTATGTTCATGAGAAATCAGTGATGCGTGAAGCTCATCCACTAAAAAATTGTGAGAGATCCTTTGTCTCTTCTATGGGCACAACAATAACATCAAATCTTGTTGGCAGACTTCTCAATTTTTTCTCAACTATTCTCCTTTCCTCAAATGTCTCACCATCATACCTGATTTGAGTAGCTAGTCCAATTACTTGTGTAAAAAATTAGTCTACATTCTCAGACCCTTTCATAAAAATTATCTCAAAATCTCTCCTTAGCATTTGTAGTTTTATTATCTTCACTTCTTCCACGCCTTGGTAGGCTGTCTGGAGGACATCCCATGCTTGCTTGGCCTTTGTTTTCGCTTTAATCCTTGGGAAAATACTTTCATGAACTTCTTGAAAAATGTAGAAGTGCGATTTTGAATCCCTCTTCTTGTTGTCCCTCAGCAAATCCTTTTCTGCTTATGACAAGGCATTGTATGCTGCTACATCTGTTGGTTCTTGGAACCCATTCTCCACCAAATCCCAAATATCTTGAGAAGAAAAGAGAGTCTTCATCATTATGGATCAAATATCATAATTCTTTCCATTAAATTAATGTATTTGAGGATTAGTCAATGTTGTGCTTGATGCTGCCATTTTAACTGCTAAATTTTGTTTTTTCTTGCTTGTAAATACACTCCAAAAAAATCTCCCTTCAAAACAACCTTTTAACTCCGAGTAAAAACACTTTCTCTTACATGAATAAAATTTCACTAGGTAGGGAGATCTTCCTCAAGATAATAGTTGCAGAGATTAAATCAGAGTTGACTTCCACCATTAAAATGGACTTAAAACTCAAGAAAATTTAACGCACAACCAAACAGAGTAAAATTAAAGTAAATTTGGGAGCAACACAATAAAACTTTGGATGATTGACACTTCACTAGGAGTTGCAGAGTAACAAACTATAAAATCCAGTAACTATTTGTTTTCACGCACTCACCAAAATTTGCTCTTCAATTTTCTCATCTTGAACTCTTAAACTTACCTTCGCTACAAAACAGAATGTTTTCCACTTCATTGTTTTTCAAAACATATATTTTTAATACATTAATTCATGATAAAGTAAAAATATTAAGACAATGGATGGACGATTGTACAAAAATAATTTTCTCTGTTGCCAAGTACATATATTAGTTGAAGAATAAATGTTTGACCATATGTTTTTACCAACCCTGCATTAAATGCTCATTTGACTTTAATTATTTGATGTGTTGTGGAATGGGGAATTTGTACTCCTACTCAGAACTTCATTTAACTCATGTTCTCCACCCTGCAAACAAAATCCGCAACCTGCAAACAAAATCTACTTACTGATTTACACATGTACAATAAATATGGATGTTGTCATTTTATCTACTTATTGATTTACATGTGTACAATAGATATAGATGTTGTCAGTTTATTTAACGTGGTGGTTGGGATTAATTCTCCAACAATATTTGCATTTTATTTCTCACTGAAAGGTAATTTAATTGATAGGAGAACCTAATAATTATTGATGAGCCAAAATGGAGAGATAATTACACTAAAATACCTAATAAAGGAATGAATTACGTCGTTATCGTTAAATTTAGAAGGCAAGTGACTCTCTCAACACAATCTGAAAAAAATAAAATAAAAATGAATAGAGGGGATTCTTAATTCATTTTAGGCTATTTATGTTTATATCTTAGTAGCCAATAGGGAGAGGAAATATCGTGGACAAATATCACTTCGTGAGGAAATAAATATCTTTATAAACCTCAATGTTCTAACCAAATATAACGTATGTTTCCACGAAAATTTGTTAGCAACCTTGTGGAGAAAACACTTTTAAAAAAGGGCCACTGCATGGCGGATGTTCCTCCCAACAATGCACCTATAGATAGAAATATTAATTTAAAAAATTTGAGGTACACGTCCCTCCACGTGTTCAATACATAATTTCGTAATGAGACGTAGTCGATTTCTTTAGCTTTAGCTTGGTACATGTTTAGGGCCATCTCTGCGACCATTTTGAAGCGAGCATTCTGTGTACTGTTGTTGGTGGTGTTGTTCGTGGAATCAAATCATTAATTCATGAAAGGTCAGCTAACAAAATTTCACCAAAATCAACGAAGGATCAAAGAAACGAGAGAAAATTGATTAGGCGAAAGGTTATCTTTCACATAGAAAACCAAATCATTAATTCATGAAAAGGTCTAGAAAACCAAATCATTAATTCATGAAAAGGTAAGCTAAAAAATTTTCACCAAAATCAAGGAACGATCAGGGTAAAGGGATCACGGGAAAGGTTCCGGTAGGAAAAGAAAATTTCTTAGAATTGATCATTTTGTTCCCCCATTGTACCAATCAACCTATTTATCATCATTCTTTTTTTTCCCATTTTATGTTCTTTATCATAGTAGTTGCCAATTATTTTTCTGTGTTTTTGGATAGTAGCTGAAAATGGCTCCTATGTTTCGAGTTGTATTTTCTGATTTGAATTTAGGAAAAGCATATTTCCCGGTATTTTTGGATAATAGCTAAAACCAGGTCTTATAGTTCGAGTTCTTTTTTCTAATTTGAATTTAGGGAAAAAAAGATAAAATAATGCTTTTAGCTTTAATTATGTAAATAATTTTCTATTTAAATGTATTAAAATTGTGGACAGATTTAGCAAATCTGACAGGTTGCTATTTATTTATGTAACTCTCCATAAACAAAAAGACATAAACAAAAAGAGAGTGGGCAGAATGGTTGGATAATGTATGCATGTGAGTTGGATGTTGTGAATCTTTGTTGAATAATAAAAATATCCATTATCATTGCTTCATGGATGTTTCACTTACAAAGAATGTTTTACCATGTAAAAATCTTTGTCCATTTTTGTGTTTTATTAGTACATTATCTTGTTTATTTCCTATTATTTTATGCGATTAAATTATGCTTTCTATGTTCAACTCAACAAATGGTATCAAAGATTTTGGGAAACATTTGTGTTAATGGTTAACATGTAGAATGCAAAGCTTGAAATCGAAAATTTTAGTGAGAGTAATAGATTTGAGCCATGGAACGTTAAGGTCTAGGATATGCTAGTGGAGCAAGGAGTGGAAAAGTCTGGGAAAGACAAGAAACCGACAAATTTGGATGAAGAAGATTGGGAGGACATGGATGCAAGAGCCCTCGGTGTTGCTCGTCTATGCTTGGCACATGACATGCTGTTTAACTTCGTTGGAGAGAAAACAACAACAAGCTTATGGACCAAGCTATAAATCCTTGATATGGCATAGTCTTTGTCAAAGAGGCGATAATTATAAAATTTGCGGATGAAGGGAGGTACAAAGATCTTTGATCATTTGAATTTTTTCAATATTCTTTTATGTAAGTTGCCTAGTATGGATGTAAATCTCAAAGGGCAAGACAAGGAAATTACACTCTTATGTTATCTTCCTAAGTCTTGGGATCATTTTGTAACCTCGACCCATTATATTTCTACCGATACCATTAAGTGAGGAAATTACACTCTTATGTTATCTACCTAAGTCTTGGGATCGGAGCATTATTGTTTGAGGAAACTTGACAGAAATGTATCCTTCAAACCTCAACAAGAGAAGTAATGATGGTCAAAGGTCAATCAAAAGACGAAGGACAAAATTTGAGAGACTTTTCAAGTTAGAAGTCAAGAGGCAAGAAGAGTATGCTAAAGTGTTGGTATTGTAAAAATTGAGAGTGTCTTAAGAAGGATTGTGGGAAAAGAAAGGAACAAGCTACCAAAAATGACTCTACAATGGAAACTAATTCATCTTAAAAATGTGTAAAGTGTTGATAGTGTAACAAATGAGAGTGTCTTATGAAGGATTGTGGGAAAAGAAAGGGACAAGCTACCAAAAATGACTCTACAAAGGAAACTGATTCATCTTAAAGACGTGTAGGTATTGTTGACGAGGTATTTTCCACTTTACTATTTCTCAACTTCATCAAAATTGGTTGTTAGATTCAGGTGGTTCCCATCATATGTTCCTTTATAGGATTTTGTTGTTTTCATACCAATCTATTGATTATGGTGTGGTTTTAATGGGTCATGATTTTACATTCAAAATTGTTTGGATTGGTAATATTAGCATTAAAATGTAGCATGGTATTGTTAGAACATTAACAGAGGTGAGGCATGCTCCTTATCTTAGAAAGAACATAATATCTTTGGGAGTACTAAATTATGTTGGTTATAAACATATAGTTCAAGATGGAGTGATGAAGGTGTTGAAAGGCATCCTGATATTCATGACGGAAAAGAGGTTTGGGAACCATTATAAGCTTGAAGAAAGGAAAGAAACATGTCATGCAATAGTAGCATCTGAAGGTGCAACTTACTCTACTCATTTAAGGCATCAAGGCTTGGGTCATATGAGTGAGAAAGGGTTGAAGGTACTTGTTGATCATAAGTTACTTTTGAGCTTGGAATCTTTAAATTTGAAATTCTACAAGAATTTTACTTATAGAAAACAATCTATACAGATGTTTAAAATAGGAAAACATGTTATGAAAGGAATCCTTGATTACATCCATTCAGGTATTTGGGGACCATCTCCTAAAGTCTCTTTTGGAGGATCTTCATAGTTTGTAACATTTATAGATGATTACTCTAGAAAGTTGTGGATCTATTTACTACAAATAAAAGTTGATGTTTTTAAGCAGTATAGTCCTTTGGTTGAAAGAACAGTCACATGTCAATTAAATATTTGAGAAGTAAAATTGGATCTGAGTTTACTTCAAAGGAATTAAAAAATTATTGGAAGGAAGTTGGTCAAAATACATAAAACCATGATATATACACCTTAGAAAAAGAAATGTTGTTGAATGCTGAATATGACTCTTCTAGAGAGAGAAAGAACTATGCCTGGTAACACCATGTTCGAATAGGAATTTTGGGCACAAGAATTTCCTATAGCGTTCTATCTAGTAAATCGGTCACCATCAACTGCAATTAAATATAAGTCTTTCGAAGAGGTATGGATAGGTCAACCTTGTGATTATTCAAATCTTAATATTTTTGGTTGTGATGCCTATCCTCTTATTACCAATATAGAAAATACCAAGTGAGATCCAAAATAGAAAATACCAATATTTGTTGAATATGGTGATGTAGTTAATGGATATATATTATGGGGACCTACTACCGATAAAATCATCATTAACATATATGTTACATATGATGAATCATCGCTCATAAAATCATATGTACGTTGTGAAATGAAACAGGAAAAATTACCACAAGCTTAGCAATTTCAATTGGAAAATCAATCATCTTATAGGGAGGAGGATCATGATTATTTTCATGAAGAAACTCCTATAGAAGCACATGAGGATACAAAAAAATCTCAGGAAACTAAGGATGTAATGTAGAAAATTCTACGAAGATCTACAGGGATTAGATCTTTCCTAAAAAGTACGATGATTTTTCTACATCTATTGCTTTAGTTTCTAATGATGGAGAACCTAGTTATTATCAAAAAGTAATGGAAGTATCTAATATTGATAAATATAAATTAGAAATGACAGGGGAAATGGATGCCTTACAATGAAAGTAAACATGTGATCTTCTGTAACTTCATAAGGACATGAAGATTGTAGGCTACAAGTGGGTTTACAAATTGAAGAAAGGCATTGATGATACTATTCAAAAGTACAAAGAAAGACATGTTGACATGAAATGATATTCTTAGAAGGAAGGTATTGATTTCCATGAGAATGTTTCACCAATTGTTAATCTTGTTTCAATTCGAGTTATGTTAGAATTAGTTGCATTACTTGATCTGGAGTGAGAGAAACTAGATGTTAGAATAACACTTTTACAAGAAGATTTGGATGAGGATATATATATGGAGCAACTAGAAGGGTTTTTTTCAAAATCGCAACAAGAGTTTATTTTACAAACTCGAGAAGTCATTGAATGCCTTGAAGCATTCTCCCAGGGAATGGTACAAGAAGTTTGATTCCTCCATGACGAGACACAATTTTTGTAGAAGTGATTATGATAGTGGTGTTTACTTTAAAAAGTAGGAAAATAGAATATTCATTATTTGGTGTTATATGTTGAAGATATGGTTGTAGCAAGAAAAAACATGGTTGGAATCAACAATCTAAAGGCTTAATTAGCTAGGACTTTTGATATGAGGAATCATGGAGTAGAAAAACAAATCTTAGGCATGGAAATACATAGAGACAAGAAAAATTGTAAGTTGTGGTCATCACAAGAGAAGTATGTGGAGAAAATACTTCTGAGATTTGGTATGAATAATGTGAAACCTATATAAATTACTTTATCTTCCAATTTCTAGACTTCTTTAGGTTTGTGTTCTAGAAATGATGAGGAAAATGAAAATATGTCTTGTGTACCATACACTAGTGTAATAGGGTGCTTAATCTATGCGATGGTTAGTACAAGGGAAAATATTTCACATGCGATTGGTGTTGTTAGTAGATACATGGAAAATCTAGGTACAGAGCATTGGGAAATAGTGAAATGGATGCTTTGGTATCTTAGGGAACAAGTAATTATAGTATCACCTATAATGATAGTAATGATTCAGTGTGTGGTTGTGTTAATTTAGATTTTGCTGATGACTTCGACAAGAGGAGATCCACCTTTGGATATGTGTTTACTCTTGTAGGTGAAGCTGTTAGTTGGATTTCAAAGCTTCATAACACAATTTATCTATTCAATATTAAAGAAAAATACATACCTACATCACATGCTTGCAAAGAAGAAATTTTCTTAAAAGGTTTGTTGGGCGAGTTTTGAAGAATGCAATATGGGGTGAAAGTATTTTGTCATACTCAAATTACTATTCATTTAGCTAGGAATCTAACTTATCACATTAATACAAGACATATACCTATTAAATACCATGTTGTAAGATAAGTTGTTGATGAAGGTGGAGTAGTGGCTCTGGAAAAAGTCCATACAAAGAAATTTTTTGCAAAAGTGCTCACAAAGTTTTGTTAGAGACATTAAAATTGTGTCTGGCTTCTCATGGCTTGCAAGGGAGGTGATGAATATTTTCGGCACGATATATCAAGTAAATTGTTGTCAAGGTGGAGAATGTTACAAGTTTCCAACTATTTCCATTTATTCTTGGATAATAGTTAAAACTGGCTCCTATGGGTCGGGTTGTTTTTTCTAATTTGATTTTAGGAAAGAACACATAAATGAACAATTTTTCTTTTGATTGTGTAAAATTTTTCTTATGTAACTGTTTTATAGTTATGGATAGATTTAAGAAATCTAACAGGTTATTATTCATCCATTTTAATCTTGTCGAGACAGAAACACATAAAAAAAGGAGAGTGGGTCGAATGGTTGGATAATGTATGCTTGTGAGTTGGCCATTGTAAATATCACTTGAATAATAATAGTATTGATTATCATTTCCCCATGGATGTTTCCCTCACAAGAAGGGTTTTAGCACGTAAGACATCGTGTAAATTTTTTTGTTTGATTATTTTGTTATCTTGTTTATTTTCCATTATTTTTTGCAATTAAAACTAAATTTAAGTTATACTTTCGCCGCTCAACTCAACACTCTATAATATCTCCATATTTCAAATCTAAAATTTACCATAACAAACATTATCAAGAGAGAATTTACAAATATTGGAAGGGAAAATTAAATTATGTGTGTAGTGTTATAGGTTGGGAAAATTGTGAAACCATTACCCACAATATTTTCATAATGAACATTTTAGGAACCAAATAGTTATTCCATCTAACATTCCAAAAATGAACTTGAGGATAAGGATAGGATTGTTTTTGATTCGTTAGGGTGCAAAGTGAAATTTATTCCTAAATCATTTCACACAAAAGAACATTTTTTTTATGTGAATGAAAAGAACGCTTAGTGGATGTAATTTTAATGAATGTAAATGGCAGTAACCATGCTTACATGACAATGCTCACTATGCATCATACATCTTACTAATGAGGTTTTCATTTGCTAGAACACAACATTTTGTTTTTTCTTGGAAATTATATTTGGAAAGTCAGGGAAATGTAGAGTGCTGAGGAAAGGAGGAAAATAAGAATAGTTTAATTAATTGAACTTTCCCTTCATGGATTTATTACCCTTTTATTTGTAAATATTAGGGAAAATTTTAAGAACCCCCCCTAAATTTATATGTATAATAAATGGGCGAATCTCCATGATATATAGGAAAAATGGAAGGCGATTTTATCAATAATATAATATGTATATATAATTTTTTGGCGAATCTCTCACCAGGCATGGCGAATATTTTACTCAATTATAAAATCTTGTAAGATCTTGGCGAGTCTTTCACTAAATAATAAAACTTTGTAAGGTCCTAGTGAATCTTAGCATTGTGAACTCTTAGAGAATTTTTTGAAAAGGTATAAAACCATATATGACAAGAGCCACATGGTGGCAATATCACTGTTTTTTTTCACATTTCGACGACATGGAACTTGTTTATAAAATTATAAAAAAGCCAACCAAGTCCCTTATAATATGCAGGTAAGCTTATAACAGAGTCTGATACATCTACTATGCTTGTCTTCATTCAAGTGTCATAGCTGCTATACTTAACACTGTGAATCACAACTCTCTCAGAACTCAACTCTATAGTGTAATTAAAACCTTTGTAAATTGAATCTAACAACTCCATAAAAAGGATTAATGAAATAGAAGCTTTTGTGAATGAGCCCACTAATTATCACTGCTAAACAATCAATCTAGACTATGAAGTCTTCCATCTTGATCACAATCATGCTCACGATCAAGGGAGTGCGACCACCTAGCCTGACATAATGGCCATCATAGCTTCCAATAATCAACAACCACCTTGCAAGGACATCCTAGCTCATGTCTCATGAATTTTATTCATCAATCTTAATTGATATAAATCTTATAAAGATAATATTAGAATCCTCTCCGGATTCACTGTTAATACAAGGGTAAAGGAAATTTTCTAGCTCAAGGCACTAGCCAATACCAACTTTGGTATTTGTGACCCCTTTGTGGGGATGCGCCTACCCTGCCCCGTTGGGTTTCTGCATTGTAACATAGTTCAAGGATCACAAGACTTTCCAATCTTCCTACTCCATTAGACACACTTTATATGCTATACATAGTGAATGGAAAAGAAGCATTATAGAACATACAATTTTACAGAAGGAAGAAAAATCTTAGGCAGTTCAATATCAAAATCTTAACCACTGATTAATAAAGAATAACAAGTAGTGTAATGAATTGTTCCGAGTTATTTATTTACAAGTTGTAAAGAATGTAGTGGAATGGAAAATATTACTTAGGCAACCCTTCAATATTTTCTACTAATATATCTATGCATGTACATATGAAATTAAGAGCATTGTTGAATACAAAGTTTCCTTTTCTCTTGCCTCCATTTTGACAAATCAGTGTGAAATCAGTGTCACTTTGAATCTCCTTTCCTGTGTGGATGTTTTGACAAATCAATGTGAAATCAAAGTCACTTTGAATTTCCTTTCCTACGAGGGATCACATCCACAGTTGATTAGTAAAATATAATCTACTATATATTATGTTCAAGAAACTGACTACAATCTATAGTGGAAACGAGATCTCAATTCTTATTCTGAATTTGGATATCTCAGGACAACATAAGAGATAAAAATGCATATGGCCTTAGTAGCTAGAAAACAATCACTCCATCATTACAAGACCACCTAGATTTCAGCACTTAATCTAAATAATGGCACTAGTTGTAGTGCTTATTTCCATTAACACCATGGAAAAGCAACAACAATGTTTCAAAGCACACTTACTAGAAAAGTTGTAACATTCTGAGAATATTTAATGATAGCATCTGAACCTCGTAGCTATGGTGGGGAAACTAGGGAACCCAAATATTAGAAGATATCTCATACCAAATTTGAGAAAAAAATAAAAAAGGGAAAAAATCAAAATCTATAAATCAAGCAATGAATTGTTTACAAATCAAATACAATTCCTTTAACTAACAGTTAAATTGTGGTGATATATTTAAATATTTAGTAAGAGGGTAGCTTCAAACCATGGAATATTAACTTTTTCATTACTGTCATCCCTCAATGACTGAGATTACAAATCAATACTTATGGAAAGATTGTAAGAAATTCTGTGAAATAGTAAAGCATAACCTCTATTTTCAAGCAACAAAATCCAGAAATTGTTACATCAAGAGCCATAATTGATACATAATCAATGAATCAAGTCCTTGTATGGCACAAGCTTGTTTCACAACCTCTATTTTCTCAATAACAAAATCAAGACATTGTATGTGGTTATTTCCAAAAGGAAACTGCGTTCTAATTTGGAAGAGGATATTATCAAAAGACATGGATTTATTCAAAGCTACAAAGCCTAATGAGTTACTTTTAAATAAGTTGGAATATGGGATCATGATACTTAAATTGAAAAAATATGCTTTCCTTTCAGAAACATTACAGTTATACAATGCTTTTTGAAAGCATTAGAATTTGAAATTGGGCCCTTCTATCAAGACAAATTTTCATCAACAGAATGTACTTTCCTACCTGAAACATTGTAGATATCCAAGAAAAACTTGAAAAGCATAAGAGAACTTAGCATAATGTACTTTCTTTCCTTCCTTAACATTCTTAAAGAGTTGAGGTTCTCCAAGTCATCAGGTAAGTTTCGAAGGAAATGACAGTTATTAATAGTCCAATTCACAACTGAAGATGTGTCACAAATATGAGGGGGCATCTCCTCCAAATCCCAAAAGTGCTTGAGGTTAAAATCTAACATTATTGGAAGCTTAATGCTCAACTGGTTGTTATTGAACCCAAACATTTTTCCATTCTTCACTAAAATCTTAAAGATAGCTTCTCTAAGTTCTACATGAATTTACTATGCTCTTGAAGTGGGGGCACATGCAGGCTCTCCAAGTGAATAGTCCTAAACTAAGTGAAGATAAGGCCGATAGATCATTCAGTGTGGATCTCTTTAACCCATAATTGAATACTATGTCTCTCTTGAACCCATAATTGAAAACTATTTGGACTTTCAAATTTTTCATGGAACTCAAAAATGTTGGAAGAAAGTATTTGCTTTCAAAAAGAGTAAAACTAAAGCCTCTGCTTGAGGACAATTGATGTCACACCACTAACACTTCTCCATGGAATCTATATAGGTAAACCACAAATCCAGAATTCCATTAGAATATTGTGTTTATTGAATACACAAATGAAATCATTGCATTTCTTTAAAATATATTTTGAAATCAAAATTACCGAAATTACATATCGATAACCTAGTGGGTGTAGGATAAAATTCACCCGTGTCATTTACAGAAAGCATGAGAAAAAATCTAATACTATATATAAAACCAAGAAAAATTCAAATTCATCACTTCTAGGGACCTCGTAACCACCCTGCCAATACACAAGTATGTTCCTGTTTGCAGTTAGAAAAATTACCCAAATTACAATCTTTTTACTCCAGCATATGTTGGAAAGTTATAGAAGGATGACTAGTGCAATCAATCCATTCCTTTTAGCCCTGGATTTGTTTTAGTTTAAAACAAAATTATACAAATATACTTGTCCAATGTCTATGCTTTAACCATTCACCTTAAGATGTTTTTACAATATAATTTTCTAAGTCTATTTAATATCTTCATTATCATAAAAACCAACCTATATCCATCTTAACTCCACATCTACCACTCTTAGGGGGATGAAATCTATTTATCCCTCTGAGCACTTGGTAGACCCATAATTAAGATGGATCTAAGATGATAGAATTTCCCCTTTAAATAGTTTATGCTCACATGAATACCATGGTATTACCATGGGTCAATACCATGGGTTATCATAAACCTAGAGCTTAAAAATTACTATTAGTAATTTATAAAAATTAATAAAATTAATAGTTGAATTTTATTTTATTTTTTATTTTAACCAAGCTAAAATGTTTAACATACATTGAATTACAACATCCATTTTTACTCTTGATCCATCAAGCCTCGAGAGGGATCAAATATTTTTTCTCTCTATGCTAGTTTGCATATCACAATATTTGAGTAACGATGGATCTATGCCGGTTTAATTCCCCCATTTAAATAGGCTACATTCCAGGTGAATACCATGGGTCAATACCATGTGCCATTTTGGTGAATACCATGGGTCAATACCATGTGCCATTTTTATTTTTATTAATACTAATATTAGGGTTAATAATATTTTTTTGCATGGTATTAATAACAATCTAGTCTATGGTATTTGTCCCATAGTATTTTGCCCATAGGTTTCACCTAAATATAACACAATTTTTGAGTTTCGTAAATATAAGGTGACTTATGGAGTAAATATAAAAAAAAGGTTTTATTTGTTTGCCATACCTCTTGTTTATTTATATTTTTATTAATTTACCATACCTCTTTTACAAATGTGGTATTTGGCCCATAGGATTCACTTAAATAAAACCTCTTTCTTGACCCTTCATAAATAGAACGAGGGTTATGGACTAAATATAAAAAAAGGTTTTATTTATTTACCATACATCTAGTTTATTTATATTTTTATTTATTTACCATACCTTTTGAGTAAGTTTAAAAAGACGTTTTATTTATTTACCATACCTCCACTTATATTTTTATTTGGTTACACCCTTGCATGTATATAAGGTGACTTATGGAGTAAATATAAAAAATGTTTTATTTATTTACCATACCTCTCATTTATTTATATTTTTATTAATTTACCATACCTCTTTTATAAATATGGTATTTGGCCCATAGGATTCACTTAAATAAAACCTATTCTTGAAAATGGGCGAATGGAAGGTTGTAACTCCTAGTTTCAAGGGCTAAATTTACCTTTTTTACCCTCTCCCTTAAAATAAGGTGGGCTATTTGAGGTGATTTGTAAAAATGTGCTATGATACAAAATATTTGCCCACTAAAAATTTAGAAACCCCTTAATTTCACCAAAGGGAAAACATTTGCCTCTAAAATTTTCTATGGTAAATATGTATATTTTCCACAATCTATTCAAGCCAACAATTGTGGTTTATGTAGGCCTTGACTATATACTTGAAGAAATACATTGACTATATACTTGAAGAAATACATTGACTATAAACTTGAAGAAATACATTGTCATAATGTGTACTAAGCCCAAGCTAACAATTGTGGTTTATGTAGGTCTTGACTATATACTTGAAGAAATAAATTGTCATAATGTGTACTAAGCCCAAAATAAATAGAAATACATGTAAAGAAGAGATGTTTTGAACAGCCAAAATTAGGCTAGTTACTCAATCAAAAGATATTTTTTTGAGAAATTGTGATCTCGAAAAGTGATTTTGATGACGCCTTATTTTGTCTATGTTTGTTAACAAGTGAAGAGCACATGGAAGTTTAATTTTGCACATGGTGATATTAGATAGCACCATTGAATAATCATATGTTTTTGTCCAAGTTTCTTTACTTTCGAGTAGTGGGGTTCAAGCAGATAGATGGAAACATCATAAAAGGTTGATAACAAAGATTGCTAGAGTGGAATGTTTACATGGTTGACTCTCATTAGTTGAATATGAGGGTGTGATCATACCAATACTGTTCTAGAAGTTTGGTTACTGAGGAGAAAAGGATGACATCTTTCAAAAAATGGCCATCCAAGAAGTAATTCCATGGAAAGCAAGTAATTTATGAAAACAGTACTTCGAGAATCACATGGAGAAGGCCATGTAGGTGGACTTCAATAGTGTCAAATGCATGATAATCTCAACGATATTTTTGTAAATGAATTCTACACTAGGAGGATCCAATGCCTCATTTTTAAAGATGTATGAGGATTCACTACTATCCAATTTTCGACATCAAATCATACGAGTGCTAAAATGTTTGACAATTTTTTCAATAATGAATCGTGATTGATATCTTGAACGAATCTCTCTTATCATGGAAAATGATGAGACCTAGTAGATTACATGGTTGCAAAGACAAATAAAGAAATCAAAATTTTATGTAATACTTTACAAAAAGTCTCCTCATACAATAGTGGAATGGGAATCTTATGTAAATAATCACAAAATACTCTTCATACGATAACATAAGGATATGATGGATCACTTCTAGAAGTACAAGTTCATGCATGATATATGCATCAATATTTTGATCACAAACATGAGGCAAAATAGATTTATAAATTCCTCAAAATGTGCGAAGAGGAATATCCTTCCCAAATAGGAAAATGCCATAGCATTTCAAAGTTATATTTATGGCATTTGAGAAAAATGGGCAATCCACAAAATAAACAAATCCGTCCATAAGGAATAAAATTTTAAATTAATTCAATAAGATTGGTAGAACCTATTCTAAAAGAGGATAATAATAATTTATGTACTGTAATGATTTTGGGATAGGAAAAGAGATTATTGTAGCTATTCCTTTTTTATCTTTTTCGAAGGGAAGGTCAATGTAAAAAAAGAAGCACATCAGACAAATAGAAATTTTTATGACAATTTTGAAGCTATGCACTTGTGCAAACTTTAATGATAGAATAATGTTTTCATAAAGAAATGGAAATGAATGTGGAATTATGTTTTGGAAGGCATATGTCAATGGAAAAGTATATTTTGTAAGATGTGTAACTTCCATTTTAATAAGGCCACATGCAGTGTTCAAAAAATTATGAAATATCTTATCCAAGAAGCAAATCTTATTGGGTAAGTAATCCACGGTCACTTTATTGGATCATTATTTATTTTTGGTGTAAAATTTAAGGGGTAAAGTGTTTTTAAACCCTTTTAATGGTTCTTCATAAAATAGTGAATGTATGGTCCCAAAAAGTCAAGATATGTTAATGATCTAAAATTAATTGTATTCCTTTGAAAAGAGGCTAAAAATGGTGCATGATCATGGGTAGCAAACAAGTCAAAGTTAGATTAATGAGAAAAAAAAATACATAAGATTTTGATGTTAAGTTATTAAACATTATGGCCTATGCGCCTTATACTAAGCCCCAATAACTACTTATTATTATTTTAATTCTTATATGAGAAGGTTGGATAGTGGTAACATTTTATTATAATTGTACCCTTTATATATATATATATATATGTATACATATACATATACATATGTATATGTATACATATACATATACGTATATATATATATATATATATATATATATATATATATATATAATAACACACTTAGTGATAGAATCATCTATTGAAAAGTGTAACTAGTATCGGTATTCATAATTTCTACTTACATGAGGTATTTTTTATGTATTTTTCAAAAAAGAAAAAAAGAAAATGTAAAAGAAAATAATTTATTTAAGCATGGGTTTCATGTTCAAAGTTTTTGGTTCCTAGGTTAAAGCACTCATTCAGTGCTTCTAAGGTTTTTTTTTCTTCAAGCAATGTCACTGCCATAATGTAAAAGACCTCATTGGGCACCTATAACAAGAAAAGAACAATTATTTTAATATTTAGACGAGTCTAGAACCCAAGACCAAGTTGGTTATGCTACATAACGTCAGCCTAATGTACCCTTGAGGAGCCATGTGGAAGACTATAAATAAGATGACTTTGAGCTCCATTGTTAATATAATTTTTTCCTCCAAGTTTGATCTAAAATAGTATGCGAAGAAAGAAAGCAAAAGAAGGCTAGAAGATAAGGAAATTACCCCGACAACGGAAGAAGGAACCCTTATTAAGAAGGAAGCATGAAATCTTTGTTTTGACTCACATGTGCAAATTCAGAGGCTTCTAGGGTTATTTCTGATCCGAATTTAGAAGGCTGAAGTTGCAGACTTGGTTGGTGAGGCCAAAATGATGAGAAGCTACATTCTAGTAAGTTCAACCTAGTTGACTCATTGAAAATCTTATTCTTGGTCAAGGAAGATTGTTTGGGGGCTAACTTGGTCTTGGTGGAAATCTTATTTTGGGTCTCAAGTCTTGGAAGTCTCCTTTGAAAGTTATTCTATAAGAAGAAAATTTTCGTTGGGTTTTCCCCTAAGAGGGGATTTTCCTTGGCTGAGTGCCTACATCTTATGTTCTTTGCTATGTGATCATTATAGTTTTTGGCAATCGTTTGGTGATGAGAACATAAAATTAATAATACAAAATCACAAATAATTGCTATGTAAAGAGAAATAAAGTTAACAAATGAGATAATGCTTCCCTAAGTATCTCTCAACATGGTATTAGAGTGAAGGACAATGGCATAAGGCAGCTAGAAAATCATTGTTTGAAGGACAAAGGATTTCAAAATATATTACAATAGAATTCTTTAGACTTTCCCTCAAAAAGTTTTATCTAAAATAGTATGCAAAGAAAGAAAACGAAAGAAGGCTAGAAGATAAGGAAATTACCCTGGGAAAGGAAGGAGGAACCCTTATTAAGAAGGAAGTATGAAATCTTTGTTTTGACTCACACGTGCAAATTTAGAGGCTTCTAGGGTTATTGCTAGTCCAAATTTAGAAGGCTGAAGTTGCAGACTTGGTTGGTGAGGCCAAAATTCTGAGAAGCTACATTCTAGTATGTTCAACCTAGTTGACTCATTGAAAATCTTGTTCTTGGACAAGGAAGATTGTTTGGTGGCTAACTTGGTCTTGGTGGAAATCTTGTTTTGGGTCTTAGGTCTTGGAAGTCTCCTTTGAAAGTTATTCTATAAGAAGAAAATGTTGGTTGGGTTTTCCCGTAAGAGGGGATTTTCCCTGGATGAGTGCCTACATCTTATGTTCTTTGCTATGTGATCGTTATAGTTTTTGGCAATCGTTTGGTGATGAGAAAATAAAATTAATAATACAAAATCACAAATAATTGCTATGTAAAGAGAAATCAAGTTAACAAATGAGCTAATGCTTCCCTAGGTATCTCTCAACATGGTATTAGAGTGAAGGACAATGGCATAAGGTAGCTAGAAAATCATTGTTTGAAGGACAAAGGATTTCAAAATATATTACGACAGAATTCTTGAGACTTTCCCTCAAAGACCAAGCCATATAATAGAAACACTAGGCTTAATAGAAAATTTTAGGTTTGATTATAAACCAAAATTACAGTGTTTAGGCCAAATACATGGGCTACAAGGCCAAATATAGTGAAGATTCCAAGCAAAATTATCTAAACATAAATTGCAATCAATTTTAAAGAGCCCGAGAAGCTTATACAAAGGCTAAGCATCCTCTAAAGAAGTCTAAATTCATGAGGATAAGGACAATGTCTTGAGATCAGTCTTGGAAATTCGAAAATATAATGTCCTATGCATACTCATATAAGGAAGACCGAGATATTACAGTTACATAGAAACCTACCTTAATCATATAGGGCTTATTTGCAAGATCTACTTTAGCCCCAAAAAAACGGACATTATAATTCATTACCAAAGCTAGTAACATCCCGATCATTCATATTTTATTAGCACATTGAATAGGAATCAAAACTGTAATTTTGAGGAAGCATTTCTGACTGTTGAAAATCTTAGGTTAAGGATCAAAGTAATAACAAAAGGCTATAGGTGTATTTGATATTTAGGAGGTAACAAACCTATTAAGAACGTTTATTAACACTTGGAACCATAATGAAACAAGGCTTGAAGACCTGTAGTAGCATCTACGGGTAAGACTAACTAGATTTGGAAAAGAAAGATAGATATTTTTTTTGGAATTGGAAGGTGTTGATGATGCTAGAACCCACCAACAAGCAAGGGGCCTCTCCAATGTGAAGTCCCAATTATACTTTGCACCATTTGGTGTAGGATCCCTTCCAGAGATAAGTCCATGGCTATAAGTTTTCTCGGTGGTACCTGGATCTATCCGACATTTTTAGTGGAGGCCCCATCCCTCTCTGGATAATTCTCTAGCACCCTCATGGAAACCATGCCATGTCAGGTAAATCACCACATTTTTAATATCCTATCTTTTTCTTTTCCATTGTGGTTTCTAGCATATGCATAAGGGTTTTATTGTTCCTCTGTTCTATAGGTTTTTCCTCCAGAGATGGTAGTAATCCTTCTTCATGGTGGCTCACGGTCCTCATTCATTCTATAGGTATGGCTCTGCTATGTAATATGTTAAGCTTTGAACCCTTGTTTCTTCCATGACGTTGTTTTTCCAAGATAATATCTTATCTCATCTTGCTATGTGGCTTGGGTTTCTACGGAGATGCCTGCATTTTATGGGTGATTACCTATTTGGAGAATCTTTGCTACTGGAGAAGGATTTCACCATCTCATAGCAAGTATGGGTAAGTTATCTTATCATTGCCATTAAAGACCTTGTTCAAAATTTGCGCATTCGGTTATCCATTTTTTTCATTTAATGTTTCTTGCTTGGAATTTAATTTATGTTTCTTGCTTTAGGTAGATGGAGGGTAAACAACTCTACAATGGCTTCTATGAAGGTAAATCCATTATGTTCCTTTCTCACTGTTGGAGGTTTTTGGGTTCTATTCCTTCCAAGGTTTTCATGTAACATTTCACTCATAGGCTTTGTTTCTACGTCAAGTATTTTCAATGAAACTTCTTCTTTTGTGGATTCATCTTGAATGTGGTGTAAGGTTAATCTCCCTCCCCTCTACGTTGCTATAGGTGGGTACCTTTGCGTTAAACTTTCCAAGGAATTTAATATGGTGGCTTGTCCCCTTTTTTGTACCTTGTGATCGCTCTGGCTTTTTGGAAATAATAATCCCAACCACCGCAATAAATAGCTTGACAACAGTCATACTTGTCAGACGTATTTTTGCAGGTTGCGTCTCTATTTGAAGATGGAAGGACTGAAACTAGGTGTGAACCATTCTGAAACGCAGCAAGGAATTTAAAGCAGTCAATGTACCTTGGTAAATAGATATGGACAAGAATTCATTCAGATACTATTGCCCACACTCCAGAAACACCTGCGCAATTTTGATTACACTCAGCAACAACATCATATTAATTACTTTTATCTGTCATGAATTAAATGTAAAATCATATGTTGAGTTATATATGAATGTAAAAGTCATTTTGTAAGAGGTTAGATAAAAAAAGAGTGCAAGTTTTTGGGGAGAAAATGGTTGAGAAAATTTTGGTGGGTGTATGAAAACAATAGTTACAATGTTTTATTGTGTGTTATTCCGTGTGAAATTTTAGTTTTTACTTAGTGAATGAGCTACAGCCTCATGTGAATGTGTTTTCATGTTTTATAATTCAATACTAAGTTTTTATTGTGTTGCTTCACCTTATCTTATTTATCTTTGAGTCTGTGTAATAACTTCATGAAATCCAGGTCCGTGAAATCCAAGTCTATGAAATCATCTCCGCGGCGGGTGAAGTTAGCTACGTGAAAGTACCTTCGTGGTGCGTAAAGCTAGCTACCCAAGAGTAGCTTCGTGAAAGTAATAGCTCTCTACCCCTCTGCAAAAATTAATTTTCCTAAATATTTTTAACATGGTATTAGAGTGGGTTAAATATTGTTAGGGTAAAAACAAGTGTTTTTACTAGCAGTAAGAATTGTTTTGAGGGCAGATTGTTTTTAGCTTATTTACCAGCAAGTAGAAAGTTATTATTTTTTTTTTTATTACCCTCAGAAATGGTAACATCAAGAAAAAGCTTAACTAATCCTCAAATACCTCAGCTTAATGGCAAACATGATGATTATTGGGCTATTAAAATGAAGGCCATGTTTTCTTCTCAAGACATTTGGGATTTGGTGGAGAATGGTTTTCAAGAACCAGCTGATGGAGCAGCATACAATGCCTTATCTCAACAAGAAAAAGATTTGTTAAGGGACAACAGTAAGAAGGATTCAAAAGCCCTGTTTTATATTTTCCAAGCAGTTCATGAAAGTATTTTCCAAAGGGTTGTAGTAGCAATGAAGTCCAAGCAAGCATGGGACACCCTCCAGATAGCCTACCAAGGCATGGAAAAAGTCAAGACAACAAAGCTGCAAATGTTGAGGAGAGATTTTGAAACACTTTGTATGAAAGAGTCTGAGAATATAGACTCATCTTTTACACATGTAAGTGGGTTTGTTACTCAAATCAGGTCCCATGGTGAGACGCTTGAGGAAAGAAGAATAGTTGAGAAAGTTTTGAGAAGTTTCCCAGCAAGGTTTGAGGCCATTGTTGTGGCCATAGAAGAGTCAAAGGATCTCCCACAGTTCTCAGTGGATGAGCTTAATGCATCACTTATTTCTCATGAACATAGACTGAATAGAGCAGCAAGCTCCTCATTGGAGCATGCCTTCAAGACACAAGTATCATTTGGTCAAGGTCGAGGCAAAGGAAGATCATATGATAGAGGAAGAGGAAGAAGCCCACACAGAGGTGGAAGAGGCAGCAATCAATCCAAGTCAAGCTCCAAGCCAAAATCAAGCACAAGGTTAGAGGTATGATAAATCTCAAGTTCAATGTCATTACTATAAGAAGTACGGTCATTATGCAAATGAATGTAGAAAGAAGTAATATGACATTAGTAACAAACCAAGTGTAAATTTCACAAGAGAAAATCAAACCAGGATAGCATGTTTTTAGCTTGTGATGTAGCACAAGAAAAACAGAGTGATATATGGTATCTAGATTCAAGGTGTAGCAACCACATGTCAGGAAACATAGAAATGTTTTCTGATCTAGATGAAAGTGTGAAATCTGAAGTGACATTAGGGACTGATAGCAAAGTCTCTATCATGGGAAAAGGAAGAATTAATATCCTAACAAAGAAGGGGGAGAAGAAATACATCTCATATGTTTACTTTGTCCCCGGTCTGAAACATAATCTCATGAGCATTGGACAGCTCATGCAGAAAGGCTACAATGTCTTTTTCAAAAACGATATGTGCACAATTTTGGATAGGCCTCCAAGGAGACAGCTGATTGCAAAGGTTCAGATGACAAAAAATAGAATGTTTCCCCTAAAAATAATATCATATTCGCAGAAAGAAGGTGCACAAGCACAACTATCTATGAACTCACAAAGATGGAAGAAAAGACGCAGCTGTCACACAAGTAAACTTTCAAGCAAAGGTAAAAGATGAAAATTGGTTATGGCATTTGAGATTTGGACATCTCAACTTTGGAGGTTTGAATTTGCTGCATAGGAAAGACATGGTGAAGGGTTTACCACTCATAGAAAAACCAGATAGCATATGTAAATGATGTATCTTGGGCAAGCAACATAGAGAGACATTTCTAGCAGGAAAGTTAGTGAGGGCAAAGGCACCTTTAGAGATTGTCCACTCAAATTTATGTGGACCAATGCAAACACCATCAATTGGTGGCAGCCACTATGTATTGACCTTCATAGATGACTACTCAAGGAAGACATGGATCTTTCTCCTAAAATAGAAAAGTGAATTGTTTGAGCGCTTTCAACAATACAAGGCTCTTGTTGAGAAGCAAAGAGGACATTACATCAAAGTCATTAGGACCGGCAGAGGTGGAGAATACATCTCAAATAAGTTCCTTCAATTTTGTAGGGAGCATGGAATTCACAAGCAATATACAACAAGATATACACCACAACAAAATGGTGTGTTAGAAAGGAAGAATATGACCATTATGGAGATGGCAAGGAGTATGTTGAAGGCAAAGCATTTTCCAAATGACTATTGGGCTGAAGCTATCGTGTGTGTAGAATATATCTTGAATAGATGTCCAACCAAAAGCGTCCAGAACATAGTTCCTGAAGGGGCATGGAGTGGAAGAAAGCATAGTGTCACTCACATGAGAGATTTTGGATGTGTGGCTTATGCACATGTCCCGGATGAGTTAAGGAAGAAATTGGACAACAAGGGGGAGAAATGCATATTTGTTGGATACAATGATGAATCCAAGGTGTACAAACTCTACAATCCATTAACCAAGAAAGTTATAATTGGCAAAGATGGGTAGTTTATATAAGAGGAAGCATGGGATGGAATTTTAGAAAAGACAGTCAATGTCAAAGCATGCATACCACATGAGGACAAAGAGGAATTAACAACAACAAGTAATTCCTCAACAGTGACTCCCTCTACTCCTATTCAAGCATAGCAAAGCAGGCAGCAAGCAACACCATCAACAAATAGTAGGACATTTTTGCACATCCAAGCAAGTGCCTCTCCAAGCACACTGTGGAGCATGACACCAAGTGACATGCCAACCCATCTTTAGCAAGCACAAGAAGACCAAAGTTCAGAAATTTAAATGAAATTTATGAGCAAGATGAAGTCGATAGTGGCACAGGTCTGAATTGCTTATTTGCATTATTTTGTCATGTAGATGACCCAATCCACTTTGAAGATGTAGTCAAAGAAGAAAAATGGGCTGCGGCAATGGAGAAAGAAATAGAAGCAATAGAAAGGAATGACACATGGGAGTTAGTGAGTCTTTCGAAAGGAAAACATGTTATTGGAGTGAAGTGGGTCTATAAGACCAAAAGCAACATTGAGGGAAAGATTGAAAGGAATAAAGCAAGACTAGTTGTCAAAGGATACAAGCAACAAAATGGAAAAGATTATGCGGATATGTTCACGCCAGTCGCGCAGATGGAGACAATGCACGTAGCTATGGTGATTGCCGCGTAGCATAAATAGAGAGTGTATCGAATGGACGTAAAATCAATGTTTAGTGTTGAAAGACGAAGTGTATGTCATGCAACCGCCTGGTTATGATATTGAAGGCCAACAAGACAAAGTATAACGGTTGAGGAAAGCTCTTTATGGGTTGAAGCAAGCACTGCGCGCATGGTACAATAGGATAGATGCTTACTTGTAGGACAATGGTTTCGATAAATGTGATGGTGAGCCTACTCTCTACATCAAAGAGAGCGAAGGTAAGATTCTCATTGTCGTCTTATATGTAGATGATTTGATTTTTATAGGCAGTGATGATTTCCTCATCGCTGATTTCAAACAAGTCATGAAGAGTGAATTTGAAATGACTAACTTGGGATTGTTAAGATATTTTTTGGGCATAGAAGTGAAGAAAACAGAAAATGGCACTTTTATCTCTCAAGCAAAGTATGTTGCAGAAATTTTGTAGAGGTTTAAAATGCATAATAGCAGGTCCGCACCAACTCCAACTATCATAGGGTTGAAGTTGAGCAAAGAAGATTGCAGCAACAATGTCAATCTGACATTATACAAAAGCATGATAGGTAGCTTCATGTATTTGACCACCACTAGGCTAGATATAATGTATGCAGTAAGTTTGGTGTCAAGGTTCATGGAGACACCCAAGGAGGCACATTGGCAAGCAATGAAAAGGATTTTGAGGTATGTCAATGGGAGAAAACAATATGGCATTTTGTACATAGCAACAAGTGATTTCAGGCTAGTTGGTTACACTAACAGTGATTGGGCAGGCAATTTAGATGACAGAAAGAGCACGTTAGGGTATGTTTTTAATTTGGGTTTCGGAGCCATTTCATGGGCCTCCAAGAAGCATCCAATAGTTTCACTATCAACAACAGAAGTTGAATATGTCACAGCAACAGCAACAATGTTTTAGGCAGTTTGGATGAGAAGGATGCTGAGGGATCTTCATCATGACCAAGAGGGAGTGACAACTATTTTCTGCGACAACACCTTAGCAATTGTATTGTCAAATAATTTTGTCTTCCACAAAATATCCAAGCATAGTAATGCTAAATATCATTTTATTAGAGAGTTGATTAACAATGATGAAATTGTGTTGCAGCACTGCATGTCATAAGAACAATTCACTAATATTTTCACAAAGCCATTGGCAAGTGAAAGTTTTGTTTATCTCAGAAACTATTTGGGAATTGTCAATGGCAGCAATTGTGATTAAGGAGGAGTGTTGGAAATAATAATCCCAACCACTACAATAAACAACCTGACAACAACCATACTTGTCACACGTATTTTTGCAGGTTGCATCTTTGTTTGAAGATGGAAGCACTAAAGCTAGGCGTGAACCATTCTGAAATGCAACAAGGAATTTATATAAGTCAATGTACTTTGGTAAATAGATATGGGCAAGAATTCATTCCGAGACTATTTCCCACACTCCAGAAACACCTGCACTATTCTGATTACACTCAACAACAACATCGTATTAATTACTTTTCTCTGTCATGAATTAAATGTAAAATCATATGTTGAGTTATATATGAATGTAAAAGTCATTTTGTAAGAGGTTAGGGAGTAAGAGGTTAGAGGAAAAGAGAGCGCAAGTCTCTGGGGAGAAAATGGTGGAGACAATTTTGTTGGGTGCATGAAAACAATAGTTACAGTGTATTACTATGTGTTATTCCATATGAAATTTTAGTTTTTACTTAGTGAATGAGCCGCAGCCTCATGTGAATGTATTTTCATGTTTTAGAATTCAATACTAAGTTTTTATTGTGTTGCTTCAACCTTATCTTGTTTATATTTGAGTCTTTGTAATAGCTCCTCGAAATTTGTGTCCGCAAAATCCAAGTCTGTGAAATCAGCTCCACGGTGCACGAAGGTAGCTGTGTGAAAGTAGCTTCACGATGTGCGAAGCTTGCTGCCCAAAAGTAGCTTCGCGAAATTCATAGCTCTCTACCCCTCCGTGAAAATTAAATTTCCTAAATATTTTTAACATGGCCAAACTTCCACCAAGGATCTTACCCCTGTGTGCATCTAAGGTTTTAATCGTGGTGACACCTCATGAAATCTGTAGATGATAGATAGTTGAACAGAAGCACCAAAATGTGTTATATTTGGTTAAGAGGTAGGGTGAAAACATCTATGCCACTCACTATAATTTTGTTTCCCCAGTTCTTTAAATTTGACCCTTTAAGGATGGACTATAATAATTTATGTGACTTTTCTATATTTTACAATGATATTTTTGAGTTTACCTTCAAGTTGGAGTTACGTTCTCTTTTATAATGACTAGACTATATTGTTCCCATATTTGATTTTCCTTTATTACGATCATGGTGAATCGGGGCACGATTTTACCTTATATATGAAAAGATTAAATTTTTGTATATCGCCAGTCTTTTACTTTCAAATCTGTAATGATGAAATTTGTATATGTCCCCAGACTTTTACTTTTAAATCAGTATAGATGAAGACTAGTATATGTTTCCCAATTGTTTTTTTAACTCTTGTTTCTTTATGATGGTCATCACTTATGATACTGAACTATGGTTTCGTTCTCTGAATGAACTGTGCATAAGAGCTCTACCTTATGTGCATCATTGTGAATGTTTTTGTGCGTGACAAAAGAGTTGTAGATCTTCTTTTTTCGTGTTTTGTTATTTGGCATACAACCTCGGGGTTACAAAGACTTTGTGATCTGTTGGTTATTCTTAACTAAATTTTCTATCATAATTCCTTCCTGAAAAAAATTTGAATTACTTCATTATGTAATATCTTCTTTCTGGCGTTGTATTGAGTTCATGTTGCCCTTAAAATTTATAAGATTAAGATTCTCAACACTTCCTATTCTTTTTTATGGTTTCCTGAACCTAGATTTTGGGTTATCTTTGATAATAACTTATTGGATTTAGTAGGCATGCACAGTACCCGCCAATTTTGGCCCTTCTCCCTTCCTATTTTTTATTTTCCTTCTGCAACATATCCTTGATTTTGGTAAGGACTGAAATCCATTTCCCTTGGAAATTTTAGTAGAGATATAGTTTCCATTTCTACTTAATACCTTTTGTTCTTACTGTTCCTAGCATTCCTAATGCCTTCCTCTGAAGTTTAAGTATCTCGGCAAAATTATCCCTTATTTTTTTTCCTATCTTCTTTACTTAGATAATGCATTGACAATTAAGTCATCATGGATGTAGGTGAGCATCAACAAGTTCTCTGTCACATGCAGATGAACTTATCTTGCATGTGAGGTTTTCTATTTTTCCTACCTTTTTGATGAAGTCGTTGTTACCGAGGAAATTTTCTTAATCGTTGTTACACAAGAAATTACTATTCATAGATGGGAAGTTTCTACTATTTCCAAATGTATAACCAATACTTGAAATTGTATAAAAACTATTGCTTATACATGAGTGAATTTATTTCTCACCCAATACCCATTACAGCTAGCACACCTACAAGATATTGTTCATTTAATTATCAGAGTCTCCTAAGCAAGTACTCTTAATCCTAAATATATTCATTTCAGTATTGTAAAGAAAAATCCTTTGTACTGATTCAATTATTACTAATATTTTACTGTCACTTCCCTCCACTAGGACTTATATAGTAAAACAATTAATCATGGTGGTCAATAGGATAACTGATCGACTTGTAGAGTAAAACAATTCATCATGGTAGTCAATAGGATAACTTCTTGTAATTCAAATCTGCAAATTCATTAAAATCATAACTATTGCATCCAATCATTCTTATCTAATTGACTTGTGCACAGAAATATTGATATACTGCCCATATATAAAAGGAATTTGAACACACATATAAAAATTCGTTTATAAAACTTACATGTACACGGATAACTAATATAGACGTCTGTTATTTAACAGATATAGAAAAACCATAGCGACAGCACATTCATTTAATATCACATTCATTGAGATCTAAGTCAACAAAAAATAAATCCAATGGTTTTTTCAAAATTTCTCATATATAAAAAAAAATACTATGAGATGACAGTAGTTAAAAACCTCAATCCAAAATCCTATATGGAAAATTCACTTAGGAAAATAATCTTCCACCCAATCTTGAACCCAATCCTCTGGTACCCCTTGAGCCAAGAAATCCTTGCCTGGAATCTACAACCTCTTGCAAATTCCCAATCATGTATTATATACATTGGTTCTCAACAGATGTTTCTTTGGCAACATCCTATCTTTCAGAGTTCTTCTTATCCCTTAGCCTAGACTGTTTTTTCTTTTTTTTTGGGAATATGTTTTTCTTTCCCATAGATCTTTTCCCTTAGTGTTTATCTTCAACTTAATGTTTTTTTCTTCTTCTTCTTCTTCTTCTTCTTCTTCTTTCTTCTTTTTTATTTTTTTATTTTTATTTTTATTTTTTCTCCTGTTTAAAAAAAAATTATAATAATCTGAATATTATTGTACATTTGGCAAGCTTCTCTTTCCCATCATTTTCTAGCTTTAACTCCTAATTTTATTTATTCAAAATATGATTTCAACATCCATTTTTATCCCGTGGGTTACCGACGACCTACTAAAATAGTCTAATGATAACCAACAGATAAAATATTTATGTAACAATGGAGGGGTTTTACAGGCAGAAATCTAGCCTTGAAACCTCAACATCAGAAGTAATGGTGGTCGAATTTCAATCAAAAGGAAAACGAGAAAATTCGAGAGGCTCATCAAGATAGAAGTCAAGAGGCAAGAAGAGTATGCTAAAGTGTTTGTATTGTAACAAATGAGAGCATCTTAAGAAGGATTGTTGGAAAATAATGGAACAAGCTACCAAAAAGGATTCTACAAAGGAAGCTAATTCAAATTAAACAAGTGCAGGTATTTTTGACCAGGTATTTTCCACTTCTACTATTTCTGAACTTCATCAAACTTGGTTGTTAGATTCAGGTGCTTCCCATCATATGTTCCTTCATAAGAGTTTTTTTTTCTCTTCATACCAATCTATTGATGATGGTGTGGTTTTCATGGGTAATGATGTTACATTCAGAATTATTTGGATTGGTAATATGAGGATTAAACTATATCATGGTATTGTTAGAACATTAACAGGGTTGAGGCATGTGCCTAAGCTAATAAAGAAATTAATATATTTGGGAGTGCTAAATTATGTTGGTTATAAACATATAGTTCAAGATGGAGTGACGAAGGTATCGAAAAGGATCTTTATAGTCGTGAAAGATAAGAGGTTTGGGAATCATTATAAGCTTAAAGAAAAGACATAGACATAGCATGCAATAGTAGCATCTGAAGGTGCATGTGAGTCTACTCATTTATGGCATGAAGTCTTGAGTCATATGAGTGAGAAAGGGCTGAAGGTACTTGTTGATCGTAAGTCACTTTCGAGCTTTGAATCTCTAAATTTCAAATTTTGCAAACATTTTACTTATGGAAAACAATATATACAAAGGCTTAAAATAGGAAAGCATGTTAGTAAAGGTATCCTTTATTACATCCATTCAGATATTTTGGGACCATCTCCTAAAGTCTATTTTGGAGGATATGCATAGTTTGTAATATTTATAGATGATTACTCTAGAAGGGTGTCGATCTACTTACTAAAAAGAAAAGCTGATATATTTGATACTTTTAAGAAGTATATACCTTTGGATGAAAGAATACTCACATGTCAATTAAATATTTGAGAACTAACATTGGAACTAAGTTTACTTCAAAGGAATTCTAAAATTATTGAAAGGAAGGTGGGATCAAAATAAATAAAACCATGATATATACTCCTCATCAAAACAATGTTGTTGAATGAATGAATAGAACTCTTCTAGAGAGAGAAAGAACTATGACTCGTAACCCCAAGTTGCAACAAGAATTATGGGCATAAGAAATTCTTATAGCATGCTATCAAGTAAATCATTCACCATTAACTGAAATTAAATATAAGACTTCAGAAGGGGTATGGACAGGTCAACCTTGTGATTATTCAAATCTTAAACCTTTTGGTTTTGATGCCTATGCTCTTATTCAAAATAATCAATTTTCTAAGTGAGATCCAAAATAAAAAAGACTAATCTTTGTTGTATATGGTGATGTAGTTAACGAATAGATATTGTGGGGACCCACTACCCACAAAATCATCATTAACAAAGATGTTATATTTGATGAATGGCCACTCATAAAATCACATGTACATGCTAAAATGAAATAGGAAAAAGTACCACAAGCTTAGAAAGTTTAATTGGAAAAACAATCACCTTCTTGGGAGGAGGATCATGAATATGTTCATGAAGAAACCACTGTAGAAACATATGAGTATACAAAATTTTTTCAGGAAATTGAGGAAATAATGTAGCAAATTCTACAAAGATCTACACGGATCAGATCTTTTCCTAAAAATTATGGTGATTTTTCTACATCCATTGCTTTAGTTTCTAATGATGGAGAACCTAGTTATATTAAGAAGAAAAAAAAAGAGAACCAAATGCCTTCACCAAAACAAGGTAGAGCAAGTGGGGGCAGTCAGCAGGCAGCGGGGCTGTAGACAATACCCGAGCATCCAATGGCTGGATCAAGTGGTATTAGGCCTTCAATTTCGATGTGTATTCATCATGTTCGAAGAGCATGAAATGCTCTGAGACCAAGGTTTTGTTCTCTTTTTTTTCTTAATGGACGCATCTAATAGTGATAGATAGGAAGTAGAAATGAAAGAGGAAATTGATTCCTTACAACAAAATAATACATGGGATCTTGTGTAACTTCATAAGGACAGGAAGGTTGTAGGTTACAAGTGGTTTTACAAATTCAAGAAAGGTGTCTATGATACTATTTAGAAGTACAAAGAAATACTAGTTGAATTAAAAAGATATTCTTAGAAGGAAGTTATTGATTTCCATAATAATTTTCCACGAGTTGTTAATCTTGTTTCAATTCGAGTTATGTTAGAATTAGTTCCATTACTTGATCTAGAGTCGTAGCAATTAGATTTTAAAACAACACTCTTACAAGGAGATTTGAATGAGGATATATATATGGAGCAACTAGAAGGATTTGTTCAAAATCATAACAAGAGTCTAGTTTACAGCATGAAGAAGTCATTGAATGGCCTAATGCATTCTCCCAAGTAATGGTATAGGAAGTTTGACTCCTTCAAGATGAGACAAAATTTTACCATAAGTGAGTATGATAATTTTTTTTTCTTTTAAAAATGTAGGAAAATAGAATATTCATTGTTTTGGTGTTATATTTTGATGATATGCTTGTAGATATGTGGGTAACTTAGTCTTCGTGGAAATCTTGTTTTGTTTCTTAGGCCTTGGAAGTATCCTTTGAAAGTTATTCTATAAGGAGATAATTTTTGTTGGGATTTCCCCTAAGAGGGGATTTTCCCTGGCTAAGTTCCTCAATCTTATGTTCTTTGCTATGTGATCTTCATAGCTTTTGGAAATTGTTTGATGATGAAAACATAAATATTAATAATACATAATCACAAATAATTTCCATGGAAAGAGAAATCAAGTTAACGAATGACCTAACACTTCTCTAAGAATTTCTCAAAATGGCATCAGAGCAAAGGACAATGGCATAAGGGAACTAGAAGATCGTTTTTTGAAGGAGAAAGAATTTTAAAATATATCAGAAGAGAATTCTTCTCTCTTTCCTCAAAGACGAAGCCATATAATAACAATACCGAGCTTAATAACACAATTCTAGGTTTGATTACAATCCAAAATTATAGTGTATTGTCCAAAGACATGGGTGGGCTAGAAGGTCAAATATAGTGAAGATTCCAAGAAGCATTATCTAAACATCAACTGTCATCACTTTCAAAGAATGCAGGAAGCCTAGACAAAGGCTAAGCATCTTATAAAGAAGTCTGAATTCACGAACATAGGAACAAGTGTCTTGAGATCAGAATTAGAAATATGAACATATAAGGTCCTATGCATGCTTATATAAGGAAGACTAAGATATTACAGTTCCATAAAATCCTCCCTTAATCCAATGATAAAAGTCTCCTAGAAATTTGAAAAGAATATGAGTCTTTGAAAAGTGGATAAGGATTATTTGCAAGATATACTTCAGCCCCAAACAAGACGACATTATCATTCGTTTCCAAAGATAGTAACAACCTTATCATTCATCTTGTGTTGACACATTAAAAAGGAATCAAAAATACAATTTTGAGGAAGCATTTCTGAATGTTGAATATATTAGCTTGAGGATCCGCAACAAAATACTATAGGTGTCTGTGATATTTAATAGGTGACATACATATTAAGAAAGTCTATTAACACTTGAAACCATAGAGAAACAAGGCTTGAAAACCTGTAGTAGTATCTATAGGTAAGCCTAACCATATTTGGAAAATAACAATAAATATTCTTGTTTGGAAGTGGAAGGTGTTGATGATAGTAGAACCCACCAATAACAAAGCAGGTTTCCCCAATGTGAAGCCCCAATTAGACTTTGCACCATTTGGTGTAGTAACCCTTCTAGAAATAAGGCATGACTGCAATTTTCTTAGATATTTTCCTTAGCCACAATAGTTAGCATAAGAGAGTAATGTGGATATACTTTTGAATGAACAAGTGAGTATGCCTTGTGAAATGTTCTGTTGTAGAATGTATCGAGGTTATTTGACTGGAGGGGCTTGAAAGTGACCCTTTAAGAGAAGTGTAATAGTACTAACTTAATAAAGACACACAAGCATATATATTGAAGAATCATTAATTAACTAGAGAAATAATTCGCATACAAGCAACGATCATCTAAAGAAGTACAACACACATTCAGTAAGATAAGAATCAAAGCCACCAAAATAGTTCAATTTCTTTAGTACAAATGAAAACAAGATATATCAAAAACATTCAAAGAATGGTCCTACAACATTTACGAGATACACATGAAATTCTGTTGGCTCAGTGATCTTAGACTATTAATCAAATGTTCCAAGATACATCGATACAATGAGCACCATTAGCTCCAATAGTGGAGTGTTAGAGCTACCAATTTTTTTCCAAAAGAACTATATTCCTCTCTAATCCCTATTTGGAGAATCCAAGGTGAAAAGTCATTTTCTTGAGCTATGAGAGTCTATATATAACAAATGAGGTAACTCTCCACATCCCTTGTGACTCTTGGAATCCCCTCATGACTCTTCAACTTCCATATGACCCTTTGACTTGTACATGACTTTTGACATTCTATAGGTGACTCTTGGACTTCCACTTTACTTTACACTTCTCATATTATTGAAAATTACATAATTACATCAAAAAACGATGTGGCACATGATAACTCATATGACACCTTGAAGTGATGCTTCGAAAAGACATGACTTGACACTAATGACATGGACTTGTTGATGACATGGAAATGGCAAGCCAATCTTATCTTGTTTCTATCTTTGTGTCTTCATGAAATATGTTGCACGGTCTTCCCCTCCCTCTTTAAAAAAGCTTGAAAATAGTGATTCCTTACTACGATCTTGATCTTCTAGCTTCCATATCAATTTAGTGTCCCCTCTTATTCTTGTTCAAATATCATCTTGTCTTAATAGGTTCCCAAGTGTCTTCTTGAATAGTCTCCTTCTCATATTTTTTGAGTATCATCTTGTCATGTCAATATGTAATACGTGAAAGTGAAGTCAACACATGACAAGATGACATCTTTCTGAAAACCTCCTAGTCTAACTTGCATCATGAAAACTACTTATTGAGTTGGAACTAGGTACTAGACAGGGGGGAATAATCTGGGATTGCACAATGCACAGTTCCATAGGCCAAGAGTAAGGGACAGAGGCCAACAACCACACATTGTGCAGCTATGGAGGGATGAAAGGAAGGATTGTGTAGTTGAGGGTCATAATGAAGCAATTTTTCCCACTATAACTATGCAACATATAGTTCTATGATGAGAGTAGGCAGTAGGATTGTGAAATCGCATAGTCAGAGGATCTAGGGATAAATGTTCTAGATTGGTATTGCAAAATGCAGAGAAAAGGACTGACTACGAGGCAAGATTGCATAGTTGTAGACATCTAGAGGTCACGATTGAGTACTACGACTACGTAATGTGTAGTTCTAGGAGGTAGTGACTACACATTGTGAAGTTTGAGAAGGCAGGGATGTAGTGCTTATGGTTGAAACTGTGAAATGCATAGATCAGAAGGGCATAGTGAGCTCAAGTTGGTCGGGCATGAAACCTTCCATAATTTGACTAAGTTTGGGATTAGTGAGGCACAAATGAAACCAATGTAAGACATGAACAAGATCGTACATTGACAACCATCGATCACACAATATAGAACCCTCGACACTCAAAAATATCATGGTCCCCTTAATGCAACAACAGAACAACACTTTCCTCCAAGTGTGACACTTAAGATATACTTTGTGACAAAAATTACGACACTGCATAAAACTTTAGGAATGAGTCAAGTATATGTATATAAGCTAGATAAGATCCATCCATACCAAGGTTACCTCTTGAAATAGACAAGAAAATTACTTTCACAATGTACGACACTTCCCACACCAAAATATGACACTTTGGTTTTTTTTCTAAAAGGGACTAGAAAACCTAGAGGATCTACATGGCATGACTTTTAGCACTGGAAACAACATATAAAGCTATATTAGGCTCCAAAATTGGATGTAGGCCAAAATTTTAGAGGGTGTTGTAGTAGCAACAACACATGGAAACACATCAGTGTAATTCCACCTTCTCCACCTTGGTCTAACTCTATGTACAAGTTTTAGTTCTTCAGGAAGTATTTTTTCATTGTGTTGATTACTTTGGTTTTCCCACTTAACTCGATAATAGATTTAGTCACCTCCATTCCTTCGTGAGTTGGACACATTCACAAGGTGAGCTCTATCATAATTTTATTTTTTTTATTCAGGGGAAGGGTAATATAGTTCACTAGTTTAAGATAATCAAAGTATGAGTTTTCATCTCTAGTGGTGCTCCACTATTAGCGAGCCTATTAAGTACCCTGGCAGAGTCACCATAGGAACACAAGCATTACTTTGTTCCCAACAAGCATGGTCAGTACCCTGACAAAGTTTCTTGTTTCACCTCTAAATGCATGAAGCCTCTCTTCTTTCATCGTTACTCATTTTATTTATGAAACTATGCAAAGGCAATTATTTATTTCAATGGAGCAGAAGAGGTATCCTGACTTGTTCTGAGAAGAAGAGGTTGTTCCTTCAGAAAAGAATATATATAACCTTTGATATAAGTTTTCTCATTATATGTGTTCCCTTTGTCCTTCTCTATTAGTATTAGGTATCATTAGAATAGAACCAAGCTTAAAAACGAGGTTCTTAGAATAGTTATAGGTATCATTGTCCTACACAAATTTTTCCTCTCATAGGGATCATATTTTCCATCAAAACATCATTGACCAAAATATATGGACCAAGATAAGGAAGAAGGACTGATGGTTAGCCAAATGTTGTAGTGTCACAAGTCCTTTTCATTTTTCCACATGCATTGGAACAAAACACAAACCCTTCATGCAAAGAATTATTCATAAGGAGAACGCAAAAGATAGTGGGAAATACTAAACATAACACAAAGAGACAGACAAACCAAAAAAAAGAAAATAAATATGTACATCAGGTAGGGACACAACCCTATACTACTATTGAAAATTTTGTTTCAAATCTTGGCCATTGACAGGAAGAAAATCCATCTTCCCATACAAATATGGGAAGCGATAAGTATGGTAGCCGATGAGTCTCATCATTGAGTAATTACATGGGCCTTAATTGGCCTTAATTCACCTCCTAGCTTAGTCAAACCAACTATTCTCACAACTTATTGCATACTTATGATTATGTTTTGCTTATGTGATGAGTTAGAGTAGGATATTTTTCTTTGTGGTCTAATGTGCATGAAATGCAGGGATAAAAGGTAAAATCAAGGAACTATGGTGAAAGACCTTGGTAAAAACACAAATGGGGCAAGGGAGAGGAATTACGGGAGGTAAATCCTCCTCATTTACTGCCCATCCATTCGAATATCCTTCCATCATCTGAAATTACAAACAACCAAATATGAAGTACTAAAAGATGGTCAAGCAAGTGGAAGTACAAGTGACCTCCCTACTAAAAGGCAGCTGAGATAGTGAAAGTGAAAGGACAAGTTACCATTAAGTTGGGAGATGTACCTCCCTAATTTTGAAGGAAGTCATTGAGACTTCAAATGGATAAATATAGATGCTTAGGGCCTTAGTTTTTTTAAGCATTGAACCAATAGTTAGTTAGTCAGCTAGGCAGTTAACAAATAGTCAGTCAGTTAGCAAGTATTTAGACTTTTTTTTTTCTAGTGAAGACTTGTAAGAGTTTAATGTAATACAATGTTTTTGATAATGAAGATAAATTTTGATTTGGGTTAGCACTGAGTTTACTCAGAGGGCTGAAGCTCTTGGGTTAGGGCCCAACCCTGGCAACCAAAGCTCCTCTTTCTTGATTGTATTCTAGCATAGAATCCCGCTTTCTGTTCATTAACCTAAGTAGTTCATTTCCATTACAACAATAGCATAGATGCATGGTTTGATTGCTCATTTGGTTAAATACATGCATTTTCATTACAGTGGCTCAACATAGATTTCTGGTTTCCTACTCATTGACTTAAGTAGTTTCTTGTTTCCTATTCATTTCCTTGAAGAGTTGCAGTCCATTACAGTAGGGTAGAATAGAGTAGTTGTGTTTCAGTTTTTTCCATTTATGCTTTCATTTAATCAGTGGGTTGGTAAAGAAAAGATCCATCAGGATGCTCATAAGTGTCTCGGCCTCACTTCCTCCCTATGGGACCATGATGCGAGGAAGAAACACTGCAGCAATCCCAAAAAACATAGGGTTTTGGTTTTCACAGAGGGTTTGTCATTTAATCCAGGCACTGAAGTCATTTCATATTTCTCTATTCCCCTAACGGTCATCTATTCGTTTGCTCTCTTTCTATCATCGGACCCCACTCGTATATCCCTTTCATTCCCTTGTAGCATGAAAAGCTCATCAGAAGCTATTCATCCACGTTCAAATGGTTTTTAATCACCAATCGCCTTTCACATGCAAAACCAACCAATCGTTGCTCAATCCACTCTTCGCCTTTGACTTTTCGCCCTTTAAATCCCCACTGTCGATCTGCCTTGCTAGATCCGATGGTTATCGTGCACCCACACACCAACCTCCCTGGTCACATCTCAGCCGTAGATCTTCCTTGCCAGATTCGACAGCCATTGTGCCACATCGCGTGGATTTCTGTCCAAACATTATTGGGCTGAGAGAACACGAGATGGGCAGTTTGCTCGTGCTATGTGTTGACTGGGGATGCTAGTCACATGAATTTTCAAAATACAACTTATGGTTTTGAGGATGCACGAGATATAACTTATCGCCCTCCAAACCCACTTGTCATTTCCACACGTTTCTTTTCGCGCTCTGTTCTCCACCTTAGATCTGCCCTACCAGATCTGATAGTTATTGCATCACCCGATCGTTTTATCGCCTTGAACTGTCCACCGTCGATCTATCTCTTGATCCAATGGCTGTCGCTTGAACCAATCACCAAGCAGCTTGGCCGATCTCCATCGTTCATTGGCCGATCGCCTTCACGATATAATCCCAACCGTCCATCGTGATAGTCTACCATGTCCACCCATTTCCCTACGTATCCTCCTACTATCCAACCTCGACCGTTCATTTACCCTTCACCTTCCTAATCCAACGGTCCTCATGTGTCGTTGCCCATTATGTCCTCTTTTCACCATTTTGACCTCTGACCGCTTCTTCCACTTCAACCCAGACATAGCCTAGTTGCCTTTGCCTCCACCTTAGGATAGTTTTATGCCATTTTCTTCTGCAACTTAGATAGTTAGCATTAGATTAGTGTTGTTGAGCAATTCTACTTAGTCTAGCTATTTTCATGATTAATTAGGTTATTGTGATGTAGGTTTGCATGTTGTTTTCTTCATTTCTACAGTAGAATAGCTCTCCGTTAGACTAAGTTTTCTCTCCTTCGATCTAAATCAATCTTCTTCTGCCCCTGTGGAAGTCTGGCTTCGAACCCCTAGGGCCTCTTTCCAGATGAGCAGTGACAACAGGCAGTACTTTCACTTCTACTTGTGTATATAACACAGTCACCTCCAAGTTTGTACGAACCCCAGGTTGATAAGTAAAGTTGGTAGCCCTAGGAGTTACAACATTCTTGCTGCAATACCTAGGCTCATCAGTAGCCAGTGTTGTCATGAGCTATAGTCTTCAATTATAAAGCTCATGCTAGAGATCTTTTAAATGAAAATTTAAAGGAAGAGGCTAGCCTTCAAGACTTCTCAGATTGTGATAGCAATAATTAATTTAATATAGAGCCTCTCATGATTTTCTAAAGAGCTATCAGTTATAGTATTTATGATTGTGTGTATGCGTGTTTGAAGAAAAGGTCAGTTTCATAATTGTCTGTTGGATAAGCTTTGTATTTATACAAGTTACTTATATAACTAGAAGTGTGTATTTTGGTGCATACTACTAGGATGGAAACTTGTCCATAGAGATATTCAATATCTCATCTATTCCGCGGGGTAGTTAAGAAATGTTAAGGGTATGCTTCAAATGGAGATTAATTGGTGACTCATCTGGTGGTAAGGAAAGGTAGTGTCTCCAAGATCCTAGAGTGAATGTAATTGCTGATGAAGACCATATTAAAATTATATGATTTATATGTAATTTGTGACTTATGTAATAATGTAAGAATTGAGGGGAACTTGGAATACAACTTACTTTATAAAATAAGTAAAATTGGTTTGTTGAGATGATTGGATAGTTGAGATATTTGTGGGGAGAGATACAATAATGGAACTTTCTTTGAATGGATGTCCTGCCGTGGCCATAGGACCTCAGTTCCTTCCTAATTTCTTAGGAGGCAGGTATTTCACCACCAACTTGTTGGATGACGCAAAGGAGAGTTGCCTGCAATGGATGGATTTTCAATGACCAACATCTATTGTATACATTTCCTTTGGAAGTGTGGTCATCAAATCGCAGGAAAACCAGTGCAGTTGGTGCTAGGGCTAGAGGGTTGTGGGCATCCTTTATTCTAGGTTCTCAGCTCGGATATCACAGAAGGGAATCCTGTAGTTTTATTGGATGGGTTTGAAAAACTAACCATTTATTGGGAACTTCTTGTAAGGTGGGTGCCTCAGGTTAAAGAGCTTTCCCACACATCAGTTGGATTATTCCTCACTCATGCCGAATGGAACTCTACTTTGGAGGCCATTGGCGTGGGAGGTCCCGTGGTGAATTCTCTTACTTTGGTGACAAGTTTCACAACTACAGGTTTGCTAAGGATGTGTGGGAGATCGGCTTGGATTTTGAAGGGGTGGAGGTGGATGTCCACAAGGTTGTGAAAAAGTAAGAGGTGCATGATATCGTGAAGCGAATGATGGCAATTCTCGAAGGACAATAACTAAGAGAAAATACTGTCAAATTGAAGGAGTGTGCAGTGAGGGTCATCCTTCGATGGGGCTCGTCTTTCAATAAAGACATGGTGCATTGGCGAGGTAAGAAGCAACATAAAAAGATATGGCAAGGGCTAACCAACCTGCTATCGGACCTTTAATGTGCCCTATAGCAGTCATTCACCATACATGAGCATGTTATGGGGCATCAATGAATGTGACGGGCTGACATGCAAGTGAACATGGTTCGCCGTTTAATACAGATTAATACCATTCCGATACATCATGGTGAATTTGAAATTTCAAATTGAAAACTTGGGTGCTGAATCTCTGTAAAACAGGATTTTGAACAGGTTATTTATTTCATTTTCATCCTAGGATTGATCCATGTACTCGGCCTCTCACGCACCGGTGTCAAAAAGCAGGATGTTTCTTAAAGGACGTTTTAATCTCGTGATACCATGTAGGGATCTTCTAAAGGGCAGTGACATTCAGGTCAAACGAACCTCTCGTCATCCTCAAGGTTTTCTAAACAGTTTGGTTCCTCCCACGGGCAGGTTCATTTTCCACAGGGCTTCCGTTTCTCTAAGAAAATACACAATCCTACTGAATGGAATTACACGTTGATATAGATTGCAATAGCAGTTATAGCCTTGTAATCCACCATGATTCTGGGAAGCTTGGGTTCTAGTTTATACGTGGGGACCAATTAGAGGAAGTCTTTGTGCTATCAAATGTGATGATAAAATCTACACAAATGTAAAAGGCTATGGTTTTGAAAGAATTGGAGAGGACCATGTCTTTGAAACAAAGATACGATAAATGCTTGAAATTCGTCAAAATTTAGCAACGTTGATTTCTCTTTGCCGAGCATCTTTAGCTTCCTTAGTATGCGGTCCATTTGGAGCGGGGTTGAGCGCTGAGCTAACCATTTCTGCTTAATTTTGAAGCACAGGGTTTGGCGACCAGTTGCTGGTCTCCATATTTGTGATAGCGAGAATTAAAGATGAACCACTTTAATGGTTATACTTTCCAAATAAAACAACAGTTTTGTTCGCTTACAGTTAGGTGAACTAGTTTAATGGTTAAATTTTCCAAATAAAAAAAAGCAGTTTTCTGAGGGTTTGATACTTGAATTCGGGAGATGCTTTTACATTAATTGTGTTTGTAAAAAATTTCATGTTGGTATGTTTTTCAGGCTTTGATACTTGAATTTGGGAGATATTTTTACATTAATTGTGCTTGTAAAAAATTCCATGTATGTATGTTTTTCATGATATCATTTTCATAAGATATAAACAGATAAGGATGGATATTTTTGTTGAATGAATAAAGGTAATAATAAGTAAAGATGGGAGATACTTTTACATTAATTTCATTGGTAAAAAATTCCATGTCTATATGTTTTTCATGATATCATTTTCATAAGATATAAACTGATAAAGATGGATATTTTTGTTGAATTAATAAATGTAACAATGAGTAAAGAAGGTATCGATTTTCAATTTATTAGTTGTTTGTTAATTTTATTAAAATAGAAACAAAATAGAAATGGAAATTTATTAATTATTATTAAAATTAAAATATAATTTTATTAATATTAAATTTAAACTAGTTGTAAATTAATTAAAAATTTAACTACATAAGTTAAAAAAGATAAATGACATTATATTATTATTTAAGCTGGGACAATACACATACAAATTAAAAAAGTAAATGAAATTATATTATTTAGGACTTTTATCACTAAAAATGGGATAATAGAGTTATTGCCTAGAACTTTTTTACATAAAATATGGGAGGAATATAAATATCATTGATGGTAAAATTATTAATTCGTGTTTAAATTTACTAAATAACCTAGTTAAATGATAAATTTTGCATTACCTTTATTATATATTTAATTTCATATATATATATAATCTTTTATATATAAATATTTTGAAAAATAAACAAATAACATTAGAAAGTGTGATTATCTATATTGCATTACAAATAGAATATTAAATAATAAAACATGACATTTAAAATGTGATTAGGTATATTATATCATGACTAGAATACTAGAGAGATTTTGTATCTATCTTTTATAAAGAATAAAATATGGTATTTAAGAGATATGACTATATAGATTATATTAGTCATACCTTACACAGACACACATATACACCCCATTCATTTTTTTGGGATTGAAAGAAGGTATCTATATTAGTGGTATATCTCCATCTTATATTATTCATTACATTATATACCACTAATTTTTGTCTGGGATGACCTATGTTAGAAAAATAATGGAGAAATTTTATAAGATCATTATTTAGACTTTGTTATGATATTTTTAAGATTGCTTTTAATTATATTTGAAATTATATTTCTGAGGAGACTGTTCAACTTGTTGAACAACAATTTTCTTCTATATATGTAACCAAATCATAGATTGATGTGGTGAGAAAGGATTGTGGGAAACTTCTCGGAGTGAGTAGTGTCTCACCCACGAGAGCTACATCTCACCATTTCCAAAATTATTATCTGCCATTAATTTTAATTTGCTATTACAACCATGTTGGGGAGGCATTGAGCTTGTGTTGATACATTTGGAAGTCTGTTTTAAGGTTGTTTCAAAATCGTTGGCAGAACATTGTATCGTACCATGGCATGTAGTTGAAGAGCGAGCCAATAGAGAGAGTAATGACATGTCGCTAGTGATAGACGCATCTATGGTTCCACTAAAGACAATTTCCCTACTTGTCTATCTTTAAATGAGTGGACTTTGTGTTGTAGAATAATTGAATGAATGACATGTTTTATGTTGAGTACCATTGTGGGATGGTGTGAGCCAGTTTGCAATCCAACTGCCTAATATTGGCTCAACTCATGCAAAGGTTTTGTGTTGAAGAGACAACAACCGAAGTTGATGCAGGAGAAACCATCTCTATGCGACACATTTTGACCAAATTCAAAGGGGCCATGTAAATTTACAAAATTGACAGGTTGTTAGTCAGTTTGACGAGTTCTTATTTGGGGCTAATAGGGCCTTTGCAATTATAATTAGAATATGTTGATGTGTTATATAGTTTTAGAATGATGGACAAATGTTTCATTCTTCTTTGGTTAGTTGAGATATTTTCCTGCACCAATCCTATTGTATAGAGGTATGTGTGTAATACAGTGAGAAGCAAGCTCCTTGTACATTACAAATGCAATATTTCAGATAGAAGGTTTGCAAGGGTCTTTGAACATATTCCTCGATTTATAATGAATACTTTTATTTTTTTAATCTCCTCTATGCACTTGTGCATGATTCCACTACTAAAACTATTTGTAAATATAGTTATGTACATTTGAGTTAGACATGAGAACTATTGATTTTGTCTTGTTAAATATACATATTATCTCTACTATAGATATGGTTTTATCATATATGAGAACCACTTAATATATTCTCGGAAATTCATGTTGGTGGAAGGGAGTGAAGTGAAGGGTTCAAATATAATTAGATCTTTGTTTGATTTCTGGGTATAATTACCACTCAATAGAGAAGGAAAGATCGGCATAACAACCTTGTGATTAGCATCTTATGAGCTTAGTGTTATATTTGTAGAGGGAAATAAAGCTGCGAACAATGTAATATTGTGCATTTAATCAAAAGAGACCACACGACCCTCTTGAAGGTGCAGAATGAGCATACGACAAAAAGGCGAGTCACAGTGACAAATAGTGGAGGCGACTAGTTCAAGGACAACCATTGTTGAGAAGAATGTGGGTTGAGGGCCTACAACACTACAACTGCCAAGAAGACTCATGTTGAGGCCAACACAATTCTATAGTATTAGGGAGTCAGCTCCATGGGTATTTATTTTTATAAATAAGATACATTGTCAGTCTCTGACCCATTGTGGGACTAGCCCAAGCGAGATCAATTTCTCTTAAGTCATAGATTATTGTAGTTGGGGCTAAGGTGAGTCCCTTACTGCTACTAACTGCTACTATGTGTCCCTTACGTGTGGTCTTATTTTTTCCTTTATTAACTTTTATTACATGAAATTTTCACCCGGGGTGTTACAGAACCAAGAGGGACACCAATAGCTAGGTGGAGGTGATGTGTTTGGGTAACAATTGACGTGAGCCTTGTTCCATGGCTAGGTTTCAGCTCACAATGAACATGGAGGAGCACATTCAGAGAAGGAAGAGGATGACCATTGCTGATGATGAAGAAGGTTAGAGTAAAATGCATAGTGGAGGGGAAAATGATGATAAGCTAAATGGCATGAGGAAGTTAAGCCAGGAGGAATTTGATAAGGAGATGGTTGAGCTGAAGGAGAAGCTTAAGTTAGTGAAGATTCTACTAGAAATAGAAGACCAAAGGGAGAGATGGAACCTTAGGTTAAGGTTAAAATTATATGTTAGTCAAAAGGATTTTAAGAAGAAATTCCCAAAAGTTAGAGAGTTAGGGAAAATAAGGGTAAGACCTTTAAGGAACGCTTGGATGGAGGAAGTAGAGCTCAAAACAACTGAGCCTAAGGAAGGTGTAGTTCACTATTATGAAGTAGAAAAAGGAACACTCCTTAAAGATGAGGAGAGTGGACATGTGGAAGGTGCATGAAATAAATAGAAGATAAAAGATGTCCACCTTTGTAGACCTAAGAAGCGACCATTGCTTGGTGAGGATGACGAAGAGAGGAGACTATTGGAAAGTCTCATGGATCATGAAAAGTGCCCAATCCAACAGGAAGAGTTATTGGAAAAAGAGGAGGCTAAAGAGACTTGTGTTTTTAAAACCAATTGATTGTGTGTGGATGCAAGTTTTGTAGGTAATGAGGGACAATAACCATTAGATTTTTTCATAATGGAGGGAAATAGGTACCTAAGAGAAAAAAAAAATAGGATAATTCAAGTAGTAGAAGGAAGAGAAATGAATCTGAGGTGATAAAGGAGAATGACATTCCAAGTGAACCTACAAAGAAGGGATCTGTAGATTAGAAGGTAATGTATTTACCTGTAGAAAATATTTTTTTCTTGAATGATTGTTAAAGTATATTCACAAGTGGATAATTTGGACATGTTTTCCCAAATGAGGAAAGTGTCGAGATGGCTCTGCAAGTGCACGGGAATGAAGATAAAAATTTGTCTCTCGACAAGCATCAAAGTGAGCCTTGCCATAGAGGAAAAAGAACCATGTCTACGACTAAATTGAAGTTGATTAATGAAGGTGATTGCATAAAAGATGAGGGAAAACTCTTTAAAGTTGTTAAAACTAGAGGTAGGGGTGAAAAATAGATTCATGTAGGCACCAACAATGAGAAAAAGAGACAATGCTTAGATGTTTAGCTATCATAATATGAAAAGGCTTTAACAAATTTAGGAGACTGGTTGGACAACCTCAACACTGAGGAAGACTGCATGAAGTGTAACACTCTTGGCTAAATGATTCATATTTTTATTTATTTTATAATGACCAGAAAAGTAAATACTATTGAGTCCTCGAATTTTTGTATTTTCATCCTCTTTTCCTTCCATTATTCCTCACATTTATGCATATTATATTTCTCCATTTACCATTTATCATACAATTTTTATGCTAAATATGGGTCTCCCTTATTATTTTCCAATTTATTGATTTTCATGCATTTTAAGTGAATTTATGATTAAAAATTAGAAAAGTAACATGGATTTACCTATACCTAAAGGTGGAATAAGTTTTGTGACATGTGTAAGTGATTTGGAAGCTTCTGAGACACTCTTATGTGGCCTCCAAGGTTCAATTTCCAATTCTTTTCCAGATTGGAAGAAGATTTGGGATGGGAGTCAAACATATCTCTTGGGAGAAAAATCATGGATAAAGGGATATGTGTCAAATTGGTTGAGAGAAAAGTGGAGTTGTATTTATGAGTTCCTTACCTCCTTTTCAAAGCAACTCATGTATAAATATGAGTGTTCTCTCTCTAATTGAGTATCTTATGTTATGTAGGTTATGGTTGGAGAGGATTGTAAGTTAGTGTGATGTAATAGATTGAGATTTGTTTATTGTGAATGTGAGCTCACATGTGTTTGTTTTCGATACTTGTTATTTATCCTTCGTTACTTTTCACATGTTGTTTTTCTTTTATGCAATTTCATATTTCTAGATTAATTTAATTTATGCAATTCAATTTTAGTTGTCTGTTTATATTCAGATGTGTGTTCAATTTCATTTGTGTGCTTCAATTTCAAGAATTATATTAGGTTAATTTGGCTTCAATTCTGCATATATTGTGCATGTGCCTCATAAGTCTACGAAATCATCAGGTTGACAATTAATGATTGGGAAATTATTAAACGAAAATATTTTCGCCCAACAAATATAGTCATTGTAAATATTTATAATTTTCATATAAAATATTCACATTTTTGTTGTGAATGAAAGAAAAGTCATTGTTTATTGCTAACACTCCTAATAATGGGTTAAGAGTTGTTAGATGGAGCTAACCCCTAACTGTCAAGGAGAAACACTGTGCCTAGGAAGGGCTAGAATCAAGAAAAGAGAAGAGAGACTAGAAAAAAAAATCACCATGGTTGGAGATAAATGCCATGAAAATTGGTTCTGTTCAAGAAAATATTGTGGGAAAGAAAGACAATTATTTTCCAACTATAACAAGTGGGAGAGAAAGACTAGTGGAAACCCAGAAGGAAAACATGATATTGCGTATTGGGTTTAGGAGAATTAAACTTCTATAAAATAATTTTATGAAGTTGTTTCTCTAACATAAAGGAGTAGAGCGTAGGGGTAGATGGTTGAGAAAGAATCAACTTACAGTTGGGAGTACCATGATAACTCTTAACCCATTCTTTGGAAAAGAACAAATAAGTGACTCATTATGTTTTGGACAACAAAGAATCAATGAAAATGAAAGATGGATTAGAAAATGATTGTATGATGTATGTAAGAGATAATCTTGATGAATGCCTATAATGTGTTGGTGGGTAACACTGACTTAACTGAAAATCCAACCACGCTGTCTCACCTCAGCCCCAACTATAATAATATATCACTTAAGAAAAATTGATCTTGCTTGGGCTAGTCCCATAATGGGTCAGAGGCCGACAACGTATTTTATTTATAAAACTCAACACCCATGGAGTTGACTCCCTACTATTGTAAAATAGTGTTGGCCTCGACTTGAGTCTTCTTGGCAGTTATCATTTTGTAGGCCCTCAACCCACATTCTTCTTAAGAACGGTTGTCTCTGAACTAGTCACCTCCACTATCCCTCTCTAAGATGCACCGAGACTATATATGGTGACCTACTGGCCTCACTGTGACTCGCCTTTTTGTCGTATGCTCATCTGCACCTTCAAGTGAGTCATGTGGTCTCTTTTGATTACATGCACAACACTACATTTTTCGGGGATTTACTTCCAAATGGGATATCTAATTCCTACTTGTCTCAGTTGTGATTCTTACTAATTTCAGCAAGAAATTCACTGTCACACTTATTTTGCATTTTCTCTAATTCCTCCCATTCATTGAAAGATAAAATTCATAATCATCATTGAAAATATTGATTGCATCGATGGGTCATCCGCTTCCACTAGGAATTTCCCTCGTAGATAAGCCGGTGAAGGAAGATGTTATCATCCTGGGTATGCCTGGTCCATGGGTAGAAGACAAATCTGAAGCTTCTAGCCCTTATACAACTAGAATAGGTAGCCTGCTAGACTGGCCAATGGTAGCAGAAGAAATCAGTCGTGATTTTCTGAAGTGTGGTGGATCCAGGGATCCACAATGTCTACTATCTGGGGATCCACTAGATTCCTCACATCCGTGTCCTCGCCATTCATGAACACAAGTGCCGTGTAAATTATTGATTTGGCCCCACTAGAGGGTGTGGTGATGATGGCCCTTTTCCATATTCCCATGGTAATTACCATTCTGCAAGGCACAAACTCATTCGAATTCCATGGCCTTGTCAGTGACTAGATGTGGAGTCTTTCCTATGAAAAGGTTAATTGAATTCTGTGGAGTCAACATGGCGAACTACACAATGGTGAATGGAGAAAGTAGGCCGAGCGAGGTGCCTGTTGTGGAGCACTGCATACTCATTGACTTGATCGTGGTGAGGTTTCTTGGAGTGTGTCCAAGGGCATGGAGTGTTTGAACTGGACATAGAACATTGTTTGAAGCATTGTAGGAGAGTGTTTCTCTTTTGAATCTGAGCATGAGGTTCATTGCCTAACTTGGTTCATTGTGGTTTCATTCTGATCTTTTGCCTAAGGCTGGATTTGTGCAACGTAGATTAGCGGATGGTGGAGAGCTCACTGTGGTGTGACTGTTTTTTTGATAGTGATCTAATATCATCTGTGGGTAGAGATAGAGAAATTTGATGTTTGGTTAATATGAAAGTTATTTTTATTTCTTGGAATCATGGATAAAATTATTGTGCCTTATTGAGCCTAGTTAACTTAATTTAGGTAAAGTTCGCGACTCTAACAAATGACGGCATGTTAAGCATGGAGTTCCAAGATTTAATTGACAAAGATGCCCAAGATGTTAACTGAGTAGAAAAAACAATTAAATGATGATGGACAGCTATGTGAAAGTTAGTGTGAGTTTGTTTTTGTTTGTGGAATAGACTCTATTATATTGTAATGTGAAACACAGTTGTAATGTAAGCAAGTCTAGCATGTTTTGTAATGGTCTTTGTAATGTATGTACCTGGTAACTCCAAAGAGTTGGAGCTGTGTTTTAAGCCTTGTAAGGCACGTGTATCCCCATACAGTTCATGGTAATCTAAAAACCACTTTGTATTTGTAGTGTTAGTTTGTGGTAAGCTAGAAACCACATGTAAGATTGAAATGGGACAAAGATTCTTGTTGGCATGGTTTAGGGTTAGCCGAGAAAACCCTTGGCCTTGTTGAGTCAGGTCTTTGGTGAGCCTTAGTGGCTGGAGTGCCCTAGTGGCAGATTTGTGTCCCACAAAAACTGAGGTGAGCCTTCGTGGATGTGTTTAGCCTTGGTGGCTGAGAGCCCTTGGAGGCATGGTTGAGGGTGATCTGATAAAACCCAATGCATGGTTATGGGTAATTCGATAAAACCTAGGTTAACAATGATGGAGGGGGATTTACAGGTGTAGGTACATGTATGTAGCTATAATGGTTGAAAGAACCATGTACGTGAAGGACATCCTAAAAGACTATCGGTTGCAATAGTTGACACCGATGCATTCTAGTAGATGGTTGTTCCTTTATATGGACATTGACATATTCTTTTATTACGTTTGACCACAACTAGATTTTGTAGATTGATATGGAGACAAGTATTCATTAATGGGGGAGTGTTGGAATACCTAATTCCTACTTGTCTTTGTTGTGATTCTTACTAAGTAAAGGAGTCTATTCCTAGTAGTTAGGATCTATTTCCTAGATTGGTGTGTGGTTGAGATAATTTCTCAACCAATAGATTGTGTGTCCAAGATAGCGTACATATCTTGAGACTACACTTCTTGTGTATATGTAATTGCATTTCATTAAGAAATTAATCTAGATTCTCATATTCTATTACTTCCCTCTTCAAATATAAAACTAAGATCATAAGATGGTAATCACAAGGATCTTATGTAGATCTTTCCTTCTCTATTGAGGGGTAATTATACCCAGAAATCAAACAAAGATCCAATTATATTTGAACCCTTCATCTCGCTCCCTTCCACCAATGTGAATTGCCGAGAATATATTAAGTGGTTCTCATATATGATAAAATCATATCTACAGTAGAGATAATATGTATATTTAATGAGGCAAAATCAATAATTATCATGTCTAACTCAAATGTACATAATTATATTTACAAATAGTTTTAATAGTGGAATCATGCACAAGTGCAACGAGGAGATTAAAAAAAAAAAGTATTCATTATAAATCAAGGAATATGTACAAAGACCCTTGCAAACCTTTTGTCTGAAATCATTCTTTTGTAATGTACAAGGATATTTCTTCTCCCTATATTATACACATACCTCTATACAATAGGATTGGCACGAGAAAATATCTCAACTAAACAAACTAGACTGAGACATTTGTCAAGCATTATAAAACTATATAACACATCAACATATTCTAATTATAATTGCAAAGGCCCTATTGGCTTGAGATAATAGCTCATCAAACTGATTAACAACCTATTAGTTCTAGATTCTTTCAGAATTTGAACACTTCGCTCTAACTGATTTTGCTAACTCTAATTTTATACAAATTTACAATTGGAGTAAACTTGTTTCTCTTTTTGGAAATTTACATGACCACTTTGAGTTTGGTCGAAATGTGTCACATAAATATGGTTGCTCCCGCATCAACTTCGGTTGGTGCCTCCTCAAGACAAAACCTTTGCTTGAGTTGAACTAATATTAGGAAATTGGATTACAGACTGGCTCACACCATCTCACAATAGTGCTCAACATAAAACATGTCGCTCATCAATTATTCTCCACCACAAAGTCCACTCATTTGAAGATAGTCAAGTAGGGAAATTGTCTTTAGTGGAACCGTGGATGTGTCTAGCATTAGCAACATGTCATTACTCTCTATGTTGTCTCACTCTTCAACTACATGCCATGACACGATACAATGTTCTGCCAACGATTTTGAAACAACCTTCACAAACTTCCAAATGTATTAGCACAAGCTCAACGCCTTCCCAACTAGGCTCTAATATCAAATTAAAATTAATGGAAGATAAAGATTTTGGAAATGGTCAGAAGTAGCTCTCATAGGTGAGACACTACTCACTCTGAGAAGTTGCCCTCACTCCTTCCTCACCACATCAATCTAAGATTTGGTTACATATATAGAAGAACATTATTGTTCAACAAGTTGACAGTCTCCTCAGAAATATAATCTGAAATCTAATTAAAAGAAATCTTAAAAAACTCATAACAAAGTCTAAATAATGATTTATAAAATTTCTCCATTATTATTATAACATAGGTCATCGCGAACAAAAATTAGTGGTATATAATATTTTGAAGAAGATGAGATCAAGATATACCACTAATATAGATACCTTCTCGCAATCCCAAAAAAAGTGAATGGGGTGTATATGTGTGTGTGTAAGGTATCACTAATATAATATATATAGTCATATCTCTTAAATACCATGTTTTATTCTTTATAAAAGATAGATATAAAAACTCTCTAGTATTTTAGTCATGATATAATATACATAATCATATTTTAAATGTCATGTTTTATTATTTAATGTTCTATTTGTAATGTAATATAGATGATCACAATTTTTTCTAATGTTATCTTTTTATTTTTCAAAATATTTATTTATAAAATCTTTTATATGTATGAAATTAAATATATAATAAAGATAATGCGAAATTTATCATTTTACTAGGTTATTTGGTAAATTTAAACACCATTTAATAACTTTGCCATCAATGATATTGATATTCCTCTCATTCTTAATGATAAGAATCCTAAATAATATAATTTCATTTATTTTTTTTAACTTTTGTGTGTATTGTCAAAGCTTTAACAATAATATAATGTCATTTATCTTTTTTCAGCTTATGTAATTAATTTTTTAATTAGTTTCTAAATAATTTAAATTTAATACTGATAAAATTATATTTTAATTTTAATAATAATTAATAAATTTCTATTTCTATTTTTTTCTATTGTAATAAAATTTAACAGAGAACTAATAAATTGAAAATCGATACCTATATCTTCTTTACTCATTGTCATGTTTATTAGTTTAACAAAAATATCCATCCTTATCAGTTTATATCTTATGAAAATGATATCATGAAAAACATATACACATGGCACTTTTTACAAACATAATTAAAGTGAAAGTATCTCCTATCTTTATTCATTATTATCTTTATTCATTCAACAAAAATATCCATCCTTATCTATTCATTCTTATGAAAATGGTATCATAAAAAACATGGCATTTTTTACGAATACAATAAAGTAAAAATATCTTCGGAATTCAAGTATCAAAACCCAAAACGACATGGCATTTTTTAAAAGCACAATTAATGTAAAAGTATCTCCCTAATTCAAGTATCAAACGGTGACTAATTTTTTTATTTGGAAAATTTAACCATTAAAATAGTTCACCTGCCTGTAAGCGGACAAAACTGCTTTTTTATTAGGAAAGTATAACCACTAAATTGGTTCATCTTTAATTCTAGCTATCACAAAGATGGAGACAAGCAACTGGTCTTCAAACACCTTGCTTCAAAATTAAGTAGAAATGGCTACATCAGCACCCGACCCCACTCCAAATTGACAACACACCCCACTCTTAATGGACCGCACACTAAGGAAGCTAAAGCTGCTCAGCAAAGGGAAATCAACAACGCTAAATTTAGAGGAATTTCGGGCATTTATTGTATCTTTGTTTCAATATATGGCCCTCTCCAATGCTTTCAAAACCATGAAATTTTACAATTGTGGTGATTTTATCATCACTTTTGATAGTGCAAAGGCTTCCTCTAATTGGTCCCACTTATAAACTAGAACCCAAGCTTCCTAGAATCATGGTGAATTACACTGCTGGAACTGCTATTGCACTCTATATCAATGTGTAATTCCATTCAGCAGGTCTATGTATTTTCTTAGAGAAGGGGAAGCCCTATGGAAAATGAACCAAACTATTTAAAAAACCTTGAGGAAGATCGGAGGTTGGCTTGACCTGAATGTCACTGCCCTTGTGAAGATCCTTGCTAATCAAAAAATGATCCTCAAGGACTTTCTAAATGGTCAAAAATGAAATTCAAAGGATGCTCCTGGAAATAGTCTCATTGCATAGATCTCTTCATTCTGAATCTAATGCAATTTCAATGGGTGAAAACAGACCTCGGATGAAGAAGTTATTGTAAAATGAAATTTCCCATTATCCTTTGAAAATGAGGCAATTTCTTACTAAATGGGACTCAAGGGAAAATGTGTTTTTAAACATAAAATCCTTTAAAGGCCAAGAGGATTGTTTAAAGGACTGTGGCCTTAGGGAATTGCAATTAGCGATCAGTGCGATATAACGTGGACTATAGATCGGGCACGTAGATCAACGGTGAATATGATAATATCGCATCATAGATTTCGAAGAGGAACGGACCAAGACCCATGACCATTGCGATTAGCGAATGTGATGAAGCAGATCGGGGGATCAACAATCAGCGATTTATATCACATCAGAGCCATCCATTGGCGGAGGAACAGACCCCAGGCCATTGCGACTTGCGATATGCGATGTGTCGATAGCTCGATCGGTGATCAAGATAGCTAAAATACAAAGGGCCAATGCACATGCAATGGAGTCAATAACAATACGTCGATGCGATCGGTAATCAGAGATCAGATCGCAACAAAGCAGGATCAGAGTACCTTGACCCATGTGACATGCAACATGTGATGGGTTGACCGGCAATATTGGCAATCAGAGATCGGAAATCCCAAATACAAATGGACCATGACCTTTGGGTAGCACGATATGCAACATGCGATAAGAGCATGGACCCAATAAGGTTTATGGATGTGATTTCATATCATTTGAAATCCGACGTTGGCGCTCGATAGAGGATTTTGTGTGTATTTCCTGTGTATTGGTTTTATGGTTGTTTTTGGGATTTCGCTCGAAGAAAGGTCACTGATTCCTTTGTAATTGTCCTTGTTCTAAAATCATTATGCGACGCTATAAGCAGGTGTTTTGTAACAAATGAAGCCTTTGGAAACATTGATGTGTTTGTAATAGGAATGTGTTATGTAACGCACAGAGTGACAGAGCCAGAAACCAGAGGGCCAGACGTAGAGCCATAGAGCCAGAGAGCGAGAGGGCCAAACGCAGAGCCATAAAGCCAATAAGCCAGAGGGCCAGTCGAAGAGAGAGGGAGTAGAAGAATCCGTAGAGCTGCAGAGGAATGATTGCATAGAGATGAATGGACATGGAAGCCCAGAGTTGGAGGATTCCTAAAAGGCCAGAGAGCCAAGTGAAGAAGATAGTCTCCGTTCAAGGAGCTCACAGCAGGCTCCCTTCATGGAAGTTCTCTCTCCATAGAGTTCACGCTGTAACATCCCATAGCCACATAGCTGATAAAGGCATAGAGCCACTAGAGGTTGGGGGCGAATTGCCCAGGGATGATTCCTCAGGATGAGGAAGGGACAGAGAGCCCGAGAATTTGAGAATCGAGAGCAAGAAAGCCTAAGAGCTTCAGAGCTAGAGGGCTAAGCAGAGGCAGTGCCACCAGAGGTTGGAGGGAGAGCTAGACGGACAGAGCCAGATAGCTAAGAGAGCTAGAGCTAGATGAGCTAGAGAGCTGAGAGCGAGCCAATTAGCTAGAGAGCTAGAGCCGCGGTGCCAGAGAGCTCAAAATAGACTTCTAAGAGGCCTGGGTTGTAATGAAGTTGCAGAACAACAAAGAGATCAAATGATCAAGCTATTGCTGATGTCCAAAGTGTGCTGAAGATAGAAGAAGGAATTCCAGAGATAGTAAAAGAATTATGAGGGAGTTGGTGCAAGCCAGGAGCTCAAGATACTCCGGAGCGCTGATTAGAGGAATCTAGTCCAGAGAAGCCTAGATCTATCTGCAGAGTATGGAAAACCAATGGGATAAGATGGTATTCTAAACCCATAGGTTCAATTGTAAACCAATGGAGTTGAGTGTGGAACTTGTAAACTGACTATTGTTTGAGTTTGCAAAGGTGAAGGGAAAGTTGTTGACATCTAAGTCCAAGAGAGGACAAGAAGGAAGAAGGGCTGAAGGCATTCTTCTTATCCCAAAGGACCTCAAAGAAATCCTTGAAGCACAAGTGGTTTGTTGAAAAATGTTGCTTGAATAAGCTCTTTCATTATATTCATTTCAGCTTCGAAAATACAATGTACTTTAGCGAAAGTTGGAGGATGAAAAATTATATTTCATTTCAACTTCAAAAGTACAGTGTACTTAAGCAAAATTTGAAGGAAGAAATGCATGCATGAGAATGATGTGCATGAACACAGGGATGCTAATGATTTCCTTGTATTTGAACATATATGTGTGATTAACTTGAAGAGTTGATTGCTTTGTTTTTAAACACACATGTAATATCGCGCTGGTTATCTAGTCCATCATTTGTAAATGTAGATGTAAATACATGGAGGTGTTCACAAGATTTGAAATCTGTTTCTTTTGTTGAAGCAAGAGTTTAGCCCATCTAGTTGTTGTCTATAATTCTGTTGTTGTTGACAATATGTCAAACAGATACAAATGTAAATTTTTGTGAAAGATGTAATTTCACATTTGTTTGAGCCACCTTGGATCAATGATCAAATAAGAGAGGTTCAAACTACCTTCTGTAAACCTTCTCAGCAGGAGTTCTGCATGAAATCAAGGAGGAAGACAGTTTGTAACCAAAGGACAAGCACATCTAGCAAGGAAAGTGTTGACTATCTTCGAGTTTTGGTTCAGAGGCACTAGCTATGCAAGGCAAGTGTATAAAGACTGAAAGAAGAGGGTGCTATTACTCTCATCTAGTATGCAGATCAGTATATCAGTCTTTTGGGGTCCAAAAGATTCATAGTGGGGAGGAGTGATTAGAAAATGATCCTCAAGGACTTTCTAAATCCTCAAAAATGAAAGTGAAAGGATTCTCCTAGAAAAAATCTCATTACATACACATCTTCATTCTGGATCTAACGCAATTTGAATGCACAAAAACATACTTTGGATGAAGAAGTTATTGTAAAAAGAAATTTGCCCATTTTCCTTTGAAAATGAGGCAATTTCTTAGTAAATGGGACTTGAGGGAAAAAGTGTTCTTGAACATAAAATCCCTTAAGCTTTATTGCATCGCAACCTTTCATCGCATCAGAGAAAAGCCAAGTGGAGTGTTTAAATGATTGTGGCCTTAGGGAATTGCGATTAGCGATCAACGCGATATAACATGGACCGTAGATTGGGTGCACAGATCAATGATGAATATGATAATATCGCAGCGCAGATTTCCAAAAGGAAGGGACCAAGACCCGCAACCATTGCGATTAGCAATTATGGTGAAGCGGATTGGGGGATCGGTGATCGATGATGTATATTGCATCGGAGTTGTCCATTGGTAGAGGAACAGACCATGGGCCGTTGCGACTTGCGATATGAGATGCATCGAAGGCACGATCGACGATTTGGATCGTGACAATACAAAGGGCTAATGCACATGTGATGGAGCTGATAGGGATACGCCGATGCGATCGGCGATTGGATATCAGATTGCAACAAAGTAGGAGCAGAGTACTCCAAACCATGCGACATGCGATATGCGATGGGCCAATCGGCACTATCGATGATCAGAGATCAAGAATCCCAAATACAAATGGACCATGACCTTTCGGCGGTGTGATATGCGATATGCAATAAGAGCACGGACTCGATAAGGTTTATGGATGCGATTTCATATCATTTGAAATCCAACCTTGGTGCCTAATGAAGGATTTTTTGTGTATTTCCTGTGTATTGGTTATTATGGTTGTTTATGAGATTTCGTCTGAAGAAAGGCCGCCAATTCCTTTGTATCTGTCCCTGTTCTAAATCATTGTGCCATGTTGTACGCGGGCGTTTTGTAACAAATGATGCATTTTGAAACAATGATGCATTTGTAAGAGGAATGTGTTAGGTAACGCACAGAGCCACAGAGCCAGAAGCTAGAGGTCTAGACGTAGAGCCAGAGACCCAGAGAGCCAGAGGGCCAGACGCAAAGCCACAGAGCCAGTAAGCTAGAGGGCTAGTCAAAGAGACAGGGAGCAGAAGAAGCCATAAAGCCACAGAGGAATGATCGCACAGAGAGGAACGGACATAGAAACCGCAGAGTTGAAGGATTCCTAAAAGGCCAGAGAGCCCAGCAAAGAAGCTAGTCTCCCTTTGAGGAGCTCACAACAAGCTCCCTTCAGGAAGTTCACTGTTGATAGAACTCATGTTGTAACATCCTATAGCCGCAAAGCTGATAGAGGGATAGAGCCACCAGAGGTTGGGGGCGAATTTCCCAGGGATGATTCCTTAGGATGAGGAAGGGACAGAGAGCTTGAGAACTTGAGCACCGAGAGCAAGAAAGCCTGAGATCTTTAGAGCCAGAGTGTAAGGACCTGCGGTCCTTGGCGCGTCTGCCCAAAATGCGACCGCGGGTGAGCGCGTGGTTGGGCGTGCGAAGCTACAGTGCGGCGAAGTTATGCGAGCTCTCTTGAAGTGCGATGATATAATGCGACGATATGGAAGCGAGTTGGCATGTTTATACCATACTTAGAGCGTGGAACAAATAGTTGAAGGCCGACTTGTGGATGGAGGAAGGCCGACACATTTGTTGGGCATTCGAAGGGGTGTGCATAGCATAGGTTGGGCGGTCGGCTGGACAGCCCACCCACAATTGCGATGTGTATATATTGGAGATGCGTTGAGGCATTTCCACCATCATCCAACTCGCTCATCGCTCAAAAAGAAGTGCGTAGGAAGGTGAAGGCGTAGCAAAAGGGAGGTGCAGATTGGTGATGCGCCTGTTCTTGGGCGAAGCCGCACGGAGGAACGCACATCTTGGACTTGGGTGAAGGGCGCGGGCAGGGTCGCCCGCCGGTTGGAGAAGGGCGTGCACAGGTGTGTGGCACCCGCATTGTGCGACGACTTGGCGTGGGTGTCTTGGCGACTCGGGTGAGCGCCCGCCCATTGTGCAAGTGTGCACGGAGACTTGTTTGTGTGTTGGGTTGTGAACGGTAGCGTGTCTCGGGTTGAGGCGCCCGTGTGTGGCGACTTGGAGGCGCGCCCAAGTTGGGCAAATGACACGATCGTGAGACAAAGGTTGGAACCGGAGGTCGTAGAGTTGGGCAGGCAGTACTACGTGCTGTTCACATGATTTGGGCATTTGTCAAAGGTTGGTAAGTGGGACTGCATGTGGGCAGGTGTACACGGTTTGGGCTTTTGCGACCAAACGAAGAGCGAACCGGCAAAGATGTGCGACGAGGTGAACGACGGGTTGGTGAGTCGTGCGACGACCATGCGGAGGTGCCGACGAGCTGGGCAACCGAGTCTGCCGAGGTTGTGAAAATTGACTAAGTGTAAATTTGGGGTTTCCCAAGATTTAGCATGTACATTGTAAAAGTGAAGATTATATAATATATTGATTTGGGCAGACTCATATTGCAGGGAGTTGCCCCTCCCTTTATACTGTGCAATTGTTGTTCTCTTTTATAATTGCTGATGATAATGAATGAGTATGGGTGTTCATTAGTATAAAGGATAAACATAATATTGCTTGGTTGCGAAACACAAACTAAGTAAGGAAAAAGTGTAATAGGCGTAGTCCACGAACATTAGTATTGGTGAAAAGAAAGTGTTCGGTGGTGCCGCACCTCGCTATAAGCGGTTGAAAGACTACTGCAGGTGTAGGGGCGTGATAGGTTGTATCGGAGCTCGGTTGGAGCTGGTGAGCAAGGTTGCTCATGACGAAGTGACAGTGGAAGCAGGTACTCGCAGGTGAAGGAAGCTAGTTTCACATACAAGTGGAACAAAGGGTTGGTTCATGATTGCAGGGAACTTGGTGAATGAAACAGGTTTAGTAGGGGTGAAGCTTAGTGCTTGGGCCAAGCTGAACGACAAGGCATGGCAAGTTTGGAAGAATGCAAAGAGAAGCTCTTGCTTACCTTATACAAGTTGAAGAGGTTGAAAGGAGAGAATCCCCGGATTCGAGAGAAGCTTAAAGTCTTGGAAAAGAATGTTGAAGAAGAGCTTCTTCAACTTGGATGGACAATGGAGCAAGATGAAGTTGTAGATTGTTCTGACAAGGAAGAGGAAGCCGTGATGATTGAATATGTTGCAGATGTGACAACGATGGAGGATGAACTTGAGATTGATCAAGTTGGACCAGGATCGTGCAATTTGTGGACATGGATGGATGAGGATACTCATATGGAGGAGCCTCATGATGATGATGTAAGTACTATTGATACTTGTGTTTCACTTGAGCATTTGGTAGATGGACCGTATGCGGGGAAGGGCAATGTCAGTTTGCCAATGCTAGGGAGTATCTTACCATGGGTGTCTATGATGAGACCTTGCATGGAGAAGCAAGGATTGTTGATTGTTGCAGGACTTGTTGGGGTTGTTTGTGACCTTGTGATAGAAGGTGCAAAGGCTCGTGACAAGGGAGGAACATGATGATCGTTGTGGAGGATTGGGTCATGCTTTAGCCACTTTGGCTAAGTGCCCGACATGACTCATGGACAGATTGAAGGGCACACACTTGAGTTTCTTGGGTGGACTTCTCATGGCCGAGACCAAGAGATAGTCTTGGTGGGACCTTCAGTGGAGGAGCTATGATGGAGAGACTCATGTGATGATGATATGGTTGGGTGACGGAGTTCACTAAACTGAAGATTGCAGACTTGGATGAGGATGACCGATTGTTGTGATGGGTCTACTTGGTTGGACTACATGGGAAACTTAGTCATGGACATCAGGTTGGAGACATGGAGCATGGCAGTCTTATGCAGGGACATTATACGGGAGCACTTGTAGAGGTGTCACTTATGGGCATCTAATGAGGAGTGCCAAGGCAGGATGTTGTGCAGATGGATTTGCTGATGTGACATGGAGACTTATTACTTATGAGCCGATGGAGAGGTTGTGCACTCTTGTACAACAAGGCCATGGACTTGGATGTAGTTGTGAGCAGACTATGGAGCATTCCTACTACATGGGGAGCTGAGGCATCTTGTAGAGACCTTTGGGCCGAGACTTGTATGATTGCTGAGATGTTGGTTGGGGATGACTTATGGAGCTCATGATGACATGATGTTGTGACTTTTAGGGACTTCATACATGGTGGACTTAGAGGATTTGATGCATTGAGGATCTGAGGTCAGAGACTTTGATGCAGGATGGGGTGCATACTTTCAAGTACATGTATGGGAATGGCTTGAAAGAGTGACTTGATGTGGAGGATCGATATGAGACACTTTGGAGTGATGGAGTTACAATGATGATGATGCCTTGGTGGCAACACTTGGGCATGGGTTGAGCTGAGACTCAACTACTTTTGACACATGGGAGTTGATTGATTTATGATCATGGGCAGCACATGGATAGATGAGACATGTGTATACTTGTTTATATGGCAGACTTGAGGAATGACACATTGCAGAAATGATGGAGGTTGCTTCATGGACCTGGATGTGGCACACCGAGAGTTGGAGACTGATGAGATGATCTCTTCATATGGAGGAGATACACATATGGATGATGATGTTGGGATAAATGTGGTTGATTTCATGTAGCACATTAACACCAAACATCATGGACATCATGTTGCAGATGAGATGAGGACTACTTCATGAACCTGGGCATGGCTTACTTGTATGGAGATGGATTCTTGATCGAGTTGAGGATGTGACGGGATGTTCTTAGAAACAACTGATGGTGGCATGAGGATGTTCACTCTCATGGTTTGAGCGTGATAGTTGGACTGATCACCCGACTAGTTCAAACATGGGGTCCGGAAGTGTACAGAGATGTGTGGTGGGCTCCAGTATTGTAGCAATAATGCTACAACTCCTGGAGCTTCCTTCTCTAATTTTATCAACCCAGTAGTTCGTAACAAACTTGGAAGCGACGGTGCTGTATGCACAAGTACTAGCTCTTGCTGCAGCTGTCACTTGGTCAGCTGGCACAAGTCCGCTAGGGCTCAAGCCAACTTCTATGAGCTCTTAGAACAAGCATTTTAACCGATGAACGAAAGCTAACTCAAAGGAAATTAACCTACTTGCAGAAAGGAACTAAAAGCCAACAAGAAACACAAACCCTAGCAAACCCTAATTCTACCAGCTACTGATGCAAAGGTGGGAATGCAAACTACTGAAAGAGATGCCATTACTTCTATGAAGGTGAGATGCATGTGTCTAGACTACTTTTATCTGAAGAGAACACATTTTTGTATTTTTGTTCAACGTTGTTGGAATTATTATGCATGTGCTTCTAACTGGGTCTTACTGTGCAGGGGTAGATCAAGGGGAAAAATGCTTGGAAGAGGTCAGGAAGGCATCAGAGAGTTTCACAAAGTTTGGATGCCAAGCAACCGTGTTTATGAGCTTCTACAGGAAGTCTGCAGGGGTTCTACAGGATGTTCAGAATTTCTACAGGAAGTTCAGTAATTCCTACAGGATGTTCTATAATCAGATTTTTGGGTGATGGGTGAGTGGAAGAGGCTGCATGGATGGATAGGGAGGTAGGAGAGGAGTTTGTGATGACTCAGTGACAGAGAGATGAGATGAAGAGGGGGTGTGCAAAGCTAGGTTGTCTTGAAGAGGGTAGAGGGAATGGAAGGCCGAAGAAGGTAGAATAACGAGGGTGATAGAATAGTTGAGAGACAAGGGGTCTAATTGGGAGATGAGTAGTTGGCCTAGGCATGGCTTAGAAGGACAAGAGAGTGAGGGAGTAGCACTGCACAGTGTAAACGAAACAAATCATCCACGTCCTGCACATAACCGAAATATCATTAACCTATTCTAACTGTTTAATAACCCAAAGAACAACAACGTTATTTCTAAGGAAAATCATGCATGGTACTGAAGCAAAGAATCACTCCAAAAGATCTGAACGTATGGACACTTCTACAAACAAAAATATTGCATCAAAGATTGCATGAACACGTAAACCAATGTTTTTGGTGGGTAGCACTGCCTGCAATTCCAGCCCCTAGAAAGAGGTGAAAATGAGTGTGCAGTCAACCCTTTTTCTGGAACCTTTATCAACTCCAATCTCTTTACTCTATTCTAAATTGCTGAAGCAACTCTGTCTCATAAGACTAACCTACTTAACCACACCAAGAAATCTAACTCAGTCAAACTGCGTTTCCGAATGCATGTAAAGGGAAAAGAAATATAATGCTGAAAGAAGGATAACAATACAAAGGAAGGAGGCCTTAGGCTCTCAGGTTGGGCCCAACCCCGAGAGCTATGGATCCTTTAAGAACTCAGAACTGAACTCAAATCTGCCTGCTTTCCATTAAAATATAATAATCATAAGTCAAATAACATGCCAATAATGGCTACAAAAGAGCAAAACAGAGCTAGCAGCTCGTAGTCCAGAATGTGCAACAAGGTTTCAAAAGTCCTTTTTGAAGGCTACAACCTCATCATTTATACATTACGAGGTCCCAAGCTGGCCTCCTAAATCAGTGGGATTTGGCTGACCAAACTAGGAGTGAACTGCTGCTTCCTCAAAATCCGTTTGGTTGCCTTCTAACTCGGTTGTGGTGGCTGTCAGAGCTCGGAGTTGGGGGTGAAGATCACGAGGAAGGCCATTCAAAGCTGTGGACAACCTTCCTACAAAATCTCAATCCCATCTTGGCTATCTCCTAGCCCACATCTGCGTGGTTTTGCTCCATTAAATGTCAAAAAAACCTGAAATAAGCACGTGTTAGCCACCTAGGAATAGTGACTGCCCTTATTCGTACAAATGACATAAATATACTAAAGAAATGATGCATAAGTTATGAAAAATGAAGGGTTGAGCAAGGGTAGTTAGGCCAAATGAGCCCAAAATGTTACCAAATTTGGGGCTCATCATCACCCCCCAGCTAAAATGATTGCTCATCCTTGAGCAACTAATCCAGCTCCTTGTCCTTCATTTCCTTCACTGCCACCCTCACATCCCAGACTTCTGCAGTAGTGTCCTCCTCACTGACATGGAACCCAACCTTTCTTTCCACCTCTTCCCACTGTTCATGCTCATCTTTCTCTGTGCTGCCTTCCATCAATCCTAACAGCAGAGGTGGGCTTAGCTTGAGGCCAATCCAGCTGGCCTGGAGGTTCTACATGGACTTCTTATAGAGGGCCACCCGTACTAGAGCTTCCCTCAGTCAAGTTGGAGTGTGATATTCCCTGATTTTTAGACTATGGGCCAATGTGTTCCATCGGCGGGTGCAAGCTTGAACACAGTTGTCCCCTAATAGTCTCTCCATATCCTCAAAATGCGCTATGGCCTGGGCCTACTGATCCATATATTTCAATAAAGCTTGAGGGTCGATGGATAAGTCTTGGTGTGCTGATATTAATGCAGTTGGATCCCCTGGCTCTGCTCTAATTAGTAGTGGCTCATGCAGCTCTCGGTTCATGACCTCTTTGACTTCTGCTGCTCTCTTGTCTTCATGGTTCAACCATGAGGCAAATGCCATCAACTGCATATCCCCTAAGACCGTGTTGAGATCCCATGAAGTCACATTAGGAAGGGCCAAATTATGGAGATAAAACTTCGATAGTTTGGCCTTATCCTCTGATGAACTGGTATTGCATAATTCTGTGAATTGCTGCGGGTCTTGGAGTTGGGAGATAACCCTCTGCGCTAATGCATTGATTTGAAATTGCAGCCACTGGTCTCTTAGGTACAGGCCATAGGATTTGGCTGGCTGTCTGCATTGTATAGCATCCATGGCCCAACTGGCCATGCAGGCCAATTGTGCCTCTTTTTGCTGCAACTGCTGTTTGAGAGCTTGTATCTCAATTTGTGCTTGCAATTCTTTTTCCTGTAAATGAGAGGTTGGCTCCCCAAGACCGACTTGCAGTCCTTCTTTGCCTTGTTGTTCTGCTGTGATGTCCCTTGAGGATGTGTCCGTTCCTCTCTTTAGTTCCTGTAGCTGCAGTTTAAGCTTCTCGTTCTCTTCCTGTAGGAACACCCGCTGGAAGTTTGCCACGTGTTTGGCCATAGCTAATTCTTTTCATGCCTCCTTGAGTTGTTCCTCCAAGGGGCCTATATCTGCCACGCCTTTTGATTTAGCTATTTTCATCCACGTGTGCGTTCTCACTCTTTCTTCCTCCAACGCAAAGAAAAGTGGCACAGTGAATTTCTGTGGTATAATTTTTCCAGCTTCTAAGAAGTTATAATATGAGCTCAAACTTGGCTGGGGACTAGGCTCCAGAATATGCTCCTTCTCTTCTTCTCTTGGTGGCTCTACTCCATCTTCCCTCAGTGGTGATGAGGGTGCCTCTCCCTCCATTCTCTCTGTCTCCTTAAGCTGGGCTAAGGTTTCCTGTAGAGCGGCCTCAGTATCCTGTAGCCGGGCTTGTGAAGCCAACCTGTCCATCCTCTCTTTCCAAGTAGTTGTCTTCGGGCTCCCCCGCTCATAAGTGACTGATATTTTTGAGGGGGACCTTTCCCTGGGCGAAGTAGGGGTGTCCTCTATAGTAATTGGGCTGCTGGATGGAGGCTGTGGCTTGCCTGTTTTGATTCTCACGCTTCTCCGGGCTTTAAAATACAGAGGGATCTCCCTCTTTCGCTTTTCCTTCGGCTTAGGAGGTGTACTAAGGGCGGCCAGCACGGCGGCTGCCTCCCTTTCAAGAATTTCGGCTCTCTTTTCCTTCGGTTTTCCTTTCTCAGGGCTTCCTGTAGAAGGCCCTGTATCAGCTGATTTCTGGCTTCCTGTAGAAGCCGTTTTTGGTTTTCCTGTAGAAACAGGTGGCACCGTTTTAGCCTGTTTGGCTGAGGGTGTTTTGCTTTTTGACTTTGCTGATGCTCCTTTGGAGGCCCCTTTACTGACGTGGACTTGCTCAGACCTGTCCACCCTACTTTGTAACCTTTTCTCCCTGGGCGTCAATATGGATTTGTCATCCTTCTCTTTGGCAACCTTTTTCTCTTGTTTCCCCTTTTGCTCTTTCTTCGGTGCTTTGGCCGTGGGTTCTTGGCCTTTTCCTTTCTTCTCTGTGTGTACTGACTCCTTCTCCTCGCTGCTGGAGGAACCAAGCTCTTCGGTCAACATTTTTATATCGCCATCCTTCGTCAGATTCCGAAAGGCTTCCCACGAGAGAGGGACTTTGTATGTGTGGAGTGCATCCTCCACGAGGAGCTTAATGAGCCCATGATGAGCTACCTGGTCTGGTGTGCCCTCTCGTAATTTGGTGGCACATTCAATCATAGACTTTAGGAGGAAGTAGGGAATGCTTAGTTTGTTTTCTGCAGGTAGGTCCATCTGATGCCTTAATTCTGTGAGTAGTCGGAAATGGTACCCATATACAATGCTGAACCGTCCTTCGCACATGATGTATTTCATAATTTGGAGGTTGACCTCGCTCCAAAGTGACAGTAAGCTAGCTCTGCGAACCTCGTTCTTATCCTCTGAGAATTGCTCCTCTGGTGGAAATAACTCCTTTTTAGCCTTCTGGCTTAATTTCCCACGGTACCCCCATTGGGAGCTCAGTGACTCGGCTGATGAACTTTGGGGTGAGTCTGAGACTCAAACCCCTGAAATTGACAGTGGCCAGCGTTTTTGATTTCGGCTTCAGCACTCGCAAGAACTCCTCTGCCACCTCATCATCATAACCTTGAAGTTTGTCGATGAACGACATCCATTGCGCACGAGTGAACAGTTCCACCACCTCAGGGTTCTCCCTTAGTTTCTTTGAATCTGTCGGTTCCTTCCTGATGAATCCACCCGGCATGGTGAAAACCTGCTACGTTAGCTAGAGGTGGCGGGTGCGTATCAAAAGCTGGCCTTTCAGATTTCTTTGGGACAGAGCGTAGAACTACGCCTCTGCCACGCACACAATTCGCGAAGATTATCTACAGATGAGCCTTAACAGGGGCTTGATTACAAATCACATCCTGTAGAAAATCCCACATATACTTCGACGACAATTCATGCAAAATGAAGACGACGCTTGCAATTTTATGATCAGACTGTAGTTTTACGTTTTTGAGAACGTCGACTCTGCCACCCTCGAAACCAATTGCATGGGAGGAACAGGTTCAGGCTTACCTTTTCCAGTTCGCCACCTTTGACGTGAAGAGACCAATTTTCCTCATGGCAGTGAGCTTCCTGTAGCGTAGCTTTCCTGTAGAAGGAGCGCACGGGTTCTGGAGAGCACGGCAGTGGTTCTGCGCCTTCTGTGCCGCTACCAGATGTTCGAACAAGCCGAAGACTTGGAGTAACGAGCTTCAGAGAAATTCGGACGCTCACTCGACTCCAAAATGGTTGATGATGAATGCGGGGGGTGGCGATCTAGCCGAGGGATTTGAATCCCGGCGGAATTCGTGGCGCGGGGGTGAGCTGTCCCTGCCGGACCGTTGGACGACGTCACCCACTCATTTCCCTGCAAGTTTCCCTGACTGCCGCATCATTCTCTGCAGATCTGCCACCGTCATTTCTGTTAAAACGCCGCTTCTCCCCGACTGGACACCTCTCACGTGTCTATTACCCGTTTTGCTTGCCACGACCGCCACTTTCCAAATCCGACTAGACCATCTGACTGGTCGTCATGGCCAGTTGAATGGCCATTCGACTGCTCAACCCATTCATTCCCACACTTGCAAACATTTCATAGTATTATTCATGTAATTTGACGAAAGAAGGGTGAGGCACTTACCTGTGCGGCCGCGACATGATTTCCAGGTTTCAGGACGATGGTGATTGGATTTACTTGTTGCTGCTTCGTGCACAGGCACGGGGGTTCCTCCTCGCAGACTACTGCCGGCTACGAAGCTTATTACCTGGCTGCGGATGGTGCATGTGCCCGCTCTCTGTTTTGCAGGCGTCTTGATAGTGTACACTCTAGCTGGCTGAACTGCTACGGGATTCCTGTAGGATGTCCTGTAGCAGTTTTTCCTCCTCGGGTGCATGCTGAACGATGAAGACGGTGGCATCACGATCACAATCGCAGGGCCCTTGGATAGCTGTGATAAGTATTGCATGGCATCTCTGCATCTTTTTTCCATTTGAGAATCGCTTCCTCTGATAATTCAGTGTTCTGATTTGGCTGTGCAGGTATTTCCATTGCATGGAAATTGGGGTGGTAGAAGGAGGCGACAGCAGTGCGTGATGGAGAAAATAGTAGCTTGCATGCCTCCATGCCGGACCTCGGTCGTTAGATTTACTCACAAAGTCAGTTCTGGGCCGTCCAAAGCTTCTACAGGAAGTTTCCTATAGAAATACAGGACTTCCTGTAGAAAGTCCTGTAGCTTCCTGTAGGAGGCTAAACTGTGATCAAATCGTGCCCAGACCTTGGAAGAGATGAGTGTTTCTGGAGGGAGTGCTGGTGAGGTCACCTGGTAACATAGTAGGGACCCTTGTCTTTGAATTGAGGGCCTTTTTTCCTGCATGGAATACCTGCAACCTGCATGCATTGCCACATTGTGAACTTGCTTTACCTGCTTTTTTTTGTTTATTATTATTATTATTATTATTATTATTTATTTTTTTTGAAAGACAGCAGGGGCGCCTCCATGAGGTTTTCACCCTTACCATCTGCCTTGAGCGCCTCAGAGAGGTTTTCACTCAAGGGTCTTTTTCAAACCCTTTTTTTGAAAGACAGCAGGGGCGCCTCAATGAGGTTTTCACCCCTACCATCTGCCTTGGGAGCCTCAGAAAGGTTTTCACCCAAGGATCTTTATTTTTTTTTTTTTTTTTTTAAGATCTTCAGGGTATGCCCAAAACAGAGGCAGAACCCTTCTCTATGACCAGCACTGATTTTTCCACAGTTTTGATGAATTCTTGCCTTGACAGAGGCTTTCTGTAGATCTTCAACCGATGCCCATTGACAAGCATATGGATGGCCTCCTCATCAATGGTCCGAATAAGAAGAAATCCATTGTCATTACATTTTTCCACTGCATATGGTCCCAGCCATATGGTTCTCAGCTTTCCCTTGAAATCTTTATGCCTGGAATCATACAACAGCGCCCAATCTCCCGGCTGAAATTGCTTGTCATTGAGGTGTTGGTCATGCCACACCTTCCTCTGAAGCTGAACCACTTCTGAGTGAAGAAGGGCCTGCATTCGGTGCTCGTCCAATCCATTCAGCTGCAACAACCTTTCTTGTTGGGCATGGCTGAGATCTAGGTCCAGCTGAGCTGCCATCCTCAAGGTGTTGTACTCGAATTCAATTGACAGCAAAGCTCTCTTCCCATAGACCAGCTCATAAGGTGTGAAGCCGGTTGTGGTCTTCCAAGTGGTGTTGTAAGCCCATGTGGCCTCAACCAGGCGATCTGCCCAGTCTTTCCTGCTGCTGCTCACCACCTTAGTCAAGATCCCTTCCAATGCTCTATTGGTGACTTCCACCTGCCCATTTGCTTGAAGAAGATAGGGGGTGGAAGTCCTATGCTTGATTTTGTGATGAGCTAGTAGTTCTTCAATTAAGTTGGAGGTGAACTGGCTTCCTTGATCGGTGACTAGCTCTCTTGGGTAGCCAAATTTGTAGAAGATGTTTTCTCTTAAGAACTCAGCCACCTTTTCTTCTGTCGCTGCTTTGATTACCTTGGTTTCTGCCCACTTTGTCAGGTAGTCCATGCACACAATGATGTAAGACCTTTGCCTCGAAGGAGGATTGATTGGACCCACAAAATCCATACCCCACTACTCAAATGGCTCAAGAGTCACTTGAGGTTGGAGAGGCATTTCATCCCTTTGAGTCGGTTTCCCCATCCTTTGGCATCGGTCACATTGGCTGATATACCTTCTGACATCTTGATGAAGCGTGGGCCAATAGTAGCCTGCCTGCAGGATTTTGAAGGCAGTCCTCTTTGCTGCAAAATGTCCTCCACAAGGCCCATCATGACAGGTGAGGAGGATATCAAAGACTTCCTCCTCCCTTACACAATGCCTTAAGATCTGATTAGGGCCAAGCTTGAACAGGTTGCCCCCGATCCAAGTGAATGAGGCACTCTTCCTGATGATTCTGCTCTTCTCTCTTGAGGATAGGTGTGGAGGGAACTGTGCTGAGACAAGGTAGTTTGCTATATCAGCAAACCATGGAGAGAGTACTGAAATAGCAAAAAGATGTTCATCGGGCATCTGGTCATCCACTGTTCCAACCTCATCTGCAGATAAATCCAATCTAGACAAAAAGTCAGCAACAACATTTTCTTTACCTGGTTTGTCAACGATAGTCAAATCAAACTGCTGCAACAAAAGTAACCATCTAATAATACGAGCATTCACATCTGGTTTATTCATTAAATATCTAATTGCAGCATGATCAGTATGTACAAATGTTTGATAGCCAGTGATATAATGTTGGAACTTGTTCAGTGCATGGACCACGGCCAAGAATTCTTTCTCAGTTACAGTGTAGTTCAGTTCTGCCTTGGATAAGCTTTTGCTAACAAAGTAGATGGCATATGGAAGTTTTTGTTCAACTTGTCCTAAGGCTGCCCCTATGGCTTTGTTCGAGGCATCAGTGTGGATGTGGAAAGGTAGGGCCCAGTTTGGACCTCTCAAGATTGGGGTAGACACCAACTTGTCCTTTAATTCATTCAGAGCCCTCTGACAGTCGTCAGTCCATTTAAACTCAACATCTTTTGCCAAGAGGCCAAACAATGGCGAGGCTAGCTTGCTGAAGTCTTTAATGAATCTCCTATAATACCTTGCTAATCCTAAGAAACTTCGAACATTTCTTACCTTCTGAGGAGGTGGAACCTTCTTGATGAGAGCAATTTTGTTAGGATCTACTTGTAACCCTTGGCAAGAAATGGTATGGCCTAGCACGGTCCCTTCAGTCATCAAGAATTCACACTTTTCAGGACTAAGGGACAGGTTCATCTTAATGCACTTGGTTAGGACTTTTCCCAGATTGGACAATGCTTCCTGGAAGTTGGACCCATAAGGAGTGAAGTCATCCATATAGATTTCCACTGAATCATGGACCAACTCAGAAAAGATGCTCAAGACGGCTCTCTGGAAAGTGGCAGGAGCATTGCATAGTCCAAAGGGAAGAACTCGGTAAGCAAAGGTACCCCAAGGACAAGTGAAGGTGGTCTTATCTTGGTCTTCCGGGCTGATTTGGATCTGGTTATACCCGCTAAACCCATCCAGGAAAGAGAAAAACTTCTTCCCTGCCAGTCCATCCAACACTTGATCTATGAAGGGTAGAGGAAAATGGTCTTTCTTGGTAGCTTTGTTTAGTTCTCGGTAGTCCACACAGATTCTCCACTTCCCATTTTTCTTGGGAACCAACACCGGAGGGGACACCAATTCGCTATCCGAGATGGGGTAAATGAATCTGGCATCCAACAGTTTTTGCAATTCTTCCTTGACGATGTCCTTAAGGGCTGGATTCATTCTCCTCTGGGGTTGCCTAACTGGTTTACAATCCTCTTTGATGTAGATGTGATGGGTACAGACCGAAGGATGGACTCCTTTCATCTCCTTGTAGCTCCAAGCAAAAGCATCTAGATGACTGGCCAACAGACTACACAGCTCCTTTTCCTAGGAAGGAGATAGGGAGGAGCTGATCTTTAACGTTCTCTCAGGGCCGAACTCCACATTTTTGACTCTGGGAGTGACAGGGTTGGTCACACAAAGGTCCACTAAGGTGCTAGCTTGGGCATCCTCCACCAATTCCTCTAAGGACAGTGCACTGGGAGGTGGATTCTGGATCAAGGTCTCAATCAAATCATCCTCGGTTGGAGGGTCTCCCCTAGTGGTGTCTAGGGTGCACAAAGGTGCTGAGTACACCTCATCCTCTTCTCCTTCCTCCAACCAAAGTGGTAAGTCATGCTCTAATGAGGGTTGGGCAGGAGCGTACAGGACTATCTGCTTGGACATAGGACCATTTTTGATGGTCATGTTTCCTGCACGGTAGCTTATGTAAGCATCTGCAGTGGCTAACCAAGGCCTTCCCAAAATAAGAGGGTATCCAGTAAGTTTTGCCTTTGGTTGCAGAACCAAGAAATCTGCAGGGTATTCCCAAGAGTCAACAGAGACCAAGACATCCTCTACAATCCCTTCGGGAGTCACGGTGGAGCGATCTGCTAGTTGTAGGACTGTCGAGGTCTTTCTCAAGGAACCCTGAAGGTTGAGTTTGAGCATGGTATCTCTGGTCATCACATTAATGGCAGCCCCCAGATCAATCAAGGTGTGAGGTATGATGGTGCCATTGATGTGGACATCCACTACAGGACTCCCAGGATCCAAATACTTTGGGCAGATGACTTGCCCCAACATAAGATCAGACAGTTGTCCTATGACATTGATGGTTGAAGCATCTCTCTTTCGCCTGCCTGGGTGTCTAAAACACTTTTCCTTAACCAGTTTGCTGTATATCGGTACATCGTTGATGGCTTGGAGAAGTGGTATTTTCACACACAACTGCTTGAGCTCTCCCAGAAGCTCATCCTCCTCTGGGTTGGGTTGTGTGGTGGTTGTTAGTCTCTCAGGAAAGGGTGGAATGGCCTTTGGTTCACTTTCCTGTTTATCTTCCTCGTCCTCTGGGGGAGGAGGTTGGTGATCTGGAAGAGTCTTTCCAGATCGCAGATTGATCTGCTGGATCTCCACAACATAGGTAGGGCATGATGTTTCCCCAGTATATACCTGCTGGGCCTGTCTGTTGTTGGGGTTCGGTTCGGTTGAGCAGGCATTTGAGGTTGCCTTGGAGGAGCAGGAGGTAATGGTTGTGGTTGAACTGGTGGTGGAGGGAAAATGGCGGGAGGAGTATTGTACTGGGGCCTCCACCCTGATTGAGGTGCATTCCACTGAGGCTGTGGCTGGGCATGTGAGTGATACGAATGAGCAGTGGGTTGAGTATGGTACTGAGGTGGGTAAGACCATGGAGGAGGCATATACCAGGAAGGATGAGCAGGGGGACCCCAGGAAGGCATAGGAGTAGATTGGTTGGGGCTGTAATAAGCTTGGGGTGTCCCTTGCATCCCCTGCTGGTAAGGTCTAGGTCCTTGTGGCCTCCTTTGGTTGAGGAAATAGAGTGGTTCAGTGGGGGCTTCTGTCCCTTGATACATGGCTTTAAGCCCAGGTAAGGTTGGACATTGGTTTGTGGGGTGGTCCTCCTCACAAACAAAACATACTTCAAACGAATGTAATGGGAATTCGTTCTTAGGGTGTTTCCTTGTACACCTAGGGCAGAAGATAGCCAAGGCCCTCTCAGCTTCTTCTTTCTTCTGCTGGATTCGGAATGTATCAAGTTGCATGGCAATGTTCTGTCTCACCTCACTCTTGAGGTCATCAAATTGATTTGCAAACTCATGTTTGGAGAAAGGAATACCAGCTGAGAGGAGGTTTCCTCTACCTCGTTTCCGGGCTGCCCTAGAGTGGTTTATAAACACAGTCTTTATGTCCTCATAAGGTAGTTGGTAAATATCTCCTCCAGCTAGCATGTGAAGGGTATCTAAGATGTCTTCAGGGACTCCTCGGAGCAGAACCAACTTGAGGGATTCAGGGTCAAGTGTGCACCTGGCCCGTTTATAGCTAAGTTGGAACCTTTCCTCGTAATCCTCTAAGGACTCATCATTCCCCATGGTCATCCGAAAGATTTCTCCCTTGGTTTCCTTGGACCTACAGTAGTCCTGGTATTTGGTATTGAAAGCTTGCTGCATCTGAGCCCAAGTAGTGATACTGTTCCCAGGTAATCCCATGAACCAACATAATGCTGCATCCTTAAGGGTTGAAGGGAAGAGTTTCAGCTTCTGCTCATCTTCAGTATAGTCATAGGTTCGACAAAGGACAGCAAACTCAAACAGGAAGGTATCAGGGTCCTCAGTAGTCAGTCCATGGAAGTGAGGTAAAGCGGAGGGACTGATGTTTTTCATTTTCATGTCTCCATTGGTCTCTCGGATGGGGAAGGCACCTTCTATTCTCTCATCTTCTCCCCTATGGTCAGCCATGGCTTCAGATGGAGTGTTCTCTAATTCTTCTTCTGCTATAGGATCTTCGTATATCTCAGGAGGTTCGCCTATAGGTTCTTCTAGATCACTGTCACCAAAGAAGAGAGAAGGGTGACTCAGTGATGTGGTGGGGGTGTTGGGTAGGAATTTGCCTGTTTTATCTCGATTCCTACGAGGCATGATATGGAAAGACTTTTGATTTCTTTTGTTTTTTCTCTGTTACCTACAAAACTGAAACAGATTGAACTGCAACTAACTATCTTGCTGAAATGAAAATGCGGAATGGAAATGAAAGCAGGAAAGAACTAATCTATTTTTCTCAAATGAAATTGCAGGAATTGAAATGCTAGTCTATGCTTACAGAATTGAAATGCTAATCTACGCTTGCAGAATTGAAATTTTGGAATTGAAATGTTAATCTATGAAAGCAGGAAATGTCTATGCTACTTTTGCAAAATGGGAATGAAATAAACTACTTAGTAGAAGGCGAGAGTAGGAGAATAGAAGAAAAGCAACAATCACTAATACTCTGACGCTTCCCCGGCAACGGCGCCAAAAAGGATGGTGGGCTCCAGTATTTTAGCAATAATGCTACAACTCCCGGAGCTTCCTTCTCTAATTTTATCAACCCGGTAGTTCGTAACAAACTTGAAAGCGACGGTGCTGTATGCACAAGTACTAGCTCTTGCCGCAGCTGTCACTTGGTCAGCTGGCACAAGTCTACTAGGGCTCAAGCCAACTTCTATGAGCTCTTAGAAGAAGATTTTTAACCGATGAATGAAAGCTAACTCAAAGGAAATTAACCTACTTGCAGAAAGGAACTAAAAGCCAACAAGAAACACAAACCCTAGCAAACCCTAATTCTACCAGCTAGTCCTACTGATACAAAGGTGGGAATGCAAACTAGTGAAAGAGATGCCATTACTTCTATGAAGGTGAGATGCATGTGTCTAGACTACTTTTATCTGAAGAGAACACATTTTTGTATTTTTGTTCAAGTTGTTGGAATTATTATGCATGTGCTTCTAACTGGGTCTTTACTGTGCAGGGGTAGATCAAGGGGAGAAATGCTTGGAAGAGGTTAGGAAGGCTCAGAGAGGGTCTAAGGAGTCCCTAACATCCTTTCAGAGAGTTTCACAAAGTTTGGATGCCAAGCAACCGTGTTTATGAGCTTCTATAGGAAGTCTGCAGGGGTTCTACAGGATGTTCAGAATTTCTACAGGAAGTTCAGTAATTCCTACAGGATGTTCTATAATCAGATTTTTGGGTGATGGGTGAGTGGAAGAGGTTGCATGGATGGATAGGGAGGTAGGAGAGGAGTTTGTGATGACTCAGTGACAGAGAGATGAGATGAAGAGGGGGTGTGCAAAGCTAGGTTGTCTTGAAGAGGGTAGAGGGAATGGAAGGCCGAAGAAGGTAGAATAACGAGGGTGATAGAATAGTTGAGAGACAAGGGGTCTAATTGGGAGATGAGTAGTTGGCCTGGGCACGGCTTAGAAGGACAAGAGAGTGAGGGAGTAGCACTACACAGTGTAAACGAAACAAATCATCCACGTCCTGCACCTAACCGAAATATCATTAACCTATTCTAACTGTTTAATAACCCAAAGAACAACAACGTTATTTCTATGGAAAATCATGCATGGTACTGAAGCAAAGAATCACTCCAAAAGATCTGAACGTATGGACACTTCTACAAACAAAAATATTGCATCAAATATTGCATGAACACGTAAACCAATGTTTTTGGTGGGTAGCACTGCCTGCAATTCCAGCCCCTAGAAAGAGGTGAAAATGAGTGTGCAGTCAACCCTTTTTCTGGAACCTTTATCAACTCCAATCTCTTTACTCTATTCTAAACTGCTGAAGCAACTCTGTCTCATAAGACTAACCTACTTAACCACACCAAGAAATCTAACTCAGTCAAACTGCGTTTCCGAATGCATGTAAAGGGAAAAGAAATATAATGCTGAAAGAAGGATAACAATACAAAGGAAGGAGGCCTTAGGCTCTCAGGTTGGGCCCAACCCCGAGAGCTATGGCTCCTTTAAGAACTCAGAACTGAACTCAAATCTGCCTGCTTTCCATTAAAATATAATAATCATAAGTCAAATAACATGCCAATAATGGCTACAAAATAGCAAAACAAAGCTAGCAGCTCATAGTCCAGAATGTGCAACAAGGTTTCAAAAGTCCTTTTCGAAGGCTACAGCCTCATCATTTATACATTACGAGGTCCCAAGTTGGCCTCTTAAATTAGTGGGATTTGGCTGACCAAACTAGGAATGAACTGTTGCTTCCTCAAAATCCGTTTGGCTGCCTTCTAACTCGGTTGTGGTGGCTGTCAGAGCTCAGAGTTGGGGGTGAAGATCACGAGGAAAGCCATTCAAAGCTGTGGAGAACCTTCCTACAAAATCTCAATCCCATCTTGGCTGTCTCCTAGCCCACATCTGCGTGGTTTTGCTCCATTAAATGTCAAAAAAACCTGAAATAAGCACGTGTTAGCCACCTAGGAATAGTGAGTGCCCTTATTCGTACAAATGACATAAATATACTAAAGAAATGATGCATAAGTTATGAAAAATGAAGGGTTGAGCAAGGGTAGTTAGGTCAAATGACCCCAAAATGTTACCAAATTTGGGGCTCATCAATGTGTTAGCATTGTGTTAGAGTACCATGGCAGCAGTTCACATGATGACACATGAGGAAGTCGACACGATATGTTGCAGCGAGCATGTAGCTTGGATGGAGGGACCAGCCTTCCATGGTGGAGAGCAGCATGTGGAGATTGTGACAGGGTGATCGATGGTCATGGATTGAGATGATCTCTGATGGATGACATACCGATGAGGTGTATACCTTGGTATGGTGATCTTGGTGACAAATGGTTGTTGGGGTGAGACATGGTGGAGATGGTGGTTCTACATATGTTGCAGTGATGTTTGTAGTATGTGGAGGAGTTGACATCATGGATATTCATCATCTTGGTGGACGGCTACCAGGATGGTATGTTGTCGAGGACGACAACGACTTCAGGTGGAGGAGGATGTAAGGACCTGCGGTCCTTGGCGCGTCTGCCCGAAGTGCGACCGCGGGTGAGCGCGCGGTTGGGCGTGCGAAGCTGCGGTGCGACGAAGTTATGCGAGCTCTCTTGAAGTGCGACGATATGGAAGGGAGTTGGCATGTTTATACCATACTTAGAGCGTGGAACAAATAGTTGAAGGCCGACTTGTGGATGGAGGAAGGCCGACACATTTGTTGGGCGTTCGAAGGGGTGTGCGTAGCATAGGTTGGGCGGTCGGCTGGACAGCCCACCCACAATTGCGATGTGTATATATTGGAGATGCGTTGAGGCATTTCCACCATCATCCAACTCGCTCATCGCTCAACAAGAAGTGCGTAGGAAGGTGAAGGCGCAGCAAAAGGGAGGCGCAGATTGGTGATGTGCCCATTCTTGGGCAAAGCCGCACGGAGGAACACACATATTGGACTTGGGTGAAGAGCGCGAGCAGGGTCGCCCGCCGGTTGGAGAAGGGCGTGCATGGGTGTGTGGCGCCCGCATTGTGCGACGACTTGGCATGGGTGTCTTGGCGACTCGGGTGAGCGCCTGCCCATCGTGCAAGTGTGCACGGAGACTTGTTGGTGTGTTGGGTTGTGAACGGAAGCGTGTCTCGGGTTGAGGCGCCCGTGTGTGGCGACTTGGAGGCACGCCCAAGTTGGGCAAACGACACGATCGTGAGACGAAGGTTGGAACCAGAGGTCGTAGAGTTGGGCAAGCGGTTCTACATGCTGTTCACATGATTTGGGCATTTGTCAAAGGTTGGTAAGTGGGACTGCGTGTGGGGAGGTGTACACGGTTTGGGCGTTTGCGACCAAACGAAGAGCGAACCGGCGAAGACGTGCAATGAGGTGAATGACGGGTTGGTGAGTCGTGCGGCGACCGTGCGGAGGTGCCGATGAGCTGGGCAACCGAGTCTGCCGAAGTTGTGAAAATTGACTAAGTGTAAATTTGGGGTTTCCCAAGATTTAGCTTGTACATTGTAAAAGTGAAAATTATATAATATATTGTTTCGGACAGACTCATATTGCAGACTCCCTTTATACTGTGCAATTGTTGTTCTCTTTTATAATTGCTGATGATAATGAATGAGTATGGGTGTTCATTAGTATAAAGGATAAACATAATATTGCTTGGTTGCGAAACACAAACTAAGTAAGGAAAAAGTGTAATAGGCGTAGTCCACGAACATTAGTATTGGTGAAAAGAAAGTGTTCGGTGGTGCCGCACCTCGCTATAAGCGGTTGAAAGACTACCGCAGGTGTAGGGGCGTGACACAGAGGGCCGAGCAAAGGTAGAGCCACTAGAGGTTCGAGGCAAAGCTAGACGGACAGAGTCAGATAGCTAAGAGAGCCAGAACCAGATGAGCCAAAGAGCTGGTTCCTAGAGCCAGTTAGCTAGAGAGCCAGAGCCACAGAGCTCAATAGACTTCTAAGAGCCATGGGTTGTAATGAAGTTGTAGAACACCAAAGAGATCAAATGATCAAGCTATTGTTGATGTCCAAAGTGTCCTGAAGATAGAAGAAGGAATTCCAGAGATAGTAAAAGAATTTTGAGAGACTTGGTGCAAGCCAGGAGTTCAAGATAGCCCAGAATGCTGATCGAAGGAATCTAGTCTAGAAAAGACTAGATCTGTCTGTAGAGTATAGATAGTCAGTGGGATAAGATGGTATTCTAAACCGATAGGTTCAGTTGTAAACCAATGGAATTGAATGTGGAACTTGTAAAAGAAGTTTACGATAATCCCAAAGAGTCTAGTTGAGTTGACTACAGCTCATGGAGACGTAGCCCAAGATATCGGGGTGAACTCCTAATTAAACTTGTTGTCTTTATGTGTTTGTTTATTTACTGTATTTACTCTTATGTGTGTTTATATATCAGTTTAAGCAAATAAACTTAAGACAATTAAGCATTCAAAGACAAACTAAAAGCATATACCTATTTCAAGTTATTTATTCCCCAAATTGTCAATATAAGCCTAGATCCTGGAAATTATTTAAGCTTTGGAGTGGGAGAAGTTCTTGAAAGCATGACAAGAAGCCTTGAGGTCCCCATTTAAGATCACCTGCACGGTATCATGAACTTGCAACATCCTGTTTACTGACACCCTGCATGAGAGGCCAAGCGCGTGGATCAATCCCACAATGAAAATGAAATAAATAACCTGTTCAAAATCCTTTTTTACAAAAATTCGGCGCCCAAATTTTCAATTTGAAATTTGAAATCCACCACGATGTATGGGCATGGTCTTATTGTGTATGGGCATGGTATTAATGTGTATTAAACGGCGAACCATGTTTACTTGCACGTCAGCTCGTCATATCCACTGATGTCCCATAACACGCTCATGTATGGTGAATGGCCGCTATAGGGCACATTAAAGGCCCGATAGCAGGTTAGTTAGCCCTTGCCAAAAGAGATAGCCTCATTAGATTGACGTAGAAAACGTCGTCGTTTTTTACACTGCCCATGACCGTACTATGCTACAAGGAGCTGGTAGTGGAAGTTGGAACATCCGGATTCCGGATTAACAGAATAAAATAGTTAAGGAAAAATATTTCATATATACAACCTGTATATCTTAACCCATATTAAGGTTTGAACGGTTAATGCCACAATACTTTGTATACTGACACAGCCAATAAAAGCTAGCAATCGCATGCATGTTTGACAAGCAGCACAATGGCTTATTAGAAGAGTTCTCTGTGACATTTTCGTTTCGAATGTTATCATGCTTCTTAATTCAATTGCTTCGTTGACTTATGCGATTCAGTGCCTCGGGGAAGGAAAACGTTATTAGTATGTTAAGCATAAATTTTCACCAAGGATCTAACTCCGCATATTGATGACCAGAGCTGTGCAGTTGAAGATAAATATGCTTTGAAAACAACCTATGGGAATATGGGTGTATTTTATTCATATTGTTGGATATTCTTGTAGTTTATACATATTTTTTAGAATATCGATTACATTAGGATAATTTCCGCATGAGTCATTATCTCTGTGTACTACTCTAAATCATGGGTAAAAATGCCCAGTCAATATTTACATATCTAAGTTATTCATATTGATTGCAACGAGTTCTGTTATTTTCTAAAGGGGGGAGGACCCTATAAGTTCAAGTGGACACAGAAACATCACTCCTGATAAAAGAAACAAAATGAGGAAAGAGCTTTATTTCATATATACAGCATGGGTATCTTACAACATATTCTTATTTGAACAGTTAACCACACAATACTTTGTATACAGTCAGAGACAATACAACATAGCCATCGCGTGCATATTTGACAAGCCATACAATGGCCTATTACAGAAGTGAACTGCAGATTTTGCTTTCCGAATATTAGAAAGTGTTTCAATGAATTTGTCAGCTTTTGCCATTCAGTGCCTCAATCCAGGTGGATTATCGTGACCAATTCCTGAGCTGTGACCTAACGCTTCAAAGCGCAGAACGGATTTCTCCACTTTAGGTTGAGAAACATTCAATTTTAGAGAAGGAAGGATTGTCTGAAGATGTTCATTAGAACGCTGATCTGAATCCCTTGGCTTCGAAGATGCATTGGACATGAACTTAGTCTGTGAATCAGGATGCTTTTCAAGATTCACTCTTCTGCTCAAACAGTCGTTTAGCATCAGGACTGCCATCTCAGTAGCCCTTTTCTCCACTGACGGATAACTCTTGGGGATTTTTCTGTCAAAATCCCAAAAACACAATATAAAATCACACAGAGACAATGCTCTGTTTTTCTTTTTCTCTCCAGGATCTTGGCACAGGGAAGCTTTTAACAAATTGCTGTGAACAGAGTATTAAACACACATGAAAAGGATTTATATTCATTTAAATAGAAACTGATACAAAATTCATCCTCTTCCACTCTGAGGGATTCACCAAAGAAAAACACAGTGCTACTCTATTCATTCAGTTCTGATTACATTCTACGCTACTGCGTATTGCTAACATTCATTCACTTGCGCTGCTGTGCTTCTACACACACTCTCTATAGACTACAACAACAACTTTTTAACAAAAAAACAAAACTTGAATAAATTAATGAACGAGGATGGAGACCCATGTTGTGAACTGCTCGAGGCTGTCCTTCTTGTCCTCGGCTGAAAAGAGCATTAACTGTGGTCGCTGGAAATTCAATGTGCAGGAGCTTGAACGCAACCTGCTTCCTTCTCGGCCATGCTGTAAATTGAAAGCTTCTGCCTGCTATGCTGTACTGTTCCATGCTCACTTTAACTGCCTCCGCGCCAATTCTCTGTTTCTCCGTATATTTGAAAACATACATAAGTGCTGCAAAACACAAAAATTGCCTTTGGGTGGATTTCAATCATTATGCAGTTTGGCTTTGGAAACCCATCAGGTCCGATCCATCGGGTAGCACACAAAATATGAAAAGCCATGCCCCATTGGTTTCCCCAATTGTGATATGCCGATCGCAATATCCGCCGATCCTTTACTTTTCTTCATATTTCGTTATATAATGAAAATACATTGAAAATGCTCTGAGCGCGGACTTGTAAGTTTATCAAAAACTATTTATAATGTTGTCGGGTCCGCTCCATCGCATCGCAACATTACTCATGTTAAAAGGTCCCGACCCCATGACATTGCCGATAGCGATGTGCCGATGCGATATCGGCGATCACTCATTGCACAATAACAAAACCACTTTGTAAGTCCTCCGCTGCGACTTCGCCGATGCAATATCGGCGATCGCTCATCGGCGATATTTCATATCGCTGCCGCTGCTTGCCTCCGATGCTCCAACCCGCCGATATGCCGATTTGCCGATACGCCGATACGATCTAGACCGTTGATCGGTTAGATCTGACGGCTGAGGTTAAAGCGGATCTTTAAGCCTGCAAATTTATTTTGAAGCGATTTTTTTTTTATCCTTGGTGAAACGCACGGTTTATTGTCCTCATGCTGCCGCATGGCTCAACTGTTGCACAGTTGAAATTATATTTTCGACACTCCCCTTTAATTTCAACTGTTGGGCATTCAATCATACCCAAACACTTCCTCAAAAATTCAAAGCTTTTCTGATCCAAAGGCTTTGTCAAAATATCTACTACCTGTTCCTGAGTCCTGCAATGTTGCAAACTAATTTCTCCATTGCTTACCAATTCTCTGATATAATGAAACCTTGTATCAATGTGTTTCGTTCGTTTGTGAAACACAGAATTCTTGGACAATGCAATGGCTGAGCTATTGTCACAAAAAATCATTGTCGCTCTTGCCTGCTCTTGGCCTAAGCTCCTCAACATTCTTCTCATCCACACCGCTTGACATGCCGCTGCTGTAGCTGCCACGTACTCTGCTTCTGCTGTAGACAATGCCACAATTGGCTGTTTCTTGGAAGCCCATGAAATGGCTCCTGAACCAATATGAAAAACATAACCGGAAGTGCTTTTCTGATCATCCACACTTCCAGCCCAATCGCTATCAGTATATCCAACCAAATCTGAGCTTTCTGAAAAAGTATATAAGATGCCAAATCTTTTTGTACCTTTGACATACCTCAGAATTCTCTTTGCTGCCTGCCAATGTGCCTCTTTTGGCCTCTCCATGAATTTGGAAATTAAACTAACAGCATACATAATGTCAGGCCTGGTAGTTGTTAAATACATAAGGCTGCCAACAATACTCTTGTACAAACTAGGATCAAAATCCTTGTTGTTGTCCTCTCTGCTGAGTTTTAATCCCATTACCGTGGGAGTGATTGCTGCTTTGCATTCTTGCATGTGGAATCTTTCCAATACTTCATTTACATATCTTGCTTGAGTGATAAAAATTCCTTTTTCATTTTGATCTACTTCTATTCCTAAGAAGTATCTCAACAAACCCATGTCAGTCATCTCAAATTCTTCTTTCATGACTGATTTAAAATTTTCAATGAGGTAGTCATCATTACCTGTAAAAATTACATCATCAACATACAAGACTACAATTAAAATTTTACCATCCTTTTCTTTGATGTAGACTGTGGGTTCTCCTTCACACTTGTCAAATTCATTTTCCAGTAGATAGGAATCTATTCTACTGTACCACGCTCTTGGCGCTTGCTTCAGCCCATAAAGTGCTTTCTTCAATCTGCAAACCTTGTGTTCTTGGCCTTTCTTCTCATACCCTAGAGGCTGCTCAATGTAGACATCTTCCTTTAACACTCCATTTAGGAATGCTGATTTCACGTCCATTTGGTAGACTTTCCATTTGTTTTGTGCTGCTATGGACAGCACTGCTCTCACGGTTTCCATTCTTGCAACCGGTGCGAAAGTCTCCTCATAATCTCTCCCATACTGCTGCTTGTATCCCTTGACAACAAGCCTTGCCTTGTGCCTTTCAATTTTGCCTTCAGCATTGCATTTGGTCTTATAGACCCATTTGACTCCAATAACTTCTTTACCTTTTGGTAGCTCAACCAAATCCCATGTCTTGTTTCTTTCTATGGCATTCATCTCCTCATCCATAGCTTCTATCCATTTCTTATCTTTTATAGCATCTTCGAAATGAATAGGATCATTCACATGACAATACAAGGCAAATAGGGAATTCATTCCTTCATTATAAATGTCACTTAAGTTTCTGAACTTCTTACCTCTTTCATTTGGTGTGCAAATTCTTCAAGATGCACTTGAATCTCCTCCTTGTGGTGTGCTTGGAGAAGCACTCTCATTTCTCCTTGAGGGTGTCACTTGCTGTCCTTGTGTTGGCGCCGCTATTTGGAGATGCATTTCAGCCACCTCCTCATCATCTTCATCATGAGACAAATAGTTTTTAACATTCACTGTTTTCTCTATGCTTCCATCCCAAGATTCCTCTTCAATGAACTGAACATCCCTGCTGACAAAAAACTTCTTGGTGGATGGGATATACAGCCTGTAAGCTTTGGATTCCTCACTGTATCCAATGAAGATACATTTCTCCCCTTTGCTGTCCAACTTCCTCCTTAGCTGATCTGGAATGTGTGCATAAGCCACACATCCAAAAACTTTCATGTGGGTGACTCCTTGCTTTCTCCCACTCCATGCTTCTTCCGGCACTTTGTTCATCACAGCTTTTGTAGGACACCTGTTCAAAATATATACAGCACAATTTACAGCTTCAGCCCAATAATCATTTGGCAAATGCTTTGCCTTCAACATGCTCCTTGCCATATCCATAATGGTCCTATTCTTCCTTTCAGCAACTCCATTTTGCTGTGGGGTGTACCTTGCTGTAAACTGCTTGTGAATTCCACTTTCTCTGCAAAACCGTAGGAATTCCTTGGAGATATACTCACCTCCTCTGTCAGTTCTCAAAACTTTAATGTGCAGCCCGCTTTGGTTTTCCACAAACGCCTTGAAATTTTGGAATTTCTCAAACACTTCACTTTTGTTTTTAAGGAAATATATCCAAGTTTTTCTTGTAAAGTCATGAATGAATGTTAGGAAATATTGGCTGCCAGCTAAAGATGAACTTTGCATCGGTCCACATAAGTCTGAGTGGACAATTTCTAAGGGTGCTTTTGCCCTTATGCTTTTCTCGCTTGGAAAACTTTCTCTGTGTTGTTTTCCCAATATGCAACCTTCACAAAGGCTGTCCGGTTTCTCTATCAACGGTAATCCTCTTACCATTCCTTTTCTGCTCAACAAGTTAAGACCTCCAAAGTTGAAATGTCCAAATCTCAAATGCCACAACCAATTTTCATCCTTTGGCACGCTTTGGAAAGCCTCTTGGGTGACTGCTGCAATTTCTTCTTTATTTTTCAGATCTGCTCTTAGTCTAAGAGGGAACATCCTGTTCCTTGTCATCTTCACTTCAGCAATGCATCTTTTGCTGGGTGCTATATCCATGATGGTGCATACATCATTCTCAAAGAAAACATTGTAACCCTTTTGAACAAGCTGTCCAATACTCAAGAGGTTACATCTCATTCCAGGAACATAATAGACATCTGCTATGGTTTTCTTTTCACCTTGCTTTGTAAATATTTTAACTTCTCCTTTACCCATAACAGAAATTTTGCTATCAGTCCCAAGTGTGACTTGTGACTTCACACTTTGATCTAAAGCAGAAAACAGGGCTAAGTTCCCTGTCATATGGTTGCTACAACCGGAATCTAGAAACCATATATCTTCACTATTTGTTTCAGCCATATTACAAGCTAACAACACATTATCTTGGCTGACATTTTCTCTAGTAATATTTGCATTTGATCTATTACTCACATCATGCTGCTTCTTCCTACATTCACTGGCATAATGCCCATACTTTTTACAATAATAACATTGGACATTGGATTTTTCATACCTTTGTCCTTGAGCATGATGTTGTCCTCCTTGTTGGCTACTGCCTTGACCTTGGTTCTGATTTGGATTGCAGCCTCTTCCTTGAGCATTTGCTGGACTGTTCCTTCCACCTCTGTTTTGGCTTCTGCCTCTTCCTCTCTTATTTCCTCTGCCTTGACCTCTTCCTCTTCCAAAGGACATCTGGGTCTTGAAGGCTTGCTCTAGAGATGAGTTTTCATTTCTACTCAACCTCTGTTCATGTGTAATCAGTGATGCATGAAGCTCATCAACTGAAAAGTTTGAGAGATCCTTTGTCTCTTCTATGGTGGTGACAATCACATGGAACCTTGAGGGTAAACACCTCAATAGTTTCTCCACAATCCTCCTTTCTTCAAGTGTCTCTCCATGAGATCTTATTTGTGTGACCAGGCCAATTACTTGAGTGAAGAATGAGTCAATATTGTCTGACTCTTTCATGTTCAGATTCTCAAAATCTTTCCTCAACAACTGTAGCTTTGCTGTCTTCACTCTCTCCATTCCTTGATAGGCTGTTTTAAGAGTTTGCCATGCATCTTTGGATGTCTTAGCTGCTGCTAACCTTGGAAACACGCTTCCATGCACTGCCTGATACAAGAAGAAAAGGGCTTTTGAGTCCTTCTTCTTGTGGCTCTTTAACAAATCTTTCTCTCCCTGAGTTAAAGCATTGAACTCATTTTCATCTGCTGGTTGTTCAAAACCATCCTCAACTATTTCCCATAAGTCTTGGGAAGCAAACAATGCTTTCATTGTTATTGCCCAATAATCATAATTTTTGCCATCAAATAATGGGAGCTGCATACCCATACTATTGCTGGTGCTGGTGCCAGCGATTCTTACAATACTTGACTATGTATTAAAAATCACTGGTAAATACCTTGGATTCTTTTGCTTGAGACTTCGCTCTGCTGGAGAAGATTTACTGCTGCAACAAACTCCTCCCTTCAGCTTCTTGAACACTTTCAAAGAGCCTAAACCTACTCTGATACCACTGTTGGGGATTTTTCTGTCAAAATCCCAAAAACACAATATAAAATCACACAGAGACAATGCTCTGTTTTTCTTTTTCTCTCCAGGATCTTGGCACAGGGAAGCTTTTAACAAATTGCTGTGAACAGAGTATTAAACACACATAAAAAGGATTTATATTCATTTAAATAGAAACTGATACAAAATTCATCCTCTTCCACTCTGAGGGATTCACCAAAGAAAAACACAGTGCTACTCTATTCATTCAGTTCTGATTACATTCTACGCTACTGCGTATTGCTAACATTCATTCACTTGCGCTGCTGCGCTTCTACACACACTCTCTACAGACTACAACAACAACTTCAACAAAAAACAAAACTTGAATAAATTAATGAACGAGGATGGAGACCCATGTTGTGAACTGCTCGAGGCTGTCCTTCTTGTCCTCGGCTGAAAAGAGCATTAACTGTGGTCGCTGGAAATTCAATGTGCAGGAGCTTGAACGCAACCTGCTTCCTTCTCGGCCATGCTGTAAATTGAAAGCTTCTGCCTGCTATGCTGTACTGTTCCATGCTCACTTTAACTGCCTCCGCGCCAATTCTCTGTTTCTCCGTATATTTGAAAACATACATAAGTGCTTCAAAACACAAAAATTGCCTTTGGGTGGATTTCAATCATTATGCAGTTTGGCTTTGGAAACCCATCGGGTCCGATCCATCGGGTAGCGCACAAAATATGAAAAGCCATGCCCCATTGGTTTCCCCGATTGCAATATGCCGATCGCAATATCCGCCGATCCTTTACTTTTCTTCATATTTCGTTATATAACGAAAATACATTGAAAATGCTCTGAGCGCGGACTTGTAAGTTTATCAAAAACTATTTATAATGTTGTCGGGTCCGCTCCATCGCATCGCAACATTACTCATGTTAAAAGGTCCCGACCCCATGACATTGCCGATAGCGATGTGCCGATGCGATATCGGCGATCACTCATCGCACAATAACAAAACCACTTTGTAAGTCCTCCGCTGCGACTTCGCCGATGCAATATCGGCGATCGCTCATCGGCGATATTTCATATCGCTGCCGCTGCTTGCCTCCGATGATCCAACCCGCCGACATGCCGATTTGCCGATACGCCGATACGATCTAGACGTTGATCGGTTAGATCTGACGGCTGAGGTTAAAGCGGATCTTTAAGCCTGCAAATTTATTGTCCTCATGCTGCCGCATGGCTCAACTGTTGCACAGTTAAAATTATATTTTCAACAATAACTAACTGCACGAGTAGCTTTAACCTGAGAATTGGTTTTGAGAGAGAATGGCTTGAAGCCGAAAATCCGAGCAGCCTCACATAACGGTGCTGCAAGCAACATTAAAATAATCATAGCAGAGTTATTCATCGTTCAAATAATTTAAGGCAACTTTTCTATGTGGACGCAACGCTATTATCACAATAAACGCAAAAGCACACACTAATGTATTATCAAGAGATAATACAATACTATGACGAATAGAAGAGAAGAGACTACACAGAGATGCGTCTCTACACAGAGGTACAGAGCACTAGACGAGAATTGGAGTGGTGAAATGCTTACGCCTTGCCATCGTATTTATATGTTAGCTCTAAAGTACATTCTACGAAAAATAAGTTTCAAAGAGGAATTATTTAATAAGTCTCAACGATAGCCTACTTTGAAAGTTTGAATATGACTGACCACTGAAACAACGGAATGGCCACAAGAACTTAAAATAATACGGCTTACAGTTGGGCACAGCAGGCCGAACATATCCCATAAGTTTTGCGATGGCTTTCTTAATTCCCAGATTCTTGGCATGCATTCAGTTGCAATGCTAAAATGTCATACTTAATTCCCAGATTCTTGGCGTGCATTCAGTTACAAAGCTAAAATATTATCTTGCGCTTACTTCACATCCACCATTTCTTGCTTTCTAAATTTCATTATGACAAGTGCTGGCCTCGGGCCACCTTTCCACTACCTAGACTAAAATAAAATTGTTTAACGAAGAGATTTTAATAAAATTATTCATTTGGAGAATTCAAAGTGGAAAATTTGCTTTTCTGACCAACTTTTGTCTGCGCGCGGAGTATGACGGCGGATGACGAGACATCTCGCTGGCTTTTCATTATACTTGATGCAAAATACATTATGCAAAACCATCATTGTTGCCAAACTGCGTTAGAGAAAAATAATGATATGTTCGGTTGATATCTGCTCTTGTACATTGATCTGCATCCCTCTAATACTTTAATATCAAGTGTTCTATTTTGGTTATATTTCGTCCACACGACCACTTCCACTAGATTCGATCGGTGGGACAGCATCTCAATGTTTTCTCCTTTTGCTTTTAGTTTTTCGTTAAACCTCGAACCCAGCAATTCATGGCAGACAACCTACACAGGAACCACACCCAACCAGATGACAGGGGCATCTTATTTGTACCCAGCCTTCAACACCTACAAGGAAACGGGAAGATCCATTTTCAAATTTGATTGTCACAGATGCGTGTAGATGGTCCTTAGGCTAGACTTTCTTGCATTTTGTTTAATATCGTTCAAATCACTCACGACGGACTGTGAAATTTCAAGAACTAGTTTACCACCAAAAGAAATGCAACTTGAAAATAATGCAAAACGAACTTTTGGTACAGTTTATCAGTTTTCCGTAGTAAATACAACGGATTTAAGTAGATACCAGGGCATTTTTCTAAATAACCATCGAGTTAAGTGCATTTTTTCAATCAGCGTTGATGTATGTCAAAGTAATTATTTACCAGCCAAAGCAGAGAACATATAACGAACTGTCCGGAATTTTTATTAAAAGATTGAGTTATGTCAATGTCATCCAATGTAAGCGAGATATGAGTACAAATTGAGCGAATAGGAGCTTGTTAAGCAATTTTTGGCTAGAAGGGTTTTTATTTTTATGGCGCACAGTAATCGCGCGAAGAAAACCACTCGTTGAGGAAGGAGATATCTCTAGAAACGTCGACGTGCTAACTCGATATACTATAACGTACATATAGGAAAAGGAAAATTTTGTCGAAACATTTTCTGAAAAAAAGTGTTAGGTTTTTTGGCCTGTGGTTCACGAGTATCTACGTCCACCGAAAAATCTGGGCAATAGCTAGCGTGTGGATTCGACCCGGATTCGACCCTCTGACCTCTCATGGGAAGACACAGTTTTTGACCAACTGAACTAATCCTTGAACCTAAAAAAGTGTTAGTTTATATATATATATATTAAATAAATAATATTTATTAATTTTAATAGTAAATTATATAATTTTTTTATTAAATTTTTAAGTCATATTTTATATATAGTTTTTCAAATTAAAATAGTTTTCTAGAGGTATAATATTTCAATTTTTTAAAATACCCAGAATAAAATTGTTAGCATCTTCATATATAGAAATATGGAAAAAAAATTGAAAGCATATCCGAAAAAACCATTGTTTAAATAATGCAAAACTACTTGCTAAATATTTACGAAATTATACCTTGATCTTTTATTTTTTTTAATATAAATATGGAATGATTATATATTTTAAATTAATATAATTAATGTAAGCCCTAAATTTTTTATTTTTGAGTTATTTTTGTAATTTAATTGAAAGTAGAGGTAGTGATTGAATGTGTGGTTGAGTGAAATAGATTAAAATGGCGAGTTAATTTGATATACACATATAAGAGTGTAAAAGCACATCACTATCTTTTTCTTCTTTTTTTCAACCCAGAAAATGTTGAAGAGTGACTGATAATATAAGAGTGTAAAAGCACACCACTATCTTTTTCTTCTTTATTTTCAACCCAGAAAATGTTGAAGAGTGACTGATAGGGTTTGTGTTAAAGAAATCCTTTTGTGAAGGTAAAAGGTTCAAATACAAAATATGTAGGTGCTTAATGAGTTGGTGTGACATAAACACAAGATCACATTTGATTTTAATGACTTTCTATTAAGGCACTTCTTTTATGGAAAAAAAAGACCACAGTAAATGGTGGTACGTCCTAATATATATGAGTGATTTTAACCATTGATAACTACTTGAGTGATAATTAAACCAATACATATTTCAATTTTATATGCTAACTTATTTATCATAAATTATTTATCATAAATTGTGTTAGGGGTTTTTTGTTTCACTAAAACCCACACACATTAGGTAACCTCCAAAAAAAAATTACCATTACCTCAAAGAAAATTACCATTACTTTCCATAAAAAATTCTGAAAGTTGTGAAAGTTACTCAATTGAATTTGTGCCAAGGTTTTGATACTATATTGGGGTTTTATATTACACCAAAATTAGAAGGCATTAGTAAAATTCAAAACCTTTCCTTTATTTTAAGTAAGAGACTACACCCATGTTTTGAGAGTGAGAATTAGTCCAGATAATCAATTCCCAAAACTATGACAATTCATCAATTTTTTTTTGAAGAAACTCATATGGTCAGCATTACTAGCAACTGTCCTCCGAGGAAATACCAAATACCATTGCCATTTTACACATTTAGTTTTTTCTTTAAGTGAAAGGAATTATGGTTGATGTTTAAATGAGACCTATCTTCCAGAATTGGATATAATGCTCTATATTGGTGGTGGTCCATGTATATCTTTGCTATCATACCTCTATCCAATGCTCCATGCCATATATACATATGATATATATGATAACTATTAGCATAGGTGAGAGATTAATATGCTTCTACTCGATGTTCATGTCACCGTCTATGTTGTTATAATGGGATAGATGAGAACTTATATAATAATGTGATTTCAAATTTCTCAAAAAAATATCCCACAACTTTTGCTAAACCATCATGAGATTATGAGATATAGATAAATTCAAGGTGATAATGTGTGAAAAAATTATTAGGACATTGAATGTTAAACAACTCTAATTCTAGATTTTTATATCCATATAGCATTATGAGAGCACTCATTTTGTTTATAGATATCAAATCATCATATTATATTATTTAGCTTTTGTTAAACATCTCTCGCTTCTGTTTAATGGAAATAACATATTACTATAATTGTTAATTTCATTTTTCTATGGCTAGGTAGTTAGTCAATAGTTGTGGTAGTGTAGTGCATTCAGTGTACAAGTAGTAGTTCACAATAATGAGTTAGACCATATAAAAAAAGTACTATATTGAGTTAAAAAAGTATTCTCTAAGGAACCGGGTTTTGGTGCAGTGTGAAAAAATTATATCTTAACGTCAAAAGAGATCTATTGGATTTTTGATCATCATAGCTCTATGTTTTATTATGTTTTTTCACTCTTCATCTTAAAATTCTAACATGGTACCATAGTGATAGCTTGATCCATCAATATGAAAAAAAGGACTCTAAAAAGGAGGTATTGTTATTATGTTTTTTTGGAACTAATCCATTGGTCTTACAATTTAATGGTTAAGGCACGGTAGCTACCATTAATCCTTTTTGTAGGGGCCTCCATTTTTGTTGTAATCATTGACAAAGTGATTTCAAGCAAGGAATTGCAACCAAGTTTTCTAAAGGAGAAGACTGAGAGGGGCCGCCAAAGCCATAACTTTCCATTAATGAGTTTGATAGGGAAGGACTCCCACTCTGGTATTTCTCTAAAATGTCTTACATCAAGAGACCCAAGGGAGTGTTGTACCCCAAGTGCATCATCAAATATACTCACAATGAGATTCTTTTATGAAGTTGTCATTGTAAATTGTATTCAAGGACTTGTAGGGATAAACCATAAACACCCCAAGGTTTCTTTGTAGCTTTTAGAGCCATCATTATAATCTAGCTCCACTCACACCAATGTTTTAAGACCTATGTTACGATTTAAGTGAGTTGAAAATATTGGAGAAGCACTTGAATCCATAGTAAGGGGGATTTATTAGAGAAGTCAGTCGTGTCTTCAATTAGTAATCAAAACACATAGGGTCCCATATTAAATGGTGCAAATTATGCAATGTGGTCAATTGAGACCAAGATATTTTGATAAATTTGTGTTGCCGGGAGGTAATAGTCACAAAATACAAAGAAACTAAAGCTACATAATTAGCAACAATGAAACATTTCCACCGAAATGCTTCAGTAGAGAGAAAAACAAAGGACCAGAGAGCGTTATGGAATCTACAAAGTGAAGTTGAAGAAAACATATTCCCGAAGATTGTAGCATCAACCAATGCTCATCAAGCTTGGGAAATATTTGAAAAATCATATCTAGTAACAAATAAGGTTAAGAATACAAAGCTCCAGGTCCTTGCGAAGGAAATCAAACCTTTTCAAATGACACATACTAATGTAGTAGGTCAATATATAATTCAAGTCATGGAGGAAAAAAATCAACATAAAACTCATGGAGAGGATCTCATCGATCAAAAGGTGGTTGAGAACAATTTTAGATGTTTGTCGTATTCATTTGACATGATTGTGATAGATGTAAAATAAGTAAAGATATGGTCTACTTTTCAATTGAAGAATCAACATAATCAATGTTAAATCATGAGTCAAGAATTAAAGGTATAAATGAATCATTAGAAAATTCCTTTCAAAATCCAACGAAAATTAGTAGAGGAAGAGGTAGAGGTAGCAAAAATAGAGGATGAAGAGGAAGAAGATATACTAACAACGAAAAAAGTTCATCAAGTCAACTTGAATAGCCATGGGATTAGCCTTAGAAAAGAAGAGTAAGAGGAAGAAAGAGGAGAGGAAATGGAAGGATGGAAAAGTCAAATTGAATGTTACTATTGTAACAAGTACATGCATTTTGAAAGCAAATGTAGTGAGAAATCAGAAGATTCAAACAAAGGTAGTGAAATTGTTTCAAGAACTAATGAAGATACAACATATTACGTGTTACTTTATGGTTTGATAGCATAATAAAAAACCAATGAAGATATTTGGTTACTACACAATGGATACAATAACCATATGACGTGTAATAAGCACTTTATTTCAAGCTTTGATGAAATAGTTAAATGTCATAATAACTTGGGTGACGATTATCTTGTTAATTCCTTATGAAAAGATATTGCAACAGTTGTAAACAAGAATAATGAAATGAAGTACATTCATGATGTCAGTTATGTACAAATTTTGGAACACAATGTATTAGGTGAATGAAAAATGACTAAAAATGTTTTAAAGGATAACTTTAAATTTCCTACCTACATATTTCTTGAAAATTCACCTAGCGGAATAGTAATAGCAAGGATCCAAATGTCCAAAAAAAGGATATTTCCTCTAATCATAAGGAATGCCAAGCAATCATTATCATATGCTCAGTTTGTAACATGTTCTAATGAAACTTATCTATGGTGTCTTAGATAGGGCCATTTAGCTTTTCGTAATCATGATCTTTTGCAAAGGAAGTCTATGGTCATAGGTCCAATTGTTTACGTGTCCATCATAATCCATGTGAATGTTCTATGCTATCTGAAAACCAAAAACATAATTTTCTAAATGATGCTAGCCATAAAGCGAAAATTCCACCTCAGCTAGTACACATACAATTTTGTGGTCTAATGAAAACCTAGCAATAGGAGGAAGTTTCTACTTTATAACCATTATTGATGATTTCAATAGAATGGCATGGGTATTATTTATCAAAATAATTATGATAGATATGGAAAATTCAAGCAATTCAAAGTCACTGCAAAGAAGCAAAGTGATAAGAAAATTAAAGTCTTAAGACCAGATGGAGGAGGTGAATATGACTCTAGATAATTTGTAGCATATTGCATCGATCAAGGTATGAAAAGGAAACTTACAAAAAAGTACACTCCCCAACAAAACTGGGTACCAGAAAGGAAAAATCAAACCATCATGAATATTTCTAGAAGCATGTTGAAGGTAAAAAGTTTTCCAAATGAATATTGGGAAGGAGCTTTCACATGTAGAATTTGTATTTTGAATAGATCGTCAACCAAAAAAATAAAAGGAAGAGTTACCTTAGAAGCATGGAGTGGTATGAAGACAACTATATCACAAATGATAATTTTTAGTTGTGTAGCCAATGCACATGTTCTAGAAGAAATTAGAAATAAATTGGGTGAGAAAAGTGAAAAATGCATATTTGTTGGTTATATTTAAGAATCCAAGGCTTATAAATTAACAAATTTTGTCATCAAGGATGAAATTGTTTCAAGCGATTCTAATTTTTTTGAAAATCAAGCATGGAATGATCAAGATAATAGAACAAATAGAAATCAAGTTTATCTGCATGCACACAAACCAATTGAAGAAACACAAGTGGAACAACCAATAAAAATACTTCTTGAGAAGGTTTGATCTCTTTCCTTCTGCAATCAGCTACAATCTATCAATGTTTATGACAACTAAAGAACTTTCCACCTCCTAAGGGTGAAAATGATATTCTTGATGAAATATCTTTTTTTTGGCATATTCTTTGGTCCTAATTTTGTTGTTGTCTTCCTCTATTGCTACTATTTTCCAATTTCAGTTGAGAGGTTTTCTTATATAGAACACTTCTCAATAAAACCACTTCAACCTTCAAACCTCCACATTGATTTTCTTTTTCTTTAGACCACTTCCTCATTCCCTCTTCAATTCTCCTTCCTCCTTTGATTTTGGTTTCTAATTTTTAAAATTATTCTTTGAAATATTACTCTGTTTCCTCACATATTTGAAGGAGCTTCTTTAGACCTATGTTTTCCATTGAGAGCCTTCCTAATTTAGCCAAGTTTGAGGTTTAATTGACTTGATCTCTGTTGGGTCCCTATAATACTAGTGATTACCCCATTACTATTGTAATTGTACCCCTTATTAATATTGTTGTGCCCCTATTATCCCCATATTGTTATTACTGTGCCCCATAGAATCCCTCTATTATTATTTTTGTGGCTTTATATTATTATTGTTAGGTCGGCTGGGTTATATTGTGACTCCTTAGACTCCTATATATAGAAAGGAGGTTTTGTCATTTGAATCATCCAAGAATTGTTCATTTATGTAATGTAAAGTAGGTTGCCCCCTCGAAGAGGCTGAATTCTAAGGCGTTGATCTATCTTTTCTATCTTTTTCTTGAGCTGGTTTCATAACATTTGGTATCAGAGCTTTGGATTCTAGGGTTTCGCTGCTCCAAATAGGTCATCGTGGCATTTTCGCTATAACTTTTTTTATGCTACGTTTTAGAAGTTGAAAAAAAAACTCATTTGAGAAGAAATCGCGCTGAACCTCGGGTCTGAATTTCAGAGCTTTTCGCGCTATATTTGCAGAGATATGATCTGAGGAAGTTGGTCTTTTTGCAGACTCCTGAATTACATTCCAAACAGGTGACCTGGGGAAAAGCATCATAACTTTCTCTCTGGGGATCGGATTGAAATTTCGTAAGAAGGTACAGAAAGAGGATGGACTGTAGTTTTTTTTATGCATTTTTCAGATCCAAAGGTCGAAACAGTGACTCGTGGCAAGTCGTACAAGTTCGCTCTACTGAACTAGTCTATAATCAAGTCACTGTGGGAGATTTCACATAACTCTTCCTTGGAGAATCCAATTTGGGTCAGACTTGCGGCATTGGAAAGAGGACATAGATGATTGGAAAGTACATAGATACATCAGAGGCAATATCGAGCTCCTACAAAATGAAAAAAGCTGTGTAGATTTTCTTAAATTTTTGCTTAAGCTTGGTTTGAAAAATTATTTTGAAGGAATTCAAAGGGCATAGTAGAGCATTATTATTGGTAACTGATGCCCCGAGGAAAGAAAATTCAAACACCTAGTAAGGAACCTGAAAGCTCTAGCATGACTCATGAAGAAGAGGAAGAAATGCAACATGATATATCAAAATTACAAGACCAAGTGCAACAACTGTCCCTTGCACAAAAAGGAACAGAACCTAAGATGGATGCTTTAAAGAAAGGCGTAGAAGCTAATATGGATTGTTTAAATAAAGGTGTAGAAGCTAAGATGAATGACGTGGAAGCTAATATGGATGATTTGAAGATAGATTTGAAGACAGACATGGAAGAATTGAAGATAAATATCAATAAGTTGCTACAAGAAAGGGTCACTAATGGTGAAAGGGTAGTAAAGGAAACTCATGATGAGAACAAAAGAAATGTTAGTCATGATTCCATAGAGTCTAATGTTGGATCAAAGACCCACCATATTCCAAAAATCGATATGAGAAAGTTTGATGGCAAGGATCCCGCAACATGGATATTACAGATGGAGCAATTTTTTGATCTCAATAATGTGCAAAACACACAAAAGGTACGTATTGCAACTTTATATTTGGAACCAAATCAGTTTGTATGGTATCAATGGCTTTGCTCTCGTAAACAATTTATCACTTGGGAAATTTTTACGGAAGAATTGATAGCACATTATGAGGATACAAGAAGCAACACTTTTTTTAGCCAATTGATAAGTCTCAAACAAAAGGGTTCAATAATGGAGCACATTGAGGAGTTCCAAAAATTGAACATAAGGGTAAAAGATATTCCAGAGGAGCATAGGATTGATGTGTTCATAGGGTCTTTAAAGGATAATATCCAACATGATGTTTGCCTTTGGGAACCTGATTCATTAGAGAAGGCATTCAGGTTAGCAAGAAAACTAGAAAGCAAAATTATGGCAACCAGGAAGCATACCACTCACAACTATAAAGACGGAAGTGTTGTTGTCGCTAGTCTTCCACAACCTATAAGGTTGACACCACAACAATTGGAAGAAAAAGGAGCAAAAGGGCTTTGTTACAGTTGTGATAGCAAATACACTAAAGGTCATAAGTGTGCTGAGAAGAAATTATTCTACATAGATTGTGAAGAGGAAGAAGAAAAGGAGCAAGAAAGGTCAAAAGAAGAGGATACACTCCAGGAACAAAGCCTAGATAAAGAAGAAATGAATCCGACCATATCTTGTAATGCATTGGTGGGAATTACCACTCCTCAAACCATCAAGATAGAAGGACAAATCAAGAAGAAAAAGGTAATAGTGTTGATTGATTCAGGAAGTACCCACAATTTTATTCATTGTAAGGTAGCAAGAGAATTGAATTGCTTCTTATATCCAGCACCAGAGTGTCAAGTGATGGTTGCAAATGGAGGAACAATAAATTGCTCGGGAAAGTGCCATAATATCAAGCTATCCATGGGAGAATATGTATTGACTAGCCCAATGCTTTCCATTCCAATGGGAGGTGTTGATGTTGTACTAGGAGTCCAATGGCTACAATCCTTGGGTACAATAGCTTTTAATTTTCAAGAACTTTTCATGAAATTTTCTGTGGAAGGAAAGGAAGTTGAATTAAGGGGCATTGCAGGGAAACCGGGAAAGATAATTAGCTCTAACGGTATGACAAAGCTTCTAAAAAAGGAACAAAGAGGTGTAATTGCACAATTATGTTCGCTAGATGTGTCCACAGTGGAATCATCTATTTCTCTAGATCTCCAAAAAGTCTTGGACAATCATTCCAAGGTATTTGAGACTCCCAAAGGTCTCCCACCTATTCGTGATCATGATCATGCTATTCATCTAATTCCAGGAAATGTTCCTCCAAACATCAGGCCGTACAGATATCCCTATGCCCAAAAGAGTGAAATTGAACGTATGGTTGCAGAAATGCTAGAGGCTGGTATAATTCAACCAAGTCAAAGTTCTTTCTCTGTTCTAGTAGTATTGGTGCACAAGAAGGATGGATCATGGCGCATGTGTCCGGATTATAGGGAGCTCAACAAGCTCACTATTAAAGATAAGTTTCCCATTCCTGTCATTGATGAATTACTGGATGAATTGCATGGATCAATTTACTTCACCAAATTGGATCTTCGTTCGGATATCATCAAATCAGAATGAAGATTGAAGACATTCCGAAAACAACATTTAGAACTCATGAGGGTCATTATGAATTTTTGGTCATGCCTTTTGGCCTTACGAATGCAACTTCAACATTTCAAGGTTTGATGAATTCAATTTTCAAACCATTCCTTAGAAAATTTGTGTTAGTATTTTTTGATGATATACTAATCTACAACAAGTCTTGGAAGGATCATGTTGAACATGTTGACAGGGTGCTACAACTATTGGAGGAGAAACAATTATATGCAAAAAGATCCAAATGTTTCTTTGGAGTACAAGAGGTGGAATATCTGGGTCATATTGTATCTCATGAAGGAGTTAAGGTAGACCCTAGAAAAATTAAAGTCATTAAGGAATAGAAAATTTCCACATCCATAAAGCATCTGCGAGGATTTCTTGGGTTGACAGGGTATTATCGCAAGTTTGTTAAGAATTATGGGAGAATAGCAGCACCTCTAACAACATTATTGAAGAAAGATGCATTTTCATGGACTCTAGAAGCAACAAAGGCATTCGAACATCTTAAAGAGGCAATGTGCCAAGCACCGGTCTTAGCTACACCGGACTTCACAAAAACCTTTATTGTGGAATGTGATGCTTCAGGAAATGGAATTGGTGCTGTTTTAATGCAAGATGAAAGACCCATTGCTTTTGAAAGTCGTCCAATCAAGGGAAAGTTTTTACGCAAAGCTATTTATGAGAAGGAAATGTTGGCAATACTCCATGAACTTAAGAAATGGCGACCCTACCTAATGGGAAGACACTTCAAGGTAAAAACAGATCATGATAGCCTTAAATACTTTTTAGAACAAAGATTATCCTCTAAAGAGCAACAAAAGTGGGTCACAAAGATGTTGGGTTATCACTTTGAAATCATCTCCAAAAAAGGGAAGCAAAATGTGGTGGCAGATGCACTCTCAAGAAAGGATGAGGATGTGGAAGCATTGTTGTGCGGCATTTCTATTATCCAACCAGATTGGATAAATGAAGCAAGGGAGGAATGGAAGAATGACGAAGAAGTGTGGGCACTTATTCGAAAGTTACAACAAGATTCCAGTATGTCTGATACATTTAGCTGGCAAAATGATTCGTTATGGTACAAAGATCGCTTATACCTCTGTAAGAATTCCCAGCTAAAGCAAAAGATTCTTATGGAATTGCACACTTCTCCCTTAGGAGGGCACTCAGGATTTTTAAAAACTTACGACAGGGTTAAGAAGGAATTTTTTTGGGATGGCCTTAAAGCAGATATTCAAAAGTTTGTGGTGGAATGTTTGGTTTTCCAACAAAATAAAGTTGAAACAATTAAGACACCGGGTCTATTACAACCTTTATCCATTCCAAGCCAACGTTGGGGGGAGGTTTCAATGGATTTTATCACAGGTTTACCCAAGTCTGAGGGAAAGAGTGTCATCATGGTGGTAGTTGACAGACTTACCAAGTATGCACACTTTTGTGCATTATCACATCCATTTAAAGCCAATACAGTTTCTACTGCATTTATGGAAACAATTCAAAAGCTACATGGAAACCCAAAGATTATTGTAAGTGACAGAGATCCCATTTTCACTGGAAATTTTTGCACATAATTATTTTCTTGTCTTGGTACTTAGTTAGCTCATAGCTCATCTTATCATCCTCATTCTGATGGGAAAACTGAGATAGTAAACAAATGTTTGGAAGGATATCTTCGTTGGTTTGTATCTGATAAACAGACACAATGAGTCAAATGGTTGCCTCTGGCTGAATGGTGGTATAACACTTCCTTCCATACAGCAACAAAAATGACCCCATTTATGGCACTTTATGGGTATCAGCCACCATCCATCACATCATATTTAAGAGAAAATTCTAAGGTTCAAGCAATGGAACACCACATTGAGCATCAACAACAAGTCCTCCAACTCTTAAAGGATAACCTCGTGTTGGCACAGAATAGAATGAAACAACAGGCAGATCAACATCGCAGCGAAAGAAGTTTTGATGTAGGTGATTGGGTATTCCTACGGTTACAACCATATAAGAAAATGTCCCTCAAGCAAGCTAAGAAGGATAATAAATTATCACCAAAGTATTATGGTCCATACAAGGTTGCAAAAGATTGGTACTACGGCATACAAATTGGAGCTTCCTGCAGCTTCTCGATTGCACCCAGTTTTCCATGTTTCATGTTTAAAGAAGGTTATAGGCGAAAAGCTCCCAGTTCAAACAATATTTCCAGAACTTGACGAGGAAGGAAAAATTATATTGGAACCGGAAGCAGTCACAGAAACAAGAACTCGACAGCTACGAAATCGATCAATTTCAGAGTATCTTATCAAGTGGAAGAACTTATCCGCTGAAGATTCCACATGGGAGGATGAGAATTTTATACAGAAGCATCCATAACTTCTCAAGCGTTGAGGACAACACTTTTTTGAAGGAGAGGGGCATGTTGGGTCCCTATAATACTAGTGATTACCCCATTACTATTATAGTTGTACCCCTTATTAATATTGTTGTGCCCCTATTATCCCCATATTGTTATTACTGTGCCCCATAGAATCCCTCTATTGTTATTTTTGTGGCTTTATAGTATTATTATTAGGTCAGCTGGGTTATATTGTGACTCCTTAGACTCCTATATATAGAAAGGAGGTTTTGTCATTTGAATCATCCAAGAATTGTTCATTTATGTAATGTAAAGGAGGTTGCCCCCTCGAAGAGGCTGAATTCTAAGGCGTTGATCTATCTTTTCTATCTTTTTCTTGAGCTGGTTTCGTAACAATCTCCAACTGATTTCTCCTTTTGACTGTCGTCTACTTGTATAATATGAGAATAGATCTCATTAAACTCATCACTTTCCTTCATAGGGTGCTTTTTCTTCCATTGCTTCTCTTCTCATTTCCTCTGCCATTGAAATTGGTTTCTTCTTCATTCAGAATCTAGAACCTGTCCCAAATATCCTTTTTAGACTTGAGATTCATGCCTTTCTCAAGGTCTAGATTGTGAAGATTGGCGTCAATTGCAGACTTGTTCTAGACATGCCATTGCTAAACTTGTTTGAAAGGAAGTTATTTTCCATAAGCATTTATCACTCCCTTCCAAACTTGATATCCACAAGATATTTTTCCATCTCTGTCCATTCTTTAAATTTTATTTCATTGAGAAGTGGAGAACTGTAATGATCCATTATTCATCCAAATATACCTTCCATCTATTAAATTACAACAAAAGGAAATTTCTCTTATACAAATTGTTGGAAACTTAGATATAATAAGAGTGGAGTGGGGTGAATTAATGTAACATTTATTGAATCATCAAAACCAAATTTTATCAATTAATTAATTAAACAACTGAACACATAGATAACCAACAAGATAGTACATAAACTACAAATATAAACATGCATGCAACTTCAAAGATTCAGGGCATAAGAAACAACACATGGACACCATGGATTTTAGGTGGAAACCCTCAAGGGGAAGACAACCACCCTACTAATTTGCTTCTCTCTTATTTTATTATTTAGAAATATATTTTACATTTTTTAGTTGACCCCTACAAGATAGGAAGCCCCAACTCCTTGCACTTCTATTTTCTAGCCACCATCATCTAGGAAGCCCCAACTCCCTATCTTAACAAGCCACATCTTGCTGAAGGCTGCAATCTCCTCAATGCCAACTCTCTAGCCACTACCAACTAGGAAGCTTTAACTATATAACTTGGCAAGCCACCACTTGCTAGAGCCCTTGACCTCCTCAATATCAAATCAATGGCCACCACTAGCTAGGAATCCCCAACTCCTTATATTAGCAAGCCACAACTTTTCGAAGGACCCAAGATTCTCAAACACGACGGACCATGATCTCATTCATTTTCATACTGGGTCCTCTTGTGCAACAATAACATGATAATGAACTTCCTGTAATTAGTGCAATCAATAACATGAAACACTCACACAACCATACTCTTATGGAAGCAATACAAACCCTTACTCGGCCAACCACAAAATCATCAATTGTAATGTAATACAATGCAAGATACATGGCATCTACAGTGATGTGCTAATATTCTACAACATTAACTCCATATTTGATAATTGGTACAAGTATATCATTTAGCCTCATTATGCTTAGCAGCTAAAACAAGTTTCAACCATGCCATGATATAGTTGTACTAATTTTGTCATCATCAAATTATACCAAATAAACACATTCATTACACACCATTTCTCTTTATGATCATGTCAAATAGGGTCTTATCAACATCTCACCATTTGCACTTAATACCATGGGAATCCTCACCGTTTTTCCTTTCTCAACCTCTGAGCAGTGCCTTCAGTACATAACAATAAGACGAATCAAATTTCCAAGTTCAGGATGAAGCATGCCTGCACAATTATGCTATTGCCAAGGGTATGAATACACAAGCCTATGTAATTTCTTGTCAATCTTCAATATTTTTTCTTCTTTCTCCTAGATCTACAACAATTGCATCAACACTTTTGCGAACATATTATCAAATACATGTAACAACATTATAACCATTTGCAACATCATCTAACCCATCCAAATATGATTCACCAAAAATCAAGCCAAACATATCTACCACACAAATCCATTAATTAACTTGTCAACAAAAGCACACTAATCCCTAAAAACCTACAAAAAACAATCCAAACCATGACATATGAAGGTTGACATCAATTCAAACCAAATAATATAGTTAACAACATAATTTCCTCTCATGGGCTAGTTGGAAAATATTATTCCTTTTTCCTTCCATATATACATGTTTCACATTCATTATTTTATCTCTCAATAATTAGGAAACCTTTTACTACATCTCGATAATTAAGCTTGAGTAAGCTCTATATGCTTAAGTGGAAAAAAAAATGACATAATCCCAATGGAGAAATTTTGGAATTGACATATAATATCATGCATTGTAGAGAAACTTTTCTTTCCATTCTTAATATATTTCCATCCACATATCCTCACATTGCTATTTCCAGGTTATAATCTTCCAAATTTTTCTTTTCCAAACCATTTTTCATTTCATTTGATGTCAAATGAAGATATCAATGTGATTTTCATATGGTTTTTAGAAGTTTTTTAATTCTTGGTACTCCCGAACTTATTTGAATTGTTGGAAATATAACCCTTTGGAATTGCATGAATTTTTCTCATTCACTTCAATGTAAGCTGAAATGGTTCAAGTGAACAACAACATCATAAAATTCCAAGAGAGATCTTCACATATGAAACCAAGTGCCACATCAAATTTATTTTTATATGTATGTATTGTGAAGAATGTGCATCTCACGTTTATCTAATTTTGTCTATTTTTAGTGAGTTAGTTCAACAATGGTATCACTATACTTTATACTTGCCCTATTGAATAGATTGAGCCACTATTTTTATGGCCTCTACATGGGTCCCCCAAAGTTCCCTTTCTTTGCATGTTATGCATTTTTGACCATCCATTTTGGCTCTTGTTCTCTTCCATCCACCAACACATCACAGAGGTGGGCTTGTTAGATCTCTACACAAGTGTTAAGCTGGAACTATCTGTGTGTGTGTGGATCATACTCTTATTTGTTTTAGGTAGTTGAAATATATTGAATTATGACTCTTAATCTCTTCATGCTTAGTGTCAATAAATCATGCCCCTTCTATAGTCTAGGCATGATGTTTTGCCCAAATAGAAGAAAAGCTACTTCTTGAATCACGATGGGATTGAACTTGCCAGTATCCATGTAATTGTATTACAACTCAAATGACAATCGCGACCCATTGTAAGCTATGATGTTTTTTCCAAGATAATTTATCTTCCATCTTGTAAATTTGAAGGCCTTTGTTTAGATTCAAACTGGAGGTTATATTTGGTTTCCATAACATTGGGACTCCTTGTTGTGAGGAAAAAATCTTGAAAGGATTTTCATAGGATGTTGAATCTCATGTTGATCTTGAGGCTCAACCTGCACCATTATCATGTGATTGTGAATGAGTAGACCAATAATTGGGGTTGAAGGAGAATTTCGAGTGAATGGAAAAACATGGAACAATGTGTTCTGGTTTATTTGAATGCTGGAATGGGATTTGAACTACGAATTCCTCTCCTATATTTTGTTCAAGATGAATTTTGATAAATAATATCCCCCTAGAGCCTTTACCCTCACATTCACCATATTGGGGACTCTACTAAACACCACTATTAATTTTCTGTCAAAGGTAGTTGAAGCTTATTTAGAGTGCATAAACTGTATTTCTTATCTCTACCATATAATAGAAGGCAATGTGCATGATATCTACCATTTCTATAAGAACCCATAGTTTGACTATCTATAATGTCCAATACATATGCGACCATCACCAATGACCCTCTATTTGAGGGAAAGACATCATTACCTTGATCGGTTAAGCTAAAGTTGTTGAAGAGAAACGAAAGATTTGAAAAGAAGTTTGTGATAGTGTGGTGCCATTATAGGATAAGAACTTTGATAAAATTTATTAATTTTTGGTAATTGAGAAGAAAGGAAATCTAATCCATATTTAATCACCTCAACGTTGTTTCTCTTCCTGGCACATTCCAGCAACAAGGAAATGCTTCCTTGTTTACCTCTAACCTTGGACTAACCTCTTAGTATATTTTTATTACCAAAATATTCGAGTAATTTCGGATGCATATAATGTTCTATTGGATTTCATTTTTGAGGCAACAAAATGTCATTTCCTTCAGTTTAGTACCTGTATTGGTGAAACATAGCATTTTAGATGGCGTAAAGAACCAAAGCACTACATTGTTTCAATTAGATATCTTCTTGCAAAACAAAAATTTCTTCAACTACTTGGAGTAGTTGGATTATAATTTGCAGTCGTTGAAGTATTATTCCTTTAGCACTTGTCGGCTATATATTGGCCAATGTCTTTCGTTCTGCTTCAATATATTATTTTTCTTCAATGTAGTATCATACAAAAATGATCATTATAGGTGTTATGAAAATTAGTGTAATACCCATAGGAATGTTACTGTATGCCTTATTTTATTTTAATTTTGATTAAAGAAATTAAATGACGTGTGATGAATATTTAATAGAAATATTATTTGGCAAAAATGAAATTATGAAATTATATTAAGTTGTTAATCCTTTTAGGAAAAAGTAAAAGCCTAACATGAGAGGTTAACCCCTTATTGTTACGAAAAATAGTTGGAGTTAGTTGTGCTTGGTGAGGCATAAATAAACAGAGAAATCCTCCTTCTTCTAATTCTTTTGGGAGAAATCTCTTACATCGCTAGAAATTACATAGAAGTTGCATGCATGGCCATCTGGTTTGGGGACTTTTATTGGATTTTCCTAGCCATTATTTTTGTTGTTTGTCGATCGCAATCGGACATGAGATCACGGAACAATAGCTCCTTGCATGTAGAATTTAAAGAAGTCCCACTCCCTTTGACAAAGCTATGATGGAAATCATAAAATAAAGAAACTGCTTCTCCATCGTGATTAGGAACTCTTCAATGGTGGTTCCACAAATGTGTAGGTGACTACTTATGCTTCGGAATAGAACATCTTCTTCTGGAAATTTGTTGCATCCATGGTTAAGATGGAAAATATCAAACCTCTTATGTGAACCAGTGGATAGATCTGAATGTATTTCCATAAGCCTAACTAATTGTATTAATGATAATCACCTTTGTTTAATTGCAGTGCCATGGAATTTGGCATATGCTCATGAGGTATTAAAGTAAAGTGAGAAGAAATTAAATAACATATGCTTCTAGTTTAATAAAATATTTTTGATACTTTGAAACTTTCATAATGGTATGGATGTTTAGATGAGAGATCAAGTGAATATTTTATTTGAAAGCCCACTATGGAAAAGCATTCTAAGAAAGCACTATTTTCTTATGGAAAATTGAAAATTAAGTTAGTCGTTAAAGTTTGACTAATATTTTTCAAACAAATATGAAGATTTTTAGTTTACCAACCTTGTAGTAGATAACTTTGGTTAAATTATCATGTAATCAACAAGCAAAGTTTGGAGGAAGCTACCTCTGTTGTTTCTCTTCACCTACACACTCCGCACATATGCTATCATCCATCATGTATTGTATGAATTTATACAAACTTCTTAATATATTGAGTTTTCCAATGGTCATTGTCTTTTTTTCTCAAAAGATTGGAACAACTTTCCATGGAATCAAAATCATGTTTGGCATAGCAAACAACCACCAATATTCGAAACATTGATGGATTTTAAGGTGGACATTCTTGTGTGCTCATGATGCTACATCATAATTTATTAGGACTTTAGTGCTTTGAAAAAAATATTGAAAGGAGAAATATAGTTGTAATGTGCCTCTTATTTCCCAAAAAACCTACAACATAAAAAGTACATAATATTTCTTTCTGCAGCAAAACATACTGAATATTGTATTTTCTGAGATTTAAAATCAAGAATTTTATCGAATTTGTGTGGAGTACGAAGGAAGATTTCATTGTGCTTCTTTTTCACCTTCGCAGTTTACGGATATGGTGTGATCCATAATGTACTATATGCATTTACACAAATATGTTAATATATCGACTTTTATGTTTTTAATAAAATGTTTGGAACCATTGTCCATGAAATCAAACTCATGTGTTGTGCAAGAAATAACTTCCAATATGCATAATATTTGTGGATATTGAGGTGGAAATTCTTCTCTGCTCGTGGTGCTATATCATAATATTTATTGGGATTGTACTACTTTGAAGAAAAAATGGACAACTAAGGTCATAATGTGCCTCCTTCTTCACATAAAACTTACAACATAAAATGTATATCATATTTCTTTTTGCTTTAAAAAATAGGAAAAAATGTATCTTATGAGATAAGAAATAAAGTGATATGTCGATTTTGTGCATAGTACGGAGGGAGATTTCATTGTCCTTCCTTTGCACCTCCGCACTCTTCACATATGCTATCATCAATCATTTACTGTATGCATTTACACAAATGTGTTACTATATCAGATGTTCCATTTTTCCTCAAAAGTTTGCAACAATCATCCATGGAAACTCATGGTTTTTGTCGCAAACAATCACCAATATGCATAATATTGGTGGATTTTGAGGTGGACATTATTTCCTACTCATTATGTTACATCATAATGTTTATTGCGAATGTAGTGATTTTCATATTTTTTTCAAAGTACAATTATTGTTATAATGCACCTCATATTTTGTAAAAAAACTACATCATAAAATGTACATTATATTTATTTTTTCTATAAAACACAACGAATATTGTATATTATGTCAATAAGATCAAGCGGTTTGTTGGATTTGTGCTTTTCAATTGTTAACGTTCAATGCCCAAAGCTCGAGGGAAAGGGATTCCATTATTACCTGATAAATTGAATTAGTTGCAATTCCTGATGAGGTGGAAACTACAATAATTCATGATAGAAGTAACTCATGACTGAATTAAATTTTGAAAATAGATAGTGGGTCGATGAGAATGGGTTGGACCAGAAAGGATGGAGCCATGCGTAAATGTATAACCTCAAAAAAAAAAAAAAAACATTGAGACCCATATTCTAGGTGTTGGCTTTCACTTAAAAATATTATAAACAAAGTCGGGAAAATTTTAAGGATGAGAAATTATCATGAAGTTTAAAAACATTGGCTAATCTCACTAGTTCCTAATATGAAAACTATAAAATTTTTATTGATGTATTTGTAAAATTATTCGTTGGCGATTTTTAAGGTAAAATAATACTAGTGTAGCCCCATATTGTTATTGTTGTATCCCATGTAGCCCCCATATTTTTATTGTTGTGGAATAATGTTTCGTTTTCCAATAAAATAATGTTGAGACAATTAAGACTCCAGGTCTGTTACGACCTTTAGTCATTCCAGTTGAACGCTTGGAGGAGGTCTTAATGGATTTTATCACAAGTTTACCCAGGTATGAAGGAAATAATGTCATCATGGTGGTAGTTGATAGACTTACCAAGTATGCACAGTTGTGTTCACTATCTCATCCTTATGAAGCCAGTATAGTCAATATTGCTTTTATTGAACTAACTCAAAAGCTACATCAGAACCCAAAGATTATTGTGAGTGATGAAGAACCCATTTTCATTATAAATTTTTGGACATAATTATTTTGTTGTATTGGTACTTAATTAGCTGATATCTCATCTTATCTTCCTCAATCAAATGGGAAAACTAAGATAGTGAACAAAATTTTGGAAGGATATCTTCATTGATTTGTATCTAATAAACAAAAATAATTATTTAAGAGGCTATCTATGGCATAATAGTGGTATAGCACTTATTTCCATACTGTAGCAAAAATGGCTCAATTTATGGAACTTTATGGATGTCATCGACCATCTATCACATCGTCTTTAACAAAAATTCTAAGGTTCAAGTCGTGGAAGATCACATTGAGAATCAACAACAAGTTCTTGAACTCTTAAGGGAGAACTTGACTCTCGCACAAAATTGATGAGCCCCATAAATGGGTAATTATATGGGCTCATTTTGCCTCCTAACTTAGTTTAATCCACCATTCTCATTAGTTTATTACATTTTTTTTATTATATTTATGCTAATAGAGTGAGTTGGGTTGGTCATTATGCATTGAAGTCTAATGTGTGCTTAATGCAGATTTTTGGTCAATTTTGGAGACAAGTCAAAGATTTAATGAACATTTGGCAACAAATATTCGAAGAAGACAAGGGAGAGGATTTATAGGAGGGTGTTCCCTTCATTTATGACTCCCTACCTTGAATTCTCCTTCAGAAAACTCGAAGCACAAGTAGCCACATCAATGCACCAAAGAGGCAGCCGAGAAAGTGGAGGATAACTGCTGTTTATCTCAAGTTTTGGGAGCCAAGCCTCCCTGATTTCAAGGGATCTATTGGGAGCTCTAGTTTTATAAGTAGAGAGGCCTAGGGCCTCATTAGGTTGTTGGATGTTAGTCAAATTTTCACACTTTTGTTGCAACTTTTCTCTGCTCAACTTCGAGCTTACTTTTGTTGACAGTTTCATGTAATCCTATTATTATTTTGATAATGAAGATGAGATTTTGTTCAAGCTAGCACTGAGCTACCTCAGAGGGCTAAAGCTCTTGGGTTAGGGCCTAATCCAAGCAGCCAAACACCTCTCATTTTGTATTTATATGTTTTGTTCCAGTTTATGAATTCATTTTTGTTAGATAGATTGCTTTCTTAGTTAAGAATATGTTGCTTTTGGTGATTTGAAAGGTTGTTCACATTTCAGTTTGTTGTAGCAGGTTGAACAGTGATAGGAAAAAGATACAAAAAAGGCCATCAATAGAGCCTTGGTCTCCTTTCTCCCCTATGGCACCATGAACTGAGGCCAAGACCCTCTTGTTGCCACAAAAACCCACAGATTTGCCTTTGCCATAGGATTTCTAGTGTTGCAGCTTGTTAGAAGGTTCATGTTTTATTGTAGAACTATTTCACCATGTTCATTTCTATCTTTACAATAAATTTCCTTCCATGTTTTCTTTCCACATAGCATTGTTCAACATTTACTTTCCTAGATCAGAATTTAGACTAGCTTGATGAATAGTTCTGTTTTTTAGTGTAGCTAGCTTCTTTGCTTGCTTAGTATCAGTGTTTGATTTTAGTTCTCTTCTAGTACATCTCTTCTCACAATAGGTCAACCAATCAGCCATCACCCTCTCTCTTTGATGCATGTTCCACTGGTCATCCAAAGTCCCTCACAAATCTGCCTTAATCTTCAGCACTTTTCTCATGAAATTTTCTATCTTTCCTTGAACAAGTCCAGCCATCTTTCTCTTCCCTAATCCTCCTTGATGAACCTTAGACACCTTAACACATCCTCCTAGCCATCAGCTACCCTTTCTATCCATTTTCCCACCTTCAAAACCCCTAAAACAGCTCTCGGCATCCTCTTGTAGACCTCCCATAGATCCCCTGCAGCGTCCTGTAGATTTTCTTGTAGGTTTATTTTTGAAGTCCGATTGCAGGGAAAGCCTCCAGAAGGCCACATGGGACCTCCTAGGACCCCTCCACACCTTCCTACACCTCCACGAACTCCAAATTCGCCCTCCAACACCACCTAATTGCTGCCACATTCACAAACAAATATACACGCATGACAATTTCACCTAAAAATACATAAAAATAAAAAAATATGTTTTTTTCTCATTTCCCTATAGAAATAGCTTGAGTAGATGATGTTTATTCCCTAAGTAGGTAATGGCATTCATTTCATGGGTTTTCATCTCTCTTCCTGCAAAAGTAGGATTAGTTGGTTAATTAGGGTTTGCTAGGTTTACTTCACATTTCAGTCTTCTTTCTCTTTCTGCAAGTAGAGTAGCCTCTGTAGGGTAAGATTTCCATTCCTTCATCACATATAAAGCTTGTTCTAGAATTCATAGAAGTTGGCTTGGGCTCCTAGTGATCTTGTGCTAGCTGACCAAGTGACAACCTGCAGTAAGAACTAGTACTTGTACATACAACACCGTCGCTTCCAAGTTTGTTATGAACTACCGGGTTGATGAAAGTAAAGTAGGAGGCCCAGGAGTTACAACATTATTGCTGCAATACCGGTGCTCACCAGTTTTTGGCACCGTTGTCAGGGAAGCGTCAGAGTATTTTGTGATTACTTCTTTTTTTCTATTTCTTACTGCAACATTCTGCTAAGTAGTTTATTTCAGAAAAAGTAGAGTAGTTGTTACTTTCAATTTCCGCATTTCCTTGCTTTCATTTCAATTCTACAATTTCCATTCCAACAAAATTATATTTGCCATTTCCTTGCTTTCATTTTAATTTATCAATTTCCATTTGAGCAAAAGTAGATTATCCATTTCCTTGCTTTCATTTCAATTCTGCAATTTCCATTCTAGAAAAAGTAGATTAGCCATTTCCTTGTTTTCATTTCAATTCTGCAATTTCCATTCCAATAAAAGTAGATTAATCATTTCCTTCATTTCATTTGCTTTCCTTTTCCAATTTTGCAATTTCATTTCAGCAAGTTCATTTCAGTTAGTTGCAATTTGTTTGTTCAATCAATTTGGCTTTGTAGGTACAAGAAGAAAAAGCAAAAATCACCCAAATAAAGAAATAAAAAAATTCCTTTCATGCCTCGTAGGAACATAGATAATTCAGGAAAATTCTTACCCAACACCCCCACCACGTCACATAGCCACCCTTCTCTCTTCTTTGGTGGCAATGATCAAGAAGAACCTTTAGGTGAACAGCCAGAGATATTTGAAGAACCTCTAGGTGAAGAAGAAGAAGAAAACATCCCTCTTGAGACAATGGCTGAAAACAGAAATTCTAGGGTGAATGGAGAAAGAGTAGAGGGTACCTTTCCCATCCGAGATACCAATGTGGACACTAAAATGAAAAACATAAGCCCTTCAACCCTACCTCACTTCCATGGATTGACCACAGAAGATCTTGACACCTTTTGTTTGAGTTTGCTATTACCTGTCGAACCTATGACTATGCAGAAAATGAGCAAAAGTTGAAACTATTTCCTTCTACCCTCAAGGATGCAACATTGCGCTGGTTCATTGGGTTACCTAAAGATAGCATCACAACTTAGGCTCAGATGAAACAAGCCTTCAATAACAAATATCGAGACTACTATAGGTCAAAAGACACCAAGCAAGAAATCTTCCGAATGACGATGGGAAGTGATGAATCATTGGAAGATTATGAAGAGAGGTTCCAGCTTAGTTATAAAAGGGCTAGGTGCACACTTGACCCCAAATAGTTGAAGTTGGTCCTACTCAGGGGAATTTCGGAAGACCTTCTAGACACCCTCCATCTGCTGGCTGGGGGAGACATCTACCAACTACGTTATGGAGACATAAACATTGTTTTTAGAAACCATTCTAGGGTATCCAGAAAGAGAGGTAGGGGGAGTCAACCCATAGCCAGTACCTCCTCATCCAGTTCATCCATAAAAGGTGAACTTGGACAGATGTTGGAAGACTTCAAGAGAGAGATGTTGCAGATTCTTTCCAAGAAAATGGATACCTTGCATATCAAAAGGAAACAAGAGGAAACAGGTAGGGCTTTGGCCATTTTTTGTCCTAGGTGCACCAGAAGGCATCATAGGAACGAATGTCGATTGAAATCTATAGTGGTTTGTTCAGTATGTGAAGAAGATCATTCTACAGATAAGTGCCCTTCCTTGTTCGGACTTAAAGATGTATACCAAGGGGCTAAAGGAGCCACTGAACCACTCTATTTCATTAACCAAAGGAGACCGCATGGACCTAGGTCACACTAGCATGGAATGCAAGGGACATATCAGGCATACTACAACCCCAATCAAGCCACTTCCATACCTTCTTGGGCCCCCTACTCATCCTTCCTGGTCCACACCTTCTCATTGTTCATATCCATCTCAATACCATGCCCAACTAGCCGCTCATTCATTTCACTCCTATGCTCAACCACAACCTTAGTGGAATTCATCTTATCAGGGGTGGAGGACCAAGTACAGCTCTCATCCCACTCTTTTGCCTCCACCACCCACTCAACCACAACCATTGCCTCCTACTCCACCAAGGCAACCCCAAATGCCTGCTCAACCGAACTCGAACCTGAACAACAGACATGCTCAGCAAGTATGTAGTGGGGAACCATCATGCCCAACCTATGTTGTGGAGATTCAGGAGATTAACCTATGATCTGGGAAGGTTCTCCCAAAAATCCAGCCTCCCCTCAGGAGTTTGAGGAAGATAAAGAGGAAAGTGAACCAAAAACAATTCCACCCTTTCCCGAGAGACTATCCGGGACAACACAACCCACCCCAGAAGAAACTGAACTTCTGGGAGAATTGAAATAGTTATGTGTAAAGATACCACTTCTCCAAGCCATAAAGGATGTGACTATATACAATAAGATGATGAAAGAGAAGTGCTTTAGGCATCCAGGAAGGCGCAAATAGGGTGCCCCAACTATCAATGTCATAGGACAACTGTCCGACCTGATGTTGGGGCAGGTAATCTATCCAAAATATCTAGATCCAAGAAGCCTAGTAGTTGATGTTCGCATCAATGGCACCATGATCCCACATACCTTGATTGATCTAGGAGCTGCCATTAATGTGATGACAAAGGACACCATGCTCAAGCTCAAACTCCAGGGCTCCTTGAGAAAAACCACGACAGTACTGTAGCTAGCAGACCGCTCCACCACTACCCCTGAAGGGATTGTGGAGGATGTGATGGTCTCCATTGATTCTTGGGAGTACCCTGCTGATTTCTTGGTTCTCCAGCCGAAGGCAAAGCTCACTCGGTATCCTCTCATCCTAGGAAGACCCTGGTTGGCCACTGTCGATGCTTACATTAGTTGTCAGGCTAGAAACATGACCATCAAGAATGGGCATATGTCGAAGCAGCTATTCCTATACCCTCCTACCCAACCCTTGTTAGGACATGATCTATCTCTCTGGTTGGAGGAGGAGGAGGAGGATGAAGTCTATTCTGCACCACTGTGTGTAGTAGAAAGTGTCATGGGGGGAAACCTAAAAATGAGGATGATATCATTGGAAATTTAATTCACAATCCACCACCCAATATTTTGCCATTAGAAGATCTAGTGAAAGAAACCCAAAACAATCCCCTAACTGATCTCTGTGTGGCTGACCCAACCTCTCTCTGTGATAAGAATATAGAGTTCAACCTAGATAGAACCTTGAAAATCAACTCATCTCTATCCACCTCCCAGGAGAAGGAACTGTGCAACTTATTAAGAAAACATTTAGATGCCTTCGCTTGGAGTTATAAGGAGATGAAGGGAGTGCACCCTTTAGTATGTACTCATCATATATACATTAAGGAAGATTGAAAACTAGTCAGGCAGCCTCAAAAGAGGATGAATCCAGCCCTTAAAGACATTGTTAAGGAAGAATTGCAAAAACTACTTGATGCAGGATTCATCTACCCCATCTCTGACAGTGAATGGGTCTCTCCTTTGGTGCTAGTGCCAAAGAAAAATGGTAAGTGGAGAATTTGTGTTGATTATTGGGAATTGAACAAGGCCATTAAAAAGGACCATTTTCCTTTGCCTTTCATAGATCAAGTGTTAGATGGTCTATCGGGGAAAAAGTTTTTCTCCTTCCTAGATGAGTTTAGCGGGTACAATCGGATTCACATCAGCTCGGAAGACCAAGATAAGACCACTTTCACTTTCATGGGTTTTCATCTCTCTTTCTGCAAAAGTAAGATTAGTTGGTTAATTAGGGTTTGCTAGGTTTACTTCACATTTCAGTCTTCTTTCTCTTTCTACAAGTAGAGTAGCCTCTGTAGGGTAAGCTTTCCTTTCTTTCATCACATATAAATCTTGTTCTAGAATTCATAGAAGTTGGCTTGGGCTCCTAGTGATCTTGCGCTAGCTGACCAAGTGACAACCTGCAGTAAGAACTAGTACTTGTGCATACAACACCGTCGCTTCCAAGTTTGTTATGAACTAACGGGTTGATAAAAGTAAAGTAGGAGGCCTAGGAGTTACAACATTATTGCTACAATACTGGTGCTCACCACTTTTTGGCACTGTTGCCGGGGAAGCGTCAGAGTATTTTGTGATTACTTCTTTTTTTCTATTTCTTACTGCAACATTTTGCTAAGTAGTTTATTTCAGCAAAAGTAGAGTAGTTGTTACTTTCAATTTCCGCATTTCCTTGCTTTCATTTCAATTCTGCAATTTCCATTGCAGCAAAATTATATTTGCCATTTCCTTGCTTTCATTTCAATTTATCGATTTCCATTTGAGCAAAAGTAGATTAGCCATTTCCTTGCTTTCATTTCAATTCTGTAATTTCCATTCTAGCAAAAGTAGATTAGCCATTTCCTTGTTTTCATTTCAATTCTACAATTTCCATTCCAATAAAAGTAGATTAGTCATTTCCTTCATTTCATTTGCTTTCCTTTTCTAGTTTTGCAATTTCATTTCAGCAATTTCATTTCAGTTAGTTGCAATTTATTTGTTCAATCAATTTGGCTTTGTAGGTACAAGAAGAAAAAAGCAAAAATCACCCAAAAAAGAAATAAAATAAATTCCTTTCATGCCTCATAGGAACATAGATAATTCAGGAAAATTCTTACCCAACACCCCCACCACATCACATAGCCACCCTTCTCTCTCCTTCGGTGGCAGTGATCAAGAAGAACCTTTAGGTGAACAACTAGAGATATTTGAAGAACCTCTAGGTGAAGAAGAAGAAGAAGACATCCCTCCTGAGACAATGGCTGAAAACAGAAATTCTAGGGGGAATGGAGAAATAGTAGAGGGTACCTTTCCCATCCGAGAGACAAATGGGGACACTAAAATGAAAAACATAAGCCCTTCAATGCTACCTCACTTCCATGGATTGACTACAGAAGATCCTTACACCTTTTGTTTGAGTTTCCTGTTATTTAACGAACCTATGACTATGCAGAAGATGAGCAAAAGTTGAAACTATTTCCTTCTACCCTCAAGGATGCAACATTGCACTGGTTCATTGGGTTACCTGAAGATAGCATCACAACTTGGGCTCAGATGCAACAAGCCTTCAATAACAAATATCGAGACTACTATAGGTCAAAAGACACCAAGCAAGAAATCTTCCGAATGACCATGGGAAGTGATGAATCATTGGAAGATTATGAAGAGAGGTTCCAGCTTAGTTATAAAAGGGCCAGGTGCACACTTAAACCCGAATAGCTGAAGTTGGTCCTACTCAGGGGAATTCTGGAAGACCTTCTAGACACCCTCCATCTGCTGGCTGGGGGAGACATCTACCAACTACCTTATGAAGACATAAACATTGTTTTTAGAAACCATTCTAGGGTAGCCAGAAAGAGAGGTAGGGGGAGTCAACCCATAGCTAGTACCTCCTCATCTAGTTCATCCATAAAAGGTGAACTTGGATAGATGTTGGAAGACTTCAAGAGTGAGATGCTGCAGAATCTTTCCATGCAAATGGATACCTTTCATATCAAAAGGAAATAGGAGGAAATAGGGAGGGCTTTGGCCATGTTTTGTACTAGGTGCACCAGAAGGCATCCTAGGAATGAATGTCCATTGAAATCTATAATGGTTTGTTCAGTCCGTGAAGAAGATCATTTTACAGATAAGTGCCCTTCCTTTCTCGGACTTAAAGATGTATACCAAGGGGCTAAAGGAGCCAATTAACCACTCTATTTCATTAACCAAAGGAGACCGCATGGACCTAGATCACACTAGCATGGAATGCAAGGGACATCTCAGGCATACTACAACCCCAATCAAGCCACTTCCATACCTTCTTGGGCCCCCCTACTCATCCTTCCTGGTCCACACCTTCTCATTGATCATATCCATCTCAATACCATGCCCAACCAGCCGCTCATTCATTTCACTCCTATGCTCAGCCACAACCTCAGTGGAATGCATCTTATCAGGGGTGGAGGCCCAAGTAAAACTCTCATCCCACTCTTTTGCCTCCACCACCTGCTCAACCACAACCATTTCCTCTTACTCCACCAAGGCAACCCCAAATGCCTGCTCAACTGAACCCAAACTTGAACAATAGACAGGCTCAGCAAGTATGTAGTGGGGAACCATCATGCCCAACCTATGTTGTGGAGATTCAGGAGATTAACCTACGATCTGGGAAGGTTCTCCCAGAAAGCCAGCCTCCCCTCAGGAGTTTAAGGAAGAAAAAGAGGAATGTGAACCAAAAACAGTTCCACCCTTTCTCGAGAGACTATCCAGGACAACACAACTCACCCCAGAGGAAACTGAACTTCTGGGAGAATTGAAACAGTTATGTGTAAAGATACCACTTCTCCAAGCCATAAAGGATTTGCCTATATACAATAAAATGATGAAAGAGAAGTGCTTTAGGCATCCAGGCGGGCGCAAAAAAGGTGCCCCAACTATCAATGTCATAGGACAACTGTCCAACCTGATGTTGCGGCAGGTAATCTATCCAAAATATCTAGATCTTAGAAGCCTAGTAGTTGATGTCCGCATCAATGGCACCATGATCCCACACACCTTGATTGATCTAGGAGCTGCCATTAATGTGATGACAAAGGACACCATGCTCAAGCTCAAACTCTAGGGCTCCTTGAGAAAGACCACGACAGTATTGCAGCTAGCAGACCGCTCCACCGTGACCCTTGAAGGGATTGTGGAGGATGTGATGGTCTCCATTGATTCTTGGGAGTACCCTGCTGATTTCTTGGTTCTCCAGCTGAAGGCAAAGCTCACTGGGTATCCTCTCATCCTGGGAAGACCCTGGTTGGCCACTGCCGATGCTTACATTAGTTGTCAGGCTAGGAACATGACCATCAAGAACAAGCATATGTCAAAGCAGCTAATCCTATACCCTCCTACCCAACCCTTGTTAGGACATGATCTATCTCTCTGGTTGGAGGAGGAGGATGAGGATGAAGTCTATTTTGCACCACTGTTTGTAGTAGAAAGTGTCATGGGGGGAAACCCGAAAATGAGGATGATATCATTGGAAATTTAATTCACAATCCACCCCCAATATTTTGCCATTAGAAGATCTAGTGAAAGAAACCCAAGACAATCCCCTAACTGATCTCTATGTGGCTGACCGAACCTCTCTCCGTGTTAAGAATATAGAGTTTAACCCAGAAAGAACCTTGAAAATCAACTCATCTCTATCCACCTCCCAGGAGAAGGAACTGTGCAAGTTATTAAGAAAACATTTAGATGCCTTCGCTTGGAGTTATAAGGAGATGAAGGGAGTGCACCCTTTAGTATGTACTCATCATATATACATTAAGGAAGATTGAAAACTATTCAGGCAGCCTCAAAAGAGGATGAATCCAGCCCTTAAAGACATTGTTAAGGAAGAATTGCAAAAACTACTTGATATAGGATTCATCTACCCCATCTCTGACAGTGAATGGGTCTCTCCTTTGGTGCTAGTGCCAAAGAAAAATGGTAAGTGGAGAATTTGTGTCGATTATTGGGAATTGAACAAGGCCATTAAAAAGGACCATTTTCCTTTGCCTTTCATAGATCAAGTGTTAGATGGTCTGTTGGGGAAAATGTTTTTCTCCTTCCTAGATGGGTTTAGCGGGTACAATCAGATTCAAATAAGCTTAGAAGACCAAGATAAGACCACTTTCACTTGTTGTTGGAGTACCTTTGCATACCAGGTCCTTCCCTTTGGTTTTTGCAATGCTCCAGCCACATTCCAAAGAGCTATATTGAGTATTTTTTCTAAACTAGTTCATGATGCGGTGGAAATATATATGGATGATTTTACTCCTTATGGTTCTAACTTTCAAGAAGCTTTATCTAATCTAGGGAAAGTTTTGGACAAGTGTATTGAAATGAACTTGTCCCTCAGTTCGGAAAAATGTGAATTTTTTATGACTGAAGGGACCGTGCTAGGTCATGCAATATTTCATCAAGGATTGCAGGTGGACCCCAACAAAATTGCCATCATCCAAAGGGTCCCACCTCCTCAAAAGGTGAGATATGTCCGAAGTTGCCTAGGATTAGCAAGATATTATAGAAGATTCATTAAATATTTCAGTAAGTTAACCTCTCCGTTGTTTGGTCTTTTGGGAAAAGATACCGAGTTCATATGGACTGAAAATTGTCAAGAAGCCCTTGATACCTTGAAAAGCAAACTTGTGACTGCCCCAATTTTGAGAGGCCCAAACTGGGCCCTACCTTTCCACATTCACACAGATGCCTCGAACAAAGCAATAGTAGCATCCTTGGGACAAATTGATAAAAAGTTACCTTATGCCATATACTTTATAAGTAAAAAATTGTCAAAGGCAGAGTTAAACTACACGGTCACCGAGAAGGAACTCCTAGCTGTAGTGCATTCCTTAAATAAATTCAGACATTACATCAAAGGCTATCAAACCTTTGTACAAATTGATCATTATACAATTAGGTATTCAATGAATAAACTAGATGTAAATGCTGGCATTATTAGATGATTGCTTTTACTACAACAGTTTGATTTAACCATTGTTGATAAGCCTGGTAAAGAAAATGTTGTTGCTGACTTTTTGTCTAGAGTAAATTTTCCTACAGATGAGGAAGGGATGGTGGAAGATTAAATGCCAGTTGAGCACTTATTTTCTATCTCAGTACTCTCTCCATGGTTTGCTGATATAGCAAATTACTTGGTTTCAGCACAGTTCCCACTGCACCTGTCCTCAAAAGAGAAGAGCAGGATCGTGAGGAAAAGCACCCCTTTCACTTGGATTGGGGGAAATCTCTTCAAACTTGGCCCATATTAGATCTTGAGAAGATGTGTCAGGGAGGAGGAAGTTTTTGACATTCTCTTAACCTGTCATGATGGGCCTTGTGGAGGCTATTTTGAATCAAAAAGGACTGCATTCAAAATCTTGCAAGCAGGTTACTATTGGCCCACTCTTCATCAAGATGTGAAGAGATATACCAGCCAGTGTGATCGGTGCCAAAGGATGGGGAAACCTACTCCAAAGGATGAGATGCCCATGCAACCTCAAGTGACCTTTGAGCCATTTGAGAAGTGGGGCATGGACTTTGTGGGCCCTATCAACCCTCCTTCAAAATAGAGGCAATACACCATTGTGTGCACTAATTATCTGACAAAATGGGCAGAGACAAAAGTAATCAAGGCAACAACAGAGGAAAAAGTAGCCGATTTTTTAAGGGAAACATATTCTATAAGTTTAGGAATCCAAGAGAAATAGTTACAGATCAAGGTAGTTAGTTCACTTCCAATTTGATTGAAGACCTGCTTACACATCATAGAATCAAGCACAGGACTTATGCCCCTTAACATCCACAAACCAATGGGCAGGTGGAAGTCACTAATAGAGCTTTGGAAGGAATTTTGTATAAGGTAGTGAGCAATAGCAGAAAAGATTGGGCGGATAGACTAGTTGAGGCCACATAGGCCTACAACACAACATGGAAGACCACCACAGGGTTCACACCCTATGAACTGGTCTATGGGAAGAAGGCTTTGCTATCAATAGAATTTGAATACAATACACTAAGGATGGCAGCATAGCTGGACCTAGACCTCAACCATGCATAGAGGGAAAGGCTACTCCAGCTCAATGGATTGGATGAAGAAAGATTATAGGCCCTTCTCCACACAGAAGTAGTCCAGCTTCAAAAGAAAATATGGCATGATAAAAATATCAAGGAGAAGCAATTCCAGGAGGGAGATTGGGCATTGCTCTATGACTCAAGGTATAAGGATTTTAAAGGCAAGATGAGGACAAGATGGCTGGGACCCTACACTATGGAAAAATGCAATGACAATTGTTCAATTCTGATTAGAATCATTGATGAGGAAGCCATCCCCATGCTTTTTAATGGACATAGGTTGAAAATTTACAAGAAGCCCCTCTCCAAGTGAAAGTTCATTGAAGACTTGAATAATACAGTGTTGGTAGTGGAGCAGGACTCAGCCTCCAATCCACCTACTCACTAAAGAAGTAGAAAAAATAAAAATAATAAGGACTCAAGTGAAAACCTCCATGAGGCACTTGAGTCCCATCATTGGGTTGAAAACCTCTTTTGAGGCGGCTCAGTGATGACAGAAAAAAAAAAGAGAGAGAATAAGATACCTGGGTGAAAACCTCCCTTGGAGGAGCCTAGGGCACGTAGTTAGGGTGAAAACCTCCTTGAGGTGCCCTAGTTGTCTTTCAAAAAAAAAAAGGAGAAAAAAACAGAGAAAAGAAGGAAGAGTAAATTGACTTTTAAAATGCATTGCAAGTTATAGGTGGACCACAGGAAACAAGGGAAGATGCCACAAAGCATATTTCACCTCCTCCATACTCTTCTCAATAATTTTTGACCTTTCTTCCACCTCACTGCGTGTTTTTTTCCGAACAATGTGTATCCTACAGAAGGCCCTATGTGTTCTACAGGAGGCCCCTGTAGAAATCACCGAGAACTCGAAATGGATTTTAAAAATAGTTTGAGGAGCTGGGAAGTTTCATGAAGAGCATGTAGGCTCTCCTACAACTATCTACCTCCTGTCCATCCATCCCACACCTACACCACCTCATTATCATGGATTTCTTTCCTTCCTGCTAAAAAACAAAAAAACACAAAAACTGGTTTTTAGAAAAAAAACAAAGAAATAAAAAGAACAACACCTTTAAATCTCACCTGTAGCTTACCAAATACCTCTCCATCGCCATCAGCATCTCTGGTAGCATCCTCATAACTCGCAGCACAAGAATCAGCTAAATTTTTTAAAAGGAGAAGCAGCTACAGGAGCTCTTGTAGGATTTCCTGTAGCAGTTGATCCCCTTAAAATCAAGCCACAACAGCAAAATAGGTGCAGCCATAGGATTGAAGAGGATGTCTAAAGCTAGATCCAGCTAGAGGGTACTTGCACAAAGCAAACAAGCCACACATCAGGGAGCAGAAAGCATACAACAAAGGAGATACAGGCATGCAGCAACTGAAATACGAGCATGCAGCAGCAAAGGAACTAAGATGCACCACAGCACGAACATTTGACTTGCAGGTAAGTGTCTAACCCTCTCCTCTGTTGCATCTGTGTAATTCAAAAATATGAATAAGGGAATGAGATGGTTAGGGTTGAACAAGAAAAGGTGGCCAGTTAATTGTCTAACCCTCTCCTTTGTTGCATCTGTGTAATTCAAAAATATGAATAAGGGAATGAGATGGTTAGGGTTGAACAAGAAAAGGTGGCCAGTTAACTGGCCACCCTCATCTAGTTGACTGTGCTCATTCGGAGATGCCACCACACGTGTGCCTAGTCAACTCACAGAAAATCCAAAGGACAGGTAGTGGAGGGTATACAAACTTTGATGCAATGATGGGTAGTGATTGTGGGAAGGAGTCATGAGGAGTCATGATGACAAGGTAGTGGGGACCAACAGTCCAAATATGGCAACGTACCTTTTTTGACAGCTCACCTCATCACTAGAAATATCTCAAAGAAGACATAAGTACTCCTCCTCGAAACTCCTTCACCATCTTTTCTTCCATTTTATCCTCGTACTCTTAGCTGTAGCAAGCTCTATACCACCACCATCACCTTGAAACCATCATCCTCTATCGTTTTCATCCATCTTTCTGCTATCAGCATTCTACAGGAGCAATAACAGTTTCTACAGGAGCACCTACAGCCAGTTCTACAGGAGGGGCAGTAAGAAGCTTTTAAGGAGGAAACACGGGGTTTTTGCTCAAATTCTGGCTTAAACAGGTAGGCTCTATACATACCCACCTTCAATATTAAAATATGTAAGAAAGGATACAATTTTAAGGAGGAATTAAGCTTGTAGAAGAAGAGAAATTCCATAAACAAATTTCTTCCTGTTTCTTAAAAAAAAAACACAGTTATTCTCTGTTTCCTGTTTCTTCAAAAATTTTATCTCCATCTCTACCTGAGGTGTTACAAAATGGTATAAGAAAAATGACAGGGGGATTCATGAGGAAGGAACCCACAAATTTAGTCAAGCTCCATGAACATCCCGAGGTGGTAGCCATTTTCACCAGAGCCAATTGGATGCCATTTTTCGAAAAATTTCAAGGGTTTGATAAAGAAGTGGCTTAGAAGTTTGCCTTTGCTTTAGTACCTCGCTCAAAGAACCATGCCACTGTTACTTTTAGGGGTCTCACCATGGAAATCACCCCAAAATTTATCAGTAGAGTTACCAGCCTTCCCCTTGGATTACCTTGGAGCAAAGTTGAAAAGCCAATGGGACAAGTTGCTAAGAAAACCTTCTTCCAACCAAATGAACATCCTATAGAAGACAAAAATGGCATTAGAAGAACAAGCATACCTTACCCTTGGGATGACTTCAGTTACCATATCATCAATTATATTTCCTGTGAAGGAAGGTATAACATAGTTTATGGCTACCATTTTAGACCTCTCCATGAGCTAAGATATAGCATGGACACTCCCACACCCCAAAAAATCAGCATCCCCTATTTTCTCATGCAGTCCCTTATAGACTCCAACATTAAGTTAAAGGAAGGAGGTCCAGATCAGTTAGATCACCATGGGTTAATTAAACTATTAGTGGAAGACGCCCTTCGCACCTTCACAATCCCCATAGCATGTAAAATCTTCAGGAATATGGCAAGAGAAGATGATATAAAGGCCCTCACATATGACCACAGTCCTTCTGAAAGTGAGGGGGAAGAGCAGCAAGGAGAAGAAAGGGAGGAAGTTGAGGAACAAACAGAGGAGGAAGGCACCAAAACAGAGAAGGAGGAAACTAAACCAGAGGAGGAAGGAACCAAAACAAAGAAAGAGGAAATAAAGCTAGCAGAGACAGAGAAGACAAAAGGAGAGGAAAAAGGGGTAAAGAAGATAGAAGTGTCTCCTGAGATCCTAGAAAGGGAGGCAACAGCTGCTCTTGTTGCCCTCAGCACCCCAGCTAAACCCAAAAAAAAGAGGAAGAGGCGAACATCAATGTATTTCAGGGCTCGAAAAAGAACAAGGATAAAAATAGGAAAACCACAATCATCTTCAATAGTGCCTATTGTAATTGAAAATTCACCGACTATCAAAGGGGTAGAATCTCCCTCTAAAACCCCCATCACATATGAAGAAGTCCCAGATCTTCGACCTGGAAGGAAAGAGTGCAACTATAGGGCTCGAAAATAGCTCTACAGGTGGCACAAACTGTTCTAGAGGAGACCCTAACTAGGCTACAGGAGACCGAAAAGCTTGAGTTTGAAGGTCAATTGGATTGGCCTTAAACTAAGTCCCCCATTACTGCTAGGACTGCTAGAGGGAAGAAAAGAGGCAGAAAAACAATAGCAGTGGGAAGAAGTGGACAGAAAGGTAGGATTCCATGACAAAGACGAGGATCTCACATCAAAAGCATGGGATGTCATGGAGGCCATTAGGGCCATCAAAGATGAGGAGATGGACTAGTTGCTCAGAGGATGAACAACACATTCAGTAGGGGGGTGATGATGAGTCCGATAAATGGATAATTATATGGGCTCATTTTTCCTCCTAACTTAGCCTAATCCACCATTCCCATTATTTTATTGCATGTTCTTGATTATATTTATGCCAATAGAGTGAGTTGGGTTGGTCATTATGCCTTGAAGTCTAATGTGTACTTAATGTAGATTTTTGGATAATTTTGGAGACAAAGTCAAAGATTTAATGAACATTTGGCAGAAAATATTCGAAGAAGACAAGGGAGAGGATTTATAGGAGGGTGTCCCCTTCATTTATGACTCCCTACTTCGATTTCTCCTTTTGAAAGATCTGAGCACAAGCAGCCACATCAATGCACCAAAGAGGCAGCTGAGCAAGTGGAGGATAACTATTGTCTATCTCAAGTTTTGGGAGCCAAGCCTCCCTGATTTTAAGGGAGCTTTTGGGAGCTCCAGTTGTATAAGTAGAGAGGCATAGGGCCTCATTAGGTTGTTGGATGTTAGTCAAATTTTCGCACTTTTGTTACATCTTTGCTCTGCTCAACTTCGAGCTTACTTTTGTTGACTGTTTCATGTAATCCTATTATTATTTTGATAATCAAGATGAGATCTTGTTCAAGCTAGCACTAAGTTACTTCAAAGGGTTGAATCTCTTAGGCTAGGGCCTAATCCAAGCAACCAAGCACCTCTTTTTTTGTATTTATATGTTTTGTTTCTGTTTATGAATTCATTACTGTTAGATAGATTGCTTTCTTAGTTAAGAATAGGTTGCTTTTGGTGATTTGAAAGGTTGTTTACATTTCAGTTTATTGTATCAGGTTGAACAGTGATAGGAAAAAGATACAACAAGGCCATCAACAGGGCCTTTGCCTCCTTCCCCCTTTGGGACCATGAACTGAGGCCAAGACCCTCTTGCTGCCACAAAAAACCACAGATTTGCCTTTCCCATAGGATTTCTAGTGTTGCAGCTTGTTAGAAGGTTCATGTTTTGCTGTAGATCTATTTCACCATGTTCATTTCTATCTTTACAATAAATTTCCTTCTATGTTTTCTTTCCACATAGCATTGTTCAGCATTTACTTTCCTAGATCAGAATTTAGACTAGCTTGTTGAACAGTTCTATTTTTTTAGTGTAGCTAGTTTTTTTGCTTGCTTAGTCTTAGTGTATGATTTCCAGTTCTCTTATAGTACATCTCTGCTCATAATAAGTCAACCAATAAGCCATCACCCTCTCTCTTTGATCCATTTTCGACTGGTCATCCAAAGTCCCTCACAAATCTGCCTTAATTTTCTGCACTTTTCTCATGAACTTTCCTCTATTTCCTTGAACAATTCCAACCATATTTCTCTTCCCAATCCTCCTTGATGAAACTTAGACAACTTAACACATCCTCCTAGCCATCAGCTACCCTTTCCACCCATTTTCCCACCTTCAAAACCCATAAAACAACTCTCGGCATCCTCCTGTAGACCTCCTGTAGTTCCCCTGTAGCCTCCTGTAGATTTTCTTGTATGTGTCTTTTTGAAGTTCGATTGTAGGGAAAGCCGCAAGAAGGCTACCTGGGACCTCCTAGGACCCCTCCTCACCTTCCTACAACTCTACAAACTCCAAAGTCACCCTCCATCACCACCTAATTGCTGCCACATTCACAAACATATAAATTACATGCATGACAATTTCACCTAAAAATACATAAAAATCCAAAAAGATGTTTTTTTCTCATTTCCTTGTAGAAACAGCGTAAGTAGATGATTTTTATACCCTAAGTAAGTAATGGAATTCATTTCATGGGTTTTCATCTCTCTTTCTACAAAAGTTGGATTAGTTGTTTAATTAGGGTTTGCCAGGTTTACTTCACATTTCAGTCTTCTTTCTCTTTCTGCAAGTAGAGTAGCCTCTGTAGGGTAAGCCTTCCTTTCTTTCATCACATATAAAGCTTGTTCTAGAATTCATAGAAGTTAGCTTAGGCTCCTAGTGATCTTGCACCAACCGACCAAGTGACAACCTACAGTAAGAACTCGTACTTGTGTATACAGCACCGTCGCTTCCAAGTTTGTTACGAACTACTGGGTTGATAAAAGTAAAGTAGGAAGCCCAGGAGTTGCAACATTATTGTTGCAATACTGTTGCTCACCAAAAATCATATGAAACATTAGGCATATCAACATTATAATGAAAGAAGTTTTGATGTAGGTAATTAGGTATTTTGTGTTATGAAACCAACTCACAAAAAGATAGAAAAGATAGATGAACACCTTAGAATTCAGCCTCTTTGAGGGGGAAATCTCCTTTACATTACATAAATGAAAAATTCTTTGATGATACAAATGAAAAACTCTCTTCTCTATATATAGGAGTCTAAGGGGTCATAATATAACCAAGCCGACCTAACAATAATAATATAAAGGTACAAAAATAACAATAGAGGGATTCTATGGGGCATAGTAATAACAATATGGGGACAATAGGGGCACAACAATATTAATAAGGGATAGAACTATAATAGTAATGGGTTAATCACTAGTATTATAGGGGCTAACATGCTCCTCTCCTTCAACAAATGTGTTGTCCTCAATGCTTGAGTAGTTCTGGATGCTTCTGTATAAAATTCTAATCCTCCCATGTGGAATCTTCAGCGGATAAGTTCTTCCGCTTGATGAGATACTTTGAAATTGATCGATTTTGTAGTTGTCGAGTTCTTCTTTTGTGACTGCTTCCGCTTCCAATATAATTTTTCCTTCCTCATCAAGTTCTGACAATATTGTTTGAACTGGGAACTTGTCGCCTATAACCTTCTTTAAACATGAAACATGGAAAACTAGGTGCACTCGAGAAGCTGCATGAAGCTTTAATTTGTATGCCATAGTACCAATATTTTGCAACACCTTGTACGGACCATAATACTTCGGTGATAATTTATTATCCTTATTATCTTGCTTGAGGGACATTTGTTTATATGTTTGTAGCCATAGCAATACCCAGTCTCCTACATCAAAACTTCTTTCACTGCGATGTTGATGTGCCTCTTATTTCATTCAGTTTTGCGCCAACATGAGGTTATCCTTTAAGAGTTGGAGAACTTGTTGTTGATGCTCGATGTGATGTTCCACTGCTTGAACCTTAGAATTTTCTCTTAAATATGATGTGATGGATGGTGGCTGACATCCATAAAGTGCCATAAATGGGGTCATTTTTGTTGCAGTATGGTAGGAAGTGTTATACCACCATTCAGCCAGAGGCAACCATTTGGCCCATTGTGTATGTTTATCAGATACAAAGCAATGAAGATATCCTTCCAAACATTTGTTTACTATCTTAGTTTTCCCATTAGATTGAGGATGATAAGATGAGCTATTTGCTAACTGAGTACCAAGACAAGAAAATAATTATGTAGAAAAATTTCCAGTGAAAATTGGATCTCTATCACTTACAATAATCTTTGGGTTTCCATGTAGCTTTTGAATTGTTTCCATAAATGCAGTAGAAACTATACTGGCTTTAAATGGATGTGATAATGCACAAAAGTGTGCATACTTGGTAAGTCTATCAACTACCACCATGATGACACTCTTTCCCTCAGACTTGGGTAAACTTGTGATAAAATCCATTGAAACCTCCTCCCAATGTTGGCCCACACTTCTCTGTCATTCTTCCATTCCTCCCTTGCTTCGTTTATCCAATCTGGTTGATAATAGAGATGGCGCACAACAATGCTTCCAAATCCTCATCCTTTCTTGAGAGTGCATCTGCCACAACATTTTTCTTCCATTTTTTGTAGATAATTTCAAAGTCATAACCCAACATCTTTGTGACCCATTTTTGTTGGTCTTCAGAGGATAATATTTGTTCTAAAAACTATTTAAGGCTATCATGATCCATTTTTACCTTGAAGTGTCTTCCCATTAGGTAGGGTTGCCATTTCTTAAGTGCATGTAGTATTGCCAACATTTCCTTCTCATAAATAGCTTTGTGTAAAAACTTTCCCTTGATTGGACGACTTTCAAAAGCAATGGGTCTTTCATCTTGCATTAAAATAACACCAATTCCTTTTCCTGAAGCATCATATTCCACAATAAAGGTTTTTGTGAAGTCCGGTGTAGCTAAGACCGGTGCTTGGCACATTGCCTCTTTAAGATGTTCGAAGGCGTTTGTTGCTTTTGGAGTCCATGAAAATGCATCTTTCTTCAATAATGTTGTTAGAGGTGCTGCTATTCTCCCATAATTCTTAAAAAACTTGCGATAATACCCTGTCAACCTGAGAAATCCTCGTAGATGCTTTATGGATGTGGGGATTTTCCATTCCTTAATGGCTTTAATTTTGCTAGGGTCCACCTTAACTCCTTCATGAGATACAATATGACCCAGATATTCCACCTCTTGTGCTCCAAAGAAACATTTGGATCCTTTTACATATAATTGATTTTCCTCCAATAGTTGTAGCACCCTATCGACATGTTCAACATGATCCTTCCAAGACTTGTTGTAGATTAGTATATCATCAAAAAATACTAACACAAATTTCTAAGGAAGGGTTTGAAAATGGAATTCATCAAACCTTGAAATGTAGAAGGTGCATTGGTAAGGCCAAAAGGCATGACCAAAAATTCATAATTACCCTCATGAGTTCTAAATGTTGTTTTCAGAATGTCTTCAGTCTTCATTCTGATTTGATGATATCGTGAACGAAGATCCAACTTGGTGAAGTAAATTGATCTATGAAATTCATCCAATAATTCATCAATGACAGGAATGGTAAACTTATCTTTAATAGTGAGCTTGTTGAGCTCGCTATAATCTGGACACATGCACCATGATCCATCCTTCTTGTGCACCAATACTACTGGAGCAGAGAAAGAACTTTGACTAGGTTGAATTATACCAGCCTCTAGCATTTCTGCAACCATACGTTCAATTTCACTATTTTTGGCATAGGGGTATCTGTACGGCCTGATGTTTGGAGGAACACTTCCTGGAATCAAATGAATAGCATTATCATGATCATGAATAGGTGGGAGACCTTTTGGAGTCTTAATTACCTTGGAATGATTGTCCAATAATTTTTGGAGATGTGGAAAAATAGATGATTTCGATGTGGAAACATCTAGCGAACAAAATTGTGCAATTACACCTCCTTGTTCCTTTTTAGAAGCTTTGTCATACCGTTAGAGCTGATTATCTTTCTCAGTTTCCCTGCAATACCCCTTAATTCAACTTCATTTCCTTCTGTAGAAAATTTTATGAAAAGTTCTTGAAAATTAAAAGCAATTGTACCCAAGGATTGTAGCCATTGGACTCCCAGTACAACATCAACACCTCCCATTGGAATGGAAAGCATTGGGCTATTCAATACATATTCTCCCATGGATAGCTTGATATTATGGCACTTTCTAGAGTAATTTATGATTCCTCCACTTGCAACCATCACTTGACACTCTAGTGCTGGATACAGGAAGTAATTCAATTCTTTTGCTATCTTACAATGAATAAAATTGTGGGTACTTCCTGAATCAATCAACACTATTACCTTTTTCTTCTTGATATGTCCTTCTATCTTGATAGTTTGAGGAGTGGTAATTCCAGCCAATGCATTACAAGATATGGTCGGATTCATTACTTCTTTATCTAGGGTTTTTTCCTGGAGTATATCCTCTTCTTTTGACATTTCTTGTTCCTTTTCTTCCTCCTCTTCACAATCTATGTAGAATAATTTCTTCTCATCACACTTATGACCTTTAGTGTATTTGCTATTGCAATTGTAACAAAGCCCTTTTGCTCTTTTTTCTTCCAATTGTTGTGGTGTCAACCTTATAGGTTGTGGAAGGCTAGGGGCAATAACACTTCCATCTTTATAGTTGTGAGTGGTAGGCTTCCTTGTTGCCATAATTTTTCTTTCCATTTTTCTTGCTAACCTGAATGGCTTCTCTAATGAATCAGGTTCCCAAAGGTGAACCTCATTTTGGATATTATCTTTAAAGTCCCTATGAACACATCAATCCTATGCTCCTTTGGAATATCTTTTACCCTTATGTTCAATTTTTGGAAGTCCTCAATGTGATCCATCATTGAACCCTTTTATTTGAGACTTATCAATTGGCTAAAAAAAGTGTTTCTTTTTGTATCCTCATAATGTGCCGTCATTTCTTTTGTAAAAATTGCCTAAGTGAAAATTTTTTTACGAGAGAAAAGCCATCGATACCATAAAAACTGATTTGGTTCCAATTATAAAGTTGCAATACGTACCTTTTGTGTGCTCTGCACATTATGGAGATCAAAAAATTGCTCCATTTGTAGTATCCATGTTGCAGGATCCTTGCCATCAAACTTCCTCATTTCGATTTTTGGAATATGGTGGTACTTTGATCCAATGTTAGAGTCTATGAAATCATGACTAACATTTTTTTTGTTCTCATCATGAGTTTCCTTTACTAACCTTTCATCATTAGTAAGCATTTCTTGTAGAAACTTTGTCAAATCTGTCTTCAAATCTTCCTTGCTTGTCTTCAAATATGTCTTAAAATCTATCTTCAAATCATCCATCTTAGCTTCCAGGCCATTCATCTTAGCTTCCATGCCATACATTTTAGAATTTGTTACTTTTTGTGCGAGTGACATTTGTGGCACTTGGTCTCGTAATTTTGATATATCATGTTGCATTTCTTCCTCTTCTTCATCAGTCATGCTAGAGCTTTTAGGTTGCTTACTAGGTGTTTTCATTTTCTTTCCTTGGGGCATCAGTTACCGATAATAATGCTTCACTATGCCCTTTGAATTTCTTCAAACTAATTTTTCAAAACAAGCTTATGCAAAAAGTTAAAAAATCTACACACCTTTCTTCACTTTGTAGGAGTTTGATATTGCATTTGATGTATCTCTGTAATTTTGGATCTTTTAGTTCTGAAATTGCGACCTGTAGTATCCCTCTGCGTCCTATTTCCAATGCTACCAGTCTAATAGAATTTAGATTCTCCAAGAAAGAGTTATGCACAATCTCCCAAGATGACCTGATAATATACCTTTTCAGAAGAGCAAACTTGTATGAAGTGCCACTTGTTAGTGTTTTGACCTTAGGATCTAAAAGATATACACATGAAACTACAATTCGTGCTCTTTCTGCAACTTCTAATGAAATTTCAATCTGATACTGAAAACAAAAGTTATGACTATTTTCCCTCGGTCACTTGTTTGGAATGTAATTCGGGAGTTTGCAAAAAGGCAAACTTCCTCAGATCATATCTCTGCAAATATAGCGCAAAAAGCTCTGAAATTTAGACCTGAGGTTCAAAACGATTTCAAACCAAATGGGTTTTTGTTTTAGCATCTAAAACGTTGCAGAAAAAATGTTATAGCTCAAATGACACGATGACCTGTTGGAGCAGCGAAACCCTAGAATCTAAAGCTCTGATACCAAATGTTATTAAACCAGCTCACAAAAAGATAGAAAAGATAGATAAATGCTTTAAAATTTAGCCTCTTCGAGGGGGAAACCTCCTTTATATTATATAAATGAACAATTCTTTGATGATACAAATGACAAAACCTCCTTTCTATATATAGGAGTCTAAGGGGTCACAATATAACTAAGCCAACCTCACAATAATAATATAAAGGCACAAAAATAACAATAGAGGGATTCTATGGGGCACAGTATTAACAATATGGAGACAACAGGGGCACAACAATATTAATAAGGGATACAACTACAATAGTAATGGGGTAATAACTAGTATTATAGGGACCTAACATTTTGACAACTACAACCATACAAACAAATGTCCCTCGAGAAATATACGAAGGATAATAAATTATCCGTCAAGTACTATGGTCCTTACAAGGTATTCCAAGAAATTGGTACTATGGCATATAAATTGTTGTTTCCTACATCTTATCAAATATACCCAATCTTCCATATTTCATACTTAAATAAGGTTATAGCTTACAAGCTCCTAATTCAAACAATATTTCCAAAACTTGACAAGGAAAGAAAAATCATATTGGTCCCTAAAGCAGTCATGAAAATAAGAATCCAAAATCTACATAATCGATCAATTTTAGAGTATCTCATTTAGTGGAAGAACCTACCTGCCAGAGATTCCACATGGGAGGATGAGTATTTTATACAAAAGCATCCATAACTACTCAATCATTGAGGACATCACATTTTTAAGGAGAGGGGCATGTTAGGTCCCTATAATACTAGTGTGGCCCCATATTGGTGTTGTTGTGCCCAATGTGGCATCCATATTATTATTTTTGTGCCCCATAGAGGCCTATTATTATTGTTATGCACTTATATTATTATTTTTATACATGACCTGATTATTTTATGGCCCTTTAGACTCCTATATATACCAAGGAGGTCTTGTGATTTGTATCATCGAAGAATTTTTCATTTATGTAATGTAAAAGGAGGTTGACCCCTTGAGGAGGATTTTTTCAAGTCATTGATCTATCTTTCCTTTTGTTTTTTGATCTGCTTACATAACAACTTTCATATAAAAATAACCCATCTACTAGATAACATGTTCCATCAGTTGTTATACCTGTCGGCACTATGAGAATTATCTTGAGATACATCATTCATCAATCTATTTGATTCACACGCATGTACCTCTATGTCACCTTTTCACCAATACAACCTCGATTTCTATAACTCATCAAGGCTCTCATGCACATAGTTGCAATTTGATCCAAAAAGATACAATCTCACTATAGTCCTTTCTCACCTTTGCCTCTGTACCATTGCAATGCCTTCCTCCATGTTTGCAAACATAAAAAAAACTATAGCCACTTCATGTTCCTTGTCACACAAGCCAACTATATTATCTTGTGCCTCCTTTGCTACGTACATGTATTTCTTCATTGCCTGGAGGAGGTCATAGGATGCTTCTCACTCTATTACCTTTCAGCCACAACATATAGTGCCTCCTACAATTTCCTCAACAACATGCAACTTCAAACAGCTAGCTCGAGTCCCTTGGATGATTTCATCAAATATTAGGTGCTTTAAATATCAATTATCAATGTGGTTTTTCAGTTGGATGTGTTTCCATTTGATGCAGTAAGCATTTTTCTCCTTCCAATACTTCCATAACTCATTCCATGAGACCAACACTGCCTACATGATCACACCATTAATCTCCTAGTATGTTGCTCTGGGAGATTATGTTGTCAAGCAATGCTCTCTATTACATTTGTATGAATCCTCAAATTGCACAGTGAAAATATTTTCTGACGACATATTAAATGACCATGCAGCTTTTGTATCCAACTCACCTTTCTACCTATTAAGTCCCTATAGTACTAGTGTCACCGCTTATTGTTATTAGTATAACCCCGTTATTATATTGTTGTTCCCATGTAGTCCCCATATTGTTATTATGGTGCCCCATAGAATCCCACTATTGTTATTGTTGTACCCTTACATTATTATTGTTAGGTCGGCTTTGATTACATTATGACCCCTTAGACTCCTATATATAGAAAGGAGGTATCGTCATTTGTATCATCCAAGAATTGTTCATTGTGTAATGTAAAGGAGGTTTCTCCCTTGAAGAGGCTGATTTCTAAGGTGTTGATCTATATTTTCTATCTTTTTGTGAGTTGGTTTCATAACGTTTGGTATTAGAGCTTTGGATTCTATGGTTTCACTGCTCCAAACAGGTGATCATGGAATTTTCGCTATAACTTGTTTTCTGCGACATCTCCAAAGCTACCAAAAAAATCCATTGAGCTGATGTCAGTTTGAACATTGGGTCCGAATTTCTGAACTTTTCTCACTATCTCTTCAGAGATATGAACTAAGGAAGTTAGGGTTTCTGCAAGCTCTAGAATTATATCTCAAATAGGTCATCGTGGAATTTTCACTATACATTTTTTCTACGAAGGTCCAGATTCTGAAATTACAACCCATTTGAGTCGAAATCTTGCGGAATCTTAGGACCAAATTTCAGATCTTGTCTCACTATATTTTCGGATATATGATCCAGGGAAGTTAGGGTTTTTGTAGGCTCCCGAATTACATCCTAAACAGGTGACCATGGGAAAATGGTCATAAATTTCTCTTTTAGAACCAGATTGAAATTTCATAAGAATTTATAGAAAGGGAACATACTATAGTTTTTTGTGTATTGGTTTCAGGTCCTAAGGTTGAAAGAATGACATGTGGAACTTCGTACAATTTCTCTCTACTGAACGAGGCTATAATCGGCTCATCGTGGGACATTTGCAATAACACTTTCTTGAAGAATCCAATATTGATCAGACTAGAGGAGTTATAAAGAGGACTTAGAGAGCTACCACAGGATGCCATTTCAGAAGTTGGAGATCCAAAATTACAGAATTACATTCATTTCAAGATAGAGCTCCTAAAGTCCAAAAAAGGCGATATGAGGAAGTTTGATGGCAAGGATTCGATAAATTGGATACTATAGATGGAGAAATATTTTGATCTACATGATGTACAACTATTACAAAAGGTACATATTGCATCTTTATATTTAGAATCGAATCAATTTTTATGTTATAAAGGACTTTTTTCTCGTAAACCACTTGTCACTTGGACAATTTTCACAGACGAAAAGATAACACATTATGAGGATACAAAGAGAAACACCTTATTTAGCCAATTGATAAATCACAAACAAAAGGGTTCAATGGTAGATCACATTGAGGAATTCCAAAGATTGAATATACGGGTAAATGATATTCCAGAGAAGCAAAGGATTGATGTCTTCATAGGGACTTTAAAGGATAACATTCAACATGAGGTTCATCTTTGGGAACTTGAATCATTGCAAAAGGCATTTAGGTTGGCAAGGAAAATTGAAAGTGACATTATGGCAACAAGGAAGTCTACCACTCACAACTATAAAGATGGAAGTGTTGTTTCTCCTAACCTTCCACAACCTACGAGGTTGACACCACAACAATTGGAAGAAAAAATAGCAAAAGGACTTTGTTACAATTGTGATAGAAAATACATCAAAGGTCATAAGTGTGCCGAGAAAAAAATATTTTGCATAGATTGTGAAGAGGGGGAAGAAAATGATCAAGAAATGTCAAAAGAAGAGGATATACACTAGGAAGTAACCCTAGAGAAACAAGAAATGAATCCGGCCATATCTTGTAATGCATTGGTAGAAATTATCATTCTTCAAACTCTCAAGATAGAAGGACATATCAACAAGAAAAAGTTTTAAGCATTGAAAGATCACATCAAGCATCAACAACAAGTTGTCAACTTTTAAAGGATAACTCCACTTCAGTGCAGAATTGAATGAAACAACAGGAAAATCAACATCGTAATGAAAGAAGTTTTGATGTAGGTGATTGGGTATTTTTATGGCTACATCCATACAAACAAATGTCCCTCAAGAAAGCTATTTATGAGAAGGAAATGTTAGCAATAATACATGCACTTAAGAAATGGCAACCTTACCTAATTGGAAGACACTTCAAGGTAAAAATGGATCATGATAGTGGTGAGCTCCAGTATTACAGCAATGATGCTGCAACTCCTGGGACTCCCTACTTTACTTTTATCAACCCGGTAGTTCGTAACAAACTTGGAAGTGACGGTGCTATATGCACAAGTACTAGCTCATATTGCAGGTTGTCACTTGATCAGCTAGCACAAGTTTGCTAGGAGCTTAAGCCAAATTCTATGAGTTCTTAGAAGAAGTTCTTAACTGTGATTGACAAAAGCTAACTCAAAAGGGGCTAGTCTACTTGCAGAAAGAAGATGAACGCTGAAAGGAGATGAAAACCTTAGCAAACCCTAGTTTTACCGACTAACCCTACTTGTGCAAGAAAAGAGATGTAAGCTATTGAAATGGATGCCATTGACTATTGTAAAGGTAAAATGCATGTTTCTAAGCTAATTCTGAAGGAAAATATGGAAAAATCATCTTTTTGTACTTTTGAACAATTTTATGCAAAATTATTATGCATGTGTTTTAACTTTTTGTGACTGTGCAGAGGTTTATTGGAGAAAGGAAATGGAGTGGGTGTTTGCAGGAGGTTAGGAATGTGTGGAAAGGACCTAAGGAGTCCCTAGCACCCTTATAGAGATTTCCACCACACTTAGATCTTGAAAAATCACTTGCGTGAACTTCTGCAGGAGGTTGCAGGGGATTTACAGGAAATTCTACAGGAAGTTCTATAGGAATAAGCCAAAATTGGTTTTTAGAGGGTTGATGTTGGAAAAATGGTGGGAAAGTGGAAATGAAGGATATATTGGCATGTTAAGGGATCTAGGACCTGGTAAATGAAGCTCAGGAGTGATGAAGATGGTTGGATTTGTTCAAAGATGAAGAAAGCAATGTTGCACAAAAATGTAGAAATTAGGGCAAGTTGGGAAAGTATGGCGAATGAGTGAAGGAGATCTTGAGAGAGGGACTGTAGTAGGTTGTATGATGGAGGAAGGATACGTTGGAGTGTCTTATAGGTGTTCTGCACACTACTTTCCAAAACTGATCCAAGCAAAGACTAAAAAACCTGAGATTTATCTATTTTGACCTAATTTTGACCTAGAAATCAGAAACATGATGAATAGAAGTTTATAGATAGGAAATCATGCAAGAAAGCTATGGAAATTGATCAAGAATAGATCTAAGCATAAAAACACAACTGACATCAACTTTTCCAACTCAAAATCTAACACTAGCAATTGCATTGGAAGGAAAAAATAGTGTTTTCGTGGCAGCAAGTGTGCCTTGGTCCCAATTCATGGTCCCAAAGAGGGAGAAAGGAGATCAAGGACTGCTTGGTAGCCTTTTTGTGGATCTTTTATGTTATGAAACTATCAAATCAACCTAAAGCATTAACAACTATCTTAATCATAAAAAACAACCTAAGTAACAAAGCAAGATTTAACCTAAATAACAGAAATTATTCTATGAATGCAATAGGAACACGTAAAATTATACAAAGGAGGTATTGGGCACTTGGGTTGGGCCCAACCCCAAGAGCTACAGCCTCCTATGAAAGCTCAGAGTTGGTTCAAAGCTGGATTCATCTTCATTGATCAAAAAATAATAGTTACATCACAAATCTGTCTGTAAGAAGAAGCTCGAAAATGTGTTGATTATAGGGCTGCACTAAAGTGCGAAAATATACTATCAAATGGCTAAAACACTAAGGCTTGAAGCCTTCCTATTTATGAAAATGAGGAATCCCACAGTCTTCCTTCACTTTAGGAGCGTGGCTGCCCAAAACTGCAGTTAACGGCCACTTCACTAGACCTGATCAGCTTCCCCTTGAAATCATCTTTGGTGGGTTGTTGAACTCCAAACTGATGGTGGAGAACTCAAGGAAGGGGTCATTGAGTGCAGGAGACACCCCTCCTATAAATCCTCAGCCCTGTTTCTTCGAATTTGGCTACTAATCTGTTTATAAATGCGTGATCTTGGTCCAAAAAGTCCAAAAATCTGCAGTAAGCACGTATTAGACTTTGTTGTAAAGTGACTATTCCCATTCACTCAATTAACATAAATATATTCAAAAGAATTCATAAAACTATGGAGAATGGTGGATTAAATGAGAATAATAAGCAAAATGGGCCCATATAGTTACCCATTTTCGGGGCTCATCATCACCCCCCTGCTGAATGTGTTGCTCATCCTCTGAGCAACTAATCTAGTTCATCATCTTTGATTGCTTTGACTGCCTCTCTGACATCCCAGGCCTCTGAGGTGATGTCCTCTTCTATATCATGAAAACCTACCTTTCTGTCTACTTCCTCCCATTGTCTTTGTTCCTCTTCTTCCTTGACCCCTTCTAACAGCCCTAGCAGTAGTGGTGGGCTGAACTTAAGGCCAATCCAATTGGATTTCAAGTTCTGCATTGATTGTTTGTATAGGGGTACTCTTTTCATAGCCTCCTGCATCCTGGTTGGGGAGTGATACTCTCTTATTTTAGACTATGGGACAATGTGTTCCATCTCCTTGTGCAAGCATGAATGCAGTTATCACCAAACAGTCTTTCCATATCTTCAAAGTGATCAATATTCTGTGCTTGCCTTTCAACATAGTCAGGTGCAATGTGAGGGTTGTCTGCAAGGTGCTGATGGGAATATATGAGAGTTAAGGGATCTTCTGGTTCTGCCCTTATCATGAGTGGCTCACTTAGTTCCCTGGTCATAATCTTCTGAATCTCTACTACCCTCTTTTCCTCATGGCTTAACCAAGAAGCCATGGCCACGAGTTGCAGATCTCCTAATGCAGTGTTTGGGTCCCATAGATTCATTTTAGGAAGTGGCAAGTTGTGTAAATAGAATTCTGCTAACTTGGCCTTATCTTAAGCTGAGCTACTATCACACAAATGCATAAACTGATTGTAATTCTGGAATGGGATGGTGCCCCTTTGGGCCAATGTGTTAATTTGAAATTGCAACCATTGGTTTTTAAGATATAATGCATAGGATTTAGCAGGTTGCCTACATTGTAAGGCTTTTATTTCCCAGCTGGCCATGTAGGCCATTTGGGCTTCTTTTTCTTGCAACTGTTGTTTTAAAACCTGTACTTCTTCTGTTGCTTGAGACTCCTTTTCTTGCAACAGTTTCGTTAGCATCTCAATATCAGCTTGAAGCTCTCCCTCTTTCTGCTATTTCTCGGTCGTTTCCTTGTCTACTGGAGGTCCTTCTTGCTGCTACTGCCATCCCAAAATGGACAGGCTATCTTCCTTATGAACTTCCTGTAGCTGCAACTGCTTTTTTAGTAGTTCATTCTCCTCCTATAGTGGGCTTTTTGTTGCTTTCTATGTGCCCCACCATGGCCAACTCCCCTCTTAATTCCTTTAGCTCATCCTCCATGTGGTCTATGTCCTCAACTCCTTTAGATTTGGCGATTTGCATCCATGTGTGTGTTCTAACGCTCTCTTTTTCTAATTCGAAGAATAAAGGTACAACAAATTTCTGTGGGATGATTTTCCCACCCCTTAACGGATTGTAATATGAGCCCAAATTAGGCTGAGGGGTTGTTTCAGGTATTTTTTTGGCTTTGCTCCCCCCCTGTGACTGTTTGGCTACCTTCTCCTCCAATTTTTCAGTTTCTTTTAACTTGGCTAGAGTTTCTTGTAGAGATGTTTCAGCTTCCTATAGAACTTCCTTTGAGTCCATCAACTTAATTCTCTCTCTCCATGTGGAGGTTTTTGGGCTTCCTCTTTCATAAGTGATAGATATCCTGGAAGGAGACTCTTCCTTCTTTTTAGTGGGTGTCTCCTCAATGACAATTGGTTCCTTTGATGGTGGCTAGGGTTTTCCCACCTTGATCCTTGTGTTTTTTCTAGATTTAAAGTACATGGAGGTTTGCCTTTTCCTTTTTCCTTTTTGTTTTGTAGGTGTTCTTAATGCAGCAAGCACAACTGCTGCTTCCCTTGCCAACATTTCAAGGGATGTTTCTTTCTTTTGTTCTTTCTCTTCACTTCCTGTATAAGTCTCTATGCCCACTATTTCTGCTTGTGTCACTGATATCTTAGGGTGTGTCTTTTCTTCTTCTTGTTGGGTCCCTGCCTTGACTGTGGCAGTGTTCTTTTGGGCTTTCTTGGCCTTTTTCTTCCCAACCTTTGTCGTTTTTCCCTTCTCTGTTTTGCTGTTGTCTCCTTTTCTGCCTTAGGCTCAGTAGTCTTGTCAAATTCATATTTTTCCTTCTGTTCTTCCTCTGTTTGAATGTCTTGTGCTCCCTCAACATTGTTATTTTCAATTTCTTCAGTTTGCTTCTCCTCATCACTACTAGATGGGCTAATGTCCTCCGTCAAAGTTCTTATGTCATCATCCCTGGACATATTTCTGAATATTTCCCAAGCTATGGGGATAGTATAGGTGTGTAAAGCATCTTCCACCAATAGTTTGATGATCCCATGGTGGGCCAAATGATCCAGGACCCCTGCATTTAGCTTTGTGCCACATTCAATTAAAGACTGAAGGAGGAAATATGGGATGCTCAATTTTCTGGCTGGAGGCAAGTCCATCCCATACCTCGATTCATGTAACAACCTGAAATGATAACCATAAATGATGCTAAACCTCCCTTCACATGTGATATACTTCATTATTTGGTAACTAACTTCACTCCAAGGACGAGGCAAGCTTGTCCTTCTGACCCTGTTATTATCTTCTACAGGATGCTCCTTAGGCAGAAAAAATGTCTTCTTAGCAACTTGTTCCAATTATTTCTCCTCTTTGCTCCAAGGGAGCCCCAATGGGAGACTGGTAATTCTAATGATGAAATCAGGTGTAAGTTCTGGGGTAAAACCTAAAACTAACTGTGGCATGTGTCTTCGAATGTGGTCTGTGGGACATCAAAAACTCTTTAGTCACCTCCTCATCATATCGCTGAATTTTGTCAAAAAAGGATATCCAGTTTGCCCTAGTGAAGAGGTCAACCACCTCAGGGTGCTCATACAATTTGCTAGAACTTAAAGGTTCTTTTCTCTTGAATCCTACTGGCATGGTGTTGAGTGCTTCTTTCTATGTTTTAACCAGAAAAGAAAATGCTCAGGTGGAAAAAACAGTCAATCACTAAAACAGAGAATAGCTTAATTCGGTTTTTTTTCCGAGATCAAAGAAGGAATTTCCCACGTGCTCCTTACAACATCAAATGGCAATAATTACCCTATTTTAAACTTCTATCACCTTGAAGTTGACTTTCTGTTTTTGAAAAGAAATTGTTTTCTACAGAACAGAGGATAAGGACACAGGTTCTTTTCTCAGCAAGTGGATAGATATGCAAATTTGTTTTCTTCACACACACACAGAGGCTGGCCTCTACTATTGCATGTATCTTCCTTATAGGAGAATTTGAAAAAGGATGAGCAGATTTCAGAGATAGACAAAAAAAAAAATTGTGTAGACTCAGGGAAATATGCATGTAGACTTTCACTTTTTTCAATGCACAGCAGACTTTCTCTCTCTTTTTTCAATCTAATGTCATGTTTAATTCGCCATCTTACCCAAACAAATCATGTGCATATAATTTTTCCTAAGCCTACCTCATTTTGAGCTTAAATTTAGGCAAAAATCCCAAGTTTTCTTTCTGCAGAGCTGTTCTTTGCCTTTCCTGTAGAAATCTCCCAACTCCTGTAGAATGAAACTCTGCTCCTATAGAGCCCGATAGGCAGGAGATTTAAAATAAAACAGGAAGAAAACTAGCGGAGGATGACTGGTTAGCTGCTCTAGAAGTGATAGGTGCGTACTCCAGTCGAGAATGTCGTGAATGCAAAATGAACAAAGGGTGGTGAATGTTTCAACTGAGAAGTCTTTTAACTACTGGTGTGATTCGTGGTGAGAAGATAAGGTGGCCGCATGGGTACGTTAGCCCCATCTGGACCGTTGGTCCTACGTCATGGTCATAATTTTTCTGCATGCCATCTGATCGCCATCACCTCCCTTACTCCCGTTATCCGCCGCCACCACTACCAGTCCCAAATATTTCTTCCTGAATGGACATACCACAAGTGTTGGTTGCGTATCTAATCACCAGTTTTGAATTTGATGGGGCTTGTTTGAATTCCACAAGGATGTGTAACTGAACGAGGGTGGGCAGTTAACTGGCCACTGATTCCATTCAATCCGAACCATTCCCATAGTCATGCAGCCTTGAAATATGATTCATGTAATTGAGGAATGGGTTTAGGCACTTACCTGCTCAGTCGCGGCCATGTTATGCATATTTTGGATTTTGGAACCCATTTCTTCATTATTGTTGCTGCTTGCACTCTGCATGGATGGCCTCAAGATTTTGCTGATGTTCTCACGTTCAAACAGAGCTCGTTGCATGTTTCATATGCCCCACTTTGTTGTCCCTATCTCTGGAGTATGCCTTTCAGAGGGATCAACTGCTACACGAATCCTGTAGGATTTCCTGTAGCTGCTTATCCTTTTGAAATTCAAGCTAATATCTGAGTAGGGCTACAATTGCTGACGAGGGTCTCGGCTGACAAGGAATCACAGATGGAAGGTATCAGGTATGGTGAGTGAAAAGACTACTGCTTTGATTTGTCGTTAAATTTTTTGTTTGCAGCATGAAGGAAACAACATTTATGTGTGTGATTGTGTAGGGACTTGAAAATGAGTGTAATGAAGGTGTATAGAGATGGAAAAGGTGACATAGTGCAATGGATGGAGGCAAGGAGATTCATAGGCCTCATAGACAGATTTCCAACCCTCGGGTCCTCTTTTGAGATCGATTTTGGCTTTTCTATAGTTTCTACAAGATCCTCTTGTAGAAGATACAGAATTTCCTGTAGGATGTGAAATTTCAGACCAAACGGGAGCAAATCTTAGGGAAGGGTAATGGTGATGGAGGAATGGACTGTAAGGGATGCAAGCAGCCTGGTCATGTCCTCTGTCTTTGTCTTGTGAGATCCTCCTAAAACATGTAATGACCTTCCTGTGGCCTGAAATTTATTCAAAAGAAATTAGGTTTATTTATTTATTTTTATTTTTTTTAGTCTGAGACAGCTGGGGCACCTCCAGGAGGTTTTCACCCTCATTGTCTGCCCTGGGTGCCTCCAAGAGGTTTTCACCCAAGGATCTTTTAATTTTTCTTTTTCTGTGAATTTTCTGTTTTTTTTTTTTTTTTTTTTGCTCATGGTGTAGGTAGAGTGGAGATAGGGACCTGCTCCACTACCAATACTGATTTACAAGGAGTCTCAATGAACTCCTGCTTGGAAATGGGCTTCCTGTAGATCTTCAATCTATGCCCATTGACGAGCATGGGGATGGCTTCTTCATCAATGGTTCGAATAAGGATTAAACCATTGTCATTGCATGTTTCCACTGTATATGGTCCCAGCCATCTTGTCCTCAGCTTGCCCTTGAAATCCTTTTATATTGAATCATATAGCAGTGCCCAATCTCCTAGCCGAAATTGTTTTTCTTTGAGGTGCTGGTCATGCCATATCTTTCTTTGAAGTTGGACTACCTTTGAGTGGAGAAGGGCCTACATTCTTTGTTCATCTAATTCATTTAGCTGAAGTAATCTTTCTTGATATGCATGGCTGAGATCTAGGTCCAGCTGAACTACCAACCTCATAGTGTTATATTCAAATTCTATGGACATCAAAGCCTTCTTCCGATATACCAGCTCATAAGGTGTGAAAGCTGTTGTAGTTTTCCAAGTAGTGTTATAGGCCCAGGTGGCCTCAACCAGGCGATCTGCCTAATCTTTTCTGCCGCTGCTCACTACCTTAGTCAAAATCCCTTCCAAAGCTCTGTTAGTAACTTCCACCTGTCCATTTGCTTGCGGATAATAAGGGGTAGAAGTTTTGTGCTTAATCTTGTGATGAGTGAGCAGGTCTTTAATTAGGTTAGAGGTAAACTGACTTCCTTGATTTGTGACTAATTCTCTTGGGTAGCCAAACCTGTAGAAGATATTTTCCCTCAAAAACTCAACTACTTTTTCTTCTTTTGCTGCTTTGATTGCCTTTGTTTCTGCCCACTTTGTCAGGTAATCCATGCACACAATGATGTAGGACCTCTATTTTGAAGGAGGGTTGATAAGACCCACAAAGTCCATGCCCCACTTCTCAAATGGCTCGAAAGTCACTTGAGGCTGCAAGAGCATCTCATCCTTTGGAGTAGGTTTCCCCATTCTTTGACATCTGTCACATTGGCTGATGTATCTCCTGACATCTTGATGAAGAGTGGGCCAATAGTACCCTTCCTATAGAATTTTGAATGCGGTTCTTGTTGCTGCAAAGTGGGCCCCACAAGGCCCATCATGATAGGTTAGGAGGATGTCAAAAATTTCCTCCTCCCTGACACACCGCCTCAAAATCTGATCTGGGCTAAGTTTAAAAAGATTGCCCCCAATCCAAGTGAATGGGGCACTTTTCCTCACGATCTTGCTCTTCTCTTTTAAGGATAGGTATGGTGGAAACTGTGATGAAACCAAATAGTTTGCTTTATCAGCAAACCATGGAGAGAGTACTGAAATAGCAAACAGGTGTTCATCTGGCATTTGATCATCCACCATCCCTTCTACACCTGCAGGAAAATCTAGTCTAGACATAAAATTAGCAACAACATTTTCCTTACCTGGCTTATCAACAATGGTCAAATCAAATTGCTACAATAAAAGTAACCATCTAATGATACAAGCGTTTACATCTGGTTTATTCATCAAATACCTAATTGCAGCATGATCAATATGCACAAATGTTTGATAGCCAGTGATGTAGTGTCTGAACTTGTTTAGGGAATGGATTGCAGCTAGGAGCTCTTTCACGATGACAGTATAGTTGAACTCTGCCTTCGACAGGTTTTTACTGACAAAATATATGGCATATGGTAGCTTCTCTTCAACTTGTCCTAAGGCTACTCCTATAGCTTTGTTTGAGGCATCTATGTGAATGTGGAAAGGTAGGGCCCAGTTTGGATCTCTCAAGATTGGGGTAGTTATTAGTTTACCTTTCAAAGCATCTAGAGCCTCTTGACAGTTGTCAGTCCATATGAACTCAGCATCTTTTCCCAAAAGACCAAACAATGGAGAGGCTAGCTTACTGAAATCTTTATTGAATCTTCTATAATATCCTACTAAGCCTAGAAAACTTTGAACATCTCTTACCTTTTGAGGAGGTGGGACCCTTTTGATGATAGCAATCTTGTTGGGATCCACCTGTAAACCTCGCTGAGAAATTGTATGACCTAGCACAATCCCTTCAGTCATTAGGAATTCACATTTATCAGGACTGAGGGATAGGCTAATGTCAATACACTTGGTTAAAACTTTCCTCAGGTTAGTTAGAGCTTCTTGGAAGTTAGAACCATAAAGTGTAAAGTCATCCATATAGATTTCCACTAAATCATGAACCAGTTCAGCAAATATACTCAGTACTGCTCTCTGGAAGGTGGTAGGAGGGTTGCATAACCCAAAGGGAAGGACCCGGTAGGCAAAGGTACCCCATGGACAAGTGAAAGTGGCCTTATCTTGGTCTTTTGGGCTGATTTGGATCTGATTGTACCCGCTAAACCCATCTAGGAAGGAAAAGAACTTCTTTCCTGCCAGGCCATCTAACACTTGATCTATGAAAGGCAAAGGGAAATGGTCCTTCTTGGTGGCTTTGTTAAGTTCTTGATAATCTACACAGATTCTTCACTTCCCGTTTTTCTTGGGCACAAGTACCAAAGGAGAAACCCACTTGCTGTCAAAGAAGGGGTAGATGAATCCTACATCTAGCAACTTCTGCAGTTCTTCTTTGACAATGTCCTTAAGGGATGGATTCATCCCACTTTGAGGCTACCTAACTGGTTTACAATCCTCTTTAATGTAAATGTGATGGGTACAGACTGAAGGGTGGAATCCTTTCATCTCCTTGTAGCTCCAGGCAAAAGCATCCAAATGACTGTTCAATAAGCTACACAGCTCTTTCTCCTAAGAGGGGGATAGGGATGAGTTGATCTTCAAGGTTCTTTTAGGGCCAAAGTCCACATTCTTAACTTGGAGAGAGGTTGGATTAGCCACATAAAGATCAACTAAAGCATTGGCTTGGGTTTTTTACACCAACTCTTCTAATGGCAACACACTGGGGGGTGGATTTTGAATCAAATTCTCAATAAGATCATCCTCGGTTTGAGGACCTCCCCTAGTGGCTTCCACTGTGCACAATGGTGTGGAGTAAACTTCATCCTCATCTTCCTCCTCCAACTAGAGAGGTAAGTCATGCTCTAGCAGAGGTTGGGTAGGAGGATATAGGACTAGCTGTTTGAACATATGCCCATTCTTGATGGTCATGCTCCCAGCTCGACAACTGATGTAAGCATCTGCAGTAGCTAACCAAGGCCTTCCTAAGATGAGGGGATACCCAATGAGTTTTTCCTTTGGTTGAAGGACCAAGAAGTCAGCAGGGTACTCCCAGGAATCAATGGAGACCATGACATCTTCCATAATCCCCTCAGGAGTCACAGTGGAGTGGTCTGCCAACTGCAGTACTGTTGAGGTCTTTCTTAGGGAACTCTGAAGGTTGAGTTTAAGCATAGTGTCCCTGGTCATTACGTTAATGGCAGTCCCTAGATCAATCAAAGTGTGGGGAATTATGGTGCCATTGATGTGGACATCGACTACAGGACTCCCAGGGTCCAGATATTTTGGACAGATTACCTGTCCCAACATCTGGTCAGATAGTTGTCCTATGAAATTGATAATTGGGGCATCTTCTTGCGCCTGCCTGGGTGCCTGAAACACTTCTCTTTGATCAACTTATTGTAGATTGGTACATCTTTTATGGCCTGGAGAAGTGGTATTTTCACACAAAACTTTTTAATTTCTCCCAGAAGTTCAGTTTCTTCTGGGTTTCGTTGAGTGGTTCCAGTTAGTCTCTCGGGAAAGGGTGGAATGGCTTTGGGTTCACTTTCCTATTTTTATTCCTCATCCTCCTTAGGAGGAGGTTCGCTATCTGGGAGGACCTTCCCAGATTGTAGGTTTATCTCCTGAATCTTCACAGCATAGGTAGGGCATGTTGTTTCTCCAGTATATACCTGTTGGGCCTGTCTGTTGTTGGGATTTGGGTTCGGTTGAGTAGGTATCTGTTGTTTCTTGAAGGAGCAGGAGGTAATGGTTGTGGTTGAGCAGGTGGTGAAGGAAAAATAGCGGGAGGAGAGTTGTATTGGGGCCTCCACCCTTGATGAGGTAAATTCCACTGAGGTTGTGGCTGAGCGTGAGAATGAAATAAGTGAGCAACTAGTTGAGTATGGTGTTAAGGAGGATACAACCAAGGAGCGGGTGTGGACCAGGAAGGATGAGCAGGGGGACCCCAAGAAGGCATGGAAGTGGCTTGATTGGGGTTGTAATAAGTCTTGGATGTCCCTTTCATTCCCTACTAGTAAGGTCTAGGTCCATGTGGCCTCCTTTGGTTCATGAAGTAAAGTGGTTCAGTGGCTCCTTCAGCCCCTTGGTACATAGCTTTAAATCTGGGCAAGGAAGTGCACTGATTTGTAGGATGGTCTTCTTCACAGACAAAACACACTTCTACAGTGTCCAATGGAAATCCGTTCCTATGATGCTTTCTAGTGCACCTAGGACAAAATATGGCCAAAGCCCTCTCGGTTTCCTCTTGCTTCTTTTGGATTCACAAGGTATCCATTTGCATGGAAATAGTCTGTCTTATATCGCTTTTGAAATCCTTCATCTGATTTGAAAACTTGTTTTTAAGGAATGAACTAGATAAGGGGGTACTGACTAAGAGTTGACTTCCCCTACCTCTCTTTCTGGCTACCCTATAATGGTTTCTAAACACAGTCTTTATGTCATCATAAGGTAGCTGGTAGATGTCTCCCCCCCAGGAAATGGAGGGTATCTGGAAGGTCTTCAGGGACTCCTCTGAGCATAAACAACTTCAGAGATTCAGGGTCAAGTGTGCACCTGATCCTTTTATAATTGAATTGAAACCTCTCTTCATAGTCTTCTAAAGATTCATCACCTCCCATGGTCATTCGAAAGATTTCTTCTTTTGTATCCTTTGACCTACAGTAGTCTCGGTATTTGTTGTTAAAGGCTTGCTGCATCTAAGCCCATGTTGTGATATTGTTTCTAGGTAGCCCCATGGACCAACGTTGTGTTGCATCCTTGAGGGTGGAGGGAAAGAGTTTCAAATGTTGCTCATCTTCTGCATAGTCATAAGTTTGACAAAGGACAACAAACTCAAACAGGAACGTATCAGGGTCTTCAGTAGTCAATCCATGGAAGTGAGGTAAGGCCGAGGGACTTACGTTTTTCATTTTTGTATCCCCATTGGTCTCTTGGATGGGAAAGGCACCTTCTACTCTTTCCCCATTTCCTCTACCGTTTCTGTTTTCGGCCATGGTCTCAGGAGGAATGGTTTCTTGCTCTTCTTCTGTTATAGGATCTTCGTATATCTCTGGAGGTTCACCTATAGGTTCTTCTGGATCACTGCCACCAAAGAAGAGAGAAGGGTGACTCAGTGATGTGGTGGGGGTGTTGGGTAGGAATTTTACTGAATTGTCTCTGTTCCTATGTGGCATGAAAGGAAATCTCTTTTTTTGGGTGATTTTTGTTTCTTTTTTCTGCTTGTACTTGCAAAAACTGAAATAGATTGAACTGCAACTAACTAGAATCTATCTTTCTGAAATGAAAATGCAAAATTGAAATGAAATTAGGAAAGGACTAATCTATGTTGCTGAAATGAAATTGCGGAATTGAAATGAAAGTAGGAAATCCAAATCTATGCTTGCTGAAATGAAATTGTGGAATTGAAATGAAAATAGGAAATGCTAATCTACACTTGCTGAAATGAAATTGTGGAATTGAAATGAAAGCAGGGAATGGTCTAATCTACTTTTGCAGAATTTAAATTGTAGAATTGAAATGAGCCAACTACTCTACTCTTGCTAAAATAAACTACTTAGTAAAAGGTTGTACTAGAAAATAGAAGAAAAGCAGTAAACACAAAGTACTCTGACGCTTCCCCGGTGATGGCGCCAAAAAGTATGGTGAGCTCTAGTATTGCATCAATGATGTTGCAACTCCTGGGACTCGCTACTTTACTTTTATCAACCTGGTAGTTCGTAACAAACTTGGAAGCGACGGTGCTATATGCACAAGTACTAGCTCTTACTGTAGGTTGTCACCTGATTAGCTGGCATAAGTTTGCTAGGAGCTTAAGCCAACTTCTATGAGTTCTTAGAAGAAGCTTTTAACTGTGATGGATGAAAGCTAACTCAAAAGAGGCTAGTCTACTTGCAGAAAGAAGATGAAAGGTGAAAGGAAATGCAAACCTTAACAAACCCTAGTTTTATCGACTAACCCTACTTGTGCAAGAAAAGAGATGTAAGCTACTGAAATGGATGCCATTAACTATTGCAAAGGTAAAATGCATGTGTTTAAGCTACTTCTGAAGGAAAATATGGAAAAATCATCCTTTTGTATTTTTGAACAATTTTATGTAGAATTATTATGCATGTGTTTTAACTTTTTGTGACTGTGCAGAGGTTTATTTGCAAAAGGAAATGGAGTGGGTGTTTCCAGGAGGTTGGGAATGTGTGGAGAGGACCTAAGAAGTCCCTATCACCCTTCTAGGGACTCCCCTATCACCTAGGAACAGGACAAAAATGGTTTTTAGAGCATTAATGGTGGAAAAATGGTGGGAAAGTGGAGATGAAGGATGGATAGAGATGTTAAGGGATCTAGGACATGGTAAATGAAGCTCAAGAGTGATGAAGATGGTTGGATTTGTTCAAAGATGAAGAAAGCAATGTTGCACAAAAATGTAGAAATTAGGGCAAATTGGGAAAGTATGGCAAATGAGTGAAGGAGATCTTGAGTGAGGGACTGCAGCAGGTTGTATGATGGAGGAAGGATAGGCCGGAGTGTCTTACAGGTGTTATGCACACTACTTTCCAAAAATGATCCTAGTAAGGACTAAAGAAATAGAGATTTATCTATTTTGACCTAATTCTGACTTAGAAACCAGAAACATGATGAACATAATTTTATATATAGGAAATCATGCAAGAAACCTATGGAAACTGAGCAAGAACAGATCTAAGCATAAAAACACAACTGACATCGACTTTTCCAACTCAAAATCTAACACTAGCAGTTGCATTGGAAGGAAAAAATAACGTTTTTGTGGCAGCAAGTGTGCCTTGGTCTCAATTCATGGTCCCAAGGAGGCAGAAAGGAGATCAAGGACTACTTGGTAGCCTTTTTGTGGATCTTTTTTGTTATCAAACTATCAAATCATCTTGAAGCATGAACAACTATCTTAATCATAAAAAACAACCTAAGTAACAAAGAAAGATTTAACCTAAATAATAGAAATTATTCTATGAATGCGATAAGAACACGTAAAAGTAAACAAAGGAGGTATTGGGCACTTGGTTTGGGCCCAAGCCCAAGAGCTATAGCCCCCAAAGAAAGTTCAGAGCTGGTTCAAAGCCGGATTCATCTTCATTGATCAAAAAATAATAGTTACATCACAAAACTGTCTGCAAGAAGAAGCTCAAAAATGTGCTGATTATAGGGCTGCTATCAAATGGATAAACTACTAAGGCTTGAAGCCATCCTACTTATGCAAATGAGGACTCCCAATAGTCCTCCTTAACTTTAGGAGCTTGGCTACCCAAAACTGCTGTTAACAGCCACTTCACTAGACATGCTCGGCTGCCCCTTGAAATCATCTTCTGTGGGATGTTGAAGTCTGAGCTGATGGTGGAGAACTCGAGGAAGGGGTCATTTAGTGTTGGAGACACCCCTCCTATAAATCCTCAGCCTTTTTTATTCGAATTTGGCTGCCAATCTGCTCATAAATGCCTGATCTTGGTCCAAAAATGCCCAAAAATCTGCAATAAGAACGTATTCGACTTTGTGGTAAAGTGACTATTCCCATTCACTCAATTAACATAAATATATTCAAAATCATGCATAAAAATATGGAGAATGGTGGATTAAATAAGAATAATAGGAAAAATGAGCCCATATAGTTACCCATTTCGAGGGCTCATTGGATAGTCTTAAATGCTTTTTAGAACGAAGATTATCTTTAGACGAACAGAAAAAATGGGTCACAAATATGTTGGGTCATGACTTTCAAATCATCTACAAAGAAGGGAAGAAAAATGTTGTTGCAAATGCACCGTCAAGAAACGATGAGGATCTGGAAGCATTGATTTGTCCTATTTATATTATCCAACCAGATTGGATAAATGAAGCAAGGGATGAATGGAATAATGAAGAAGAAGTGTGGCCGCTCATTCAAAAGTTGTAGAAGAACTTACCCACTGAAGATTCCACATGGGAGGATGAGAATTTTATGCGGAAGCATCCATAACTACTCAAGCATTGAGGAAAACTCTTTTTGAATGAGAGGGGCATGTTAGGTCCCTATAGTACTAGTGTAACCGCTTATTGTTATTAGTTCAACCCCCTTATTATATTGTTGTCCCCATGTAGTCCCCATATTGTTATTATGGTGCCCCATAGAAGGCAACTATTATTATTGTTGTGCCCTTACATTATTATTGTAAGGTCCGCTATGATTATATTATGACCCCTTAGATGCCTATATATAGAAAGGAGGTATTGTCATTTCTATCATCCAAGAATTGTTCATTTGTGTAGCGTAAAGGAGGTTTCCTCCTCGAAGAGGCTGATTTATAAGGCATTGATCTATCTTTTCTATCTTTTTGTGAGCTGGTTTCATAACACTACCCAACTCCTTCGTTTCACTGATTCACATTCTTTGTGTTTTCTGCCACCTAATTCATGTGTTTTGACACACAAATCGCATTCTAGGTGGTCTCAGTTTCGAATGCTCCAAGCATAGCACCCCTTCCTCAAATCTAGGTTTTTCTGAATAGATCCACACCTTTCACCATGCCCCTAATACAAGTTGTCGGTGGATAACCTAAAGTGTGCCCTATGCATAGCTACAACAATGTGAGACTTCAATACATCTCACAATCATGCCTCCTCTTGTAGATCCATTAACGTTTTTCCACGGAATTCTCTCTGCCAAATCATTGTTGCTTCTCCTTGACTAGCTTGTGTTTTATTCCTAATCTATGATTAGATCTCTACATCCAAATGGACATTTAGGTGTAACATCGCTTAAAACTTTAGACCCTGACAAGATCTAACTAGATATATTGTAATCTAGCTTCTTGACACTAAAGTGTCCAAATAGAAAGTGTCCAAAATCAAGCTTCACACAACATCATCAAAACTATACACACACAAGAATTAATACACCAGCTCAAATACAACGACCTTTGTTATGTATAAAAGGTAATATAAATAAACAATAATCATGAAAACAATATTGAAGCAGCCACATAATGGATAACACTAAGAAATAGTTTGGGAAAACCTGAACTATCACCCTTCTAGGGACTCCCCTATCACCTAGGAACAGGACGAAAATGGTTTTTAGAGGATTAATGGTGGAAAAATGGTGGGAAAGTGGAGATGAAGGATGGATAGAGATTTTAAGGGATCTAGGACATGGTAAATGAAGCTCAGGAGTGATGAAGATGGTTGGATTTGTTCAAAGATGAAGAAAGCAATGTTGCACAAAAATGTAGAAATTAGGGCAAGTTAGGAAAGTATGGTGAATGAGTGAATGAGATCTTGAGTGAGGGACTACAGCAGGTTGTATGATGGAGAAAGGATAGGCTGGAGTGTCTTACAGGTGTTCTGCACACTACTTTCCAAAACTGATCCAAGTAAAGACTAAAGAAATAAAGATTTATCTATTTTGACTTAATTCTGACTTAGAAACCAGAAACATGATGAACAGAAGTTTATATACAAGAAATCATGCAAGAAACCTATGGAAACTGAGCAAGAACAGATCTAAGCATAAAAACACAACTGACATCAACTTTTCCAACTCAAAATCTAACACTAGCAATTGCATTGGAAGGCAAAAATAGTGTTTTTGTGGCAGCAACTGTGCCTTGGTCTCAATTCATGGTCCCTAGGAGGGAGAAAGGAGATCAAGGACTACTTGGTAGCCTTTTTGTGGATCTTTTTTGTTATCAAACTATCAAATCATCTTGAAGCATGAACAACTATCTTAATCATAAAAAACAACCTAAGTAACAAAGCAAGATTTAACCTAAATAATAGAAATTATTCTATGAATGCAATAAGAAGACGTAAAAGTAAACAAAGGAGGTATTGGGCACTTGGGTTGGGCCCAACCCCAAGAGCTATAGCCACCTAAGAAAGCTTAGAGCTAGGTCAAAGCTGGATTCATCTTCATTGATCAAAAAATAATAGTTACATCACAAAACTGTCTGCAAGAAGAAGCTCGAAAATGTGTTGATTACAGGGCTGCTATCAAATGGCTAAACTACTAAGGCTTGAAGCATTCCTACTTATGCAAATGAGGACTCCCAACAGTCCTCCTTAACTTTAGGAGCTTGGCTGCCCAAAACTGCTGTTAACAGCCACTTCACTAGACCTGCTCGGCTGCCCCTTGAAATCATCTTCTATGGGCTGTTGAAGTCTGAGCTGATGGTGGAGAACTCGAGGAAGGGGTCATTTAGTGCAGGAGACACCCCTCCTATAAATCCTCAGCCTTGTTTATTCGAATTTGGCTGCCAATCTTCTCATAAATGCCTGATCTTAGTCCAAAAATGTCCAAAAATCTGCAATAAGAACGTATTCAACTTTGTAGTAAAGTGACTATTCCCATTCACTCAATTAACATAAATATATTCAAAATCATGCATAAAACTATGGAGAATGGTGGATTAAATGAGAATAATAGGAAAAATGAGCCCATATAGTTACCCATTTCTGGGGCTCATCAGATAGTCTTAAATACTTTTTAGAACGAAGATTATCTTCAGAAGAACAGAAAAAATGGGTCACAAATATGTTGGGTCATGACTTTGAAATCATCTACAAAAAAGGGAAGAAGAATGTTGTTGCAAATGCACCCTCAAGAAACGATGAGGATGTGGAAGCATTGTTTTGTCCTATTTATATTATCCAACCAGATTGGATAAATGAAGCAAGGGATGATTGGAATAATGAAGAAGAAGTGTGGCCACTCATTCAAAAGTTGTAGAAGAACTTACCCACTGAAGATTCCACATGGGAGGGTGAGAATTTTATGTGGAAGCATCCATAACTACTCAAGCATTGAGGAAAACTCTTTTTGAATGAGAGGGGCATGTTAGGTCCCTATAGTACTAGTGTAACCGCTTATTGTTATTAGTTCAACCCCCTTATTATATTGTTGTCCCCATGTAGTCCCCATATTGTTATTATGGTGCCCCATAGAAGGAAACTATTGTTATTGTTGTGCCCTTATATTATTATTGTAAGGTCCGCTATGATTATATTATGACCCCTTAGATGCCTATATATAGAAAGGAGGTATTGTCATTTCTATCATCCAAGAATTGTTCATTTGTGTAGCGTAAAGGAGGTTTCCCCCTCAAAGAGGCTGATTTATAAGGCATTGATCTATCTTTTCTATCTTTTTGTGAGCTAGTTTCATAACACTACCCAACTCCTTCGTTTCACTGCTTCACATTATTTGTGTTTTTTGCCACCTAATCCATGTGTTTTGACACACAAATCGCATTCTAGGCGGTCTCAGTTTTGAATGCTCCAAGCATAGCACCCCTTCCTCAAATCTAGGTTTTTCTAAATAGATCCACATCTTTCACCATGCCCCTAATACAAGTTGTCGGTGGATAACCTAAAGTGTGCACTATTCATGGCTACAACGGTGTGAGACTTCAATACATCTCACAATCATGCCTCCTCTTGTAGATCCATTGACGTTTTTCCACGGAATTCTCTATGCCAAATCATTGTTGCTTCTCCTTCACTAGCTTGTGTTTTATTCCTAATCTATGATTAGATCTCTACATCCAAATGGACATTTAGGTGTAACATCGCTTAAAACTTTAGACCCTGACAAGATCTAACTAGATATATTGTAATCTAGCTTCTTGACACTAAAGTGTCCAAATAGAAAGTGTCCAAAATCAAGCTTCACACAACATCATCAAAACTATACACACACAAGAATTAATACACCAGCTCAGATACAACGACCTTTGTTATGTATAAAAGGTAATATAAATAAACAATAATCATGAAAACAATATTGAAGCAGCCACATAATGGATAACACCAAGAAATTGTGTGGGAAAACCTGAACTATGAGAAAAACCCTGCCAAACCAAATTCCATTAGTCCTTGGCCAAAACCCTTGGCGGGGAGCCCAAGCTTCATGAATCCTTGGCTTTTACAACTCACACCAAGGGAGCCCACACATGCTCAACCCTTGGCCCCTTATGATGAACGTGGATGAAAATTTCCCTTCGGTACCTTATAATGGAGACTAATAAGCCTATTTATAAGCATTTTTTCCATCCAAATACAGTTGACATAATACCATGAACCACAAAACTATGTACCCAAAGGTCAAAATTAATCCCCACATTAATCACCATACAAACATATATAATTGTCTTGTTCAACATAAACATAGCGTCGACAAAATCCTAATGATGTTATTAATCGAAAAGACATTTATCTACAATATCATTTCACTTCCAATGAAATAAAAAATTATTATATAGAAAATCAAAATTTTATAAATTTTTTTATAAAATCCTTGAAATATAATTTCTACGACTTATAAGTAAATTTACCATATTAGTAAGTTTTAAAAGCTTCGTGGATATGATGATAGCTATAGGGTTTTCGATTCACCAATGTTCCACTAAAGCAGTAGCAAATCAAGCTCAACACATGTGGGTTGGACCGTCTATTTATTGTCTACAGGATATTATGGCTCCTCTGGCTCATAGTGAAAGCTAAGGCTATCTAAGACATGTTGGAGATATTAATCCCAACGATTGCGTTAAACACCCTGACAACAACCATACTTGTCAGAAGTATTTTTGTAGGTTGTGTCTCTATTTGAAAATGGGAGGACTGAAGCCAGAACAAAAGTATCGTGCGAAACCATTCTGAAATGAAACAAAGAATTTAAGGCATTTAATGCATTTTGGTAAATGTATATGGGCAAGCATTCATTCTGAAACTATTTCCCACACTCCACAAGCACCTGTGTGATTCTGATCACACTCAACAACAAAAATGTATTAATTATTTGCTCTGTCATGCATTAACGTAAAAAATTGTATGTTGAGATAAAGAAGCAAGTAAAACTCATTTTTTTGTAAGAGAAAGTAAGAAAGTAAGAGAGAGTTAGAGAGAAAGAGAGTGATTGTCTCTGAGGAGAAAATGATGGAGAAAATTTCGGTGGGCGCGTGAAAACAATAGTTACTGTGTTTCACTGTGTGTTATTCCGTGTGAAGTGAAAATCTTTGAAAACCTTGATTTCACTTGGTGAATGAGCCGAAGCCTCATATGAATGTATTTTTCATGAACGAGAAGTTAATCCTAAGTTTTATTGTTGCTCCAAGCTTACTCTGTTTTACTATGTCTTTTTCCGTGAATGAACACTGTTTTTTAAGTCTCTGTAAGAGTTGTGCGAAATTAGCTTCATGAAAGTCACACCCCTCTGTGTGAAATCAGCTTCGCAAAAGTCACTAGTCTGCCTCTCCACGTAAATTTTTTTAACATGGTATCAGAGTGGGTTAAACTCTGTTACTGTAAAAATAAGTGTTTTTACCAGTAGTTTAATTGTTTTGAGGGCAGAATTTTTGGAGAATATTTACCAGCAGGTAGAAATATTTTTATTTTTTTTCCACTCAAAAATGCAACATCAAGCAAAAGCTTGACTAATCCTCAGATACCCCATTTCAATCGAAACAATTATGATTATTGGGCTATTATAATGAAGGCCTTGTTTTCTTCTCAAGACATTTGGGATTTGGTGGAGAATGGTTTTCAAGAACTAACAAATGCAGCAACATAGAATGCCTTATCTCAACCAGAAAGAGATTTGTTAAGGAACAATAGGAAGAAGGATTCAAAATCCCTATTCTATATTTTCCAAGTAGTTCATGAAAGTATTTTCCCAAGGGTTGCAGTAGCAACGAAGTGCAAGCAAGCATGGGACACCCTCCAAACATCTTACCAAGGCATTGAAAAAGTCAAGACAACAACGATGCAAATGTTGAGAAGATATTTTGAAATACTTTGTATGAAAGAGTTTGAGAATGTAGACTTGTTTTTACACTTGTAAGTGGGCTAGTTACTCAAATCAGGTTTGATGGTGAGACACTTGAGGAAAGAAGAATAGTTGAGAAAGTTTTGAGAAGTTTTCTAGTAAGGTTTGATGCCATTCTTGTGACCATAGAAGAGACAAAGGATCTCTCACTGTTCTTAGTGGATGAGCTTAATGCATCACTAATTTCTCATGAACATAGACTAAATAGAGCAACAAGCTCTTCATTAGAGCATGCCTTCAAGACACAAGTATCATTTGGTGAAGGTCGAGGCAGAGGAAGAGCATTTGCTAGAGGAAGAGAAAGAAGCCCACATAGAGGTGGAAGAAGTAGCCCTTCAAGCTTAAGTGGAAGAGGCAACAATCAAAATCCAAGTCAAGGCCCAAGCCAAAATCAAGCACAAGGTGAGAGGTATGATAAATGTCAAGTTCATTATCATTATTGTAAGAAGTATGTTCATTATGCAAATGAATGTAGAAAGAAGCAATATGACATTGGTAACAAAGCAAATGTAAATTTCACAAAAAAAGATCAAAACCATGATAACATGTTTTTAGCTTGTAAGGTAGCACAAGAAAAACAAAGTGATTTATGGTATCTAGATTTAGGGTGTAGCAACCACATGTGAGGAAACATAGAAATGTTTTGCAATCTAGATGAAAGTGTGAAATCTGAAGTGACATTAGGAACTGATAGCAAAGTCTTTGTCATGGGAAAAGGTAGAGTCAATATCCTAACAAAGAATGAGGATAAGAAGTACATCTCAGATGTTTACTTTTTCCTCGTTCTGAAGCATAGCCTTATAAGCATTGGACAACTCATGCAAAAGGGTTATAATGTCTTATTCAAAAATAATGTGTGCACAATTTTGGATAGGCCTCCAAGCAAACAGTTGATTGCAAAGGTTCATAGGACAATCAATAGAATGTTTCCCCTAAAATTAAATCATATTTGCCGAAAGAAGGTGCACAAGCACAACTCTCAATGAACTCACAAGAGAATGGAAGAAAAGAAGTAGCTTTCACACAAGTAAACTTTCAAAAAGAGGTAAAAGATGAAAAATGGTTATGTCATTTGAGATTTGGTCATCTCAAATTTGGAGGTTTGAATTTGCTGCATAGGAAAGGCATGGTGAAGGGTTTGCCACTCATAAAAAAAACAGACAGCCTATGTGAAGGATGTATCTTGGACAAGCAACATAGAGAGACATTTCCAACAGGAAAGTTAGTAAGGGCAAAGGCACCTTTGAATATTTTCCACTCGTATTTATGTGGACCAATGTAGACACCATCAGTTGGTGGCAGCCACTATTTATTGACCTTCATAGATGACTACACAAGGAAGACATGGGTGTTTCTCCTAAAATAGAAAAGTGAAGTGTTTGAGCACTTCCACTAATACAAGGCTCTTGTTGAGAAGAAAAGTGGGCACTACATCAAAGTCCTTATAACGGATAAAGGTGGAGAATACATCTCAAATGATTTCCTTCATTTTTCCAGGGAGCATGGAATTCACAAGCAATTTATAACAAGGTATACACCTCAACAAAATGGTGTTGTGGAAAGGAAGAATAGGACCATTATGGAGATGGCAAGGAGTATGTTGAACGCAAATCATTTGCCAAATGATTGTTTGGTTGAAGTTGTTGCTTGTGTAACATATATCTTGAATAGATGTCCAACCAAAAGCGTTCAAAACATAGTTCCTGAAGAGGCATGGAGTGGAAGAAAGCATAGTGTCACTCACATGAGAGTTTTTGGATGTGCGGTGCATGCACAGGTCCCCGATGAGTTGAGCAAGAATTTGGACAACGAGGGGTAGAAATGTATAGTTGTTGGATGTCGTGATGAATCCAAGGCATACAAACTCTACAATCCATTAACCAAGAAGGTCATAATCAACAGAGATTTGGAGTTTATGGAAGAGGAAGCATGGGATGGAAGTTTAGAAAACACAGTCAATGTCAAAGCATGTATACCATGAGGACGAAGAAGAATTAACAGCAGCACGTAATTCCTCAACAGTGACTCCCTCTACTCCTATTCAAGCGTAATAAAGTAGGTAGCAAGAAACACCATCAACAAATAATAGGACAACTTTGCGCAACCAAACAAGTTCTTCTCCAAGCACATTGGAAAGTGCAACACCAAGTGACATGTCAAGCCCATCTTTAGCAAGCATAAGAAGACCAAAATTCAGAAATTTAAATGAAATTTATGAGAAATATGAGGTTGATAGTAGCACTGGCTTGAGTTCCTTATTTGCCTTGTTTTGTCATGTAGATGACCTGATCCATTTTGAGGATGTAGTCAAAGAAGAAAAATGGGTTGCGAGAATGGAGGAGGTAATAGAGGGAATAGAAAGGAATGACACATGGCAGTTAGTGAAACCTTCTGCAAGGAAAACATGTCATTGGAGTGAAGTGGGTCTATAAGACAAAAAGAAACATTGAGGGAAATATTGAAAGGCACAAAGTAAGGCTAGTTGTCAAAGGCTACAAGCAGCAACATGGAAGAGATTACGTGGAGACATTCGTGCCAGTCATGAGTATGGAGACAGTGCGCGTAGTTAAGGTGATTGTCGCACATCATAAATGGAAAGTGTATCAAATGGACTTAAAATCAGTGTTCTTTAATGGGGTGCTGAAAGAATAAGTGTATGTTGCGCAACCACCTGGTTATGAGGTAGAAGGCCAAGAAGACAAAGTGTATCGGTTGAGGAAAGCTCTTTATGGGCTTAAGCAAGCACCGTGCGCATGCTACAATAAGATAGATGCTTATTTGTTGGACAATGGTTTCAACAAATGTGACGGTGAGCCTACTCTCTACATCAAAAAGAGTGAAGGTAAGATTCTCATTGTCGTGTTATATGTAGATGATTTGATTTTTACACAGTGATGATATCCTCATCGCTGATTTCAAACAAGTCATGAAGAGTGAATTTGAAATGACTGACCTGGTATTGTTAAGATATCTTTTGGGCATAGAAGTGAACCAAACAGAAAATGGCATTTTTACCTCTCAGGTAAAGTATGTGGCAACCATTTTGGAGAGGTTTAAAATGTAGAATATAAATTCCGCACCAACTCAAACTGTCATGGGCTTGAAGTTGAGCAAAGAAGATTAGACCAGCAATGTCAATCTGACATTATACAAAAGCAAGGTAGGCAGCTTGATGTATTTGACCACCACTAGGTCGGATATAATATATGCAATAAGTTTGGTGTCGAGGTTCATGGAGACACCCAAGGTGACACATTGGCAAGCAGCGAAAAGGATTCTAAGGTATGTCAATGGGACAAAACAATATGTGGTTTTGTACAGAACAACAAGTGATTTCAGGCTGGTTGGATACACTGGCAGTGATTGGGTAGAAAGTGTTGATGATAGAAAGAGCATGTCAGGATATGTTTTTCATTTGGGTTTCGGAACCATTTCATGGGCCTCCAAGAAGCAACCAATAGTGTCATTGTCAACAACAGAAGTTGAATATGTCGTAGCAACAACAGCAACGTGTCAGCGAGTTTGGATGAGAAGGATGTTGAGGGATCTTCATTATGACCAAGAGGGAAATACAACTATTTTCAGCGACAACACCTTAGCAATTGCATTGTCAAAGAATTCTGTCTTTCACAAAACGATCAAGCATATTGATGCTAAATATCATTTTATTAGAGATTTGATTAACAATAATGAAATTGTGCTACAACACTGCAGGTCACAGGAACAATTTTCTGATATCTTCACAAAGCCATTAGCATGTGAAAGTTTTGTTTATCTTAGAAACTATTTGGGAATTGTCAATAGCGACAATTGCAATTAAGGGGGAGTGTTGGAGATATTAATCCCGACCATCAGATTAAACACCCTGACAGCATCCATACTTGTTAGAAGTATTTTTTTAGGTTACATCTCTATTTGAAGATGGAAGGACTAAAGCTAGAACAAAAGTACCACACGAACCATTCCAAAACGCAACAAAGAATTTAAGGCATTTAATGCATTTTGGTAAATAAAAATGGCCAAGCATTCATTCTGTGACTATCTGTTGGCATTGTGATGCATGTTTTGTACTTGATGGCAACCCTCTCATAGATGAACATCTCACTTATATACATCTACAGAGGAGATAATCAGAGAAATCAGGGCAAGATCGGGACAAGAAGAGCCAAGAGGAACCAAGAGGAGACAAGAGGAGTCATATACATATGTATATATCAGATATATATGCCAAAGAAGCAGTTATCGGGAGCCATTGAGCCATTGGGAGCTTATCGGAGCAATAGAGGCACATTCTCATATATAAAGAGCTTATCGGGAGGAATCAGGCGTATAAAACCCTTGGATGCATGCTTAATCATTATCGGGAGTCATCAAGCCATATATGCATGCTTTAACTCTATCGGGAGTTGTTTGAGTGATTAAAACTCATATATGCATACATTAACACTGTCGGGAGTTGTTGGGCGCCCAAATCCCATATATATGCATTTTACAATAATCAAAGGCATTTCCCCTTTTTGGCGGATAAACACAGTTATATGTGTTAATATATATATTTCGGCATATATGCGCATTGGGGGTTCGGCTATGTGACACCGTTGAAACCTCCGATTGCAATGCACCTGATGGTGGCATTAAATTGGTATATAATAATATCGCGTCCGACATATATCGCAGTGCTTAAAAGCCCTACCTCACTTGAATGCCGATTGCGATAAGAGGAGGCGGACTCGATACATTTATAAAGCAAGGTTTATTGCCGTATCGCATCTGATCCATCAGATCGGCCATCGGCAATAGACGATGTTATATGCATGCATCGATAGCGATAAGGCACGGACCCGACATATATATAAAGCATGGTTAATGGCCATGTCGGCTGTCAGCAATAGGCTATGATATGGGCATGCGTTGACAGCGATAAGGAGCGGACCCGATATATTATTGTTATGGGTGCATTAAGTTTAAAGTCCGCCTTTTATTGTTTGGATCTTTTTCATCGTTTTTCCACTATTTTTATCACTTAAATCATTCCTTAAGAGATCGGTCAAAGCAAGCGAGCCCCAGGTTTTCGATCCTCTAGTTTCGATTCATGGTTTTATCAAAAGCGTGACTATATAAGAAGAAAAGAGATCCTTTGGCAAAGCATCGAAAAAAAAGGGATTGAAGATCTTAAGGAAGTATAGATCGGAATTCATGAGTGGAGTGATTGCAGAATCTAAATCGAGGAGAAAGTGCGCAGATTAGAGATCAGAATGAAGGATCGCAGGCTTGAAATGGGCAACCCGTAGCAGTAAGTGCAGATACTCTCCGAGAAGGAAACTGTGCAGCTGCAGACACGCATAAGACAGAAGTCTCTTCAGGTGTGGATAATCGTTGTTCAGTAGGTGATGTAGGAGCGGTCACCCATAGGTTTCCTTTAACAAAGCTGCATTCATTTCTTATATATGCTCTAGCCACCTCTGATGTTTACTAAAGGGTTTTGGGTGCGCAATATTAAGTTTTTCCTGTTTAGCCTCCGGGTGCGCAACAGTATGTAAATCCTCTATTTGGGTCTTGATATCAGCCTCTGTTGACTAGATCGGGTGATAACTGTCATGTATATTGATCTGATGCTTGGGTAATTCTGAAGATTTGTTTATACTTGATGACCATTTGATCTTCTTGGATCCAGTCTGAAAATTAATGAAACGTGGTCCTTGAACGAAGTAGGGGGTTGTAGCTCCCTTCCAGGAGAGACTGGAAAATGAGAGAGGGTTGTAGCTCTCTGTAGGTTGCAGCCTGCGTACTAGTAAAGGACTGCACCAGTACAAAATCATTGTAAAAGAAGTTTCTAATTGAAAGAAGATAGAGATATATTGCAGCAGGTGGTTTTCACCCACATTGGGTTTCCACCTTACATCTGGTGTTCCTTTGTGTGACTTTATGTTTTGCTGTTCTTGTTTAGTACTAATATACAAGTAAATCATCAATATCAGAAGAATAATTTAAAGTATAAATCTGAATGGCTTATTGAGAAGAATTTAATAATACTGATTCACCCCCCCTATCAGTATTATTTCCAACAATTGGTATCAGAGCAAGGTTCTTCTAAAGAAGCTTGATCGCTTGAAGGAAGATCCATCATCATGAGCAACTATGAGAGAGAAGCATCAATCAGGCCACCGATTTTTGATGGGACAAACTTCGTATATTGGAAGGTAAGAGTTACTGCCTATCTTCAATCTCTGGGTACAGAAGTCTGGGACATCATAGAAACAGGGTATACTTTTCCATCAGCTACTCCTACAGATCTAGCTGAGAAGAAGAAATATGAAACAAATGCAAAGGTGGTCAATACTCTTCTAGGATGTCTATCTCAATCAGAATTCGTGAAAGTTATGCAGTATAAATCCGCAAAAGAAATATGGGACAAGATTGTCCTAAGCTATGAAGGAGATGATCAGGTAAAACGAGCAAAACTTCAAACCCTCAGGATTCAGTATGAAAATCTCAAGATGTATAATGATGAAAGTGTGGCTAACTATTTTCTTCATGTAGATGAGATTGTTAATTGTATGAAAAACTTGGGTGAAGAAATAAAAGAGGATGTTGTGGTTGAAAAAGTTCTAAGATCTTTGTCACCTAGGTTTGAATCTAAAGTTTCTGCAATAGAAGAAAAGGAGAATCTACGAAGTCTTAAAATGTCACAGTTGCATGGAATTCTAACTACTTATGAAATGAGGAAAGGAGGTCCATCAGACAGGAGAGAAGCTGCCTTCAAGGCTTCAGGAAAAGGAGAATACTATGAATCAGGACACGTGTCAGAAGAAGAAGAAGAATCAAATTTTGTCAAAAATCTTCAACGGGGTGCTGGACGATTCCAAGGTAAGTTACCTTTCAAATGCTTTGCATGTGGAAGAGTGGGTCACTATGCTGCCAAATGTCCTCATAAAGAAAAGAATGACAAGGGAAAGGAACCTGTTAGATGGAACAAGAAACAGAATGCAAATAAGAAAAGCTATTACACTCATGAAGATAGTGATGGACTCTCAAATAGTGATGAAGATGAACGAGGTAATGACTATAAACTCTTAATGGCTTTTGAGGATGATGACTACATGGATGCTATAGATGAAGAAGGTTTTTATGAAGAAATGTCTAATCTCAAAATTTTCTTAGAAGAGAAAAATGTGATTATTGAATCTCTGCAATGTCAACTAGCTGAAAGGGAAAAACATCTTGAAAAATTGGAATGTGAAATTGTTGGTCTTAGAAAAGAGATTGAGAAGACAAAAGCTCTTAATCTTAAATTTGTTAAAGGATTTGAAACTCTGGATGAGATCATCAATGTGCAGCATTCTCCATTAATCAAAACAAGTCTGGGATATAATGGAGAAGCATCTCAAGCATCCACCTCCAAAAGTTATCTTGATGCAGCAAGGAGGAGCAAGCAAAGGCCTAATAGAAATCATCATGTAAATCAGGGACAGTTTATCTCAAGAACGAACAAAGATTATCAAGAAAATCGGGGGCAAGCTACAAACAGAAGCTACAACCAGCCACAGGTAAAACCTTCCCAATTTGCCTCAAGAATGGATGTCAGTAGAAACTACAATCGATTGGATGATAGTTTTGATAATCGCAGGAGTTTCTTCAATGGCCAATGTTTTGCTTGCCATAACTTTGGTCACAAAGCAGCTCAATGTGTTTCCTACAAGACAATCATGACTAGAGAAGCCCAAAAACAAAGAAGTATGTCTAGAATCACGAAGAGGACCTATAACAACGTTTCCGCCCTTGAAAGTGAAATTGAATGTTCTATTTGTAATAAATTTGGTCATGATGATGCTGAATGCAGGAGCAGGTTTTGGCAGACAAAGGAACAAGCCTCAAGTACCAGAACATGGAGAATAAAAGAACCAAAACCAGAAAGATGTGGGATAGCTTTTTATGCAGAAGGATAGGAAAATTTATGGTTTATCGACAGCGGATGTTCGAAGCATATGACAGGTGATAAAGAAAAACTTGAATCATATACTACTCTAGAAAAGGGAAAGAAGGTTTCTTTTGGAAATGATACTCCTGCGACCATAAAAGGAAAAGGCACTGCTCAGTTGAAAGAAAAGGTCAAGGCTGGAAATGTTTTGTATGTTGATGGCTTGAAGCATAATCTACTGAGTGTCAGTTAGATGTGCGATCAAGGAACTCAAAACTATGGCTTATGGTATCCTAGAGACACAGATCTCACACTTCATGCTTACACAGATGCAGATTGGGCCGGAAGTGTGGATGACAGTAAAAGCACAAGTGTTGGTGCTTTCTTTATGGGTTCCAGATTAGTATCATGGTTCAGCAAGAAACAGAGTTCAATTGCCTTATCTACAGCTGAAGTAGAATATCTGGCTGCTGCATCTTGTTGCACTCAACTTCTTTGGATGATACAGACCTTGCAGGATTTTCAAATCACTTGTACACCGCCTATCCCCATCTTCTGTGATAATACAAGTGCAATCAACATTTCAAAGAACCCAGTCATGCATTCAAAGACCAAGCACATATCGATCAAGTATCATTTTCTCAGGGAACAAGTGCTTGAACAAAAGGTCAAGTTGGAGTATGTTCCTTCTAAGGAACAAGTTGCTGATATATTCACCAAACCATTGCCCAGGGAGACCTTTGAATACCTCAGGAAAAAGCTGGGGGTTGTTGATGCATCATCCTATTGTTAATTCTCAAATTGGTGCTTGTACGCGACGTTCGTATGGGGTATACGCGTACAAGGCTCAGGGGGAGCATATCTAATCCATTGTTGGCATTATAGTAGTGCAGAAGGAGTAATAAGTCTATAGATGAGATGTAAACAAGAGCATGCACCATATTCAATCTCAGTAGGAGCAAACAGGGCCGTCTCTGTACTATACGCAGCCAGAATAACTCGATTTACTGACATGAAGAAAATGGTGTCGCCAACTGCTGTGGAGTGGAATGGTTGCCTGAAAAATCTGACGTTGATATCACTTTCATAATCCGGTTCATAATCAGGAGGAGCAGGTTCTCAGGGGGAGATATAGTCAAGAGAAACAGGTTTGGGCAGCCGAATGTATATCAAAGACAGAGTATGTCTTGATCTGCCCTTTGCCCTTGATGTCAAAGGGGGAGAGTGATTTTGGTGTTTTTGCCATCAAGTCCAAAGGGGGAGATTGTTGGCATTGTGATGCATGCGTTGTACTTGATGGAAACCCTCTCATAGACAAACATCTTACTTATATACATCTACAGAGGAGATAATCAGAGAAAACAGGGCAATATGGGGACAAGAAGAGCCAAGAGGAGCCAAGAGGAGACAAGAGGAGCCATATACATATGTATATATCACATATATATGCCAAAGAAGCAGTTATCGGGATCCATTGAGCCATTGGGAGCTTATCGGAGCAATAGAAGCACATTCTCATATATAAAGAGCTTATTGGGAGGAATCGGGTGTATAAAACCCTTGGATGCATGCTTAATCATTATCGGGAGTCGTCAGGCCATATATGCATGCTTTAACTCTATCGGGAGTTGTTTGAGCGATTAAAACTCATATATGCATACATTAACACTGTCAGGAGTTATTGGGCACCCAAATCCCATATATATGCATTTTACAATAATCAAAGGCATTTCCCCTTTTTGGCGGATAAACATAGTTATATGTGTTAATATATATATTTCAGCATATATGCGCATCGGGGGTTTGGCTATGTGACACCGTTGAAACCTCCGATTGCAATGGACCCGATGGTGGCATTAAATTGGTATATAATAATATCGCGTCTGGCATATATCGCAGTGCTTAAAAGCCCTGCCTCACCTGAATGCCGATTGTGATAAGAGGAGGCGGACCCGATACATTTATAAAGCAAGGTTTATTGCTGTATCGCATCTGATCCATCGGATCGGCCATCGGCAATAGACGATGTTATATGCATGCGCCGATAGCGATAAGGAGCAGACCCGACATATATATAAAGCAGGGTTAATGCCCATGTCGCATCCGATCCATCGGATCGGCTGTCGGCAATAGGCTATGATATGGGCATGCGCTGACAGCGATAAGGAGCAGACCCGATATATTATTGTTATGGGTGCATTAAGTTTAAAGTCTACCTTTTATTGTTTGGACCTTTTTCATCGTTTTTCCGCTATATTTATCACTTAAATCATTCCTTAAGAGATCAGTCAAAGCAAGCGAGCCCCAGGTTTTCGGATCCTCTGGTTTCGATTCATGGTTTTATCAAAAGCGTGACTATATAAGAAGAAAAGAGATCCTTTGGCAAAGCATCGAAAAAAAAGCGATTGAAGATCTGAAGGAAGTATAGATCGGAATTCTTGAGTGGATTGATTGCCGAATCTAAATCGAAGAGAAAGCACGCAGATTAGAGATCAGAACGAAGGATCGTAGGCTTGAAATGGGCAACTCGTAGCAGTAAGTTCAGATACTCTCCGAGAAGGAAACTGTGCAGCTGCAGACACGCATAAGACAGAAGTCTCTTCGGGTGTGGATAATCGCTGTTCAGTAGGTGATGTAAGAGCGGTCACCCACATGTTTCCTTTAACAAAGCTGCATTCATTTCTTATATATGCTCTAGCCACCTCTGCTATTTACTAAAGGGTTCTAGGTGCGCAATATTAAGTTTTTCCTGTTTAGCCTCCGGGTGCGCAGCAGTATGTAAATCCTCTGTTTGGGTCTTGATATCAGCCTTTGTTGACTAAGATCGGGTGATAACTATCATGTATATTGATCTGATGCTTGGGTAATTCTGAAGATTTGTTTATACTTGATGACCATTTGATCTTCTGGGATCCAGTCTGAAAATTAATGAAACGTGGTCCTTGAATGAAGTAGGGGGTTGTAGCTCCCTTCCAGGAGAGACTGGAAAACGAGATAGGGTTGTAGCTCTCTGTAGGTTGCAGCCTGCGTATTGGTAAAGGACTGCACCAGTACAAAATCATTGTAAAAGAAGTTTCTAATTGAAATAAGATAGAGATATATTGCAGCAGGTGGTTTTCACCCACATTGGGTTTCCACCTTACATCTGGTGTTCCTTTGTGTGACTTTCTGTTTTGTTGTTCTTGTTTAGTATTGTTATACAAGTAAATCATCAATATCAGAAGAATAATTTAAAGTATAAATCTGAATGGCTTATTGAGAAGAATTTAATAATACTGATTCACCCCCCCTCTCAGTATTATTTCCAACACTATCGCCCACACTCCAAAAACACCTGCGTGATGGTGATCACACTCAACGACAACAATGTATTAATTATTTTCTCTGCCATGCATTAATGTTAAAAAATGTATGTTGAGATAAAGAAGTAGGTGAAAGACATTTTTTTGTAAGTAAGAAATTAAGAGAAAGTAAGAAAGTAAGAGAGATTTAAAGAAAAATAGAGAGAGAGTCTCTGAGGAGAAAATGGTGGAACAAATTTTGGTGGGCACGTGAGAACAACAGTTACTATGTTTTGCTGTGTGTTATTCCTCATGAAGTGAAAATCTCTACAAACCTTGTTTTTACTTGGTGAATGAGCCGCAGTCTCATATGAATGTATTTTTCATGAATTAGAAGTTAATCCTAAGTTTTATTGATGCTCCAAGCTTACTCTATTTTACATACTATTTTTTTAACTCTCTTAATAGTTGTGCAAAATCAGCTTCGCAAAAGTCACACCCCTCTTCACTAAAGTCACTACTCTACCTCTCTGCGTAAATTTTCTTTAACAAGACAAAGGGTTGGTAACCACTTCACAATTGTTCACTCTTTAACACAACAAAAAAAAGTGTTAGCCTTTGATGTAGACTTGATTTTAGAAACTCAGGTATTGTTCATCGCAATTTTCACGATGTTATCTCTTTTGAAATTTGTTTTATTTTGTTTATGTTCTCCACTTTTTTGAAGAAAAAACCTCTCTCTAAAAATGAATTAGAGTCACAACTCACTCCGACTACTTCAGTTGATGGGAAAAAATGTTTTTAATGGTCATCACCTCACTATCTTATCAAGAGTTGCACAGGGAAGACATGAAATGGTAAATCAAAACAAGAGGAGCTCACAGGTGCAGATCACCAGGAACTCCTTCAAGCAAAATGCCACAAATAGCTTCACATCAATCTGAATATTAAATAGATACATTTTGTTAGGGACAACAAATCATATCCCAGGAAAATAGGAACTGAATAACTATAGAAAGGAAAGTCACAACTACGTAACAATAATAACCTATTGTCCATTAATTCTAACACACCCCCTAAATGGAGAAAGGGTTCTTAAACACACCTAATATGTCCCTAAACAATTCAAACTTCAGTCTTCCTAGAGGCTTACTAAATATATCAGCCATATTATCACAAGAATTACAATATTCAACACAAATTTTTTTGGACTGCACCTTCTCGCTAACAAAATGAAATTGAGTGTCTATGTGCTCAGTGTTTTTATGAAACACAGGATTGTAAGACAATTTGAAGGAACTTTGATTATTACAATTGATAACCGTAGCTTCTGTCTGTTCTTCTCCTACATCTTGGAGAATTCTGCGCAACCAAACTACCTCACATGTTGTTGCACACATAGCTTGATATTATGCTTCTGCTAAAGATAAGGCTACAGTAAGCTGCTTCTTACTGCACCAAGAGATGACCCTGGATGCAATGCTAATGCGTAACTTGTAATTGATCTTTTATCATCTAAATTTTCCCGCCGAATCAGAGTCTGTATAACCTGTCAAGCTAACATCAAATGAGTCAGAATACAAAATACCAAAGTTTGAAGTTCCTTACAGATAAGTCAATACTCCTTTCACTGCAAGCCAATGGTTCTCATGAGGTTGAGTCATGAACTGACTCAAAACACTCACTGCATAAGCTAGATATAGTCTTGTTGTAGTCAAATAGATAGGACTACCAGCCAACTATCTGTATAATGTTGCATCTGCATATTTCGCACCATCATTCACATGCAATTTTCTATTCTGTTGTAAAGGCACAAATGAAACCTTGCACTCATCCATTTTAAATTTAGTCAATAAACTCTTGGCATACTTACCCTGGGATTGGAAAGTTTGGCTTTAATCTCTTCGAACTTCTAAACGCAAACAATAATTCAATTATCTAAGTTCCTTCATCTCAAATTTCTGTGATAACTGCTGCTTGATTTCTTCAATTATTTTGTCTACACTCCCTATCATGATTAGATCATCTACGTATGAAGAAATCAACACTATCTACCCCTCATCATTAAACACAGTATATAAATTAGGATCATTTTTTCTCCGTTTATAACTAGGCATGAGGAAAAATGAATCAATTTTGTTGTGCCAGGATCTAGGAGCCCATTTTAAACCATATAAAGCATTATTTAATCTACAGACTAAATTCTATTCTCCCTTCTTAAAAAACCCATCAGGCTGCATTAAATATACTTCTTCTTTTAAATCACCATTTAAGAAAGTAGATTTAACATCTAATTGATGTATTTTCCAATGATGCTTAGTGGCTAAAGAAATAATCAATCTAATAGTATTTAATTTTGCAACAAGGGCAAATGTTTCCTCAAAGTCAATACCTACTTTCAGTTATAAATAATTAATTCCTACTTGTCTATGGTTGTAATTCTCCATTTGAGGAGTTTGTTCCTACATAATAGGAATTTAGTTTCTCATAGTTTAGTGTGTGGTTGAGAGAATCTCTCAACCACACTACTATACGTCTAAGATAGAATTCCTATCTTGAGACTATTGCTTGTATAAATATGAGTGTAGATTTCCTCATTAAATATAATAGAATATATTGTTGTGTGCTATTTTATCTTGGTATCAGAGCGTCAGAGCCCGTGAGTGCCTGGGCCCTTGGCCCCTCCTGGGCCAGTGAAATAAAAGAGGATATTTTGTTTAATTTTTTTTTAGTTTGTCCATCGAGCAATTTTCTAAGTCTTTCGTGAGCGTTTTCTGCTCTCGCCACTCAGTGAACACAACTTTTTTTTTGGTGAACGCTACCTACATTGGATCGTTACAGTAAGTGGTTGTTATAGGGCGGATCTGTGGAGGGCCGATCTGCTGCATCTTGATGGAGGGTCGATCCACCGTGGCACCGCTTCATTTCCTATCTGACATACTGCAAACTGGCCTTTGCTTGACCAAGCATCTCAAGAGCGATATATACATCGAATTATTCAACTTAGTGTTGGTCATCGAGTTGAGCTCGTTGTGTTGACCGTGGAGGCGTTGTATCTCGTATGCCTAGAGGTGGTTGCAACAAGGTTGATCTACCGGGTTCTGGTGGATTCAAGGTCGACACCCTCTTTGTTGGAGTGCTTCGCCATGAAGGAGGAGGTGCATTTAACTACTGCGTGGATCTGCTATCGAGTGAGTGAGTTAATCTACTCCAGTGGTAGAGTGAGTTGACCTGTCAAACAAATCAGGTGTTGTTTCATTGATTGAGCCCTTGAAGCTATGCAAAGGTAGAAGATCCGTGCGGAATACTCAGACATGTTGTTGAATCCATGTTGTAGCGGATCAGTGGTAGCCTACATGGATCTGACATCTGAGGCATGGAAGCTCTGTTTTGGTGCGAGGACACCTGTGGTTGGAGCTGAGGAAGAACCGCGGTTGTGGCCCATGTATGTGGAGATAGGGTGACAGCTCGACTTAGAACGAAGGTTGCAAGGTGCTCCGAGGTTCATTGAGTCGGAGGTCTAGAAGTGTGGCACCAATCACGGGATCTGCAAGATCGTGAGATCAAAAAGTGGTGAGATCGAAGATCGTCATAATGAAGTGAAGGGAACTCCCTTGCACGGTTGAGCATAGAACAAAGGTGCAATCGGTGTAGATTGTCGATCTCTTGCAGCAGATCTGGAGTTTTCTGTAGCTCTCTGGTGATTTGAAAATCTTCCAAGGATGCCAAGATTGGCAAGAAAATGGGTGAGCTTTATTTACTCATCTCTGGTGAAGATGGTGCATAAGCTACTACCATGGAAGAGGTGGTCACTCCACTCAGATCGGTTTAGATTTATGCATTAAAGCATTGCAAAGAATGTTTGACTACTCTTGTCACTAGGCAACTTTTGGGTTTTGATATTGGAAGCGTTCTGAAGGTCACCAACTATTTCCCATTCTTGAGCTAGGGAGCGTAGAGGACTATGTTTGAAAAACAACAGAGCTAGCAACTCTGTTTTACATTAATCCAGCAATGAGTCAACCCAGTTTCTAGTTTGATTTTGGCTAGATCCACAGACTTTAAGACAGAGTTGAGTCAATCTGACACGTTTGACCTAAGGCTTTAAGCTGAGATATTGAACGTTGTGGATGTGTCACATGCAGGAGAGAGTGGATTTAATCAAGCAATTGAACTATATGCTAAGATTCTATCAAATGAGTCTTGGTGCTAGGGTTTGGATGAATTAGCTTCAAGATCTATTGAGTACCACAAACAGGGTGCAAGATTTTCTAAATGGTGAACAATTGTCAGCATGCCCAATGGACCTCCGAAGTTAGCTATCAAGGAAGCTGCGTGGGGACTTGCACATTATGCCACTATCTTTTAGGACATTGGTTTTGTGCCCATTGTGGAGCCAGAGGTTCTTCTGGATGGAGACCATTCCATTGACAGAACCCTTGAAGTGGTGGAGAGAGTCTGAGACCTCATTTAGTAGCGGTAACAGAGTACTGAGAAACATTGTGCCAGTGAGTTGAAACGAAGTGTTGTGCAAGTAAACATTATTGTTGAACGAGGGATCTGCTGCGTGGAGAAGACTAGAGAAGAGAGGATGTGTTGTCGTATTGGATACTGCAGAGAAGAGCATTGTTGAAAGGATCTGTCTGGTCCAAGGGTGGCTCGTGACCGCCACATTGGAAGTGTTGAATAGAGTACGTGTGCCTAAGTTGGGTGAGATGGAATTGTTTTGGGTGTGGCAGGACCGGTGATGGCTGATTGGGATCCAAAGTCTAGATCTGTAAAGTTGGTTGAGTATTTCCATAAACCAGTGTGCATCTGTTTTCATGGAGCTCTGCGCCAGTGGCGAGCTCTTTGACCGAATTTTCAAAATGGGTCACTTCAGCGTGGCTGCCGATTTGACCAGGACAATCGTCGATGTCATGGAGGGCCCATGTCATGAGAACCAAGGCGGTGGCGATAGTGGTGAACACCAGTGGCCACACTCACGAGGCCGTAGGCGGCTTCAATTTGGTCACTCTCTTGCAAATTTTACCCATCTTGATTCTATTTTTTGGTTACTTATTTGCCTTATTCAGAACCCCTCTACTCGCTGCAAAAGGCTCATCCTTATCAATTCCGCAAAGTTACTAAGGACTACGGAGTGCCATATTATGTCAAATCAGTTGATTTTGATAAGGGGCTTCAGCTGGGTAGCCTGTAGCGGATGGTGAATCATTGATTGAGGTTCGTTGATTGAGATAGTGTATTTTTTTGGGTATGTGTAAAGGCAAATTAGTCTTGGCAATTTGTATACATATTGAGATTCGCGACCTCAATATGAAGTCATTTTGTTAGAATTCGCGACTCTAACAAATGACAGGTTAAGCATGGAGTTCCAAGAAGTTATTTGAACAGACAAGGATGCCCAAGATGTGAACAATGAACAGATGAGGTAAAGCAGCAACGAAAACGTTTATGGTGGACAACAAAGTAGATGTTTGTTTGAATTAGTGTGGTTTGTGGAATAGACTCCCTAGCATGTTATAAGCAAGTCCAGTTGTTGTAATGGTCATTGTATGTACGCAGAAACTCCAAAATGTGGAATGAAATGTAAGTTTTAAAGGCATCTGAAAGTTCGTGGTGATCTTAAAACCACTTTGTAATGGTTTATGGTCAGCCTGAAACCATCTTTTGTCATTGTAATGTGATGGTTGGTGGTGAGCCAGAAACCATCTATAGAGTCTTTGTGGCTAAAGTGCTTGCCTTTGTGGCAGAATCGCCTTTGTGGCTTGAGGTGCCTTTGTGGCTGCGTGTACACGAGAGCTTTGTGCTCAATTGAGCAGGTGGACTGCAGAACACCTGGCTCGAACTCAGATGATTTTTTAATTTTCTGAGTAGAAGAGGATTGGCATTCTTTTCGCGTTGATAGTCACTCCAGGATGCGCAACTGGCGCGTCTGTTAGGCCATTAATCGTGATGGTGTGGAATTTTGCGGAATTTTATGGAAAAATCGTGCCAAGAGTTTCCTATGGGTGCGGGTTTTTCACTCGGGATCGCACCAATTCACCTTCAGTGGGATCCGCAGGAATCCTCATCTTCGTTTGACAATTTGCGAGAGGAGGTAGATCGGAGAAGTTGTGGATCTGTCTGAGGGAGGCAGATTGTGTTTTGGAGGTTCTGTACATGCAATTCGCCTAATGGTGGTGGATTTGACTATCATGACAAGTAGTCATTAACGGGGGGAGTTAGAAATAATTAATTCCTACTTGTCTATGGTTGTAATTCTCCATTTGAGGAGTTTGTTCCTACATAATAGGAATTTAGTTTCTCCTAGTTTTGTGTGTGGTTGAGAGAATCTCTCAACCACACTACTGTACGTCTAAGATAGAATTCCTATCTTGAGACTATTGCTTGCATAAATATGTGTGTAAATTTCCTCATTAAAGATAATAGAATATATTGTTGTGTGCTATTTTATCTCTTTCTAGGAATACCCCTTTGCAACCAACCTTGCTTTATAGTTATCAATAGAACCATTTGCTTTAAATTTCAACTTGAATAACCATCTACAACCTATGGGTTGTTTACCATGAGGAAGTTTTACTAGATCCAAAGTATTATTCTTAATAATAGATTCATATTCTCCTTCATTGCTTCCTTCCATTCACAACTCTTACTAGGTTCATGAAAATTAGAAGGTGATACAATGTTCAACATACCAGTCATGAGCGCACAATCCCTATACCGAGCTAGTAACTGTTTCGGCCTGCTAGATCTCCTGAGTGGTGGGGTATCAACTATTCTTCTCTGTTCTTCTCTTTGTGGATTGAACTCAATTTCCTCCTCTTTATCTTGCTGTTGCTACTGCTATTGTTGCTGTTGCTGTTGCTGCTATTGGTGGTGTTGTTGTTGTTGCTGACTAATCCCTGTTTCAACATCCTCATCTGAAAGTAAGGGTACATGCCATTCTTCATTGTCATGAATAGGATTTCCATCATCAACATGTTCATGGAATACTACATCTCTACTAACAAACACCTTGTGAGTAGAAGGATCAAACAACTCATAAGCCTTATACTCACTGCAGTATCCAATGAAAGTGCATTTAATGGCCTTTGAATCTAACTTCTTCGTGTTTTCTTTGGGAACATATAAAAAATATTTACAGCCAAATACTCTAAGCTGACGTACTATAGGCATGAAGCCAAACAACGCTTCAAAAGGATTTTTATAATGAAGACTTTTAATGGGACTCCTATTCTTCAAATACACTACAGTATTGATAGCTTTTGCCCAAAAACCATTAGTTAGATTCTTACCTTTCAACATACATTGAGCACACTCTACCAATGTTCTGTTTTTCAGCTCAGCTACTCAATTCTGATGACGAGTGTAAGTTGTTGTATCCCATGCTCTTTGCAGTATTTGATGAAATCCACTTTCTTGAATTCTCCGCCTTGATTTGATCGAAGAAACTTGATGAAATTTCCTTTCTGCTTTTCAATCATGTTCTTGAACTTCTTGAAATACTCAAAGGCGTGACTCTTTAGTCTAAGAAAATACACCCATGTGAATCTTGTACAATCATCAACAAAGATTACAAAATAATATGCCCCACCTAACGATCTTGTCTGCATAGGCCCACATATTTTTGTGTGTACAAGTTCAAGTGTATCCCTCTGTTTCTTATCTTTAATAGCAGGAAATTCATCTCTATGCTATTTACCGAATGCACATGCTTCACAATCAATATGCAAATTTTTCAAAACAGGAAGACCATTCACCATACCTTTGTTCTGCAACAGTAGAAGATCGCTGAAATTGATGTGCCCAAGTCTTTGATACCACAAGTTTTCATCAGACTTATCCGATGACATCAATGCTTGTTGTCGTGTACTCTTCACTTTGTAGAGTCCTACTATCTGAACACCTATAGAAATAGGCTTCATTTGGTCCAACAAGTCTTTAATAATACAATAATATTTAAAGAATTCTACCTTGAGATCCTAATCTGTAATGTTTGGTACAGAAATCATGTTCTTCTTAATACCAGGTACATACCACACATTAGATATATTCATGATGTTCCCATCAGGCAGAGTGACAAGGACATCTCCATGTACCTTGATCTCATACCCTCTATCAACTCCAAGGTATACTTTTACTCCAGTGTTGGATTCTCTAAATTTTCTGAACCATTGTTTTTTACTTGTCATATGTGAGGAGGCTCCAAAATATATGAACCAAATATCTAATTCATCCTCCTTAGTGGCTAATGTAGTCTTGGCCATAGATAATTTGACATATTGGTTCTAATTTGTATCAGCTAGATGACCTACATGTCTTTTATGCTTGTACCTCTCCCCATCTGCCTTTTTCTTATGGAAAAATTTAGCAATATTGCCGATCTTACCACAATAAAAACATTTAGGAGCAGAGTCATGTTTATGCTAGGTCATACCTTGTGGTGTCATTTTTCATTGTATGTTTCCTTTCCTGTGATCAACCACTGCTTTCCATTTTGGCTTGAACTTGGTCATCAATGCAAGATCTAGATTTTGAGGTTTGAGAGATAACCTCATTTCCTCTTCCTCTAGCAAGATCTCGGTAAGCTCTTCAAAACCTGGAGACTTTTCTCTTGCATTCAATCCTATTATAAACATTTGATAATCATTTGTCATGCCATTCATGGTAATAGTCACCAGATCACCATTCAACACATTCTCACCAATATCAGTTAGTTTACCTTTAATCTCCTTTATCCGAGATATGAATGAAGAAGCAAACTCATTCTCCTCCATCTTGATGGAGAGAATCTTCTTCCTGAGGTACTAAGTTCAACTGGTGTTCTTGATCTCATACATTTCCTCGAGAATCATTCATATATCATTCATTTCATTGCACTCCCAAATGTGAGGGATGATGCAATCTTTGACTGATAATTTGAGGAGAACTCTTGCCTTCGTCTCCCTTTTCTCCCAGTTTTGAATTGCTGTATTTGATCCACCAGTTGTAGTAGTTAGCTTGACCTCATCAACGGTAGTAATGACATTGGAATTTTGTCCGTCAAGCAAGGTTTGGAGCTTAAACTTCCAATTGGTGTAATTGGAACCATCAAGCATATTACTCTCGTTGAGATAAGCTTCAACAATTTGATTATTCATTTTGGATGAATAAAAAACTTCAATAATTTAAAACCAGCCCCAGATTTTCTTTAAAAAAACAACCACTCTGAATTCCCTTTAAAAAAATCGCCCCCTTTTATCAAATAATAAGAGCCTCCACACTTTTAATTAAATATTTAAAAAACTTTAGTTAAAGAAACTTTAATTATCTAAATGATAATTATTCAAACTTCTTGTCGCAAGGGGCCACCTCTACAGATATTAAAAAACTGACAGATCACATTAATTCAATGCAAAACACTTAATTGACGCAGCACCAAACATTCAGTTCTCATGCAATCTCACCAGATGGATGAGGATCTCACGCTGCATCAAGGATGGCAATCTCCTGCACGCCTCCTGTGGCCTCAATGGAAATTTATTTTCCACTATTGTTGATCTCCTCACAGCTAGAAAAATCTAGCCTCCTTGGCCTCCTTCTCATAGCCTTCGAGCAGGTCCAACCTCCTCAGCCTCCTTCTTGCAACCTTCTCTCAGATGATAAGCTCCTCTTGGACTACAGAGCACCAAATCTCACCAAATGGCAGCCCACCACGGAGGACAAAATATGCATCCACCAATGGATCTTTGATGGAAACAGGGTCGATCTTACTGCGGTATTGCAGCAAAAAGAAAAAGAAAATGTCATTACCCTTTGGCCACTAGTGGTTGCTCATGCCATAGCATGCGCCCATGTAGTCCTTCTACAAGCAGCCTCCCAGACAAGCTATTCCACGACCACCACGAACACACAACCTTTTCTTGTTTCCATGATCAACGCCCTTATCTACTAGGGAGTCGCGAAGGTCTTCGCGATTATCCAACAAGAATTTGCAAAGTTCTACTCAGTACCACGCCGAAATGTTAAAATGAAATGCGTGGGAGTGTTACAATGGGGTTGTCATGGTTTTTCTCCTAAAAAAAATGACGATTTCACCTCATTTGCACCATTCACTCAGCGTACAGGATCGATAGCCCTATAGCTCTGATACCATGTCAACTGTTGCACAGGGAAGACATGAAATACTAAATCAAAACAAGAGCAGCTCACAGGTGTGGATCACCTGGAGTTGCTTGAAGCAAAACGCCACGCCTAGCTTCACATTAATATGAATATTAAATAGATACAATTTGTTAGGGACATTAAATCATATCCTAGGAAAATAGGAACTGAATAACTGTAGAAAGGAAAGTCACAACTACTTGAGAATAATAGCCTATTCTCCATTAATTCTAACATATATGTCTTTTTAAAATAAAGTAAAATGTGATGTCCCAAAAGAGAAATATTCACTTTGTAAAAGAACAGATATATTAAATCCAATGATCCCTGTCATTTTCTATAGTGCCCACGACTGTCCTATGCTATAGGCAGCTAGTAGTAGAACATCCAGATTAATAGAATATAATATTTAAGGAAAAAAGTTATATTTCATATATACAGCCTGTATATCTTAATCCATATTACGATTAGAATGGTTAATGCCACAATACTTTGTATACTGACATAGCCAATAAAAGCTAGCAAACATATGCATGTTTGACAAGCCCTACAATGGCTTATTAGAAGAGATAGTTGTGAGATTTTCATTTCCAATGTTATCACGCTTCTCAATTCAATGGCTTTGTCGACTTATGCCATTTAGTTCATCGGGGAAGGAAAAAGTTGTTACTATGTTAAGCATAAAATTTCACAAAAGATCTAACTCCTCATATTCGTGACCAGAGATGTGCCCTTGAACATGTGTATGATTTGAAAACAATCTATGGGGATATGTGCCTATTTTCTTCATATTTAAGAATATTTTCGGATATGCTTGTATTTTATACATATTTAAACATAATGTTTAGAATATCGATTACATTAGGATAATTTTCGAATGAGTGAATATCTTTGTTTACTACACTAAATCATGGGTAAAAATGTCCCTTCATGTACCATGAGAGAGGAATATTTATATATCTAAGATACCCATATTGATTGCAACGAAATCTGCTATTTTCTAGAAGGGGATGACCCTATATGTTCAAGTGGACACATAAGCATCACTCCTGATAAAATAAATAAAATGAGGAAAGGACTATATTTCATATATACAACCTACATATCTTCCAAAATATTCACATTTGAATAGCTAACTACACAATACTTTGTATAGAATAAGAGACAATACAACTTAGCCATCACGCGCATATTTGACAAGCCATATAATGACCTATTACAGAAGTGCACTACAGATTTTGCTTCCAAATATTAGAAAGTGTTTCAATGAATTCGCCAACTTTTGCCATTCAGTGCCTCAATCCAGGTGGATAATCATGACTAATTCCATGGCTGTGACCTAATGGTTCAAACGGCGGAATATATTTATCCACTCCATGTTGAGCAACATTCAATTTTAGAGAAGTAACGATTGTCTAAAGGTGTTCACTAGAACATTGATCTGAATCCCTCGGCTTCGAAGGTACATTGTGTCAGAAGTAATACACACCTAGGACCTTCATTACTGGAACATGCAAGACTTCAACATTGGAATCGTCACCAGATTGGTGCCTTTGACTATCCATGCATGCATCGGATTACATGCAAGATCCTTTCTGCATGATTTGCTCCTCCTTTCACTCTGCAATTGGCTAGTTCTCTCCAGAACTTGTTGTAGGTGTCGAGTCCTCTCATTGATCACCACTGTTATGCTCTGAACCTGCAAAATAATACCCAGATACAGAATATGCGAAGAAAAGATACCCAGAACAGAGAATAGCAATGATTTTATTCTTCAAAGAGAAATGTTCACATGCCTCTTCGAGGGGGCAACCTCCAATAGAGCAGAGCTCGATTACAAAATAAGACACGATGCTCCTCACAGGGAGTCTCTATCCTTTATATATGACTCATACATTCAATACCACGGGCCAATACCGTGGGTTTTATTAATACCATCTATCTAATAGTACGGCCCATTTGCAACTAACTGTGGTCCCGTCATTAATTGCGGGTTAACCACTTACAAATATTAATATGGGCTTTATTGACTCTTGACTATGACGTGATCCCATGACATAAATAAGGGGGTTAGGGTGGGACCCTAACATGCCCTCCCCCTTAAGACTAGCCTTGTCCTCAAGGCTGAAGCTGCGGAAACTGCTGAAGAATAGTGGCTGGTTCCCAAGTTACATCTTCCGAAGAGGTGTCTTTCCATTTGATGAGGACTTCCTTAATCATGCGGCCGCGCAGGTGCTTGTCTCGTGTGTCTAGAACCTGTTTGGGTTGAAGCCAGATAGACCCTTCTTCGTCCAATTCAGGTAGACTAGTTTGAACTCGGCAATTGTTCCCAATCACTTTCTTGAGGCACGATACATGGAAAATTGGATGGATTTTTTCCATAGGTGGCAAAGCCAACTTGTAAGCCACTTCTCCAATGCGCTGAAGTACTTGGTATGGTCCGTAGAATTTTGGAGAGAGATTTTGACAACCCTTGTCTTTGAGTGATGTTTGCTTATATGGTTGCAGCCTCAAAAAGACCTGATCCCCTTCTTGAAATTGGCACTCTGAGCGATGTTGGTCGGCCTGTTGCTTCAGGCGGTTCTGAGCTTGATGAAGATTCTCGCGAAGATGGGCGAGCATGGTTGCGCGGTGTTGTAGGAGTTGATCCACTGCTTGTACTTTGGAGCACCCCTTGAGATAAGAAGTAGGGGAAGGCGGAAGTTGACCATAGACTGCTTCATAGGGACTCATTTTGGTGGTGGCATGAAGTTGGTGTTATACCTCCATTCAGCCATAGGTAACCACTATGCCCAAAGGTGTTGCTTTTCTGAAGTGAAACACCTAAGGTAGGTTTCTAGACATTTGTTGACGGCTTCGGTTTGACCATCTGTTTGCGGATGATATGAAGTACTGAGTTTGAGTTGAGTGCCTTGTATTCTGAAGAGTTCCTACCAAAAATTGCTGGTGAAGATCGGGTCACGGTCGGACACTATAGAAGTGGGCATGCCATGTAATTTGAAGATCTGATCCATGAAAGATTGAGCAACCAAAGTTGGTGTAAACGGGTGGGGTAGGGCGCAGAAATGAGCATACTTCGACAGTCGGTCCACAACCACCATGATGACTGACTTGTTCCCTGACTTTGGAAGACCTGTACTGAAATCCATAGAAACCTCCATCCAAATTGATGCCGGAATGGGAAATGGGTGTAATGTGCCTGGTGTGTTGACAATTTCCCCTTTGTGGCGTTGACAGACATCACATTCTGCTACAAAAGTAAGGATGTCCTTTTTCATGCCTGTCCAAAAGAATGATCTTCTAGTGCGAGCATACGTCTTCTGAAAGCCCGAATGTCCTGCAATGGGAGATGAGTGCAATTCTGCCAAAATGCGACTTTTGAGGGTGGATGTTGGTGATATTACTACTCTGTCCTTGTAGCGAAGAATATCATTCTGCCACGAGTAGCGCTTGCTAGAATTAGGATCTACCTGCAATTGAGAAATGAGTTGGGAGAGCCCTGGGTGCGAAAACCATTCCCTGCGAGTTCTTCAATCCAGTCTGGAATGGGAAGGGAAATTGCGAGCAGAGCACTTTCCTCCTCAAATTGGCGTGATAATGCATCTGCTAAACTATTGTCTTTCCCTTTCTTGTAAATGATCTCATAATCATATCCCAGCATTTTGGCTAACCATTTATTTTGTTGTGGGGAGGATAGGCGTTGCTCCAAAAAATATTTAAGACTGTGATGATCTGTGCGGATTTGGAAACGTCGCCCCAATAAGTAAGGTCACCAGGTCTCGACTGCATGTAAGATGGCCATCATTTCCTTCTCGTAGGTAGATTGGCCCAGATTCCTCCCACTGAGTTGTTGGCTTGTGAAGGCCAATGGTCGCCCTTCCTTCATTAAGATCGCCCCAATACCTGTACCCGAAGCATCACATTCAATGACAAAGGATTTGGTGAAGTCAGGTAGTGCTAAGACTGGAGTGGAACACATGGTGTTTTTGAGAGCGGTAAATGCCTGTTGTGCTTCCTCGTTCCAGAAGAAGGAATTTCTCTTTAGGAGTTGAGTGAGGGGCTTCGCTATGCGGCCATAGTTGCGGACAAATTTACGATAATAGCCTGTGAGACCCAAAAATCCTCTCAAGCTCTTCAAGGTCTTAGGTTGAGGCCATTCTTGCATTGCCTGGATCTTTTTGGGGTCCACCTTGACACCTTCACGCCCCAAAATGTGGCCCAAATACTCAACTTATTCCATGCCAAACGAACACTTAGACATCTTGACAAATAATTTATGCTTGCGGAGCAGTTGCAAGAGTAGATCTACATGTTGAAGATGTGCGGCCCAAGTGCCACTATAGATGAGAATGTCATCGAAGAAGACAAGGACAAATTTTCTGAGATATGGTTTGAGGATGTGATTCATAAGACTCTGAAAAGTAGAAGGGGCATTACAGAGACCAAATGGCATGACCAGGAACTCATAATGGCCTTCATGAGTTCTGAAAGCCGTCTTGGGAATGTCGACTTCCTTCATGCGAATTTGGTGGTAGCCGGAGCGAAGATCCAACTTAGTGAAGAATTGAGCCCATTGAGTTCGTCCAGCAATTCGTCAACCACCGGGATGGGAAATTTATCTTTGACTGTCAACTTGTTGAGGGCCCTGAAGTCGGGACACATCCGCCACTCGCCACCTTTCTTGAGGACCATGACCACTGGGGATGAATAAGGACTAATGCTGGGACGAATGACACCTGCTTCCAACAATTCTTGATGATTTTTTCTATTTCATTCTTTTGGGTGAACGGATATCTGTATGGCCACAAATTTGGGGGTTGGGCCCCTGGAACCAAGGTGATGCTATGATCATGTTCCCCTCGCGAGGTTGGAAGCTCATGAGGCTTGTCAAAGACCGTCCGATGGTTATTTAAAATCTGCTGCATCTCAGGATGAATTGGCAGAGACATGGTTTCGACTACCTGGATGCCATTAAATTGAGCTACCACTCCATTATGGCCCTTTTTTAACAATTTTTCCATCCTATGCGAGCTGATGACAGAGGGGGCTCCCGCCTGGAGTCCACGGAGGGTATGTGTGGAGTTGTTCTGCTTAAAACTCATATATAACTCCTGGAAATCCATTGTGATTAGCCCAAGAGTGCGGAGCCATTCAGTGCCTAGGACAATGTTGCAACCCCCCATGTGTATGGCAAACATGTGGGTTTTCAACTGATAATCCCCCATTTGAAGTTTGACATTTTCACAGCGGCCTTCACATTTCATTGTGCCCCATCTGCAATTTGGACTTGGAAGTTAGAAACTGCCCGTACAAAACAATGCGTTGCTTCGGCGATTTTTTGATGGATGAAATTATGGGTACTTCCACTATCAATCAAGACTACTACTGGGCGATGTTTAAGAAAACCCCTGATTTTGAGAGTTTGAGGGGAAGAAATTCCTGCCAACGCATTTAGCGAAATAACTGGTTCGTCAGATATAATCTCCTTTTGGTTGTCTTCTTTGATCACCTCCGGTTCCTCAAGTGGTGGATCTTCCTCGGTGGAGCTGTAGTCAGTGGCATCTATTTGAAAAAACTTGGGCTCCTTGCATTTATGACCCGGGGAATATTTTTCATCACAGTAGTAACATAGTCCTTGCTTCCTTCTTTCGGCCATTTCCGCAGGTGACACCTTTTGAACCTTAAGTGTCTGAGTCGTGTTGGGAGCCTATGGGGGACGACCTTTAGCGGGGAAATTGGGGTGGCTGTATTGGGCTGCTAATGCACGTTCCACCTTACGAGCTACCTGGCAAGCCTCTGTCCACGTGGGAGGGTGGTGGAGTAGAACTTGAGCTTTGATGGCTTCTTTAAGACCGCTGATAAAACATTCCGTGTAGAACTCATCTGTGAGATCCTTAGTGCGGAAGGCTAAGGCTTCAAAAGCGGTAATATATTCATCCACTGTACCCGTCTGTCGGAGCTTAGTGAGACGCCCCAAAAAAGAGTCTTCCTGTTCAAAGCGATTTCAAAGAGCTTTGGTAAATTGGTCCCAATTCTGAAAAGGTCCATTGCAACGCTGATGCCATTCCCCCCTTTGCCATCGTTCATTGTCCAAGTACATGGTCCCCACCATAAGCTTAGTCCAATCATCTAGTATATGATTCAATTTGAAACACTGCTCCATTTGTGCTAGCCATGTTGACGTGTGAGAACCGTCAAATTTATGCATATCCAACTTGGGAGGTCGCTGACTGGTTGGTGGATGGGTGTGCCAGACGTGAGGAGAGTGGCTCGACTCACCCTCATGGTATTCATGGCCCTTGTACGCCTCCTCGTGGGCTGGTTCCTTGCCCTTCGAGAGTGCTTCCTGTACCTGGAGACTTAGTCTGCTAATCTCACGTTTGAGGGAGTTCATCGCAGTGTGGATGGTGTTCACAGTGTCTTCAAGTTTGTCCATCCTTTCATTGGCCATCGCTTGAGCTCTAGTTTCTACCATACACCAACCGGATGAAAAATTGGGACCGTCTAAATTTTTTTTTCTAATAATTTGAATGGTACCACCTTGCTCAGCTCGCCGTCCTGATTCTAATGGGCTAGATCACCAATAAGCACCCCGGAAGATCTCAGACTTTTTTTTTTTTTTTTTGGAAAACTCCTAACGGAGTTTTACTCCTTTATCAATACTGCAGTCGCCAAATCCTCAAAATGTCAATGCTGCCAAAAGTCCTGCGAAAAGTAGACCCCGGTATAAGAACCCTTCACAACAACTCCGATCTGGTGGATCTGAGAGATCTGAATGGTGGAACAACTGCTGCTGCGGATCTGATGGAGCTGCGGGACTGATGTCTGCTGCTGCGGCATGTCTTTGCACACACGGATCTGGAATAGATGATGTGTGATCCCCCGATAGAAAATGGAACTATGGTCTAGAGGAGTGTCAGGTGCTATAGATCGCAATATACATAAGGGTTTGACAGTAGTACTCGGCCCAATGTTTCAGGGCTCTAACTAAGGAGGATCGACCGTACCCTTAGCCGTACAACCCGACTACCCTATCATACGGGCGAGTAATCTCTCCGAGTGTTGTTCTCGGTGTACTGTAGCCACAAGACGGCCGAAGGTTTATCTATGGCGAGGTTTCAAGGGAGCCTAGGGGGCTTCCTATATACCCAGAGGGTACGTGGAAGACAGTCCGTGCGCGGTTCTGTCTAATGCGCTACTACTCGAAGGGGTACCCACAGGGGTTACAAGGGAGTCCAACAGACTTGACCACCTCTTGTATTTCCTGCATGCATGCCTCCCCAAATCCGCAGGTTTATGCGCTTAACGACAGATCCCGTGGTTTAAAGACGCCGGAACACGTCTCTAGCCAAAAAAAATTTTTGCTAAAAATTGGAGATCCCACTGAGCCCTGGAAAGTGCTCTGATACCACTTGTTATGCTCTTAACCTACAAAATAATACCCAGATACAGAATATGCGAAGAAAAGATACCCAGAACACAGAATAGCAATGATTTTATTATTCAAAGAGCAATGTTCACATGCCTCTTCGAGGGGGCAACCTCCAATAGAGCAGAGCTCGATTACAAAATAAGACACGATGCTCCTCGCAGGGAGTCTCTATCCTTTATATATGACTCATACATGCAATACCATGGGCCAATACCGTGGGTTTTATTAATACCATCTATCTAATACTACGGCCCATTTGAAACTAACTGTGGTCCCGTCATTAATTGCGGGTTAACCACTTACAAATATTAATATGGGCTTTATTGACTCTTGACTATGACGTGATCCCATGACATAAATAAGGGGGTTAGGGTGGGACCCTAACAACCACTATGGCGCATTACCTTGGGATCTTCACCCAATAATGCTATGCCATGAGCATTGTAACCTATTTTCCAAATCAATAATTCTTTTTGTTCTTTCAATTTCTTTTAGTGTTTTTTCTCTGCAAAGTTATGTGTTCAACCTTTACTAGCTAGATTCATCTGTGCAGGTTTTCTAACACATTTACATGGCATCGGAGCCCATAGGTTTCTAGATAAAAGGTGCACCAGTACTTTATTTTGCACGTATTACAACTTGAGATCGAAGATCAATAGAAAAATGGAGTTTCTCAAAGCATCAATCCTAACACCATACAACTATCACGAATGGAAGGACCAAATGGCTCGATACCTTCATCAGAAAGGGTTGCACAAGATTACCATGGCTGCAGAAGTGGAACCCAATTTAGCCATAGAGAAATCCAAGTACCTCAACTGCATGGATGAGGCCTACGGATTCATATTCATGTGCATCTCCCTAGAGTTGCAGTTTCATCTATCTGCCTGCAATACTCCTAATGCGATTTAGGAAAAGGTTGAATAACTCTATGGTAAATAGGATGAGATGAAAGGAAATCTGCACGAAGTGGAGCTGCTCTCATTGGATCCACAGAACTATGACAGAATTCAAGACTTCTTCACCAAATATAATGATCTATTGCTGCAACTCAAGGGTTGTGGAATTGACAAATCCAAGGAGGAGAGTCACCAATTTCTCTCTATTATGTCAAAGCTCGGACCAGAATACACCATCTTTGTGTCAACATCTCATTTAGTAAGGCTCGCAATAGGTATATCCTACACTATGCCTTCTCTCAAAGAGTTCATGGAGTCCCTCACTATTGAGCAAGATAAACTCATTAGCATGGGAAAAATAAAACCTCCAAAAGTGCATGCAGTTGCCGTGCATGATGGCAGCCACAATAAACATCACAACTCTGATTCAAATTAGAAAAATCAGCAGCAAAAGGAAAAGCAAAAAGCGCATTGCCATCCAAAGAAGGAAGGGTACACCAAGCCCTTCAATGACTCCTCCGGCTCCAGAAATGAGAAAGGGATGAAAGGAGACAAATGCACCTACTGTCACTGAGGATTCCATCTGGAATCCTCTTGCATGAAGAAACAAATTGACCAAATGGCAGAAATCCTTAAGAAGCACAACCTTGGGGACCACATCCCTCAGGGCGCTAAGAACAAAACTGAGGATCTGCCACACAGGAAAGGTAACAATTTTCATGCTTTAGTTGCAATTAACTATTCCAATGATGCATGGATTAAAGATTCTGGTGCATCACATCATATGGTTGTTGCAAAGGAAGTCTATTCATCTTTGGATGCATGCAAAGGACCTCCCATCCTCATGGGAGATGACTCACCTATTGAGGTCATCGGAAAAGGTAGAGTGGAACTTTTACACAAAAGCTTTGAAGATGTGCTTCAGGTTCCAAAACATTCAGTAAATCTGCTTTCAGTGTATCAGATCACTCATTCCGGCACTAGAAAGAGAGTGGAATTCACTCCAGATGTAGTGAACATATATGACCTACATAGTAGCTCCAAAATTGCAATTGGTGAGGTAAACAATGGAGCTAGATTGTATACATTTTATGAATTTATTGAATCTGAATCCTCCTTATTGCTTACACATGTTGATGATAGTAGTAGGCTTTGGCATGAGAGGTTTGGTCACTTAAGTTACAAGTATATGCAGCAGCTAAGCAAGCATGAGATGGTGGAAGGCTTCCCAAATATCAGTTTCTCCAAAGGAGTTTGTGAAGGGTGTGTCCTTGGCAAACATCCTAGAGAAAAGTTTGACACCAACAAGACTCAGAGCATCCTCTCCTCTAGATCTGATCCTTAGTAATCTCATGGGGCCTTTTCCTCATCCTTCCATCAACATGGCAATGTATGTGCTTACATTTATTGATGATTTCTCACAGTATACTTGGGTGTATCTTCTCAGGTCCAAATCTGAAGTTTTTGCGCACTTTGAAGATTTGAAAGCGCTAGTTGAGACACATTCAGAGAGAAAGATCAAAGCCCTCCATACAGACAATGGGGGGGAATATGTTAACACAACACTTAAGAACCTTTGCCTTGATTCAGGCATACAATTGCAGCACATAGTTCCATACACTCCGTAGCAAAACGAAGTTGTTGAGAGAAAGAAGCGATCTCTCAAAGAGATGGCTTCTTGCATGCTGCATGCTAAGTCACTACCTCATAAGGTATGGGATGAAGCACTTAATTGTGCTAACTACATCCACAATAGATCTCCTCATAGATATATCAAGGATCAGACCCACTTTGAGGCTTGGAGTAGCACTAAACCAGAGGTCACCCACTTCCATGTTCTCGGCTCCCGAGTATGGGCCAAGATCCCCTCTGAAAAGAGGAAAGCTCTTGATCCACAGAGCATTAAGTGCATCTTTGTTGGATACCCTGATGGTGTGAAGGGATAACGACTCCTAATTTCCTCTACAGAAAAGCTCATCATTGAGCGAAGTGTCCAATTTGAGGAATGTCTCTCGCATGCACCTCAATTGCCACATGCAAACACCTATTATCTACCTCATGACCGAGATGATGACTCAGTACACTCAGATGCAGATACAAAGCATGCAGATGCTGAGGTAGAGCATGCAGATGTAGAGATAGAGTCTTCATATACAAATCCAGTGCATGCATATGATGATCCACATCCAAACCTAGATCGAGCTTCCAGCTGTGAATCAACTTCCTCTGTCATAAATCAGAGAAAAATGAGCTTGAGTGAGATATATGCACAAGACCACCCAACTGCTGGAAATGGCCTTGTGGTAGATAATTCTGATCCGCGGAGGACTAGCTTAGAGTTTATTGAGTCTCCTCTTTCCCTCACTCCCACTGAACCAACAACATCCCAACATTGTCATTTGGTTCAGTCTTCTGATCGACAGTCTTATGCTGAGGCTGCTGGGAATCCCTCTTGGGAGTCTACCATGGAGGAGGGGTAAAGCTCCCTCCTCGAGAACCAGTCTTGGGATTTGGTCCCCCTTCCTTCAGGAAGGAAACTTGTCCGATGCAATTAGGTCTACAAGACCAAGAGTGCTGCAGATGGGAAAATCACTAGACAGAAAGCTAGGCTAGTAGCCAAAGGCTTCGAGCAAGTGCATGGCATTGATTATGATGAGACCTTTGCTCCAGTAGCAAAGATGGATTCCATACGCCTTGCACTTGCCATTGCGGCTGCCTAGGGGTCAGAAATATATCATATGGATGTGAAGAATGCCTTTCTTCATGGAGACATATCGAAGGAGATCTACATGGAGCAGCCACATGGTTTCATTCAGGATTCATATTTGGTCTGCAGACTGAAGAAGTCTCTCTATGGCCTTAAGCAGGCCCCGATAGCTTGGTATGCGAAGATGGATTCTTTTCTCTTATCACAAAACTTCGAAGGATGTAAGTCTGATTTGAATATTTACATACTCAGGACACATGACTCTCTTCTTATCTTAGTTTTGTATGTGGATGATCTTCTATCACTAGCAGCTTGGCTTTAGCCATTGCTACAGTCAAGAGGACTTTGCATGATAGGTTCTTGATGATAGACATGGGTCCATTACACTTCTGTCTTGGTCTTGAGATCAGCTAGGATGCCGCAGGCATCAAACCCTCTCAAGCTAAGTATGCACATGATCTCCTGGAGATATTTCACATGAATGACTGCAAGCCAGCACTGACTCCTTTTTCGTCTGGGGTCCGCCTTGAGGATGGAGGTGATACTCCAATAGCTGACAGTGCTCTCTACCCATAGCTAGTGGGGAGCTTACTGTACCTTACCCACACCAGACCAGATCTCTCATATGCAATAGGGGCAGTTTCCAGATACATGCAGGAGCCACATGAGCTACACTGGAAAGCTTCCAAGTGCATCCTCTGATATGTGCAGGGCAACATCACCTTTGGGATTCACTATGCAGCAGGCACTGCATTGAATCTCTTTAGCTTGACAGATTCTGATTGGGTGGGCGACAACATTGATCGCAAGTCCACCTCCAGATATTCACTGAGTCTAGGGTCTCACCCTATATGTTGGTCGAGCAAGAAGCAGGGTGCTATTGCTCTCTCTTCAGCTGAGATCGAGTACAGAGGAGTAGTCAACATCACCATTCAGGCTCTGTGGCTACAACACTTCCTCATTGAGTTGGGTGTCTACTTCCACCATCCCACTGTCATCTGGTGTGACAACCAGAGCACTCTCAAATTTTGCAGTGATCCAGTACAGCGGTAGCGGAGGAAGCACATAGAGATCTATATGCACTACATCAGAGACTTAGTACATGATCGGGTCATTGATTTGTAGTTCTGTCCTTCAGCAGAACAGACTGCAGACATGCTCACCAAGACGTTCACTGAGCAAAAGTTTCACTCTCTACGCGATCGTCTTGGAGTGAAGGACACAATTGCTTAGCAACTGTCTTTTCTTCCTCTTTTCTTTTGATTACATTGTATTTTAAGGGGGGGTTTTTCCCATGAGGTTTTCCCTCTTTCCTCAATTTTAGTACAAGTTCCACTTTATTTTGGGTGACCTTTGGCCTTAGTTGCCTGGGCCCATTTTTTATTTTACCCCATAGTGGTGTTCAGGGGGGGTGTTAGAGGTATTACACACCTAGGACCTTCATTACTGCCACATGCAGACACTTAGTTAGAGCATTCAATGACATGCAAGGCTTCAACACTGGAATCTTCACCAGATTGGCGCCTTTGACTGTCCATGCATGCATGGGACTACATGCAAGATCCTTTCTACATGATTTACTCCCTGATTTGCTCCTCCTTTCACTCCGCAACTGGCTAGTTCTCCGGAACTTGTTGTAGGTGTTGAGTCCTTTCATTGATCACCACTATGGCGCATTACCTTCTTTTGCTATATCATGAGCATTGTAATCTATTTTCTGAATCAATAATTCTTTTTGTTCTTTCGATTTCTTTTAGTGTTTTTGCTCTGTAAAGTTGTGTGTTCAACCTTTAATAGCTAGATTCATCTGTGGAGGTTTTCTAACACATTTACACATTGGAAATGAAGTTAGCTTGGAACCAAGGTACTTTTCAAGATTCACTCTTATGCTCAAACATTCATCCAGGACTGCCATCTCAAGAGCCTTTCCTCAACTGAATGATAATTGATTGCAAGAGTAGCTTTCACATGAGAATTGGTATAGAGAGAGAATGGCTTGAAGCCGAAAATCCGAACAACCTCACATAATGGTGTTGCAAGCAAAATTAAAATAATCATAGTAGAGCTCTTATCGTTCAAGTAATTGAACACAACTTCTTTTTTTCTTTTTTTGAGGGTGTGACCCCTGTACATCATCATTATTATATCGTTGTATCATTGTTATTATGTCAACCAAAGGTAACATATCGTGTATATCATGCTTTGAACATGGGTAGGGAAATCATTAATGAACCATCCCAACCACCCCAATAAACTTTTCTATTTAGACCCAATGTGATTATCACAATAAACCCAAAAGCACACATTAATGTATTATCAAGATACAATACAATACCTTGACGAATAGAAGAGAAGATAGGAAACTACACTGAGATCGTCTCTGCAATAGAACTACCCGCCCATTGACGAGAACTGGAGTGGTGAAATGCTTATGCCTTGCAGTCGTATTTATCTGTTAGCTCTAGAGTCCAGTTTACAAAAAAAATCGATCCCAGTTATGCAAAGAGGAATTATTTAATAAGTTCCAATGATAACCCTACTTTGACTATTGCTGACTCCAGCGACAACGGAACGGCCACAAGAACACCATAAAATAATACGGCTTACAGTTGGGCCTCCACAGTAGGCCTAACATACCTAGTGAAGTGTTGCAATGTCATACTTAATTCCCAGATTCTTGGCATGCATTCAGTTGCAATGCTAAAATATTATCTTGCGCTTACTTTACATCCACCGTTTCTCGCTTTCTAGATTTCATCATGACAAGTGCTGGCCTCGCGCCACCTTTCCACTACCTAGGCTAAAAGAGAATTGTTTAACGAAGAGATTTTAATAAAATTATTCATTTGGAGAATTCAAAGTGGAAAATTTGCCTTTCTGGCCAACTTTTGTCTGAACGCTGAGTGTGACGGCGATGACAAGACATCTCGCTGGCTTTGCATTATACTTTATGCAAAATACATTGATCAAAACCATTAGTTGCCGAACTGCATTAGAGAAAAATAATGATATGTCCGGTTAATATCTTATCTTGTACATTGATCTGCATCCCTCTAGTACTTTATTATAAGTGTTCTATTTTAGTTATGTTTCGTCCACTCGATTCGATTAGTTTGACAGCATCTCAAAGTTTTCTCCTTTTCGTTTTAATTTTTCGTTAAACCGCGAACCCACCAAATCATGGCAGATAACCTACATAGGACCCGCACTGACCCACATGACATGGGTATCTTGTTTGTACCCAGCCTTCAACTCCTTCAAGGAAAAGAGAAGATCCAATTTCAATTTTGATTGTTACAGATGCGTCTAGATGCTCCTTACACTATTTTTTTTGCATGTTGTTTAATATCGTAATTCAAACCACTCATGATGAAGTTGACTCGTGCACAGATGCGTGTAGATGCTCCTTACGCTAGATTTTCTTGCATGCTGTTTAATATCGTTGAAATCATTCATGACGGACTGTGAAATTTCAAGAACTAGCTTGACCAGCAAAATTAATGGAACTTGAAAATAATGCAAAACAAACTTTTGGAGCCCATTTCTTTCACAGTTTACCCGATTTCCCTAGTAAATACAATGGATTTAACTAGATATGAGGGCATTTTTCTAAATAACCATCAAGTTGAGTGCCTTTTTCAATCCAAAGCAGAGAAGAGAGAACAAACGGCGCGGACTTTTTATTTGAGGAGTGAGTTGTGTCAATGTCATCCAATGCAAATGGCATCTGAGTACAAATTGAGCGGATGCAAAGTAAAGCAGGAGGTTGTTAAGTAATTTTTGGCTGGGAAGGCTTTTATTTTTATTGCGCAGAGTAAATCCCGCTAAAAAAACCACTCGCTAAGGAAAGAGATATCTCTATGAATGTCAAGGTGCTAACTCGATATAATATGACGAACATATATAGAAAAAATGGAAATTTGAAAGCTACATTCTAGTATTTTTTTTAACATTTTCCGAAGAAAACTGTTAGTTTATTTGGGTTATATATATATATATATATATATATATATATATATATCAAGTATTTATTAATTTTAATAAAAAATTATATAATTTTTACTGAATATTTTCACACTCTATAGGTATAACTTTTCAGATTAAAATAATTTATAGTAGTTTATATTATTATATATTATATATAGGTATAATATTTGAATATTTAAAAATACCCTAAAAAAATTGTTTGATATTTTGTTTTTTAATACCAATATAAATGTTTATATATTTTAAATTAATATAATTAATACAAAGGCTAAAACATTTTTTTAGAGGTATTGATGTAATTTAATTTTAAATTTTTTGTGAGACATTTTAAGGTACAGGTAGTGATAGAATGTGTCGTTGCGTCAAATAGATTAAAATGGTGAAGTAACTTTATATACACATATAAGAGTGTAAAATCACACAATTATCTTTTTCTTCTTCTTTTTTCAACCCACAAAATGTTGAAGAGTGATTGATAGGGTATGTATTTAAGAAATCATTATGTAAAGGTAAGAGGTCCAAATACGAAATATCCACATGCTTTAAGAGTTGGCGTGACATAAACACAATATGATCACACTTGATTGTAATGACCTTCTATTAAGGTACTTATTTTATTGGAAAAAAGACCATATTAAAAACTTCCTGGTATAGATGAGTGATTTTCAATGAGCAATTCCCACGATTGTGGAAGTTACGCCAAGAGCCCTCCCCTCTAATGTCACTCAAGCGAATCGAACTTGTGTCGCGGTTTTGATACCATGTTGGGGTTTTCCATTACACCAAAATTTGAAGGCATTACAAAAATTCCAAACCCTTTCCCTTGCCTTGTGGAAACTACTCTCATGTTCCCAGGGTGGTAATTAGTTCACATGATCAATTCCCAAAAGTGTGGCGGCTGGTTAGACAATTTGAAGAATGACATATGGTCAACTTTACTACCATCTCAATCACTTGTACTCCAAGGAAAGACTATTGACATTTCACATATTTAGTTTGTCCATTAAGTGAAAGGAAATACGCTTGATTTTTAAATGAGATCTATCTTCCAGAATTGCAGATAATACTCTATATTGGTGATCCATTCAATATCTTTGCCATTCATACCTCTATCCAATGCTTGATGCCATATATGCATATTCTATAGCTGATAACTATTCGCATAGGAGAGATTAATATGCTTCTACTAGATGTTCATGTCATTGTCTATGTTGTTATAATGCAATAGATGAGAACATATCTCATAATGTGATTTCAAATTTGTAAAAAAATATTCCAGAACATTTTCTAAATGATCAAGAGATTATGAGATATAGTTAAATTCAAGGTGCTAAAATCAGTTATGTGCTACTTTCCTTTTGCAAGAAATGGATGCACAAATTATTAAGTCATTGATTGTTAAACAACTGGAAATCTAGAGTTTTATATGCATATAGAATTATGAAAGAACCCATTTTGTTTGTAGATATTAAATCATCATGTTATATTATTTAGTTTTTGTTAAACATATTTTGCTTCAGTGTAATGGAAATAACATATTACTTTAATTGTTAACTTCATCTTCGTATTGCTAGGTAGTTACTTGGTCAATAGTTGTGGTAGTGTAGTGCATTCATTGGAGTGTTGCACATGTAATAGTTTGGAATAATGAGGTATACCATATCAAACAAGGAGTAGACTGAGTTAGAAAGTATTCACTATGTAACTGCTTTTTGGTGCATTGTGGAAAATTTGTACCTTAATGTCAAAAGTGCTACATTGGATTTTCGATCATGGTAGCTCTATGTTTTTTTGCTCTTCCTCTTAAAATTCTGACATTGTATCATAGCGATAGCTTGATCCATCAATTTGAAAAGAGCCTCTAGAAAGGGAGGTATTGTTATTATGTTTATTTGGAGCCAATACATTGATCTTACAAGTCAATGGTTAAGGAACAATAGCTACCATTGATCCTTTTTGTTGGAGCCTTCATTTGTGTTATAATCATTGACAAATTTTTGTCAAGAGAGGAGTTGCAGCCAATTTTTTTAAAGGAGAATACCAGGAGGGGACACGAAAGCCACAAGTTGACCTTAATGAGTTTGATAGAGAAGGACTCCCATACTAGTATTTATTTAACTTTCCTTGCATCAAGAGACCTGAGAGAGTGTTGTAGCTCAATCTCACCATCAAATATACTCACATTGAGTTTTTTTTATGAAGTTGTCATTTTAAATCTTATTCAAAGACTTATAGGGATAAGCCATAAACACACCTATGTTAGGATTTAAGTGAGTTCAAAATCTTGGAGAAGCCCTGAATCCATCGTAAGGAGGATTTATTAGAGAATTCACTCATGTCTTCAATTAGTAATAAAAACAGATAGGATCCCATATTAAATCGCGAAAGTTATACAATGTGGGAAATTGAGATCAAGATATTTTTGACAAATTTGTGTTGTTGGGAAGCAATAGTCACAAAATACGAAGAAACTAAATCTGCAAACTTAGCAACATTGAAAAATTCCCACCGGAATGATTTAGTAGAGAGAAAAAGAAAGGACTAAAGAGAACTATAAAATCTACACAGTGGACTGAAGAAACCATATTCCCTAAGATTGTAGCATCAACCAATGCTCATCAATCTTGGGACATATTTGAACAATGATATCAAGGAATAGAAAGGGTCAAGAATGCAAAACTCCAGGTCCTCAAGAATGAGTTCAAACCTTTCAAATGAGAAATACTGATGTAGTAGATCAATTTATGATTCAAGTCATGGAGATAGAAAATCAACTTAAAACTCATGGAGAGGATATCACCGATCAAAAGATGGTTGAGAAAATTCTTAGATGTTTGCCATATTCATTTGACATGATTACAATAGATATAAAATAAAGTAAATATATGGTCTAGTTTTTAATTGAAGAATCAACATAATCAATGTTAGATCATGAATCAATAATTAAAAGTAGAAATGACTCATTATAAAGTTCCTTTCAAAATCCAACAACCATTAGTAGAGGTAGAGGTAGAGGTAACAAAAGTAGAGGAAGAAGATATACTAAAAACATAAAAGTTCATGAAGTAAACTTGAATAGCCATGGGATTAGCCTTAGAATAAAAGAGACAGAGGAAGAAAGAACAAAGGAAATGGAAAGATGGACAAGTCAAATAAGCTGTTATTATTTCAATAAGTACATGCATTTTGAATGTGAATGTAGGAAGAAACCAAAAGATTTAAACAAAGGTAGTGAAAATGTTTCAAGAACTATTGAAGATACAACATATTACATATTACTTTATGGTTTGATATCATAATAAAACACCAATGAAGATATTTGGTTACTAGATAGTGGCTATAATAACCATATGACATGTAATAAATACTTTATTTCAAGTTTCGATGAAATAGTTGAATGTCATATTAATTTGGGTGATCTTTATCTTGTTAATTACTTATGAAAACAAATTGTTAGAGTTGTAAACAAGAATAATGAAATGAAGGACATTCATGATGTCTATTAAGTACAAATTCTGAAACACAATGTATTAAGTGAAGGAAAAATGACTAAAAACGTTCTAAAAGTTATGTTTAAATTTCCTACCTACATATTTCTTGAAAATCGACCTAGCGAAACGATCGTAGAAAGGATGGAAATGGCCAATAAAAGGATATTTCCTCTAATCATAAGAAATGTCATGAAGTCATTATCATATTCTTAGTTTGTAATAAGTTCTACTTAAAGTTGTTTATGGTGCTATAGACATGGCCATTTAGCTTTTAATAGTCTTGATCTTTTGCAAAGAAATTTTATGGTGATAGGTATAATTATTATAGATGTCCATCATAATCCATGTGAATGTTCGATCCTTTCCAAACACCAAAAATATATTTTTCTAAATGATGCTAGCTATAAAGCCTAAATTCCACTTGATCTAGTACAAATACACCTTTGTGGTCTAATGAAAACCTAGAAATAGGAGGAAGTTTCTACTTTCTAACCATTATTGATGGTTTCAATAAAATGGCATGGGTCTTATTTAGAAAAAAAGGTATGATAGATATGGAAAACTCAAGAAATTAAAAGGCATTACATAGAAGAAAAGTGATAAGAAAATTAAAGTCTTAAGATCAGATTGAGGAGGTGAATAAAGATCTAGAGAATTGTAGGATATTGCATCGATCAAGGTATCAAAAGGAAATTTAAAGCAAGGTACACCGCCCAAAAATATTAGGTAGTAGAGAGGAAAAACTAGACCATCATGGATATGTCTAGAAGTAGGTTGAAGGTAAATAGTTTTCCAAATGAGTTTTGGGAAGGAGATTTGGCATGAAAAATTTATATTTTGAATAGATCGTCAACCAAAAGCATCAAAGGAAGAGTTCCCTTAAAAGCATGGACTAGTATAAAGACAAGTGTATCACAAATGAGAATATTTAGTTTTGTAGCCTATGAACATGTTCTAGAAGAAATGAGAATTAAATTGGGTGAGAAAAGTGAAAAATGCATATTTGTTGGTTATATTTAACAATCCAATGCTTATAAATTATACAATTATGTCATCAAGGAAGAAATTATTTCAAGGGATTCCATTTTTTTTTAAATCAAGCATAGAATGATAAAGATAATGGAACAAATAGAAATCAAGTTTATTTGCATGCACACAAACCAAGAGAAGTAAAATAGGTGGAAAAGCCAAGAAAAATACATCCAGGGAAAGTTTGATATTTTCACTTCTGTAATCTGCTACAATCTATCAATGTTTATGACAACTGAAGCACTTTCCACCTCCTAGGCATGAAAATGGTATTCTTGGTGAAATAACTTTTCTTGGCACATTCTTTGGTCCTAATTTTGTTGTCTTCCTTTATTTCTATTCTTTTCCAATTTCAACTAAAAGGTTTTCTTATCTAGATCACTTCTTAATAAAGCCACTTCAACTTCGAAGCCTCCACATTGATTTTTGTTTCCTTTAGACCACTTCCTCATTCCCTCTTGAACTCGCCTCCTTCCTCGATTTTGATTTTCAAGTTGGAATATTCTTCTTTAAAATATTACTCTATTTCCTAAAATATTTGAAGGAGATACTTCAAATATATGTTTTCCATTGAGAACCTTTCTATTTTAACCAATGTTGAGTTTTAATTAACTTGATCTCCAACTGATTTCTCCTCTTGATTGTCAACTACTTGTATACTATGAGAATAGATCGCATTCATATGATCACTTTCCTTCAGAGCGACCTTTTTCTTCTACTTATTCTTGTTCTCATTTCTTCCACCATTTCTATTGGTTTATTCTTCATTTAGGGCCTGTATCCTGTCCAAAATCCCCTTTTCAGACATGAGATCCATGACTTTCTCAAGGCCTAGATTGTGAATATTCTCGTAAGTTTCACACTTGTCCTAGGCATCCCATTAATAAACTATTTTTGAAGGAAGTTATTTTCCATAACCATTTATCACTTCCTTCGAAGCTTGATATTCACAAGTAGATATTTCATATTTTACATTCTATCTCCATTGTTGAGCCTTGAAACTACCTCTCTTCTACATACTTTCCTAGACCTTTTTCCCCTCACTAGTGCATCATAAGCTATCAAAGATCATTAAATATTGATTGTAGTGCATTTAAGTGGTTTTCTAACTATATTTTTTTGTTTGGTATTTGACTTAGATTTTGTTCATCAGCTGCGAAATGCAACCACTTTCCACAGCTGACTCGTGATTCCGCAGTTGTTTTTATTGATCTCTAGGTTACAGGTGTTGGCAAGTAAAACGAGGCACGTGGGCAATTCAGGAATGATTTGGACATGGATCAGGTCCTATCGGTTCAGCCAAATTTGTAAAGGAAAGCCTTCGTCAAATGATGGTCAAACGAGGAGTTCTACAGCAAACAGGTCTCTGTTTTCAACACGTGAAAGGTCCGAGACCATTCCTAGATCCGTGGATCCATTTTGATAGCTCTAGACTGCCTCCACGACGCAAATCCAACATCCACCTTTTGGTAGATTGAATGATCATGGCAACCAAGATGCTAAGCTCACAGGTTCTGTCTTTTTACGTGTCCTTTGCTGAAGGTGTTTCATAGGAAAAATAGTTATGTAATTTCCTCTATAAATAACGTGTTTGCAAATGCATGTAGTTAGTTTTTGAGATAGTCTTGTTGTTAGTTTATATATTGTTGCCATAACATTAACACTGTTGTTGTAACAAGAGGATCCTTCTTCTGTTTTGCAATATAAAAGACCCTGTTTCTTATGACTGTGCGAGCGTAATTTCGGATTGACAGCATGTTAACCAAGGTCATGCAGAGGGCCCCTGCTCGCTGAGGTTTTGTTTCTTTATTTCCGTAAAGTCTTCATGTATCATTTTCTTATTTCCATTGTAAATATTTCATAGCTTGTTCATCTGTGTATATATTTCCTAATTCATTTATGATGTTAATGTTTCATTCCTGTACATGATTTTCCAGCACTATGTCTTTTTTCTAAAATTGATCGGTGTGTTTCATGATATGTTATGCTCGAGCATTTTCATATAATTTTTTTGCATCAAATAGTGACATGAGATTGGCCTCTCTGCTGACTTTGTTTTCTTAGCTTTTCAATTTCAGTTATGCTCTGACTTCAATCTTATTTATTTACTGTTGTTAGTTAGTTTAGATATCAAATTCTTCATGTCATTTAACGTTATCTCTAGAGCCATGGCTTAACCCTGAAAAGCTACTTGGCGAGCTATCATATTATGAATGAAGTGATTTTATTTTACTTTCATTTTTGCAATTAGATGTCAGGTTCTTCATGTCATCTAATGTTATCTCCAGAGCCATGGCTTAACCCCGAAAAGCTACTTGGTGAGCTATCGGATGATGAATGAAGTGATTTGATTTTAATTTCATTTTTGCAATTAGATATCAAGTTCTTTGTGTTGTTGACGTTATCTCCAGAGCCATGGCTTAACCCCAAAAAGCCACTTGGCAAGCTATCGGACTATAAGTGAAGTGACTTGATTTTACTTTCATCTGCAGTTAGGTAAATTAGATATCAATTCTTCATGTTATTGAAATTATCTCCAAAGCCATGGCTTAATCCTGAGAAGCTACTTGGCGAGCTATCGGACTATAAGTGAAGTAAATTGATTTTACTTTCATTAGTCTGCAATTTTTGGTTTGTTTGAGTGCAATAGCTTAACTTTTATTTTTGTATTTAGATGAGCAGCAAAGACAGTGATTTCATGATCAGTAGTTCATCATTTGTTTAATTTGAATAACTGCACATTTACATTCTTGTTCAAATACTAATCTTATCACTAGTATGTTTTGAGATCCTTTGAAGTCTTAAGCTCTGGAAGTTATCATAAGGGACATAATTGTCTAAAAACTATATCCATAGTTGCATTCTAAAGTATTCTTAAAACATAGGAACATGATTCCCATTCACAATAGGAGATAAACAAAGATAAAACCCCAAAACAAAATAAAATTGAAAACAATAAAAAGTAAGAAAGAGGTTGTCTTGCACATATAGTGCGCCACACTTCATCAGTTTACGACTCCCAGATTGATAATTAATGTAGAAATTTAGGACATACTAAATTGGCTAAACATTTTGGCACCGCTGCCGGGGAAGTGTAACTAGGTATCTGATCTCTTGCATAAAAAAAAGGGGAAAAATTGATAACTTCTTGAAGTATGCTCTCCTCTTGCAACTAGTGTGATCTGGAGGATTGGAAAAGACAATTATTAGTTCAATAATTTCTTAAGTATGCTCTCTTATTGCACCTAGTGTGACCTGGAAGATCAAAAAGAGAATTATTAGCTCGACTTAAAAAAAAATAAAAAAAATGACATGCATAGAGCAAGAGATTCTAGGGGAAGGTTTATAGCTAGGGCCAAAAGTTCGATTTTCACAACTCCAGCTACTTCAAGGCATAGAAAAGATACACCTCCATCCTTGACTCATACTCCCAGCCTTAGGATTCCCGGAATTCAAGGGGCAGCAGCTAAATTAGAAGATTCTCCCACACTATCTACTAAATCTGATCTAGGAAAAGAACCTTTCTTCACTTCTACAGGGGAACATATTGTAATCAAAGAAGTAGAATCACCTGAAGAAGAAGGAAAGGAAGAAACTCTCTCTCATCCACCATTAATAGAAGAACCAGAAGACTCTAAGGAAACTACCATGACAGAGGAAGTAGTAGATGGATTTGGAGGAGGAGGTAGAGGTAGAGGTAGAGGAAATAATGGAGGTAACAATGGAGGAGGTAGAGGTAATATTGGGGAAATAGGGAAGGAGATGACTCATTTGGATTCCCTATAGCTGATGAGGAAACCCACACAACCATGAAAAATATTTCACCATCTGTCCTTCCAAACTTTTATGGGTTGCGAAGTGAGGATCCTGAAACATTTCTATTTGAGTTTGAGGTCTTGTGCCGAACCTATGACTATAGGGAAGACTCTCTAAAACTCAAACTGTTTCCTTCAACATTGAAAGCAGCTGCTTTGAAATGGTTCATGGGATTAGTCACTCAATCTATTAGGACTTGGAATGATATGAAACAAACATTTTTGGATAGATACCTGGATTATTGTATGCCCACTAATCATAAGGATGAAGTATCCAGAATGATGCAAAAAGAAGATGAAAACTTGGAGGATTTACTTGAAAGATTTCAATACAACCCGAAGAGAGCGAAAATGGGTAATTTAGACGAGGAAACCTCGAAATCCCTTCTATTGAAATCCATTAGATATGAATGGATAGATATTTTAAACATGATGGGGAAGGGAGATATCTCTCAACTTCCACTTCGTGACATAGCAGAACTATGCATCCATCTCTCAAGGGGAAAATCTAAAACTGGAAAAGGGCCTAGAGATCCTTCTCTTATTAGAACCAACAAATCTGCAACTGGATCAGTAAGTAGGGCAGAGATTGGCAATATGCTTAATGAGTTCAAAACTGATATTCTAGGGAGCCTTAGTGAACAACTAGACACCCTTAAAATTCAAAACAAGCAGAAAACATAAGCTGATGCCTTGGCCATCTTTTGCCCAAAATGTAGAAAGAAACATGCTCTAAGGGAATGCCCCTTGGATGCAAAAGTTGTAGAAACATGTATGATTTGCTCAGAAAGTCATGAGACCAAGGATTGTCCTTCAATTCTTGGGCTCAAAGCTGTCTTTCAAGAAGATCCAAATTCAGTAGAATCCCTTTGTTTTGTTTCAAGAATACCTTGGCAAGGGCAAAAAAATCAAGGATTCAACAATCTTATGAATTTTTAGCCCCCGCCAAATTGGAATTCTTGGCAACAACCTTAGTCCCAACCTCAAAATCCATACCAATCATGGGCACAAGGGATGCAAAATCCTTATGGGAGATTTGCTCAATTTTGTCAATACCCTCCATCTTTCCAAAATCAACAACAAAATTCACAACTTCCAAATCAGAACCCACAACTTTCATTTCCATTTCCACAACAACAGCCTTCTCAACAAAATCCAAATTCCCAACTCTTGCTTCCATTTCAACAAAAGACAAATCAACTACTAGCCCAGCCAGTACCAAACCCCAACAACAAAAATCCTCAGAATGCTTACATGGTAGAAGGACAAAAATTTCCTACCTATATGATTGTTCCTCTTAATGATGTTCAACTCAGATCTGATAGAGTTTTAGAAAAACCTTCTATAGATGTTCAAGAGCAAGATGCCTCTTAGGAGGATTCTCTTAGAGTCAATAAAGGTTCTGTGGAAGCATCTCCTCGAAACCCAATCACTCAAAAAGAAAAAGAAAAAGAGTCAACCCCCACAACTCCTATAGTTGAGCAACCTGCATCTGCATCCATGCCTCCTTTTCTGAAAGATTACAAATTGACAAAGGGGTGGAAAAACAAATCTTGTTGCCTAAATATGATTTCCAGGATGATTTAAAGAATGTATGTATCAAGATTGCCTTGCTACAAGCCATTAGGGAGATTTCTATTCTAGCAAAAGCAATAAAGGAGTTGAGTTTCAAAAGACTAGGTAGGAAACCAAGAGATACAAAAAGAATCCACTTGGTGGGAAAAATTGCAGATATCATGATGGAAAAAATTACCATGCAAAAATATGTGGATCCAGGTAGTCCAATTGTCAAGACACACATAAACGGGATAGAAATTCCAAATAATTTGATTGACATAGGGGTTGCTATAAACATTATGAGTAGACAGACTATGGAACAGCTTAAACTTCCTAATCTTCTTTCTACACCCACCTTACTACAACTCGCAGATAGATCAATAATCAAACCAGATGGTGTATTAGAAGATATTTCAGTCTCCTTAGATTCTTGGGAATATCCAGTAGACTTCATGATTTTGACTCCCAAGAGTAATCTAGGAGGACACCCACTCATCTTAGGAAGACCTTGGCTAGCCACAGCTGATGCTTTCATTAGTTGTAGATCTGGGGATATGTACATTTCTGATGGTAGTTCGACAAAGAAATTCAATTTGCATCCTCCAACAAAAGCAATTATAGAAGCAGGAGACAATGAATGGGTCTATGATGAAGATATTATACAACCTATCTTTACTATCTTTGAAATTAGTGAAGATAGTCAAATTTTGAACACATTAGAAAATTTTGAAACATCTTCAGAATATGACCACACACAATTTCAGTTAGATTATGATATTGAATATTTGTCATCAAGGAAAATGTCTCTTTACTCTATGGAAGAGTTTGGTAGTTCTACTGTCGAAGTTTTTCCAAGTAAAACATTGAATATCAACCAAAATTTGGAAAAGTCACAACAGGAAGAGCTAACCAAAATCTTGCAAAAACACTCTTCTCCATTTGCATGGGATTATACTGATATGAAAGGTATTGACCCTAAGACTTGCACCCATCATATCTATATCGAGGAAAATAGTAGACCAATCAAACAACCTCAAAGAAGAATGAATCCAAATCTTAGGGAGATTGTGAAAGAAGAGCTCCAAAAGCTACTCAATGTAAACTTCATTTACCCAATTTCAGATAGCCGATGGGTTTCTCCTTTGCTTATAGTGCCCAAAAAGAATGGTAAATGGAGAGTGTGCATTGATTACAGGGAATTGAATAAAGCAACTTTGAAGGATCACTTTCCTTTGCCTTTTATCGATCAAGTATTAGATACATTAGTAGGCAAAAGGTACTTTTCATTTCTGGATGGTTTTTGTGGCTATAATCAAATTCAGGTAGCACCTGAGGATCAGGATAAGACCACATTTACCTATCCATGGGGAACTTTTTCTTATCGAGTGCTTCCTTTTGGATTATGTAATGCACCCGCAACATTCCAAAGAGAAGTACTAGGAATTTTTTTTGATCTAATCGATGATTGTGTAGAGGTATATATGGATGATTTTATAGTTTATGGTGATTCATTTGAAGAGGCATTAGAAAATTTGGAAAAAGTCCTTATAAGATATAAAGAAACAAGCCTTTGATTAAGCCGTGAAAAATGCTTGAGGATGTTTACTGAAGGTATTGTTTTAGGTCATCATATTTCAGGGGATGGGATTAAAGTTGATAGATTAAAAGGTGAAGTCATCTCCAAGTTACCTATTCCAAATTGTCAAAGAGATGTTAGAAGTTTTCTGGGATTTATTGGATATTATAGAAGATTTATAGAAAACTTCACCAAAATAGCATCTCCACTCTTTAAACTACTTACAAAAGACTGTGAATTCAAATGGGGTCCTGATTGCCAATGATCATTTGAAACTTTGAAAACAAGAATATATGAAGCACCTATCTTGAGAGGACCAAATTGGAAACTTCCTTTCCATATTTCTACAGATTCTTTAGATACAGCTCTAGGGGCTATGTTGGGACAAAAAGATTTAGTTCCTTATGCCATTTACTATACTAGTAAAAATTTAACTCCCACTGAGTTGAATTATACTGTGACTGAAAAAGAGTTCTTAGTTATTGTTCATGCAATCAACAAGTTTAGACATTATATAATAGGCTATGAAACTTTTATTCATACTGATCATTTTGCAATTAGATATCTAATGAAAAAACCCATTACTAATGGCATAGTTACAAGGCGGCTCCTACTTTTACAAGAATTCAATATTGTTGTGTTAGATAGACCAGGGAAACAAAACACAGTAGCTGATTTCTTGTCTAGGATTCAAAATACTAAAGAAGATTCTCCTGTAGAGGACAAGTTTCCTAATGAATATTTATTTGCAGTAACTATTAAGACTCCTTGGTATGTAGATATAGCTAACTACTTGGTTATAGGGAAACTATCTCCGCATTTATTTCCTGGTGAAAGAAGAAAGATTATTCAGGAGAGTTCAAAATATTCTTGGATTTCTAACGAATTGTTTAAAACAGGGCCAGATTTTGTGATCAGAAGATGTGTTAGGGAAGATGAAATGCCTGATATTCTCAAAGCATGTCATGATGAACCATGTGGCGGAAACTTTGCTGACAAAAGGACAGCCTATAAAATCCTTTCTTTAGGATATTATTGGTCATCCCCCTTCAAAGATGCAAAACAATATGTCAAAAGATGTGACAGTTACCAAAGAGTAAGGAAACCTACCATCTCAAATGAGATGCCATTAAAACCATAGGTAATCATCGAACCCTTTGAAAAATGGGCTTTAGACTTCATTGGACCTATTAATCCACCATCTAAACAAAGGAAGTATATATTGGTATGTACTGATTATGTCACTAAATGGGTAGAAGCCAAAGAATTATTTTCTGCTACTGAGCACTCAGTTGTTAGTTTTCTTTATGATGATATTTTTACTTGCTTTGGTGTTCCAAAAGAAATTGTGACAGATCAGGGAGATCAATTCACATCCAAACTGGTGGAGAAGTTGATGGAAGAGTACAAGGTCAAGCACAGAAAATCTACTCCTTACCATCCGCAAGCAAATGGTCAAGTGGAGTCCACAAACAAAGTTATTGAAGGCATCATTACCAAGACTGTTCATCTACATACAAGAGATTGGGCAGAAAGGCTTCCTGAAGCCTTATGGGCCTACAGAACTCCATGGAGAAATACAACATGGCATTCTCCCTATGAATTTTTTTATGGGAAAGAAGTTCTACTCCCCATTGAGTTCCACGTTAGAACCTTCAAGATGGCAGTTCAATTGGGAATGGATCTATCAGAAGCCCAAAAGCATAGAATGGAGCAGTTGAATGAACTAGATGAGATCAGACAAGAAGCAATCCTAAGAACTGATCTAGTTCAATATAAAAGAGCTAAGTGGCATGACAAATATATCAAGGAGAAAAAGTTTCAAGAAGGAGATTGGGCATTGCTATTTGATTCCAAGTTCAAAGATTTCAAAGGAAAATTTTAGACTCATTGGCTTGGGCCATATTAGATTGACAAAGTCTTTAGCAATGGAGTGGTAAGAATCAAAACCATTGATGAGTATCAAACTCCTCTTATTGTGAATGGTCACAGATTAAAGATCTATCATAAGCCACTCTCAAAAGAGGAATTTGTCAAAATATTTCAAGATAATTCTACAATAAGGCTGGTGAAGAAGAATCCTTCTTCTCCACTAGCCTAGTCTTTTTTCTTTTCAGTGTTTCTTAAAAATAATAAAAAATAAAACAAATAAATAAATAAATTTTTTATAAGCCTGAAAACCAATCATTGATTGGCAGTCTTATACAGAAAATATAGGGAAAAAATCAAAAACTGTTGACACCCTATATTTTCCAAAAAATCCCTCTCATTTCATTCATAGTTATTTCAGTTCACTTCACTTCACTTCACTTCATTTCATTCTATTTTATCATCACATTTCACCAATAAAAGTCCTTTCATGACCAGTTTTCATATATCATTCATTCAGTCATCATTCATTTCCATCCATCTCCATTCAGTCATATGTTCACTGCGTCAATTTCCATAGCTGAAATCTGATTCTGCAGCTAATTGTTGATTCCGCAACTAATACTCTATTACTCTGTTACAGTCAGATGTTAGCCAAATAATGAAAAAATCAAATACAGGAATGGAAGAGGAATATATTTTGAAGATGTCAGCACCTGAAGCACCAACAAGTAGCAACCAATCAAAGGTCAGTGGATGAAAGTGGTAAGATTCTAAGGTATGAGAAAAATTTATTTCAAATAGCATTTTAAAGCACATAATCTATATAGTTGTGAAACCACTGGCTCCATTATGTGTAATGATTTGTATTGATAGCTTTCATAACTCCTCCATGACCTTTTCATAATTCCTCCATGAACTCTGCATCAATTTCTAACGTTCTCATGAACCCCCTCCGAATCTAACTCGTACTCAACTATAAGTCTGCACTCCACCTGTTGAACCGGGTAATTATGAAAACGTAATCTATTTGACCGTGGCTCTTCTCTGCTACACAAATCCGAATTCATTTTATGAATGTGAGAACGTCCACTCCGCAGCCTTTTAATTCAAAGCTCTACCAAACCCATTCTATTTCCATACTCTCCCATTGAAGATTGCGTTTGTTAGTATTGGTATGTTTATACAAGCCTTCGCTCCGTGAACTCATTTTCACTGCATGTTCTGTGTCCTTTTGTTTTACAACTACTAGTTGCTCCACAATCCTTCTCCATCTTCTACTCACGCAACCGTTCCACCTCCATTAATCCAACACCTACAGTCCATCACCCACAGAGGTATTTTTAAGGCAGGAGGAAAGAATGAGCCTTCTGGTAAGAACAGAGCCAGATGGGCCTAAATTCATGGAGGGTTATCCAGAGTTAAAAAACATATTAAGAAAGGCATGGTGGCTGCAATTCATCCAGAAATTCAGAGGTCACAATAAACAAGTCACGAAGACATTTGCAAGGCCTTTTAATGGCGTGGAAGTTGAGGTTGGAGATCTCAAATTTTCAGTCATAGAGGCATCCATTGCGGTAGTAACGAGGTTTCCACAGGAGGGGGAATGGTGGTTCAAAAACAAATACTTTGATGAGAGGGCTTGGAGGATTATCTTACGCAATCCAGGTATTGATATAACCATTTCCAAACATGGAATCCCTGTCTCTACTCCAGAGGAAAATTGGACTAGTTTATTATTGATAATTCATAAGTTTATTACATGTGAAGGACAATTTGGGTCCATGTACATGTACCACATTAGGTTACTAATGAATTTTCTGGAAAATCAAACCATCAATTTGCCTTATTTCCTGTTAAGTAGCCTTAAAAAGATGTCCACAACCGTACAAAAGAATCTGAATGACATAGAGCCTCACCTTTACCATCACGGCCTTGTTAAAATTTTGATTGAAAAACAATTGAAGGAAATAAAGGACACCTGGGAACAATTCTTGATTAGAAACTTCTTTCAGGACCCACCTGAAACACCTGAAAGTAGCTCAGCAAGGAAAAGTAGGAGAAGGAAAGTAAGTGTGAACATTCAGGATACTCCTACTAACATAGTTAAAGAAGCTAGTACGGAAGAGAAGCTGTCTAAAAGTAGGAAGGAAAGAACTGAGGTTAGGAAGCAAGGAAAACTAAAGGGGAAAAGAAATATTGATGTTGTCTATGAAACCCCAGAACCTTCCTCAGAAGAGGATAAAATACTTTCTGAAAGACTAATTTACCTTAAGGAACAAGAAACTACAACAAAGGGAAAAGGAAAACAAAAACAGAGTGTAGAGAAAGGAGACACCAGCTCACTGAATCTAAGGAGAAGCTCTAGACTTAAAGGTAAACTGAAGAAAGTACAAACTAAAGGGGGCCACTTTGTGGACTTAGGAGAGGAAACACCAGAACAGTCTCCAGCAATCCCTCCTGGACATAGCCCACAACATTCTCCTCTTTCTCAACTAGATATTGAGATCAATCCTTCTCAACCAGATTTTGGGGTCAGCCCAAGAAAGGCTACACCTGAGATAGATCCAACCCAGCAAGAAATGTATGATTTCATTGAATCATTGGAGAAGACTGCAATAGATCAAGGCACTTCATGTACGCATCCTAATACATCCCAGGAAGCTTTAATCCAATCACTAAAGCAGGAAGTTTTTGAACTGGAAGTCCTGAATAGACACATCAAAAGAGAAAATGAAACATTGAAAGAACAGAGCAGGTCGGATAAAATTATCCATGACAACACCATGTTGCATCTTGGGCTATGGCAGAAGAAAAATAGGAAATTGAAGAAAAAGAGCAGGAGGTTGAGCAGGGCTTTTATCAACCCCAAATACAAGTGCCTAATGAGGAAGCCTAGGATGACAATAGTACCAAGGAAGAAGAAAAGAAGGCTGGATGTATTAGCAGAGGTCTCAGAACACATGAACTGAAGGGAATATGGTCAAAATTTTGGTTGCATGAGGACATGCAACACCTTCACAGTGGGGGTATGTTGAGCCCTGGAACTACCTCTCTTCTACATACTTTCCTAGACCTTTTCCCCTCACCAGTGCCTCATAAGCTATCAAAGCTCATTACATATTGATTGTAAGAGTGCATTTAAGTGGTTTTCTAACTATATTTTTGTGTTTGCTATTTGTCTTAGATTTTTTTCATTAGCTACGGAATGCAGCCACTTTCCGCAACTGACTCATGATTCCACAGATGTTTTTATTTATCTCTAGGTTACAGGTGTTGGCAAGTAAAATGAGGCATGTGAGTAGTTTAGGAATGATCTGGACATGAACCAGGTCCTATCGGTTTAGCCAAATTCGTAAAGGAAAGCCTTGGTCAAACGAGGAGTTCTACAACAAATAGGTCTCTGCTTTCAACATGTGAAAGGTTTGAGACCGTTCCTAGATCTATGGATCCATTTTGATAGCTGTAGACTGCCTCCACGACACAAATCCAACATCAACCTTTTGGTAGATTGAATGATCATGGCAACCAAGACGCTAAGCTCACGGGTTTTGTCTTTTTACGTGTCCTCTACTAAAGGTGTTTCATAGGAAAAACAATTATGTAATTTCCTCTATAAATAACGCATTTGCAAACACATGTAGTTAGTTTTTGAGATAGTTTGCTGTTAGTTTATATACTGTTGCCATAACATTGGTCCTGCTGTTGTAATGAGAGGATCCTTCGTCTATTTTTCAATATAAAAGACCATGTTTCTTATGACTGTGTGAGTGTAATTTCGGATTGACATCATGTTAACCAAGGCCGTGTGGAGGGCCCCTGCTCGCTGAGGTTTTGTTTCTTTATTTCTATAAAGTCTTCATGTATCATTTTCTTATTTCGATTGTAAATATTTCATAGCTTGTTCATCTATGTATATATTTCCTAATTCATTTATGATGTTAACGTTTCATTCCTGTACATGATTTTCCAGCACTGTATCTTTTTGCTAACACTAATTAGTGTGTTTTAGGATAGGTTATGCTCGAGCATTTTCATATAATTTTTTTGCATCAAATAGTGACATGGGATTGGCCTCTCTGCTAACTTTGTTTTCTTAGCTTTTCAATTTCAATTATGCTTTGATTTCAGTCTTATTTATTGACTGTTGTTAGTTAGTTTAGATATCAAATTCTTCATGTCATTTAACGTTATCTCCAGAGCCATGGCTTAACCCTGAAAAGCTACTTGGTGAGTTATCGGATTATGAATGAAGTGATTTGATTTTACTTTCATTTTTGCAATTAGACGTCAGGTTCTTCATGTCATCTAACGTTATCTCCAGAGCCATGGCTTAACCCCGAAAAGTTACTGTCACACGAAATGAGTCGATCTTGCGGACAGGATAGACCTTCCTAGAATCTAAAGAAGACCTAATGACAAGCAAACCAACCAGACACTATCTTTCTCTAAATATGCTTTAATAAACAAAGGTAATCAAGTGCTTTTAGGGCCTACCTTGGGTCCTTCGCAAGTTTGTGGATGCCCTCGCTCCTTTTCCAAATGAGCTCCTTGTCGCGAATCTGCAAACACAAACAAGGCAAACAAATTAAATAGCACTGAAAAACCAATTGCATAAAACATATTTAACATGAAAGTCAAGGAGTCCATGAAACAAATAACATAAGATACTTGTTGAGAAAAATGAGTTTGATTGTATTAATTCAAAAGAAGAAGAACTTTACAACCTTTGCCTTGACGCTGTACAAGCTCCTCCCAGGGTCCAGCAAGATGTCCCCTCTACTTTGACAAGCTTCACTCACTTCCCAATGGAAGCAAGAGGTATGTGATCTCTCCTCTAAAGCTCAATTAAGAAGTCCTAATTTCACCAGCATTTACCCTCAAAATGTTCAGCTTCTAACCTCTTTAGTCCTCACCCCAATGCCTGTATTTATAGTGCAATGGAGGGAAGTTACTAGGTCCTCCTTCAAAGGGATAGCTCCTTTAGTCAAGGGATTAGCTCCTTCTCTTTTGGGATGCATGAACCACCTCAGAGCGAACCATCCACGTCAAAATTCCTTCTAGAATCCTCTAGAATTAACCCAAAGTGAGTTTTTTAAGATAAACTTTGCGCCTTTTGACTTTCACATGGGTACGCACCCACCACTTTACAGACAGAGCGTGCAGATACGCAGTTGACACGAACAAAGGGTGCAGGCCCGCAGGTGACAGTAGGAGAAAGTGCGGAACTAGAGCTTTTAATGATTTTCAATGTCTTTCTCTCATTTTCAAAGCTTGACTTAAAGAGCTGAGGTCTGAGACTTGCTTAGGAGGATAGTACAAGTGATGATGGACCCATACTGACTGTAAATAATCATGAAGACGATATTTTTGTGTAACAGATTGCCCCCTAAAGTGCGAAGTCTGTAGTAGATGAGGATTTCATTTATCATATAAGAAGAGTGAAGTACTTTATCATTTCGAGGATTATCTTGTGGAAAGCCCGGTCGGAACCTGTAAAAACATTCAATGCAAGATATATATATGAGATCATATCATCGCTGAGGTAGGCATTCCCATACTCAGATCAAAACTAACTAGAAAACTATCTACTGCTCTGATATATGAGTGATCTTGTAATACATCACAAGTATAGACTCATGTGAACACAGTATGGACGCAGCCATCTGTTTATGAATAGTCCACAATAAAATGAATACAAAATTCCTCGTAGCCTGGATTTCGGAAACTAGATCTAGGGTCTTCATTTCCACTTCCCGAAATAGTATGATTCTATCCATGCGAATAAATGTGTTGAAGTAGAACATGGTAGAAACCACTTGATTACCAGTCAATGATGTAAACTGTTAACAAGTGTGAGAGAAACCACCATTGATGTCAATGGCTCTCAAAGTACCCAGTACAATCCATGAGATGTGAATAGATGTGTTGATGTCGAACATATCACGGAATCCTTTGATCGAAGGTCAATGATGCAACCTATCGTCAAGGGCGAGAAACCTGCCATTGAGGCATGCAGATCCCAAGGTACTGACGATTCCTAGATCATCTTTCTAGATAATGAGCTGAAGTCGATAGAAAGCGATCTGTTGCAGGCAGGACCACAACACGAAATCATAGATCAAGTTGAAGAAATTTAGTTGCAAGGACTGACTCAGGGATGGTCAAGATGGATGACAGATATTTTGCAGATGAATGGATTATTGGCAGTGATCTCTTGAACACATAACGATACAATAGCTGATTTGGTGACAATTGACCCAAAGTTAATACCCAGAAACCGGCTGAAGACTTTCAATGTGGTTTGATCAACTGTTAGGCAAAGGATTTCCCAACCCAGGTGAATGAAAGTGTCGTCTTCAAGAGTGGTTACAAAGTATGACAAACAGACTCATTTTTCTCTCTTTTCCCCCACCATTTCTGGCAAGTACCTCTTTATTTTTGACAAGCTTGAGGAGGATAACATTTGCTTGATTATAAGCTCATCCTTCAGATGAGTCCAACTTAGTTTAAATTCGAACCCTAAGAAGGAGTGGTTCGTTCCTGTTTGTAATTGAACAGGTCCTTTACTGTGAAATTTTAATGAGTCCAGTATAGGAGAAACTCGGCATTTTTCAATTTTAGAGAGTCTGAAAAAACTTAAGAAGACTCCAGGGTTGACCTTTTTCATAAATTTGTGTCTCCCAAGCCCGAAAAAGTATAAAATAATACTTGAGAGAACTGCTTGATTCTTACAACCAAGGAGTACTTTCATAATTAGTGTCTTTGATCTAAAAAGTAAAAAGCGATCAATGACACGTTGTTTTATGACCAATATCGAATTTGAAATGACAAAAATCCGGCAATCTTTTCGTGTTTTTACGGTCAGAAAAGGGCTGTAAGAGGACCGTCTTTTAATTCCATTTTAACGAGTTTAAAAGAAAAACTCGGCAATCTTTTCATGTTTCAGGAGTCAGAAAAGAGCTTAAAGATGACTCTACTTGTTTTTTCGTCGAAAATGATAGATTTCGCCTGAATAATCCGTTATCTGAACAAAAACGCAAACATTACTCATACCTGTTTGAAATGGATAAAAATTACCTTTCTAAAGTGAAACATAAACAAATTTGCAATTTATTTACTCAAAAAACTTATAAAAAGGGGTTTTGACAATTCATTTTTACCATTTGAGATTGGGGGAGAAAATAGTGGTTTCGTTCAGAAAACTTCCCGTGAAGATTGCGGAAAATCCAACCGTCGGAATCGAACGCCGTCTTCTCCAGGTAATCCACATCATCTTGCTCTTCATTTTTAACCATTTCATTTTTTGTTTTAGTCATTCATTTCATTTTTTGGAGGGTTTTTAGGCTAAAATTCCGCGCGCGGGGGCCCGCAGGTGTAACACTGGTAACCCGCGGGCCTCGACTTTTTCTCCATTGGGAAAAAGCCAGGGGCCCGCACCTTCCATGTAGACAAAGCGCGTACCCACGCACTGTGTCTAACCCGGAGGATGCGTACCCCGCCGCGAGGGTTTTTAACCCAAAAATTCTCAAAAATAGACCAAACAAAATAATTTCTAGCAATTTAATTTATCTTTTTACTTGATGCAGAGAGTACATCATGCTAGATTGGCATGAAAGAGAGCATGAGGATGTGGATGCTGCCGCATGGAATCATCAACCTTCACTTGATGCTTTGAGGGCGTGCGGCTTGTACAAATTCTGGACCATTCCTGGCATGAGGGCTCAGGTGGCTTTCTTACAGTGGCTGGTTGACAGATGGAGCATACAGGACCAGTGCTTTTTCATTGGTGGCCACCAGCTTGAGATCGAACTGACAAATATATATTTCTTGACTGGTTTGCCTAAGAGAGGCGAAGACTTGACTCTATCGATAGCCTCATGCTAGAGTTCTGCAACAGCCAGGATAGAGACAAAGGGATAGACATAAAGACCACATCCCATCCTGAACTCATGGTGATTGCGTTTACTGTCACCAGACTTTGCGGAGCTGCCGCATTACATATTGCCACTGGATCCCAGATGCGTATGGCAGTTGATTGCTTTCGAGGCACCATCTACAACTGGTGCGATGCTGTGTTGGCCAATCTGAAAGGCCAACTGACCAGGGCCAAAGACAGACGACTAAAGACCTTTGGTTATGGGGCTTTGGTTGTGAGTTTTGGCCTAGAGAGGGTTCCTATGTTGATCCCACAGCACCTTACTGTTGGAGCTGGGCTTCCTCGAGAGCCCAAACTGATGCGATGGGTCGCAGTTATGGCCCGTCATCCGAACGAGGGGACAAAGTTGTTCGATTCAAACTTGAGTATTTCCAATGGTTGGAAAACTAATTTTTCTCTATTCAAGACTTTCCTTACGCTAGGATAGATTTTCGTGGTGACCCAGACATGGCTCTTCCACCAGGAGAGCAGTGGGATGACTCAGGTAAAATCCTTTTCAACATTTTTCCTATTTTAATTTTTTTTTTTTTTTCCATCGTCTCAAAACTGATAGCAAAAGTTTCAAATGCAGATGTGGGTCCACAGCGACCAGCCGCTCTCCAGCCTTTTGAGAGGAAACAACCAGTTGCACCCGCGCCAGCCCCACAGGACGAATCAGTAGAGGTTTTGGCCGAGTTGGAGGGTCATCTCAAGCGTTTGACAGGAGACATTCCTGAGACCACTATAGATGACATTCCTCGTCGACTTCAACGCTATGTGATTGGGGTCCTAGGACCTTTTAGGAGGTTCCTTTGCAAGGTGGCTAGTGCAGTGGTTTCTTATAGAGATCATCACCAGTGATGGGATGATCGCCTATTGTGGGCACATATGACATTTTTGTTTTTGTACTTATCATTTTTGCAGATCATAAGGTATTTTTCAACCTATGATTGAGGACGACGTATTTTTTGACACACTCCTATATATATATATCACTCTTACCGGCTTATCTTGTAAATCATGTTATGGAATGGTTTTAAATTTACATGTATGATTATTGCAAATGTCTACTTAACATTCGAGAAGCAATTGCATCTGCTAATGTATCTAAAGATCTTGGAATATGCTGATATTCAATATAATCAAACTCACGTTCCAAGAGACGCACTCTCAAAAACAATCTCAGTAACACTGGATTTCTAATGGCATATACTCTATTAAGCTGTAATACAACGAGTTCAGAATCTAACCTCACTATCAAACTCTGAATCCCAAATGAAATAGATTCAGATAATAACTCAATCACTGCACTATACTCTGCAATGTTGTTTGTTGTTTGACCGAGGCTTACCCCATGCATAGAAACTAACTCGTCAGAGGGCGAATAGATAACCCAAGTTGCGGAAGAAATGTTCCGTGTATTACGACAAGCACCATCAGCAAATCCAATGTATGTTTGGAGAGGCATCGACATCTGCAATATCAAGAGTAAAACCAAGATAAGCAGGAATAATGACGAAAAACACTCTCTAAGCTAAGCATACTTTTTAAACTAAAACACACTAGCTAGAAAGAAAAACGAACCTAACTAAAAAATCTCCATACCCATAATTTAAGCATAATACCTCTTCAGGTAAAGACCATTTCTGGGTTTACCTAAAGAGTCCCCGTCAAAGTCTACCAAATCATAGGCCCCTTTTGCTAGCTTTCGTTTGACAATATAGGGACCATGCCACATAGGAACGAATTTTCCAGCGCCTAATTTATCATTAGCTTGATCATATAATAACACTAGGTCTCCTTCCGAAAAATTTCGAGGGGTCACATTTCGATTATACTGAGCTTTCATACGTTTTGCGTGAGTCTCGATTGCCAATGCAGCATCACGTCGATTCTCATCTAATTGAGCCAAGTATAATAAACGCTTTTCCTCTTCGGAAGTGGCTGGAAGTAATTTGATGGCCATTTGCAGTGACGGGATTTCGCATTCAATGGGTAACACAGCTTCCAAACCATAGACTAGTTGGAAAGGAGTGAACCTTGTTGATGTTTTTACTGAGGTTCGGTACGCCCAAAGCGTTGAAAATAGCATGTTGTGCTAATTCGCCGATGAATACCAATGATTCACCAAATCATGATAACTAAAACCTTGTTGATGGACTCAACAAGACCATTAACTTGTGGATAATAAGGAGTTGAGCTATCATGACGCAAGCCAAGCTGGCCTGTAAGTTCGGTCATCATAACGTTTTGAAAATGGCGCCCATGATCAGTGATAATCGCTTGTGGGACACCAAACCTAGCAATTATGTGATTGAACACAAAAATTGCAGCTGTTTTGCCGTCTTCCTCAAATGTAGGCATTGCCTCGGCCCACTTGGTAAAATAATCTACTGCAAGGATGATATACGCATGCCCCCCGACAGAGTGAGGGTTACATGTAATAAAATCGATACCCCATTTGGCAAAAGGACCAACGACAATTATAGGGTGGAGAGGAGCAGGTGGAGCGCGCATATTTCGATCAAAAACTTGACAGTTGTGACATTTTCGGACCGCGTTAATACAATCTTTAAACAAGGACGGCCAGAAGTAGCCAGCGCGCAATATCTTTTGGGCTGTGGCATACCCAGACATATGACCGCCACATGCTCCAGAGTGACAGTCATTTAGAACCCTTTCAGCTTCGTCATGAGTTAAGCAACGTCGAAAAACAAAGTCCACCCCACGGCGATAAAGAGTATCTCCAATAATTCTGAATTGTTGGGATTGGAATCGTATTTTTCGACGTTCTGACCTTGAAATTTCTGGCCGAAAGGATTGGGTCTAGAGATAAATGATGATATCCCCATACCACGGATCTAAAGTGCTGATGAGAAACAAGGATTCGTCCGCAATGGGCTCCTCCACCACAGTTTCTGTGTCAGCACGCGGGAAGTCACACATTAACTTTGCAAAGACTAAAGATTTCTTAGACTTAGATTTCTCAAATTCCAAGTCGAACTCCTGCAGGATAACAATCCATTTAGAGTACTTGCCCCCTAGCAATTGCTTGGTCAAAATGTAGATCATAGGGTTGCAATCCGAAATTACTGTAGTCTTACGAAGTAAAATGTAGTGACGAAAACGTTGGACAGCTTGAACGGCTGCCAATGCCAATTTCTCCACATGTGAGTATTTTAGCTCAGTTGGATTTAAATTTCGACTAAGGTAATATATCACATGTTCTGTTCCGAATTCATCTTCCTGAACTAAGACCATTCCAATGGTGGAATGAGAGGCGGCGAGATACAAAAAGTAATCCTGGTTGTAGATGGGAGGATGCAATAACGGTGCATGGGTCAACGCGTGTTTGAGTGCATCAAAAGATCTCTGAGCTATCTCATCCCAATAGAATGAAGTATTCTGTTTCAACAACCATGTAAAACCCTTTGTAACCTCGGCGTAGTTAGGAATGAATCGTCGTAAAAAGTTTGCTTTCCCCTGCAAACTTTGGAGTTGGCGAAGACTCGAAGGAGGAGGCAAATTGATGATAGCTTCGACCTTCGAGGGATCGACGCGAATGCCGGCTTTCGAAACTACAAACCCCAGCAATCGACCCATTTCTATACAGAAGACACATTTGTGTGGATTCAACCAAATCCAATAATGCCTACACCTCATAAAGATTGCTTGTAAATGGACAAGGTGATCAGCTCGATGTAACGAATGAGCAGGCAAGTCATTGAGATAGGGTTGCACAATGTGCTTGATGTCATGAAATGCATAAGACATCTCCCTTTGAAAAGTTGCTCCGGCATTCTTGAGTCCAAAAGGTAATTTGCAATAAGCAAATGTCCCCCATGGACAAATGAAAGCATTTTTTGGTTGATCGGCAGGTAGAATATTGATTTGATTGTATCTAGAAAAACCGTCCATGAAGGAAAATATTTCGCTGCCGGCACAATCATCAATGATTTGATCGATATAGGGAGTTGGGTAATTGTCCTTTGGACAGGCTCGATTAATGTCCCTATAATCGATGCATATTCTTATTGTTCCCTGCTTTTTGTTAACCGGAACAATATTCGATACCCAATCCGTTAACGGGATCGGATAAATGAAACCTGCTTTCAATAGTTTTTCAACTTCTGCTTTAATTGCAGCAGCTTTTCTTGGGTGAATCTGACACAAACGTTGCCGGACGGGTTTAGCGTCCGGGTAAGTCTTGATCTCATGAACAACAATCGCGGGATCAATTCCTGGCATTTCCTCATAAGACCAGGCAAACACGTCTCGGAATTCTTGAAATAGAGCCTTATATATATGAATTTCATTTTCTGTACACGAGGCACCTATATGAATGTTCTCAACAATTCCAGGCTTAACCGAAATGTCAATAGGAACAGTTCGAGAGATGTTTCCCAAATTTAATTCTGAATCAGGATGTTTCATTAGATTCTGAGGTTCCTTGACATATTCAGTCGTAAAAATTGATGAGAAATCATTTTCAAATCGATCATTCTCGGGTAAAAATGAAGATCTGTGATGGAGATCTTCCCATGGTAAATCATCTACGCATAGGATTTCACGAATTTGCTCGTCAGAGTGAACAAGTTCGGAAAATGTTGTTGAATCCGATTCTGATGTGAAAAGTGATTCCTCATGGACCACATTCATTAAGTCGATTTTGGTTGAAAATGGGTCGGAAAGCGACTGCACAGCTTTGTATGCAATTTCATATGGACTCAAAGGCATAGCATTACCAAATGAGTCTATCTCAGATTCAGAAGGAAGGATCCAAGGATCATCATAAACAAGGGTGTCTGATGTAATCATATGAATGGATGCAAATGAAGACGATGCGTTGATCGGAGGAAAAGGAAAAGTTCCCAGTAAACCGGCATCTTTAACCAGTCCTACTCCAACATCCTTATACGGGATAATCGTTTTACCGACATGCTGAATACTTTCAGCAGGGGCTGGGTCGGATGAAAAGTAAGCCAGCTGGTCTATTGTTACAATCTTTCCATTATGTGGAAACTTTATTACTCGAAAGACCGATGAAACGACCGCTGTCATAGCATAAGACCAACTTCGACCCAATAGAAGGTTGTAATCTAGAGGGGCATCAACCACCTCCACATCTAGACTAACGGTTTTTCCTTCAACCCCTATAGGCAAATCCTGTAGAATGCCAAAAGGATGAAACCCATGGCCATCAAAGGCCTTAAGAATCGTCGGGGATTGATTTAGTGAAGGAGAACCACGAGATCTCCAACACTGTATCGACATAATACACGTTGAGGCTCCCTCATCAATTACAGTCCGATGAATAGGCCTGTTTTTTACTATCACTGGGATCTGGAAAGCCATTTGATGAGGCAAACGCGGTGTACTATTTCTAGATCGAAAATTATTAGGTTCGGGTCCTGAACATCAACAGCTCCTATAGCCGACAAAAGTAATTTATGTTGTGCTGGGCATGATTGCAGCACTTCCAAAGCCGACATTGCTGAGGGTGAAACAGCTAAATCCTCAACAATGTTATAATTCTGGGCCACTCTCGCATGTGGATTGAAAGCTGACTTTCGAAGTATACCCTTGGCGGGCAGTTTGATTACCAAGTCTGGGTTAGGTTTCTCGATCTGTAGTGGATCGGAATCGGGAGCTGAGGTTGATGGGTTAGAATGAGAAGATTCTGCTTCTTTACCATCAACAGGACTTTTACTACCATAATCTTGTGATCGAGTCGCAATCCTTACATGGGACATCATCAATATGGGTTCCTCATTGGCATTTGAGGAAGAACCTATCATCTTACTGTCTTGAGCTGGAAAAGGATCCTTCAAAACAGTAGGAGTTTGGGAACCTTTGATAATCTTCGCAACCTCTACACGATGAGGGCAGTCTCTTGTAAAATGTTCTTCATCACGAATAAGACAAGGATAAAGAGGTTTGCGTTTTTCATCATTGGATTCCGATTTTTCAGGTTTCTCCTTTGAATTTTTGTCTGTTTTATTCTTCTTCTTTCCTTTCTTCTTCCCACCGGATTTTGATTTAGCTGTAGATGACTCTACAACGTGAATATCGGCGGAAACCTCTGCAGAAGAATCTCCTGTTGGGGAATCAGGCAAGGTTATGATAGGAGAAGAATTCTTGGAAGACTTCTTCTTACTTTTAGTATTAACCGTACCAATCATACCATCAGCAGCATGAGATCCCGAAGGAGCTGCAGCAATTTGATTTGACTTTTCGTGTAACGTACCTGACTGAGTATAGACCAAGTCAAGGTACTGTGCTTGAGAAATTACTTGCTCCTCAGTAACAACTCCGGCTTTAGCTACATCTTCAGTGATCTTTGGCAACAAAGACTTTACAAACCACTCAGCCAAAATCTGATCCGGAATAAATACCTTCACTAAACGCCGTCGACGTCTCCATTCATGAATATGATCGGAAATATAAGTGGACGTCGATTGCTTTAATGAAGTTACTAATTCCGTGCCATTGTCATATCTGACTGGCAACTGAAAATGAGTAAAAACGAGGTATCTAACTGACTAAAATTATAAAAAGTGCCTCGCGGTAACTCAATGTACCACTTGGCCGCAAGACCAATTAGAGTGCGCTGGAAAAGTCTAAGACGGATTGAATCATCTGAATGGAGTTAGACGCACACCAGAGGTGGTAAGTCATCACATGGTTTGACGTGTCCTCTCCTGATTTACCTTCGAACTTAGGAATGTCACTGGGCAACTTATTCGGCATTGGCGGCCAAAACGGAAGATAATTAATGGGATCGTTCGTTAGGCGCGACAAATCAGGTAAGTCCAAAGTTGCGATAAACGGTAACTGACGATTAGGGTCCCTAAAACTCTGGGTCATCAGACCAGCCCCAGGAGGAGGATATCCGGGATAACTTGGAATAGGAATCGCGTTCGGGATATTGTATCCTCCTGGAAAACCAGGATTAACCAGACCATACTGGGGTTGTTGAGGTTGTTGATAAGTGTACCCAAGGTACGGTTGATACTGATAGACTGGCTGCTGCACAGCAGGACCGAATTGGTACTGTCCCTGGTACGGTTGATAAGTGAATTGTGGTTGACTTGTGACAACCGTACTTAAACCAGGTTGTCCTACAGGTATCTGAACCGAAGTTTGAATCGTAGATCCAAACGGTGGTAAAGATGTCTGAGGAGTAGATATAGGAACAATAGAAACTGGAGCTGTCGATACTCCAGAAGTTAGTGGGGTAGATTGAACAGATGTTGCGGCAGTTGTTGCAGTCGTTTGAGGTGGAGTACGAGGCGTACTAGGCCCAGGCTGAGAAACTACCGAAGGTACAGAAGTTTGAATGTTAGATTGGACTGGTTGTTGGGGTGTACCAGAAACTAAGGGTTGTCTAGTTTGAGATAACAACTGTACATTTGGCTGCAACACCTGTTGAGTTTGCGATGGATCCCACACTATATTCATTCCGGGGTATTGACCCATAACAGGTTGAGAATATTGAGGAACATAACCGGGTTGAGGGTAGGATTGATAATTCACAGGTACATTTCCCATTCCTTGAACATATGATTGACCTTGAGCTGGTTGGAAACCTTGGTTCAAGTACTGACCTTGGGGTTGATACCCTTGAGGCACGTACTGATACTGGGGTTGACCTTGAGGTATAAATTGATACTGGGGTTGACCTTGGGGTACATATTGAGTCTGGGGTTGACCTTGAGGAACGTATTGTACCGTAGGTACGTACTGACCTTGAGGTTGCCCCCCAGATACAAATTGAGTACCTTGAGGTTGTCCCCCAGGCGTTAATTGAGGCTGCCCCCCAGGCGGTAACTGGCCACCTTGAGGTTGAGAATTGGGAATAGAACCTGACATCATGAGAATGTCTTCTATGCTCAACGGCTTAGTACCATTGCTTCCAGTTAATAACCCTTGCTCAATGGGTTGAGGAGACGCTCCCGCAAAAGTACCAGAAAGTGACTGATACCCAGAGGGAACAGAAGGACTGTCATACAAAAAAGATTCAGGCGATTGAGTAAACATGGACGACTATCCTGACATATTTACGGGAGTATAAAAACCTCTAGGTGTTGAGTGATAAGGAGCACGAGGTGGTGAAAAACTTAATCCTGGTTTTTCCAAATAATTAGTCAAAGAAAGATACCAAGTAGTGCTCCTAGGCGGACTGTAAAAAATTGATTCACGCTCCCTTAGCTCAATAACAGGTTGATTTTCAGGGATAGGGATGCCTACTTCTTCTTCCGAAGTAGCAAGTTCTTCAATAGCTATCAAACCAGAAGGAAGATCGTGGGTAATTACTCTTTCTACCCTAGGTGAACCAGGACCACTAGAAGCTGGAGAGACAAACCCCGATGTTGGAGTAACAGGTTCAGATATCTCAGGTTCTTCACCTATATCACTAGTAGATGAAAAGCTACCAGCAAGTTCGGAAACTGAAATAGATTGCGGATCGTAGCCCGTTACTAGAGTTTGGTAATCAGGATGTACAACCAATGAAGACTCTCCTTCTTCAGGTGACCCAACTTTACTACCACTAGGAGTTACGAGGACTTTCAAGCCTTCAAGCTGGCTCGGGACTTCTTCAGGAGGTTGGCCCCGAAGTCTATGGGACTTCCTCAGTAAATCAGCCATGGTTACAAACTCAGGAGACTGGCCCCGAAGTCTACGGGACTGTCTTGGTAATTCAGCCACAGTTAAAAAACTTTTAACTACTTTACACGCAAACAAAGTAAAATCTCAATGAAAACCACCTAAAGCCTCTAAAGAACCAAACAAATTTGAATCACACGCCTAAAGAATCTAGGAGATCAAACACACACAAACAGTAACTTTCCAGACCGAAAACACTAGTTGGTGATGAAGCCCAACGTCGCAGAATTCAGTACAGAAATGGCAGTTGGAACAGTTACCCCGGCAACCTGCTTAATGAATAGACTGGCACAAGTTCCTCCACTTAACCGTCTCGAGTGAAGTGAACCCCCCAGAAAATCCAAGTGAGTCTAGCCGACGTCTGCTCCAGGTACAGTGGGATCTTCCCACCACTGTCACCTTAGGAAGAATCCTAAAGAATATGGCCACTAAGGTTACCAACTGAGACAAATACACCTGGGGGAACAGTCTACGATCTGATACGCACGCAAGGGCAGAGTAGCAAGCTCAATCCCCTTGAAGGCTCCTTGACATAATCCAAGGTTTACCAACAAGTGACCCCAGGCTCCTCGACAATGGTTAATCCGAGGTTTACCATTTTTAATACGTGAATATCTGGCGTCGTTCCCAATGAGGAAGGATTGATTCCCACACTGGTTCGGACACGATCTCGTGCTTCTCCTTTAAGAGGAGCTTTCCCAGAGCATAAATGCAACAATTGGATTTCTTCCTACCACAAGATACAACTACTTGTTTGTTTTTACTGTCTTGGAGAGTTAATTACTCTCCTACTCCAAGACACTAGCCTAAGCTAAGTTGGTGTATCAGAGCCCTAGAAATAAAAATGTTACTAGGTGAATTTTACTTTAAGCGTTAATTTTAGTGGTTTTTGTTTAAGTCCAAAGGTGGTGGAGATGAAACTTGTGGTGTAAAAGACTTGACTCGAAATCACTAAAAAATGCACCTAAGATGATTAAAACAATCTTTTCTCTTCGATGAACTTCTAAACTAAGAAAGAATTTGAGAATGCAAATACTTTGAAAACACAAATCTTTCTTAATCAAACGAATCAGAAGAAGAGTTTTTTCTTTCCAATGCACTCAAAACGAGACTACTAGTTATTTCACAAAAAATTCCTTTCTCTTTTCAAAGAACTCAACCACTACAAAAAACAAACGTTTTCCAAAAGAGAGATTTTTTATATTTTTGCAAAAAAAACACTCAAAACTATTTTTCATAAAACACTAAAAACTATGCAAATGACTAACTTTAAGATCTACAAACTATAAAAAAAACCTATTTGAGATCAAAGCTTACAAAGTGTCTTTTTGAGGATGTTTTACTTAGCTAAATGTGAGCTAAGGACTAATTTATGCAGAATCACAATCAGTCAAAAAACAACCAATCTTTCGTTTTCTTTTTTTTTAAATGAAAATCCAAACTTTCAAATACAAGCTTTTCGAAGTTTTGAAATGAGAAAATACAAAGCGGATTCCTCAACAAGGGGAGATTTCATAAATGGTCAGACTCATAAGAAGGCTAGTAGACACCAAGGTGATCTGAGGTCCCTACAACTTCTAAGCTTAGAGCCACTACCCAACCAAAATGAAAAACAAGCCCAACAAGCAAAACTCCTAGGAAATTCACCTAAAACCCTAACACTAGTGAAATTAAACCAAGGAAAGTTTTTGACAGGGTACACGCAGGTCTGGGCAATGGCTAAAACTTATAAACAAATTCTAAATTGATAAAAAAGAGAAAATTTTAAAATTTCTCAAAATTTTGACAGGGTACGCAGGCAGTTTGTTTACACAGGTGTGTTCACGCTCTGTGCACAAAGCAAAAGTGCGTACAGGTACGCACTGTGCTTAACTCAGAGGGTGCGTACTTCTCCCAAAACTATGAAAAATAAACACTAACTCAAAACTAAGTAAATTTACCCAATCCCACAATCATCAAGTCAAAAACAGAAACGAAAAACACAGTTTCTCAGGTCAAAGTATAAACAAGGAAAACAATCAAGTCCCCAGTGGAGTCGCCATTTTGTCGCACGGAATGAGTCGATCTTGCGGACAAGATAGACCTTCCTAGAATCTAAAGAAGACCTAATGACAAGCAAACCAACCAGACACTATCTTTCTCTAAATATGCTTTAATAAACAAAGGCAATCAAGTGTTTTTAGGGCCTACCTTGGGTCCTTCGCAAGTTTGTGGATGCCCTCGCTCCTTTTCCAAATGAGCTCCTTTTCGCGAATTTGCAAACACAAACAAGGCAAACAAATTAAATAGCACCTGAAAAACCAATTGCATAAAACATATTTAACATGAAAGTCAAGGATTCCATGAAACAAATAACATAAGATACTTGTTGAGAAAAATGAGTTTGATTGTATTAATTCAAAAGAAGAAGAACTTTACAACCTTTGCCTTGACACTGTACAAGCTCCTCCTAGGGTCCAGCAAGATGTCCCCTCTACTTTGACAAGCTTCACTCACTTCCCAATGGAACCAAGAGGTATGTGATCTCTCCTCTAAAGCTCAACTAAGAAGTCCTAATTTCACCAGCATTTACCCTCAAAATGTTCAGCTTCTAACCTCTCTAGTCCTCACCCCAATGCCTGTATTTATAGTGCAATGGAGGGAAGTTACTAGGTCCTCCTTCAAAGGGATAGCTCCTTTAGTCAAGGGATTAGCTCCTTCTCTTTTGGGATGCATGAACCACCTCAGAGCGAACCATCCACGTCAAAATTCCTTCTAGAATCCTCTAGAATTAACCCAAAGTGAGTTTTTTAAGATAAACTTTGCGCCTTTTGACTTTCACAGGGGTACGCACCCACCACTTTACAGACAGAGCGTGCAGATACGCAGTTGACACGAACAAAGGGTGCGGGCCTGTAGGTGACAGTAGGAGAAAGTGCGGAACCAGATCTTTTAATGATTTTCAATGTCTTTCTCTCATTTTCAAAGCTTGACTTAAAGAGCTGAGGTCTGAGACTTGCTTAGGAGGACAGTACAAGTGATGATGGACCCATATTGACTGCAAATAATCATGAAGACGATATTTTTGTGTAACAGTTACTTGGCGAGCTATCGGATTATGAATGAAGTGATTTGATTTTACTTTCATTTTCGCAATTAGATATCAGGTTCTTCATGTTATTGATATTATCTCCAGAGCCATGGCTTAAGCCTGAAAAGCTACTTGGCGAGCTATTGGACTATAAGTGAAGTGACTTGATTTTACTTTCATCTGCAATTAGGTAAATTAGATATCAATTCTTCATGTTATTGACGTTATCTCTAGAGCCATGGCTTAACCCCGAAAAGCTACTTAGTGAGCTATCGGACTATAAGTGAAGTAAATTGATTTTACTTTCATTAGTCTGCAATTTTTGGTTTGTTTGAGTGCAATAGCCTAACTTTTATTTCTATATTTAGCTGAGCAGCAGAGACAGTGACTTCATGATCAGTAGTTCATCATTTTTTTAATTTGAATAGCTGCACATTTACATTCTTGTTCAAGTACTAATCTTATTACTAGTATGTTTTGAGATCTTTTGAAGTGTTAAGCTATGGAAGTTATCATAAGGGACATAAATGTCTAAAAACTATATCCATACTTGCCTTCTAAAGTGTTCTTAAAAATTAGGAATAGGATTTCCATTCACATTAGGAGATAAACAAAGATAAAACCCCAAAACAAAATAAAATTGAAAACAATAAAAAGTAAGAAAGAGGTTGTCTTGCACATATAGTGCGCCGCACTTCAGCTGTTTACGACTCCCAGATTGATAATTAATGTAGCAATTTAGAACATACTAAATTGGCTAAACATCCATTCTTTAAATTTTACGGCATTGAGCAGTGGAGAACGTCGATGATCCATTATTCATCCAAATCTACCTTCTAAGAATTAAGCTACAACAAAAGGAAACTTCTTCAATACCAATTGTTGGAAACTTAGTTATACTAAGAGTGGAGTGGGTTGAATCAGTTTAAAATTGATTGAGTGATCAAAACCATTTTTTTCAAAATAATTAATGAAAAAAATGAACATAAAGATATCCAGTAGCATAATACATAAACTACATATCCAAACATGCATGCAAATTCAAAGACTCAGAGCATAAGAAACAGCATAGGTGGACACAATGGATTTTAGGTGGAAACCCTTAAGCGGAAGAAAAAGCCCTACTACTTTACTTCTCTCTTCTTTTATTATTCAACAATATATTTTACATTGTTTAGTTGACCCATACTAGGTAGGAAGCCCCAACTCCCTATCTTAACAAGCCACCACTTACTAGAGGCCCCAATATCCTAAATTTCAACTCGCTAGCCACTCCAAACTAGGAAGCTTCAACTCCTTATCTTAGAAAGCTATCACTTCCTGATCCCTTGACCTCCTCAATATCAAATAAATGGCCACCACCAGCTAGGAAGCCCCAAATCCCTATATTAGCAAGCCACCATTTTTCCAAGGCCCCAAGCTTGTCAAACACCATGGACCATGATTTAATTCATTTTCATACTAAGTCCTCTTCTCCAACAATAACATGATAATGAAATTATCGTAATTAACACAATCAACAACACCAAATACTCACACAACCATACTCTAAGGGAATCAGTACAAACCTTCACTCGACCATACAACACAATCAATAATTCTGATGTAATACAAGGCAAGATAGATGGCATCTTCAGTGATGTGCTAATAATTTGCAACATTAACTCTATATCTGATCACTCATATAGGTATATCATTTAGCTTCATTGTGCTTAGTAGCTAAAACAAGTTTCAACCATGCCATGATATATTTGTACTAAATTTTTCATCATCAAATTAGATGAAATGAACACACTAATTACACACCATTTCTCTTGATGATCATATTAAAAATGGTCTTATCAACATGTCACCAATTGCACTAAATACCATGGGAATTCTCGTGGTTTTTCCTTTCTCAACCTTCGAGCAATGTTGTGGTTACATAGCAATAAGACGAATAAGATTTCCAGGGTCAAGATGAATCATGCTTGCACAATTATGCTAGTGCAATCCATGGTGTCCATATGTGTTGTTTCTTATGCTAGCGCAATCCATGGTGCCCATCTATGTTGTTTTTTATGCTAGTGCCATGGATTTTAGGTGCAAGCCAATGTAGTTTGTTGTCAATCATCAATATTTTGTCTTCCTTCTCATAGATCTGCAACCACTGCATCAACACTTCTATAAGCATCTTATCCAAGACCTTTAACACCATTCTAACCATTTGCAACATCATCTAACCACTTGAAACCATGATTCACCAACAATAAGCCAAACATATCTACCACACAAATACATGAGTCAACTTGTCAACAGAAGCACACTAATCTATAAAAACATGAAAAGAACAATCCAAAGCATAACATATGAAGGTTGAAATCAATGACAACTAAATAATATTGTTACCAACATAATTTCCTCTCATGGGCTAGTTGGAAAATATTATACCTTTTTCCTTTCATAGATACATGTTTCACATTCATTCTTTTATCTCTCAATAGTTGGAAAACCTTTTCCCAGACCTCCATACTTAAGCTTGAGTAAGCTTTGTAATTTTAAGTGGAAAAAAAAAAAATGACATAATCCAAATGAATAAATTTTGGAATTGACGTATAATATCATGCGTTGTAGAGAAACTTTCCTTTCCATTCTTAGTATATTTCAATCCCCATATTCTCACATTGTTATTTCAAGGTTATCCTCTTCCAAATTTTTATTTTCCAAACCATTTTGTATTTGTTTTGATGTCAAATGAGGATATCAATGTGATTTTAATATGGTGTTTACAAGTTTTGTAATTCTTGGTACTACCCAACTTATTTGAATTATTGGAAATATAATCCTTTGGAATTGCATGAATTTGGCTCATTCACTTCAATGTAAGGTGAAATGGTTCAAGTGAACACCAACAGTCATAGAATTCCAAGAGACCTATTTTTATATGAAACCAAGTATCACACCAAATGTATTTGATATGTTTGTATTGTGAAGAATGTGCATCTCACATTTATCTAATTTTGTATATTTTTAGTGAGTTATTTCAACAATGGTATCACTATATTTTATACTTTCCCTATTGTATAGATTGAGCCACTATTTCTGTGGACTCTATGTGGCTCCCTCAATGTCCCCTTTATCTACATGTTATTCCTTTTTTACTTTCCATTTTGGCTCTCAGTCTCTTCCATCTACCAAAACATCTAAGAGGTGGGATTGTTAGATCTCTACCTAGGTGTTACACTGGAACTCTATGTTTGTGTGTGGATCATAATCTCTTTTATTTGGTTGAGGTAGCTAAAATATATTAAATTCTTACTCTTATTCTCTTCATGCTTAGTGTCAACAAAATAGGCCCCTTCCTTAGTCTAGGCATGATGTGTGGCCCAAATAGAACAGAAGCTACTTCTTGAATTATGATGGGATTCCACTTGCCAATCTCCATGTAATTTTATTGGAACTCAAATGACGCTCATAACCCATGGAAAGTTACGATGTTTTTTCCAAGGATAATTCTCTTCCATATTATAAATTTGAAGACCCTTGTTTACATTCAAATTGGGGGTTGTATTTGGTTTCCATAACTTGGAGACTCGTTGTTGTGAGGAAAACATCCTAAAAGGATTTGCATAGGATGTTTAATCTCATGTTGATTCTGAGGCTTAGCCTAAACCATTATCATGTGATTGTGCATCAGTAGACCAATAATTGGTGTTGAAGGAGAATTTCGAGTAAAAGGAAAAAAATAGAAGAATGGGTTATGAGTTATTTGAATGTTAGAATGGGATTTGAACTAGGGCTTCCTCTCCTATATTTCTGTCAAGATTCATTCTTATAAATCATATCCCTCTAGAGCATTTCTCCCCACATTTACTAGATTGGGTACTCTACTAAACACCACTACTAATTTGCTCTGAAAGGTAGTTGAAACTTATTTAGAGTGCATAAATTCTATTTCTTATCTCTATCATATCATAGAACAGAAAGTGCATGATAGCTACCATTTCTATAACACAACTAATTTTACTATCTACAATGTGCAATACATGTGGGACCATCACCATTTCCTCTCTATTTGGGATAAATACATAATTACCTTGATCAGTTAAGCTAAAGTTGTTGAAGAGAAAAAAATATTTTCAAAAGAAGTTTGTGATAGTCTGTTGCCATTAAAGGATAAAAATTTTGATAAAATTTCTTCATTGTTGGTAACTAAGAAGAAAGGAAATCTACTCCATCTTTAATCACGTCAACATTTTTGTTCTTCCTGGCACATACCAACAATAAAGAAAGGCATCCTTGTTTTCCTCTAACCTTGGACTAACCTCTTAGTAGATTTGTATTACCAAAATATTCAAGTAATTGTGATTCATATAAAGTGATATTGGAGTTCATTTTTGATGCAAAAAAAATCATGTTTGCTTTAGTTTAGTACCTATATCAGTGAAACTTAGCATTCTAGATGGCACAAGGAACCAACACATTGCATTGTATCAATTAGATATCTTCTTGGAAAAGGAAAATTTCTTCGACTACTTGGTGTAGTTGGAGCAAGATTTGTAGTGCTTGAAATATTATTCCTTTAGCATGTGTTGGCTATTTATTGGCCCATGTCATTCGTTCTCTTTCAATCTATTCTTTTCTGTCAATGTTGTATCATACAAAAATGATCATTATAGGTGTTATGAACATTAGTGTATCCCTGTGAATGTTACCATATGACTTATTTTATTTTAATTTTCATTAAAGAAATTAAATGACGTGTGTTAGATATTATAATAGAAATAATATTTGGTAAAGAATAAATTATGATAACATATTAAGTTGTTAATCCTCTCAGGAAAAATTAAAAGGATAACATGAGAGATTAGCCCCTTATTGTTGGGAAAAATAGCAGGGGTTAGTTGTCCCTAGTGACTTGGAAATAAAACAGAGAAATCCTATTTTCAGTTCTTCTGGGACAAATATCGTACAACATTAGAAATTAGATAGAAGTTTCATTCATGGCCATCTCATTTGGGGATTTTTATTGGAATGTCTTAGCCATTTTTTTCATTGTCTAGTGATCTCAATTAGACATGAGATCGCTGAACAATAGCTTCTTGCAAGTAGAATTTAAAGAACTGCCACTAAGTTTAACAGAAACTATGATAGAAATCAGAAAATCAAGAAAGGGCTTCTCCATTCTAATTAGGAACTCTTGAATTGTGGTTCAATAAACTTCTAGGTGACTACTTATGCCTTCGAATAGAACATTTTCTTCTCAAAATTTGTTGCATCCACAGTTAAGATGAGAAATATGAAACCTCTTCTGGGAACTAGTAGATAGATCCGAATGGATTTCCATAAGCCTAACTAATGACATAAATGATAATCAACTTTGTTTAATTGCAGTGCCATGGTGATCCAGATGGTTCCAGACACATGTAGACGTCCTAGAGGACTTAGAAAGGGGAAAAAATCAAATTGGATAGATTGCTCCCAAACTAGAACCAGATCGAAGTGATCATCACCCTGATTCCAATGGTACGAATGACACTCAAATCCGATCTCGTATGAGGGAGAAAGAGCATGCCAAAGTTTTGGTCAAAATTGGGAAGTCGGCCAAGTTTAAGTGTCCTACAAATTCAATGTCAACTAGTGTGGGAACTTAGCTCCCGAAAGTGGGAAAAATTGTTGCCTCTTTAATTTGTCTAATATCCCCTATATTGGAAAAAATAAATAAATATATATATATATATATATATATATATATATATACCAAAAATAAAAAGAAATATAAATGAGGTGGCTAGCCACGACCCCCACAACCCCTAAACCAAGTATTAGAAACTAATTTTATTTCGAAATGGCTAATAGGACATGATCCCCACCGCCCCCCCCCCCCCCCCAAAGCCCCACATATCAAACAAATTATTACACCCGTCCCACACCCAACCCCTTTATCAACAAACATAACATATATGTATTTGGGCCGATGGGAATCGAACCCACCCGGCCATGTGGTCGGCTCGCTCCACGGGAAATCCAACCAAACATCACCCAAACAAAACTCTTCCCATTAATACACAACCCAAACCATCAACAGTTCCAGCACATAACGTAATACAGTTGCAGTATTTCGAGGTTACCCACCCAAAATTTGAATCGAAGTGTGTTAAAATATAGGAGGGGTGGGATTTGATCCCCCAACCCCTCCTCAACCACTATTTGTTTTCTACCAAAGCACCACCAACCTTTTTCGTTGGTATTTCCACTGGTAAAAAATATTTAAGCTATTCTTTCTCATTCGCATGGGGGAAGTCAGATTGGAACGGAACAGAGGTGCTAAATGAAGAATGGAGAATGGGGGAATGGAGCCCCAAAGGCAGAGCACATTTCTTGAGACATATTTTTTTAATTAATTTCACAAGTGGAACCATGAGCCTTGAAAAGAGGCAGGTGAACCATGATTGAGCCCAATTTTCAAGAGGGAAAATTTTTCCAATGTCCAAATTGGAGAAACTTTATGTCGATCCTACACCTCTTAGCGACATGAACCTAATATCGTAGACATAATTTTGATCTAAGAAATAGATCTTCAGATGACCCGGAGGAGGGAATGTTTGAGGAATCTAGGGGTAATCTAAAAGATTCTTGGAGCCCCAGATTTTCACATTGTCATAATTCAAAAATTTGACAGGCGATTTTACCCTATTCGATGCGATGAATATAATGGTGTAATCAGAGTTTCCATTTGATCCTTCTATTTTTTAGCTACTTTTCAAAGTGGACTGTAGTTGTCAGCATTCAATGCGCAAGTAGTCATTTCCATTATATTCAACTCCATGAGATTGATGGTACATCTAGATCTAGTAGTTTATCATCCTCTTCTTTGGATAACTCCTTGATGTGAGGTATATGCAATGTGATCATGTAATTCTTTGTCTCTTTGCTTGAGATGCATTGTACTGTATAGATCCTTGTTTGATGTTTGAAGTGGGATCTTGTTTTGTTCTTGATGTGAGATGTACTTACTGTCATGTTTTGATTGAGATCCCTTTGTTGTCATGTTGACGAGATACTCATGTTTCGCCATGTATGTTTGAATTGAGATCCCTTTGATGCCATGTTGGTGGGATGCTCATTATTAACATACGTGAAATTATGTCATGCTGATAGGAGTCCTTTTGCTGAATGAGAGTTCCAGTAGCGGAACATATCTTGGAGACACTCCTGTGTGAGGGCATATTCCTCGTATGATAGAGAAAACACATGCATGTACATCATCACTCTTCCCAGAACTTAATGCAGTGGCCTACACCATATTGAAACCGGGGCCTGGAGATGTAGTCCCTCGTGGACAAACTCTGTTATCGACATCTCTTGTTTTATGTTCCTGATTCTTGTTATGTTCCCTCTTCTTTACAACATGCATATATGCTCCTTATATCTTTTAAATGCAATTCTAATCACATCATGAAAGAAACAGATATTAGTTAAATCCAGGAGTTGAGTCAACTCAGATCAAGTTAGATATCAGAGCGGTCTTTGCGTGGATGTGAATTGCCAGCGTGAACAATGGAATGTGCAGCCATGGAGGATAACAAAGCGATGTATGAGACCATGCTCAGAGTGTCTGAAAGGGTGCAAATAATGTATGAAGATCTACAAAAGGAGACAGAGGAAAAGTAGTGATTGCATCTTCAACTATGAGCCATGAAAGAGGCCCTCGAATAACTGAAGCACAACAACTAGAGTCTTCAAGCAGATAACGTTGAATTGAAGATGCTTCTACATGAAGAGAAAGAGGAGAAAAAGAGTTTTACACAATAGCTACAAGCTAAGGACGAGGCCTTGGAAAAGCTGTAGCATGACCCATGTGAGGTAAAAAGTAATTCTGTGTCTTCATGTATGTTTCCCCATGATGATTTCGCTATTTTTGAAAACCATAACACAGGAATTGGCTCCAAACTGTTGAAGAAAATGGGGTATGAAGGAAAAGTCTTGGGAATTAATTGCTAAGGCATTCTCAACCCCATCAAAGTAGAGGAATTACCCCATCAAGCAGGACTTGGGTATTTCAGGAAGAAAGTTGGGGAATGCGCCAAGATAGCCAGCGAACTAGCAATAATAGATGATGAGAAGCCCTTATCAGATCTTTCCAACTCGATAGTGGAGGTAAAAGATGTTGATTTCCCTTTAGATTTGTCTTCACAAAGTATGATTTCTGTTGGAAATGTGGAGATACCAATTACAGGGACAAACATGAGGCTCCTTACCAGTATGAGGTACAAGGAGGAAGAAGGAATTGGTGTTAATAGCCAAGGAATAACTCAACCATTGGAGGTTGTGCAAAGACCTCAATTTGCAAGCTTGGGATACACCGAAGTAGAATGCTTGAAGGTGTCAGATGCTTCCAAGAAATCATCGAAATCGTCAAGGAAAGAGAATGATGGGAATGCATCTCCATCATCCCATGGAAGTTCCCATTGCAGGGAAGAATTTTAGGCAAGTTCTCATCGCCATAATGACACGAGAGGCAACAAGGAAAGGTATAACCAGTCTCCACATTCAAATTCTCATTTTGATTACAATCATATTGTTAATGATGGACATAAATCAAGGCATCAAAAAATATGTACCTTTTGTGGATTAGATAACCATACATTTGCTATGTGTTGGAAAATAATAATAGCACACAAAAGGATGAGGCATGAAAAACCCTCTTAACAATAGGTAAAGAAACATGTTAAGCATATCTAGAGGAAGAAGATGTATCGCAGTCTGTTAGGGTCCTATAATAATAGGATTCATAATTTTGAATTGGCTATGGTTATTCTTGTAATATTGTACATACTTTTTCTTTCCGCAAAATATTTTCCATATTAAAAATTTAAAAATGTAAAGAGGGTATGTCCTAAAAAAATAATCAAAGGACAAAAAGCGATAGAAAAGACCAAAAAATTGAAAAATATGAACCCCAAATAGAAATAAAACAGAGCATGAAAGTGTGCAAATTCAAATGCCACTACCTTTTACTTTACTATGAAAAATAAGGTTGTGTGCAGCTTGTCATAAATGCCGCAATCCATGATGGTCAAAAATATTAATCTTGAGTGATTCATGCTTTAAATTTCATGCTGATAGATAGAGAATAAAGATCTAGCCAAATTGTTTAACCTTGGCATATCAGTAGTTAGTTAGAGAAATAAAAATGTGCTCATCAGCTTAATCTAAGCCATTGGAAGTTATAAGGTTAGAATTAGATAGTTTGCTTGTCGAAAGAAAAGGAAATAAAGGGTTAGCAAGTTCAAATGCACCCAATAAAGTGAAAAAAAAATGTTAGGATAAATAAAGGGTGGGTAGAAGAAAGGTTGCAGATGCACAAGGCTGCTGAATCAGAAGTGCATTTATCATGCTTAATCCTATGTTTCATGTGCAAAAGCATTTATGAGAGTGAAAAGATATTCAAAAGCTTGTTTAATTAATTTTCTCTCATTTCATTGCACCCCCACATACGTACTAATTTACCCACTATCCCATCATTTCTTATAAAATTCCCTTTTACCTCTCATTTTGACCCTTACCCCTTGGTGTCACACATTCCCCTAGGAATTACCCTACAAAAATCATCCCCCTACCCAAAACCCCTTTTCCCTAGTGTGAGACCCATTCCCCATTGCAAATATTACCCTCCCCCCTTATTAATTTCCCTATTTCCCTTCAGAACCCATAAAAACCCCCTTATCCTATGTTTTTATCCCCCCACATTATTTAATTAACTCCTCCATTCATATTTCCCCGACAAAACCCTTTTAACCCACCAACCCTTGGTGCAGTTAAAAAAGCCTGCCACAATAACCCCTCGTCCCACTCCATTAAAATCGCTTCTTATGTTTAATCCCTACCTTAGTTACTAATTAATTACAATTATTTGTAATTAAATCTCGGGGCCCACAAATCCTGGTCTTGATTCCCTCCATGCATCTTAACCACGTGACAATCATCTGACATCCCACCCCCAGATCTAAGGGTGCATATCCATATCGTGCCGGTTCACCCTTTGACCGATAGCATCCCAAGAGCCCGCGAGATTCGATATTATTCTTGGGAACTTTTCTACTACATGGCGGCCCTAGGCTAGATCGTGTGCTCATGAAAAATACCATCTGCCCTCCAAAAGTAGTGCAATGGCCTAGAAAACTACCTCCCCACCCAGACCAAAAACCGTCCACTGTTCATTTTCAATTTCTACACCAAAATGTGACCATTGTTGGTTAAAAGGCCGGAGGAGCCCCATTTCACTCTTTTCACTTGTTTTCACTGTAATTACTGCTCAAGCCATTCTATGACACCCTAAATCTCTGCAACCAAATTGACCACTGTCTACTACCCGAAGAAGTTCTAGACACCCAATTCGAGCAACCAGTTCACAATTGAAGCCACCTTACCCTCTTCATTCACTATTGAACTCAGTTTGCATGCCATACCACCAAATTCCAAGTATTCTTGGGAAAACTAGAACATCTCTTTAATTTGAAAATGTACATTCCAATTGAAAGATTAATTAATTGAAATTAATTAATATATTTGCCTAAATTGAAGAGTAATCTACTTGTGTACCCCAAACCCTTCGTTTACAGACTGTAACTAACAACCCACTATCCCAGGGCTTCCAAACCTCACTTCTACAACCACTACAAGCTTAATTCATACCTCTACTCCTAATTATGGCTTCCCAGACATCTCTGGACATGAGACCCCTGTCAACCCCTCACCTGCACATCGACCACTTGGCATTAGCAGACAGAGATAATCAAATAAAACATACTGCTTCACTAGCTTACCTTCTAAAGCTCAACTGCTAGAGTAAGGACAAATTCCTAAACTAGAATGTTACACAAAAATATCGTCACCATGATTATTTGTAGTCAGTACGGGTCTATCATCACTTGTACTGTCCTCATAAGCAAGTCTCAGACCTCAGCTCTTCAAGTCAAGCTTTGAAAATGGGAGAAAGACATTGAAAATCAATGAAAGCTCTAGTTCCGCACTTTCTCTCACTGTCACCTGCGGTCCCGCACCTCCTGTTTACCAAAACTATGGACCTGCCCACTCTGTCCCTAAAGGTTTGGGTGCGGACCCCTGTGAAAGTCAAAAGGCGCAAGTTTTATCTTAAAAAACTCACTTTGGGTTAATTCTAGATGATTCTAGAAGGAATTTTGACGTGGATTGTTCGCTCTGAGGTGGTTCATGCATCCCAAAAGAGAAGGAGCTAATCCCTTGATGAGAGGAGCTATCCCTTTGAAGGAGGGCTTTATCCCTTTGAAGGAGGACCTAGTAACTTCCCTCCATTGCACTATAAACTAAGGCATTGGGGTGAGGACTAGGGAGGTTAGAAGCTGAACTTTTTGAGGGTAAATGCTGGTGAAATTAGGACTTCTTAGTAGAGCTTGAGAGGAGAGATCACATACCTCTTGGTTCCATTGGGAAGTGAGTGAAGCTTGTCAAAGTAGAGGAGACTTCTTGCTGGACCGTGGGAGGAGCTTGTACAGCGTCAAGGCATAGGTTGTAAAGTTCTTCTTCTTTTGAATTAATACAATCAAACTCTTTTTTCTCAACAAGTATCTCATGTTATTTGTTTCATGGACTCCTTGACTTTCATGTTGAATATGTTTTATGATATTGGCTTTTCAGGTGCTATTTAATTTGTTTGCCTTGTTTGTGTTTGCAGATTCGCGACAAAGGAGCTCATTTGGATCGAAGGAGCGAGGGCATCCACAAACTTGCGTTGGACCTAAGGTAGGCCCTAAAAACAGTTGTTTTCCATTGTTTATTAAAGCATATTTAGAGAAAGATAGTGTCTGGTTGGTTTGCTTGTCATTAGGTCTTCTTTAGATTCTAGGAAGGTCTATCTTGTCCGCAAGATCGACTTATTCCGTGTGACAAAATGGCGACTCCACTGGGGACTTGATTGTTTTCCTTGTTTGTACTTTGACCTGAGAAACTATGTTTTTGTTTTTGTTTTTGGCTTGTTGTGTGTAAAATTGGGTAGAGTTTGTAGATCCAGGGTTATTTTTCGTTTTTCATAGCTTTGGGAGAGGACCGCACCCTATCCTTTTGACACAGTGTGTACTTATCCGCACCTTTGCTTTTAGCACAAAGCGGGACTGCACCTGTGTTAACTGTGGGCCTGCGGACCCTGTCAAAATTTTGAAAAACCTAAGATTTCCTCTGTTAGTCAGCTTAGTTTTTGTTTAAGAAATTGTTATCCACTACCCAGACCTGCATATAACTTGTCAGAAGCTTTCCTCAGGTTGATTTCATTAGTGTTAGGGTTTTAGGTGAAATTCCTAGGAGTTTTGCTTGTTGGGCTTGTTTTTCATTTTGGTTGTGTAGTGGCTCTGAGCTTAGAAGCTGTAGGGACTTCAGATCACCTTGGTGTCTACCAGCCTTCTTATGAGTATGACCATTTATGAAATCTCCCCTTGTTGAGGAATCCGCTTTGTGTTTTCTCATTACAAAACTTCGAAAAGCTTGTGTTTAAATGTTTGGATTTTCATTTTTAAAAAGAAAACGAAAGATTGGTTGTTTTTTCACTGATTTGTGATTCTGCATAAATTAGTCCTTAGCTCACATTTAGCTAAGTAAAACATCCTCAAAAAGACACTTTGTAAGCTTTGACTTCAAATAGGTTTTTATAGTTTATAGATCTCAAAGTTAGTCATTTGCATAGTTTTGAGTGTTTTATAAAAATAAAAAAAGTCTCTTTTGGAAAAGGTTTGTTTTTGTAGTGATTGAGTGCTTTGAAAGGAAAAGGGAAATTTTTGTGAAATAACTAGTTGTCTCGTTTTGAGTGCATTGGAAAGGACAAAAACTCTTCTTTTAATTTGATTCTTAAGAAGGATTTGTGTTTACAAAGTATTTGCATTCTCAAACTCTTTCTTAGTTTAGAAGTTCATCGAAGAGAAAAGATTGTTTAAATCATCTTAGGTGCATTTTTAGTGATTTTGAGTCGAGTCTTCATACCACGAGTTTCATCTCCGCACTTTTTGACTTAAACAAAAACCAATAAAAAATAACGCTTAAAGTAAAATTCATCTAGTAACATTTTTATTTCTAGGGCTTTGATACACCAACTTAGCTTAGGCTAGTTTCTTGGAGTAGGAGAGTAATTAACTCTCCAAGATAGTAAAAGCAAACAAGTAGTTGTATCTTGTGTTAGGGAAGAAATCCAATTGTTGCATTTATGATTTGGGAAAGCTCCTCTTAAAGGAGAAGCATGAGATCGTGTCCGAACCAGTGTGGGAATCAATCCTTCCTCATTGGGAACGACGCCAGATATTCATGTATTAAAAACGGTAAACCTCGGATTAACCATTGTCGAGGAGCCTGGGGTCACTTGTTGGTAAACCTTGGATTATGTCAAGGAGCCTTCAAGGGGATTGAGCTTGCTACTCTGCCCTTGCGTGCGTATCGGATCGTAGACTATTCACCTAGGTATATTTGTTTCAGTTGGTAACCTTAGTGGCCATATTATTTAGGATTCTTCCTGAGGTGACAGTGGTGGGAAGATCCCACTGTACCTGGAGCAGACGTCGGCTAGACTCACTTGGATTTTCTGGGGGGTTCTCTTCACTCAAGACGGTTAATTGGAGGAACTTGTGCCAGTCTATTCATTAAGCAGGTTGCCGGGGTAACTGTTCCAACCGCCATTTTTGTATTGAACTCTGCGACGTTGGATTTCATCACCAACTAGTGTTTTCAGTACGGAAAGTTACTGTTTGTGTGTGTTTGATCTCCTAGATTCTTTAGGCGTGTGATTCAAATTTGTTTGGTTCTTTAGAGGCTTTAGGTGGTTTTCATTGAGATTTTACTTTGTTTGTGTGTGAAGTAGTTAAAAGTTTTTAACCGTGGCTGAATTACCAAGGCAGTCCTGTAGACTTCGGGGCCAACCTCCTGAGTTTTTAAACATGGCTGACTTACTGAGGAAGTCCCGTAGACTTCGGGGCCAACCTCCTGAGGAAGTCCCGAGCCAGCTTGAAGGCTTGAAAGTCCTCGTAACTCCTAGAGATAGTAGAGTTGGGTCACCTGAAGAAGGAGAATCTTCTTTGATAGTACATCCTGATTTTCAAACGTTAGTGGCAGATTATAATCCACAGTCAGTGTCTGTTTCCAAAGTAACTGGTAGCTTTTCATCTACTAGTGATATAGGTGAGGAACCTGAAATATCCAAGCCTGAAAGTGAATTTTCTGCTACTCCGACATCGGGGTTTGTTTCTCCAGCTTCTAGTGGTCCTGGTTCACCTAGGGTAGAAAGAGTAATCACCCAAGATCTTCCTTCTGGACTTATTGCTATTGAAGAACTTGCTACTCCAGAAGAAGAAGTAGGCATCCCTATCCCTAAAAATCAACCTGTTATTGAGCTAAGGGAGCGTGAATCAATTTTTTACAGTCCACCTAGGAACAGTACTTGGTATCTTTCTTTGACTAATTTCTTAGAAAACCCAGGGTTAAGTTTTTCACCACCTCGCACTCCTTATCACCCAACACCTAGAGGTTATTATCCTCCGTTAAATATGTCAAGATAGTTGTCCGTGTTTACTCAATCGCCTGAATCCTTTTTGTATGGCGGTCCTTCTGTTCCCTTTGGGTATCAGTCACTTTCTGGTACTTTTTCGGGAGCATCTCCTCAACCCATTGAGCAAGGGTTATTAACTGGAAGCAATGGTACTAAGTCGTTGAGCGTAGAAGACATTCTCATGATGTCAGGTTCTATTCCCAATCCTCAACCTCAAGGTGGCCAGTTACCGCCTGGGGGGCAGCCTCAATTATCGCCTGGGGGGCAACCTCAAGGTACCCAATTTGCATCTGGGGGGCAACCTCAAGGATAGTACATACCTACGGGATAGTACGTTCCTCAAGGTCAACCCCAGACTCAATATGTACCCCAAGGTCAACCCCAGTATCAATTTATACCTCAAGGTCAACCCCAGTATCAGTACGTGCCTCAAGTGTATCAACCCCAAGGTCAATACTCGAACCAAGGTTTCCAACCACCCTCCGGTCAAACATATGTTCAAGGAATGGGAAATGTACCTTTAAATTATCAATCCTACGCTCAAACCAGTTATGGTCCTCAATATTCTCAACCTGTTATGGGTCAGTACCCCGAAATGAATATAGTGTGGGATCCATCGCAAACTCAACAGGTGTTGCCGCCAATTGTACAGTTGTCATCTCAAACTGGACAACCCTTAGTTTCTGGTACACTCCAGCAACCAGTCCAGTCTAACATCCAAACTTCTGTACCTTCGGTAGTTTCTCAGCCTGGGCCTAGTACGCCTCGTACTCCGCCTCAAACGACTACTACAACTGCCGCAACATCTGTTCAATCTACCCCACCTACTTCCGGAGTATCGAAAGCTCCAGTTTCTACTATTCCTGTATCTACTCCTCAGACATCTTTACCACTGTCTGGATCCACGATTCAAACTTCGGTTCAGATGCCTGTAGGACAACCTGGTTCAAGTACGGTTGTCTCGAGTCAACCACAATTTGCTTATCAACCGTACCAGGGACAGTACCAATTCGGTCCTGCTGTGCAGCAGCCAGTCTATCAGTATCAACCGTACCCTGGGTACACTTATCAACAACCTCAACAACCCCAGTACGGTCCGGTTAATCCTGGTTTTCCGGGAGGATACAATATCCCAAATGCAATTCCTATTCCTAGTTATCCTGGATATCCTCCTCCTAGGGCTGGTCTCATGACCCAGAGTTTTAGGGACCCTAATCGTCAGTTACCATTTATCGCAACTTTGGACTTACCTGACTTGTCACGCCTAACGAACGATCCCATTAATTATCTTCCGTTTTGGCCGCCAATGCCGAATAAGTTGCCTAGTGACATTCCTAAGTTCGAAGGTAAATCAGGAGAGGACCCGTCGAACCATGTGATGACTTACCACCTCTGGTGTGCGTCTAACTCCATTTCAGATGATTCAATCCGTCTTAGACTTTTCCAGCGCACTCTAATTGGTCTCGCGGCCAAGTGGTACACTGAGTTACCACGAGGCACTTTTTATAATTTTAGTCAGCTAGCTACCTCGTTTTTAACTCATTTTCAGTTGCCAGTCCGATATGACAATGGCACGGAATTGTTAACTTCGTTAAAGCAATCGACATCCACTTACATTTCAGATCATATTCATGAGTGGAGACGTCGACGGCATTTAGTGAAGGTTTTTATTCCGGATCCGATTTTGGCTAAGTGGTTTGTAAAATATTTGTTGCCAAAGATCACTGAAGATGTAGCTAAAGCTGGAGTTGTTACTGAGGATCAAGTAATTGCTCAAGCACAGTACCTTGACATGGTCTATACTCAGTCAGGTACATTACACGAGAAAATCCCCGATCTTCCCAAGCAAAATCAAATCGCTGCAGCTCCTTCGGGATCTCATGCCGCTGATGGTATGATTGGTACGGTTAACACTAAAAGTAAGAAGAAGTCTTCCAAGAATTCTTCTCCTATCATAACCTTGCCTGATTCCCTGACAGGAGATTCTTCTGCGGAGATTTCCGCCGATATTCACGTTGTAGAGTCATCTACAACCAAATCAAAATCCGGTGGGAAGAAGAAAGGAAAGAAGAAGAATAAAATGGACAAAAATTCAAAGGAGAAACCTGAAAAATCGGAATCCAATGATGAAAAATGCAAACCTCGTTATCCTTGTCTCATTTGTGACGAAGAACATTTTACAAGAGACTGCCCTCATCGTGTAGAGGTTGCGAAGATTGTCAAAGGTTCCCAAACACCTGTTGTTTTGAAGGATCCTTTTCCAAGTCAAGACAGTAAGATGATAGGTTCCTCCTCAAATGCCAATGAACAACCCATACTGATGATGTCCCATGTTAGGATTGCGACTCGATCGCAAGATTATGGTAGTAAAAGTCCTGTTGATGGTAAAGAAGCAGAATCTTCTCATTCTAATCCATCAACCTCAGCTCCCGGTTCCGATCCACTACAGATCGAGAAACCTAATCCAGACTTGGTAATCAAATCGCCCGCCAAGGGTATACTTCGAAAGACAACTTTCAATCCACATGTGAGAGCGGCTCAGAACTATAACATTGTTGAGGATTTAGCTGTTTCACCCTCAGCAATTTCAGCTTGGGAAGTGCTGCAATCATATCCAGCACAGCGTAAATTACTTTTGTCGGCTATAGGAGCTGTTGATGTTCAGGACTCGAACCTAATAATTTTCGATCTAGAAAATAGTACACCGCGTTTGCCTCATCAAATGGATTTCCAGATCCCAGTGATAGTAAAAAATAGGCCTATTCATCGGACTGTAATTGATGAGGGAGCCTCAATGTGTATTATGTCGATACAGTGTTTGAGATCGCTTGGTTCTCCTTCGCTAAATCAATCCCCGACGATTCTAAAGGCCTTTGATGGCTGTGGGTTTCATCCTTTTGGCATTCTACAGGATTTGAAGGAAAAATCATTAATCTAGATGTGGAGGTGGTTGATGCCCCTCTAGATTACAACCTTCTCTTGGGTCGAAGTTGGTCTTACGCTATGACAGTGGTCGTTTCATCGGTCTTTCGAGTAATAAAGTTTCCACATAATGGAAAGATCGTAACAATAGACCAGCTGGCTTACTTTTCATCCGACTCAGCCTCTTCAGAAAGGATTCAGCATGTCGGTAAAACGACTATCCCATATAAGGATGTTGGAGTAGGACTAGTTAAAGATGCCGGTTTACTGGGAACTTTTCCTTTTCCTCCGATCAATGCATCGTCTTCATTTGCAACCATTCATATGATTACATCAGACACCATTATTTATGATGATCCTTGGATCATTCCTTCTGAATATGAGATAGATTCATTTGGTGATGTTATTCCTTTGAGTCCATATGAAATTACGTATCAGGCTGTGCAATCATTTATCGACCCATTTTCAACCGAAAATGACTTCATGAATGTGGTCCGTGAGGAATCACTTTTCACATCAAGCTAGAATTTAATCATGTTTTCTGAACTTGTTCACTTTGATGAACAAATTCGTGAAATCCTATGTGTAGATGATTTACCATGGGAAGATCTCCATCACAGATCTTCGTTTTTACCTGAGAATGATCGTTTTGAAAATGATTTTTCATCAATCTTTACGATTGAATATGTCAAGGAACCTCAGAATCCAATGAAACATCCTGATTCTGAGTTAAATTTGGGGAACATCTCTCGAAATATTCCTATTGACATTTCGGTTAAGCACGGAATTGTTGAGAACATTCATATAGGTGCCTCATGTACAGACGACGAAATTAAGATATATAAGGCCCTATTTCAAGAATTCCGCGACGTGTTTTCCTGGTCCTATGAGGAAATGCCAGGAATTGATCCCGCGATTGTTGTTCATGAGATCAAGGCTTTCCCCGACGCTAAACCCGTCCGGCAACGTTTACGTCAGATTCACCCAAGAAAAGCTGCTGCAATTAAAGCAGAAGTTGAAAAATTACTGAAAGCAGGTTTCATTTATCCGATCCCGTTAACAGATTGGTTATCGAATATTGTTCCGGTTAACAAAAAGCAGGGAACAATAAGAATATGCGTCGATTATAGGGACATTAATCGAGCCTGTCCAAAGGACAATTACCCAACTCCCTATATCGATCAAATTATTGATGATTGTGCCGGTAGCGAAATATTCTCCTTCATGGATGGTTTTTCCGGATACAATCAAATCAACATTCTACCTGCCGATCAACCAAAAACGGCTTTCATTTGTCCATGGGGGACATTTGCTTATTGCAAATTACCTTTTGGGCTCAAGAATGCTGGAGCAACTTTTCAAAGGGCCATGTCTTATGCGTTTCATGACATCAAGCACATTGTGCGACCGTATCTCGATGACTTGCCTGCTCATTCATTACATCGAGCTGATCATCTCGTCCATTTACGAGCAATCTTTATGAGGTGTAGGCATTATCGGATTCGGTTGAATCCACACAAATGTGTCTTCTGTATAGAAACGGGTCGATTGCTGGGGTTTGTAGTTTCGAAAGCCGACATTCGCGTCAATCCCTCGAAGGTCGAAGCTATCGTCAAATTGCCTCCTCCTTCGAGTCTTCGCCAACTCCAAAGTTTGCAAGGGAAAGCAAACTTTTTATGACGATTCATTCCTAACTACGCCGAGGTTACAAAGGGTTTTACCCGGTTGTTGAAACAGAATACACCGTTCTATTGGGATGAGATAGCTCAGAAATCTTTTGATGCACTTAAACACGCGTTGACCCATGCACCGTTATTGCATCCTCCCAACTGCAACCAGGATTACTTCTTGTATCTCGCCGCCTCTCATTCCACCATTGGAATGGTCTTAGTTCAGGAAGATGAATTTGGAACTGAACATGTGATATATTACCTTAGTCGAACTTTAAATCCAACTGAGCTAAAATACTCACATGTGGAGAAATTGGCATTGGCAGCCGTTCAAGCTGTCCAACGTTTTCGTCATTACATTTTACTACGTAAAACTACAGTAATTTCGGATTGCAACCCTATGATCTACATTTTGACCAAGCAATTGCTAGGGGGCAAGTACTCTAAATGGATTATTATCCTACAAGAGTTCAACTTGGAATTTCAGAAATCTAAGTCTAAGAAATCTTTAGTTTTTGCGGAGTTGATGTGTGACTTCCCGCGTGCTGACACGGAAACTGTGGCGGAGGAGCCCATTGCGGATGAATCCTTGTTTCTAATCAGCACTTTAGATCCATGGTATGGGGATATCATTGTTTATCTCCAGACCCAATCCTTTCGGCCAGAAATTTCAAGGTCAAAACGTCAGAAAATACGATTCCAGTCCCAACAATTCAGCATTATTGGAGATACTCTTTATTGCCATGGGGCAGACTCTGTTTTTCGACGTTGTTTAACTCACGAGGAAGCTGAAAGGGTTCTAAATGACTGTCACTCTGGAGCGTGTGGCGGTCATATGTCTGGGTACGCCACAGCCCAAAAGATATTGCGTGCTGGCTACTTCTAGCCGTCTTTATTTAAAGATTGTATTACAGCGGTCCGAAAATGCCACAACTGCCAAATTTTTTATCGAAAGATGCGCGCTCCACCTGCTCCTCTCCACCCTATAATTGCCGCTGGTCCTTTTGCCAAATGGGGTATCGATTTTATTACATGTAACCCTCACTCGGCCGGGGGGCATGCGTATATCATCCTTGCGGTAGATTATTTTACCAAGTGGGCCAAGGCGATGCCTACATTTGAGGCAGACGGCAAGACAGCTGCAATTTTCGTGTTCAATCATATAATTGCTAGGTTTGGTGTCCCGCAAGCAATAATCACTGATCATGGGTGTCATTTTCGAAACGTTATGATGACCGAACTTACAGGCCAGCTTGGTTTACGTCACGATAGTTCAACCCCTTATTATCCACAAGCTAATGGTCTGGTTGAATCCATCAACAAAGTTTTAGTTATCATGATCCGACGAATCATTGGGATTCATCGGTTGAATTGGCATAACATGCTATTTTTAGCACTTTGGGCATACCGAACTTCAGTAAAAGCATCAACAGGGTTCACTCCTTTCCAACTAGTCTATGGTTTGGAAGCTGTGTTACCCATTGAATGCGAAATCCCGTCACTGCAAATGGCCATCGAGTTACTTCCAGCCACTTCCGAAGAGGAAAAGCGTTTTTAATACTTGGCTCAATTAGATGAGAATCGACGTGATGCTGCATTGGCGATCGAGACTCACGCAAAACGCGTGAAAGCTCAGTATGATCGAAATGTGACCCCTCGAAATTTTTCGAAAGGAGATCTAGTCTTAGTTTACGATCAAGCTAATGATAAATTAGGCGCTGGAAAATTCGTTCCTATGTGGCATGGTCCCTATGTTGTCAAGCGAAAGCTAGCAAAAGGGGCCTATGAATTGGTAGACTTTGACGGGGACTCTTTGGGTAAACCCAGAAATGGTCTTTACTTGAAGAGGTATTATGCTTAAAGAATGGGTATGGAGATTTTTTGTTAGGATAGTTTTTTCTTTCTAGCTGGTGTGTTTTAGTTTAAACAGTGTGCTTAGCTTCGAGAGTGTTTTTTCGTCATTATTCCTACTTATCTTGGTTTTACTCTTGATATTGCAGATGTCGATGCCTCTCCAAACATACATTGGTTTCGCTGATGGTGCTTGTCGTAATACATGGAACATTTCTTCCGCAGCTTGGGTTATCTATTCGCCCTCTGACGAGTTAGTATCTATGCATGGGGTAAGCCTCGGTCAAACAACGAACAACATTGCCGAGTATAGTGCAGTGATTGAGTTATTATCTGAATCTATTTCATTTGGGATTCGGAGTTTGATAGTGAGGTTAGATTTTGAACTCATTGTATTATAGCTTAATAGAGTGTATGCCATTAGAAATCCAGTGTTATTAAGATTATTTTTGAGAGTGCGTCTCTTGGAACGTGAATTTGATTATATTGAATATCAGCATATTCCAAGATCTTTAAATACATTAGCAGATGCAATTGCTTCTCGAATGTTAAATAGACATTTGCAATAATCATACATGTAAATTTAAAACCATTCCATAACATGATTTACAAGATAAGCCGGTAATAGTGATATATATATATAGGAGTGTGTCAAAAAATACATCGTCCTCGATCATAGGTTGGAAAACACCTTATAATCGGCAAAAATGATAAGTACAAAAAACAAAAATGTCATATGTGCCCACAATAGGCGATCATCCTATCACTGGTGATGATCTCGATAAGAAACCACTAAACGGGCCACCTTTCAAAGGAACCTCCTAAAAGGTCCCGGGACCCCAATCACATAGCGCTAAAGTCGATGATGAATGTCATCTATAGTGGTCTCCGGAATATCTCCTGTCAAGCGCTCCAGATGACCCTCCAACTTGGCCAAAACCTCTGCTGATTCGTCCTGTGGGGCTGGCACGGCTGCAACTGGTTGTTTCCTCTCGTAAGCCCGGAGAGCGGCTGGTCGCTGTGGACCCACATCTGCATTTGAAACTTTTGCTATCAGTTTTGAGACGATGGAAAAATAAAAAAATTAAAATAGGAAAAATGTTGAAAATAATTTTACCTGAGTCATCCCACTGCTCTCCTGGTGGAAGAGCCATGTCTGGGTCACCACGAAAATCTACCCCAGCGTAAGGGAAGTCTTGAATAGAAAAGACCTGGTTTTCTAGCCATTGGAAATACTCAGGTTTGAATCGAGCAACCTCTGTCCTCTCGTCCGGGTGACGGGCCACAACTGCGACCCATCGCATCAGTTTGGGCTCTTGAGGAAGCCCAGCTCCCATAGTAAGGTTCTGCGGGATCAACATGGGAACCCTCTCCAGACCAAAACTCACAACCAAAGGTCTTTAGTTGTCCGTTTTTGGCCCTGGTCAGTTGGCCTTTCAGATTGGCCAACACAGCATCGCACCAGTTGAAGATGGTGCCTCGAAAGCAATCAACTGCCATACGCATATGGGATCCGGTGGCAATATGTAATGCGGCAACCCCGCAAAGTCTGGTGACAGTAAACGCAATCACCATGAGTTCAGGACGAGATATGGTCTTTATGTCTATCCCTTTGTCTCTAGCCTAGCTGTTGCAGAACTCTAGCCGTAGGCTATCGACAGACTGGCCACCTGGCCTAGCCCCAAACAGAGTCAAGTCTTCGCCTCTCTTAGGCAAACCAGTCAAGAAATATATGTCTGCCGGCTCGATTTCGAGCTGGTGGCCACCAATGAAGAAGCACTGGTCTTGTATGCTCCATCTGTCAACCAGCCACTGTAAGAAATCCACCTGAGCCCTCATGCCAGGAATGGCCCAGAATTTGTACAAGCCACATGCCCTCAAAGCATCAAGTGAAGGCTGATGATTCCATGCAACAGCATCCACGTCCTCATGCTCTCGTTCGTGCCAATCTAGCATGATGTACTCTCTGCATCAAGTATAAAGATAAATTAAAATGCTAGAAGTTATTTTGTTTGGTCCAATTTTGAGAATTTTTGGGTTAAAAACCCTTGTGACGGGGACCGCACCCTCCGGGTTAGACACAGTGCGTGGGACCGCACTTTGTCTACATGGAAGGTGCGGACCCCTGACTTTTTCCCATTGGAGAAAAAGTCGGGGTCCGCAGGCTAGCAGTGTTAAACCTGCGGGCCCCCGTGCGTGGGTTTTAAGCCTAAAAACCCTCCAAAAAATGAAATGAATGACTAAAACAAAAAATGAAACGGTTAAAAATGAAGAGTAAGATGATGTGGATTACCTGGAGAAGATGGCGTTCGATTCCGACCGTTGGATTTTCCGCAATCTTCACGGGAAGTTTTCTGAACAAAAGCACTATTTTCTCACCCAAAACTCAAATGGTAAAAATGAATTGACAAAGGCCCTTTTTATAAGTTTTTTGAGTAAATAAATTGCAAATTTGTTTATGTTTCACTTTGGAAAGATATTTTTGCAACATTTTTATCCATTTCAAACAGGTATGAGTAATTTTTGCGTTTTGTTCAGGATAATAGATTATTCAGGCGAAATCTATCGTTTTCGACGAAAAAACATTTAGAGTCACCTTTAAGCTCTTTTCTGACTCCTGAAACATGAAAAGATTGCCGAGTTTTTCTTTTAAACTCGTTAAAACGGAAGTAAAAGACGATCCACTTACAACTCTTTTCTGACCGTAAAAACATGAAAAGATTGCCAGATTTTTGTCATTTCAAATTCGATATTGGTTATAAAACGACGTGTCGTTGATCACTTTTTTTACTTTTTCGAATCAAGGTCACTAATAACGAAAAGTACTCCTTAGTCGTAAAAGATCAAGCGGTTCTCTCAAGTATTATTTTATACTTTTTCGGGCTTGGGAGACACAAATTTACGAAAAAGGTCAACCCTGGAGTCTTCTTAAGTTTTTCCAGACTCTCTAAAATTGAAAAACACCAAGTTTCTCCTATACTGGACTCGTTAAAATTTCACAGTAAAGGACCTGTTCAATTACAAACAGGAACGAACCACTCCTTCTTAGGGTTCGAATTTAAACTAAGTTGGACTCATCCGAAGGATGAGCTTATAATCAAGCAAATGTTATCCTCCTCAAGCTTGTCAAAAATAAAGAGGTACTTGCCAGAAATGGTGGGGGAAAAGAGAGAAAAATGAGCCTGTTTTTCATACTTTGTAACCACTCTTGAACGCGACACTTTCATTCACCTAGGTTGGGAAATCCTTTGCCTAACATTGATCAAACCACATTGAAAGTCTTGAGCCGGTTTCTGGGTATTAACTTTGGGTCAATTGTCACCAAGCCATCTGTCGTGTCGTTATGTGTTCAAGAGGTCACTGCCAATAAGCCATTCATCTGCAAAATATCTGTCATCCATCTTGACCATCCCTGAGTCAGTCCTTGCAACAAAATTTCATCAACTTGATCTATGATTTCGTGTTGTGGGCTTGCCTGCGACGGATCGCTTTCTATCGACTTCAGCTCATTATCTAGAAAGATGATCTAGAAATCATCATTACCTTGGAATCTGCATGCCTCAATGGTAGGTTTCTTGCCTTTGACGACAGGTTGCATCATTGACCTTCGATCAAAGGATTTCGTGACATGTTCGACATCAACACATTTATTCACATCTCATGGATTGTACTGGGTACTTTGAGAGCCATTGACATCACTGGTGGTTTCTCTCACACTTGTTAACAGTTTACATCATTGACTGGTAATCAAGTGGTTTCTACCATGTTCGACATCAACACATTTATTCGCATGGATAGAATCGTACTGTTTCAGGAAGTAGAAATGAAGACCCTGGATCTAGTTTCCACAATCCAGGCTGCGAGGAATTTTGTATTCATTATATAATGGACTATTCATAAACAGATGGCTGCGTCCATACTGTGTCCACATGAGTCTATACTTTTGATGTTTTACAATATCATTCCTGTATCAGAGCAGTAGTTAGTTTTCTAGTCAGATTTGATCTGAGTATGGGAATGCCTACCTCAGCGATGATATGATTTCATATATATATCTTGCATTGAATGTTTTTATAGGTTCCAATCGGGCTCTCCACAAGATGATCCTCGAAATGATAAAGTACTTCATTCTTCCTAAATGATAAATGAAATCCTCATCTACTACAGACTTCGCACTTTAGGGGGCAATATGTTACACAAAAATATTGTCACCATGATTATTTGCAGTCAATACGGGTCTATCATCACTTGTACTGTCCTCCTAAGCAAGTCTCAGACCTCAGCTCTTCAAGTCAAGCTTTGAAAATGGGAGAAAGACATTGAAAATCAATAAAATCTCTGGTTCCAGACTTTCTCTCACTGTCACCTGCGGTCCCGCACCTCCTGTTTACCAAAACTACAGACCTGCCCGCTCTGTCCCTAAAGGTGTGGGTGCGGACCCCTGTGAAAGTCAAAAGGCGCAAGTTTTATCTTAAAAAACTCACTTTGGGTTAATTCTAGATGATTCTAGAAGGAATTTTGACGTGGATTGTTCGCTCTGAGGTGGTTCATGCATCCCAAAAGAGAAGGAGCTAATCCCTTGATGGGAGGAGCTATCCCTTTGAAGGAGGGCTTTATCCCTTTGAAGGAGGACCTAGTAACTTCCCTCCATTGCACTATAAATTGAGGCATTGGGGTGAGGACTAGGGAGGTTAGAAGCTGAACTTTTTGAGGGTAAATGCTGGTGAAATTAGGAATTCTTAGTTGAGCTTGAGAGGAGAGATCACATACCTCTTGGTTCCATTGGGAAGTGAGTGAAGCTTGTCAAAGTAGAGGAGACTTCTTGCTGGACCCTGGGAGGAGCTTGTACAGCGTCAAGGCACAGGTTGTAAAGTTCTTCTTCTTTTGAATTAATACAATCAAACTCATTTTTCTCAACAAGTATCTCATGTTATTTGTTTCATGGACTCCTTGACTTTCATGTTGAATATGTTTTATGATATTGGCTTTTTAGGTGCTATTTAATTTGTTTTCCTTGTTTGTGTTTGCAGATTCGCGACAAAGGAGCTCATTTGGATCGAAGGAGCGAGCGCATCCACAAACTTGCGTTGGACCTAAGGTAGGCCCTAAAAACACTTGTTTTCCATTGTTTATTAAAGCATATTTAGAGAAAGATAGTGTCTGGTTGGTTTGCTTGTCATTAGGTCTTATTTAGATTCTAGGAAGGTCTATCTTGTCCACAAGATTGACTTATTCCGTGTGACACAGAACGATGACATCCATGTTTAGGAATCCAATTTACCCAAATATTTATTCCCATAAGTACACCCATTCCCTGACATCATACATTTATGTCATGCCTGCCACATTCCTAGCCAAAGGGCTATTGTCACCCGAAACCAACAAGTGTTATTCACTATCACTGCATAATTCATCAACCAAATGCTGCAGGTCTAGCCTAGCCCTAATGAGACCCCACTTTCTATTGGTGACTTGATGGATTTATATGTCAAGTTAGACCTAGCCAAAATAGCCCAAGTATTCCAGAATTTTATCATAGAAGACCACCATACTCCCACATATAGTCCCCCTTATGTTGCCACCATTTTTTTAGAAAGAGGCAAATAGATTACTACCATGCTCTCTTTCATCCTAGGATATACCTCAAATGGGTATGTGGATGAGGTTGTCCTGGCATTTCTTTCCATATTTAGCCTAGGGAAGCCTCCTACTGTGATATACAATTATGCTCAGTTTGTCGCAGCTAGGAAGCATGAACAGTTCACAAGATTACCAACTCAGAGAGTCTTCAAGTACTCCTATGTGTTATTTCATATGTTTTTATATTATCAATAAGATAAATTCCCTGTCAACATCTAGAATTTGGATGGCAAGGGAAATCAAAGGTCAATTATCTATTGGAAATCTTTGATCCAAAAATACTCCATTGCATTCACCTATAAAGACTTCATCGATTCATTTTTCCATCTAGTCATGAACATGTTGACCAGTAGCCCTCAGCCGGGAATGAGCCAAGAGATCAAGAGGATGTTACAGTTGGCCAAGAACAACAAGGTGGGAGACTGGTATCTGTACCAGAACCACACAAAAATTAGAGTTTATGGATGCCAACTTGCCCTTTATAAATTGCCCAAATACCTCCCTATGAGGATATTTTCACTGGAATATTTTAGGCAGATCATCAATTCTGATGAAGTTAACTTCCTAGCAGCTAGGAAGAAAACCCAATTTAAAATGAAAAATCAATTGGGTCCCATCATTTGTAATAACAGAGAAGCTGGACCTGAGGCAAACAAGATGTTACAGGAAATGAAGGTCAGGAATAGTTACATGTGGTGGTATGACCGTCATGTGGTCATATATAAGTTAAGACTCAAGGTCAAATTAGGACCTTTCATCCACCATCCTAGACCTGATATTGAGAGGTTTTCCACCTAAACAAAGTGGTTGGAAAACACATTAATTGGCATGGATAACACAGTAGTGGATGTATAAAATACACTGTTTGATGTGGAATAATAAATTGATGAAAGTTCTTTCCTACAGGGTCCAGAACTAAGGGAACCCATGAATATTCCACTTGTTTTACAGACTATAGTAGATGAGGAGAGGAACCCAAAAAGAAACAGGGAGGAGGGTTCCATTTCTGCCATGGAAACCACAGATGAGCATTTTGAGCTCAAGAAAAGGCCTAAACTAAACCTTGTGACTGAACAAGAAGAAACCATTGAATCAGTGGAAATCACTGACACTGATACAATTTTGGAAAGAAGCAAATGCACAGCTGGTTCAGGAGAGACACGACAACCATCATCATCCAACACTCAACTGATTGAGAGACAGATTAGTGTTGAGGTTTCTTCCTTAACTAGGCCATTAGGTAAATAAAATGACATTAAGGATAGGTATAAGGAGATCAATTTAAGAAATGAGAAGTTGAAGGCTAAAACATATGCCCAATACTTCAAGCACACACTAGCTAATTAGAGCAGGTTGATATTAACTTTTGACATCAAAGTAGGAAAAATGCAGGTGTCCTTCATGCATCCAACTGTCCAGTGGCCAAAGACCTCAACCGATTACATAAAAACCAATTTTGAGGTGTTGGCCAGTGATGTTCATCACCAAATAGAATTTCACAAACAGGCAGGAGAGATGATCTACTCCACCCTGACAGGAAAGGCCATGGTTGCACATAAGCTGCAAGGCTCCTTGGACAACATTACAACCCAATATAAATTGGAAAATGCCTCCTCACAGGTCAAAGACAACGGGATCAAGTCATTGAAGGACTTGGTAATTGAGTTGGGCCATCATTCAAATGACATCAAGGATGTTGAAAAGTTGATCAAGAAGAAGAATGAGGATATAACAGCTCTGGAAAAACAACTAAAGCTACCTTATTCAGAAAACCCATAAACAAAAGAGGTCCTGGAGAACCAAACACAACAGGAGGAGATGATGGACCTGATTTTACAATTAAATGATCAAATAAAGGAAATGGAAAAGGAGTTAGATAGCTTAATTCAGTTGAAACAAGATAGTCTTGACACTTCCCCTTCCACTGTTATCTCGACAGTTACTACTGCAGTACCACCCACCTTGGCAGCATCATTAGCTCCTACAACTCCTATGGTTACAACACTACCAACTTTTATAGCGTCTACATCAGAAACAGGGTCAACAATAAACGGGTCAAGAGGTGATGAGGCAAGTAAGTTAGTCAAAGCAATGGAAGACATGTCCATTCATACCATTGAAATGAACAAGCTGAAGGAAAAGGCGACCAATCTAGAGACTAACTACAAGCTTGCCCAAATTATGCATAAGGAAGAAGTGTAGAAATCCACCAGAATGAATGAAAGAATAAAAAACTTGGACAAGGAATTAACTTTGAAGCAACCCCTTGGCCAGGCTAAAGAACAATTGTGGGCCACTATCTTTGACTCTGTCAATGATATTTGGCCATCCATCCAGGTAATTTTTGGATAGATTGACTTGGTAAAGTTGACTAGAAAAGCCATATAGAGAGTCAAAGAAAAACTGGGAGACATGCCAAAGGAAGCTGCAAGGATCATTCACTTCCTCAACTCCAAAATAACTATGAATTGCAGGAATTAGAGATACTTGATAGAAAAGGTATAATACTTGAAGTAGAAAGGGTCCTCACCAAGAGGAATTTAATGCTAAACCTTGAAGATAATTGCCAAACCATGCAACTGGCTATAGACAGGTTCATGGTTAAATTCAATGCTTTGAGGCAAAACTGTTTACCAAATACTTTGGTAATAAATGATAAGTTAATGCCATAGTAGGACTACAACAAAAATATAAGATAAGTGGCCAGAGCTCAAGTGAACATTTCATCCATGAAGGGGATTCCAACTGGAAAAGTCCTATACCAAACTTTTGAGAATTTGTTTTACCTCTAGCATGAGGTAAAACACGTTTTTGTGAATAAGCCTACTTTTATCAAATATACAAAGGCATATGAGATTTATAGGAATATGATAAATATCCAATTAACATATGCTGAAACATGGGAGAAATTAAATGACTTACTATAGGAATACACAGTGAAAATGTAAAAATATATAGTAAGATTAGAAAATCATAGTAAAAGGATAAAGATAGGCTAGCCAAATGAAAGTGTATCAGTTGAAAGGTCAGAGTAAATAGAACATCCATCATGAAGACCAAACAACAAAGCAAAGATTAAAAGAAAAAAGATCAAAGATTAGAGGTAGCACAACCTAATAAACAGGGACAACAAACAACAGTTTAATATCTGTCTCTATCCTCTTGCATGCAGATATTTCTTTCTCCTAGACTAATTCCCAAGACAGTTTGGGATATTTTGTAAATAATTTCTGTATAAATACTTCATAATTCGAAGTATTGAGGGTGGATTGCTATACATTTGTAGAGTTATTTTGATCACAAACCTAAGGGTTATTGTACCATTTTTTAAGTCAGCATACTAGACCAAGCAATAAAGAGATTGCATTACAGGATTCATGTGTTGAGCTATTGTAGTGAAGTATTTTCTTTGTCAGATTCTGTTATTTTCTCATGTATTTCACAAAATTAAATGTTATCTAAAGTTGAATGAACTAACTATAAATTTATCTTAGAATTTGTTTATGTACACTCTGTTTTGAACAGTTGATAATTTCTATGTTCTCCTCTATTATCCATATTTGATAATTCTTAATTTCTCTCCCATCCCAGTTGACCTCTTTCACTTTCTTCATAATCCAATCTAAGGAACCCTTAATTGCTCCCTGGATCAGATTGAAAACCACTTCACCATCCAACCCTTGAGATCTGAAATAAATTAACTATCTTGTCATGTAGACATTATTTTTAGAACTTGATCCAGTCCTGTTTGCTTGTGATTTGACCCCATAGCCCAATGGTAAAAGACACCCCTCTATTAATCTAAGTAAGTGATCCCACTACCAAATCCAAATCAAAAGCCAAGTACAATCATAAGTAGCCTAAAATCAATTAACTAAAACAAAGTTAAATCATAAAGAGAGAGTCCTCTCTGGGCATTAGGAAGGCTATATCCTAATCTCCAAAGTATGTTTGTGGTTACCTCTATCATTTCTTTCTCTAACAACTTCTGATGAAATTTTGGAGTGATAACATATTGGCGACCATACTAGGGACTTCGATCCTCGGTGTAATAAAACATTAATGAGGCCTTAAATTTCATCTTGAGCCCCTTAAAGTCATTTTTAGAAGTTGTTCTTGAAAAGTTTCATAAAAATAGTTAAGAAAGTTAAAATTTTGGCTCCAAAGAAGACTCACTATATGAGGGCAAATCTAGATCCAAACCCTGATACAATAGTTGATGAGCTTGATAGAATTTTAAGAAAACCAAAAAAAGTAGAAACTCAAGAAAGTAGTAGCCAGTTAGTTAAAGCAAATTCACTCCCCGAGGAATTATCAACATTAGAGGAAATTCCATTTGATTTATCATTTGACCTCTCATTGTTTAGAACTAAATCAAAAAATGCAATTCATGAAACTATGGTAGATGCCAATTTTATTCAATTCATTGAGTTAAAAAAGGTGCTAATACATCCAGATTTAGATAAACTTTTGATGGATGCTTTTGACAAGTTAGAAGATTTAACATCTACATTGATAAGCCATATATATGATGCTTACCTTCAACAATCAGTTGAACTAGCTACCCTCACTCCTGCTGCCTCTAACATTTCTGCACAACCCTCAAATACTATAAATACACCTTCATTTACTACCACCTCGCCAATAATATCCACCACGGTCCATTCCCCTAAACCACTTGTTCATCATCTTCCTATCCAACCAAATTCCTCAACCTCATCTAGTTCATCTCCATCCATTTCAAGCCCTTCCTCAAGCACCACTACTTTACCCCCTAGTCAAACTAGAATCTCAACCATGGCAAACTAATATGAACCTTTGGTTTTACCAACACAACTCCATGCCATGCCCCAAGATTATCAAAGAAAAATCTTTTTGTTTGATGCTACAGGTTAGTATACTGCCCAACAACATGTGAACAAAATGACTATCTATTTTGAATTGCATGAGATTGATGAATCTAATGTCTAAATTGGGTTGTTTGACCAAACATTAACTGGGGATGTTAACAAATGGTTCAAAGCTTTATCTCCTAATCATATTGCAGACTTAGCTGCTTTTCATAGATTATTCCTTGATAGATGGGAGAGAAAGAAAAACCATCTGCAAATAGTTTCTGAATATGATAACATTAGAAGAGCTCCTAATGAGTCAGTTTAGGATTATTGTACTAGGTTCAATAGCATCTACAATGCAATCCCTACTAATATTAAGCCTCCAGCAGATCTAGCATTAATAAAATTCCCTAATGGTTTTGACACTAACATGTCATACCAATTGAGGGAAAGAAACCCTGAAACACTGGAACAAATGCAAAGTAATGATGTTAGTGTAGAATCCAACCTATTAGCTAAGAAAGCTAGAATGGGAAATGAAAAGAGAGATGCCATTAAAGAGGGAACCTCCACTTCTGATGGTAAAATAGATAGTTTAGCAAATAATGTAGAAAGAATAATCAATACATTAGAAAACATGGAAAGGAAAAATCAATGGGAAAATCAACAGCCACCTCCAATAAGAAACCACAACTTCAGGAAGAATCCTGACACTGGAAAGAATGTTATACTAGATCAGCAAATTAGGCCACCCTTCCAGGAAAACTATGCTGAGGGTTCACAAAGCCATGAGGGAGAGGATGACACCCAGATAAGCTTATTAGGGATAAAAAATGAAGATGTTGTTTTTCTTATTCAAGAAGCACAAGAATTGTACATGTTGGAACAATCGCAATTAGAATCTGGAGAGTCATTTGACTTTAAACATGGCTATGAATCAACCATATATGAGGTTCACAAACAATATAGCCTAAGAAGTAAAAATAACAATGAAACTCCCACTAAAACATCCATCCAAACCAAAACTAAAAAAATAAGAGAAGCTCCTTTCACCAAATTTCCACAAATCCTCCCTAGGGGAACTCAAGATACTTTTAGCCCAAAAATTGTAGATATAACTTCATCTGAAACTCAAACTGAAACTGTTACTGAAATCATTCCAAATAAGAATAATCAAAACAAAAACAACTGAAACACAAACTGAAATGCCAAGTATTGAAAAACAAGATAAAAACACACAGACCACATTTGTTAAGGAAGATATCATCCAATCAAGCAAAACTCCACTACCTTTCAACATCACGACTGAAATAGCAAAATTGAAAATATCAGTTCCTTTGACTAAACTAGTAAAAAATGAATCTTATAGATCACATATCCCTGAAACATTAAATATAGGTGAAGGACAAGATGTTGTTAATTTGAATGATGATCAACCTGAATTATTGTTTGGTCCTGAAGTAAATGGTACTCATCAGCAAGGGGGAATCCCTCCTTTCTACATTAGCCTGAACATTCATGATAAGATATTACATAATGCTATGCTAGACTCACGGGCATCCCATAACTTAATGCCAAAAGCAATCATGGAGAGACTAAACTTAGATATCACCAGACCATATAAGGACCCGTTTTCCTTTGATTCTAGCAAGTTAAATGCCTTGGCTTGATTAAGGATTTATGTGTAACTCTAGTCCAATGCCCAGCAAAGAGTATTGTTATGGAAATAACAGTTGTTGACATCCCATGTTATGAAACTAGCTCACAAAAAGATAGATATCCAATCTGGTTGGATAATAGAAATGGCGCACAACAATGCTTCCACATCCTCATCCTTTCTTGAGAGTGCATCTGCCACCACATTTTGCTTCCCTTTTTTGTAGATGATTTCAAAGTCATAACCCAACATCTTTGTGACCCACTTTTGTTGCTCTTCAGAGGATAATCTTTGTTCTAAAAAGTATTTAAGGCTATCATGATCCGTTTTTACCTTGAAATGTCTTCCCATTAGGTAGGGTCACCATTTCTTAAGTGCATGGTGTATTGCCAACATTTCCTTCTCATAAATAGCTTTGTGTAAAAAATTTCACTTGATTGGACGCCTTTCAAAAGAAATGGGTCTTTCATCTTGCATTAAAATAGCACCAATTCCATTTCCTGAAGCATCACATTCCACAATAAAGGTTTTTGTGAAGTCTGGTGTAGCTAAGACCGGTGCTTGGCACATTGCCCCTTTAAGATGCTCGAAGGCATTTGTTGCTTCTGGAGTCCATGAAAATGCATCTTTCTTCAATAATGTTGTTAGAGGTGCTGCTATTCTCCCATAATTCTTAACAAGCTTGTGATAATACCCTGTCAACCTGAGAAATCCCCGCAAATTCTTTATGGATGTGGGGATTTTCCATTCCTTAATGGCTTTAATTTTTCTATGGTCTACCTTACCTCCTTCATGAGATACAATATGACCCAGATATTCAACCTCTTGTACTCCAAAGAAACATTTGTGTCTTTTTGCATATAATTGTTTCTCCTCCAATAGTTGTAGCACCTTGACAACATGTTCAACATGATCCTTCCAAGACTTGCTATAGATTAGTATATCATCGAAAAATACTAACACAAATTTTCTAAGGAATGGTTTGAAAATGGAATTCATCAAACCTTGAAATGTTGAAGGTGCATTGGTAAGGCCAAAAGGCATGACCAAAAATTCATAACGACCCTCATGAGTTCTAAATGTTGTTTTCAGAATGTCTTCAGTCTTCATTCTAATTTGATGATATCTTGAATGAAGATCCAACTTGGTGAAGTAAATTTATCCATGCAATTCATCCAGTAATTCATCAGTGATAGGAATGGGAAACTTATCTTTAATAGTGAGCTTGTTGAGCTCCCTATAATCCAGACACATGCGCCATGATCCATTCTTCTTATGCACCAATACTACTAGAGCAGAGAAATAACTTTGACACGGTTGAATTATACTAGCCTTTAGCATTTTTGCAACCATACGTTCAATTTCACTCTTTTGGGCATAGGGATATCTGTACGGCCTAATGTTTGGAGGAACGCTTCTTGGAATCAGATGAATAGCATGATCATGATCACGAATAGGTGGGAGACCTATGGGCATCTCAAACACCTTGGAATGATTGTCCAAGACTTTTTGGAGATCTGGAGAAATAGATGATTCCAATGTGGAAACATCTAGTGAACAGAATTGTGCAATTACACCTCTTTGTTCCTTTTTTAGAAGCTTTGTCATACCCTTAGAGCTGATTATATTTCCTGGTTTCCCTGCAATACCCCTTAGTTCAACTTCCTTTCCTTCCACATAAAATTTCATGAAAATTTCTTGAAAATTAAAAGCTATTGTACCCAAGGATTGTAGCCATTGGACTCCTAATACAACATCAGCACCTCCCATTGGAATGGAAAGCATTCGGCTAGTCAATACATATTCTCCCATGGATAGCTTGATATTATGGCACTTTCCAGAGCAATTTATTGTTCCTCCATTTGCAACCATCACTTGACACTCTGGTGCTGGATATAAGAAGTAATTCAATTATTTTGCTACCTTACAATGAATAAAATTGTGGGTGCTTCCTAAATCAATCAACACTATTACCTTTTTCTTCTTGATTTGTCCTTCTATCTTGATGGTTTGAGGAGTGGTAATTCCCGCTAATGCATTACAAGATATGTTCAGATTCATTTCTTCTTTATCTAGGCTTTTTTCCTGGAGAATATCCTCTTCTTTTGACCTTTCTTGCTCCTTTTCTTATTCCTCTTCACAATCTATGTAGAATAATTTCTTCTCAGCACACTTATGACCTTTAGTGTATTTGCTGTCACAACTATAACAAAGCCATTTTGCTCCTTTTTCTTCCAATTGTTGTGGTTTCAACCTTATAGGTTGTGGAAGACTAGGGGCAACAACACTTCCATCTTTATAGTTGTGAATGGTATGCTTCCTGGTTGCCATAATTTTGCTTTCCATTTTTCTTGCTAACTTGAATGCCTTCTCTAATGAATCAGGTTCCCAAAGGCAAACATCATGTTGGATATTATGCTTTAAAGTCCCTATGAACACATAAATCCTATGCTCCTCTGAAATATTTTTTACCCTTATGTTCAATTTTTGGAACTCCTCAATGTGCTCCATTATTGAACCCTTTTGTTTGAGACTTATCAATTAGCTAAAAAAAGTGTTGTTTTTTGTATCCTCATAATGTGATGTCAATTCTTCCGTAAAAATTTCCCAAGTGATAATTTGTTTATGAGAGCAAAGCCATTGATACCATACAAACTGATTTGGTTCCAAATATAAAGTTGCAATATGTACCTTTTGTGTGTTTTGCACATTATTGAGATTGGAAAATTGCTCCTTCTGTAATATCCATGTTGCGGGATCCTTGCCATCAAACTTCCTCATATCAATTTTTGGAATATGGTGGGTCTTCGATCCAACATTAGAGTCTATGGAATCATGATTAACATTTCTTTTGTTCTCATCATGAGTTTCCTTTACTACCCTTTCACCACTAGTGACCATTTCTTGTAGCAACTTATTCATATTTATCTTCAATTCTTCCATCTTATCGTCCATGCCATCAATTTTATCATCCATGCCATTCATCTTAGCTTCCATGCCATCCACCTTAGCTTCTACGCCTTTCTTTAAATAATCCATCTTAGCTTCTACACCTTTCTTTAAACCATCCATCTTAGCTTCTACATCTTTCCTTAAACCATCCAGCTTAGATTCTGTTGCTTTTTGTGCAAGTGACACTTGTTTCACTTGGTCTCGTAATTTTGATATATCATGTTGCATTTCTTCCTCTTCTTCATGAGTCATGCTAGAGCTTTCAGGTTGCTTACTATGTGTTTGTATTTTCTTTCCTCAGGGCATCAATTACTGATTCAAACTAATTTTTCAAACCAAGCTTATGCAAAAATTTAAAAAAAGCTACACACATTTTTTCACTTTGTAGAAGCTTGATATTGAATCTAATGTATCTATGCAATTTTGGATCATCCAGTTCTGAAATTGCGACCTGCAGTATCCCTCTGTGTCCTCTTTCCAATTCCACCAGTCTGATCCAAATTGGATTCTCCAAGGAAGAGTTATGCACAATCTCCCAAGATGACCTAATTATAGACTAGTTCAATAGAGCGAACTTGTATGACATGCCACGAGTCACTATTTCAACCTTTGTCTCTAAAAAATATATACAAGAAACTACGGTCCATCCTCTTTCTGTACCTTCTTACAAACTTTCAATCCGATGCTCAGAGAGAACTTTATGATGATTTTCCCCAGGTCACCTGTTTGGAATGTAATTCAGGGGTCTGCAAAAAGACCAACTTCCTCAGATCATATCTCCCAAATATAGTGTGAAAAGCTCCGAAATTCGGACCCAAGATTCAGCGCGATTTCTTCTCAAATGGTTTTTTTTTAGCTTCTGAAATGTCATAGAAAAAAATTATAGCGAAAATGCCACGATGACCTGTTTGGAGCAGCGAAACACTAGAATCCAAAGCTCTGATACCAAATGTTATGAAACCAGCTAACAAAAAGATAGAAAAGAGAGATCAACGCCTTAGAATTCAGCCTCTTCGAGGGGGAAACCTCCTTTACATCACACAAATGAACAATTCTTGGATGATTCAAATGAAAAAACCTCCTTTCTATATATAGGAGTCTAAGGAGTCACAATATAACCTAGCCGACCTAACAATAATAATATAAAGCCACAAAAATAGCAATAGAGGGATTCTATGGGGCATAGTAATAACAATATGGGGACAATAGGGGCACAACAATATTAATAAGGGATACAACCACAATAGTAATGGGGTAATCACTAGTATTATAGGGACGCAACATCCCACCCAAATATGGAATGTTGTTATTTTTCTCATAGGGAGCAAAATTGTAGGGATCTTTACAATTAGATATGTTGTATGCCACCATATCTGTTTTTGGTCAATAGAGGAAACATTATAGAGAGCCCTTGATGAAATACATGGTGAGTAGTGCAGAAAACCCACAAATTTCCCTATATACTCCATGCATTCTAATATGGACTCTTTTATCTTGTACAATTCAGAACATGACAACAATGAAATCACAGTTGTAGAAGAAAAATACAAAGCTCCTGATAGTGAAAACATTTTTCATGAGTCCCTATGGCATCTAAATTTTGATGGATCTGTGAATTGATTAGGAGCAGGTGCAGGAGTGTGGATTCACAACATGGAGAATAATCATTTGAAGGTCGTGAATTTAGGTTAAATTTTAAATACACAAATAACATGGTAGAATATGAAGCTCTAATCTTAGGATTAGAAATGGTTAGAAACTTGGAGCCAAAAGAGTTTCTATAATAGGAGACTCAGAATTGATTATTAAACAAATCAAAGGAGAATACTTTATAAATAATCCCAGACTTAGCCAATATAGAGAGACTATCCTAGATTTGGTTAAAGACCTTCTGGAAACATATTTTTCTGCCATTCAGAGGAAGCAAAATATATAAGCCCACAGTTTGTCCACTTTTGCTAGTACCTACAAATTTCCCTTTCAGCCCAACTACTAGTACAGTGCAGAAGTGAGATATAGGCCTGTTATGCCTGACAATTTGAAATATTGGTAGATTTTCTCACAAGATTCTCAAATTTATGATTTCATGAATGCTGAAGGTGAGTTTCAAAATTGTAATATAGATACAGACTGTACAGTAGAAAATAACATAGATAGTGACATAGATGTAAATATTTTAGATATGGGTAAACCCACTAATTTCACTAAAGTAGAAATAGATAAATTAGAAAATGTAGAAATAGAAGAAATAATGAATGATGATCCTGAAATTCTAAACCTTGAAAATAACTTTTTGCCTAAGGGATTAGTCCCATTAGAATATTTGTTTGATTCAAATGATGTAGGTAGGAAACCAACAATGGAGCCTTTAAGCGCAGATATAGAAGAATGTAACATAGGAACTGAAGAAAAACCTAAACTCATTAAAATATCAAAAGCCTTACCTTTAGATGAAAAGGTTAAATATATAAATCTATTCAAACAGTTTCAAGATGTATTTTCCTGGAGTTATGAATACCTTAAGTCTGTTGGAAATAATACTGAGAGGGGGGGTGAATCAGTATTATCAAATTCTTTTCAATATATCTTCCAGATTTATAATTTAATTTATTCTTCAGATATTGATCATTAGTTTGTATGTTAGTACCATATAATAATGAGAAAGAAAAGGAAAAATAGATAATCGCACCAAAGAACACCAGATATAAGGTGGAAACCCAATGTGGGTGAAAACCACCTGCTGCAATATGTCTCTATCTTCTTTCAATTAGAAACTTCTTTTACAATGATTTTGTACTGATGCAGTCCTTTACCAGTACGCAGGCTGCAACCTGCTGAGAGCTACAACCCTCTCTCATTTTCCAGTCTCTCCTGGAAGGGAGCTACAACCCCCTTAACTCTTGTACTAGCTAATCTACTAGTACGTAGGTGCTGACCTACTTCTTTTCTTCCAAGGACCACTTTTCATAAATTTTCAAACTGGATCCATAAACATCAAATAATCATCAAGTACATGTGAATCAACCAATCTCCTTTTCAATCAATCAATGAATCAACCAATAACTTCTCAGAATACAGTAACCAGAACAGTAATACCAGTAATCTAAACCCAGAACTCTTCAGCAATAGACAAAAGGCAGCCAACAAATAATTCAAGTAAAGTCCGCAACTTCACCAATAGAAACCTATGAATATCTGCAGCTCTTTTGTGTCTAAACTGCGCAGAACCACACCTGGACCTTATTCTGCTCTGCGTACCTCCACACCTACTCCTTCTGCTGCACTACGTACCTCTGCGCAGATCCGCACCTGTACTGTCTGCCTGACAGTGTACCTTCACACCTGGTCCTTTTGTTCCTCTGCGTACCTTGGCACTGTGCCTTCTGCTGCACTGCGGACCCTCGCACCTGCGCTGTGGATCGCCTGCGGACCTCTGAGTAGAGCCAAATTAACAGTCCTCCAATGTGCCAAAGACAGTCAGATCCACAGATCTGATCATGCGCCCGAGAGATCACGACCTATCAATAGATTCGCCTTAAATTTCACCTTGATTTAGATCTAGCTTTTCAAATCGATCACCCAAAATTTCAGATCTTAAGATATTCAAATTTCATGAGTAACTAGCCAAGTGATCTCCTTCCCTTTTTATAGGCAAGCCCTTATTCAAACCATGGGACAAAACCATCGAAAACCAATACAGGGGATCCAAACCGGGGTTCAATAATTTAGATCCTATACCACGGACCAAAACCATAGGATCATGAACGTCGGGCTAAATACCATGGGCCAATCATAAGAATTCCCATGTGTGCGTGTTTCTCTGCATTGGAGTGAGTGAACTGGGGTCCGCACCTCCTATTCGGATAAGCTGTGCACATGACCGCACTTTGTGAACGGTGTGCCTGCGGGCCCGCACCTTTTGAACGGTGTACCTGCAAACCCCTTATTTTCCATCATTTTGAGAGCCTGAACAGACATTTGCCACTTGAGTGAGTTGCCATCAAGTACAACATTTGTGCCATAGTGCCAAACCTGAATCATAATGCCTACAATCTCCCCCTTTGGACTTGATGGCAACCCCAAGATCCTCAAAGTCATTCTCCCCCTTTGACATCAACGGCAAAGGGTTATGCTCCCCCTGAGAACATGTTGAAGTCTCTACTCTGCTGATCACGCTCCCCTCGACTATAGACCAGATCTGCAAAAGAAAAATTCTTCAAGAAGAACCATAATCTACCATACACCATACATGACCTTGACAAAAGAGATAGAGACATATTAGCAGCAATATTCAGATCAGCATCCCTGTTCTCCTTCTGTATTTTCTCCTCCAAGATCTTCTACCATAATGCCAACAATGCATTATTAGAAGAATATATGCTCCCCCTGAACCTGTGCCATTCGATCTTCGACCAATCCATAACCCAACAAATGTACGCGTATACCCCATATGAAACTCGTGTACAACCAACAATCTCTAAAACAGATGAGATTCAACAACAAGATGATGCATTAACTACCCCCAGCTTTTGCCTGAGGTACTCAAAGGTCTCCCTGGGCAGTGGTTTGGTGAGTATATCAACAACTTGTTCCTTAGAAGGAACATACTCTAACTTGACCTTTTGTTCAAGCACTTATTCCCGAAGAAAATGATATTTGATAGGTATATGCTTGGTCTTTGAATGCATGACTGGGTTCTTTGAAATGTTGATAGCACTTGTATTATCACATAAGATGGAGAAAGGTGGTGTACAAGTGATTTCAAAATCCTGCAAGGTCTGCATCATCTAAAGGAGTTGAGTGTAGCAAGATGCAGTAGCCACATATTCCGCTTCAGCTGTAGATAAAGAAATCGAACTCTGTTTCTTGTTGAACCAAGATACTAATCTGGAACCCATAAAGAATGCATCACCTCTTGTGCTCTTCCTGTCATCCACGCTTCTCGCCCAATCTGCATCTGTATAAGCATGAAGCGTGAGATCTGTATCTCTAGGATACCATAAACCATAGTTTTGAGTTCCTTGAAGGTTCTTGAAGATTCTCTTAACTGCCTGAAGATGAGTTTCCTTGGGATTTGCTTGAAATCTTCCAACTATTCCCATTGCATACATGATGTCTGGTCAAGTACCTGTCAAATAAAGTAGACTTCCAATCATGGATCTATAGGTTGGTTGATGTACTGCTGTTGATTCATCATTTGCACTGAGGTTGCATCCTGTAACCATAGGGGTACATACTGGTTTTGAATCTTCCATGCCATACTTCTTAAAAATCTGCTTGAGGTACTTGGTTTGAGACAAAAAGATACGCCTTCATTTTGTTGGATTTGTAGACCAAGAAAATATGTCAGCTCTCCAAGTAATGAAATTTCGAATTCTTTTTGCATCACCAAGGCAAAGTTTTGACTCATACTTTCTTCATTGCTGCCAAAGATAATATCATCTACATACACAACAAGTATTAGCAATTTGTTATTTTCAATTTTTATATAAAGATTGCTATATGTTGATCCCTTTGAAAAGCCTTGTTGATGAAGATATTTGTCCAAATGATAGTACCAAGCCCTTGGAGCCTGTTTAAGACCATAAAGAGCCTTTTTTAGTCTGCATACAAGATTTGGATCATTCCCAAGAATGAAACCATCTGGTTGCTCAATGTACACCTCTTCTTCTAAGTCTCCATTCAGAAACGCTGATTTCACATCCATTTGAAATACTTTGAACTTCTGAAAGCTTGAGAGAGCAAGGAAAATTCGGATGGCCTCAAGTCTAGCAATGGGAGCAAAAGTTTCTTCAAAGTCTATTCCTTCTTGTTGAGCATACCCTTTACAAACAAGTATGGCCTTGTTTCTAATTACTTCCCCATTTTCATTCAACTTATTTTTGAAGATCCATTTTGTCCCTATGACATTCTTATCTTTTGTTCTAGGAACCAACTCCCAAGTGTTGTTCTTTTCGATCTGCTCAAGTTCTTCATCCATTTCCTTGACCCATCATTCATCTTCGCATGCCTCTCTTACATTTTGTGGTTCAGTGGAGGAGAGTAATGCCAAATAGCCTGAAGCTTCTGCAATTGTTATTCTTGTTTATACGTCTGCCTCCTTTTGCCGCAAGATTTGAGATTCTGGATGATTCTTTTGAACATACTTGGATGGAGTCTTCTCTTCTATCCTTATCTGACCCTCTGGTGCCTCTTGAGGTTCTTCTTCATCATCAGTCTAATTTGAAGGATGATCTTCATCCTCTTCGATATTTTCATAATTTACTTGCCTAGGAATGTTTCCTTCTTCATCAACCACTACATCAATTCTATCAACTATTCTTCCAAGTCTTTTGTTGTAACACTTATATGCTTTGCTGTGAGGAGAATAACCAAGGAGAATCCCTTCATCTGCTCTAGGTTCAAACTTTCCAAGATGTTCATCATTATTCTTGATATAACATTTGCTTCCAAAGATTTTGAAATGTTTTATCGAAAGAGTCTAACCATACGAGAGCTCATGAGGAGTTTGAGTGCTGTTCACCCGGACATTTGTTTTGTTGAGAATAACGACCGCAGCAAATGCAGCTTCACCCCAGAAGGTTGCAGGAGTTCCAAATTCATCAAGCATTGCACGAGCCATTTGTTGAACCGTTCTGTTCATCCTTTCCACTACGCCATTTTGCTGAGGAGTCCTAGCTGTAGATAATTCCCTTCTTATTCCATGTTCTTCACAAAATCGAAAAATTCATTTGAGGTAAACTCCCCACCTCTATCAGACCTGAGGCACTTAATTTTGTGATCTGATTCATTTTCAACCAAGGCTTTGAAAGATTTGAATTTTTCGAAGGCTTCGTCTTTGTGCTTCGTAAGTCCTATCCAAACCATCCTGGAGAAGTCATCAATGAATAATATAAAGTATTCTTCTCCTCGAGGTGACCTTTTCCTAGATGGTCCACATACATCTGTATGGACTAGTTCAAGAGGCCTGCTAGCTGATCCTTCCTTCTCAGGGAAGTTAGTTCTGGTTTGCTTACCAAACTGACATGATTTGCATATTGTATTGTCTGGAATTCTGATGTCTGGAAGACCACAAACTGCCTGGTATTTGCATGCTTTCCTTATCTGTTAAAATCTTAGATGCCCCAACCTCTGGTGCCATAACCAGTGTTCATCATTCTTGCTCAAATAGCATTGTTGTTGTCCTTCTTCAAATATGTATAAATTATTTGGAGTTCTTATGCCTTTGATCACTATTTTTCCTGTATCAAGATCACGAACACTACATCCATTTGATCGAAATATTACCTCGGTTCCTTGATCGCACATCTGACTGACACTCAGTAGATTATGCTTCAAGCCATCAACATACAAAACATTTCCAGCCTTGACTTTCTCTTTCATCTGAACAGTGGCTTTTCCTTTTATGACTGCAGGGGTATCATTTACAAAAGAAAATTTCTTTCCTTTTTCTAAAGCACTATATGATTGAAGTTTTTCTTTATCACCTGTCATATGCTTCGAACATCCACTGTCGATGTACCATTGATTTTCTTGTCCTTCTACATATAAAGCTATCCCACATCTTTCTGGTTGCGGTTCCTTCATTCTCCATGTTCTGGCATTTGAGGTTTGTTCCTTCTGAGTTGTCTTCCGAAACCTGCTCCTGCATTCAGACTCTTCATGACCAAAGTTATTACAAATAGAACATTCAATTTCACTTTCAAGGGCAGAAAAGTTGTTATAGGTCCTTTTCGTGATTCCAGTCATACTTCTTTGTTTTTGAGCTTCTCTAGTCATGATTGTCTTATAGACAACACATTGAGCTGCTTTGTGACCAAAGTTATGGCAAGAGAAACATTGGCCATTGAAGAAACTCCTGCGATTATCAAATCTATCAACCAACGGATTGTAGTTTCTACTGACATCCATTCTTGAGGCAAATTGGGAAGATTTTACTTGTGGCTGGTTGTAGCTTCTGTTTGTCCTTAAGTTAGTTTGCCCCCAATTTTCTTGATAGTCTTTGTTCGTTCTTGAGGTAAATTGTCCCTGATTTACCTGATGATTTCTATTAGGCCTTTGCTCGCTTCTCCTTGCTGCATCAAGATAACTTTTGGAGGTGGATGCTTGAGATGCTTCTCCATTATATCCCAGACCTATCTTGATTAGTGGAGAACGCTGCACATTGATAATCTCATCCAGAGTTTCAGACCCTTTAACAAATTTAAGATTAAGAGCTTTTGTTTTCTCAATCTCTTTTCTAAGACTAACAATTTCACATTCCAATTTTTCGTGATGTTTTTCCCTTTCAGCCAGTTGACATTGCAGAGAATCAATAATCACATTTTTCTCTTCTAAGAAAATTTTGAGATTAGAAATCTCTTCATAAATACCTTCTTCATCTACAACATCCATATAATAATCATCTTCAAAATCCATTAAAAGTTTATAATTATTACCTCGTTCATCTTCGTCACTATTTGAAAGTCCATCACTATCTTCATGAGTGTAATAGCTTTTCTTATTTGCATTCTATTTCTTGTTCCATCTAACAGGTTCCTTCCCCTTGTCAACCTTATCCTTATGAGGACATTTGACAACATAGTGACCGTCTCTTCCACAAGCAAAGCATTTGAAAGGTAACTTACCTCGGAATCGTCCAGCACCCCGTTGAAGGTTTTTGACAAAATTTGATTCTTCTTCTTCTTCTGACACATGTCCTGACTCATAGTAATCTCCTTTGCCGGAAGCCTTGAAGACAACTCTCCTATCTGATGGTCCTCCTTTCCTCATTTCATAAGTAGTTAGAATTCTGTGCAGCTGTGACATGGTAAGGTTTCGTAGATTCTCCTTTTCTTCTATTGCAGAAGCATTAGATTCAAACCTAGGGGACAAAGATCTTAGAATCTTTTCAACCACAACAGCCTCTTTTATTTCTCCACCCAAATTTTTCATACAATTAACAATCTCATCTACACGAAGGAAATAGTTAGCCACACTTTCATTGTTGTGCATTCTGAGATTTTCATACTGAATTCTCAGGGTTTGAAGTTTTGCTCGTTTTACCTGATCATCTCCTTCATAGCTTAGAACAATCTTGTCCCATATTTCTTTTGCAGATTTATACTGCATAACCTTCATGAATCCTGATTGGGATAGACATCCTAGTACAATATTGACAACCTTTGCATTTGTTTCATATTTCTTCTTCTCAGCCGGATCTGTAGGAGTTGTAGATGGAAAAGTGTACCCTGTATCTATGATACCCCAAACTTCTGTACCAAGAGATTGAAGATAGGTAGTAACTCCTACCTTCCAACATACGAAGTTTGTCCCGTCAAAAATTGGTGGCCTGATAGATGCTTCTCTCTCGTAGTTGCTCATGATGATGGATCTTCCTTCAAGCGATCAAGCTTCTTCAGAAGGACCTGCTTTGATACCAATTGTTGGAAATAATACTGAGAGGGGGGTTGAATCAATATTATCAAATTCTTTTCAATATATCTTCCAGATTTATACTTTAATTTATTCTTCAGATATTGATCATTAGTTTGTATGTCAGTACCATATAATAATGAGCAAGAATAGGAAAAACAGATAATCACACCAAAGAACACTAGATATAAGGTGGAAACCCAATGTGGGTGAAAACCACCTGCTGCAATATGTCTCTATCTTCTTTCAATTAGAAACTTCTTTTACAATGATTTTGTACTGGTGCAGTCCTTTACCAGTACGTAGGCTGCAACCTGCTGAGAGCTACAACCCTCTCTCGTTTTCCAGTCTCTCCTGGAAAGGAGCTACAACCCCCTTAGCTCTTGTACTAGCTAATCTACTAGTACATAGGTGCTGACCTACTTCTTTTCTTCCAAGGACCACTTTTCATAAATTTTCAAACTGGATCCATAAACATCAAATAATCATCAAGTACATGTGAATCAACCAATCTCCTTTTTTAATCAATCAATGAATCAACCAATAACTTCTCAGAATGCAGTAACCAGAACAACAATACTAGTAATCTAAACCCAGAACTCTTCAGCAATAGACAAAAGGCAGCCAACAAATAATTCAAGTAAAGTCTGCAACTTCACCAATAGAAACTTGTGAATATCTGTAGCTATTCTGTGTCTAAACTGCACAGATCCGCACCTAGACCTTCTTCTGCTCCGCGTACCTCCGCACCTACTCCTTCTGCTACACTGTGTACCTCTGCGCAGATCCGCACCTATATTGTCTGCCTGATAGCATACCTCCGCACCTGGTCCTTCTGTTCCTCTGCGTACCTCCGCACTGTGCCTTCTGTTGTGCTGCGAACCCCCGCACCTGCGTTGTGGATCGCCTGCGGACCTCTGAATAGAGCCAAATTAACAATCCTCCAATGTGCCACAAATAGTCAGATCCACAGATCTGATCATGCGCCTGAGAGATCATGACCTATCAATGGATTCGCCTTAAATTTGACCTTGATTTAAATCTAGCTTTTCAAACCGATCACCCAAAATTTCAGATCTTAAGATATTCAAATTTCACGAGTAACTAGCCAAGTGATCTCCTTTCCTTTTTATAGGCAAGCCCTTATTCAAACCATGGGACAAAACCATCGAAAACCAATACAGGGGATCCAAACCGGGGTTCAATAATTTAGATCCTATACCACAGACCAAAACCATAGGATCATGAACGTCGGGCTAAATACCATGGTCCAATCATAAGAATTCCCACATGTGCGCATTTCTCTACATTGGAGTGAGTGAACTGGGGTCCGTACCTTCTGTTCGGATAACCTGCGAACATGACCACACTTTGTGAACGACGTGCCTGCGGGCCCGCACCTTTTGAACAGTGTACCTGCGAACCCCTTATTTTCCATCATTTTGAGAGCCTGAACAGAGATTTGCCACTTGAGTGAGTTGCCATCAAATACAACACCTGTGCCATAGCGCCAAACCTGAATCATAATGCCAACAAAGTCTTATGACACCAGCATAATTCAACACAAGATACTTATCAAAGAAGATCATAAACCTTTTAAACAGAAACTTAGAAGAATTAATCTAGTTCTTATGCCATCGATGGAAAAGGAAGTAAAAAGGATGTATGATGCCCAAATCATAGCTCCCATTAGATATTCAGATTGGGTCTCAAACTTAGTCACTACTAGGAATAAGACAGGAGAAATCATAATTTGTGTTGATTTCAAGAACTTAAATAAAGTCTCACTAATATAGAACTATCCTCTCCAAAAAATTGACCATTTTCTATAGAGGGTAGTAGGCTCATCTAGAATTTCATTACTTGGTGGATTTTCTCAATACAACCAAATCTTAGTTCAACCAGAGGACCAAGCAAAAACTGCATTTACTAATCCTTTGGGTACTTTCATGTATTTGAAGATGCCTTTTGGATTAATGAATGCAGGAGCAATATTTCAAAGAGCTATGGATATAGATTTTGCCAAAGAGATCCATCACTTTCTAGTGGTTTACCAAGATGACATCACAGTATTTTTTAAAATTGATAATGAACATCTAGATCACCTGAGAAGAGTCTTCACTAAATGTAGAAAATTTGGTATTTCCTTAAATCCCAAAAGGACACTCTTGGGACACATAATATCCAAAGGTGGATTTAGAATAGATCCTGCTAGAATAGAGGAAATCTTGCCCATCACCCATCCTAGAAACATCAAAGAATTACAGTCATTTTTAGGACAAATAATTTTTCTTAGGAGATTCATTTCGAACTTAGCAGAATTGATTAGAGAATTAAATGACATGTGAAGGTAATATTCAACACTTAAATGGAAAATGGAGGTTAAACAGTCCTTTGAAGCCATCAAATAAGCCCTTACCAAAATTCCAGTCCTCATAAGTCCTAAGTTTCAAAAAGATTTTATAATTTTTTCTTTTGCTTTAGAACAAACTATTGCAGCAGTCTTGTTGCAAAAGAGTGATCAAGGTTATGAGAAAACAATTGCATTTTTCAGTAAATCTTGAAGAGATGCCACACTCAAGTACAACATAATGGAAAAAATAGAATTGGATTTAGTAAAGGCTATTAAAGACTTTAGAGTATACATCTCGTATTCACACATCATTGCATATGTTCCAAATTCAGTAGTAAAGGACATTTTGACACAAAATGGGCTTGAAGGAAAGAGAGGAAAATGGATTGCCACTATTTTGGAATATGACATAGAAATAAAGCCTACAAAACTTATCAAAGGCCAAGGTTTAGCCAAACTCATGTCTGAATCGAACTGTCAAGCCTTAGATATGAATTTCATTGGTGCCCTAGATGATCAGGAAGAGATGGTGACACCACAGATCAGTGAACCTTTTACAGATTCACCTTGGTATGCATATATCATATTTGTTTTACTAAACTTGCAAGCTCCTCCTAGTTTATCTAGAACTAAAGCTAGATTTTCGAAAATGAAATCATTGAAATATTGTATAATAGATAATGCTTTATTTTGGAAAGACAATAGTGGAATTCTTTTAAATTGTTTACTAAAGGATGAAGTTGATAAAATTATGAAAGAATTTCATGCAGAAGATTGTGGAGGACACATGTATTGGAAAACTATTGCTGACAAAATTTTGAGAGCTGGTTTTTACTAGCCCACTCTTTTTGTAGATGTTAAGAAACATGTGACCTCTTGTCATAAGTTCCAAATATTTGAAGGAAAAAGAAAGATTTTACCTTTATCTCTCAAACCCATCTCCATAGAAATTCCATTTCAACAATGGGGTTTAGACTTCATTGGAGAAATACACCTAGCCTCCTCAGCTCAGCATAAGTGGATTTTGATAGCCACTAATTACTTCACCAAATGGATGGAAGCCATCCCTTCTAGACAAGCCGCAGACTCTGTCATTATCTCATCCCTTGAAAACAATGTCCTTTCAAGATTTGGATGCCCCCAAAATCTCATTACTGATAACGCAATTGCTTTAAATCCAAGAAAATTGTAGACTTTTGGAACAAATATCACATCACCCTTGGCCATTCCACTGCCTATTACCCTCAAGGTAATCGACTTGTAGACTCCTCTAACAAAATACTTGTCAATATCATTAAGAAACTATTGGAAGACAACAAGAATACATGGAACAAAAATTTGGTCAATGCCTTATGGATAGCCAGACTAACTACCAAAAAGTCCATTGGTACATCTCCTTATCAGCTAGTGTATGGAATGGATGATGTTTTTCCATCCTCTTTAGGAGTACTAGCGATGAAGATCATGCAACATGAGAAGTTAGAACCAAATGATATCTAGAGGAGGATAAATCAGACAATACACTTGAAGCAAACCAGAGAAGAAGTCTATGTCAAATCACAAGTAATCCAAGATGAAATCAAAAACAATTTTGACGAAAATACCAAAGTTGATGATTTTTACATAGGTGATAAAGTACTTGAATGGGATTCTAGAAAAGAAGATAAGGGAAAACATGGAAAATTTGATTTTATATGCCAAGGCCCTTACATAATTTATGGTTACACAGGTAACAATGCATTTTTCTTGAGAGAGATAGATGGATCAGATCTACCAGGAGGACTTGTCAATGGTAGAATGTTGAAGCATTACTTATCAACAAATTAACAATGATTGAATTTACTTTAATCATTGTTTATAACATTGTAGAGTTTAGATTAGATTCGATGGTAATCTTTTAAAGTTGAAGCCCAGAGAGAAGGTCCTGAACTTTCAAGGGTTTACCATCATAAGTATGAATAAAACAAAATCATAGAAGAATAGTTTACAAGTTAACTTCAGTCATAGTTTTAAAGGTTACTGATCTTAAAGTTCTTGACATTTCACCAGGAAATTTCATCCCCATGTGGAGCCACCATTAGGGTCCCATAATAATAGGATTCATAATTTTGTATTGGTTATGGTTAGTCTTGTAATATTGTGCATACTTTTGCTTTCTGCAAAATGTTTTCCATATTAAAAATTAAAAAATGTAAAGAGGGTATGTCCCAAAAGAATAATCAAAGGACAAAAAGAAACATAAAAAATAAAAAAAAAGTTAAAAATATGAACCCCAAATAGAAATAAACAAAGTATGAAAGTCTACAAATTCAAATGCCACTACTTTTTACTTTACTATGCAAAATAAGGTTGTTTGATGCTTGTCATAAATGCCACAATTCATGACGGTCAAAAAGATTAATCTTGACTCATTCATGCTTTAAATTTCATGCTGATAGATAGAGAATAAAGATCTAACTGAATTGTTTAACCTTGGCAGATCAGTCGTTAGGTAGAGAAATAAAAATGTGCTCATCAGCTTAATCTGACTCATTGGAAGTTATAAGGTTAGAATTAGATAGTTTTCTTGTCAAAAGAAAAGGAAATAAAAGGTCAGCAAGTTCAAATGCACCAAATAAAGCGAAGAAAAAATGTTAGAATAAATAAAGGGTAGTTAGAAGAAAGGTTGCATATGCACAAGGTTGCTAAATCAAAAGCACATTTATGATGCTTAATCATATGTCTCATGTGTAGGAGCATTTATGAGAGTGAAAAGATATTCAAAAGCTTGTTTGATTAATTTGGCCTCATTTCATTTCACTCCCACATACTTACTTACTAATTTCCCCATTATCCCATCATTTCTTATAAAATGCCCTTTTACCCCTCATTCTAACCCTTACCCCTTGGTGTCACAAATTCCCCCAGGAATTACCCTGCAAAAATCATCCCCTACCAAAAACCCCTTTTCCCTAGTCTGAAACCCATTCCCCCTTACAAATATTACCTTCCCCCCTTATTAAATTCCCTATTTCCCTTCAAAACCCATAAAAACTCCCTTATCCTAAGTTTTTATCACGCTGCATTATTTAATTAACTCCCTGATTCATATTTCCCTGGCAACACCCTTTTAACCCACCAACCCTTGGTGTAGTTAAAAAAGCCTGCCACGATAACCCTTGGTCCCACTCCATTAAAACTGCTTCTTATGTTTAATCCCTACCTTATTTAGTAATTAATACAATTATTTGTAATTAAATCCTAGGCCTCGTAAATCCTGGTCCTGATTCCTTCCATGCATCTTAACCATGCAAAGTCATCCAATCTGCCACCCGCAGATCCGATGGTGCACATCCATATCGTGCGGGTTCACCGTCTGACCGATAGCAGCCTGAGAGCATACGAGATTTGCAGTTTTGCTTAGGAACTGTTCTGCTATGTGGTGGCCCAAGGCTAGATTACGTGCTCATGAAAACTAATGCCTACCCTCCAAAGCACTGCGATGGCCCAGAAAACAACCTCCCCAGTAGACAAAAAATTGTCCACTCTTCATTTCTAATTTCCATGCCAAAATGTGATCGTTGCCAGTTAAAAGGCCAAAGAAGCCCCATTTCACTCTTTTCGCTCGTTTTCATTGTAACTGCTGCTCAAGCCATTCAGTGACACCCTGAACCTCTTCGACCAAATTGACCACCACCTACCACCCGAAGAAGAACCAGACACCCAATTCGAGCAACCAGTTCACAGTTGAAGCCACCGCACCCTCTACATTCACCATTGGACATAGTTTGCTAGTTGTACCACCAAATTCCAGTTATTCTTGGGAAAACCAAAAGGACTCTTTAATTTCAAAATGTACAGTCCAATTGAAAGGTTAATTAATTGAAATTAATTAATATATTTGCCTAAATTTAAGAGTAATCTACTTGTATACCTCAAACCCTTCTTTTACAGACTGTAACTACCAACCCACTATCCCAGGGCTTCCAAACCTCACTTCTACAACCACTACAAGATTAATTCGTACCTCTACTCCTAATTATGGCTTCCCAGACTTCTCTGGATGTGAGATCTCAATCAAACCCTCACCTGGACATCAACCACTTGGCATTAGTAGACAAATATTTTCAAATAAAAGATACTGCTTCACTTGCTTACCTTCTAAAGCTCCATTGTTGAAGTAAGGACAGATTCCTAAACCAAAATGATGACATCCATCTTTAGGAATGCAATTTAACCAAATATTTATTCCCAGAAGTACACCCATTCCCTAACATCATATATTTATTTCATGCTTGCTACATTCCTAGACAAAGGGTTGTTGTCACCCCAAACCAACAATTATTATTCACTATCATTTCAGAATCCATCAACCAAATGTTGTAGGTCCAACCTAGCCCTAATGAGACCCCACTATCTATTGGTGAATTGCTAGACTTAGATGTCAAGTTAGACTTGCCCAAAATAGCCCAAATATTCCAGAGTTTTATCATAGAGGACCACCATACTCCGATAGATAGTCCCCCTTATGCCGCTGCCATTTTTTCAGAAAGAGGTAGACAAATTATTACCATGCTCTCTTGGATCCTAGGATATACCTCAAACGAGCATGTGGATGAGGTTGTCCTAGACTTTCCTTCCATTTTTAGCCCAGGAAAGCCTCTTGCTATGATTTACAATGATGGCCAGTTCATTACAGATAGGATGCATGAACAGTTCACAAGATTACCAACTGAGAGAGTCTTCAATTACTCCTCTCTGTTATTTCATATGTTTTTATATTATCAATCAGATAAATTCCCTATCAACATCCATAAGTTGGATACCAAGGGAAATCAAAGGTTAGTTATTTATTGGACACATTTGATCCAAAAATACTCCACTGCATTCACCTATAAATACTTCATCCATTCAATTTTCCATCCAGTCATCAACATGTTAACTGGTAGCCCTCAGCTGAGAATTAGCTAAGAGATCAAGAGGGTGTTATAGTTGGCCAAGAAAAGCAAGGTGGGAGACTGGTATCTGTACCAGAGCCACACAGAAATTAGAGTTTATGGATACCAACTTGCCCCTTATAAATTTCCCAAATACCTCCCTATGAGGATATTTGCACTAGAATATTTTACGCAGATCATCAATTATGATGAAGTCAACTTCCTAGTAGCTTGGAAAAAAACCCAATTTAAAATGAAAAATCAATTGGGCCTCTTCATTTGTAATAACATAGAATGTGGACTTGAGGCAGACAAGATGTTACAAGAAATGAAGTTCAGGAATAGTTTCGTGTGGGAGTATGACCCTCATGGGGTCATAAATAAGTTAAGACTCAAGGTCAAATTGGGACCTTTCATCCACCATTATAGACTTGATATTGAGAGGTTTTCCAACCAATCAAAGTGGTTGGAAAACAAATTAATTGGCATGGATAGAATAGTAGTGGATGTAGAAAATACATTGTTTGATGTGGAAAAACAAACTAATGAAAGTTCTTTCCTGCGGGTTCCAAAACTAGGGGAACCCCTGAATATTCCTCCTATTTTATAGACCCTAGTAAATGAAGAGAGGAACCCAAAGTGAGATAGGGCAGAGGGTTCTAGTTATTCCATGGAAACCACAGATGAGCATTTTGAGCTCAGGAAAAGGCCTAAACTGAACCCTGTGACTGAACAGGAAGAAACCATTGAATCAGTGGAACTCATTGACACTGATACAATGGTTGAAAGAAGAAAAGGCATGACTGCTTCAGGAGAGACATAAAAACCATCAACATCCAACACTCAACTGATTGAGAGACAACAGAGTGTTGAGGTTTCTTCCTTCACCAAGCCAACAAATAAAGAAAAGGATATTAAGGGCAAGTATAAGGAGATCAAGCTAAGAAATGAGAAGTTGAAGGCTGAAACATATGCCCAATACTTCAATCACACACTAGCTAACCAGAGTAGGTTGATGCCAGATTTTGACATGAAAGTAGGAAAAATGTAGGTTCCCTTCATGCAGCCAAAGACCTCAGCTGATTACAGAAAAACCGATTTTCAGGTGTTGGCCAAGGATGTTCATCCCATTGACCAGATAGATTTTCACAAACAGGAAGGAGAGATGATCTACTCCACCCTGACAAGAAAGGACATGGCTGCACATAAGTTGCAAGGCTTCTTGGACAACATTATAGCCCAATATAAATTGGAAAAGGCCTCCTCACAAGCCAAAGACAACAGGATCAATTCATTGGAGCACTTGGTAATTGAGCTGGACCATGATCCAAACGACATCAAGGCTGCTGAAAAGTTAATCAAGAAGAAGAATGAGGATATAGCAGCTCTAAAAAAACAACTAAAGTTGCCTCATTTAGAACACCCACAAACAAAAGAGGTCCTGGAGAACCAAACACATCAGAGGAGATGATGGACCTGATTTTACAATTAAACGATCAAATGAAGGAAGTGTAAAAGGAGTTAGATAGCTTAATATAGTTGAAACAAGCTAGTCTTGAAATTGCCCTTGCCACTGTTATCCCGACAGTTACTATTTCAGTACCATCCACCTTGGCAGCATCATTACCTCCTACAGCTCCTATGGCTACAACATTTCGAGCTTCTACAATGTCTACATCAGCAACTGGGTCAACAACAACAGGGACAATAAGTGATGAAGCAAGTAAGTTGGTCAAAGCAATGGAAGACATGTCCATTCAGACAACTGAAGTGAACAAGCTCAAGGAAAAGGTGACTAGTCTAGAGATTGACTACAGGCTTGCCTAGATTATGCATAAGGAAGAAGTGCAGAAATCCACCAGAATGAATGAAAGAATAAAAAACTTGGAGAACGAATTAACTTTGATGGAACCCTTTGGACAAGCTAAGTGTTATAGACATATTTGGGCACTGCAACCCCAATCAAAGATGTCCATAAACCAAGGGATTCTAAGTCCCTAAAAGTGTTGTTTCATACCCTAAAGGAGCAAGGTCAGCTGATTACATCATCTCCCAGAAGTTCTCCCTGAAAAACTACTTAGAACTGGTCAAAACTGGACCATACAGACTGTGCAATGCTAAGGGTGCAATGCATCTCACCTGCCACATGCAAAAAGTGTGATACATACTGAAAAGCCCTTCTATAGGGTGTGATGAACGAGAGCAGACAAATGGAAGAGGCATTTGGCTAGGTGGAAACCCAAAGAATCTTCTAGAAACTGCCCATTTGACACTTGCCTCTTTGAATTCACCCAAGGATGAGTAAGACATCATGAATCTCCAAGTGGAACCAAGAACAATCAGAGAGAGGACACTAATCAAAATCCCAGAAGCTAACTCACCCAACTGCAAACATCTATATATGGATCCCTCATCCTAGAGATCCAGAGGTGGGAATCTTGTATTTTGTAAGGAAGTGTTGCTGGTTTCTCTATGCAACATTGTATTGTTGGGTGATCTAAGCTTTTAATGAGGTGAAGAGGGCTTTCATGCTGGGAGGATGGCGTTGGGTTAGACCAATGGGTTCTAATCCTCTCTTCTACTACTTCTATCAATAAAGCTATCTGAGTTTTCCTCCATATGTTTGTGTATCTCTGAATCTTGTCTTGATATATGCATTTGTATGGTTAATATATATCTGATCCTATATTGTTTATAGTTATAGATCTCTATGCTTTGATGGTATCATGCTGCTTTGACTCCACAGGTGTTCTTTGAAGCAAGACAAGTGAGGAAAGAGTTGTCGATTTTTGTCAAAGGGGAGAGGAAACAAGCAAAGGGCCAAGCAAAAGATTGAGGCTGGTATTCTCTGCTTCTTTCTCATCTATATCTCATAAAAGAAAATGCAAGTAACTTTAGTTTGTTTGTTTCTAAGATAGCTACCCCTCCTAGTGGGACTAGCAGCTCTTAATGGACACTAGTTTTCTAGATAACAAAATGGCGACTCCATTGGGAACTGAATAGATTGTTTAGTTGTTCCTACTTTTTTTACTTTATAAACTATAGATGGAGCCTGAAGTTATGCCAGCTAGCCTTCGAACTGCTTTTGCTACGCAACTGCAAAGTAGATAAACATTGCTTCAGTCAATCTCCAGGTTAGTTTATTAATTAAACATTTGACTTGAAAACATCCTAAGTGCCCTAGTGGTGGCTCAAGTAACCTCATGAAATCAGCCCCTATGTTTTGTATTTACTAACTATCATTAGCTCAGCCTAAATCCCTGAACTAAGCTGCAAACTGTGACCAAAAACCAAGTTAAAGTCTCGTCCTTGGACCATTTCACTGTCCCCTTTTGACAGTCTGGATGCATCGCACCTCCCAAGTGCAGTAGGTGAGATGCATCCCTGTTTCCCTGTGTTACAGGTGCGATGATCAGATAAGACTGTTTCTGCCTCCAGATTTTGGTTTTTTCTTCATTCTCTTCAGCTTTATTTAGGAGTTTTGTTGTCTGTGATTAGTATACCACTATTGAAACTCCCTTCCTTTGCATTATTCAACCTCCATTGTAGAAAGAATTGTGAATGATTTTTATGTATTTTTTGCCATTTACAATTCTCCTTTACAAAAGGTAGCTTAATCGAACTGTCGTCTTTTGATTTGGAAGTGTCACAAGTGTCGTTTTCAGTCAAAGAAAATAATCCTACTCTTTTTGATGGTTGATTACACTGTTACTCTTGTATTTGATTTCAATTAATAGTATTTCAAGTGTTGAAAGCAGTTTTCAAATTGAAGTTGAAAGTGTCGTCTTAGCCTTCCTTTCGTTATTTAAATTCGAGATCGCAAAGTGTCATCTTAACCTTCCTTTCATTTTTTGAATTAGAAATTGCAAAGTAGTCTTCCTTTCGTTTTTTGAATTCGAAATTGAAAAGTATCATTGTGGTCTTCCTTTCATTTTTTGAATTTGAAATCGCAAAGTGTCGTCTTCGTATTCCTTTCATCTTTTGAAGAGAAAATCGTTAGTACTGTCGCTTTGAGAGAAAGGATAGTTCAGATTTGTATTTAGCATTCTTTTTTTCACTCACACATTAAGAAAGCAGAAAACAAATACATGCATGTGCATTTGCATTTAGACTACTTGTTGATTTTGATTTAGGACAATGCATCTAGTGTGTGCTCTCTACTCTATGTTGAAAGAATTTCACCTCTCTTTCCTTAGTAGCTAGGATTTTCATTGCAAAATGAAGAGTAAACGGCTATTTATCATCTTCGATTGCATACTTAGGAATTTTATATCTACATCATGCGGTGAACCTTAAAAACAAACTTCTTAAGAAAGATCAACTGTAAAATAAATTCGATGAACATAAAAACACTTTGGAACCTAACACACAACATTTAGAAGTCTAGGCTAGAGACGGATTTTGACGTCGTAAAGCCTAGTAACTATCGCTTTCATCGTAGCTTGGGTGATTCCTCCTCTTTGAGATGACAAGTGCCAGTATGGACTTGTGCTCCCACATACCATCGAGTATATATTGGGAGACCACAATAGGCTATATCCTTTATCCTTAGGTAGCAGTGTTTGCCGCCTTGTCGATCGCAATGCGTTGAACACAGCATTCGAGAAGATTGATTGCCGTACCGTAAAAAGTATTCTGCAGTTTTGCGATTGGTTTGGTAATTCCTCTTTCTAGATTTCTAGAGTAGTCTCTTTCCTTCCTTTTCAGAATCCTTAAACAAAAAGGTCCATTTAAGCACTCGTCACTTCAATCTCATTAAAAATTGAAGGCGACTAGAGTCATCTTTATCTTTTTCTCGACTCTTAAAAATTGAAAAAGCAAGTTGTGTCAAAGCGTCATAAAATTTATTTTCATCAGAATAACATCCCTATTCCCTCTTTGATCTTAGGTTGAGAAAATGGAGTCCATCAACCAAGGATTTCCCCTTGGGGGATATCCTAGTCCTTTCTCCTCTTGGGGAGATGTTGATGCACCTCATATGGCCACGTTGTCCCTTCCAGGACTGACAATTGGCCTGCCAGTATGGCTCTTCTCGACCTCTGTCGCTCAAAGCAGTGTGATTCCTGAGCAATCAAATCAGCAACTGGATGATACTAGAGTTACCCCCCAACCTTCTACCTTGTTTGCTTCTCCCTCTCCTTCTTTCTCTTTGCTTGGTGAAGCTGGTAGAACTAAAAACCAAGTAACTTAGAAGAAGAAGAAAGAGAAGGAGGAGGAGAAGAAGAAGCCAATGGTGAAAGGGGGCAATCAAGCATCGTCTAGCGAAAATCCACACACTGCACCGTCCAAACCTAAACCTCCATGTGTCATTTGCAAAGGGGACAACTATCATCGAGATTGTCCTTGCATCCCACGGATCTTAAGGGACTTGTCTCCCCGCTTGCACAATCCAGTGTCCTCAACCTCTGACGATCATGTTGAAAGTACACCGTCAACTAGTGAAAACGAGGTCAATGGATAGAAAGGAAGATCTAAATATTCTTGCAGACTGTGTGAACGTGATCATGCCCTCCACCGTTGTCCCTTCCTGGACGAAGCTAAAAGAGTCTTAGATAACCGTCCTACATCACCGCAGCGACTTCCTCCTGGATACAAGAAACTCTTGCCGAGTCCGTCGCTAGTTGAAAATCTGACTGACACACCTTTGTTGTTGGTCGAAGCACCTATCATTGAAGATGAACCCTCTGAGTCCACCCCGGACCAAAGTCAACATGTCAAAATGACAGTCGACCCAATCTTGTCTTCAGAGGATCCACCTTCAGATGATACCATCACCAAAGAGAATGAGAACAACATCGTTCAAATTCTTTACGTAAACACAGATTCCGATGAACATGGGGGAAATCTACCCATTCCTTTACCGTAGCAAGGAAGTTTGTCAGAGATTTATCCCGTTGTTTACTCGGTCCCACCTCCAAGCAATCTAGTCGTTTCCTTCGATTGGAATCTACTAGGCAGACCCTGTCTACCATCTAATGTACCATTCCAAATCATTGTACAAGCTTACAAAATGATCATGGTTGGTACTATCATAGACAAGGGGGCTTCTGTGAGTATCCTTTCCTCAACTTCTTGGAAAGCACTTGGTTCGCCATCACTTCTGCCTGAGATGCGAAATCTGATAGGCTTCAACAAAGGAACAAGCCAACCGTTAGGGATCCTTCCAAATTTGCCTATAACTTTGAGAAGGAAAATTGTCTACCTAAACGTAATGGTAGTCCAAGGACCTTTAGATTACAATCTACTCCTTGGGCGTCACTACATTTATAGCATGGGAGCTATTGTTTCATCACTCTTTTGAGTGATGTGTTTTCCGCATGAAGGAAAAGTGGTCCAGCTCATAGACCAGCTTTCATTCCCCAGCTTGCACATAACTAATAGTCAAATGCCATCCCTAACTGGTCTTTTTACGCAAGGAATGTCTCATCAATCTCCAGTCCGTCCACCTAATGAGCACGAGTGATTCGGTTATTGTGACTGAAACCCATGGGGCATGCGCCCTGGTCTGCTTCGGTAGGAAAACCTTAGGTATAGGGTAGGTTTCCACTGAGGATATATGACTAGTCTAACACACCCGTCCATTTAGGAAAATGGGATTAGACTGGAAAAGGATTCCCTCGTTAAAGGTTATGTGATTGGAACTGACAATAGTCACCTTTGTCCATTTCGATGGACATCGCCGAGGAAGTGTTTTGTCTGCGACGCAGATGGAGCAATATCGCAAATGCAAGAACTTTCATATGGTAACCTGGAAACTCTACTTCTCTATACCTAGGGGCATGAAAACCTTTTTCATGCAAGTGAAAAGTGATTAGTGTAACTCTAACCCCATAGTTTTTACTAACTTCGACTGCTTGAGTTAGGTGATTGGTCTGATCAACCATTCACCTTTTTCGGGACCAACAGAAATGGTAAAGTAAAGGAGATGTTTCCCACCAATAAGCTATGCTACCTAACCTTAGTAGTTCTTTAACCCCTAGGACAGTAGTTGGTTGTTCCTAGCTTGCACACAAAAGGCTCTGGAGCAAAATTTCGAATGGGGAAAGCTCCCTAAAAAATGAACCTGTCAATGAGACATCCTTATTATATGATTGGCACGAGCAGTTTTACGCGAAGTTCAAGCTCGTTAAAAAATAAAGCTAGCAATGAGCATATGTTCCACCAGAGTTTAAGCTCATTAAAAAATGAACCCACCTCTAGTAAGTAACAATTGCAATCGCATTATTATCAGCTTTTGAGCCTTGGTCGTGTTCTTACCATCACCTCCACTCTTTTTTAGCCGATCATACGCCTCCATTTGATTGATTACCCGTTTTGAGGAACAGCTGTGACGAGTGATCCTATTAGCCACCTTCTTTACACTATCGTGATTGAGAAAGTTCAAAACCTTACCTGGAACCAGCTGCTATCTGAAAACATCACTTGTTCCTCAAAAAATGAGTCTCCTTTAGGATCTTTTCATTTGACTCGTAAAATATGAAAAGATTACCGAGAAATTAGCCTCTCCAGCTCGTTAAAGCGATCGAAAGTGTTATCCCTCCTCTATATTTTAATATTTTTGGACCTGAGGGATCATTACACAAAAAGATCGAGCACTTGTCTTGTTTGGCTTGTTAAAACTATCGAAAATTCATCCATTTCATTTTATTTTACACTTTTTCACACTTAAAGGATTACATTACGAAAAAGGAATACTGGAGTTTCCTTTCTGTCCTTTTTCAAACTCTCTAAAAATGAAAAGGACCAAGTTATCTTTGTCATTAAACTCGTTAAAACAATAGTGACAAACTTGTCCATGCAGGCAAGGGCGAGTTTCACTGTCGCTAAACTCGTTAAAACATAGTGACGAGATTACTCGAAGGGAAAATTATAAAACAAGCATATGTTATCCTCCTCAAGCTTGACAAAAATAAAGAGGTACTAGTCAGAAATGACTAGGGAAAAATTGGGAAGAAAACTTGAAGAAACTTTATTAGTAGCAGGTCGCTCTTGAACATGACACTTTCACTCCATCACCATGATTGAGTTAGGTTGGGTTATTCTGTTCACCGGTCATATTAACATTGGTCCACCATACCATCCATTTTTTTGGGGTAACTCTACCAATCCATTTCAAGTGTCGCCGATATGTTGAAGAGAAGTCGCTCAGAGAATTCACCAACCCAACTTGTGTCTCATCTGCTACAATCCCCTCACGGCTCATTCTTTCATGACCACCACCCTGAACCTTGTATCATCAGATCATTTTCACCTCCACAAAATAATTTGCTCTCTTCCATGTCGTAGATGTGGGATTCATTAATGCCCTCCTACGACGGGTCACTTCTTGTCAACATCAGCTTATTATCCAAGATGTTGAACTAGGAACAACCCATTCAGTACTTTGAAGCTTGCATGCCTCAATGGCAAGTTTCTCACTTCCAACGACAGGTTTACTTTAATGGCCTTCGATCGAAAGATTTTGTGTGGTGTTCGACATTGACTCATGTATTCACACCACGTGAATTGTACTACAGTACCTTGAGGGTCATTATCATTATCGGCGATTCCTCTCGCACCTGTTAGCAGCTTACATCATTGGCTGGTAATCAGGTGATGTCTTTCCATGTTTGATGCCAGAACATCTTTTCACATGGATCGACTTGTACTTCGGGTGAAGATTGAACAAGTTTTGAAGACCCCGAATCTAGTTTCATCCATCCAGGTTGCGATATATTCAAGAAAATAAAAACATCAAATGTACATCATTGCTACACAGATGATCATCCAAGCCAAAGGATGATGGCTCTACCAAAATCATCAGTCTGCCACACAGACGGTTGTCTGTCCTATGTACATGAGAATGAATTTATAAAGCTGAGCATGGGAATGCCCGCCTCAGCTAGATCGTGAAAATATTATGAAGATAATATATTGTATTGTATCTTATTACACGTCACCTTCCAGTTTGAAAAACCTTGGATCCTCATGGTAAAGCATTTCACCCGACATCTGAAGATTTACAACCTCATGCTTTAGGGGCAACTGTTATAGACATATTTGGGCACTACAACCCCAATCACATATGTCCATAAACCAAGGGCTTCTAAGTCCCTAAAAGTGTTGTTTCATACCCTAAAGGAGTAAGGTCAGCTAATTACATCATCTCGTAGAAGTTCTCCCTGGAAAACTACTCAGAACTGGTCAAAACTGGACCATACAGACTGCTTAGTGCTAAGGGTGTGATGCATCTCACCTGCCACATGCAAAAAGTGTGATGCATACTGAAAAGCCCTTTTGTAGGGTGCGATGTGTGAGAGCAGACAAATGGTAGAGGCAGTTGGTTAGGTGGAAACCCAGAGAATCTTCTAGAAACTACACATTTGACACTTGCCTCTCTAAATTCACCCAGGGATAAGTAAGAGATCATGAATCTCCAAGTGGAACCAAGAACTATCAAAGAGAGGACACTAATCAAAATCCCAGAAGTTGACTCACCCACCTACAAACATCTATATATGGATCCCTCATCCTAGAGATCCAAAGGCGGGAATATTGTATTTTGTAAGGAGTGTTGCTGGTTTCTCTGTGTAACATTGTATTGTTGGGTGATCTAAGCTTTTCATGATGTGAAGAGGGCTTTCATGCTGGGAGGATGGCACTGGGTCAAACCAATGGGTTGTAATCCTCTCTTCTACTACTTCTCTCAATAAAGCTATTTGAGTTTTCCTCCATATGTTTGTGTATCTCTGAATCTTGTCTTGATATATGCATTTGTATGGTTAATATATATCTGATCCTATATTGTTTATAGTTATAGATCTCTATGCTTTGATGGTATCATGCTTCTTTGACTCCATAGGTGTTCTTTGAAGTGGGACAAGTGAGGAAAGAGTTGTTGATTTATGTCAAAGGGGAAAGGAAACAAGCAAAGGGCCAAGCAAAATACTAAGTTTGGTACTCTTTGCTTCTTTCTCATCTATCTCTCATAAAGGAAAATGCAAGTAACTTTAGTTTGTTTGTTTCTAAGATAGCTACCCATCTTAGTGGGACTAGCAGCTCTGAATGGACACTAGCTTTCCCGATAACAAAATGGCGACTCCACCGGGCACTGAATAGCATGTTTGCTTGTTCCTAGTTTGTCTACTTTATAAACTACAGACAAAGCCTGAAGTTATGGCAGCTAGCATTCAAACTGTAAAGTAGATAAATGCTGCTTCAGTCAATCTCTCGGTTATTTTATGAATTAAACATTTGACTTGCAAACATCCTAAGTGCCTTGGTGGTGGCTCAAGTAACCGCATTAGATTAGCCCCTATGTTTTGTATTTACTGACTATCAGTAGCTTAGCCTAAATCCCTAAACTAAGCTACAAATTGTGACCAAAAACCAAGTTAAAGTCTCATCCCTGGACCATCTCACTGTATCCTTTTGACAGTCTGGATGCATTGCACCTCTTGTGTGCAGTAGGTGAGATGCATCCCTGTTTCCCTATGTTACAGGTGCAATGATCAGATAAGACTATTTTTGCATCCAAATTTTGTTTTTTTCTTCATTCTCTTCAGCTTTATCCAGGAGTTTTGTTGTCTACGATCAGTATACCACTGTTGAAACTCCCTTCCTTTGCATTATTCAGCCTCCATTGTACAAAGAATTGTGAATTTTTTTTTATGTATTTTTCACCATTTACAGTTCTCCTTTACAAAAGGAAGCTTAATCGAACTGTCGTCTTTCGATTTGGAAGTGTTAGAAGTGTCATTTTCAGTCAAAGAAAAGAATCCTACTCTTTTTGATGGTCGATTACACTGTTACTCTTGTATTTGATTTGAATTAATAGTATTTCAAGTGTCGAAAGCAGTTTTCAAATTGAAGTTGAAAGTGTTGTCTTAGCCTTCCCTTCGTTTTTTAAATTCGAAATCGCAAAGTGGCGTCTTAGCCTTCCTTTCGTTTTTTGCATTCGAAATAGCAAAGTAGTCTTCCTTTCATTTTTTGAATTTGAAATCGCAAAGTATCATCTTGGTCTTCCTTTCATTTTTTGAATTTGAAATCACAAAGTGTCGTCTTCATCTTCCTTTCGTCTTTTGAAGAGAAAATTGTTAGTACTGTCTCTTTGAGAGAAAAGATAGTTCAGATTTGTATTTAGCATTCTTTTTGTCACTCACACATTAAGAAAGTGGAAAACAAATATATGCATGTGCATTTGCATTTAGACTACTTGTTGATTTTGATTTAGGACAGTGCATCTAGTGTGTGCTCTCTGCTCTATGTTGAAAGAATTTCACTTCTCTTTCCTTAGTATCTACGATTTTCATTGCAAAAAGAAGAGTAAACGACTGTTTACCATCTTAGATTGCATATTTAGGAATTGTATATCTACATCACGTGGCGAACCTTAAAGGAAAACTTCTTAAGAAAGATCAACTGTAAAATAAATTCAATGAACATAAAAATGCTTTGGAACCTAACGAACAACATTTAGAAGTCTAGGCTAGAGATGTATTCCGACGTCGTAAAGCCTGGTAGCTATCACTTTCATCGTAGGTTGGGTGATTCCTCCTCTTTGAGATGACAAGTGCCAGTACAGACTTGTGCTCCCACGTACCGCCGAGTATATATTGGGAGACCACAACAGGTTATATCCTTTATCCTTAGGAAGCTGTGTCTTCCACCCTATCGATCGAAATGCAATGAACACAACATTCGGGAAGATTGACTGCCATACCGTAAAAAGTATTCTACGGTTTTGTGATTGGTTTGGTAATCCCTCTATCTAGTTTTCCAAAGTAGTCTCTTTCATTCCTTTTCTGACTCCTTAAACGAAAAGTTCCATTTGAGCACTTGTCACTTTAGGCTCACTAAAAATTGAAGGCGACTAGAGTCATCTTTAGTTTTATCTCGACTCTTAAAAATTAAAAAAGAAAGTTGTGTCAAAGCGTCATAAAATTTATTTTAATCGGAATAACATCCCTATTCCCTCGTTGATCGTAGGTTGAGAAAATGGAGTCCACCAACCAAGGATTTCCCCTTGGGGGAAATCCTAGTCATTTCTCCTCTTGGGGAGATGTTGGTGCACCTCATATGGCCACATTGTCCCTTCCAGGACTGACAATTGGCCTACCGGTATGTCTCTTCTCGATCTCTGTCGTTCAAAGCACCGTGATTCCTGAGCAATCAAATCAGTAGCTGGATGATACTAGAGTTACCCCCAACCTTATACCTCATTTGTTTCTCCCTCTCCTTCTTTCTCTTCACTTGGTGAAGCTGGTAGAGCTAAAAACCAAGTAACTCAGAAGAAGAAGAAAGAGAAGGAGAAGAAGAAGAAGAAGCCAATGGTGAAGGGGGGCAACCAAGCATCGTCTAGCGAAAATCCACACATTGCACTATCCAAACCTAAATCTCCACGTGTCATTTGAAAAGGGGACCACTATCATCGAGATTGTCCTTGCATCCCACGGATCTTAAGGGATTGGTCTCCCCGCTTGCACAATCCGGTTTCCTCAACCTCTGACGATCATTTTGAAAGTACACAATCAGCTAGTGAAAACAAAGTCAATGGACAGAAAGGAATATCTAAATTTCCTTGCATGCTGTGTGAAGGCGATCATGCCCTCCACTGTTGTCCCTTCCTGGACGAAGCTAAAAGTGTCTTGGATAACTGTCCTATGTCACCACAGCAACTTCCTCCTGGATACAAGAAACTCTTACCGAGTCCGTCGCTGGTTGAAAATCTGACTGACACACCTTTGTTGTTGGTTGAAGCACCTATCATTGAAGATGAACCCTCTAAGTCCACCTCAAACCAAAGTCAACAGGTCGAGACGGCAGTCGACCCAATCTTGTCTTCAGAGGGTCCACCTTTAGATGATACCATCACCAAAGAGAATGAGAACAACACCGTTCAAATTCTTTATGTAAACATAGACTCCGATGAACATGGAGGCAATCTACCCGTTCCTTTACCACAGGAAGGAAGTTCGTTGGAGATTTATCCGGCCGTTTACTTGGTCCCACCTCTAAACAATCTAATCGTTTCCTTCGATTGCAATCTACTAGGCAGACCTTGTCTACCATCTATGTACCATTCTGAATCATAGTACAAGCTTACAGAATGATCATGTTTGGTACTATCATAGACAAGCAGGCTTCTGTGAGTATCCTTTCCTCAACTGCTGGGAAAGCGCTTGGTTCGCCATCGCTTCTGCCTGAGATACGAAATCTGACAAGCTTCCACAAAGGAACCAGTTGACCTTTAGGGATCCTTCCAAGCTTGCCTATAACTTTGAGAAGGAAAACTGTCTACCTGAATGCAATGGCAGTCCAAGGACCTTTAGATTACAATCTACTCCTTGGCTGTCACTACATTTATAGCATGGGAGTTATCGTTTCCTTACTCTTTCGAGTGATGTGTTTTCCTCATGAAGGCAGAGTGGTCGAGCTCGTAGACCAACTTTCATTCCCCGGCTAACACATAGATAATACTTAAATGCAATCCCTAACTGGTCTTTTTACATAAGGAATGTCTCATCAATCTCCAATCCATCCACCTAATGAGCGCGAGTGATTTGGTGATTGTGACTGAAACCCAAGGGGCATGCGCCCTAGTTTGCTTTGGTAGGAAAACATTAGGTATAGGGTAGGTTTCTGCGGAGGATATATGACTAGTCTGACACACCCGTCCATTTAGGAAAATGGGATTAGACTGGAAGAGGATTCCCTCGTTAAAGGTTATGTGATTGGAACCGACAATAGTCACCTTTGTCCATTTCGATGGACATCACCAAGGAATTGTTTTGTCTACGATGCGGATGGAGCAATCTTGCAAATGCAAGAACTTTCATATGGTAACCTAGAAACTCTACTTCTCTATACCTAGGGGCATGCAAAACTTTTACATGCAAGTGAAAAGCGATCAGTGTAACTCTAACCCCATAGTTTTTACTAGCTTCGACTGCTTGAGTTAGGTGATTGGTCTGATCAACCATTCACCTTTGTCAGGACTAACGGAAACAACAAGGTAAAGGAGATGTTTCCCACTGAGAAGCTATCCTACCTAACCTTATTAGTTCTTTAACCCTAGGACAATAGTTGGCCATTCTTAGCTTGCATACAAAAGGCTCAAGAGAAAAATTTCGAATGGCGCAAGCTCCCTAAAAAATGAACCTATCGATCAGACAGCCTTATTATACGACTAGTAAGAGCAGTTTTACGTGAAGTTCAAGCTCATTAAAAAATAAACCTAGCAATGAGAACATGTTCCACCAGAGTTTAAGCTCATTAAAAAATGAACCCACCTCCAGTAAATAACCATTGTGATTGCATTATTATCAGGTTTTGAGCCTTGGTCGTGTTCTTACCATCACCTCCACTCTTTTTTAGCCGATCATACGCTTCCATTTGATTGTTTACGCCTTTTGAGGAACAATTACGACAAATGATCCTATTAGCCACCTTCTTTACACTTCCATGATTGAAAAAGTTCAAAACCTTACCTGGAACCAGCTACTATCTGAAAACATCACTCGTTCCTCAAAAAGCGAGTCTCCTTTAAGATCTTTTCATCTGACTTGTAAAATATGAACAGATTGTCGAGCAATTAACCTCTCCAACTCGTTAAAGCAATCAGGAGTGCTATCCCTCCTCTAGACTTTAATATTTTTGGTCCTGAGGGATCATTACACAAAAAGATCAAGTGCTTGTCTTGTTCAGTGCATTAAAACTATCGAAAATTCATCCCTTTCATATTATTTTACACTTTTTCGGACTTAACGAATTACATTACGAAAAAGGAATACTGGAGTTTCCTTTCCATCCTTTTTCATAGTCTTTAAAAATGAAAAGGATCGAGTTATCTTTGTCGTTAAACTCATTAAAACAATAGCGACAAACTTGTCCATGCAGGCAAGGGCGAGTTTCACTATCACTAGGCTCGTTAAAACATAGCGATGGGTTTGCCCGAAGGGAAAATTATAGAACAAGCATATGTTATCCTCCTCAAGCTTGACAAAAATAAAGAGGTACTAGCCAGAAATGATTGGAGAAAAATTGGGAAGAAAACTTGAAGAAACTTTATTGGTAGCAGGTCGCTCTTGAACATCACACTTTCACTCCATCACCATGATTGAGTCGGGTTGGGTTATTCCGTTCACCGGTCATATTACCATTGGTCCACCGTACCATCCATTTTTTGGGGTTAATGCTACCAATCCATTTCAAGTGTCACCAATATGTTCAAGAGAAGTTGCTCAAAGAATTCACCAACCCAGCTTATGTCTCATCCGCTGCAATACCTTCATGATTCATTCTTTCATGACTGCCACCTTGAACCTTGTATCATTAGATCATTTTCATCTACACAAAATCATTTGCTCTGTTCCATGTCGTAGATGTGGGATTCATTAATGCCCTCCTACGATGGGTCACTTCTTGTTGGCATCAGTTAATTATCCAAGAAGTTGACCTAGGAACAACCCATTCAGTACTTTGAAGCTTGCATGCCTCAATGGCAAGTTTCTCACTTCCGGCGATAGGTTTACATTAATGGCCTTCGACCAAAAGATTTTTCGTGGTGTTCGACATCGACTCATGTATTCACACTACGTGAATTGTACTGTAGTACCTTGAGGGTCATTATCATTATTGGTGATTCCTCTTGTGCCTGTTAATAAATTACATCATTGGTTGGTAATCAGGCGATGTCTTTCCATGTTCGATGCCAGAACATCTTTTCACATTGGTTGGATTGTACTTTGGGTGAAGATTTAATGAGTTTTAAAGACCCTGGATCTAGTTTCATCCATCCAGGCTGCGATATATTCAGGAAAACAAAAACATCAAATGTATATCATTGCTGCACAGATATTCATCCAAGCCAAAGGATGATGGCTCTACCAGAATCATCAGTCTGCCACACAGACGGTTGTCTTTCCTATGTACATGAGAATGAATTTATAAAGCTGAGCATGGGAATGCCCACCTCAGCTAGATCGTGAAAATATTATGAAGATAATGTATTGTATTATATCTTATTATAGGTCACCTTCCAGTTCGAAAAACCTCGGATCCTCATGGTAAAGCATTTCACCCGACATCTGATGATTTACGACCTCATGCTTTAGGGGCAACTGTTATAGACATATTTGGGCACTACAACCACAATCACATATATCCATAAACCAAGGGCTTCTAAGTCCCTAAAAGTGTTGTTTCATACCCTAAAGGAGCAAGGTCAGCTGATTACATCATCTCCCAGAAGTTCTCCCTAGAAAACTACTCAGAACTGGTCAAAACTGGACCATACAGACTGCTTAGTGCTAAGGGTGCAATGCATCTCACCTGACACATGTAAAAAGTGTGATGCATACTGAAAAGCCCTTCTGTAGGGTGTGATGAGCGAGAGCAGACAAATGGCAGAGGCAGTTGGCTAGGTGGAAACCTAGAGAATCTTCTAGAAACTGTCCATTTGACACTTGCCTCTCTGAATTTGCCCAGGGATGAGTAAGAGATCATGAATCTCCAAGTGGAACCAAGAACTATCAGAGAGAGGACACTAATCAAAATCCCAAAAGCTAACTCACCCACCTGCAAATATCTATATATGGATCCCTCATCCTAGATATCCAAAGGCAGGAATCTTGTATTTTGTAAGGAAGTGCTGTTGGTTTCTCTGTGTAACATTGTATTGTTGGGTGATCTAAGCTTTTCATGAGGTGAAGAGGGCTTTCATGCTGGGAGGATGGTGCTGGGTCAGACCAATGGGTTGTATTCCTCTCTTCTACTACTTCTATTAATAAATCTATTTGAGTTTTCCTCCATATGTTTGTGTATCTCTGAATCTTATCTTGATAAATGCATTTGTATGGTTAATATATATCTGATCCTATAGTTTTTATAGTTATAGATCTCTATGCTTTGATGGTATCATGATTCTTTGACTCCACAGGTGTTCTTTGAAGCGGGACAAGTGAGGAAAGAGTTGTTGATTTCTGTCAAAGGGGAAAGGAAACAAGAAAAGAGCCAAGTGAAAGACTGAGGTTGGTACTCTCAACTTCTTTCTTATCTATCTCTCATAAAGGAAAACATAAGTAAATTAGTTTGTTTTTTTATAAGATAACTACCCATCTTAGTGGGACTAGTAGCTCTGAATGGACACTAGTTTTCCCGATAACACTAAGGAACAATTGTGGGCCAATATCATTGCCTATGTCAATGATATTTGGCCATCCCTCTAGGTAATGTTTGAACAAATTTACTTGGTAAAGGAGGCTACAAAAGCCATACATTGAGTAAAAGCAGAACTGGGAGATATGCAAGAGGAAGCTACAAGGATCATTTACTTCCTCAACTCCAAAAATAAGTATGAATTGTAGGAATTAGAGATACCTCGCAGAATAGGTACAATATTGGAAGTAAAAAGGGTCCTCACCAAGAGGAATTTAATGCTAAACCTTGAAGATAAGTGCCAAACCATGCAACTGGGTATAGATAATTCCATTGTTAAATCCGAAATTTTTAGGCAAAAGGGTTTACCAAATCCCTTGGTAATAAATGATAAGTTAATGCCACAGGAGGACTACAATAGAAAGATAAGAGAAGTGGCCAGAGATTAAGTGAACACCTCATCCATGAAGGAGATTCCAACTAGCAAAGTCCTATACCAAACTTTTGAGAATTTGTTTTACCTCTAGCATGAGGTAAAACACCTTTTTGTGAATAAACCTACTTTTACCAAGTGTACAGAGGCAGGTGAATTTACAAGAAGATGATAAATATCCAATCACCAGATGCTAAAACATGGGAGAAATTAAATGACTTACTATAGAAATACATAGTGAAAATGTAAAAATATACAGTAAGATTAGAAAAGCACAATAAAAGGATAAAGACAGGTTGGCTAGATGAAAGTGTATCAGTTGAAAGGTCAGAGTAAATAGAACATCCAGCGCAAAGACCAAACAGAAAAGCAGAGTTTAAAAGGCAAAATATCAAATATTAGAGCCAATACAACCTAATAAATAGCGTTAGCAGACAACAGTTCAATATCTATCTCTACCTTCTTGCACGAAGGTATTTCTTTCTCCTAGATTAATTCCCAAGATAGTTCGGTATTTTTTATAAATTATTTTTGTATAAATAATTCATAATTTGAAGTATTGAGGGTGGATTGCTATACATTTCTAGAGTTATTTTGATCACAAACCTAAGGGTTATTGTACGATTTTTCAAGTCAACAGACTAGACCAAGTAATAAAGAGATTGCATTACAGGATTCATGTGTTGAGCTATTGCAATGAAGTATTTTCTTTGTCAGATTCTGTTATTTTCTCATGTATTTCAGAAACTTAAATGTTATCTAAAGTTTAATGAATTAACTAGAAATTTATCTCAGAATTTGTTTAAGTACACTCTGTTTTGAATAGTTGACCATTTCTATGTTTTCCTCTCATATCCGGATTTGAGAATTCTTAATTTCTCTCCCATCCTAGTTGACCTCTTTCACTTTCTTCATAATCCGACCTAAGGAACCCTTCATTTCTCCTTGGATCCGATTGAAAACCACTTCACCATCCAACCCTTGAGATCTGAAATAACTTAGCTATCTTTCCCTGTAGACACTATTTTTAGAACTTGATCCAGTCTTGTTTGCTTGACATTTGACCCCATAGCCCAATTGTAAAAGACACCCCTCTATTCATCTAAGTAAGTGATCCCACCACAAAATCCAAATCAAAACCTGAGTACAATCATAACTAGCCTAAAATCAATTAACTAAAACAAAGCTAAATCATAAAGAGAGAGCCCTCTCTGAGAATTAGGAAGGCTAGATCCTAATCTCCAAAGTAGGTTTATGGTTACCTCTATCATTTCTTTCTCTAACAACTTCTAAAGAAATTTTGGAGTGATAACACAGTCATTCCAAAAAAGGTGGCCATCAAAGCGCCACTTGTTGGAGGCTCCATCTAGAGCAGTGCCTTAAAGACAAAGTGTCGGTGCATGAACTCGATGAAACAGTCATTTGACAAGAAAAAGCACCACAGGGGGTTGACCCATTCACATCGATAAGTGAAAAATGGTTCTAGATATGTTAACTTGTCATGGCCGTGCTTTTGTAAATAATTTGTTGCATTTTAAAATGTAAAACTGATGATGTGTTTTCCATCACATGTTAAAAAATAATGATGTCTAGTCTTATTTTGTGTTGCATTTTACCGTAAAAGTGATGTTGTGTTTCCATTATTTGTCAAAACAAAAATAATGTTTGGCCTTATTTCCATAAATCATGTGTGGCAGTGATGATGAGTTTTCCATCACTTGTTGAAGAAACAATGATATGTTGGCATTGTTTTTGTAGCTGAGGTATGGTTTCCATTTTGATGTAAACTTGATCATCGAGTATGTGTTATAAACTCATGGCAGGTAGGATGCTTGGGTCATTAGTTGGTCATGTAAGTCAAGCATGTAATATGTAGAAATGTACTACAAGTTTGCAGATCTTGTAGGTGTCCACTAATCGCTTATGGCGGTGAAGGGCAAAGGTGAAGGATCACTAGCAGAATGAAGCATCAAAGGGCGAATAGTGCATCTATGTAAGTTATTTCCTGTCTTATTCGTAAGGAAGGGTCTTTAAGAGAGAGACACCTTTCCATGTAGAGAAGGGAAGGGAGATCACCATGACATTTTTCACATATGGATACTAGAACTTTTGAGACTCGATCCTGCCTTTTGAAAGCTCATGATGTTGGTTGCTCAAGGAGAACTCTTATGTTGTTTAAGTCTAAACACTCAATAGCCCAACTGGAGATTAAAACACAGGCTCCTATTTCACATGGGCTCCCTCGTCCCATGGTACCTATGTTCATACGAGTGATTGTACGAGTGATTTTTGGTTGAGTGATTTGATCTCCACCCTCGAAACCATCAACCTGTTCATGGCACCACCCCTACCTTCAATTGGCAACTCTAGAAACTCTGAGGGTTTTATTGACTGGGGTTCAATGATTATGCGGCTAGCCCTCTCCAACCCCCCTGGAATGACTGGTAAGATGGTACGGGAGAGAACAATTCTTTAGTTGCTGGCACAAAATAGCGGGATGGTTCCAGTGTTCTGTGGCTAATGGAGCAGTATCAATTTGAAGGGTTCAAACGCCTCACATTTAGATGAATGCACTCATCTGGAACTTGATGATCGCCTAGGATATGACTATAAGACTATCTTCTGCTTCACACATTTGGCCCAGCCAATAATCAATCTCTGAACCACTGCTCCGAATGAAACGGGTTTGGGTGGGCTTGGAAGAGCTGGGGAATGCGAAACAGCGGACAACTAAACCTAGTTGGCATGCTTTCTCTAATGCATTTGATTAGCCATGCAATGCCCCTATTCCACTAAACTATCTAGCGAGGGGAATTCGGTCACTTCAAGGCAATCCTAATCCGCCTTTCCAATATTCATGCCTAACCAAACTATGGGGCGTCGTCAGTCTCCGAGTGGCTCTTAGCCTGCTCTTTCAGTTGAGGGGGCCTATCACACAATTGATCGAATCGATGTTGGCCAATTGGGTAGATAGGGCTCCTGTTCACCTTCTCTGGTGGTGGCCATCACTGTTCAAATTTCTTCAAGTAGTCCACCTGGTCATGACCGAACTTTGGCATAGTGCTCAAGGGGATGAATAGTCACCTCTACTGCCTCGAGAGTTGGAGTGATTCGATCCAGAAACCCTACCTCATTCCAGTCTTATCTACGTAACAGCGTGCTAAAGCGAACCAGCCTATAGGTAATAGGGCACCCTGGGACTCTTTTCCATTTGGTACGATAGTAACGTGATTCCTAAAGGTCACGCAGTAGTAAGACCCCATTTCACGAGCAGCAGTCAAGCCAATAGCACTATTAGCAAAGACATTAGATTAAGCAATTGGTCTGGTACCAGCAACACTAGTAGCAGTAGATGAAGACCCGTACCCATAAGCCCGAGTAGCAACACCAGCGCCAGTAAGACCAGTAGCTGGTGGAAGAGGGAGCAAGGGCAGCATGAGTGTAGGTGGGATCGATAAGTGGTGGCTATGGAATGGTTTGGGATAGCACGCTATAGAGCCGATCAATATATAGAGCCACTTTCTCTGTTACTTTCAGACGGGACGATCCCAATTGCTTAGCCTCTGGTATTGGAAACGCTCTTAGTTCCTTGATCCATTATTATTGCATTGTTGATCTTACTTTTTGAATTACCCGAAGCTGTTGCAAAATCTACCTTTATTATGGTTTCGTCGAAGATCGGGAAGCAGAGGAGCTTCAGCTCGACTGGTTCAATCCCGGTCGATCTTGCCCCCAAGTACTCATTGAGGTACTTTTTGAGAGAGAAGGAGGGGAACTTATTTATATTATCTCATTATATATGAGCTTCTGGTATGATTTGAAAGGGATAATGAAAAGGCCACTTTGTGGATCCTGAGTAGCTCTCTCTGACATGCTTGTAAAACCAAGGTAAGCAGCTACCTAAATCACCTACCCTCAAAGCCCAATCCATTTTCGGTAGTTTACCTACAAATTTGCTATGAAACTACCAATAATGTTTTACAGTCTACATAAACAATAAGAAAATAGATAATACAATAATGACATATATCATTATGCCATTCATCTCATTCTAAGAAAGAGTGAGATTCCGTAATCTCCTTATATATGAGTTACCACTTCGTTTCAATGAGTTAGTTTCCTCAGGTTATGGCTCTAAAACTCCAACTGGGTCCATCTCTGCCACCTAAGCCTTTGCCTCTTCTCTTATGCGGAATCATTTAGTTTACTATGTTTCACACTTAGACTCGCATATCTACACTGGTCCTTCTAATTCCACTAGCTCTACTCTTATAAACAGGTTGAAAGCGCATATATATGTTTTCACATACGATATTGCTATCCATATAGACGTCCTTGCAATGAATAAATAGAATCAAATCTATTTATATATGATCCTCGCATGCATATGACCTGGAGGGTGAGGTACAAGGTTGAGGGTTTGTCCTGTCCATGTTCTAGCCTCTAAAGTATAAGTCTGTAGTGCACAGGAAATAAAGGCAAGTATAAAATACCATGAGCGTGAGTGATGAACTGGGAAGCTATGAACTTTGGCTCTCTCTCTTGGTCGAATTCCCAAACAATTCCGCAATTAGTGCCTTTTTTTTCAATGCGCTATATCGTAATAACACTTTATCAATGTATACATCTTAGTGTTTATAAAAATGGTTGCTCACGCACATGCGTCGGGCTAACCTTAATCCAAAATAATGCTAATTAGAAAATAATGCATAGAACACATCATACAAGTGTCTAAATTGCCCATACTCTCCGTGTCCCTCTCTCGGTGGTTGCTTTGACTCTCCCTATAGTTGTTGGGATCTCCAAAGGATTGTACCTCTCTTTCTAGGCCACATCGCGCACATGGTGGTAGCATCAATGAGGCAATAGTCCTAGCTCTAGTGTTGTGCTCACCCCTAGCTAGTTGTCTCACTAACTCAGAGCTTCGTGTCCTACTACTTGACTCTATACCATACTCTGCACATGAGATACTCCTCACTTGTGCTCCAAGCTCCACCATCCTGAGCCCATCTCTATAAATCATTATATTCCTAGCCATAAACACAGATAAGAGAGCCCCCACATCTGTCTCATAGTGAGCCATAGACTACTCAAGAGTCACATCTGAGACTATTAGCTTATAATCTAGTCTGACTATCATTAGTGATTGTATTATCACTATAATGTTGATATCTCAGAATGAACCTGATCTCCATTAGACCTACAGGAAAAGTGATAGGAGCCTTAGGTAGATCTATTTGTATAGCCACCTCTAATCACTCTGTAACCTCAGTCAATATCTCCATAGGGGCTACTCCAACCTAAAACCTAACTTGCATGTGCTCTGTACTTGTAGTTGGTGTGACAACCTAAACATCTTCAAGAAATGTAGCTGCTTATCTCTCATCTACCTCTATCTATCTCTACAACTCATCTCTCTCTAATTATATAAGCTAGAGCTTGTGACAAGCTCTGGCACCTGCTGACTAGGCTTATAGCTCTATCTCACAAATCATACACCTATTAATGAAATAATGTGCCCTTCTTCTTACTGAATCTAACCACTAAATGATATATAACTATTGCAGTATATGTACTAGGGCCCTCACTAGCTCGTGCCTATCTTAATCTAGCTTTATATAAGTCCCTCTATTCATCCAGCTGATCTAATAGACCATCCAATAATCTATGCCATCCATAAGGTGTGTCAGGATCTATATCCCTATGGTAAGGATCTGCCTGCAGTAGTAGTCTATATGCATCACCCTTAGACACACTTTCATCCCTGATCATAGCTATAACTACCTCAATCGAAATTTGAGGGTGGAACACTCAGCCTTAATATCGCGAATCTCTAGCTCAAGCTCTATGCCCTATCCATCCTCCTTATCCTATCTCTTAGCACCCTCCTCCTGTGCTCCTACAGCTTCCCCCTATGCAAATCCCTCTCCTGTAGCCAAGCCTCGCCTCACCTACATCTTATACACCTTAACTCTGTGCCCCTTTAGTGCACTACCTAGTAGCCACCTCTAAGATCCTAGCTAGTCTGGCCTCGTCTTTGTACTATATCATAACCTATAGCTAGACCCTATCCACTTACTGCCTAAGCGATATTGGGCATCTCTTGGATTGTGGCCATAGATCTATATGCCTCTTACATCTACTAGTAGGTTCCCTGTGAACTCTAAGAGTAGGGAGATGTGTAGGTCTAATCCCCTGCTATAGAGGTAGTTATGTCACTAAATGAAGTAACTCAGGATATATGAACCTTCCAGAAAGTGTATGAATACTCTAACCTATGGTACAATTCATGCACTCTCCTAGGGCAGGAGATTATTCCCTCGCCTCTAACCATGTGTACAAAGTACCTCCTAATAATGGGCTAGTGGTGAATGATAGGACCTCTATTTGGCCTCCACCAAGCTACCAAAATGCATTATGAATCTACTACATGTGATTTATTGTATCCTACACAGCATATACATTGAGCTCCCCATAGACTATCCTTAGTAATCAATATCCCAATGCATACCGACCTCGCTTGTGAAAGATCTGTCTAATCGAGATACATAGCCCTTTATGGAAGAATAGAACCATAGTGCATACCACAGTCATAACATACAAGAGCTGTCAAAATCCTAAGCCCTCAGACCTGAAAAACCCTTGCCCCCGAAGGGACAAGCGGCTTCGCACCTTACAACAATTGCTAGCTTTAGGAGGTAGATACAAAGCCAATTCTGATTGATCTAGGTGTTTACCCATCAGTAGAGGCAAAGGACACAGAGGCTACGGCCATAGCTTAAGCAGAACCTCTAGCATCCCAATCGGTTGTAACTCTTGTTGCTTAGCGAGTTAAGGGAAGATAGATAGAAAACACAACAGAGGCGTAGGTGGCTAACCTCATTGTTTACCTCGACGTTTCATCATAACGAGTTGAACCAATAGCTCACCTGGCATCCCTTCCAGTCATTGACGTTGATCCAGCATCTATACCAAATGACCGAGAACCGTCAAGACTATGCTATTGGTTAAGCTATTGATTCAACCCGGGCTACTCAATCTTAATCTAGTGGTTTTGTATCTGCACCTGCCTATCTCTCTGTTGCCAAAGAAGCCTATGCAAGGCCTATTCCCTTTGGCCTCTACTGCTTTATGCTTTGGAGCTGCCTTCCTCCTGCTTCCCACCTACCTTTACTTTGCACGTTATACGGTCTTCCAACCTTGCCTTACTACGACTTCTTATGATCTATTCCGTGCTTTGGGCTCTCCCCTGCTTGGCGCTTTATATCTATATGAATGAATCCGGCTTATGGGATGCTTTGCGTGGTGGATTTTGGGGGTATAGTGTATCGGTGGGGCGACTCCGATTTACCTGGGTACAACCTACTTTAAGTTGCTTGGAGCAACAAGGCTTAGATTCTTTCCAAGTGTACTATAAAGGTCAATAACTCGATCTGGCTCAAATAGTGGTGGATCTACTTCTTTATCTTTATCTAGAACTGGAAGGGATACTACGGACTTTATAACAGGATCCATATCAACTTCACTTGGTCCTGCTCCCATTTATGCCTTAGCCCCTTGCCTTTATTCCGGCCTCTGGAAGAGATACGGCCTTACTTTCTTCTCTCTCTCTAGCTAGTAAATCACTCTCATTATATATGTCATTATGGCAGCAAATTAGGCTATTTCTTAAGTCTACGTAGCTTCCCCAGCTTGGGCGTGTCAAGTAGCCAGCATGCAAATGTACAAAGAAGTGGCAAATTATTTTCATGAATTTGGAGGACCAAAAGCTCTTCAGTGGGGAGGTTTGATCCAGGTGGCTCCAAACACATGCACAAGTCCTAGAGGATTTAGAAAGGAGAAAAATTCAAAGTGGTTAGATTGCTCCCAAACCAACAACAGATTGAAGTTCTCATCACCCTCATTCCAATGGTGTGAACTACACTTAAATCCGAGCTCGTATGAGGGAGAAAGAGCTAGTAAAAGTTTCAGTCAAAGTTGGGCAATTGGCAAGGTTCAAGTGTCCTACAAATTCACTATCAACCAGCATGGGAAATTAGCTCCTGAAAGTGGGCAAAATTGTTGCCTCTATAATTTGTCTAATATCCCCGATATTAGACAAAATAAAATAAAAAATCTATAGTTAACCAAAAATTAAAAAAAATATAAATGAGGTGGTGGGCCACCACCCCCGCCACCCCGAAACCAAGTATTAAAAACTAATTTTATTTCAAAATGGGTCGATGGGCCATGACCCCCATCAACCCCCCTCAACCCCCAGTTATAAAACAAATAATTAAATGGGGTGTGCTGACCACCTCCGGTGGACCCAACCCACACCCAATCCCTTCACCAACAAACATAACATATATATATTTGGGCTGGTGGGAATCGAGCCCACCTAGCCACATGGCTGGCCCACTCCATGCCCACCCAATCAAACATCACCCAAAAAAAACTCTTCCCATTTAATACACAACCCAAACCATCGACAGTTCCAACACATAACGTAATACGATTGCCGCATTTCAAGGACGCCCACCCAAAATTTGAATCAATGTGTGTTAAAAACTAGGAGGTGTGGGATTTGATCCCCCGACCTGTGCTCAACCACTTTTTTTTTTAACCAAAGTGCCAACAACCTTTTTCGTTGGTATTTCCGACAGGGAAAAAATTTTAAATTATTTTATCTCATTTGCATGGGGGAAGTCACATTGGAATGGAACGAAGGCACTAAACGAAGAATGGACAAGAGAGGAACGGAGCCCGAAAGCTAGAGAACATTTCTCGAGACATATTTTTTAATTAATTTTGTAGGTGGAACCATGAGCATGGACAACAGGCAAGCGGAACCATGATTGATTCCAATTTTCAGGAGGGAAAAATTTTGCCAGTGTCAGAATTGGACAAACTTTATGTCGATCCTACACCTCTCAGCAACATGGACATGATGGCGCAGACAACATTTTTATTTGAGCAACAGATCTTTAGATGACCTGAAGGAGGGAATCTTTGAGGAATCTAGGGGGAATCTAGAATATTCTTATAGCCCCAGATTTTCACTTTGTGAGAATTCAGGAATTTGACAGTTGATTTTACCATATTCGACTCCATGAATCTGATGGTGTAATTAGATTTTCCATTTTATCATTTTGTTTTTCAGCCACCTTTCAAAGTGGAGTGCAGGTATCAGCATTCAATGTGTGAGCAGTCATTTCCATGATATTTGAGGCCACAAGATTGATGGTACAACCAGATCTAGCAGTTTATCATCCTCTTCTTCAGATAAATCCTTGATGTGAGGTATATGCAGTGTGACCATGTACTTGTTTATCTCTTTTCTTGAGATGCATTGTGTTGTATAGATCCCTGTTTGATGATTGATATTGGATCTTGTTTTGTTCTTGATGTGAGATGTACTTATTATCATGTTTTGATTGAGATCCCTTTGTCGTCATGTCGACAGGATACTCATGTGTCACCATGTATGTTTGAATTGGGATCCCTTTGATGCCATGTTGGTGGGATGCTCATTATTAACATACGTAAAATTATGTCATGTTGATAGGAGTCCTTCTGTTGAATGAGAGTTCCTGTAGTAGAACATCTCTTGGAGCCACTCTTGTGTGAGGGCATATTCCTTGTATGATAGAGAAAACACATGCAAGTACATCATCACTATTTCTAGCACTTAATACAGTGGCCTACACCATATTGACACTGGGGCTTGGAGACTTAGTCCCTCCTGGACAGACTTCGTTATCAATGTCTCTTGTTTTATGTTGCTGGTTCTTTTTATGTTCCCTCTTCTTTACAGAATGCATGCATGTTCCTTATGACTTTGAAATGAAATTCTAATCACATCACGAAAGCAAAAGATCTTGGCTAAATCTAGGAGTTGAGTCAACTCGAATCACATGGAATTTGGCATATGCTCATGAGGTATTAAAGTTGGTTGACAAGAATTTAAATAATGTATGCTTGAAGTTTAATAAAATGTTTTCGATAATTTGAAACTTTCGTAATGGTATGAATGTTTAGATGAGGGATCAAGTGAATAATTTATTAGAAAGGCCACTATGGAAAAGTATTCTAAGAAAGCACTATTTTCTTATGGAAAATTGAAAATTAATTGAGGTTTTAAAGTTTGATTAAAATTTTCCAAAGACATGCAGTTTTTTGGTTTACCGACCTTGTAGCAGATAGCTTTGGTTAAATGCTCATGTAATCAGCAAGAAGAGTGAGAAGGTGCAGAGGAAGCTATTTTTGTTCTTTCTCCTTGCCTTCACACTCCACAGATATGCTATTGTCCATCATGTATTGTATGAATTTACACAAATGTGTTAATATATTGAGTTTTCCAATGATCATCTTCTTTTTTTCCTTAAAAATTTCAAACAAATTTCCATGGAATCAAACTCATGTTTGGCATAGCAAACAACCACCAACATTCATAATATTGGTGGATTTTGAGGTGGATGTTCCTACCTGCTCATGATGTTACACCATAATTTATTAGGACTATAGTGCTGTGGAAAAAAAAATGAGGAGAAATTTGGTTGTATTGTGCCTCCTGTTTCCCAAAAAACCTACAACATACAAAGTACATCATATTTCTTTCTGCAACAAAACACACAAAATTTTGTATTTTATGATATTTAAAATCAAGCGTTCTATCGAATTTGTGTGGAGTGCGAAGGAAGATTTCATTGTGCTTCCTTTTCAACTTCACACTCCACACATATGGTGTGATGCATCTTGTACTATATGCATTTACACAAATGTGTTAATATATTGAGTTTTATGCTTTTACTCAAAATTTTGGAACTATCGTCCATGAAATCAAACTGAAGTGTTGTGCAAGAAATAACTTCCAATATGCATAATATTTGTGTATATGGAGGTGGACATTCTTCTCTTCTCATCATGCTATATCATAATGTTTATTTGAAACGCACTTCTTCAAAGAAAAAATGAAGGACAAATGCAGTCATAATGCATCTCCTATTTCACAAAAAACCTGCAACATAGAAAGTACATCATATTTATGTTAAATGTAAAAAACAAGAAAAAATGTATTTTATAAGATAAGAAATCAAATGATTTATCAAGCTTGTGCCTAGTGCAGAGGGAGATTTCATTCTCCTTCCTTTGTGCCTCCACACTCCTCACATATCCTCTCATCAATCATGTACTATATGCATTACACAAACGTGTTACAATATCAAGTATTCTTTTTTGCCTCAAAATTTTGCATCAATCATCGATGGAATCAAACTCATGTTTTTGTACCAAAAAATCGCCAATATCCATAATATTGGTGGATCTTGAGGTGGAAATTATTTCCTACTCATTATTCTACATCATAATGTTTATTGGGACTATAGGAATTTTCAATTTTGTCGAAGTACAACTATTGTTATAATGTGCCTCCTATTTCATAAAAAAGTTCATAAATTGTACATTATATTTTTTTATTTTGTAAAAAACAACGAATATTGTATTTAATGTGATTAAAATCAAGCATCCTATTGGATTTGTGGGTTTCTATTATGAACATTCAGCGTCCCAAGCTCGAGGGAGAGGGATTCCATTATCACCTAATAAACTGAATTAGCTGTAATGCTTGATGAGGTGGAAAGTAAACTCATTCATGATAGAAGTAACTCATGACATAATTACACTTAAAAAAAAAAGATAGTGGGTTGATGAAAATGAGTTTGACTTGAAAGAATGGAACTGCCTGTAAATGTCTAACCTAAAAAAAACATTGAGACCCATATTCCTAGTGTCAACATTCACTTAAAAATATTATAAGCAAGGTAGGGAAAATTTTAAGGATGAAAAATTATCTTGAAGTTTAAGAATATTTGGGAATATCACTAGTAGCTAATATGAAAATGATAAAATGTTTGTTGATGTATTTGTAAAATTATTCGTTGACGACTTTTAAGGTAAAATAATTTTATATTGTAAAATTTTGGCGAATCAATTTTATAAAAAATGGAAATTAGCGAATATTTTTTTTGGAATAACCATGAGAAATTAACCCACTTACAAATATTAGCCTCTAAAGTTTTCCATGAAGCAAAGCAAGAATCAACACTGTAACACCCCTCCCTTGTATGTAAAACTTTTCTAACCCAAGCTAAGCAAAACTAGGTCTAATGTGTAACAAGAAAATTAAATACTTTATGAAATAAATAAAATAATTTATCACTTGGAAAGTGAGACACCAACAGATGATATTCTTACCAAATCCCATTGGTGAATGGGAAGGAATAATTCTTTCATGCTAAAGCTTCTAGATTGAATTCTAGATAAGCTTGATGGATTGGAGATAAATATCCATTGAGAAAAACATAAAATCTTTGTGGGAGAGAAAGGAAATCTTTTATGAGGAAAAGCCTCACGAGAGAGAAAGACGATATTTTCTGGGAAAAGCCTAGGCAAACGGATAAAAATATCCATAAAAGTGGGACACCGCTAATGGAAACTATATCATGATAGAGGGTATTAAATACCCATTATAGGCATCAACAAGAGGCAGTTGATCCATTGCAAGAACTCTCGGCTAGGGGGTGAACTCGAAGAATTAGTTCTAGGTTTTGTGGTGGTGCTCAGTTTTCTAAGTGACATTATTTCAATTTCTCTTACCGAATTCCATTGCATGGGATGTACTATATGTTGTTCCTCAACTTGTATTTTTTCGAATTCTCTCAACATATGTGTATTTCTACATGTGTGATCTTGGTGTAGGAAGATGATTGAACAATGATTTATGAAACAACTATGTAGGATGAATAATTATGTTTAAGGTTTCCATCGTATAGCTGGTGGTTTAGGTTATCCAAGCTAGGCCATTTGCACCATGAACTGCATCTACTAAAGGTCGTCTTAACTATTTATTCATTATGATTTGTATTGCGTAAGATATATGGCAATGATACTTGGACTATGACAGTAGGACTATGATCATGATTCATGGCTATGCTATAGACTCAAGATAAGGTTTCATGTGGAATAATCAAAGAATTTTATTGGTTGCATGCCATGATTAATTCCTTTCTCAAAATTGTAATTTATTCTTAAGGGTTGATCTGACATATATGTCTTATAAATGAATCTAAAAGTCCACATCATGGATCCCATAAAGCATAGAAGGAGTACGTAGTAGTATGCATAGGGAGTATGGTTCATTACTCTTGATGTTATTCAATGGTTAATAATATGAGTATAATTGCATGAGTAATACTTGTTCATGAAATGATGGAATAATTATATTTGAGACAGAGGTTGAATCTTAACTTTAACCGAAGAAAATCTAAAGAATGAGATCCTAGTATGAAATTCTCAAATTAGACTCAACAAAAAAAAAAGGATCTAATCTTGTTGATATGCTTTGGGAAATTGTTTCTCCTGTGGGAGTATTTTTTTTCGTCAATGAAGTTGCACCCTTTCTTGCTTCAAGCTTTGCGATCAAAAAACTTATATATAAATGGTTATTGTTCCATGCAAAAGATAGGAAATGGAGCGTTGATCTTTCACTTCAAGCAATAAAGGGAATTTCAGTGAAACAAATATTTACAATAGGAGTGCAGGAGAAAGTGTCTACTAGAAATGATGTGCAGAAGGGTGATGCGAGTTGACTCAACTCTCGGATTTAACTAAGATCTTTTTCTTTCATGATGTGATTAGAATTGCAAATAAAATAGCATAAAAGAACATATACGCATGCTATAAAGAAGAAGGAACATGCCAATAATTAGGAACATAAAACTCAAAATGTTGATAATGCAGTTCATCTAGGAGGGACTACATCTCCAAGCCACTGTGTCAAGATGGTGTAGGCCACTGCATTAAGTATTGGAAAGAGTGATGATGTACATGCATGTGTTTTCTCTATCATACAAGGAATATGCCCTCACATAGGAGTGGCTCCAAGAGATGTTCTGCTGCAGGAACTCTCATTTAGAAAAGGACTCCTATGAGGATGACATAAGTTCACATATGTGAATAATGAGCATCCCGCCAACATGGCATCAAAGGGATCTCAAATCAAACATACATGATGACACATGAGTATCCCTTCAACATGACGACAAAGGGATCTCAATCAAAACATGTCAATAAGTACATCTCACATCAAGTACAAAAAAGATCGCACATCACGCATCAAACAGGGATATATATAGCACAACACATCTCAAGCAAAGAGATAAAGAAATACATGATCACGCTGCATATACCTCACATCAAGGAGTTATTTAAAGAGGATGATGATAAATTGTTGGATCTAGCTACAACATCAATCTCATGGCGTCGAATCTCATGGAAACGACTGCTCACACATCGAATATTGACACCTACACTCCACTTTGAAAAGTGTTCGAAAAATGAAATGATCAAATGGAAAATCTGAATGCACCATCAGATTTGTGGCGTCGAATAGGGTAAAATTGACTGTCAAATTTCTAAATTCTAAGAAAGTGGAAATCTGGGGCTACAGGAATGTTTTAGATTCCCCCTAGATTCCTCATAGATTCCCTCCTCTGGGTCATCTAAAGCTCTAATGCTTTGATCAAAATTCTGACTATGCCATCAGGTTTATGTTGCTGAGAGATGTAAGATCAACATAAAATTCATCCAATTTAGACACTAGCAAAATTTCACCCTCTTGAAAATTTCACTCAATCATGGTTCTCCCTGTGTTATTCATAGGTTCATGGTTCCACCTATGATAAAAAATAAAAAATGTGTCTCGGTTTCCGTGTCACACTTGCATCCTCCACACACTGAGAAAATGAGGGTTTATATAACATTCTCGGGTGGAAATATTAGTGAAAAGGTTGTTTAACGTTGTGGTAAAATTGGCAAATAGTTGAGCGGAGGTTGGGGGATCAAATCCTAACCATTTGAAAAATACACGTATATACAATTTTTAAATAATGACTATGTTGATGGGTCATTGGTTTCATTAAATATGGCATGTTGTTTTTAAATTTAACTATGGTTAATGTGCTGTAATAAATGTTTCGTTGGTGTGTCGTTTGGTTTGGCGGTACGCCACATGGGGCCGCTGCATGGGCGGGGTCACTAGCCATGGGTTCAACTCCCACCGGCCCCATTTTGTTTGCTAACGTATATATGGCACAGGTGTGATGGGGGTGGCAGACGTCACGGCTTGCCACCACTTTAAATATATATATATATAGATAGATAGATAGATAGATAGATATATTATTTTTATGTTATAAAAAATCATTATGCATTTTGTAAACTCAAAAAATTAACCAAATGAGTCGATTTAAGTAGGCCAAAAATTTTATCGAAATCTGGCCCAACTTGGTCAGAATCCAGTGGCCTGCCCAAATTGCTACCTCCTTAAGCCTACATAGTCACCCAAGTCAACCCTAAACTTTGAATGCTCCTAACTTTCGCATACGGACTCAGTTTGACAAACCGTTCTCACCACCATGATCACGATGACGAGATATTCAACATGAACTTAGTTCGATTATAATCTAAACACTTTGTTGTTATAGCCTTCCTGAGTCCTCTTGGACTTCTGCATGTGTCTGGAGCCACCTGGATCAATCCTCCCCACTCAGGAGCTTTTGGTCCTCCAAAAGCATGAAAAATAATTTGTAACTTATCTGTATTGTGTCTACATCACAAGTGACCTGAAAAGGTCTAGCTTCCATTTTCTTCACCTTTGTTCTTCGGAGTCTTAAGTGATGAGCCAACACTTGCAACTTCGGCAAACCTATAGTACATTTTTTTTCAAATTACATGCTTGACTTACATGACCAACTAATGACCCAAGCATCCCATACTTTCCAGAAGTTTATAACACATACTCGGTGGTCAAGTTTACATCGAAATGGAAATGATACCCCAACTATGAAAACAAGGCCAACATATAATTGTTGCTTCAACAAGTGATGGAAAACATATCATTACTACAACACATGATATACAAAAATAAGGCCAAACACTATTCTTTCTTTGATAGGTGATGGAGACATGGCATCACTTTCACAGTTTATCATGCAACTGAAAATATGAACATACATCATTGTTGCTTAACAAGTGATGGAAAAAATATCATCATTTTTACAAAAGCACGAGCATGACAAACTAACGTATCGAGAAACCAATTTTCACTTATCAATGTGAATAGGTCACCCCCTGTGGTGGTTTTGCCTGTCAAACCACTGTTTCACCTTGTCCATGCACTGACATTCTGTCTTAAAGGCGCTACTCTCGATTGAGCCTCCAACAAGTGGCTCTTTGATGGCCAACTCTATTGCAATGACTGCAATACATATTCTTCCTCCATATCTACTTAACATGTTTCTTTACCTATTGTTGAAGGGGTCTTTCATGCCTCCTCCTTTTGGGTGTTATTATTCTTTTCCAACACTTGGAAAATGTATGGTTATGTAATCCACAAAAGGTAGATGTTTTTCGATGCCATGTTTTATGTTCATCATTAACAACATGATTATAATCAAAATGAAAATTCGAATATCGAAACTGGTTATACCTTTCCTTGCCATCTCTGGTGTGATTATGGTGATAAGAGCTTGCCTTAGCTCTTTCCTTGCAATGGGTACTACCATGGGATGATGGGGATGTGTTCCCATAATTCTCTTTCCTCGATGATTTTGACGATATCTCAGAAGAATCTGACACCTTCGAGCCTTCTCCTTCAGTGTATCTCAAGCGAGCAAATCGAGGTCTCTGCACAACCTTCAATGGTTGAGTTATTCCTTGGTTATTAACACCAAGTTCTTTTTCCTCCTTGTACCTCATCCTAGTAAGGAGCCTGATGTTTGTCCCTGTAATTCATATCTCCACATCTCCAATAGAAATCATACCATGTAAAAATGAAACTGAAAGGAAATCCACATATTTTACCTCCATTGTCGAGTTGGAAAGAACTGATGAGGGTTTCTCATCATCTATTGTTGGTGGTTCAATGTCTGTCTTGGCGGATTCCCCAACTTCTTTCCTGACATACCCAAGCCCTACCTGATGGGGTAATTCTTCTACTTTTATGGGGTTGACAATGCTTTGGCCATTAATGCCCAAGCCTTTTCCTTCATAACCCATTTTCTTCAACAGTTTGGAGCCAATTCCTCTGCCATGATTTTCAAATATAGCGAAATCATCATCAGGGCACATACATGAATTTAGAGAACTACTTTTTAACTCACATGGGTCACGCTGTAGCTTTTCCAAGGCCTCGTCCTTAGCTTGCAGCTATTGTAGCAAACTTTGTTTGTCCTCTTTCTCTTCATGTAGAATCATCTTCAATTCAACGTTCTCTGTTTGAAGATTCTGTTTGTTGTGCTTCAATTCTTCCAGGGCCTCTTCACTGGCTCACAACTGAAGCTGCAATCGCTCATTTACCTCTGTCTATTTTTGTAGAGTTGCATACATTATTTCCACGTTTTGGGAAATTTTTAGCATAGTCTCGTACATCAATGTTTCTTCCTCTATCACTTCATGTTCCATTGTTCACGCTTGCAATTCGCATCCACACAAAGACCTCTCTAATCCCAAACTTAATCCGAGTTGACTCATCTCCCGAATTTAACCAAGATCTTTTTCTTTCGTTATGTGATTAAAATTGCAATTAAATATCATAAACAAAAATATATGCACACTATAAAGAAGAAGGAACATGACAATAATAAACAACATAAAACTCAAGATGTTGAAAATGGAGTTCGTTTAGGAGGGACTATGTCTTCAGGCCTTGGTGTCAAGATGTTGTAGGCCACTACATTAAGTGCTAGAAATAGTGATGATGTACATGCATGTGTTTTCTCTATCATACAAGAAATATACCCTCATGCAAGAGTGGCTCCAAAGGATGTTCCGCTGCAGGAACTTTCATTTAGAAAAGGAATCCCATTAGCATGACATAATTTCACATATGTGAATAATCAACATCTCGCCAACATGGCATCAAAGGGATCTCAAATCAAACATACATGACAACACATGAGTATCCTGTCAACATGACGACAAAGGGATCTCAATCAAAACATGTCAATAAGTACATCTCACATCAAGTACAAAACAAGATCCCACATCATACATCAAACAGGATCTATACAACACAATGCATCTCAAGCAAAGAGATAAAGAAGTACAAGATCACACTGCATATACCTCATATCAAGAAGTTATCTAAAGAAAATGATGATAAACTGCTGGATCTAGCTGCACCACCAATCTCGTGGCGTCGAATCTCATCAAAATAACTGTTGACACATCGAATGCTGACACCTGCACTCCATTTTGAAAAGTGGCTGAAAAATGAAATGATCAAATGGAAAATATTAATGCAACCTTAGATTTGTGGCGTCGAATAGGGTAAAATCGATCGTCAAATTTTTGAATTCTGAGAAAATGGAAATCTGGGGCTACAAGAATCTTTTAGATTCCCCCTAGATTCCTCAAAGATTCCCTCCTCCAAGTCATGTGAAGCTCTACTTCTCATATCAAAATTCTAACAGTGCCATCACGTTCGTGTTGCTGAGAGGTGTAAGATCAACAAAAAATTTGTCCAATTTTGACTCTGACAAAATTTTACCCTCCTGAAAATTTTGTTCAATCATGGTTCCACCTGTGTTATTCCTAGGTTCATGGTTCCACCTACAATAAAAAATTAAAAATGTGTCTTGATTTCCATGCTGCGCCTTGGCCCTCCTCTCACTGAGCAAATGAGGTTTATATAACGTTGCCTGACAGAAATATTAATGAAAAGCTCATTTGGTGTTATGGTAAACTTGGGAAATAGTTGAGCGGAGATGAGGGGATCAAATCTTGACCATTCCAAAAATAAGCGTATATACGATTTTTAACCAACGATTATGTTGATGGGTTGTTGGTTGCATTAAATATGGCGTGTTGTTTTTAAATTTAACAAGAGTTAATGTGTTGTAATAAATGTTTCGTTTTTTGGTGTGCCATTTGGTTTGGCGGTACGCCATATGGGGTCGCCGCATGGGTGGGGCTGCTGGTTGTGGGTTCGACTCCCAGCGGCCTTGTTTTGTTTGTTAACGTATATATGGCATGGGCGTGATAGGGGTGGCGGCGGTCATGGCTTGCCACCACTTTAAATATATATATTTTTATTTTTATCTTATAAAAAATCATTCTGCATTTTGTAAACTCAGAAAATTGACGGAAGGAGTCAATTTAAGTAGGCCACAAATTTGCCTAGAATCTAGCCCACGTTGGCCGGAATCCGGTGGTCGGATTTTGTTCAAATTTCTGCCTCCTTAAGTCTGCCCAGTGACCTAAATCAACCTTGGACTTTGATTGCTCCTAACTTTCACATACAGACTCGATTTAACGAACCGTTTGCACCACCACAATCACGACGATGAGATCTTCAACATGAACCTAATTCAAGCACAATCCAAACACTTTGATTTTTGACCATTCTTGAGTTCTCTTGGACTTCTGCATGTGTCTGGAGCCACCTAGACCAAAGGGACATAAACTCTCCCACACTTTGCACACACCCTTTCTCTGCATAGAAAAATAGTAACAATTTGATATGAAAGTAATATGAAAATTGTTCCTTTGCATATTTTTTTCACCCTCACCCTCTCGTGTATCAACCCCCTTTCTTACGTAAGGTACTTGAAACCACTTCAATTATGGCATCATTGGACAATGTAATAGGTGTCAGACATAACAGTCTGATGGAATGGCCACTCATAAAATTAACTTTTTTCGTATTTTATATTAAATTGTTAAGAACTGAAAAATATTAAAAAAAATCTTCTTCCACCAAAAAAATTATGTCACATCAAGGCTTTCCCAACGAACAAAAATTTAGAAATAAAATTTTTGAGAAAAAAAAAAAAATAATTGACAGAAAACAAATATTCAGCATTTTGAAAAAACTTAGTTTAAAATTGCTAAAAAAAAATAATCCAATGAAAAGACTTTGACCCCGATTCTAGTTTTATAGTGACTAAAAAGTTAATTCTCAGATCTTCCTGTCCAAATATTAACTGAGTTGAATATCTTATCCCACCATGCACTTCAAGGCCTCTGGATAAAAGGCATTACAAGCACGTTAAAGATCAACTATGACTAAAGATGTACCGCACACATTCGTGACTATACCTATGAGAACTACAGTTGAAGATAAATATTTTTGTGAAAGTAATATATGTGTTGGGGAATATAATTCTAATGATTTGTTAGGTATTAAAATCATTTTTCTAAGTGTCTTAATTCAGTTTCAATTATTCTAGTTTAGTCGAGTTTTATTCCATTAATTTATTAATTTATTAAAAATATAAATTAGTTAGTAATATTTTTAATGTAATTTTATTTAACTTATTTGTAATACTAAAATCACTCTTCATTAAAAATATAAATTAGTTAGTAATATTTTTAATGTAATTTTATTTAACTGATTTGTAATACTAAAATCACTCTTCTGCTCCAGGTTTTATTCTCTTCATTTCTTGTTATGGTGTCAGAGCTTCGTGCGTGGACTCTTTGAAAACAAAAAAGAGGAGAGAAGACGAGGTTGCATAATACTCCTAAGGAGAATAGCGATGTGAACGAAGTGAGAGCAATGTTTGAAGCCTGTCGAAGCAAAGAAATGAAGAGATTTAGGAGGATAACGAAGAAGCCAGCTACATCTAAGCCAGTGAAGGCCAGGGCGAAACAGAATGAAGAAACTTCAGCTCAAAGTTAGATTCAAAAAATAAAAATGTTGTGATAACACTGTTATTTGGGTACACTGTGTTACTATTGCAGGTTAGCACTCTAAGAATCCGCGTTATCATTATTAACGCAACTGAGAAGGTTTAACAGTCGTGTTAGTTTCAAAAAATTGCACCAATTTACGGTGCACGGCCACAGAGTCTGAAAAAAAGTGTTAGCCGAATTTCGTTGACGCCACCACAAATTCCGTTGAAACGCACGAAGTCATGAAGAGTGGATCTTCATACAGAGGATCGAACACCCTCGTCGAAGTTTGAAAAACAAATATGGTGAGCACAAATCTGACTGGGAGAATGGCACACCAAAACTTAAAGCCAACGGTCAAGAGGTTCGTGAAAGCTTTGTCTTTTTACCCTTAAAAATTCACGAGGAATGATTTTATTTTGAAAATGTTGGAATGAAAAAGCTACATTAAAAGCTTTTTCAAGATGCAAAAAAAAAGGGCATATGCGAATTCTTAGAAGCCTCCCTGAGACTCATTTTCTTAAAAGGCTTCGAGAGAATTATTTGAAGAATGGTCGTGTATTGTTTAAAAAGGGGCTTCCTCTACGGGAAATTAACTTTGTTTGTTTAAAAAGAGTTTAATGAAAATAAAAATTAGAAATAATTGTGGGTGATGTAACATTAATATATATATATATATATATATATATATTTTTGTGAAAATGTCTGTGAAAGCATTATTCTTGAAGAGAATTTGTAGACTCATGTTTTTTGCGAAAGCTCAACAATAGAGAATGTCCTCACAATTAGATTTTCTTGTTGAGCCACAAGAGTGTGTCATACTCAACAAATGGGAAAAACCAAGAGGTCAATATGATCAAACGGACAACAAGAGATGTTTGAAATATTTTTGGAAGTGTAAACGTAGAAGAATGTCATTCTTCCCTTTATTTTAGATGCCAAGATAGCCAAAGAAGCTTGGGATCATGGAAAATTTTAGGGGCTAATAGTCACAGGTGGGCTAATTTTCCATGATTTTTCAACAAAAAGATTCATCAATTTCCATTTTTTATAAAAATGATTCTCCCAAATTTTACAATATATTTAAATATTTTACGTTAAAAATCGCCAACGCTATATAGAGACTACATATAAAATCATTATAAATTTGAATAATTTTACAAATATATCGATAAACATTTTATAGCTTGCATATTAGGGCCAATGTTTTTAAACTTCCAGATAATTTTCCATCCTTAAAATTTTCCCCTTGAGAGGTGTTTTGGTGCAAGGGGGGGCATGGAAAATTTTGTTGAATCCCACTGTGTTCAATCACAAACAGATGATGATTGTGAGGAATTAGCGGAAGCAACAGAGAAGGAGCAAGTAGATGCTCGTGAACCCTAGTGTGCACAAGCAAGTGGATGAAAATTTAGTGATTCCAACAACAATTTTGTTGACATTAGAGCAATTAGTGATTCCAACAACAATTTTGTTTACATTAGAGCAATCACTGATATGCATCCACCAATTAATATTGTTGGTGTAAATTTTGATGAAGAATGATTGGCTAATGATGAATGGTTGTAGATGATACAACAAAAATAGCAGCCACTGATATGGTGAATCCTCCAATTAATATTGTTGTTGTAAATTTTGATGAAAAATTATTGGTTAATGATGAATGGTTGTATATGATACAATAAAAATATCATATAGACATGATGTTATTCAGTGAGAACAACCCACTTGAGTCAGTCGAATACAACCTATATGCAACAACACAAGTTAGTATAGAAGTGGAAGAGACAAAGAGAGAAACAAAGACAAAAACAAAAATAGAGTCAAAGGCACAGAAGGAAGCACAATACGAGAAAAATCTCATGGTAGAGCGAGAGGAATAGAATCAATGTGGTTCTTTAAATATTTTTAATTCTAAAATTGATTTCTAGTATTTAGGTACACAAAAGGATTACGAAGAAGAGTTAAATTTCCTTGAAGTATGGTTTGCAACAGCATGTGTAGATGAGGTCTATATAGAAACTGCATAAATGAACCTTGGAGACAACTTGGATGATAAACAAATCAATGAATTTTTCAGGTATTAGAGTTCTGAAGCAATATCCTTTTATTATAAACTACTATTGCAACAAATAGATGGTGAAGATCACAAAACATAAGATAATATGTGGCAGCAACCCACATACAAGCTGATTTTTGAAGAAGTCCATGACACGCTTAGACAACCTGGAACAACTTAAGACCTCTACCAACAAATGAAAAGAGTGAGGTTTGAAGCTTACAACAAGAAGAAAAAGTTGAAACAATTTAGAGGCTACATGAGATCTAGAATAGGAAAAGAAGAAAAGTAAATGTAGTTGAAGCCATTTTTTTTAATTGTAAGCCTAGTTGACACATAGACCAATAAACATCTTAATTGAATTTTTATGTGATTGTAATTAAGGGGGAGTGTTGGTGAATCTAATTCCAACCCCATGCTTGGTGTCAAGACCGTCCATCCAAGTGTTCACCCTGATTTTTGAAGAAGTGGAGGACACCCTTTGACAACCTGGAACAATTGAAGATTTGTACCAACAACCGTCCATCCAAGTGTTCAAGCTGATTTTTGAAGAAGTCGAGGACACCCTTAGAAAACCTGGAACAACTCAAGATTTGTACCAACAACCATCCATCCAAGTGTTCAAACTGATTTTTGAAGAAGTCGAGGACACCCTTAGACAACCTGGAACAACTCAAGATTTCTACCAACAAATGAAAAAACTGAGGTTTGAACCATACAACAAGAAGAAAAAGTCGAAACAGTTTAGAGGCTACAAGAGATCTGGAAAGAGAAAATAAGAAAATTAAAAGTAGTTGGAGTCAATTTTTCGAGTTTTACTCCACTGATTTATTAGTATGTAAACTTATTTAACTCATTTGTAGTAGTGAGAAAAGCATTTTTCGAAAAGTAAAAGTAATTGAAGTCAATTTTTCTAGTTTTACTCCACTGATTTATTAGTGATATTTCCAATATAAACTTATTTAACTGATTTGTAACAGTGAGAAAAGCATTTTTCATTTTTTTCATTCTTTATCAATATGGAGAGTGGGTGTATTTATTCCTATTTAAACATATTCTTTAAAATATCGAAGAGATTTTGGATTAGGATAATCATTTGGAATCGCTATCTGTAAATGCCTTGTACCATGGAAAAGAAATTAAAAAGAGATTCAAATAGATATGTTGATTGCGGAGCTCACTACGTAAAAGATATTGGACAGTGAAATATGGCTACTCGCAGAAGAAAACGCTAAGTTGTGTTTCATATATCACACACCATATTCGGTCTTGGACTTGGACTTGGACTAGGACTATTGACTGCAGAATACTGCGTATCACAGGATATGAGAGACGATACAAGCTAGTCATCGCATGCATGGTTGACAAACGATACAACGTCTTATTATAAAAGTTAACTGAGAGATCTACCTTCCCAAGCATTCCCATGTGTTTCACTGTCATTGCCAGATTATACCATTCAGTGCCTCGACCTAGGGGGATCATCGTGATCAATCCCAGGGCTGTTGCTCAGGGGTTTAAAGGGTGAAATAGTTTTCTTCACTTCATGTTGAAGCACTTGAAATTTTAGGGAAGGAAGTAATTTCTCAAGAAGTCCATCAGAACGCTGATCTGAATCATTCGATTTCGCAAATACAGCTGGTTTCAGGTTGCCGTCTGAACCATAATTCTCTTCAATGTCAGCTCTTCTGCCAAAGGGTTCCTTTAGCTCCAATAACACCTTCGCAGGAGTCCTTTCCTCGACCAGTGGATAACTAGTTGCAGGAGTTTCTTTAACCTGAGAATCGCTATTGAGAGAGAATGGCTTGAAGCCGATCATCCGAGCAGCCTCACCTAACGGTGCTGCAAGCAACAATATGATAATCATAACACAATTCTTCATCACTCAATTGATTTACGTAAAACAACTTGTCTATCTGCACCCAACGTGATTATCACAAGCAAAACAAACGTGGACACGGTAACTTATTGTCCACGGAGATTATGATACTCGGAAAAAGGGAAGAGAATACAAGAAACTACACTGAGATGCCTCTCTGCAAAACAACTGCACGCACGGCTATAGATGAGAATTCGACTGGTGAAATGTTTAGACCTTGTCATCCTATTTATCTGTTAGCTCTAAGGTCCAGTCAGCCAGAAATAGATTCCTGCCATGCAGTGTGGAATTATTTAATAGATTTCAGCCGTAACACTACAATTCGAATAACATTTATTCTTGTAAAGATCGAATGGCCACACGAAAATCATAAAATATTAGAACCCACGCTTGGGGACGGTACGCCGACCATGTCTAAAAAGTATTGCGAATGCCAGATTCATGCACTCAGTTACGATCCGCAATGATTACCTTGCATTTACTTTTTGACTTGAGAAGTTCTTGCCTATTGACTTCTTTCTCTGACCTAGGCTAAAATAAATTTGTTTAGGAAAGGAACTCTAACAAATCACTCGACATTTTGAATGTTTGAGGAGAATTAACATTAGCTTCTTTAGTCAGCAGTGTAACTATATTAGTGGTTGGGAACGGCTGGCCAGCTTTAAATTATACTAGATTCTCAAAACACTATTGAAAATAATTATTGTTCTGGAACTGAACTTGATTAAAATAAAAATATGGCTTTTACTTTTCTCTCTTCACGTATTTTTAGAATTTCTTGTACTTTGGTCTGGATCTGGATCCTTCTGTACTTTAATATCAAGACTTTTGTTCCGTGCACACCACAACTCCCATTACATTTGTTTGGCAGCATCTAATTTTTTTTTTCCTTTATGGTTGTTTGTCAATCCACGAAACCACCAGTTCATGGCAGACAACCTGCGCAGAAAGGGCAGCCACCCACATGGCATGTGTTTATTGTTTGTGATTAGTCTCAACTCCTACAAGGAAAAACGAACTTCCAGTTTCAAATTTCATAGCTCTCACTGTCCGTTTAGCTGCCGTTATGATAATTTTCCTTGAGTGTTGTTGAATATTTTTCAAATTCCTCACAAATATGTCGTCATACAAGATTGGCCGAGTTTCATCAACTAATTTTACCGCAAAAAGAGGCTGTCGTTAGGTTGACTTGTTGGGATGGCTGGTCATAATACCTTGCATTTATAATTTTGTTTATTATATTTTTTGGCTTTTTGTTTATTAGGCATTGTAGACTAGCATATCAAATCAGATTTTTTTTCATGATTTGCAAATTATCATAACAAATTGGAGATGTTCTTTACAATAACAGTATATGTTAATTAGTGAAACACAATCTAAGTTCAAAGAAAATTGAAACAGTGAGTTGGTTATCAGGTTTTCCTATTAAAATACTTTGGATCTATTAGATAATCATTAATTTAAGGAGATAAGCACTGAGATAAGACATAACCAATGAAATAACGACATTTTAGTTCTCACTGTCAGTCGAGAGTAATTTGATCGACATGAGAAACTAATTATTGATGAGCCAAACCGGAGAGCTAATTGCACTGAAATCCTAATAAATGGGTGAATTATGTCATCATCGTCAAAGTTAGAGGGCAGTGACTCTCTGAACGAAAACAAAGGAATAGAGGTGTTTCTTAATTCATTTTAGGCTGCTTAGCTTTATATTTTAGGAGCCAATAGGCAGGCGAATTCACGTGGACAAATATCACTTCGTCAGGAAAGAAATATCTCTATAAGCCTCAATGTTCTAGCCAAAAATAGCGTACGTCTCCCGAAATTTTGTTAGCAACGTTGTGGACAGAACACCTTTTAGCAAGGGCAGAAATATCTCTATAAACCTCAATGTTCTAACCAAAAATAGCCTACGCCTCCCGAAATTTTGTTAGCATCGTTGTGGACAGAACACCTTTGAACAAGGGCCATGGAGACGTAATTTTGTGAGCACCGTTGTGGACAAAACACGTTTGAACAAGGGCCACCGCGTGGCCGATGTCCCTGCCCTTCAATGCACCTATAGATAGAAATGCTAATTTAAGAAATATGAGGTACATGTCCCTCCACGTGTTCAATATCCTAATTTCTTAATGAAAGCTACTTGATTTTTTAGCTTCGTACATGTATACGGCCATCTCTGGAACCATATTCAAACATTTGGTGTATTGTTAATGCTGCTTAGACCTATTCGTGGAATCTAACTTATATGAATCTTACAACGAATTTCCACATGGAAAAGAAAAACATTAATTCATGAAGATGTTTGCTGACAAAATTTCACCAAAGTCAACGAAGGATCAGAGGAAAGAGAGAAAAGGGATCTTTCACATAGAAAACCAAATCATTAATTCATGAAAAGGTCAGCTAAAAAAATTTCACCAAAACGAATGAAGGATCAAGGTAAAGGGATCACCGGAAAGGCTTTTTTTAAGGAAAAATAATTTATTTTTTTTGAAATTGGTAGAATTGATCATTTGTTCCCCCACCCCTTGGAGTTGTACTAATCAATTAAGCTATCATAATTTAAGTTTCACATTTTATGTTTTCTACTTTAGAAGTTGCCCACTTTTTCTTTGTATTCTTGGATAGTAGTTAAAAGTGGCTCCTATGGTTGGGGTTTTTTTTTTCTAATTTTAATTTAGGGAGAAACATATAAAAGAACACTTTATGTTTTAATTATGTATGTTTCACATATTATGTTTTCTACTTTAGAAGTTGCCCTCTATTTCTTTGCATTCTTGGATAGTAGTTAAAAGTGGCTCCAATGGTTCGGTTTTTTTTTCTAATTTTAATTTAGGAAGTAACATATAAAATAACACTTATGTAAATAATTTTTTATGTAACTATATTAAAAATGTGAACAGAATTAGGAAATTTGAAAAGTTGCTATTTATGTATGTAAAATTGTAGAGGCAGAACCACAAACAAAATGAGAGTGGGTTGAATTAAGAAATCTGAGAAGTTGTTATATAGGTATGTAAAACTGTAGAGGCATAAGCACAAATAAAATGAGAGTGGGTTGAATGGTTGGATAATGTATGTTTGTGTGCTGGATGTTGTAAATCTCCCTTGAATGATAAGGATACCTATTAACATTTCTCCATGGATGCTTTCCTTGCAAGGAGAGTATTGACATGTAAAACAGTGGGTCAATTTCTTTGTTTGATTATTATGTTATTTGTTTATTTGACATTATTTTTGACAATTAAATCTATTTGTAGGTTACGCTTTCAGTGCTCAACTCAACAAGTGGTATCAAATATTTTGGGAAAAGTTTGTGTTAATGGTGAAGATGCAGAGTGTAGAGTGGGAAGTTTGAAATTGATAAGTTTAGTGGAAGTAATAATTTTGAGCTATGGAAGGTTTGTTAAAAATGGAAGACAAAACTGAAAGACTGAAACTAGTAGCTCACAAGTGAGCAAGCTGCACCTGTAGATTGCTTAGGCAGTACCGCACACATTCATTAATCATGGAATCAAATTACATAGCTTTACATAAATTTAGGGAGATCAAAATTTTCTACCATAAAATAGAAACTAATCCTAATCTAGGACACATGCACAACTATGAAACAAGCGTTCTCCAATATTACATAATTTCTCCATTATTTTCAACTCTCCCCCTTAATGGAGAAAGGGTTCACTTGCACACCTAGCATCTCCCTAAACAATTCAAATTTAATCTTCCCAAGGGGTTTGGTGAAGATAACTGTTGCATTTTTAGAGGTGTTACAATATTGAATAGAAATTTCATTAGACTTAACCTTTTCTCTAAGAAAGTGAAACTGAGCATCAATATGTTTTGTGTTTTTATGAAAAAAAAATTATTTTCCATCTTGATTAAAATTTGGTTGTCGCATTTAATCATTGTAGCATCTTTTTGTTCTTCTCTAGCATCATGAAGTAGTATCCTGAACCAAATTGATTCACAAGTGGTTGCACATACAACTTGATACATTGCTGTTGTTGAAGATAAGGATACAATACTCTGTTTCTTACTCCTCCAACAAATGACCCCGGACCCAATATTGAAAGCATAACCTATTAGTGATCTTATTTCATCCAGATTTCTAGCCCAGTCTGAATCTGAATACCCTATCATTTTAACATCAAAAGTATCATTATATTTAATGCAAAAATTTATGGTTCCTTGAAGATACCTTAAGACACCTTTTGCTACCACCCAATGATTCTCAATAGGTTTTGACATAAACTGACTCAACACACTGACTAGAAATTCTAAGTGAGGTCTAGTTGTAGTAAGATAAATCAGACTTCCAACTAGCTGTCTGTACAGTGTATCATCAACCTCTTTCGAACCATCATCATTCTGAAGTTTAACATTCTGTTGTATATGTACTGAGTCAAATTTACACTGGTCCATTATGAATTTCTTGAATAACCCCCTCGCATACTTTCCTTAAGTGAGAAAAGTTTGGTCGGAATCCCTAGAGACTTGAAGACCCAAACAATAATGTAATCTCCAAGGTCGTTCATTTAAGAACCTGTGACATCTATACTTTGATTCCTTTAATCAATTCATCAACATTTCTAGTAACAATTAGATCATCAAAATATAAGGAAATCAACACAATCTGCCCCTTCGAATCAAATATTTTATACAAATTTGGGTTATTTTTTCTTCTCTGATAACAATGCCGCAAGAGGAAAGAGTCTATTTTTCAATGAAGATCTGGGTGCTTGTTTGACTCCATACAATGGCTTCTTTAATTTACAAACTAAATGTTCCTGCCTATGTTTAATAAACGCTTAAGGTTGTGTTCAATATGCCTCTTCCTTCAATTCTCCATGTAGAAAAGAATATTTCACATCTAGCTGGTGTAAACTCCAACGATGCTTTGTAGCTAAAGCTTTTAACATTCTAATAGTGTTTAACTTAGATATAGGAGCAAATGTCTCCTCATAACCAATCCCTTCTTTATGTGAGTACCCTTTTCCCACTAACCTAGCTTTATAGTTATCTACACTACCATCTTCTTTGAACTTAGGTTTATATAACTATTTACAACCTATGGGATCTTTTCCTTTTGGAAGTTCAAATAATTCCCAAGTTTTGTCTATAATTATTGACTCACATTCTTCTTTCATAGCTGACCTCCATTTATCACACTAATTTTCTTCATTATAATTCATTGGCTCAACAACATTTGAAATACTAGTCATAAGAGCATAGTCTTTATACCTTGGTGGTAAGTGAGTATGCCTAACTGATCTGCTTGGTAGAGGACTTACCTCAAATCTTTCTTTCTCACTCCTGAATGGACTTGGATAGCTGACTGTACCTGCATCACTAGATTCCTTTGTTTGTTGTTATTTCCGCACATGGTTGTCCTTGGCTTCATCATTGAGATCATCAATCAGTAAATGCATGTGCCACTCCTCATAGCTGTTATCTTTATGCCTTTCATCAATTTGTTCATGGAAGATAACATCTCTTCTTGCAGATACCTTATGAGTAGATGGATTAAACTATTTATATGCTTTGAACTCAGAATATGACCCTACAAATATGCATTTTCTGGATCTATCATCCAATTTCTTCCTATCCTCCTTATGAATATGTGCAAAAGATTTCACACCAAATATTCTTAAATAGTTGACTGCAAGCTTAAAACCATATAAAGCCACGAATGGAGTCTTGAGATCAAGACTCTTAGTTGGAATTCTATTCTTTAAATAAATTGTAGTATTAATAGCTTTTTCCAAAAATCCATTAGATAGGTTCTTACCTTTCATCATGTTGCACGGACACGTCTATTCTTTCTCTCTACAACTTTGTTCTATTGTGAAGTGTGGGGTACTGTAAACTGTTGAATTATTCCATGATCTCTACAATATTTGATGATGTTTCCAAGCTTGTATTCTCACCCTTGATCTAAGTGGAGAATTTTGATGACCTTCTGTGTCTTCTTTTCAACCATACTTCTGAATTCTTTAAAATATTTGAAGGTATGAATTTTGTTTTTAAGAAAATATACCTAGGTATATCTTGTGCAATCACCAACAAATAACAAAAAATAATAAGCTCCTCCTAAGGACCTTGTCTACATAGGTCCACATATATTATTCTACACAAGTTTGAGCACATATCTCTTTCTCATATTTAAATTTGAGGGAAATTCATCCCTATACATTTATCCAAGTGCACATCCTTCACAGTAAACATGTGCCTTTCTTAAAACAGGAAGTCCACTAACCATACCTTATTTCTATAGTAGCAATAAGTCATGTAGTTTGATGTTTCCAAATCTTTGATGCCACAAATTCTTTGTTATCATAGTTGTTGAAGTTAAATCTTGATGTGGCACACTTGTAACATTCAACTTTTACAGTCCTCCAACTCATATTCCAGATGAAACTGACTTCTGATGGTCGATGAAATCATTTATGAAATAATAGGTTTTGAAAAATTATACCTTCAAGTTCTAATTTGCAATGATGGAGACAAAGATCAATTCCTTTTTCATACTTGGTAGATACATGACATTCTAGATGCACCTGATATTACCATTAGGAAATATCACAGGAATATCTCCATACCCTTTAATTTGGTATGCCCTTTCATCACCAACGTAGATGTTAGCACCATTGCTGGTCTATTTAAAACCTTCAAACCGATGCTTATTACCCACCATATGAGTGGATGCTCTAGAATCCAAAAACGAAGTTTTTCCCTCATCAAGATAAGCAGAGAAAGCAGAATCAAACACAAACAATTTGAGGTCATGATTCTAATTATCATTACAAAAGTTCCTTGTCTGCTTCTTTAGTCTGTGTCTCACTTAATCTATCTTATTTTTACAACAATTTCTAGTAGTCTGACCTATTTTACGACAATAAAAACACTTGATTTTGGGATCATTTCTAGTTGATGACATTCCTTGGAATGGCTTTTTCTGGGGTGTACCACTGCCTTTCTGTCTTGCTCCTTATTTCCCTTTGAAAGGTTTTTTCTTCACTATCAATGTCGGGTCTAGATTCTAAGGCTTCAAATTCATATGCCTCTCTTCTTCCTGCATCAAGATGCCTATCAATTTTCCAAAGGTGCGAACTTTCTGCCTCGATGTTAGTGCTGTAATAAACATATGATAATCATCATTCATGTCATTTAAGGTAATCATGATGAGATCAATGTTGGACACTTTCTCCCCTATGTCGCCCAACTTGTCTCTCAGTTCCTTGATCCGTGAGATGAATGCAATAACATATTCATTATCCTCCAATCTAATGCAGAGGATATTACCCTTCATAAGCAATAGGTGATTTGTATTCTTTGTCTCATAAAAAGCCTTAAGTGTCACCCAAATATCATTGGCATTTTTGTACTCTCTAATGTGAGGGATGATGCAGTCCTATAGACACCTTCAACAACCCCTTTTCTTTGTTTTCCATCTTCTCCCAATCATGAATTGTTCCACCTATTCCTCCTGAAACTGTAGTTGGCTTTGCTTCATCCTCATTTACAATTTCCCATGCACTCAAATCCTCGAGAAGTGTTTGCAATTTGAACATCCATTTGGTGTAATTCAACCCATCAAACTTATTTCTCTCATTCAAATATACATATGCAATGTGATTATTCATTGTGGAAGGATCAATCTATGGATCCAGCTCAAGATCCTCAATATTCAGTAATCGATTTGCAAATTCAACACAGATCTGCCTCCAGTCACTAGAATTCTTCAAAATCTTCCAACAACTCCACATTTGGATTTATCACCATTCAAAGATGCTCTTGATCTTAAAAAACAACATTACACCAATGAGCTCATCCACCAAAGCAACACTAGCAATATTAATGACTGAAGTCGTGATCTCTGACCAATAATGAAGACTCGGCCTTAGCATACCTAATGATCTCAAATTTATTGGAATGATCTTGGCCTAAAAGTATCAATAAAAACATGGCCACTTTGACGATCTACCAAGTGATCTTGAAAGCATCTAACATCAAAGCACCACTTTAGCACAAACCAAATGATCTCAGCCTCATGCGTGGAGGAACCATAGATACCAAGCAATCTCAATGTGATGCCAAGGGATCTTGGCCTCGAAGCAATGACGACCTTGAAAAAAATGGCAGGAAGACCAGAACACTGCAACAATGATCTCAGCAACGATCTTGAGCATTAATGCACCTTAGCTTCATGTTGATCAATAGTAGGTTCAAATATGGAAGTGGGTTGCTTTAGCCTTTTCTCTTTCTTCTTCAAGCTTGAGAATTTGAAATTGTCTAGCCTAGAGGGAAGATGGAGGGTTTTCATCAATAAATTGCACTAGGGAAAGAGATGGGATTGCTACGTTTGTGGAAAGGACAACTTATTTTCCATAAACTAAAGCAAAACAAGAAGAACCAATAGAGGCTTTCTAAGTAATCATGTCTACCCATGGAGAAAATGTTAATGATTTGTGCCAATTCTTGCGATTTCGATCAATATTCCTTTTGATAATTCTAATGAGGTTCTTGTTTGTTGATTCTGCTAATCCATTACCTTGAGGATAATAACTGGTTGAATATTTCAACTTAACACCTCGCTCAAGATCAAATTCTATCATTGTAATTCCAGAAAATTAAGATGCACTATCAAACATTAAAGCTGAGGGTAAGCCAAACCTAATAATTATGTACTAATCAATGAAGTCTGTAATATTTTCTGTATTAGCTATCTTTAATGGGACAGCTTTTACCCACTTAGTAAAGTAATCAATAGCTGTAAGGATTTACCTATGCTGTTTTGAAGAGTTAGGAAAAATCTCACCAATTATGTCTAATGCCCATTGTTCGAATGGTTGTTGGATGTTAACTGGTTCTAAAGGGAATGATGGCCTTCTTTCTCTTCCGATTGTGGTTTGATAAGTTTTGCACTTCCTTGCATATTCATGTGCATCTTTAAATGCTGTTAGCCAATAATACCCTGCATGTAGGATTTTGTGGGATGTGGTGTTTCCTCCAAAATGTCCTCTAGCTGGTCCATCATGTAATTCCTGCATGACCTTTTTGGCTTCGGGTTTCTCTAGGCATCTCAGCAATACTGAATCATAATTCTTCCTAAACAATACATCATTGACTAGTTCATACTGATTTGATTTCAATCTTAAAGCTCGCTTTGTTTTATAACAAAGATCCATAGGAGCATATCCATTATTTAGTTAAAATTTCAAATCAACATATTGTGATTGGGTCTCATTGAGGCTTACCTCTGATATTTGTACTTCATTACCTTGATCTTATTCTGATGGTAACTGGGAAGCTCCTATTAACATCCTGCAAAAACCTTGGCCCCTGACAATTTTAGCTGGCCGGATTTCTACATCATATTCTTGGAGAACACTTACCCAATTAGCTCTTTTATCCCCTACTTCTCTTTGGATCAATAGTTGTCTTACTGCAAGGTAGGGTACAATTATCTTTGTATGGGTTTTAAGAAGAAAAGCTCTAAAATGTTTCAAAGTTTTAAAAATAGCAAGTTCTTGTTTCTCTACAGCTGAATAATTTAATTCGACACCTTGTAAGTTAGAACTGAAAAAGGAGACAGGTGCCTCAACATTTTCATCATTCAATTATGTCAAAATTGTTGCATATGTTGTATCAGATGAGAAAGTATATAATACAAAAGGTTTGAGAAAGTCTGGGATTGTCAATGAGGGAGAATTAATAATAGCTTTTTTAATCAACTCAAATGAATCTCTTTCATCGTTGTTCCATCTAAAAACTGCATTTTTTCTTATCATCACTTGAAGAGGTAGAACAATTTTTGAAAAATCTGGGACAAATCTTTTTACAAAATTTATTTGGCCTAGGAATGATTGCATATTTTTCTTGTTGTGAGGGAGGGGAATTTTTTCAACCTCTTGGGCTCTATCAGGATCAATGTAAATTCCTTTCTTGGATACTATAAATTCAAGGAGTTTGCCTTCTAGTAAAGCAAAATAGGATTTTTTGGGATTTAAGGAAATGCCATATTTCTTGCATTTTTCAAAAATGTGTTTCAGGTCAGCTAAATGATTGTTCCTATCCTTGGAATAGATTATAATGTCATCCAATTAAATAACCACCAATTTATTGATTAGACTTCTGAAAGCAATGTCCATAGCACGTTGAAATGTGGCACCTGCATTAACGAGTCTGAAAGGAATCTTCTAATAGGCATATGTTCCCCACTTGGTCCTAAATGTTGTCTTTAATATGTGATTTGGATGGACAAGTATTTGATTATATCTTGAGAATCCATCTAGAAAGGACATCTATTCAGAAACTGCAACTAATTGTAATATTTGTTCCATGGTGGGCAAGGGAAAATTAACTTTTTAGCAAGTTTGACTTAGGTTTCTAAAATCAATAAAAATCTTGATATCTTTGTTCTTTTTCCTTACGGGTACCATATTTGATACCGACATAGAATCTGTAACAGGGAAGCTTATTTTGGCTTTCATAAGCTTGTTCAATTGCGATTTGATTTCTCCTTCAAGGTTTGCATGAATTTTATGAAGCTTCTGTTGATCTGGCTTTTCATTTGAAGTCATGGGTATGGTATGTTGAATTATAGAGGCAACATAAGTTTTGAGATTTGCATAATCCAAAGCAAAAATGCCTTTATATGTCTTCAACAACCTAATGAATGATATTCTTTCTTCAAATGATAGGCCTAGACCTAGAGGTTTTCGTTTCACCCTAGGTTTACTACATCAAATCTCAAAGTATAAATTTGAGTTTTGGAGTTAGTAATTTTCTTAAATCTGCCCTTTAGATCATAAAGATCTTCCATTTTAACCACAGCCTTTGGGATTGGGTTATGATCATGATTAAGTTTGATTTCTAGATCATGCTTATGTTCATCTATGATCTATTCTTCATACGATCTGACTGGTGTAAGGAAATTAACTATATCGCATCGTTGTTGAATACTCTCTGATTTGTTACATTGTCAGGCATTGATGGCCTAAATATTAATTCTATTGAAAATTTGTCTGGACTAAAATCTTCTGAGGGTATAAGCCTGGATGCCACATTAGCAAGTAAGTCAGCACTTGCATTTTGTAATCTAGGGACTGAAGATACGTTGAAAGCAGAAAAATGAGAAGTCAATTTTTGAGCTAAAGATTAATAGTGTTTAAGGTGCCCAGAGACATAATGAAATGTATTTCTCAACTGTTTCACAATTATGTCTGAATCACCATAGACTTGCAGGTACTTGACATTAAGACCGATGGCTTTATACAGCCCTTGGATTAGTGCTTCATATTCAACGACATTGTTAGTGCACTGGAATTCAAGTTTGCAGACCAACATGGTTTTCTCTCCTTGCGGATTGATCAAAATGCATCATGCACCTGCGCCATCCTCTAATTTAGAACCATGAAAATAGAGAGTCCAGAATAGAGAGTTATTAGAAACTTTATCTACTAAATTTACACATTTGGAAGGATCCGTTTATGAAAAAAAAATCGATTTGAGAGACTACAACATTATCTAAAAAGGGAGACTTTTGAGCATTAAAGGATCCTAAAGAGGACTCAGCTGAGTAATTTCCAATGATGTTATTACTGAAAGAAACAGGTTCATTTCTTCCCTCAAGGTCGGTAAATGTATATTTCATGAATTTCTCTCGGTCTACCCTAATTTGGTTAGGTTTACCATTGTGTGGAAACCACATCTGAGACCAATCAGTTGAGAAATAACCGTGCACCTTTTTAGACCAGTCCCTACTGAGAATTAAACCATAAAATTCAGGTATATCAGCTACTAGAATATCAATTATTTAGGAAACTTTTGGATTAGAGGAAAGCCTAATTGAAACTGATGATATTTCTCCAAGCACCTCCACTTTTGTCCTATCTAGGTGAACTATGTGCACTGCATATTTTAAAGGTGTAATGTTCAATTTGGCACACACAGCCCTCAACATTATATTTGAGGAGGCTCCTGAATCAACAAGGTAGTTGTGAACATTCCTGGTTAAAATTTCATAAGTGAGAAGAAATGGACGAACATGAGAAATATACCTATCACCACTCAGAACTGGATTTAAGGGATCTACCTTGTTTGAGGATGAGGGAGGTTTTTCCATATTGTAGGTAGCTTTAGTAACTATTGAAGACGGCAGAGGGGATACTGGAACTCCTTTCAGTTCTCTTAATAAAATATTCTGTTGTTGTTTCAGTTTAGTGAGATCATTTAATGAGATGTTAGCTCTAGTCTTTTTCATGTCTTCCATTATATTGTAATCGACAGTATCTGAGATTACCAATGCTTTTGAGGCATTTGGGGAATCTGGAGGGATAGGATTGGTTTGGCTAGTCTTAGATTTATTAGCTATTGTATTCTCCTTTGTAGGAGTAGTAACTTTCTGATTGTGATTTGTGATAGACATGTCAAGAGAATTTTTTCTTCTTGTAGTCACTAGCATTTCTTGTGCCTCTTCTTCAGTTGGGAGAATAAAATCCCACATCCCATTTACTTCAATTTCTTCTTCCTTTTCCGCTTCATCTTTGTTTGGCGAATCTTCTTCTGCATCTTGGTCAGATCTAACATTTGAAATGGTGTTTGGTGGTTGTGATGTAGAAGAAGGGTTCCTTTTGAGTGAAAGAAAAGGTTTCTTAGGAGCAGAGGATTCTGCAACTTGTTTTTTAATTTCAACCATTTTGTTGGACATTGTCTTTAACACTTTCTGAAGGCCTTCAAGATCAAAAGGGTCTTTTGAAGCCTTCTTCTTAGAGTCATCCTTAAATGTCACCTTTGTGGTCTTCTTTCCGTCTGTTTGTGGTCTCTTTTCCAAAGCTATGATTCTTCTTTCTATAGACATGGCTTCTTTCACATTTTCTACAAGGGTAGCCTTATTGGCTCTATCTACAAAAATCGCAATATTAGAAGGAAGAGATGATATATACCATTCTATTTGTACATATACAACAGGTTTAGAGGTAGCTGGGATTTTGTTTAGCAATTTGTTAAATTTGGAGTTGAAATCTTTGATATTTTCATCCGGATTAGCTTTCAAATTAGAAAGATCCTTGATCAAGGATGCTATTGTCCTATCATCACCAAATTTTGCAAGAAACACTACTTGAAAAGTATCTCAGTCTCTAGTTGAACCTGCAGGGAGGGAAAAGTACCAAGACCCAGCCACGACCGAACAAATCCTTGTAAAGTATAAGGAAACAGTCTTATTACAACATCTTCATGTACGACCCCATTGACATTCATGGCTAACATAAAATTATTTAGATGTTCTTCGGCTGAGAGAGCATCATCAAGATTATACTTTGGCATCCATTTTTCTAGGTTGGTTGTGAGTGCATTTGGATTTTCAACTAGGACAATACCAGGATTTGTCCAAGGTTGATTGGCCATAACTTGAGTCAGGGACTAAGAAAATAGGAAGGTTGGTCAAGAAGTAGGTATAGATGGTGAATAACTTACTACTGGATTAGTACTAATAATTGTAGTACTAATTGGAGGAGTCGATATTTGAGAAGTCGTGGAATAGATAGAAATGGACGTAGGAGTAAATGGATGGAATGGTTATGTGATATTGCTAGTATCTGATTCAAATGCTGATGAAGTGACTTTCTTATGTCATGGAGGAATGGGGAACTCAAAAGGGTTAACCGCAAGTCTCTCACTTTGCAGTCTAGTCAATACACCAGTTTGTTGGGATAAGGAGGTAACACCCTCTTCAGATACTTTGGGTCTTTATGGTTTCTCTACACAAATGGATATTTGTTCCAATTTTTGTATCAAAGAATGAACTTCGGGAGACTCAAGAGCCTAATCTAGGGAAGTTGGTCTCCTTACTACTTCAGGACACGAGGGAGATGTTTCTACAACTTCAGACTTCCGATCAGGAGATTCTAAATGAGTTTGAGAAGGTGTATAAATGGTCGAGGGGTTTTGACTCTTATGAATTCTTTTCGAATGATTTTTAGCTTCATCTTCCATTCACAGTTGAATGCCCTCTTTCTAGTGCCAAAATGTTGTAGCCTCAGAATTCTGCTGCCAAAACATGGGTAATAACCACCTGGTCGAGACCTTAAGACAACTCCTTTTCCGTTTAAAGTGGTGGCTCCGACTGGGGATAATGGGACCATTTTCCTAGTGTGGGTTTTAAGATGAAAGTGGGTGGTTTATGAGTGCTTTGCAGTAGAATAATGATAATTTAAGTGATCTATTCTATAATGTAATTTCTCTATCTAACTTATTGTAATATAAACTCGAGTGTTCTTCTGTGATATGTGTGATCTACAAGGATATCTATTTAGCATGTGAGAATAAATATTGAACACAACTAAATAGAGATGATAACATAAAAGATAATTCCTTTGACTAGATAGTTAGTCAAAGGAATTTGTTAAAATATATCACATATATGATGAGTTATACGTGAAAATCACAATTTCAGCTAGGCATCATACAAAAGTGACATTAACGCTTAACAAAAATAATAAATCTCACATATACTCCATGAAAGTAATGTTTTTCCACTAATTAAATGTAAACATAATCAATCATACATGATAATAGTACCATATGTGTGAAGTCCTTCTGATTTGAGAAATGACATAGACCAACTTCTTTCTTCAAATCAAATTGTCTCCCAAGAATACAAAAGTGCGTCAAGAAAGGAAAGTAGTCTGATATCTAAAAGAAACAATCATGTTCCATCATTTCACCAAAGCATTCACAAATTTACAATAGTGCATTCTTTGCAATTGTTTTTGATAAAATTCTAGACCCTTCTCTAAATGCATGAGAAGGGTATAAATACTACTCTAACTAAAAGTGCAAAAATATATTATACAAAATTTGAGGAGGTTTCAAACAACCTTCCTCCTAACTAGGTAGCTAAATCCAAAAATAAATAGAGGCTAAATAAACAAAATAAGAGGGTCACTTGCTATTTGCCAGCTTGTCCTTTAAATCACAAATATCAGTCATAGGTTGGATTTGAGGAGGTGGCCTAAAATGAGTCTTGAGATTTCCGGTGAAGGTCGCATCGGTGAGCAGTGGCAACATCCTTTTAGTCATGTGAAGCGAATAGTTGAGAGTCATAATCTGGCTATGTCGCTTAACCAGATACTACCAATACAACTCCTAGTTGGTCGTGGTCAGTTTTGCAATTGCCTCTCTCTGAATCCCCACGTTTTCTTACTAGTCTTTATAAAGAGAAGTTAAATAAGGAATTTCTTTTGTATTTCCTTCCTTGATGAGGTTGGTGGTGAACAGAATGTGGTTCATTGATTTGATGATGATCTTTGATACTCTAATTGCCCTTGCGATTACTATCTTAGCCTGTTTGATTTTGGCATCCCAATCTGTGAAGAGCATGTCTTTATGAGTTTCTTCAATCTTGGCTAGATTGGCCTTATTTCCATCTTCTGTTTCCTGCAACTCAATGAACTCATAGATTCTGGTTTTTAAATTATTAAACTCTGTTCTCTAAGTAATTGCCTTGTCTGTCATCTAGTCGCTAGTAGTGAGATAGGGAGTAATATGTGACATCTTTTCGCAAAAATATTCTTGCTATCTCACCAGAAGGGAATTTAATTCCAATCCCTCTTTGATGAACTCCTAAGTGGTGGGAACGTCCTTGTATCTTTCCATGAATTTCTTCATTTCCTAGAGTTGCATGTTTTTGGCTAATATATCAGCCTCATGGCTAATTTTCAGGACCTTCATGTCTTGCTGCAATTGCTTTAGTTTCTCCACCACCTGCCTGTTCGTGCTTTCCTTCTCTGCCTCAAGCTCTTGTTCAAGCTACACAATTCTCTCCTCTTTCTCCCTTAGTAGAGTAGAGACCTCAGTAGCCTTGTCCATAGTGATCGATGCATATGCTCCTGTGAATTGTGATAGTCTAGTCAAGTTCTCGGCCGAATTGAAAGGAATGTCCTTCTAGATAGCGTCCATGGGCTCATTTCCAGGTGGGAATTTAGGTGCATCTACCCTTTTCCTTTTCCTCTACCTTCTAAATATAGCCTTGTGGAGAGGGCTATAGAACACATCAAGTGGAGGTATTTTAGTCACTTTGAGAACAATCTCTGATGTGGAAAGAGTAGGGATAATTTTAGTATGCTGGGACGTTGTTGCTTGTTCCTCCATAAGTGTAGATTGCTTGTCAATAGACTTGGGCTTTGTATCTTTATGAACATGTGAAGGCGTTTTGAATTCCTCTATTTATTGGGCATTTGAGGCTTTGGGAGTGTCTCGCAATTTCTGATTAAATTGATCCCACTCCTGCTCCAAACTACCACCTTTGGTTTGTGAAATGATTTTTGTAGTTGGTGTGCTCATCAATTGTTTCTCAGCTAACTTCCTACTAGAATCAACTGTGTTGTCAGGATACTGGGGATTCCCTGTGTTTGGTGACTTCTCAGTGTTTACCTAAGAGTCTATTTGAGAGCCAGGGCCTCCACTATCAATAGTGATTCTTGGAGTAGACTTATCCTTGGCTTTTAATAGATGCATTGGGATCACTTGAAGCCTCTCATCTCTAAATTCCTGAAATCTTTGAAAATATTATAGATTCACTTTTGCCCATTTGAATGCTTGTTCGAAGGATACGACCGACTGTAACAGATCCTCAACATGATTATCATCATGACTCTATGGCTTTAGTTTAACTCCAATAGTGACATTGTATGCCACTTTGTTTGGATCAAATTGCCTCTTATGCAATGTATGAAGCCTTAGGGCTTCCATATGTGTTCATTCCTTAGTGGCATGAACAAAATTGGCTAAAGTAAAGGAACAACCTTTCATAGGGAAAATGGGCCATAATGACTTCTTGCCATCTTTGAGAACTTTAGTCAGGACCTTTCCCACAGTCTGGTAGGAAATATCTCTTGCTAACAACTTATCAGAAACATATAGAGGAATGATGTGTGGATCAGCTATGCTACCAAAAACCCTAATATAGGTAAACCACTCTTCAATAAAATACTTGCCAATAGTAAACAGGTATGTTGCAACTTCTTGGCAGAACCTAGGGGCCTTTCTATTATAAATCATTTGATGTAGAGGAAACACATCAACATGGAATATATTATAGAAGTGAGTTATGTAGTGTGACTCCCATATTTGTTTATGACTGAGGTGGATCGAGTAAGGATCTTGTAAGGTCCATTTCCAACCCATGGTTGGAAATGTTATGCAAAAAAAGATAGCATCCATAATATAGGCACTAAAATAGAAGGGAGGGAGGTTATATGAATAGGAGGCTTTCTTCTATCGATATTCAGTAATGGTGGTGGCTAGGTTGTTAGATAGGATGGAATGCCAATTCATGATATGGGAATTAACACAAGCATCAATTAGAGGAATCCATTCTATTGAAAACTTAGTATTATTGGGTAGCCCATACAATCTACATAACATGGTTGCTGCATAGTTGTAGGGGTTTTCCAAAGAGGCTATAGCATACATACCCGATTTTTCATACTTGAATTTGTTGTCCAACACCCTCCAACCCTAAATTAGCTTGAAGGGGTCTGGATTCTTCTTTGTGAAACTAGCCACAAATGTACTATCGTAGATATCCTGGGGATCAGGTATGTGGTACATCTTCTTCAGATCCTCTACTCTAAACGAACCTATGAGCTCCATCTTTGAATTCTTGAACTGCCTATATTCAATTATAAGGTTTTGAATCACCCACTTGATCTTATATGTATAGGGGAGGATTTTAGCCCTTTCTCCTATCCTATTAAGGAATGAACATGAAGCATCTCTACATTGAAGTTCTAAAGGCCTTTTTGAGTCGGTTGTTTCTTTCATAATAGTGATTTTAGGACACTCATCCTCCAACTTATTATAAATTACGTCCCAAGTTATTGCGTGTCCAGCATCATCACAACCTGTATCAACAATGATAGGAACCATCTCTATAAAAGTAGCTTCAACAATGGTCTATTTTCTCTGTTTCTACATCACCTTTCTTAGGGACATCTCTTTTGTCACTTTCTTGAGATAGACAAGATATATTAGCACAGATGATATCTAGTAATTAAGATTGAAAACTTCTGTGAAATGACATTAGATCATGAGAAATGTTTTAATGAGATACCTAATTATAACTACCCATAACTAGGAAAATGATTATCGTTCCTCGTGCCGGTAAATATTTAATATCTTGTCAACTCAATTTTTTATCATTTAAAACATAACTATTCCACATGTTTTACTAGACTTAATCATGCATCATGGTCTTAAAAGGGATACAACATAACACTATGGGACATATTAAGTGAAATGTGATTGCGGAGATCACAATATCGCATTTCACAAATAGTTTGTGGTTGTTCTAATGGCATGGTCAGGTTTCTCGTGAACCATGAAAAGTACAAAATGCGATTGCGAAATGACAAAGTGATGTTATCGCAGCGGGAGACCTAATCGCATATCGCACTTTTGTAAAGGTATTTTAACGTGGTCATGTGGAAAATTGTGATTTGCGATTTGTGATATGGATTTCATGCTTAGTTAGTTTTGCAAGATTTTGCTAGGAATTTTCTTAGAGTTAGCATTTTATTATCCTAAGCCTAAAAATTTAAAAGGGTGTCCATTTACAAATCTAAGCCTAGCTATTGTTTGTAATAAATGGCGGGGTTGTTTTGTAGTACAACACATGTTAAAATGGAAGACAAAACTGAAACATTGAAACTAGCAACTCACAGGTGAGTAAACTGCACTTGGATACTTCTTGGGAAGTACTGAACATGTTCATTAATAATGGAGTAAAGATATATTGGTTTACATCAATTTAGGGAGATCAAAACTTTCTCTTAGAAAATAGAAACTAATCCTAATCTAGGACACATCCACAACTATGAAACAAAAATTCTCTGATATTACCTTATTTCTCCATTATTTTCAACTATGTTAAAATGCGGGATATGCTCGTGGACCAAGGAATGGAAAAGGCATTGCTAGGTGTTCGACACCTAATCCTCTAAGGGTTGGTGTGGAAGATGAATGGTCTAAGGAAGTCCAAGAGACCTTGGAATATGAAACCAAAGGTCATGTGAATGTACTATAAATTTATATCATTGTCAATAATAGATACACACTCATGTTTATCATTTACACTTTGTGTTTTCCATGTATGTGTCTAACATGATATCAAAGAGGGCGTACTCCTGCCCTACTCCAATTTGAGCCACTTGTTTTGTGGCATCTTTGTGCATGTCAGTTTTCAATTTCATGAATATGTTTTCAGCTAAATTCTAGCTACCATCTCTGCCCAGTTCTGTAGGAGCTCTAAGAAACATTCTCTGCACAATTACACCATCTTGCAGAAATGCATCTATTAGTGGGAAATCACGAATACTGGCTTTTGGTCTGCAATGTACCTAGCTAGAGAAATTCCTGTAATGCATGAATCCTTAACATTCTATCTAAGCACGCATACCCTCATCTTTGTGAATTTTTTTTTTTTTTTTACATTAAGTTTCGACTGATGAGGAGGAGGAAAGAGACGTGCTCAATGTCTTTTGTGCCAATAACACCCGCAGGATTGAGTGGGTTTGTCTATAGAGTCTTATGAGAAACGACATCACCACCACATGAAGCTCCATTTATTTTAGATATATCATTGTGCCACTGCTCAAATTGGTTGTACTCATGGCATGGGTATGAGGAACTATGATAAGGACTTGAAGTCATAAGATTAATTGACTCTTTCTTCTAGCAATAAATTGCAATGAAAACAAACTATGATGAATCCATTGGTAGCCCATATGCTACCTAAATGCCGGATTATGCATGCATGCAATTGTTGAGCCCCATTGTTTATTCTTTGTGCATTGATTCATAGTATCCATCTCTCTAGTGCATTGTTGAAGGTGGATTCGCTCATAGGGAAGTGTTATCTTCTAAAAGACTGGTATAAAGAAAAAACTACATCCCAGAGGGTGTTCTCCACACACAGTGCTTGGCCTCCAGGTCTCCATACCACTATGCTTAGCCTCTAGCAAGCCTCCATGTCTCTATGTTAAATATGATGAAGAATGTGCACTGGCGACCACTCTTCCTATGAACATTTCAACTTCTGTAGGCTGTTCAGATGTCCCTGGTTCAAGTCATGTATAGAAATGTGATGAGTGATGAAGCTGAAGCGTGGTGATACCTGTGGTGCAGTAAGCTGTTCCACATGCTATCTTTCTTCCTGGAGTTAAATATTCCCACAAAGACTAGCAAGGGCACTGTTGAAATTCTAACACCTGTGGAGCTTATTAAGAAGGGAGACAAGGTCGGTTTTTCTGAGGCAGCTTTCCTTGTGAAGCTTAGCATTAGGCCAATTTCATATGGATTGGTTGTGAAGACTATATATGACGATGGATAGGTATTTGATCCTGAGGTTCTTGATCTCACAGATGATGATTTAATATAGAAATTTTATGCTGCTATTTCTACCATGACAACTCTTTCTCTAGACACAAAAATTTCATCCTTTGGTGTCGTTGTTGAACACCGCTGCCATATAACATTGCTTTGATACTCATGCCTTCAGTTGGTGACACCTCTTCAGAGAATTGGGGACACTTCCTCTAGTAGAAGACATCAGCTTCTTGCCAATTTTGGAAGAATTACATTAATTCAATTAAGCATTCCAGAGTTGTTGGTCATCCTTAAACCATCACAGGTTGAGACCTCCCTTTTCAGGTTGAAATTCTCCTTTTTATGCGGGATGAGACCTCCCTTTATTGGTTGAAGGTTATGTGGGGTTGAGACCTCCCTTCTCTGGTATGCTCAACCCTATCATTACAATGCACACTTTTTCATAATGCATACCCACATCAACTTGTAATGCATAGTGGTGCTTTATTTGCCTTATTGTAATGAGTGTTGTCAACTTCAAAGGGGCGAGCGAGAAGAGTCTTGCCATCGAGACCATTCACTATAGTCCACCTCTGCATAACCGAAACAACATTTATTTTCCATTGACATCATTCGAACAGGTTCTATGCCTTCACTCTCTGTCGGTCTACCTGATGGCTAGGCATCAACCCCGTATGCTCTCGGGCACCATCGAGTTCATGGTGTTGGCTATTGGAGGTGCATTAAACTCTAGTGTCTTTGTTGAACACCATTGCCATATAACGTTTCTTGTCATATCATTTCTTAACAACACTCCTCACACCGCCGGTTTCTGCTACCCACTCCCACGGAACTACCATAACACTGCTCCCACATACTCTACCCTAGCACTACTCCCACATACTCTGCCATACCAACAGCGAATAAAAACATATCAGTTGTAATATATAACTATGGTATGAAGGATGTGGTTCATTTGGATAAGATGTTTGAGGTGATAGAAATTGGTTTGGACCCTGATTCAGAGACCCAGATAGGAAGGCTTCCCAAGGAAAAGTCAATTTCATCCATATCAACTATCTATGGATAAATATGAAATATATGGTTCTTTTGGACAAAAATGCGTGGCAAGAAATAGATAGGTTTTAATCCTAATATAGAGACACAACTCGAGACATTACATCTATAAAATCAAATTTCATCTTGTGTATTATGATGGTTCCATTTTGATGATCTTGTTGTCAAGGATCATTGGTAGGGGCCATGGGGAAGAACAAAATTTCTTTTAGATCCATGCATCTCTTGGAAGCTTGATAGTTTAAAAATTATTTGTTTCATTGGCATCAGATTCTTTGGCATCAACTTTTTAAAGTGTAAGTTTGACATTGGAAAAAATGACTGAAATTGCTGAAGTATTAGAGTTCTTGAAAACTCTGCTACAATCTACTTCTGATGACACATTCCAAATCAACAAAGGCTCTGTCTCAGAAATTTAGACTTGTCTACAATATGCACAAGAACAGATTGGTTTTTTGCAGCTTGAATCTCAACTACAGTAGGAAGAATTATAATAGTGGAGTCATCATTCTGAACCTGTTTCTATTCAGAAGATAGAAATAGACTCCCATAAATAGCAAGACAATACTGTTACAGTTGATTCAGATCTAGTGCCCAATAAAGCAGGAGAGTTGTATGTAGATGTAGAAGTTTAGTTTGCACTTCCCAAGCCCATCATCAGACCTTGGGAAGAGCTTGTCCATAATAAGCACAGAATAGGTCTTGGATATGACAAGGAGGTTTCCTTTCATATTCCAGACTGCTCAAAGCCCATTCAGTTTCAGAGTGCTAGATTCCTTCATGATAGTTCAACTTCAGATGTTCCAAACTTTGCTCCTCTTCCACATCACCCAGAACAAGTTGTTAAATGCCAACACTGTGACCGAGTTGGCCATATGAAATATCACTGTTTTGATCTTCATCCATGTAAGCACTGTCATAAAACTAGTCATTCTTCAAAGAGATGTGTCATAAACAAACCTCTTGCAAGAACAAAGATTCATCTTAGATGGATCGCTTCTTGGCAATGGGCATCAATAACCAAGAAGATATTTCAGTCATATGTTTGAACTTGTTCTAGAGTATTAAATAGTCATGCAGTTGAGTTTTCTCCATCACCTCACCTTGTATTTGAAAAGGGAGGAAGTGATGGTCATCTACAAGCTTCAAAGCCACATCAAGCAAGCCTAAGACACAACCTACTATACCAGATTCAGAGTTGTAGCTAGAGGCAAAGATGCCCCTGAGCATGCCTTTAGTTGGTGACACCTCTTCAAAGAATTCGAGACATTTCCTCTAGCAGAAGACTTCAGCTTCTTGCCAGTTTTGGAATAATTCCAGGAAATGAATTAAGCTTCCAGAGTTGTTGGTCATCCTTAAACCATCACAGGTTGAGACCTCCCTCTTCAGGTTGAGATTCTCCCTTTTATGTGGAGTGAGACCTCCATTTATTGGTTTAAGGTTTCCCTCTTCAAAACATCAGGAGCACTTCCTCTAGCAGAAGACCTGAGCTTTATGCCAGACTTGGAAGAGTTTTGGGAATGAAACTAAGCATTTCAATGTAGGTGGTGATCCTTAAACCACCTCCCTTATACCAATATTTCAGAGAGCACATTCAGCCTAGTGTTGCTATACATTTTTTCACGTTTTTTATTACAACTCTCTTCTTGGACTCATGTTATCACCCCGGTTGTTCCCTGCCTCCCAAGGGAATACGGCCGAGGTAACCACTAACCAATCTTTTAGTTGCAGGTCCTAGCCTACCTGCAACCAGAGAGGGCTCTCTCTTAATATTTTAGCTTTGTTTTGGAGTAATTTTAGGCTAGTTATGATGCACAGGTTTTGTTTTAAATTTGGTTGGATGATGATTTCAAACAGAACTGGTATGCAGTCTTCAGAACAGCTTAGACCATTGGGCAATGGAGTCAATGATTGTGTACTGCTGAAAGTGCTTTTTGGTGAAATGGTACCACTACAGAGCCAGACAGGCATCCATGGAACAATTCTTCAAATTTGGGAGATGATGGCATGAAATCAGGGAATGAAAGGCAATCAAGGATCTTTCACTATGCTGATAGAGGGAACATGTGAGAATATTATCTAGGAGCAATTAAAAATTCCTAAATAGTATTCATAATGAGAGAATCAGTGCAAACATGAGCAATCAAGAATTCATATTTATGACCAATTATGAAGAAAACACAGTTAGAAACAGAGATTGAGTAGAGGGTGTATTCAAACAAGTCCTAAGCTATTCTTCTTCTCTGTTACTAATATCATGAAACATTTGTGAACTTTGCAAACACAGAAAGGACAAAACATGGTTTAGAAAAAACTTATTGTTCCATTAAAACGACACAGGAATTCTGTAGTAGAACGCAGTTCATTAATTTCACATCCAGACAGTGCAGAGACCATGAACTTCACCAGCTCTTTGTATTATAAAGTCTGAAAAGTTACAGCGCAGCTCTTAGAGAGAATCACCAACCAACCCCAAATACATTCTATGGGGAGGTATATATACAAAAATAAGATACAAAATATCTAGATGATGAGTCTTCATGTAATAAATTACATCACCAACTCTTCCAAGGGAGTAAATGAAGAATTAAATGCTGCATTTAATATTGGTATGCTAGCTATCTTTTTTGTCAGAAAAATTTTGACTTTTTGGAGCAACAAAGTTGGCTGAGGCTGCGCTTTTAATTTGCGTTTTTTGGGCCGGTTGTCCTAGCACTTTGATGAGTCAATGGTTTGACCTGCTCCACCTGTTGTCTTCATGCTCTGTCTGGTGCCCACGTACTCCATTCTGCTGACCTGTAGGTGACCAAAATCTGACCAAAATTTGAAGCTGAACGAAGAGGAAAAATACAAGATTACTTGGGCAAAATTTCTAGCATTGCTTGCCACCAATCTTCTCTGGGCAGCTGATGTCTTTGTATCTTTATTAATGTCTCATCTACCTCGGTATATTTGTAAAAAGTGGGCGTGACCTCAAAGAGATGATTGATTTCATGCTCAATAAAAAACAGGTTTTCTAACTTATCATAAAGAGACTGTCCAGAGGGAGGTCCTGCTTCTTCTGAGGAACTTGAAGATGCTGTAATCTGATTTGTAACATAATTGTTCACTCTGGTGGTATACTGTTCCCGGGTCAGCAGTCTTCCAGCGCTGGTTGTCAGGCCAGACAATCCCCTGTTCTGCAATGCTGCAAGTTTCAGCTTGATATCATCCACTTCTGCCTGCATCTCCTGACACTTTCTTTCCAAACTTTGCACAAAATTTCTTAGGGTTAGCACCTATTTTGATGTCAGAACAGTTTCTGTCTTGTTACTGATGTCTAATGCCAACAACTCCTCTTTAGTATGAGTGTTCAAGAAACGAATCATTCTGTTGGCCTGCTCAGGCATATTTCCCAATGTTGCCCTAGCCCTTTGAGTCTTAAATTGGGCTAGACCTATTAATTCTATCTGTTCATGCATGGTTTGGATTTGTTTCCATTTCTCAGTAATTGATTGATTGATTTTGGCCCACAAAATCTTCTTTATTTCAGCCAGATTCTTGTCCAAAGTCAGCTCCTTCTCCAAGGCCTTTATTTTGTCATTCAAGGCCTTAATCTCCCTTGTTTTTTCAGCTACTGTCATTTTGGATTTATTGTAGCTCACTTCTAGTTTGGCCAGCTTTTCCTTGGCCTCTTTCATCTCTGTTGCCTGAAGTTCTAGCTCCTTGAAAGCTTTCATCATTTCTTCCATGCTCATGCTAGATTCAGGTACTGCTGTTGTTGCTGCTGCTATAGCATCTATGGTGGATGAAGCTGTTGTGGATGCTGAGATGATAGGAGGGGTCACTGCTGCTTGTGTAAGAGGAACAGGGACATCAGCTGGAACTGTTTGAGGTGGCTGGGAGGTCGACTCTCCCTGCTTGCCTTGAAATTCTCTTTCCAATTCTTTCTCCATCTGAATTATTCTTTGGTGCATTCTCATTAGTATATCCATTGTATCCTCAGCAACTTTTTCTTGTGCGAGCTCTGCAGTTTGAGGGTGCATAGTGGAAGGCAACCCCAATTGTTTACTAAGGGCTACAATATCATCTTCTTTTTTCTTCATAAGGGCTCTGACACCCTTAGGATCCTTGGGATCATGTCCTAGGTCCACAATAATATCCTTCAAATTTTTTATCATATTATCTTTAGCCAAGGAAGATATTCTCTCCAAATCTAATTGAATGTTTGTGTTTTTCAATGATTCCTTCATTTCATGGGCTAGCATGGCCTTATCTGCTAGAGTGGCATAGACCAACTCACCTGTTTGCTTGTGCAATTCTATTTGATCCATGGGGTGAATGTCCTTTGCAAGGACCTCTAAATTTATCTTGACATAATCTGCAGCTGACTGTGGCTGCTGTATCTTCGGCTTGAAATGGCTGAGAATCATTTTTTCTTCTTTGAAGTCATATGCTGCCATCAATCTTTGTTGTTTGGCAGGTGTTGCCTTGAGGAATTGGTCATATAATTGTACTCTTAACAGTTCATTTTGAGCCTTAATTTCCATGAAAGCAGTTTTGATACTAGGTGGCCGTTTGCTCTGTTGTGCTGAGGAGGATACCTCCATGCCATGCTGCCTCTCTTCCTCTTGCTGGAAAGAGCTAGTAGGTGTGTGCTGGCTTGCTTTTCTTTCTCGCCTTGGACTTTCTAGGACCTCTTCACTAATTTTCTCCTCAATTGGAGGATCAACTCTTTGCCTCTTGGCTTCAGGCTGCTGTGTAGACCCACTAGCAGGTGTGGAGTCTTCTCGGTCTCGCTTCTTACCTCTTTCCTCATTAGCAGGAGTTTGCAAAGCTGGTATTTGCAGTGCCTCTGTTTGCTGTGGAGGAGCTTTTTCTTGAGTTTGCTCCATTGAGGTGGCAAGCTGTTCTGTAACTATTTCTTTCTCGGTATCCATTGGCTCTTTTCCTTTAGATGTACCTGTTGCTGATGTAGATGCTTCTTGGGCAGCTTGTGAAGCTGCAGCTGTAGATGTACCCTCTCCAACTAGATGTGGTAGCTTGAATGTTACCTAGTCAGAAGAATCCAAGTCAAGAGTTTTTTCTAAATCTTTGACATTTCGCTCCATAATTTCTTCTTGGGTAAAATCCTCAACTAATGTGTCTTGCAGCCACTCATCTTGGTTGGCATATTGTTCAATTTGGGGGAATTTACAATGCTCATACGCCATCAGCCTATATTTTACTCTTCTAGAACTGATAAAGCCATTCGGGTCATAAGGGACCCACCAGAAACTTCTTTTTAACTTGAATTTCTCCCTCAATATCTGATCAGCGTGTTGCCAACCTTCTATCTTGTTCATAATGAAGGGGCCTAGATGGTCTTTGAATTTCAGGCGAGCTTTCTTCTTCGCACTATTAAAATGAGTGAGATTTGAATTGACGAGTTGCCTATAGTACTCCAAGGCAAAAAGTCTCATTGGTACATATCTTGGGAGCCTGTAAGGATAGAGCTCACAGCCATAGATTCTAGTGACAGTGTGATTTTGGTAGAGATACCAATCACCTATTTTGTAATTCTTGGACAGCTGCAAGATCTTTTGCATGTCATAAGATATCTTGGGAGGAGGAGTTCTCATTAGGAGACAAGAGATTGGGTAAACAAACTGGTCAATGAACTCACAGTAGGAATATGGAGAGTTTTGAACCTCATGAAAAACTGATGACCAAAAGATGACAGACCTTCTTTCACCCTTTGAATCCAACCTCTTGATTGGGCATTGGAAGCATTCTGGCTGGTAATACATGAACAAATGATAGATATATGATGAATATTTAAAGACTCCCTCCCTATCCAGTTTCACTAGCTAGTCATGTATTTTGTTGGAGATGAACTTGGCATAATTATACTTGACAGCATGGGGCTGTCCTGGGCTATATGCAGACAATAGGACCAACACTGTTTCATCAATGTGCTCATTGGTTTTGAAACCTAGAACATAGGAAATCATGTCTACCAGCAGTTTCCCTACTTCATTGAAATGGACATATAGGAATGGAGTGGCCCTGTAGGCTGGCGGTCTGCCCTCGTAAATGTCTTGGCAATTCTCACAATCTCAGAGCTAGAGAGCTTTGAGCCCTCATCCAGCAACTAGTTCATAGAAAAAGGAAACAATAGTTGAGTTTGTCTGAAGTTTAACATCTGGTTGATAGAGTCAGGAGTAATATGAAAAAATATGCTCCCAGATGGAGACTTGACAGCTCTCTGAGTTGGCTCATAGTTCTCAGCACACAGACGGATAATCTCAAGAAAAATATTAACAGAAGGAAGGAAGTAAAAAGGAAAATTAGATTTCCATATGCCATACATGTCACAGTTGTTCACAAAACTGTTTCTCAACTAGTAGAAGGTCTGTAAATGATCTTTGTCCCCAACTAAATCCTGAATGAGGTAATCTTTATCAGCAAGAGGCATGGCTTCTAGCTCTTTGTTGGGAGGGTTCATAGGAGTGATGTTTAAAGCTGTCGGAGTAGCCATTATAAAACTTTTTCTGATGTTGTATGTGGAGTGAAGTTTACAGTAATAACAAATTGAAGATAACTGCTTCTGTGGATTTGCAAAGGGGTTGCAAAATGAGTTCAGCTGAGGCAATAAGCTCCAATGTTTGTGGTTATCACAAAGAGGACAATTTGCAGAGTTTGGAAGGGCTTTTCTCTTTTTTGATGGATTCTCTGTACTGAAAGGCTGTAAGGGAAATTTGCAGAAGGAATGGGGATTATCACAGCTCAATTTAGTGTAGTTTTTGAGTGGAATGTGGCAGAGAAGGATAATGCCAAGCCACTGTGGAATTTTGTCGGGAACCTGAGCTTAAAAATGAGTTTTCAATGGTGAATTTGCAAACGGGTGCAGGTTTATAGGGTTCTTTTTGAGCTAGGGGTTTACCAGTGGATTTTAGGCAAGATTTAGGTGTGTGAGTGATTTGAATTTAGGAATTCGCAGGCTTTAAGCATGTAAAATGGAGAAAAACGGGAAGAACAGGGGCAAACAGGCAAAATTGGACAAATACCTGGTTAAAATGGCGCCGAGGGCAACTGGACTGGTGCAATGGTGAGCAATGGCGGCGAATTTGGAGGCAACAATGGCGCAATTGGTCGAATTTAAATTCTGGACGCAAACAGATGAAAAATGGCACAAACAGATTTCCAACACGACTAGTGAAAATGACTTGAAATGGTCGGAATGCGTGTTTTTATGAAAATTTGGCGCTTTTGGCGTTTTTTTGCGATGACGTCATCGGCGGGTCCCGTGTACGGCAGGGTGACGTGGCAGCTGACTCGGGCAACGACGTGGCAGAGGACACGGTGGCAAGGTGGGGACATAGGCGGATGAGGTGGCAGTGACACGGGGCAGCGGGGGGCCGACGCGGGGACATGACGTCAATGGCGATGTGGAGCTGATGTCGAGGGCGGAGGGTGGTTTTGTGGTTTCCTCTCGCACCACTTTTCAGCATGGGCGGTATTGGGGGAGGGGCCTCCTAACACACCGAGAGGATGACACATGGCGGGGGTACAGCAGGGAAACTGCCCATCCCCCGGACGTTCCTCCGGCGGAAAGGGGCATGAAAATGACTGCCCACCCTTGGATCTGGGGAGCAGCATATTGGATGGTGGATGCGAAGATCAGGGTGGCATGCAACTTCTGGAGCGGGACCCACGCGAATATTAAATGATAATATGCCGTGGGGGGGGGTTGCAAACTTTGGATATGTGGGTTTAAGAGTTATGCGCCGGCAGAACATTTAATGTTTAAATAAACATTTACACCAAAACTTTAAACAATGAGCGCGAAAGGGTAGAATGGTAAAATTTTATGGGTAAAGGGGTGGGCAATGGTTATTAACTTAACCAAAGGTTAGATTAATCCCAGGGTTAAGACGCGGAAGGCTAATGCTAAGGCCCCAAATGGACCTAGCATTTCCTTGACTTTGTTTTTATGGCTATAGTACCAAGGGGTAGGATATCTAATATTTTTTGGGGTTTTATATGATTTTTTATAGAAATAGGGGTGGGAAAGTAGTTTAAGGAGCTATATAATAAAATTAGAATATGAATATGGCTTTGTGGAGTGAAACTGTAAGGAGGGAGGCTAAGTTTAAGAAATGAAACTTAGACATAGGAAGTGAATGGACTCTGAAGGAGTGATTTTACACAAGAAATGTGGCTTCTCTTTATAGAGGAAAGCCAAAACTTGACTAGATATTTCTCAAGAATGAAGTGAAAGCAAGACTGGTTGGGCAGATCCCAAAGTCCTCAAGGGGTGTTAGTAAGAAACTTTGAGGGGGAGTGAAGGGGAGTTAGACATGCTTACAAAGTTCTGCCACCAAACCACTGCTTTGACATTTCTGTTATTGATGAGATGAGCTCTGATTGATAATACATGAGGTGATCAAAACCTTGCTTCTGCAACCTCAAACTACCTACCCAGCCTAAAACACCTAACATTTTTTCTTCCTTTTGACTGGGTGCACTTAGACTTGCAAACCCTAATTATCCTCTTTTCTTTTGACTGCCCTCCTACCTAAACCAACCCTTATCTCTTCCAAGGGCCCAGATTAAACAGTTGGGCTCCTTACTTTCTTTATCTGTCACTCATCTGCCAAGCTTAAACTATTTGGACAGGTACTCTTTCTCTATTCTACAACGGCAATTTAAACATGGAATTATCCAGATTGAACTGTTGGATCACCCATCAGGTGTGCTACGCAGCAGTATCTACACATTGTGAAGCTGCAAATGAGATAGCAGTGGCATTTTGGCTGGCCACTTTCCTGGTCTTTTGATTTGGGGTTCATTTCTATTATTTTTCTTGACCAATTTACTCTTTTTGCCCTTTAATAATTCTTTGAGGGCACACTTCTTCACATTTTTTAATTCTGTCTATATGCATAGAAAATATGGAACCTTTGCAGCATCAAAGATGAACATATTTGGCACATCCACTGTCAATCATGAAAAATGAAACCTATTGGTATAGGAAGCTAACAGTGGCTCCACTTGGGGATGGCCTTTCCTTGTGAAAGGACAAGAACAGTAGGTTAGATTGCCTTATTTTTCAACTTTTGCTGTGGCCTGAAGCTCTCTTGTCTTGGAGACCAATGATCTGAATCTTTGTATCCTGTATGCAGTACCTTTTGAGCTGACCTGTTCGGAATTACAGCTCTGTCTTTGCTGGTTTTTCTGAGTGCTTATCATTATCTTTATGCTTCCCAAGCCCTTTACCTGATTTCTTGTGTTAAACTCAAAATATACATCAAAAGTGATGCAATTCCTTAACCTTTTCCTCAAAATCTGCTGCATTTGTCCCTTATTTAATTGCTGTAAATAAAAACTGCTGGAAATACAAATATTTATGTACAATATATAGTGGTGTTATGCGGATTACAGGGAATCAAAATAGTGCTTGAGCATTCACCCGTTGACAGGGCCTTCCTCAGTATTTGTGCCATCCAAACTCTTCAGAAAATAGGTGTTGTTACTTTATACAACATGAATAACATAAGGTCCTTTCCAAAGAAAATCAAATTTGCCATGCTTCCCTTTGTCCTCTCTTCTAGAATCCCATCTCAGCACTTTGTTTCCTATGAAGAAGTCTTCAGCTTTTGTTCTTTTGTCAAACATCTTTTTCAGCTTCTCTTGCAATACTTCTTCTCTTGTTTGCTGCAAGTGAATAGTTTGATTAATCCTTCTCTGCATATCAGTAGGCTCTGCTTGTATTTCTTGCAGCAATTTTAACATTGGGATTCCCAAAGATGAAGGAAAAACAGCCTCTAGATCATACACCAATTCATATGGACTGGTACCAATAGATCTTTTGGTGGTCAATCTGTCTACCCATAGTGCATTTACCAGCTTTTTATGCCAATTCTTTTTGTTCTCCTCTAAGACCTTTTTGATGATGTTCATGAGGCTTTTGTTGGATGACTCAGCTAAGCTATTGCCTTGAGGGTAATAGGCTGTGGAGTGGCCCAATGTAATGTGGTATTTGTGGCAGAAGTTAATCATTCTTTTGGATTTGAAAGCAACAGCATTGTCTGTAATGATCTTTTCTGGACAGCCAAACCTGGACAGGCTATTGGTTTCCAAAAATTGCATGATGATTGAGTCATTGGCTTGCCTACAAGGGATGGCTTCTATCCATTTGGTAAAATAGTCTATGGCAGTCAAGATCCACCTGTGTTGGCCAGAAGATGAAGGGTGTATTTCACCAATGAAGTCTAAACCCCATTGCTGAAATGGTCTTTCAGTTGAGATAGGTTTGAGGGGTAAAGGTAACAGCTTTCTCTTTCCTTCAAAGATTTGGCACTTATGGCAAGACATTACAAATTTTTTCACATCAGCAAATAGGGAGGGCCAATAAAATCCATCTCTTAGGATTTTATCAGCTATTGATTTCCAGTACAAGTGTCCTCCACAGTCCCCTGCATGAAATTCCTTAAGAACATTGTCAATTTCATTGAATGTTAGACAATTGAGCAAAATACCTTCATGATTTTTCCAAAACAAAACATTATCTATGATACAAAACTTTGATGCCTTCATTTTCAAGAATCTCTTCTTAGTCCTGGACAACCCTTGAAGAGCTTGTAGGTTTAATAATACAAAACATATGTCAGCGTACCAAGGTGAATGTAAAAAGGCTTGATTGATCTGTGGAGTCGCCATCTCCTCTTCTTTGTCTAGTTGATTGATGTCAAGGGCTTGGAAGTTAGTTTCAGTCATTAATTTGGCTAGTCCTTGTCCTTTTATCAGTTTTGTAGGCTTGATTTCAATGTCATATTCTAAGATATTGGCTATCCATTTGCCCCTTTTGCCTTCAATTCCTTCTTGAGTTAAAATGTCCTTGACCACTGCATTTGGGACAGAGGCTACGACATGTGAGTACAAAATGTAAACTCTGAAGTCTTTGATGGCCTTTACAAGGGCATATGCTTGTTTTTCCATAATTTGATATTTGAGTGGGGCATCTCTAAGAGCTTTGCTGAAAAAGGCAATGGGCTTCTCACACCCTTGGTCATCCTTTTGCAATAGGACAGCAGCAATTGTATGCTCAGAGGCAAAGGAAAAAATGATGAAATCTCTATCAAACTTGGGGCTGGTGAGGACTGGTGTTTTTGTTAGGGCTGTTTTGATGTCCTCAAAGGCTTGTTTGGCTTCCATAGTCCATTTGACTTTAGAATCTTTCTTCAGCATATTGTTTAACAGTCTAATTAGCTCAGCCAAATTGGGAATGAACCTCCTTAGGAAATTGATCTTTCCTAAAAAAGCTTGTAGTTCTTGGATGTTTCTTGGATGAGGCACTTGAAGGATAGCTTGAATTCTGTCCGAGTCAATCCTAATGCCATCTTTTGAAATGATATGACCTAGGAGCTTGCCCTCTTCTAGGCCAAACAAAGATTTCTTTGGGTTTAAAGATATGCCATATTTCCTGCAAGTTAAGAATACTTGCCTCAGGTGCTTTAAATGTTCTTGGTCTGATTATGAAAATGGAGTAAGGTCATCGAGGTATACTACTAAGAAATCATGGATCTCTTTGGCAAAGGCTATGTCCATTGCTCTTTGAAAGGTGGCCCTTGCATTTTTAAGTCCAAAAGGAATTTTGACATATTTAAAGGTTCCCCAAGGTGTTGTAAAGGCAGTTTTGTCTTGATCATCCAGGTGCACTAGGATCTGATTGAAACCTGAAAAGCCATCTAGCAATGAAATTCTTGAAGACCCCACTACCCTTTGTAGGATATGATCCATTTTTGGTAAAGGGTAATGATCTTTAAGAGAGACTTTATTCATATTTCTCAAGTCAACACACAATCTAATCTCTCCCGTTTTCTTTCTAGTAGGCACTAGATTTGAAATCCATTCAGAGAACCTGATAGGTGCAATGATTCCAGCTTCATACATTCGTTTAACTTCTTTTTCAATCAGAGGGAGAAGGACGGGATTCATTCTTCTAAGCTTCTGTTTAAAAGGCTTTTGATTCTTTTTCAAAGGTATAGTATGTTGGATGACTGAGGTATCATAAGATTTGAGGTCCTCATAACTCCAGGCAAACACATCTTGGAATTCCTTAAATAAGTCAATATATTTCAATTTCTGATCAGCAGGCAAGTTTTTGGAGAGTTTTATCATTTTGGGATTTTCTGTGGTTCCAATGTTGCAGTCCTCAATTTCAGCGTTCAGTGGTTGCATCTTTGGCTTCCTAGAAATATCATTTGAATCGAATAAATCCTCCAAAGGAGTCAAGCCTGTGGGCAGAAAATTGTCTTATAATTCAATTACTTCAGCTTCTGCTTCAGCTGTTTCATCAAAATCTATTTTCTTCAGCTCCTGTAAATTATTGTCATCAAAAGTAGTTGGATGCAAAATCAGATTTGCTATTTCAGCTGATATATTTTTTTCAATTCTGTCCATCTGTTGTTGGTCATCCACAGTGCTAGTGTCAATGTTTCTGCTGGAAAACTCTTCCTTCGAAGTCAAGAAGTTATTTATCTGTGTGTCACTTTCAAAGACTTGCCAATTTTTGACATTATCTGGGACAACAGGCCTATGTTTGATTTCAGTAGTGAAGTGGTGGTTGGGTTCAAATGGAAGCTTGCAAGTGCTAGCAAAAGTTGCCAAGCTATGTGCATGTAAGTTATGCTTTCTAGGAATTTTAGTGAGCTGAGATTGTGAGAAGGTAACAAGTATTTCAATGGCCGCCCCTCCGTAAGCCCTCAACCTAAGATCATTTGTGACAAAATTTCCCTTCATATACTATATGATCAGATCTGAATCACCTAAAATTTAAACTTTGGTTGCTCCCAGAATTCTGATCAGTTTGAGACCTAACAAAAGGGCTTCATACTTGGCCATATTGTTTGTACACCTAAAATTTAATATATATGCATGACCTTCTGCATGATTATTCTGCATATTGTGTACCCAAACCCCTGCCCCTGCTCCTAATTTGTTGACTGAGCCATCAAACTCCAAATACCATAGGATTTCATGGTCATGACTAGCATTGAGAGTTTTAGAAAGTTGCACCATGGGCAGATTGGGTTCTTGTAAGTCATTTGTTATGTCATTTTCATTTGTTGCATCAACCATATCAAGGATTTTTTGATCTTGGCCACTAGATTGTTCATCTATGCCTTGTGTTTGTGCTGCTTCTAAGAGTTTGAGATCAGTTTTGGGACACATGTCAGCATTATATAAAATGTATGAATCCATATCAGAATGTATTGAATAGATGGGGAAGTTTTGGGGTTTTTCTTGACTACTCACGACATATTTCATTAGTGTTTCCCGATATAATCTCTTTGGCTGTCCAAAGATTGCAATAGTAGCGTAGGACATGTCTAGTTGCAAAGATCCTTGGAGTTTGGTCCCCCATGATCCTGACAAAAGCATACCATACTTGGGTGGAATATCTGCTACCACCACATCCATCAGAATTGTTTTCGTTGGGTATTGGACCAAGGAGACACACAAATCTTTAATCAGGCCAAGACACCTGACTTGGCTGGAATAAAATGAGAACAAATCTTTGTATGGTCTTGTGATATCTAGGTCTAGTTTTTCCATCACAGATTTAGGCATTAGGTTATGTGAGGCTCCGGAATCAAACATTGCATTGTGTAACACCTTGCCATGAATGTTTAAACTGACATAAAAAGGTGGAACTCCTCCATTTGTTGTTTTACCATTAACTTCAGGACCAAAAAGTAATTCAGGTTGATCATCTAGAACATTTACAGCATCCCTATTTTCTTGTATTTGGAGTGACCTTTTGATTTGCTGTCTATATACTTCATGTTTGGCAAGATCAGAGAGAGGAATAGCTATTTTCAGCTTACCTATTTTTGTTTCCAAGTTAAAAGGTTTTTCTATCTGAATCTTTGTATTATAGGCAACAAATTTTTCCTTTTCAGCTGAATTTTCAGCGACCTTTTCTTCATCATGAGTAGGGTTTTGAACTAGGTCTGTTTTGAACTTATTTTTAGGAGTGCTATTTGAATTTTCTTTTGAGGGGACGGATGAGAATGGCTGATTTTTAGAGGGCTGTACATCCGATATGTCTTCCACAGTGACTTCTCTTAGGTTTGGGTTTGTTTTATCACAGAATTCTGTGAGAGCAGCTTTATCTTTTAATTTCTTTGGCTGTTTAGCATCCTTTGGTTTGATAGTTTCAGGTACATCTATGGTCCTGCTCCTCAATTTGTACTATTTGTGAACCTCATAAACTGCTACATTATAGCCTTCCCTAAAATCAAATGACTCACCTGATTTGGTCTGAAATTGATTGAATTTATGGGCTTGTTGATCTTCTTGTGTTAGAAAGACTTGGTGTTCATTGTCCAAACCCATCAAGTTGATGTGACGGTCCTCTGTTGGTTCACTAGATGTTGAGGCCTCAGCATAATTCTCTTGAAAGGGAGGTCTGATGTTCTGATCGGGGCCAGCGCTTCCAACATTTGGATTTTGATTTTTTCTGAAGTTTGGGCTTCTTGCAGTATTTGGTTGACCTTCCCATGATGATTTTATTTCAATGGTTTCCACCCTATCTCCAAGCCTGTCCATACCTTTGATTATTGCATCAAGTTTTTGCTCAAAGGCTGAAGGTTCTTCTTTAAAAGTCGTTTTCCTTTCAGCTCTTGCTCGGTTTCGTTTAGCAATAAGGTTTGCCTCCACACTGACAGCTATATTCTGCATGTCTGCTAAGGTTTGAGGGGCTCTTTCCCTCAGTTGATATGCCATGTCAGAATCAAATCCATCAGGGAATTTGATCAAAGCTAAATCAGGTGGAGGTCTAAGGTTTTGAGGAATGGCATTGTAAACATTGTTGAATCTCGCACAATAGTCTAGAACAATCTCTTGTGGGCCTCTTTTTATAGTGTCATACTCAGATAAGATGTGCAGTGGATCTTTTTTCTTTTCCCATCTGTTGAGAAATTTTTGATGAAGAGCGTCCGGATTGGCTATTGAATTTGCAGGAAGTGCTCTAAACCAAGTTCTTACTTCACCTGTTAAACTTTGGACAAAATTTTTCATTTTTACATCATCATCATCAATTTCATAATTCTCAAAATAGTCCTCCATTTTCTTAGTGTGTTGTTGGGCTGTGTAAGAGCCCGTATCATCAAAATATGTTATCTTACTTTGATAATCCTGAGGCATAGCCCCTGGATTTGCAGGTAGGTGTAAAGGGGCATAACGATTCGCCATATTTAGAGGGATGAATGGGACAACAGGAAGAAATGAGATAGCTGGAACAGCAGTGACAGAAGTAGAAATATGTGCAGTGGATGGAGGAGTGGAGAAAGTGCTTTGGGAGGTGGATGAAGAACTAGGGGAAGCAACAGTAGTGTGAGGATGGACTGAAGCTTTGGCAGGGGTTGGAATGTAGTTCTGTTGAACTGTTTCAGGACTTGAATCAGCAAAATGTTCTTATTTCTCTTGCTTCCTAAGGATCTTTGGGATTAAGTTGGGATTTTCAAAAACAGCTAGATGATTTGGGTCAGGATTTGACCTAGTATACCGAGTTTTCTTCTTTGGAGCCAGCTTCCGAATTTGTTTTTTTTGTTTTTTTTTTTTTTTGGTATTTTTTGGGAATATTTTATATTCTACAAAGTTCGTTGGAAAATAGGGAGGCTTTGGATTTTCTTTGAAAATGTTAAAGCGAGGAGAACTAATTGAATTTTTGGAACAGCTGTCTAAATTCTAAACTAGAAAAATGGACAGCAATGGCAAACAGTCTCCCCAGTGGAGTCGCCAATGATGTTATCACTCAGGTTGTTCCCTGCCTCCCAAGGGAATACGACTGAGGTAACCACTAACCAATCTTTTAGTTATAGGTCCTAGCCTACATGCAACCAGAGAGGGCTCTCTCTTAATATTTTAGCTTTGTTTTGGAGTAATTTTAGGCTAGTTATGATGCATAGGTTTTGTTTTAAATTTGGTTGGATGATGATTTCAAACATAACTGGTATGCAGTATTCAGAACAGCTTAGACCATTGGGCAACGGAGTCAATGATTGTGTACTACTGAAAGTGCTTTTTGGAGAAATGGTACCACTATAGAGCCAGACAGGCATCCATGGAACAATTCTTCAAATTTGGGAGATGATGGCATGAAATCAGGGAATGAAAGGCAATCAAGGATCTTTCACTATGCTGATAGAGGGAACATGTGAGAATATTATCTACGAGCAATTAAGAATTCCTAAATAGTATTCATAATGAGAGAATCAGTGCAAACATGAGCAATCAAGAATTCATATTTATGACCAATTCTGAAGAAAACACAGTTAGAAACAGAGATTGAGCAGAGGCTGTATTCAAACAAGTCCTAAGCTATTCTTCTTCTCTGTTACTAAGATCATGAAACATTTGTGAACTTTGCAAACACAGAAAGGACAAAACATGGTTTAGAAAAAACTTATTGTTCCATTAAAATGATACAGGAATTCTGTAGCAGAACGCAGTTCATTACTTTCACATCTAGACAGTGCAGAGACCATGAACTTCACCAGCTCTTTGTATTATAAAGTCTGAAAATTTACAGCGTAGCTCTTAGAGAGAATCACCAACCAACCCCAAATACATTCTATGGGGAGGTATATATACAAAAATAAGATACAAAATATCTATATGATGAGTCTTCATGTAATAAATTACATCACCAACTCTTCCAAGGGAGTAAATGAAGAATTAAATGCTGTAGTTAATATTCGTATGCTAGCTGTCTTTTTTGTCAGAAAATTTTTGACTTTTTGGAGCAACAAAGTCGGCTGAGGCTGCGCTTTTAATTTGCGTTTTTTGGGCTAGTTGTCCCAGCACTTTGATGACTCAATGGTTTGACCTGCTCCACATGTTGTCTTCATGCTCTGTCCAGTGCCTGCGTACTCCATTCTTCTGACCTGTAGATGACCAAAATCTGACCAAAATTTGAAGCTGAACGAAGAGGAAAAAGACTGAGATTACTTGGGCAAAATTTCCAGCATTGCCTGCCACCAATCTTCTCTAGGCAGCTGATGTCTTTGTATCTTTATTAATGTCTCATCTGCCTCAGTATATTTGTAAAAAGTGGGCATGACCTCAAAGAGATGATTGATTTCATGCTCAATAAAAAATAGGTTTTCTAACTTATCATAAAGAGACTGTCCAGAGGGAGGTCCTGCTTCTTCTGAGGAACTTGAAGATGCTGTAATCTGGTTTGTAACATATTTGTTCACTCTAGTGGTATACTGTTCCCGGGTTAGCAGTCTTCCAGCGCTGGTTGTCAGGTCAGGCAATCCTCTGTTCTGCGATGCTGCAAGTTTCAGCTTGAAATCATCCACTTCTGCCTGCATCTCCTGACACTTTCTTTCCAAACTTTGCACAAAATTTCTTAGGGTCAACACCTTTTTTGCTGTCAGAACAGTTTTTGTCCTGTTACTGATGTCTAATGCCGTTAACTCCTCTTTAGTATGTGTGTTCAGGAAACGAATCATTTTTCTGGCCTGCTCAGGCATATTTCCCAATGTTGCCCTAGCCCTTTGAGTCTCAAATTGGGCTAGGCCTATTAATTCTATCTGTTCATGCATGGTTTGGATTGGTTTCCATTTCTCAGTAATTGATTGACTGATTTTGGCCCACAAAATCTTCTTTATTTCAGCCAGAGTCTTGTCCAAAGTCAGCTCCTTCTCCAAGGCCTTTATTTTGTCATTCAAGGCCTTAATCTCCCTTGTTTTTTCAGCTACTGTCATTTTGGATTTCTCGTAGCTCACTTCTAGTTTGGCCAGCTTTTCCTTGGCCTCTTTCATCTCTGTTGCCTGAAGTTCTAGCTCCTTGATAGCTTTCATCGTTTCTTCCATGCTCATGCTAGATTCAGGTGTTGTTGTTGTTACTGTTGTTGTAGCATCTGCGGTGGATGAAGCTGTTGTGGATGCTGGGATGACAGGAGGGGTCACTGCTGCTTGTGTAAGAGGAACAGGGACATCAGTTGGAACTGTTTGAGGTGGCTGGGAGGTCAACTCTCCCTGCTTGCCTTGAACTACTCTTTCCAATTCTTTCTCCATCTGAATTATTCTTTGGTGAATTCTCATCACTAGATCCATTGTATCCTCAGCATCTTTTTCTTGTGCCAGCTCTGCAGTTTGAGGGTGCATAGTAGAAGGCAACCCCAATTGTTTTCTAAGGGCTGCAATATCATCTTCTTTTTTCTTCATAAGGGCTCCAACACCCTTAGGATCCTTGGGATCATGTCCTAGGTCCACAATAATGTCTTCCAAAGTTTTTATCCTATTATCTTTAGCCGAGGAAGACATTCTCTCCAAATCTAATTGAATGTTTGTGTTTTTCAATGATTCCTTCATTTCATGGGCTAGCATGGCCTTATCTGCTAGAGTGGCATAGACCATCTCACCTGTTTGCTTGTGCAATTCTATTTTATCCATGGGGTGAGTGTCCTTTTCAAGGACCTCTAAGCTTGTCTTGACATAATCTGCAGCTGACTGTGGCTGCGGTATCTTTGGCTTGAAATGGCTGAGAATCATTTTTTCTTCTTTGAGGTCATATGCTGCCATCAATCTTTGCTGTTTGGCAGGTGTTGCTTTGAGGAATTGATCATATAACTGTACCCTTAACAGTTCATTTTGAGCTTTGATTTCCATGAAAGAAGTTTTGATACTAGGTGGTCGTTTTCTCTGTTGTGTTGAGGATGATACCTCCATGCCATGCTGCCTCTCTTGCTCTTGTTGAAATGAGCTAGTGGGTGTTTGCTGGCTTGCTTCCCTTTCTCTCCTTGGACTTTCTGGGACCTCTTCACTAACTTCCTCCTCAATTGGAGGATCAACTCTTTGCCTCTTGGCTTCAGGCTGCTGTGTAGACCCACTAGCAGGTGTGGAGTCTTCTCTATCTCGCTTCTTACCTCTTTCCTCATTGACAGGAGTTTGCAAAGCTGGCACTTGTAGTGCCTCTGTTTGTTGTGGAGGGGCTTTCCCTTGAGTTTGCTCCATTGAGGTGGCAAGCTGTTCTGTAACTATTTCTTGCTCGGTATCCATTGGCTCTTTTCCCTTAGATGTACCTATTGCTGATGTAGATGCTTCTTGGGCAGCTTGTGAAGCTGCAGCGATAGATGTTCCCTCTCCAACTCGGTGTGGTAGCTTGAATGTTACCTGGTCAGAAGAATTCAAGTCAAGAGTTTTTTCTAAGTCTTTGACATTTTGCTCCATAATTTCTTCTTGGGTAAATTCCTCAACTAATGTGTCTTGCAGCCACTCATCTTGGTTGGCATATTGTTCAATTTGGGGGAATTTACAATGCTCATAGGCCATCAGCCTATATTTTACTCTTCTGGCACTGATAAAGCCATTCGGTTCATAAGGGACCCACCAAAAACTTCTTTTTAACTTGAATTTTTCCCTCAATATCTGATCAGCATCTTGCCAACCTTCTTTCTTGTTCATAATGAAGGGGCCTAGATGGTCTTTGAATTTCAGGTGAGCTTTCTTCTTGGCACTATGAAAATGAGTGAGATCTGAATTGACGAGTTGCCTATAGTACTCCAAGGCAAAAAGTCTCATTGGTACATATCTTGGGAGCCTGTAAGGACAGAGCTCACAGCCATAGATTCTAATGACAGTGTGATTTTGGTAGAGATACCAATCACCTATTTTGTAATTCTTGGACAGCTGCAAAATCTTTTGCATGTCATAGGATATCCTGGGAGGAGGAGTTCTCATTAGGAGACAAGAGACTAGGTAAACAAACTGGTCAATGAACTCACAGTAGGAATATGGAGAGTTTTGAACCTCGTGAAAAACTGATGACCAAAAGATGACAGACCTTCTTTCACCCTTTGAATCCAACCTCTTGATTTGGAATTGGAAGCATTCTGACTGGTAATACATGAACAAATGATAGATATATGATGAATATTTAAAGACTCCCTCCCTATCCAGTTTCACTAGCTGGTCATGTATTTTGTTGGAGATGAACTTGGCATAATTATACTTGACAGCAGGGGGCTGTCCTGGGCTATATGCAGAAAATAGGACCAACACTGTTTCATCAATGTGCTCACTGGTTTTGAAACCTAGAACATAGGAAATCATGTCTACCAACAATTTCCCTACTTCATTGAAATGGACATATCGGAATGGAGGTGGCCCTGTAGGCTGGTGGTCTGCCCTCATGAATGTCTTGGCAATTCTCGCAATCTCAGAGCTAGAGAGCTTTAAGCCCTCATCCAGCAAGTAGTTCATAGAAAAAGGAAACAATAGCTGAGTCTGTCTGAAGTTTAACATCTGGTTGATAGAGTCAGGAGGAATATGAAAAGGTATTCTCCTAGATGGAGACTTGACAGCTCTCTGAGTTGGCTCATAGTTCTCAGCACACAGACGGATAATCTCAGGAAAAATATTAACAGAAGGAAGGAAGTAAAAAGGCAAATTAGACTCCCATATGCCATACATGTCAGAGTTGTTCACAAAACTGTTTCTCAACTGGCAGAAGGTCTGTAAATGATCTCTGTCCCCAACTAAATCCTGAATGAGGTAATCTTTATCAGCAAGAGGCATGGCTTCTAGCTCTTTGTTGGGAGGGTTCATAGGAGTGATGTTTAGAGCTGTTGGAGTAGCCATTATAAAAAACTTTCTGATGTTCTATGTGGAGTGAAGTTTATAGTAATAACAGATTGAAGATAACTGCTTTTGTGGATTTGAAAAGGGGTTGCAAAACGAGTTCAGCTGAGGCAAGAAGCTCCAATGTTTGTGGTTATCACGAAGAGGATAATTTGCAAAGTTTGGAAGGGCTTTTCTCTTTTTTGATGGATTTTCTGTACTGAAAGGTTGTAAGGGCAATTTGTAGAAGGAATGGGGATTATCACAGCTCAATTTAGTGTATTTTTTGAGTGGAATGTGGCAGAGAAGGATAATGCCAAGCCACTGTGGAATTTTGTCGGGAACCCGAGCTTAAAAATGAGTTTTCAATGGTGAATTTACAAACGGGCGCAGGTTTATAGGGTTCTTTTTGAGCTAGGGGTTTATCAGTGGATTTTAGGTAAGATTTAGGTGCGTGAGTGATTTGAATTTAGGAATTCGCAGGCTTTAAGCATGTAAAACGGAGAAAAACTGGAAGAATAGGGGCAAACAGGCGAAATTGGACAAATACTTGGTTAAAATGGCATCGAGGGCAACTGGATTGGTGCAATGGTGAGAAATGGCGGCGAATTTGGAGGCAGCAACGGTGCAATTGGTCGAATTTAAATTCTGGACGCAAACAGACGAAAAACGGCACAAACAGCTTTCTAACACGACCAGTGAAAATGACTTGAAATGGTCGGAATGCGTGTTTTTATGAAAATTTGGCACTTTTGGCGCTTTTTTCGATGACGTTAGCATGACGTCATCGGTGGGTCCCAGGTACGGCAGGGTGACGTGGCAGCTGACTCAGGCGACGACGTGGCAGAGGACACTGTGGCAAGGTGGGGACACAGGCGGATGACGTGGCAGTGACACAGGGCAGCGGGGGGCCGACGTGGGGACATGACGTCAGTGGCGACGTGGAGCTGACGTCAAGGGCGGAGGGCGGTTTTGTGGTTTCCTCTCGCACCACTTTTCAGCATAGGCGGTATTGGGGGAGGGGGTCTCTTAACACGCCGGGAGGATGACACGTGGCGGGGGTACAACAGCGAAACCGCCCATCCCCCAGATGTTAACCTCCGGCAGATCGGGGCATGAAAATGACCGCCCACCCTTGGATCTGGGGAGCGACAAATCGGAGGGTGGACGTGGAGATCAGGGTGGCATGCAACTTTTGGAGTGGGACCCGCGCGAATATTAAATGATAATATGCCGTGGGGGGGGGTTGCAAACTTTGGATATGTGGGTTTAAGAGTTATGCGCAGACAGAACGTTTAATGTTTAAATAAACGTTTACTCCAAAACTTTAAAAAATCAGCGCGAAAGGGTAGAATGGTAAAATTTTATGGGTAAAGGGGTGGGCAATGGTTATTAACTTAACCAAAGGTTAGATTAATCCTAGGGTTAGGACGTGGAAGGCTAATGCCAAGGCCCCAAATGGACCTAGGATTTCCTTGACTTTGTTTTTATGGCTATAGTACCAAGGGGTAGGATATCTAATTTTTTTTGGGGTTTTATATGATTTTTTATAGAAATAGGGGTGGGAAAGTAGTTTAAGGAGATATATAATAAAATTAGAATATTAATATGGCTTTGTGGAGTGGAACTGTAAGGAGGGAGGCTAAGTTTAAGAAATGAAACTTAGACATAGAAAGTGAATGGACTCTAAAGGAGTGATTTTACACAAGAAATGTGGCTTCTCTTTATTGAGGAAAGCCAAAACTTGACTAGATATTTCTCAAGAATGAAGTGAAAGTAGGACTGGTTGGGCAGATCCCAAAGTCCTCAAGGGGTGTTAGTAAGAAACTTTGAGGGGGAGTGAAGGGGAGTTAGACATGCTTACAAAGTTCTGCCACCAAACCACTGCATTGACATTTTTGTTATTGATGAGATGAGCTCTGATTGATAATACATGAGGCGATCAAAACCTTGCTTCTGCAACCTCAAACTACCTACCCAGCCTAAAACACCTAACATTTTTTCTTCCTTTTGACTGGGTGCACTTAGACTTGCAAACCCTAATTATCCTCTTTTATTTTGACTGCCTTCCTACCTAAACCAACCCTTATCTCTTCCAAGGGCCCAGATTAAACAGTTGGGCTCCTTACTTTCTCTATCTGTCACTCATCTGCCAAGCTTAAACTGTTTGGACAGGTACTCTTTATCTATTCTACAACAACAATTTAAACATGGAATGATCCAGATTGAACTGTTGGATCACCCATGAGGTGTGCTACGTAGGAGTATCTACACATTGTGAAGCTGCAAATGAGATAGCAGTGGAACTTTGGCTAGCCACTTTCCTGGTCTTTTGATTTGGGGTTCATTTCTACTATTTTTCTTGACCAATTTACTCTTTTTTCCTTTGATAATTCTTTTAGGGCACACCCTCTTCACATTTTTTAATTTTGTCTATCTTCATAGAAAATATGGAACCTTTGCAACATCAAAGATGAACATATTTGGCACTTCCACTGTCAATCATGAAAAATGAAACCTATTGGTATAGGAAGCTAACAACTCATACATAACCTTTCAGATTAAGGGGAGAATATTGGACACCTAATCCTCTAAGGGTTGGTGTGGAAGCTAAATAGTCTAAGGAAGTCCAAGAGATCTTGGAATACAAAACCAAGGTCATGTGAATGTACAATAAATGTATATCATTGTCAATAATAGATACGCACTCATGTTTATCATCTACACTTTGTGTTTTCCATGTATGTGTCTAACACTAGGCAAGGAAAATAAACGCACAAACGTGGATGAAGAAGATTGGGAGGACATGGACACAAGGGCCCTCAATGGTATTCATCAGTGCTTGGCAGATGACATGTTGTTTAACATCATTGGAGAGAAAATAACATTAGACTTATGTAGTGAGTTAGAAAGCCTTTATATGACAAATCCTTTGACAAAAAGGCAACAATAATATTGTTTGTGGATGAAAGAAGGTACAAATATCTCTGATCATTTGATATCATTGAATACTATATTATGTTAGTTTCCTAGTATAGATGAAAAAACTGAAGGGGAAAACAAGGAAATTGCACTGTTGTGTTCTCTACCTAAGTCTTGGGACCATTTTGTAACCTCTATGAGTTTTAGTTCTTCCAATACCATTGATTTTGATGCTATTGTGGGAGCATTGGTGTTTGAGGAAACTTGGAAGAAAGCTAGCCTTGAAACCTCAAGATCAGAAGTAATTGTGGTTAAAGGGCAATCAAAAGAAAAATGACAAAATTGGAGAGACACATCAAGATGAAATTCAAGAGAAAAGAAAAGTAAGTTAAGGTGTTGATACTGTAACAAATGAGGGCATCTTCATAAGGATTGTCATAAAAGAAAGGAACAAGTTGCTAGAAAGGACTCTAAAACAGATGTTAATTCAGCTAAAATAAGTTTAGGTATTGTTGACGAGGTATTTTCCACTTCTAGTGTTTCTCAAATTCATCAAACTTGGTTGTTAGATTCTAATGCATCTCGTCGTACATGTCTTCATAGGAATTTGTTCTCTTCATACCAATCTATTGATGATGGCGCGACTTTCATGGGTAATGACGTTACATGCAAAATTGGAATTCGTAATATCAGGATTAACATATATGATGGCTCTGTTAGAATGTTAATAGGGGTAAGGCATGTACCTAAGCTTAGAAATAACTTAATATCTTTGGGAGTACTAGATTATGCATGTTATAAATGTACAACTCAAGATGGTGTTATGTAGGTGTCGAAATGCATCTTCATAGTTGAAGAGGCTCATAAATAGGTTCATTATAAGGGTCATGTTGCCATCCTCCAACTTGAGAACTATCTCTCTCACACATTTATTTACAATTTTTGTTAAATTATTCTTAGTGAGAAGAGTAAAATATGTTTTCTATGTCATGAGCCTTGACGAGCACCAGTATTGCACCAATTCCTGGTGCTACCAACTTTACTTTATCAACCCGGGGTTCATACAAACATGGAGGTGACAATGTTGTTTGCACAAGTAAAACTAATGGTTCTGCCTTTTGTCACTGTTTAGCTGGCGAGAGACCACTAGGGTTTGTCAAGCCAGACTTCAATAGATTTGGAAGAAGCTTGATTACTAATGAGGGAAAGAGAAATCTACTCTAAGATAAAGATTGAAATCCAATGCTAAAACACACCATTTCCTACCTAATTTCTAAGAGACTATGTTTCAGAAAGAATTCTAGATTAACATGTATGAAATTAAACTATCTTTAGCATGTAAATTCAAAGCATCAACATCCTACTACTGTGCATGTAAGTGGCTACAACAAATGTGTTTTTTTCCTTTTGTATTTTTCCCTTTTTATGGAGAAGTGTGAAATCTAATCTCTTTTCGTGATGTGGCAGGTGGCTTATGGATGCTGGTGGATGGTTGGAAGGTTTGGGATAGCCTTAGGTGACCTTCTGTGGATTCCTAGACATTTTCCCTCAACTCAGCCTCAAAACATGCCACTACAGGTAAATGTACAAGATGACCTAAAAACCTACAATGTTCCTTCTATTTCTATAGGATATAGTCGAGAGCAAAAAAATGGGTGTTGAAGGTGATGGAAGGCTCAGGGAAAGTGGTTGCTGGGTGAAATGGAGTGAGGAAATGCCTAGGATCACTCAGAACTCAAAACCAAGGTTGGGAGATGGTTGGATTTGCTCAACATGCTTGGAGGAGTTTCCATGAAAAATGATGAAATTGGTGAGGGTCTTAGAAAAAGTGTGGAATGATCATGGATGGATGAATTTAGAAGGAGTTTGCTTGCTACGATATCTCTCTCTACTTCTGAACCACCTACACTACATCAAACAATGACATTTTCCCAAAAATCATATAAACAAGAAGAATTTCAATAAGCTAGAAAAACTGAGTTTAATGAGCTAGATGGCTACTTCATGCATGAGGAAAATTGGGAGAATAAGATGAAATCATTCATGAGATCTACTATAATACTGAATATGAAAGAAATGATAATTAAATCCTACACTTGCAAACTGATCAAATGATGATTCAAGTATAGTAAACTCTAAAATCTATGAGAAACTAGAATTTTGTCTCTTTGGGGCTGCATAGGTGTCCTTTCCTCAAATCATTTTCCCTAAAGGAAGATGTGAGGCCAAGACACCTACTAAAAACTTTCATATGCTCCGTTTATCCCTTCTAACCTACTGTTGAAGTAAAGCACATATGGAAGAAAACTAATAAACAAACTAATCAAACCTACACTACATGCAATGAAATACTTCTAAGGACAATTTAATCATGAATCTATGAAATTTATTTAAGCATAAAGATACAAGGAGAGGAGCCTATGATGCTAGGTTTGGGCCCTAACCCAAGATCTTCACCCCTTTGAGTTAACTCAATGCTGGATAAAGAAAAAAAGCTCATTCTGATTATCAAAACAAAAAATTACATAGCAAAGTCTTCCACCAGTCTGGACCTAAAAGATAACTAATCTTTTTACAACAAAAATTAGAATCCTAATGAGGCTCTAGGCCTCTTTATTTATAAAACTGAAGTCTCCAACAAATTCCTTAAATATAGGGAGGCTCGGCTCCCAAACTCGAGATGAACTAACTCTTTGACTATCACTTGCTCAACTGCCTCTTGATCTTCATGATTTGGCTTCTTGTACTCTGAGCTAGTGTGATTGATCAAGGAATATTCAAATGAGGAGGAGTAAATGAGTAGGATTTACCTCCTACAATATCTCTTCCTTGTCCCATTTGAGTTTCAGCCTTTAATCTTTCCAAAATTACCTGATTTACTCTCACAAACTTGCATTCAATGCACATTAGTCCACTAGGCATAATATCTCACTTTGACTCATCTCCTTAAACAAAATATAATCAAAACATGTAATACATTGTGATAAGAGTTGATTTTACTAAGCTAGGAGGTGAATTAAGGTCCATATAGTTACCCAATGATGAGGCTCATCATCACCACCTACTGAAAGTGTTTCTCATCCTCTGAGAAACTCAATTAATATCCATATCTTTCATAGCCCTGGTGGCCTCCCTGACATCCCATGCTTTTGTTGTGTTCTCTTTTTCTTATGCATAGAATCCTACCTTCCTTTCTATCTCCTTCCACTACTTTCTTCCTTCCTCTTCCTTCCTTCCTTCTAACATCCCCAAGAGTAGTGGTGGAGAGAGTCTCAAGCTAATCTAGTTGACTTTTAGCCTCTGGATGGTTTTCTTGTACATCGGTGTCTTGTTTAGCGCTTCTCTCATTCTTTGAGGAGAATGGTACTCTCTAATTTTCAAATTTCATGGTAGAGTATTCCATCTCCTTTGGCAAGCTTGCATGCTATTATCCCTAACAGCCTGAACATATCCTAAAAATGTGTAATTGCTTTCTCTTAGGAAACAAGATATTGGGTGCAAGTTGAGGATCATTTGTAATTAAATATTGTGTGCTGATGATAGCCATTGGATTTTAATTCTCAACTCTTACCATGAGAGGCTTTGTTTGTTCCCTTGCCAATATCTTCTGCATTTTTTCTGCCCTCGCTTCCTCATTGTTCATCCATGTTACCAAGGCCATCAATTGTGAATACCCTAGTTTTACATTAGGGTCCCATACATTCAGATCTATCAAGGCCATGCTATGCAAGTACAACTCATACATCTTAGCCCTATCCTCAAATGTGATTTGATCACAAAGATCAATGAACTGTCTATAATCCTGGAATGGCATAGTGCCTCTTTGTGCTAGGGTCTTGATTTGGAACTGCAACCATTATTCCCTAAGGTATAATGCATAGGACTTAGCTGGAATCCTGCACTGGATTGACTCTAAAGATAGGCTGGCCATGGTTGCCAATTGATTCTCTTTTTCTTGCAGTTGTCCTTTCAACCACACATTTTCTACCTCCAACTGAGTTTTCATTATGGCTTCTTTGTCCCTTAGGCTAATTAGTTCTATACCCATCCCCTTGAGCTTTTCCTCCATGTGACCTATATCCTCTACTCCCTTGGACTTGGCAATTTGCATCCATCTATGTATTTTGGCTCTTTCCTTCTCAAGCTCAAATAATAATGGGATGGCAAATTTTTGTGGAATGACCCTACCCCATTCAATAAATCTGTAGCAGGAGTCAAGGTTAGGTTGAGGGCTAGGTTCCCTTATCTCTGGGTTCTCCTTCCTTGGTTCTTGTTGCATACTCCCTTCCTTATCCAATTTTTGAGTTTCCTGTAGGTTTAGCAGAGTATCCTGTAGGATTGCCTCTGCTTTCTATAGGTCCTATTGTGTATCATGTAGGATGTATTTTCCCTTGGATGAGGCAGATCTAGTCACATGCCTTATCTTATAAATGATAGGAGACATAGGGGAGGTTTGTGCTAAGGATCCATATCCTTGAGTTTTAATAAGAGGAGCCATCTTTTCCTACTGTTTAGGTGGGCCTTCAATGATAATGGGAACTTTGGTGGGAGTTTGGGGTTTTTTCTGCCTTATCCTTGTACTCTTTCTTGTTCTAAAGTGTAATGGGGTTTGTCTCTGTCTTTTTCCTTTTTGTTTGATAGGGGTGCTATGGGTAGTGAGGGAAGTTGTGGCCTCTCTCTTAGTGGGCTCTAAAGACACCCTGGGTGACTCCTCCTTGTCTTTTACCTCCTCCTTGTCTTCTGCCTCCTCTTTTCCATTCCCATTTTCATCTTTGTCTTTCTCCTCTTCTTCACCTTGTTCATCAGTTTATTTCTTGGCATCTTCCTCTATTTCTTCACCATTTTCCTTTTATTTCTCTTCCTCTTATTCCTCATATATTTCCTCTCCATCCCTCTCTAGATCATCATCTGGTTTAGTTGCCTCTTCATCCATTTCACTAGCAGTAGGGCTTTTGTCATATGTGAGGGCTTTTATATCCTCCTCTGTCTTTATGTCTCTGAAAGTTTCCCATGTGATAGGAATTCTATGGTTCTGGAGGGCATCTTCTATGATGAGTCTAATTAACACATGATGGGCTAGCTGCTAGTAGTTTCCTTCCTTCACTTTTATGCTCATATCTATCAGGGATTGAAGAAGGAAGTAGGGTATGCAGAGTCTATGGTGAGGAGGTGTATCTGCTCCAAACATCAATTTTGCAAGAAGCCTAAAGTGGTATCCACATATCACACTATACCTACCTTCACATAATAATTATTTTATAAGGTGGTAGCTTATTTCATTCCAGGGGTATTCTAGCTTTCTCTTCTGACTCCATTCTTGTCTTCCATGGCCTCCTCTCCCTCTAGAAAGAATTTCTTCTTTGCAGTTTAGCTATTTCCCTTGTATTCCTTTCTCCATGGCACTCCTAATGGAAGTGTGGTAATTCTACTTATGAGTTCAAGGGTGAGCCCTATGGAGAGGCCTTTCATCACAACAGTAGCATGTGTCCTGGTTAGTGGAATGAGGGAGAGAGAAAAATATCTGGCTACTTCATCATCATACCCCCTCAATTTCTTAAAGTACCCCATCCAATTATGCCTTGTGAATATTCATGGCACAAGAGGGTGTTTGTGAATCCTCACGGTGTTGATGGGCTCCCTTCTATTAAACCCCCCCTGTCATTTTGTTTAGTGAATGGAGGAGTACAGATGTATGATACAAAATTTTAATGAAGGAGGAAATGGGACTGAAATTCCTATGGATACAATTCCCTTATACAGTTATCAATTTCAATCAAAATAGAATATTTTTTGTTCCTTTCACTTGGAAAAATGGGAGGAAATGTAGAGCCTACCTCCTTAGAATGCTTGATGTAGCTAACCCCTATGTTTCCTCCTCTTAAATTTCTCACTGCCAATCCTGTAGACTGTTGGATTGTATCCTATAGGATTCCTGTAGGAGGACGTGCATAGGAAAGAATGAAGTTTCCCTCTCCTGTAGGTTTCTTGAGGGTTGAGAGTGACTTTGCTAAAGTGAGACTCGAGAAGATGAATGCATGTATGCATGTGGATCAATGTTTATTTCCTCTTATGGTCAAGTTGAGTGAGGTGATGTGTTGGCAGCTGAGGTAGGAATTTCTATTTTTGGACCATTGGTCCCCACTACCACATCATCATTCCCCTCACCTCATAATCAACTCCCACTTTAGGCATCTATACTTAACTGCTTTCAACCTCATCCTCCTTTTCTTTGACTTGACTGTTGCCACATGTGTGAGGACTAACTATTTTGTCCTCGTTGACTGAATGAAGGTGGCCAAGTTAACTGGCCACCTTTTGCTTATAAACCAACTTGTTCACAATATTTACATGTTTTCATTACATTATGCAAATGGGAGAGTGAGTGAGATACTTACCTGTGGTAACAATACCTTGTTGCAGTTTGTTGAAGAAATGGGGTGTTTGTTGTATGTTGGCTACATGTGATTTCTTCCTCTATTTTTTATTTATTATATATTATCCTTTGATGATTTTATTGATGTGCATGTACCTTATGTTGAGGATGATGATGCTACTACTTCTCGGGAGAAGCTTCTTCTGCCCTTGGATCTCCATGCTTGAAACTTGCTGCAACCTATGAATTTTGTTTGGTGGGATTGGCTGGTACAGGATTTCCTATAGGATATCATGTAGATGCTTCTCCCTCCAATCTTTTAATCATATTCTACTGCTGGGACCTAAGGATGATGAACATGGATAGAGAGGAGGTCTAGGGGTGTGTGAGTAATGAAAAATAACCTTCATATGTTGTTCCCCTTGCTCTTTGTCTCATCATTTTTCTCTGTGTTTTCCCTTGAAAACTTTAAATTTTTTTGAAAACTGATTTTTTTAATGATGAATGTAGGGGTGATGAAGGTGGAGAGTGGTATGGTAATGAGATGGCAATGTAGGGATTTACATTTCTGACATGGGAATGTCATTTCCTTGCCCTAGGGTTGCTTCCTTTAGCATTCCCAAGCCACTGTAATTCCTACAAGATCATCCTGTAGGTTTTTAGGGGATCCTGTAGGTTTACAAGGAATCTTGTAGAAGACATAGAACCCTTGCAAACTGAGTCAAATAAGTGAAAAAATGAAAGGAATGGTGGAATGGTAAAGGAAGATGAATGGAGAGATAAAAATATGAGTTCAATAGGTCCCTTTCGATTCTCCATTTCCACTTTGATCGTCCTCCTGCATACCTACAAACAACATTTTCATATTTTTCTTTTCTCTTTTTATTTTTTGTTTTTATTTTTTGAAAACAACTAGTCTGGCTCCAAGAGGTTTGCATCCTAGCTGCTTGCCCTAGGCACCTCAAGAGAGGTTTTCACCCAAATATCTTTTTATTTCTATTTTTTTTTTGTTTGACACCATTGGGCCACCTCTAGATGGTTTCAACCCAATAGTGGGACTCAGGCGCCTCATGGAGGTTTTCACCTGAGTCTCCTTAATTTTTTTCTTTCTCAGTGACATGATGAGGCGGGAGCTGAGACTTGCTCCACTGCCATCATTGTTTTGTTGATACAATCTATGGACTCTTTCTTCGACAATGGCCTTTTGCAAACTTTCAATCTGTGCCCATTAACAAGTAAACGAATGGCCTCTCCATATATGGTTGTGATATGCACTAAACCATTATCATGACATCTCCCTATAACTTAAGGCCCTAACCATCTAGTCCTTAACTTTCCCTTAAAGTCTTTATAGTTGGAATCATATGACAAAGCCAAATCACCTTATTGGAATTACTTATCCTTGATGTTCTTATCATGCCAGATCTTCCTCTAAATTTGAGTTACCTTTGTGCATAGGAGGGCTTGTATTCTGAACTCATCTAAACCATTCAAGTGGAGCAATCTCTCTTTTTTTGCGTTGCTGAGATCTAGATCTAGTTGGGCTACCATCCTTAGTGTATTATAGTCAAATTCAATGGACAATAGGGCCTTCTTCCCATAGACTAGCTCATAGGGTGTGAATCTAGTGGTGGTCTTCCAGGTGGTGTTATAGGCCCAGGTGGCCTCAACTAATCTATATGCCCAATATTTTCTACTGTTGCTAACTACTTTGGTTAGAATTACAGCGCTCTATTGGTCACCTCCACTTGCCCATTAGCTTGTGGGTAATAGGGGGTGGAGGTTCTCTGCTTAATATTGTGCTCACTTAAAAATTCTTCCATCATGTTGGAGGTAAGGTAGCTGCCTTGATTAGTAACCAGTTCTCTAGGATACCCAAACTTGTAGAATACATTCTCCCTTAAGAACTCAACCACCTTCTCCTTTGTTGCTGCCTTAATTGCCTTGGTTTTGGCCCACTTAGTTAGATAGTCAGCGCACACAATGATATACTAATTTTTCTTGGAATGAAGGTCAGTAGGCCCAATGAAATTGATGCCCCACTTGTCAAATGGCTCAAAGGTCACTTGAGGTTGCAAACACATTTCATCCCTTTGGCATTGATCACGCTGACTAGTATATATTTTCACATCCTGATGAAAAGCGGGCCAATAATAACCAACTTGTAACACCTTGAATGTTGAACCCTTTGCTATAAAGTGACCTCCAAAAGGCCCATCATCACAGGTCATAAGGATGTCAAAGACTTCCTCCTCCCTGACACATCTTCTCAGAATTTGATCTGGGCCTAGTTTGGAGAGGTTACCCCCAATCCAAGTGAATGGGGAGCTCTTTCTCACAATCTTGATTTTCTCTTTGGAGGACAAGTTCGGTGGGAACTTTGCAGATATCAAATAGTTTGCTATGTTAGCAAACCATGGAGAGAGAACTGAAATGGTGAATAAATGTTCATACGGTAACTGATCATCAACCATTCCTTCGTCACCTACATGCAAACTTAATCTGGACAAAAAATTTACAAAAACATTTTCCTTGCCACGCTTATCAAGAATAGTTAGATCAAACTACTATAATAAAAGTAACGATCTAATAATCTGAGCATTCACATTTGGTTTATTCATTAAATATTTGATTGCAGCATGGTCATTATGTACAAATGTTTGATAACTTGTAATGTAATGCCTAAATTTGTTTAATGAATGCACAACAGCCAGGAGCTCCTTTCGAATTACTGTGTAGTTCAGTTCGGCCTTTGACAGATTCTTAATTATAAAGTAAATATCATAAGGTAAATTTTCATCTATTTGGCCTAGATTTGCTCCTATGGCTTTGAGTGAGGCATCAACATGTATATGAAAAGGAAGGGCCCAATTTGGGCCTCGGAGAATCGGTGTCCAGGGCCTCTTGATAACTTCTTGACCATACAAACTTAGAGTCTTTAGCCAACAACCCAAATAAATGAGAAGCTAACTTGCTGAAGTCTTTTATAAACCTTCGATAGTGTCCATCTAACCCTAGGAAACTTCTTACATCTCTCTACTTTTGCTGAGGTGGGGCCCGTTTGGATGATAGATATTTTGTTTGGGTCCACTTGTAGTCCTTACTGGGATATTGAATGGCCTAGCACAGTCCCTTCAGTCATCAAGAACTCACATTTTTTGGGACTAAGAGACAGGTTCATTTCAATGCATTTGTGCAACACCTTACCTAGGTTGGATAGAGCCTCCTGGAAATCACATCCATAAGGTGTAAAATCATCCATATAAATCTCTCCTCCATCATGGACTAACTTGGCAAAGATACTTAGGACTACTCTCTAGAAAGTGGCAGGAGCATTACATGGGCCAAAAGGAAGGACCCTATAGGCAAAAGTACCTAAAAGACAAGTGAAAGTGGTTTTATCCTGGTCTTCCAGACTGATCTGGATTTGATTGTACCCTCTGAATCCATCTAGGAAAGAGAATTTTTTTTTCCCTACTAGGCCCTCTAGCACTTGGTCAATGAAAGGTAGAGGGAAATGTTCCTTGTTTGTGGCTTTTTTTAGCTCTCTGTAATGAACACAAATACTCCACTTAAAATTTTTATTTGGAACTAACACCAAAGGAGAGACCCACTCACAGTCGGAGAGAGGGTAAATGAATCCTACATTCAACAGCTTTTGCAGTTCTTCTTTGACTATATCTTTGAGAGCTGGGTTCATCCTCCTTTGGGGTTGTCAAACTGGTTTGCAACCTTCTTTGATATAAATGTGGTGAGTACACACTAAGGAGTGTACTCCCTTCATTTCTTTGTAACTCCAAGCAAAGGCGTCCAGGTGTTCCTTTAGCATGTTGCACAACTTTTGTTCTTGGTGAAAAGAGAGATAGGTTGATTTTCAAAGTTCTCTCAGTGGCGAATTCTATGGTTTTGACACAGATAGGGTTGGAATAGGCTAAGCATAGATAAATACAATGTTTTTTATGGGTTTCACTTACTACTTCTTCTAAGGACAATGTATTGGGAGTTGGACTTTGGAGTATATGTTCAATCAAATCATCTTCATCCGGTTGTCCACCTCCCATTGTTGTTTCTAAGATATAGAGTTGGGGGGAATAAACTTCATCTTCTTCTTCCTCCTCTTCCAACCATAAAGGTAATTCATCTTCTAGAGATGGCTGGGCAGGAAGATATAGGACTAACATCTTGGACATATGCCCATTCTTGATAGTCATATTCCTAGCCCTGCAACTAATGTAGACATCGACAGTGGCTAGCCCGGGTCTCCAAAGGATGAGAGGGTAAGCAGTAAGCTTGGCCTTAGGTTGGAGAACTAGGAAATTTTCAGGATATTCCCAAAAGTCAATGGAGACCATCACATCTTCCACAATCCCCTCAGGGGTCACTTTGGAATGGTCTTCAAGTTGTAGTCATGTTGTGGTCTTTCTCAATGAACACTAGAGGTTGAGCTTGAGCATGGTTTCCTTGGTCATCACATTAATGGCAGCCCTAAGATCAATGAAAGTGTGTCAGACAATGGTGCCATTGATGTGCACATCCACTATAGGGCTTCCAGGGTCCAAATACTTTGGACAGATTACCTTCCCCAGCATTAAGTCAGACAGTTGTCCAATGACATTAATTATAGGGGCATCTCTTCTTTGCCTCCCTGGATGCTTGAAGGACTTCTCCTTGATAAACTTCTTGTAAATAGGCACATCATTTATAGCTTGGATAAGTGGAATTTTGACACATAGATTTTTCAATTCTCCCAGAAGTTCAATCCCTTCTAGGGTAGGCTGGAGTGGTTGGGTTAATCTCTCAGGAAAGGGTGGTGGATTTACTTTAGGTATGCTTTCCTCTCTTTCTTCCTCAACCTCCCTAGGTGGAGGTAGAGGTTGGTTATCTCAGAGTACCCTCCCATATATCAGGTTGATTTCTTGAATCTACACAGCATAAGCCAGATAGGATGTCTCTCCACTGTATACTTGTTGTGTCTGTCTGTTGTTCAGGTGCATATTTGGTTGGGCAGGCATCTGGGGTTGTTTAAGTGGAGCAGTGTGTAAGAGCTATGGTTGAGCAGGTGGTGAAGGAAATAAAGCTGGAGCATTGTTGTATTGAGGCCCCCACCCCTAGGGTAGTGCATTCCACTGAGGTTGTGATAGAGCATATGGTTGAAATCACTGGCTGGTTGGCTAGGACTGATACTAAGGTGAAAAGGACCAAGGAGGAGGTATAGACCAGGAAGGATGAGTAGGGGGGCTGAGAGAAGATATGGATGTGGTCTGGTTGGGGTTGCAATATGCATGGGATGACCCTTGCATGCCTTGCTGGTATGGCCTAGGCCCATGAGGTCTCCTTTGGTTTATGTAACAGATTTGTTTAGTTACCCCTTTAGCTCCTTGATATACAACTTTTATTCCAACGAGAGAAGGGAACTTGTTTGTGGAGTGGTTTTCTTTACAAACTGAGAAGATTTCAATAGATTTCAATGGATATTCATTCCTAGGGTGCCTCTTGGTGCATCTAGGGCAGAAAATTACTAAGGCTCTCTCTGCTTTGTCCTATTTTCTCTTAATGTACATAGTGTCGACATGTAGGGCAAGGGTTTGCAAAATCTCACTCTTGAAATCCTCCATCATGTTTCCAATTTCACCCTTGATGGATGTATTGGAAGAGGATGACTTGACCATAGGATGACTACCCCTACCCTTTTTCCTAGCTGCCCTATAGTGGTTTCTAAAGGCAATCTTGATATTCTCATAGAGTAACTAGTAGATGGCCCATCCTTCTAACATGTTTAGGCTATCCAAAAGATCTTCCCTTACTCCACTAAGCAGGACTAGTTTCAGTGACTCAAGGTCAAGTGTGCATATGGCCCTTTTGTACCTAAGCTGGAATTTTTCTTCAAAATCCTCTAGGCATTCATCATTCCGTAAAGTCATCCTAAAAATTTCCTCTTTAGTTCCTTTAGACCTATAGTAGTCTCGATACTTGATGTTGAAGGCTTGCTGCATTTGATCCCAAGTTGTGATGCAATCCCGAGGTAAACCCATGAACCAACACAAAGATGCACCCTTGAGAGTGGATGGAAATACTTTCAACTTCTGTTAAACATTGGTGTAGTCATAGGTTTAGCATATCACAACAAATTCAAATAAGAAAGTGTCTGGATCTTCTCAGGTCAAGCCATGGAAATGAGGAAGGGAAGAGGGGCTTATATTCTTCATCTTAGTATCTCCATTGGTTTCCTTGATGGGGGAGAAATCCTCAACTCTTTCTCTATTTCCTCCATCATTTCTATTTTCAGCCATTCGATCAATAGGAATGGGTTCTTCTAATTCATAGTCATCGAAGAAGAGGGAATGTTGGTTGTTTTAAGTGGTCGGGGTATTTGGGAAAAAATTTCCTAAGTTATCCCTATTTCTACGAGGCATGAAAAAAAATGTTTTTGTTTTATTTTGAGTTTTTTTCAAACTTCGAAAGTGATTGCAAAATTGAAATTGCAAACTAAATGAAAATCAACTAACTGAATGAAAACTAACTAAGTGGATGAAATCTTACTTGCAGAATGGAAAGGAAAGCAAAGAATGTAAAATGGAAAAGAAAGCAACTAAATTACTCATGTAGAATTGAAACTACTAGTAGAATATCAGAAACAAGAAATGTAAGAGAGAAAGGAGTAATGACATGTTACTCTGACACCTCCCTGGCAATGGTGCCAAAAATTTATGAGCACCAGTATTGCAGTAGGAATGCTACAACTCTTGGGGCTAGCAACTTTACCTTATCAACCCGAGGTTCGTACAAACTTGGAGGTGATAGTGTTGTATACACAAGAAAAAGTGATGGTTTTGCCTTTTGCCACTGTTCAGCTGGTGAGACACCACTAAGGTTTGTCAAGCCAGAATTCTATGGATTTATAAGAAGCTTGACTACTGATGAGGAAAAGAGAAATATACTCCAAGAGAAAGCTAGTCTACTGTAGTAAGGAAAAAGATTGAAACCCAATGCTAAAACACACCATTTCCTACCTAACTGCTAAGAGACAATGTTTCAGAAAGAATTCTAATTAACATGTATGAAATTCAACTATCTTAAGCATATAAATTCAAAGGATCAACATCCTACTACTATGCATGTAAATGGCTTAAACATATTTGTTTTTTTCTTTTTGTCTTTCTCCCTTTTTATGGAGAAGTGTGAAAGCTAATCTCTTTTGGTGATGTGGCAGGTGGATTAGGGATGCTGGTGGATGGTTGGAAGGTTTGGGATACCCTTAGGTGACCTTTTGTGTATTCCTAGATGTTTTCCCTCAACTCAGCCTCAAAACAGGCCACTACAGGAAAACCTACAAGATGACCTAAAAATCTATAGGGTTCCTTGTATTTCTACATGATACAACTGAGAGAAAAATGATGGGTCTTGAAGGTGATGGAAGGCTTAGGGAAGGTGGTTGGTGGGTGGAATGGAGTGAGGAAATTCCTAGGATCACTCAAAACTCAAAACCAAGGTTGGGAGATGGTTGGATTTGCTCAACATGCTTGGAGGAGTTTCCATGAAAAATGATGAAATTGGTGAGGGCCTTAGTGAAAGTGAGGAATGATCATCGATGGATGAAGTTGGAAGGAGTTTTCTTTCTATGAGATCTCTCTCTACTTTTGAAACACCTGCAGTACATCAAACAATGATATTTTCCCAAAACTCATGTAAACAAGAAGAATTTTAATAAGCTAGAAAAAGAGAGTTTAATGAGCTAGTTGTCTACTTCATGCATGAAGAAAATTTGTAGAATAAGATGAAATCATTGATGATATCTACTGTAAGACTGAAGATGGAAGAAATGATAATTAAATCCTACACTTGCAAACTGATCAAATGTTGGATCAAGTATAGTAAACTCTAAATTCTATGAGAAAGTAGAATTCTGACTTTTTGGGGCTGCATAGGGGTCCTTTCCTCAAATCATGATCCCTGAAGGAAGAGGTGAGGCCAAGACACCTATTGACATATTTCTGATGCACCCTTTACCCCTTCTAACCTATCATTGAGGTAAAGCACAAATCAAAGGAAACTAATAAACAAACTAATCAAATCTACACTATTTGCAACAAAATACTTCAAAGAAAACTTTAGCCATGAATCTATGAAATTAATAGAAGAATATAGATACAAGAAGAGGAGCCTCTACTACTAGAGTTGGGCCCTAACGCAAGAGTTTCAGCCCTCTAAGTTAACTTAGTGCTGGATGAAGAAAAATCTCATTCTCATTATCAAAACAAAAACTTACTTAGCAATGTCTTCCACAAGTCTGGACCTCAAAAATAACTAGTGTTTTTACAACAAAAATGCGAATCCTAATGAGGCTCTAGGCCTATTTATTTATACGACTGAAGTCTCCAAAAAATTCCTTAAATCTATTCAGGCTCGTTGTTAGGATATTCCGACACATAGGAAATAGTTAAGTACAACTTGGTCTAGTTTAGAGTTAGGTAAAGTGTGTTTCTTTACCGTTGTACATTTTGTAACTTACAATCCGACGGTCACGATATGTAGTGATCCGACGGTTCACTCTCTCCTCGGTATTACCGACACTTGATCCGTGGCTTGACACCCGATTGGTCCATGAGTTCTATTTAAAGCGCATGGAGGGTCATTGTTCGGGTAATCCGTGCATGAGAGAAGCTTATGTAAATTTTCATTCTTTGATTAATAAATTGCCTGTAGTACCCACGTTGGGACAGGCCGTGGACTGTTTCCCTCTTTGAGGGTTTTAACCACGTCAAAAATACTGGTGTATTGATTTGAGATCTGGTTGTGAGCGGTGTCCTTTTGGTGTTCTTTCTGAGGAACTTACCCTGTAAATTCCTACATGGTATCAGAGCTATTTGAGGGCCGCGTCCGTTGGTGATCCAAATCTGAAGCCGGTAGCACTGCATCCGACTGCCGTTTCCTAGATCTGTTGTTTTTGACTGCTTTCGGGCCGAGAGGACTGCTCTGTTGTGTTCGGAGCATCTGTTCCAGTGAGGAACCCCTTTCGTTTCACGCGAAAAGGTTTCCGGTAGCCCTAGCTGTGTCATTTTTAAGATCTGGAGGTATACAGTCTTTATTTGCAGTTTACTGTTATTTTCTCTCTGCTTATTTCGGTTTCGGTTTATTTAGTTTTTTTTTTAACCGGATCTATACCTTTCATTTCTGCGTATGCTCTTTGCCCTGCGACTCTGTGCGATCTGGGAAAATCAAAAACAGAAAGGAAGGATTTTTCTCATGCGTATGCTCTTTTCCCTGCACCTTAGTGTGATTTCGGAAAATCAGAAACATTGAGAAAAATATTTAGTTTTTCGGCTAAAGCTAACTTTGAGCCGCAAGGTTCATTTTTTTAAATATCTAGTTTTTTGGCTAAAGCTAACTTCGAGCCGCAAGGTTTGTTTTTCTTTGCATATTCGTGTTGGGTTTTGTGTTTTGTGTTTTGTAGGGAAAAAGAGCTTTCTCAAGGCAAGCACGCAAACCAAGGCCCCCCCCCTCCCCCTTCTCTCTCTCTCTCTCTCTCTCTCTCTCTCAAATTTTTTGTATAGATCAATTGGTTCAAAGCTATTTTAAGAGAGTAGAGGTCTTGGGTTCAAGTCTCCATTTTGTGGGGGCGGATTTTTTCATTCCCGCACATTCACGCACTTTGCCGGCAACTTCAACAAATTTTTTTCAAAAAGCCATAACTTCTTCATCCGGAAGCCTTTTTCAGTACCGTTTTTTTTAAAACAGCCTAATTTTTCGAGATCTATCCATTGGAACACTTACTTTCAGCATCTTCAGCTTCAATTTTTTTTTTTTAAAAATGGAAAGTCCATGCCAAGTCATTCTTGACAGCACTAACTACTTCCAATGGATAGCCTACATGGAAGATTTACTTAGAAGTAAAGGTCTCTACAGAATAGCCACAGACCAAGAGAAGAAACCAAAAGATGAAGACAAGGCTGCAAAATGGGAAAATAGACAAGATCAAGCACGTGGTTTGATAGGGATGTCTATTTCTCCTGATCTTAGATTCCATATTGCAGAACTTGAGACTCCTCATGAAGCATTGGAAAAAATCACTAAAGTTTTTGGGATTAAAAATGAAATTAGAGCCCATCAACTTGAAAATGAGTTGCTTACATTGGATCCTAATAACTTTTCTTGCATTGAAGATTTCTTGTCCAAATTCAAGACCCTTAGATATCTCTTGGAAGGTGTTAAGGTTAAGAAAGAAGATAGTAACCTTATTTATTCCATCCTTACTAAGTTGGGACCAGCCTACTCTGTATTTGTTTCCACTTTCCATTCTACAAGGGAAGCGTTCATTTGTCAAGGAAAAGACTACAAGGCCCCTTCCTTTGACTCCTTTTGTGATTCCTTAATAAGAGAACAAGAAAAACTCTTACACCTTGGTCTTCTTAATCTTGGAAACTCTTCCAAGAAAGCGTTAGCCGCCCAGCAGCAACCAAATTCAAAGAATCCTAAGAAGTCATATCGTAAAAAGAATGGTCCTAAACCAAACAAGGGTCCTAAGCAAACTCAGCCTCAAAATGAAAGATCATTTCAGCAAAATGATAGGACCAATAAAAACAAATGGAAGAAGACTGATAGACATTGTAACTTTTGTAATCGAGATGGCCACTTAGAATCTAAATGCTTTAAGAAGATGGAAGCCTTGGAAGCCGCAATGAAGAAACATAACATCCATGTGGAGCATTCTTCAACTTCAACTTCATCTTCAGGAATGGCACTTTCTGCATGTCGTTGTCAATCATCTCAGTCTGGTTATGCATTAAATGTCTCTTCTTCTTCTCCTTCTCATGAGTGGCTCATTGATTCTGGAGCCTCTTATCACATGGCCAAAAACAAAGCCATGTTTTCTTCTTTAAATGATTGTAACACCAAAAATATATATGTTGGTGATGATAGATCTCTTAATGTTGTAGGGACTGGAACTGTTCATCTAGACAATGGTCAGTTTAATGATGTATTATGTGTTCCAACCTTATCCTGCAACCTTCTATCTGTATATCAGATAACTCATTCAGTTGAAGGTAAAATTGTTGAATTTTCACCTCATGATGTTGTAATCAAGGATCTAAGAGATCCTAAACAGATTCTAGCTACTGGTATTGCTGATGATTCCACAAGGTTGTATAAGTTTCACAACTTTGGGTCATCAAATCTTCCCTCAGTATTTGTTGCTCATAATGATGAAGTGAGCAAACTTTGGCATGAGCGATTTGGTCACTTAAACTATCGCTCCCTTCAGCATCTATGTAAAGAAAATATGGTGACAGGTCTTCCTATGGTATCTTGCAGAGATGGTGTTTGTTCCGGATGTGTACTCGGAAAACATCATCGGGACAGTTTTGAAAAACGTGCCTCTTGGCACGCCTCAGCCCCTTTACAGCTTGTGCACAGTGATTTATGTGGTCCACTTCCTGTTGCTTCATTCTCTGGCTGCAAGTATTTCTTAACTTTCATTGATGATTTCTCCAGACGCACTTGGGTATACTTCTTAAAACTCAAGAGCGAAGTATTTAACACTTTTTTGGCCTTCAAAGCCTTTGTTGAAAAATAATCTGGACATCAAATTCTTAAGCTAAGAACTGATAATGGTGGAGAATATGTTAAAAACACATTCATCAACTTTTGCACCGAAAATGGAATTCAAATGCAACATACTGTTCCATACACTCCACAACAAAATGGTGTAGCTGAAAGGAAAAATCGCACCTTAAAGGAAATGGCTAATTGTATGCTGCAATCTAAAGGACTCAGTCTTAGTTTTTGGGCCGAAGCAATTAATTGTGCAAATTATATAATCAATCGCACTCCTACTAAGGTTCTAAAGAATATCACTCCAGAAGAAGCTTGGAGTTCCATTAAACCAGATGTAAGTCACTTTCTTGTTTTTGGAAGTGAAGCATGGGCCCATATTCCAGATGAAAAGCATAAAGCTTTAGAACCTAAGAGTGAGAAATGTACTTTTGTTGGATATTCTGAAGATGTAAAAGGTTATAGACTTATTCCATTTAAGTCCAAAAATGTTATCATTAGAAGAGATGTAAAATTTGATGAAAATAAATCGGCCTGCGAGCCTAGTCCGGCGGATGTGCCACCTCTTCCTATCTCTTCTACTTTTGAAAATATTTCTTCTTCAGATGATGAAAGTGAGGATGACAATCCTCCCCCACCTTATCAGGATCCTCAACTTCCAAGATGGGTCCGTGCTACTCGGGATGCAGCAGGTGATCTTGCCGGTGATCCTACAGATCAGCGACGTACACGTTCTCAGTTTGAAAGAGCCTCTTCTTTACTGGCTCAAGCTCCAGTAAATCATGATCCTGAAACTTTTGCAGAAGCTTCAGGCCATCCACATTGGGAAGCAGCTATGAATGAAGAATATCATTCATTGTTGACAAATGATACATGGGATCTTGTTCCTCTACCAAAGGGACGCAAACTTGTTAGATGTAAATGGGTTTACAGAACCAAGTATGGACCAGATGGGAAAGTTGATAAACATAAAGCTCGTCTTGTTGCTAAGGGCTTTTCACAGGTTGAAGGCATTGACTACACTGAAACCTTCTCCCCTGTTGCCAAAATGAACTCTATCCGCCTTGTTCTTTCCCTTGCTGCCTCTTTAAAATGGGAAGTCCATCAGATGGATGTTAAATCTGCCTTCTTGCATGGGGACTTGCATGAAGAAATCTATATGGAACAACCCATTGGCTTCATCCAATCAGACTCCAGCCTTGTATGTCGACTTAAGAAATCTCTCTATGGTCTCAAGCAAGCTCCTCGGGCTTGGTATGCCAAAATGGATAGCTTTCTTTTAGAATCTGGCTTTTCTAGGTGTTATTCTGACAATACTGTCTACACCAAGAAAGTGGGCAACTCTCTTATCATCCTTGTTCTTTATGTCGATGACCTTATTCTTACTGGTAGTGATCCCAACCTTATAAACCATGTGAAGTCCAGCCTCAAAAAGAAATTTGAAATGACAGACTTAGGACACTTACACTATTTTCTCGGTCTTCAACTCTTCCAATCCAAGGAGGGTATTTCCCTTTCCCAGTCCAAGTATGCTTGTGATATTCTTCGTCATTTTCACATGGAAGACTGTAAGCCAGCCCCTTCTCCCTTTCAGTCTGGAGTCAAAATTTCAGTCTCTTGTACTTCTCCTGAAGTTGATGCTACCTTATACCGTCAACTTGTAGGAAAACTCTTGTATTTAACCCATACTCGTCCTGATCTTTCCTTTGCTGTTGGCCTTGTTGCTCGTTTTATGCAAAACCCCCGTGAAAGTCATTGGAAAGCAGCCAAAAGAATACTTCGTTATGTTCGAGGTACAGTACAGTTTGGGATTCATTACAGTGCCAAAGCAGCTCCTCTATTAGTTGGTTTCACTGATTCTGATTGGGCTGGTGACCCTGATGATCGGAAGTCTACTGCCGGTTATGTCTTCACTCTTGGTTCAGGACCTATTACATGGGCTTGTAAGAAACAGGCTACCATTTCTCTTTCGTCAGCAGAAGTAGAGTATCGTGGTGCCGTGGAAGCTAGTAAGGAAGCCTTGTGGCTTCGTCAGATCCTATCAGAGTTTGGCTTTGAGCAGCAGCATCCAACCACACTTTGGTGTGATAATCAAAGTGCCATTCAGCTATGCAAAGATCCAGTCCAGCATCAGCGCAGCAAACACATTGAACTACACATGCACTTCATCAGAAAGCTCATTCATGACCATGTTCTTGAAGTGCAATATTGTTCAACAGATGATCAGGTTGCAGACATCTTCACAAAGGCTCTCACAGAGGCGAAGTTCACTAAACTTCGATATATGCTTGGAGTTCAGGAACTTGTCACTAAGGGGGGATAGGCTCTAGTGCCTCCTTCCTTCTCCTATTGTGTCATATTTGTAAATCCTTCAATCCTATCCCAAGTTGTTCTTAAGGGGGGATGTTAGGATATTCCGACACATAGGAAATAGTTAAGTACAACTTGGTCTAGTTTAGAGTTAGGTATAGAGTTAGGTAAAGTGTGTTTCTTTACCGTTGTACATTTTGTAACTTACAATCCGACGGTCACGATATGTAGTGATCCGACGGTTCACTCTCTCCTCGGTATTACCGACACTTTATCCGTGGCTTGACACCCGATTGGTCCATGAGTTCTATTTAAAGCGCATGGAGGGTCATTGTTCGGGTAATCCGTGCATGAGAGAAGCTTATGTAAATTTTCATTCTTTGATTAATAAATTGCCTCTAGTACCCACGTTGGGACAGGCCGTGGACTGTTTCCCTCTTTGAGGGTTTTAACCATGTCAAAAATACTGGTGTATTGATTTGAGATCTGGTTGTGAGCGGTGTCCTTTTGGTGTTCTTTCTGAGGAACTTACCCTGTAAATTCCTACACTCGTCTCCCAAACTCGAGATGAACTAACTCTTTGACTATCACTTGCTCGTCTGCCTTTTGATCTTCATGACTTGGCTACCTGTACTTCGAGCTAATGTGATTGATGGAGGAATATTCAAAGGAGGGAGGAGTAAATGAGGAGGATTTACCTCCTACAATCTCTCTTCCTTGTCCCATTCGAGTTTTAGCCTTTAATCTTGCCAAAATTCCTTGATTTCCTCTCATAAACCTGCATTCAATGCACATTAGTCCACTAGGCATAATATCTCACTTTGACTCATCTCATTAAACAAAATATAATCAAAACATGTAATAAATTGTGTGAAGAGTTGATTTCACTAAGCTAGGAGGTGAATTAAGGTCCATATAGTTACCCAATGATGAGGCTCATCATGGCTTAATATTGTTTGATTGCACGAAATGGAGCATTTTTGAGATAATTTCCATGCAGGGGCTTGGAGTAGAAAATAGAGATATATTTTATGAGGTTGTCCAGCTCTTTGACTCCTTCAATCAACCCAAGATCACAAATCTCTCTCTCATCAACTTCAAGTCATTGGCAGCCAAGCAACACGAGGTCATTGGAAGTAAAGAAAGCACAGTTAATAAGGAACAAGATCAGCCATTTTTGAGTTGTGGTAGACAAACATCCCTATTTTCTATGGAGCTACTAGTAGCTACCCTCTTGTATAAATAGACATGTGAAAGAGCTCATTAGGATTGGAGTTTTGTTTTCAACTAGGTAGCTGTTGAGCTCAATTACTTGGCACTATTATTTTTTACTATTATGCGATGTATTACACAATGATGCAATGATAATGAGAAGGTGTTTATTGGTTCATCACTGAGTTAGTTTGATAGGGCGAAGGCTCTTGGGTTTGGGATCAACCCTAGTGGCTCAGGTCCCTCTTGTATATATGTATATTTTTTTAGTTCAAAGTGATTCATTAAGGGAATTTTGAAGTCTAAAGTGGGCCTCCTAAGGAAAATGTACAATCAAAATAAACTTTATAAGAACCAATAGGATTCAAGGTGATGATTGTTGGCCCTCGTTTTTGGTCGAGTTTTGCTTAAGAAAGCATACTTAATTTCTATATTTACCATCCATTTTCCATCACATACACCAGATTTTGATGTATTTATGCATATTTAGGTATAGAAATTTATTTTGCATTTTTAGATGTTTTTATGAAAATTTCATTTCAAGTGCATTTTTGGACAGAATCAGAAATTCTGGTAATGGCTACCTGGATGTCATATTTGTGGGACAATTGAGCACGAGATGAACAAATTTACAAAAAGATTGGGAACTAGGATTGAAATAACTCCTATTGGTTCATTCAAACCAAGCTTAAATAGGCCCAGTCAAAGATGGTCAAATAGGACCAGTCATTCAACAAATCCCTAGGAAATATGGTAGTTTTATGATTTCATGAGATTTTCCACATTTTTAGTGATAGGATGGATTAGTTGGACTTGGATAGGTGGGATACGGGTAGAAATAGTTGTTACATATATTATATATCAGTTTGTTTCATATTCTTCTATTTAAGCCAAAACATTAAAGGTTTATGGTATGTAGAATTTGTATAATTTTACATTGAGACTTCTGAATACTTTGACTTAATTTGAGGAACTTGTTCTACCTTCATTTTGTTGTTCAATGGTGTGGATGATTGACTGAGTATAGAGTAGCTGATAATCTCTTCATGTGTTCAAGGCAAGGGTGGAGGGCCCCCACTCCAAGCTAAGTACACTTCATGGTTAATCTAGCTTGATTTTCATAAATTAGTTTTGCTTTAGATTTTCTTAATTGATTTGTTGTATGATGATTTATGTTTGCTGATGAGTATTGGTTTATTTATCATATTTATATGAAGGGACAACCTAGTGTTCAAGTTGAACCCTCCTTCTATTGGATTAATGAATAAAAATGAAAATTCATCTTTCTTGCTTTCAAGTAATTTTATGAATTTCTAGTTTTCTAACAATGGTATTATGATGAATGAATTTGTGATGAGGAACAACAAGGACCTCATAAGTTAGCAACCTCTTTCATTATTTATTTATGCATCTTAAAGCTATTGTCAATTAGTGGGTTTTTTTTATTTCTATTTCATGAAGTAATATTTTAGAAGAAGGACACAACCGGTTCTCCTAAGTTAATTTCCACTTCATCTCACATATATTGCATAAGTGAATTAGAAATTACTTAATTAGACTTATAATATGTATTTCCTCAATTCTTCATACTGTATCTTCTAACCTTGACTACATATGATATCCATACATCTTGGACATGCCTCCAAGTTCTACAAACCTGGATTGATAATGAAAAACTTGTGTTAATTTACTCCATAAATTAGCCCAACAATGATGTCAACCATGGGGGATGATTCACCATTTTGGAGTAAAAAATTAAAAAGATTAAAAAATAATAAAATAATAAAACTACTTTTTCAATTCGTATTTTTAACTTATATCCCTAAGTTTTTACTTAAATTTTGAGCGAGAGTACTCGTTGGACGAAAATTTTAATTCCTCATCCAAGGAGTACCCATGTTGCATACTTTCAATGGACCCTGGTACAAAAAGAATGAGAAACATATGAAAAATTAAGATTGTAATCACGAATTTCATGTATTTCTCATTTTTCGTATAGCAGGGTCCATCAAGAGTATGAAACATGGGTACTCCTTGGATGAGGAATCAAATTCTGCATCCAATGAGTGTTGCCACTCGAAATTTGAGTAAACCCATAGGGAGATAAGGTTCCAAATACGAGTTGAAAAAATAGTTTTTTCTTTTTTCATTCTAAAATTGTATGATGTAATCCAATTTCCTTAGGAGGCCCATTTTAGACCTCAAAACTCCCCTATTTTTGAGGAAATGAGATTACATCATCCAATTTTAGAGGAAATTTTGTTTTAGAGACCACTAGGGTTTTTAAGCCAGACTTCTATGGATTTAGAAGAAGCTTGATTCCATTATGAAAGAAATAGAAATCTACTCTAAGAGAGAGTTGATCTACTATAATAATGAAAAAGACTGAAATTCAATGCTAAGGCACACCATTTCCTAATTACCTGCTAAGAGTTATGCTTTGCAATAATGCTAAATTAACATGAACAAAATGCTAATGTCCTAAGCATGGAAGTCCAAAACATCAAACATCACTGTTATGCATGTAAAGGACTATAATAAATCTATTTTGTCTTTTTATGCTTTACATGAAAAATCAAGTGTGCAAGCTAATCTCTTTTGGTGATGTGGCAGGTGGCTTAGGGATGCTGGTGAATGGTTGGAAGATTTAGGAGATGGTTGGAAGGTTTGGGAGACCCTTGGGTGACCTTGGGTAGCTTCCTAGAGGTTTTCCCTGAATGTAGCCTCAAAACAGGCCACTACAGGAAAACCTACAGGATGTACTAGAAACCTATAGGATTCCCTCCATTTCTATAGGATATAGCCGAGAGCAAAACGATGGGTGTTGGAGGTGATGGAAGGATTAGGTAAGGTTGTTTATGCGTGGAATGGAGTGAGGAAAGGCCTAGGATCACTTAGAACCAAAAACTAAGTTTAGGAGATGGTTGGATTTGTTCAACATGCTTGGGGGAATTTCTACATAAAATGATGAAATTGGTGAAGGTATTGATGAAAACAAGGAATGCCTATGGGTGGATGAAGTTGGAAGGTGGTTACTTGCTATGAGATATCTTTCTACTTCTGAAGCACCTCCTCTACATCAAACATGTGTAATTTCCAAAAATTCATGTAAACAAGAAGAATTCTCATGAGCTAGAAAAACAACATTTAATGAACTAACTATCTACCTTATGCATGAGGAAATTACTGAATAAAATATAATCATGGATGAGATCTACTACAAGAATGAATATAGAAGAGATGGCAATGAAGTCTTACACTTGAAAAACTTATCAAATGCTAGTTTAAGTACAGTAAATTCTAAATCTTATGAAAGAAATGGAAATCTATCTTTTTGGGGCTACATAAGGGTCTTTTCCTCAAATAATGATCCTATAAGGAAGAAGTGAGGCTATGACACCTACTAATAGCTTTGTTGTGCTTCTTTTATCCCTTCTAATCTGCTACTGAAGTAAGGCACAAATGGAAGAAAAGTAGTAAACAATTAATCAAATCTACAGTCCTTGCAACAAAATACTTCTAAAGATAGTTTAACCATGAATCTATGAAACTAAGCTAAGCATACAGATACATGAAGAGAAGCCTTTGCTGCTAGGGTTGGGCCTTAACCCAAGAGCTTTATCCCTCTAAGTCAACTCAGTGTTGGATCAAGAAAAAGCTCATTCTTATTACCGAAACAGAAAATTACATCAAAGTCTTCCACAAGTCTGGAGCTCGAAAATAACTAGAGTTTTGACAACAAAAATTCAAGTCCTAATGAGGCTCTATGCCTCTCTACTTATGCAACTAAAGTCCGCAACGACTTCCTTAAATTTAGGGAGGCTCGACTCCCAAACTTGAGATGAGCTAACTCTTTGTATATCACTTGCTCGGTTGCCTTTTGATCTTCATGACTTGGCCACTTGCACTCCGAGATGGTGGGATTAATGGAGGAATATTTGAATGGGGGAGGAGGAAATAAGGAGGATTTACCTCCTTCAATCTCTCTCCCTTGTCCCATTCGAGTTTCAGACCTTAGCCTTGCCAAAATTGCTTGATTTTCTCATCCAAACCTGCATTCAATGCATATTATTTCACTAGGCATAATATCTCACTTTAACTCATCTCATAAAACAAAATATAATCAAAACATGTAGAAGTTGTGAGAAGAGTTTGTTGGACTAAGCTAGGAGGTGAATTAAGACCCATATAATTACCCAATGATGAGGCTCATCATTTAGTAGGGGATTTTTCCATGCTTCATTCATTTACCTCAACTGCCATCCAGCTCACTATACCTTTAACCCATCATTCCCACTTCCTAAACATTCTCGGTAGCCTTCCTATAGCATTACAAACCTTCTTGTAGCAATACAGGTCACCTATAGTAGCCTCATGTACCCAACCTATAGCAGCCCGTTTCTTCACCAGTTCTTACCTTTGCTGCAATTTGGACTTAACTTAGAAGTCTCTTGACCCATAGTTGTGGCTTTATGATCAAGGGAAACTCCTAGGCCACTCGCAACCATCATCTTCCTTCACTACAAATCATAATAGTGTTAGTTTCCTTATCATAGAATTGGCACAAATTGAACATTCATTTCTATGAACATGTGAGCTAATTAGATGGTACATAGCATTTTCAGTTATGGTTTGGTAGGTTAGCTTCTTGTCTGTAAGTAAATTTGATAGCTATATTCTTGATTACAAGTTAATGTAGTTTCCTTTCTGCAAGTAGTGTAGCTCTTGTCATCTCATGAACCGATTGAATAACATTTTCAAGTGGAAAATAATAGCATTTCCATTTTCATAGTTAGAGATGGCTTCTAAATTTCACCATAGTTAGCCATATTTCATTATAATTCAGTAGGACAAATGGTCTTGGAGCACTATTCATCAAATGTCCTAGTTGAGGTTGGCATGAGTGGAATCTCATCTACTGTGCATATAGTACTATCACCTTAAAGTTTTTATGAACCTCGAGTTGATAAATAGAGTCAAGGAGCCCTTGTGAGTTGAAGCACTCTTGGTGCAATACCAGGACTCACCACTTTTTGGCGTCATTATCGGGGATCGAACCCGGGTCACCCACTTGACTGAGGAGCATCTCGCCCTTAATAACTGAGTTGAAGTCTTTCCTCATTCTCTTCTATGGATTCGTCAAGTCCAAGAGTCATTCTAAATATTTCTTCCTTAGTTTCTTTGGACTTGCAATAGTCCATGTACTTTTCATTAAAAGCTTGTTGCATTTGAGGCCAAGTAGTGATGCTACCCCTAGGCAAACCCATAAACCAGTGCAAGGTTGCATCCTTAAGGGTAGAGGGGAATAACTTCAGCTTTTGGTCATTAGAGGCATAGTCATAGGTCCTATAGACAACAAGAAATTGAAACATGAAGGTATGAGGATCCTCAGAGCTTAATCCATGGAAGTGTGGAAGGAAAGTAGGACTTATATTATTGATTCTAGCTCCTCCATTAGTCTCTGTGATAGGGAAAACATAATTTTTCCTATTTTTAGGCATACTTTGGGTAGGGAAAGTGGTTTTTTATTCTTCCCCAATAGGTTCTTCAAATATTTCAGGTTTCTCACCTAGAGGGTCTTCTAACTCTCATGTAGTCGGACAGGGAAGATGATAGTCATTGGATAAGAGTGAAGGTTGATCACTTGAGGGTGTGGGGATATTTGGTGAGAATTTTCCTTGAGTATCTCGATTCCTACGAGGAATGAAAGAAATTATTTTATTTTTCTTTTATGTTACTTTTTCAAAACTGTATCCAAAACAGTAAACAATGCTTAAGCGTAAATAACATCTACTAGAAAAATACCCAACAATGACGCCAAAAATTTCCCCACCTTCTGCCCCTTGGTATATAACTTTTAACCAAGGAAAAGAAAGCCATTTATCTATGTAATGGTTTTGCTCACAGTCTGAGTAGACCTTTATGATATTTAATGGGCATTCATTTCTGGGGTGATTTCTAGTGCATTTAGGGAAGAAAATAGTTAGGGATCTCTCTGCTTCCTGCTATTCCGTCTTGATCTGCATGGTATCCATATTGTGAAGGAAAGGTATGCAAAATTTCACTTTTAAAGTCCTACAACATGTTCCCAATATCATTCTTGATGGATGCTCTAGAAGGACGGGAATTGGCCAAGCCTTGATTAGCCCTACCCTTCTTTCTAGCATCCCTAGAGTTATTATTGAACACAATTTTAATGTCATCATAGGATAACTAATGCACCAATTGATCTTGGGGATGCCATCAATGTGATTAGTAAACAAAGCATGATAAAGCTAAACCTCCAAGTATATTTTAGAGATACTACTACAATGTTGTAACTTGAAAATAGATCTAGAGTAGCTCATGAGGGAGTTGTTGAGGATGTCATGGTCTCCATTGAATCTTGGGAGTATCCTATTAACTTCTTGGTTCTCCAACCCAAAATCAAGTTCAATGGATACCCTCTCATCTTAGGAATGCCATGGTTAGCCATTGAGGATGCTTACATTAGTTGCAAGGATGGGAACATGACCATTAATAATGGACATTTGTCTAAAGAATTGGTATTCTATCATCATGATCATCCATCCATTGAGCATGAATCAGCCTTGTGGCTAGATGAGGAGGAGGAAAATGAAGTGTATCATACAACATCCTACCAAATTCGTACCCTAGATGTTGCTATAGAAAGGGGGAACCTGATGAAGATGACCTCATTAACCAGATCCTTTACAACCAACCCCCCAACACCATGGCTCTTGATGAGCTAGTGAAAGAGTCTGAGAGTAGTCCTTGGACTGTTAAAAAAATTATATATTACAGAGCAATGGAACACATAAAATGTCGCAGAAATATAAACACAGAAAATGCATAAAACAAGAGAGACATAGATATACGTGGTTCACCCAGTCTGGGCTACGCCCATGGAGAAGCAACCAATCCTTCCTTTTATATTATCCAGCAAACTGAAGAGATACAACCTACAGTAGATCCGTTGTAACACACTCTTCGCTCTCAATCTCCTCTCTCTTTCTCACTCAGAATATAGATCTACATAGACACAATAAAATTCCCTCATATATAGTGAGGGGTTGCCTTCTAGGGCAAAAAACCCTAAATTAAACATAACTTCTACCGTTAAATCTCTGCTTAATGAATGGCCCAGATTGACTAGAAATTACTATACTTTTACAAGGAAATTTTACATCTATTCTTAGCTTTAGGGGTGCTGCCCCCGAAACCCCTTGGTGGGGGGGGCTCCCCAAAGGTCACAGCCACCCCCCCTGGATCCCCCCTACAACGAATATTTTACGGGCGGCATTGTCACTCCATTTCGAACTGGGGTCCAATGTGGCAATACCTTTGAATACAGAAGATAATCAGGCTCCACACCCAACAATCTCCCACTTGGAGACTGATTATAGCAACTCCACCGCTGCTTCATTTGCTGGAAAATGACTCCTCTTTGGACCTGGCTATTTCTCATCTTCTTCATCATACTTGAAGACCAATTGAAATTGAGCATATTCTCAATTTCTCCTTGGTTACAACTTTTGTTAGCATATCTGTAGGATTCTGGCTAGTGTGTATCTTTTCAAGCTTCAACTCTCCATCTTCCAACACTGATCGTAACTAATGGTGCTTGAGCTGTATGTGTTTAGTCATAGAATGAAATGATGAGTTCTTTGCAAGATGAATGGCACTTTGGCTATCACTATATAATGTGCCCATATCATGCTCCTTACCAAATTCACCCATAAACCTTTGTAACCAAATCATTTCTTTACTAGCCTCTGTAGCAGCAACATACTCTGCTTGTGTTGTTGAAAGTGCAACAACACTTTGGATTTTTGAAACCCAATTGACAGTTGTTCCACCTACAGTAAATACATATCCTGTAGTGCTCCTCATGTTATCTCTGTCACCTGCCATATCAGCATCAACATATCCCTGTAGAGAAATGTTTGAACCACCAAAGCATAATGCTTAATTTGTGGTACCTTTCAAATATCTGAGAATCCATTTCACTACCATCCAATGTTCCTTTCCTAGATTGTTCATGTACCTGCTTACAACTCCCACTGCATGTGCAATATCAGGCCTTGTGCAAACCATTGCATACATTAAGTTTCCAACTGTTGATGCATATGGAACTTTAGACATATAATCCATGTCTTCTTGGGTCTTTGGGCACATTTCCTTACTAAGTTTAAAATGGCTAGCAAAAGGTATACTAACTGGTTTTGCATTGTGCATATTAAATCTTTTCAACACCTTTTTTATGTACTCATTCTGAGACAATGTTAGTTTGCGATTTTTTCTATCTCTAGTTATTCTCATACCAAGGATTTGTTTTGCAACTCCCAAATCCTTCATTGCAAATGAATTTGCCAATTTTCTTTTGAGCACATTTATTTCCTGCATGTTAGAGCCTGTAACAAGCATGTCATCTACATACAATAACAATATAATATAGCTACCATCCTTTTTCTTTTTCAAATAAACATAATAATTAGAGTGATATCTAGTATAACCTTGTTCAGACATAAACTTGTCAAATTTTAGATACCACTGCCTTGGAGCTTGTTTTAAGCCATACAAGCTCTTCTTCAACCTGCACACTGGTTTCTCCTTCCCTTTTACCTCATATCCTTGTGGCTGCTGCATATATATCTCTTCCTCCAAATCCCCATGGAGAAAGGTTTTCTTTACATCTAACTGCTCAAGATGAAAATCTTCAGCTGCTACTAGACTTAGAATAGTTCTGTGTTTTCCTCCATCTTCTTCCTTCAGCCTGTAAACTCATTTATTCTGCAATGTAGTTTTACCTATAGGAAACTTGACTAAGTCCCAATTTTGGTTATGCATTAAGGATTCCATCTCTTCTTCCATGGCTAGTTCCCACTTCTTCCTGCTTTCAACCTGCATTGCTTCTTCATAACATTCGGGTTCACCAGAATCAGTTAACAATAAATAATATAATGAAGGAGAGTATCATTCAGGAGGTCTACTTATCCTGGTACATCTTCTAACACCACTTTTAGGTGTCTGGGGTGCCTGCTGCTATTGTGGTGGTTGCTGTTGTTATGGTTGTTGATTATTATTATTTTCAGGCACCTTTACTTTTTCAGTGATCTCATCAAGAACTGTGTATTCCTTGTTTTCTTTTTCCTATTTCTTTTCTTGTAACTGATTCTTATACAAGACCTTTTCATTGAATATTCCATCTCTGCTCCTAATGATTTTTTGATTTTCATAATCATATAAGCGATAACCAAAATCATTAACACCATATCCAATAAAGGTACATTTCTTTGATTTTGCCTCAAGCTTTGTTCTATTTTCTTTATTAATATGGAAAAAGGCCTCACAACCAAAAGGCATTAAAAAGGAGTAGTTTACCTTTTTACTTGTCCATGCTTCCTCTGGAACACCACCATCCAAGGAACTTGAAGGCCCTCTGTTTATTAGATAAACAACAGTATCTACAACATCTGTCCAAAATTGTAAAGGCAATCCTGCATGCAATCTCATGCACCTTGCACGCTCCATGATTGTTTTGTTCATCTTTTCTCACACACCATTTTCTTGTGGTTTTCTTGGAACTATCTTCTTTCTGTGAATTCCATGCTCTGAATAGTACCTATCAAACTTGTTGCTGCAATATTCACCTCCATTGTCTGATCTAAGACACTTCAATTTCTTTCCTGTCTCAATCTCAACCAAAGCTTTCGATTTCTTGAAACTATCAAATACATCATATTTGTTCTTAATACAATAAATCCAAGTTTTTATAGTTGCATCATCAATAAAAGTAACATAATAACGAGAGCCACCGAGAGATGATACCTGAGCAGATCCCCATATATCTGTATGCACAAGCTCTAATTTTTCGCTCTTCTTTTCTTTCCCAACTTTGAGAAATCTGACTCTCTTCTATTTTCCATAAATGAAATTCTCACAGAAGTCCAAATCAACATTCTTCAAACCCGACAACAAATTCCTTGAGTGAAGGATCTTCATCCCCTTCTCACTCATGTGTCCGAGCCTATGATGCCATAATGGTGCATCTACTCCTTTGGAAGTTAAAGCATTAAAAAAGTTAGATATACCATTGCATAAATACAGTGTACCAACCTTTTCGCCTTTTGCTATTACCAAGGCTTTTTTGGTGACCTTCCAAGCTTTATCTGTGAAATTTGTCACACAACCTTCACCGCATAACTGCCCTGTTGAAATCAAATTTTTCTTCAAATCTGGAATATGCCTTACCTCCTTTAGTAGCCATTGGTTTCCATTCTGCTGTTTTACAAGAACCTTACCCATTCCAACAATTTTACAGGGTTTATCATCACCCAAACAGACTTGTCCAAAATCCCTTGAACATAGTCATGAAAGTATATCTTATTAGGTGTGGCATGGAATGAGGCCCCTGAATCTACCATCCGGGAATTAGTAATATTTTCGAAATAAAGAATCAAAGCATCTTGTAACACCTCACCTGTCACATTTGCTTCATGATTGTTTTATTGTTGTGCATCTACTTCCTTTCCCTTCCGAGATCTACAGTCTTTCTTTAGGTGTCCTTTCTTTCTGCATTTCCAACAGACTATCCCCAATCTGGACTTGGATTTGCCTTTCCTTGATTTACTGTGATATCCTGAGCTCTTTCATCTTTCCATTTTTCTTCCCCTAGACTCTACACTCAAAGCATTACCCGATGTCTCATCAGAGCTTTTGTCGCATTTCCTCGCTAAGGATAGCATCGCCAACATCATCAAACTGTAAAGTACTAGATCCAGAAACAGATTTACTAATGGCCATTACTAAACCATTCCAACTTTCTGGAAATGAGCACAAGAATAACAGAGCTCTAACTTCATCATCAAAGTTTACCACTATAGAACTTAACTGACTTGTAACAGTATTAAAATCATTTAAATGGTCTGCAACAGATCCACCTTCTGACATCTTCATATTAAATAAATGCTTCATAAGAAATACCTTATTTGAGGCAGAGGGTTTTTCATATAGTTTCACCAACGCCTTAATCAAACCCTCCATCGTTGTTTCCTTCGAAATGTTGAAGGCGACCGATGCTGCGAGGCACAACCGTACTGTTCTGAGTGCCTTTCTATCGAGAAGGTTCCATTCTTCATCTATCATACTCGTTGGCTTCTTTGTATTTCCACCCAATGGTAGGTACAGGTGTTTCTGATATAGATAATATTCCATTTGCATCTTCCAAAGCGAGAAGTTTTGGCCATTAAATTTCTCGACACTAAACTTACCAACTTCTGCCATTGTTCCCACTCGAACCATGAATCATTTCTCCTACGAGTTTGTCAGCCAAAAAGACCTTCGACTATGATACCAGTTGTTAAAAAAATTATATATTACGGAGAAATGGAACACATAAAATATTGCAGAAATATAAACACAGAAGATGCATAAAACAAGAGAGACACAGATATATGTTGCTCACTCAGCTTGGGCTACGTCCATGGAGAAACAACCAGTCCTTCCTTTTATATTATCCAACAAACTGAAGAGATACAACCTATAGAAGATCCTCTGTAACATCCTCTTCACTCTCAATCTCCTCTCTATTTCTCACTTAGAATACAGATATACATAGACGCAATACAATTCCCTCATATATAGTGAGGTGTTTCCTTCTAGGGCAAAAAATCCTAAATTAAACATAACTTCTACCGTCAGATCTCTGTCTAATGAACGGCCCAGATTGACTAGAAATTACTATACTTTTACAAGGCAATTTTACATCTAATCTTATCTTCAGGGGTGCTGCCCCCGAAACCCCCTGCCCGGGGGGGGGGGGGCTCCGTAAAGGTCGCAGCCGCCCCCCCTGGACCCCCCCTGCAGCGAATATTTTACGGGCGATGTGGCAATACCTTTGAATACAGAAGATAATCACGCTCCACACCAAACATGGACTGAATTATTATCAGTTGAACCAAGTCCTATCCATGTCAAAGTTGTAGAATTTGGCCCATCTAGAACCTTGAAGATTAACCCTTCTCTCTTGGCCAACCAAGAAGTGAAATTGTGCAAGATGTTGAGAGAACACTTATATGCCTTTGCTTGGAGCTATAAGGAAATGAATGGGGTGCATCCCTCTTTTTGCACTCATCACATCTACATCAAGGGGGGACGAAAACCTATGCACCAACCTCAAAGGAGAATAAAAAAGCCCTCAAGTACATATTAAAGGAAGAGTTATAAAAGTTGGTGGATGTAGGTTTCATATAGCCCATCTCAGATAGTGAGTGGATGTCTCCTCTAGTTCTATTCCCAAAGAAGAATGGGAAGTGGAGGATTAGTGTGGATTATAGAAAATTCAATAAGGCCACAAAGAAATACCATTTCCATTTTCCTTTAATTGATTAATTTTTAGATGGTTTTGTAGGGAAGAAGTTCCTCTATTTCTAGGATGGATTTAGTGGTTACAATTAGATCCATATCAACCCTTAGGATCAAGACAGTACTACATTCACATGTACTTGGGGTATATTTTCTTATAGGGTCCTTCCATTTGGTCTATGCAATGCCCCTGCCACCTTTCAAAGGGCAGTTCTAAGCATCTTTGTTTAGTTTTCCATGACCCTGTGGAGATCTACATGGATGCTTTCACCCCCTATGGGTGTGACTTCCTAGAGGCTCTCTCAAATATAGGAAAAGTCCTAAGAAAATGCATTGAAATGAACCTCTCACTTATTCCTAAGAAACAAAAATTCTTAATGAATGGAGGGACTGTCCTTGGCCCTTTAATATCTTAGGAAGGAATAAAAGTGGACCCAGACAAGATTGCCATCATAAAAATGGTCCCTACTCTCAAAAGAAGAGAGATATTAGTAGTTTCTTGGGATTAACTCTCTATTATATGAGGTTTATCAAGGATTTTAGTAAAGTGTCTTAACCATTGTTTAGATTTCTGGCCAAGGACTCAAAATCATGTTGGACAAGTAGCTGCCAAGAGACTCTTGAGATATTAAAAGAAAAATTGACCACTCCACCCATACTTAGGGGTCCAAATTGGGCCCTGCATTTCCATATCCATATTGATAAACCAGACAAAGCTATGCGGGTGTATTTGGGGAAAATGGATGATAAGTTACCCTATTCCATTAATTTCATTAGTAAAAATATGTCTAAGGCTAAATTGAACTACACTGGGACTGATAAATAGCTCTTAGTTGTTGTACATTGCTTAAACAAATTTAGTCACTACATCAATGGATACCAAATTTTTGTGCATATTTATCATGAAACTATTAAATATTTGATGAATAAGTGTGATGTGAATGCTAGAATCATTAGTTGGTTGTTATTGTTACAACAGATTGATTTGACTATTATGATAAGCCAGGAAAAGAAAATGTAGTTGCTGATTTTTTGTCTAGACTTAATTTTCTTGTAGGTGATGAATAGATGGTTAATTATGAGCTTCAAGATGAAAACCTATTTTCTATCTTAGTACTCTCTCCCTAGTTTATTTGCATAGCCAAATATCTAGTTGCTGGCAGATTACCTCTGAATCTATCATTCAGGAACAAGAGCATAATTGTAAGGAAAAGTGCCCCTTTCACTTGGATTGGGGGAAATCTTTTCAAGATTGGACAAAATGATATTTTAAGGAGATGTGTCAGGGAAGAGGAATTTTCTTACATCCTCTCAGCCTTCCATGATGGGCCCCATGGGGGTCATTTTTCTTCCAAGAGAACAAATTTCAAGGCTTTACAAGATGGCTACTATTGGCCCAATATCCAGTATACTAGCTACTATTGAGAAATGTATACCAGTAGATGTGATTAGTGGCAGAGGATGGGAAAACCCACACCCAGGTATGCAATGCCTCTACAACCTCAAGTGGCCTTAGATCCATTTGACCAGTGGGGCATGGATTTCCTTGGGCCAATCAATCCATCATCATGGTAGAAAAAGTACATCATTGTGTGCAATAATTACTTGACAAAATGGGATGAGACAAAGGTTTTCAAAGCAACAACAGAGGACGAAGTGGCTGAGTTCTTAAGGGAAAATATTTTCTGCAAATTAGGGTACCTAAGGGAGATAGCCACCAATCAGTGGGCTCAACTCAAATGATACCTGATTGAGAATATCTTAAGGAAACATCATATCAAACACATAAAATCTATTGCCTATTGTCGAGCAGTAAAAAGGGTCTTTTTCACCTATATTTACCCTACACTAATTGTCAATCCAGGTACGATTTGTTATCTCAAAGGGTGTACTCAGTCTGAGGCGGTCATTTGTAAGAGTAATGCTAGTAGTATAGTGCTTTAAATACAAGAGTAAACGGATGCTTGAAATAAAATCTACTTTCAAAAAGAAACTTAACACTCTGAGACTTAAATCATTCACTACAACAAATTATCAGTCAAGGGTGAAGTAATAATAACTCATTCCTTTGTAAACTAATATAATTGAGAAGCAATTTAAGAGAAAATATCATCAACCTGGGAACTGGAAAACAACTGTCAATGTTCACTACAGTTTTAGATCGTTCTATGCACATCAAAGCAATAATAATTCAAATAATAGGAAATGGAACAGCGACTGATCTATTTAACTCAATTGAAAAGCAAAGCTTTAACCTATGAAAATAAAGCAGTAATTGCAATCTTCACCCAAAAATGATTTCAACAACAAACAGAAATGGGATAGAAAACTAAAGGAAGCTATGAAATATTGAACATCAACTTAAACCAAATGTAAATGCACAGCAAACGAAATCAAATGTTACACGCAACACTTTTTTGTTAAAGGAACAGTTATCTGAGTTTCTGTATAACAATGGTTAATCCCGGTTGTGAAGAAACAGCAATTGTGATCACAGTAGAAGAACAAACCCAATGAATAGCAATCACTCTTGGAGGTAAATTGTAGATAAATAGACATTAATATCGATTTATAAATGCACAACACTGTTACTATGTAATCAAACAGTAATGGTAATTTGTTAAGGAACAACAATGTTATATAGTATCAGTTTGGCAAAGGAACAACAATATGATATAACCTCAGAACAAGTAGCATAACATTCCTATGCAGAGAATAACCTTACTATTCAAATAGGAATTGAAATATAACAGAGCTAATACATGAAATAATAAGGAATGACAGATTACTGAACAAAGTAGATAAGAGAAATCAAACCACACACGACTTGGAATCAAGAATTAATGGTACAGGAAGCAAGTGATCCACCAGGGCAGGCCCTTAGCCTCCAGGGACACACTGCTTATAATTACTCCAGAATCAAAGATGGAATGGCAACAGATTTTATATATTAAGCATCAAAATAGAGTTATAGGAATTGCTATTTTAGAGAGAGTCGATGATCAAAGTTTCAATTACAAGAGTGAATTACATAAAAAAAACAATACTTCGTCCCTGGGCTAGCAATGATACCCCTTCTTATAGCATCTGAGAGAAGATATCAATGATACAGAGAACTGTTAAGGTAGCGATCCCTCAAGATTGAAGGATCCTGAGGGATTCACGATACTGTTAGCTCTCAATTATCTTCTCATTCTCTTGCACCGATTTGGTATCACCTCTTCCTTTTCTTGGTTTGTACGCTCCAATTTGGATTGCCTTGTTTGGATGTGGTTCCCTATCAAAGGGATAGCAGTTGATTGTGTCTTATCGTTTCCTTTAGAGTGATGATTTTCCGTTTTCCTCTTTCTCTGCATAGAAAAGGGTAATTATTAGTCGTCTTTTGTTGCACACAAATATTATAGATTTTATCATAATCTCTCATCATATACCTATTTCATAATGTAAAGAAGTTATGAGTTTAAAGAAAAGATGACAAAATAAGTGGTAATTACATACCTTCTCTAGTGCTCAACACACCCCACTGCTTAACCTTTTTAATGCCCTCATGAAAACATTGTAATTGACATGTAAGGCAGTGAGGGAATAGGCTGGAGAGGGATCTCGTGAGGTGGTCTACAGCCATGATGCCTAGCTAGGTGCTCGAAAAGATGTCTTGTCTAACCTTCAGGCATTTCATATAAGGCTTGGTATCCTGGTGCAGGGTGCCAAATGACCGGACTTCAGAACCTACAACCTAACCAAGACGAGCCTTCTCTCAAAATAAGGTCACCATAGATACCCAAGCGGTCAGTAGCTATTTTAAAGTTCTCATAATTAAATGGTTCCCTGATTTGGATGTTCGGATTAGAAGTCTGATATTGGAATTTGGTAGCTACAGTGGCAAGGTCTTTGATGGCAAAGAAGTATTCTATCCCTTTGCAATTGATTGTTGTGTGAATAGGTCCCAATGCCTCAATCATGCCCAGAGTTCTCATTAGGTTCCTATGTTTATTCCATAACTGTAGTGGGTCTCTAGGTTCAGCTCTTACCCATAAGTCTAATCCATTCTCTTGTCTTTGAAAGACATTGTAGGCTTTAAGCCACTTTATTTGATTAACACCAAAAGAAATAAATTCTTGTAGTTGGACATTGCCCATGAAAGGGCTAGGATTCTGCTCTGTTTCTCCATCTAATTCAAGATTTTGCAAATAAAATTCACATAATAATCTCTGAACCTTCACCCCGTAATGCTTACAACTGTTTATGAAGTCATCAATGGTTTTTATTTCTATAGGCACTCCTTCTTTAACGGCTTTAATTTTTAATTGTAAATATCTTTCCATTAAAAACAAAGCATAGTTCCGAGCAGGTGCCCTACATGCTAGCACATCAATATACATAGAGCGTAAGCTATCCATTTGCTTGATGACTACGTCTAGTCTATCAGGCCAGGCAGTAACTCCAATAGGTAGTAAAACTGATTCATCTTATTCCATCAGGCATGTTATTGTTATATACAAAAGGATGTGACAGTTCAGTTCATCTTCTGATGACTATCCACATTCCTGATTAATTATTTACATGAATTCACCCAATCGTGAGGATTAGGTGTCAACATTTCCCCCTTAATCTGAAGGGATGTTGGTGAGTCCAAGCATCATTCTGAATCTTTCAAGCTTTTCCCTTCGAAGAGCTTTGGTGAAGATGTCTGCAATTTGCTCATTTGTGGAACAATGACGGAGATGGATTGTTTTGGCCTCAACATGATGTCGAATCATATGATATTTAGTATTAATGTGCTTTGTTTGATCATGGAATTTTGGGTTCTTGGCCAACTTTATTGCAGAGGTGTTGTCAATCATGAGTGGAGTTGATTGTACTTGTTTTACCTGCAAATCTTCAAGAATTTTCCTGAGCCACATAATTTCTTTGGTTGCTTCAGCTGCTGCCACGTATTCTGTTTCTGTTGTGGAATCTGCTGGAACTGATTGTTTGCGTGATCTCCAGGAGATAGCTCCTGATCCAAGACTCATAGCATATCCTGAAGTAGATACTATCAGGCGGAAAGAGTCGATTGTGCGGACACAACCAACCTCCCTAGGAGCCTAAGACTCTCTAGTGACAAACAAGACAAACAAGAGCAATCCTTCTCTAAACATGCATTTACTATATGGGAAATCAAGTGTTTAGATCCTACCTGTAATCCAATGCTGTTGTAGCAGTCCAGCTCCGCTGATCCAGATGAGCTCCTCCTTCACTTTGAAACCTGCATACACTAACAATCAAACGATTAAATAGCACTTGATAATCTCATAGAATAAAACATATTTAACACATAGACCAAGGAGTACATGAAACAACTCATAAACAACAAGTTATTGAGAAGAATGGACTCATTTGCATTAATAGGTAACAAAAGGAACAAATACAACCTGAGCCTTGGTGTTGTGCAAGTCCCTCCCAGGGTCCATCAAGAGTTCTCCTTTACTTTGACAAAGCTCACCCACTTCCAAATAGAACAAGTAAAGATGACAATCTCTCCTCACAAGCTTCTAAATGGGAGTCCTAATTCCTGCAGCATCTACCCTTAGAAATGTTTAGCTTTCAACCTCCCCTCCTTCTGGCCCAATGCCTGTATTTATAGTGCTCAAGAGGAAGTTAATCAGGTCCACCATCAATGGGATAATCCCCTCTTTGGATGGGATAACTCCCTTATTGATGGGATAAGTTCCTCTTTGGTAGGGGTACATGAACCATCTGGAGGTGCTCAATACACGTCGAACAACCTTCTAGAATGCTCTAGAAATGACCACAAGTAACTTTTTAAAGATGAAACTTGCGCATTTTGATCTTTACAGGGGGACGCACCTGCCCCTTTACATACAGAGCGTCCAAGGACGCAGCTTTTGTGAACATTGGGTGCGTACCCACAGGTAAGGTTGAGAGAACTTGCGTACCCAGAGATAAATACATTTATAAATACTTTCTCTCTTTTTGGAGTTTGACATGGAGAGCAGAGGCATAAGACTTGCCTAAGAGGATAGCATGACTGTTGATAGAGCCATACTAACTGTAAATAGTCATGGTGACATTTTTTAGTGTAACAGATACCCCAGTTTCTTTGTCTCCATCGAAGTCTGAATTAGAGTATCCGATCAAACTGAAGTCATCAACCTGTGTGTACTTGATTCCAAAGTCTTGAGTTCCCTTCAAGTACTTTAGAACTCTTTTTGCAGCAGACCAATGTCCCTCACAAGGCTTTTGCATAAACCTGGAGAGGATTCCAACAGCAAATGAAATGTCTGGTCTGGTGGTAGTTAGGTAGTTGAGACTTCCTACAAGCTGTCTATACTTTGTTGCATCCTCAAATTCCTTTCCTTCACTAGATGTGAGCTTCAAGTTTTGTTCCATTGGTGTAGTAAGAGGATTGCATTCTATCATGCCAAACCTGTTCAACAAATCTCCAATGTATTTCTTTTGAGAAAGAAATATGGACTTTGGATGTTGGGTTACTTCAATGCCAAGATAGTAATGAACATAACCCAAATCAGTCATTTCAAAACTTTTTCCCAATTCTTTCTTTAGGGATGCAATGTAGCTTTCATTGTTCCTTGTCATTAAAAGATCATCTACATATACCACAAGATATACAACTGTTTTGCCAACTTTCTTGACAAATAAAGTTGCATCATCAAGATCAAAATGATTGAAATTGAGTTTCAGAAGATGCTCAGTTAGTTTTTCATACCAGGGTCACGGTGCTTGTTTGAGGCCATACAAGGACTTCACAAGTTTGCATACTTTATGTTCATGTCCTTTCACAGCAAATCCTTTAGGCTGGGACATAAAAACATTCTCTTTTAGATCTCCATTCAAGAAGGAAGTTTTTACATCCATTTGATGGACTTTCCAACCGTTCTGAGCTGCTAGTGCAAAGAGTGTCCAGATGGTGCCCCATTTTTCTTTGGGGGCAAAAGTTTCCTCATAATCAACCCCTTCCTTCTGTGCAAAACCTTTTTCCACAAGCCTAGCTTTGTGCTTGTCAAGTGAGCCATCAGCTTTGTACTTGTTCTTGTAGACCCACTTGCATCCAATTGGTTTGGTTCCAGATGGAGGGTCAACCAGCTTCCAAGTGTCGTTATTTATGAGGGCATCATACTCCTTTTGCATCGCTTCTTTCCATTCATCATGAGAAGCAACTTCTTTGAAGGAAGTTGGTTCAAAATTTGTAGACAAGTTCAATTCACAATCATAAGAAACATCCATATCAACAGGTGAATTAGAGTCATCTACATCACCTCCATTTTGTCGGTTTGAATTTCTGGTTCCTGTTTTTCCAATTTCATCAGGATGAACACTTTCAAGTGTCTTTGTCAGCCACTTTGGGGGACCTTTCTGAGATGGTCCAGGCTACTCTGTTGATTGAGTTGGGACTGAATCAAGATTGAGTCTCCCAATTCTATCAATTACATCACTTAAAGCATCATCTGTTGTTGGAGTTTCATTCGGGGGAGAGTGTTCTTTAGAAGAAGATTCCACATGTTGATCTAGAATAGGAATCCGCCCTTCAAGATGTGGAATCTGATTATCAAATTCTTGAAATGATTTTGTTTTTGTGAATCTATCCAAGCGATCAAGTTGTCGCTCAACAACATTGTCAGATTTGGATGATTCAAGAAAAAATACATCTCTCGATACAACAAAATTTTTATTTACTTCATCATAGAGGCGGTATGCTTTGAAGGTGTTTGAATACCCCAAGAAGATACACTTACGACTTCTAGCACCAAGTTTGCTTCTATGTACCTTTGGTATCAAAGCATAACAGGTGGAACCAAAGACCCTGAGATGTTTTACCGAAGGAACATGTCCATACCACAATTCATAAGGAGTCTTGTTTCTTATAGCATTAGATGGACATCTATTCTTTATATATGCAGCACATAGAACAGCATCAGCCCAAAACATTATCTTTACATTTTTGAAGAAAAGCATGGATCATACCATATTCAAGATTGTTCTATTCATTCTTTCAGCTACACCATTTTGTTGGGGATTATAAGGCACAGTTGTTTGATGTTTGATCCCATGTTGGCGAAGATAGTTTTCAAATTCATTTGATGTATATTCTTTTCCATTATCAGTGCGAATAGACCCAATATGAGATTGTGCATCATTTTCAATCCATTTATGAAAATTCTTGAATGTTTGAAAAGCATCAAATTTGTTCTTCAATAAATAAACCCAACACATTCTGGTGTAATCATCAATAAATGTCATGATATATTTATTTCCATTTGTAGAAGGAACAGGCATTGGACCACATAAATCTGAATGAATGAGTTCAAGCTTCCTATGTGCTCTTGAATGTGAATCATGAAAAGATTGTTTGCTATGCTTTCCTAGAATGCAAGCATCACATTGCTTATGTTTCCTAGGAATTGTAGGCAAACCAGCAACACCATTTTTCTTCAATAAGCGGAGACTGTCATAGTTTAAATGTCCAAATCTAGCATCCCATAATAAACTTGATGGAAGTGTACCTTCTTCATGATGAGAAATATATGAGAAATGTTGTGCATGAGCAGAGGTTCCTTGCAGTTTGAGAACCCTTTCTTCTTCTATTCCCCTCATGACAAGTGAGTGGTCAGATGCTTTTCTTACCTCAAGCTTGCCATCAAACATATGAATGGAGTGACCTTGCTGGCGGATGTGGACCAAGGACAACAAGTTTCTCTTGAGCTGTGGGAGATATAGAACATGATCCAAAAGAAAGTCTAGAAGACCAGGCAGTTTAAGCCTGATTGTGCCAAGCCCTGATGGCTTGATTTTTGACTGATCTGCAAAGTATACTGCTCCATCAACATTGTCAGTGAAATCTTCAAAAAAATCTTTTCTATGAGTCATGTGACAGGTTGCTCCTAAATCAAGCAACCAATCATTTTTTGATGAAGCAAGTGAAGCATTAAACAAATCTTCATTTACTCCAATGTTACATTGTGCCTCAATATAGTGATCGGATTCAAGTGCTTTACCTTTGTCTGTATCATCAATTTTACCTTTCTGTTGGTTTCTTTTCTGCTCAATTTTGTCCCATGGTAGCTTGCATGTAGAGGCATCATGTGATCCATTTCTTTTGCAGCGAATGCAGTGCAGATCTGCCTTTTCTCCTTGAGAATGTCTGCCCCCCTGCCTCTGAAATATCTTCCTCTTCCTCTTCGTCCACCTCTTCCTCTTGTAGAATCTTGAGCAGGATGCTTTTCTTTATGAGCAAGGCACACAGTCTCTTCAGAAGATTTAGGGGCTGTCTTCTTTCCAAAAGCTTTCTCTCTTTCAGCAAACTTTTTCACAAGAGAGTCAAAGGTCATATCTTTGAGATTTCCATTTGCTTGCAAAGACTCAAGATAATTGGAGTAAGTAGGATAGAGTGCCTTGAGAAAAGTAATAAGAGGGATATCCAGCTCAACCTTAGTGGAATTGATATCATGCATTATAGACTTTACTTCAGATGCAAGAGCAAGAGGATCATTATTTTTCAGTTCAAGAGTAAAGAGTTTAATCATGAGCTGAAGAAATTCAAGTGCAGAATGTGAGTCATAGAGTTCTTTCAGCTTTTGTAAGGCTTCAAAGGCAGTTGAATATGACGAAATATGGCGACTCACCTCTTCATTTACAGATGCTGTGATTAATGCATAGGCTTTGTTGTTCTTGTTTTCCCAAATGACGAGCTCTTTGTCTAAGGTAGGCTGTACTGGGTCTTTGTCTCCTTCTCCGACACACACTCCTTTCCACAACTCATTGAAGATGTGGGTGTGTTTTATCATTCGGGACCATTCAGGATAGTTCTCCTTGCCAGTGAGAACTATTCCTACCATGGAGATGATTGAATGCATTCTGTAAGAAAAGAAATTACTTCTGCTGATAGAAAACAATATATATGTTATACCTTCCACTTCTCAAGCATATAACATATTGCCATAAAAAAAATTAATAAAATTTCATGCCTCTCTCACCCCACCAATGTTTTTACATGAAACAACAGCATTTGAAAATGTATTTGACACCATTCACCATACAACAATTTCACACCTCTGTCATTCAATATATTGACCAGACTTTAAAAGAAAGAAGTATGGAAACATATTATTCAATCCAAAAAGAATATTTCGACCAATTTTTAAAAAGGGAGTACCGCAACTTAGTCCTCCAGTGCACCGAAAATACCAATTCTGCTGCGCATCGAAAATACTAATAGAGATAGACATGAAAATACACCGGGCACCGTGGACACCATTAATTGAACATCCACCATTAATTGAACATCCACCGTTCAGCGCATCACCCTAATACCATATAACAGTCAGCCTTTAAATACGGCAGACAAATGATCCTTATTCCGCAGACATGTATAAAACTCTAGCTTATAAATAGCAAATAGAGTTCTGTCACCGTTATGATCAACTATATATAACTAATCTAACAGAGGTTCTCTGACTGACAGAGAAAAATGAGCTTAGGATTGTTGTTTGCCTATGAAAGTAGGCAGCGAGTCTTCGTAGTCTCTAGAGATATCCACCGCTATTGCATGCTCTAACTATATGAACACGGTTCAAAGGATTTCGATGCTAGCGTAAATACAATCACACAATAAATATTTCTTTTATAAATGTTGACATTCAGATGATAGCAGATACACCTACTTCCGGTGAATGATGAATACATAAATGTCTATGAAATTTAGTTGTGACTCATCCAAACCAGGTCTGAAATCACCAGCAATCGGATAGACTCTATCTACATTCAAATGAAAAAGAATGCGGCATTCTCAATAGCACACTCCAACAACACACTCAGGCGCGCATTAGCGAGACAGAGATTAGGAAAATCGTTCCATCGATTTCTGAAGGAAGCTTCTTTCTGCCTCCAACGCCTACTGACAAATCCTCCAACGCCTCTGGCAACGTCCAGAAGGTATTACCAGATGTTGGGATATTTCAGAAGGTGAGCAGCGCAGCGTATTATAGGTGAATATGAATAAAAATGTCAGTATGGCAATATGGCAGTAGGTGAATATGAATAAAAAGGTCAGTACCACAGTATGGCAGCGCTATTCACAAAAAATTTAACGTACAGTGCTTCTGTCTGGACAGAATGGACAGATGCGTTATGAGGTAGTGCTGAAAAGGAATATGGAAGAGGGAGGTTATTTCAGGACGGAGGCAGAGCAGCGCTGGAAGGTAATTCAGGACTGTATCATGTCAGTACAGGATAGAGGAGTTATAGGAGCATAATAGCTAAAACAAGGTGTTGGCTCTGATACAATGTCAGGCTAGGCAGTAACTCCAATAGGCAGTAAAACTGATTCATCTTATTCTAGCAGGCATGTTATTGTTATATACAAAAGGATGTGATAGTTCAGTTCATCTTCTGATAACTGTCCACATTATTGATTAATTATTTACATGAATTCACCCAATCGCGAGGATTAGGTGTCAACATAGTCTATGGGCTACCTTTGTGACTCTTTCTTCTGCTTTTCGCCATCCTTCAAAGGCCTGAGTTTCTGATGCATTAATGTCTTTCAGTTGTTGTTGCAATTTCTCGTATTTTTCTCAAGGGACAGTCTGCTCTATGAGTTTCTCTATTGTTTGCTGGGCTTGTGCCAAATTTTTCCGCAGAGTTTCTGTCCTTTGGTCATTTTCCAACATAATAGTTGTAGGTGGGAGATCTACTTGGGTTTTCTTATCACAACATCTCATCTTTATGGTCTGAGTTTCCTTAGAGGATGACGCCTCTGTCTAGATTTCCTTATCACAGGCCGATATGTTCTCTATTTGTACTTCGACATGGACAATAGTCATATGCTGTTTCTTTCAGTTTTGAATGGTAGGCTGGACTTGAGTCCTCTTGATCTTTTTCCTAAGGGGTTTTGCCTAAGTGGTTGCTTTTGATTTCTTCCCCATTTTCAAAACCCTTATCTGTTGTTGAAGTTGCTTGATTACATTAAGCAGTCTCTGTTGTTCCTATCGTAATCTTTTAATTTCCTCTATTTTCTTTGAAGGAATAGCCATTCGTTTACTTGAGCTTGGGCTTTGTACCTCCAGTATTGTATCTTCGCCTTGACCAATTTCCTGATTTTCTTCTCGTGGTGCATCTTCAGTGTTCTACTGATTGGGTTATTCAGGGGTAGAAACCCTAGCTTGCTCTGCTGCCTCATGGGTAACTTCTTCTTCTATCCCTTCTCCATCGTGGAATTCCTCTAGTGTATTCTGACTAGGACCAATTTGTTCCTCTTCTTCAGCTTCGTCACTCTTCTCTCTGAATACACTCTTATCATGGGCAGAGTGATCCTTATCTTCCTCTTCTTCGTCACATAGTTCTTCGAATGCACTTTTGTCATGAGCAGAGTGCTCCTGCAGTCCTTCTTCAATGCGGAGGTTAAGTGGGATGAGAGGTTGAGAATATTCACCCATATTGGCCAGAATCTGGGCCAATTCATCCTCTTGTAGTGGGTTTTGTAGTGGAATTCCACTGTGTTGCTATGTTTCCTCTTCCTCCTGACTAGAGTGCTCAGTCTCTGGTTTTCCTTCATCGTTTTCCTCCAATTTTTTTCATTCTCCCCTCCTTCCAATTATGGGGGTTGCTTGTCTCCTAAATCATCTATTTCCACTGGTTGACCAATGTTCTCCTGGAAATTTCCCAACCTTACTCTGATCCATTCCAATCTAACAAATTTTCTTCATTTCAGTGGTTTGTTCAATGTATTGGCAACATGTTTTCATTTTGGGGCTAGCAAAGCCAGTCCCCCATCTATCGTGAAGATTAGTTCTTCCCAGCTGCTCTGCTGTTGAGAAAGACTGTAGCTAACTATCAGTTGCATTAACCCATGGTGGCTTACTACTGACTCTACATGGCGAGATTTCTTCATGCTTTGAGCAACATCGTGTAATAAAAAATTTAAAAACATAGGCAAATTCACAACGCATTTTTGCTTTAACACAGCTAAAAGTTTAAGATGGCGTGGTCTTACCTCGTCTTTCTTGCCGTGACAAGTGATGTAGCTCTGGATAATTCTTGCCAACTCTGCCCATGGCTCTCCCAAGGCTGCCGATAAAACTCCCTTTTCTTTTACAGTCAGGTTCTGCCCTTCATCCTGGAATATTTTCATGGCATCTTGTAGTCTCACCTTTTTTAGAGTCTACATAGGTCCAGCGGCTGTAGTCCCAAAACCTCTGCAATTATGTCGTCAATGACTAATATCTATCTCCCACTCGCCATGGAGTGATGTTCCTGCAAGTTCTGTAAAAATTCAATTTCCACCGTCTCGTTGGATTGTTGTAGACAGTTGAGATAAACTATCCATCCTGCTCTCACTAAGATCTCTCATGCAGCATTAGAGACCATGAACACCTATGTCTCTTTGTGAATTGATCTTCCTCCCATGCTTATCACATTGTAAAAAACACAGAGACGGAAATGGAACAGCAGGCTGCTCAAACTGTTAGCAAACATAAAGAAGATGACGGAATAGCAAGTTGTTCAAATTTTGAATTTACTGCTAACTGTTATAGAGAAAAACACGAAAATAGCTTTGAAAGAACAAGCCATGCAAATTGGGAAACAAAATACCATTAAGCTTTTCGATTCTTGAGTCATAATTCTCTGAATGCTAAGCTAACACCTATGCCAGCAAATTATGAGGTCACCTGTGCCCCCCTGCAATGTGATAGGCCATCCTCGGCCATCAAATGAAGGAGCAACATGCTAAACTGCCATAGTACAGAGTCATAAAGGAACAACGTATACAAAAATTCCATGTTTACAATGATGAGTGGATTGCCAAAATCGAGGCGTATAATAGAATCGCTTAATAAATAAGAAAATGCCATGATCTGATGCGAGAATTGGAGGATAGGATAGCTGACGTGCATAAAAGGTCCTATGTGATCATTATCAACTTTTACCATCATAATTGATTGTAATTGATTTTCATGTATCAAAGGTTCGAAAGGGTTATATACATAATCTCATTTGAACCATTTATAAGGATATAAGAAGAAGGGTTTTATAATTGCTATTGGTGTATAAAAATATGACTTCAATACCATCAACAGAGCTCTATTGCCCATAGGTGTCCATAACCTTGACAGAGTTGTTTATTTCACCCTTAGAACCATAATTCCTTGTATATGCCTAGGAAAGTGTTGTTCCATGTCAGAATGGAGGCCATTATGCTGGCTTGGTAACCAGATAAATCATAATTCCATTCACCAGGAAGGAGTGAAAGGTGGGCAGGCCGGCTCGTGATGAGACCTCTTGTTCCAAGGACTTTTTATTTTCTCTGATGTGCCTCTTGGATCATATCCCTGGTGTGGTGGCCATAGTGGGAGTGCCACTTCACTTTCTTCCTTATGATTATGGTAGGCTGGCTCTTGATGAGACACCCTATTCTTCATTTGACAAACCATGTTAGCAATGATATAAACCTTTTTTTTTCTTTTACATAGCTCTTTTCCTATTTATATACAGAGGGTGGTTCAACACTCCTTAAGAGTAGGGATGGTGGAAGAAGTCTTAACATCTCAATAGAAAAATATGTCCTTTATTCTTATTCATTAATAATGATCAAAGAGAATTATGGGGATTTAGGAAGAATAATCACGATAAAAATAATCAATTATATCAGTATTAGTAGAATAATGACAGCAAGGTGATCAATAGTTGTGTCCTTCCCTCTTTTCTCTTATTAATTCAAAGCAAGTTATTGTAAAGATAGCGATTTTTATGTAATTAGTTGATTTCAGTATCCTCTAGTTTTTGTATTTGTTACATATATGTATAGTTGTGCTTTAAATGAGCATGACTCAAAAAATGAGCTAAATGATAAAACACATAAAGAAGAAAATGCACTCTAAAAATGTTGTTTTGAAGATAGAACAGCTATTGTACAAAAACGCAAGCAAAAGGTTAAAAATATGCTCGAAATTGCAGTTCATTGAAAGGAACAGTAGCTGTCCCTTAATTGAAATAGCAAATAAAAGAAGTGCAGACAAAAAATGCAAAAATGGTGTTCCTTCGAAAAGGAACAGAGAAAAAATTAAAGTGATGTTCCTTTGAAAAGGAACAACAAAAAAAATGAAAGTGTTGTTCCTTCGAAAAGGAACAACATAAAATGAAGGTGTTGTTCCTTCAGAAAGGAACAACAGAAAATGCAAGTGCTATTCCTTCAGTAAGGAACAACAGAAAATGCAAGTGCTGTTCTTTCGGAAAGGAACAACAAAAATGCAGAAGTGTTGTTCCTTTGGAAAGGAACAACAAAACGTAAAAGTGTTGTTCCTTTGGAAAGTAACAGCAAAAAGGCGGAAGCATTGTTCCTTCAGAAAGGAATAGCAAGACGTAAAAGTGTTGTTCCTTCGGAAAGGAACAGCAAAATGGCGGACTGCTGTTCCTTCGAAAAGGAACAACAGAATGCGAAAAATGTTCTTCCTTATGAAAGGAACAAAAAATGGTGAAAATGTTGTTCCTTCGGAAAGGAACAACAGAATGCAAAAGTGCTTTTCCTTCAGAAAGGAACAACGAAATGGTGGAACTGTTGTTCCTTCGAAAAGGAACAATAGAATGCAAAAAACGTTGTTCCTTCAAAAAGGAATAGCAAAGTGGTGAGAATGTTGTGCCTTTGGAAAGGAACAACAAAATGCAGAAGTGTTTTTCTTTTCAAAAGGAACAGCAGAATCGTGAAAATGTTGTTTCATCCAAAAGGAACAGCAAAATGAAAAAATTGTAGAAATGCAGAAATCTATATAGAAAACAAAACAATGAATTATTTACAAAATTTAAAAGCAATCAAATCACTTAATGAACCAAAGGTGAGGAAGAGTTCAGTTCCTCAGCCAGAATTTTCATGTCGAAGTCTTCCCAAAGTTGCTAGTAGAAGGATTCCAGAGTGAGTGGTTTGCGGTACAATCAAACTCGGTGGCCATTTGCCTTAAAGGTATGTCCAGATCCATCGATGGTGGTTAAAGTAATGGTGCCATTATCATGTACCTTCTAGATTTCATATGGTCCCAGCCAGGGAGTCTGAAGTTTCCTCGGAAAATCTTGAAACCTAGAGTCGTATAGGAGCGCCCAATCTCCTTCGCAAACGACTTTCTTTTTTATTAGGGCATTGTGCCATTTGGCTCTCTGTTGTTGGATTAATGCAGTATGTTGAAGAACAGAGAGCCTAATTTCATCCAACTTGTGGATCTGTTGTAGTCTATTAATCTGGACCTCGTTTAAATCTAGACTGACTTCTTGTGCTATTCTCAGGGTCTGTATTTCGAATTCTATTGGAAAGATGGGTTCCTTTCCAAATACTAGCTAATATGGTGAATAACCAGTAGTGCTTCTCCATGTGGTTCTATATGGTCACAAGGCTTTCGACAATCTTGTAGCCCAATCGCGTCTCTGTGATGTAATGATTTTTGTCAGTATTGCTTCTATTACTTTATTCATGCTTTCTACTTGGCCATTGGCCTGTGGGTGGTATGGAGTAGTAATTTTATGCTGAATGTGATAGTTTTTTTAGTGTTGTAGCAATTTTATTACCAGCAAACTATGGTCCTCCATCTGTGATTTTGTCTCTTGGGAGGCCATATCACAGAAATATGTGGAACAGGAACTGAATGATAGAATCCTCTGTGGCTCTCGGCAATGCCTCTACTTCAACCCATTTGGTAACATATTTTGTTGATACCAAAATATAGGATTTCTAGTTTGATGATGGATTTATTGGACCAACAAAGTCGAGCACCCAATGTTTGAATGGTTCAATGACTAGATGTGGGTTTAGAGGCATTTCGTCGGACTGTCCAGGGCATCCTGCTCTTTGGCAAATGTCACAAGCTTGAACAAATTTCTTTGCATCTTTGAAGATTGTGGGCCAATAATACCCTGTTAGCAGGACTTTGTGACTAGTTTTTCGATCTTCGAAATGTCCGCCACACGGTCCATCGTGACAGGCTTTCAAAATGTCAAAAATTTCATCTTCAAAGACACATCTTCTGATGTGCATAACTGCCTCTATATGGAATCGGTAGTCCCCAATCCAGGAAAATCGGGTACTATGCCGGAAATGTGCTTTCTTTCATTGGGAGTTAGATATTTTGGTAATTTGCCTACTACTAAATAATTCACAACATCAGCATACCAGGGTGTTTTGATAGTAACAGGGAACAAATGATCATCTGGAAATTGATCTTCCACCGCTGCTGTGTCCACTGGTTTTGGCACTCGTGAGAGAAAGTCAGCTATAGGATTTTCTTTTCCAAGTTGGTCTTTTATTTTGATGTTGAATTCCTGCAATAAAATCAGCCATCTGGTTACTCTACCATTTGTGATTGGTTTATTTGCTAAATATTTTATGGTAGAGTGATCTGTATATAAAACAACATGATATCTAGTAATATAATGCCTAAATTTATTTACAGCATGAATCACAGCTAAAAATTCTTTTTCAGTAATGGTATAATTCAACTCAGCAGGAGACAAATTCTTGCTAATATAATAAATTGCATATGGTTTTTTGTCTTCTTCCTGCCCAAGGACTGCTCCAATAGCTATGTCTAATGCATCTGATGAAATTTGGAATGGCAGGTCCCAATTTGGACCTCTGAGTACTGGGGTTGTTGACACAAGCTTTTTCTGATCCTCAAAAGCATGGTCACATTTATCTATCCAAACAAAGTCAACATTTCCTGTCAGTGTGTATAGAGGTTCAGTAATGTGAGAAAAAGGTTCTATAAATCTTCTATAATAACCGAAAATTCCATAAAATTGTGTACCTCTGTCTGTGTGGTAGGAGTAGGTATTAACAAAATTATTTGCATTTTTGCGGGATCTACTTGTATTCCGGCTCCTGAGATATAAGGACCTAGGATGAGTCCTTCAGTCATCATCATGTAGCATTTTTCATGGCTTAAGTAGAGCCTAGTGGAAATGCATCGTTGCAGCACCCTTTCCAACGTGTCTAATGCTGGGTCGAAATCATCTCCGTATGGTGTAAAATCATTGATGTATACTTCGAGCCCTTCATTTATTAAATCTAGAAGGATGCTGAGGATAGCCCTTTGAAATGTGGTAGGGGCATTGCATAGGCCAAAGGGTAAAACTCTGTAGGAAAATGTTCCCCAAGGATAGGTAAAAGTAGTTTTGTCTTTGTCTTCAGGGGCAATTTGAATTTGATTGTATCCATTGAATCCATCCAAGAAAGAAAATAATTTCTTTCCTGCTAATGTATCTAATACCTAGTCAATCAATGGAAGCGGAAAGTGGTCTTTTTGTGTTGCTTTATTTAGTTCTCTTTAATCTACACAAATCCTCCACTTTCCATTCTTCTTCAGTACTACTACAAGCGGAGAGACCCATTTTCTATCGGAGATAGGACAAATAAAGTTTACATCTAAAAGTTTTTGTAGTTCAACTCTCACAATGTCTTTTAGATGAGGGTTAAGTCTCCTCTGGGGTTGGTGAAAAGATCTTGCATCCTTTTCTGTGTAAATGTGGTGTATACATAACTGGGGATTGATTCCTTTCATGTCCAGATAATCCTATGCAAATTCTTCCTTGTATTTTCTCAGTAGTTGGATCAGCTTGTCTTCTTGTTCGGGAGTCAGGTTACTATTAATATTTAATGTTTTTCCTGGCTAAATCTCTACAATTTTGCTATTTGACACAAAGGTAGTAGGTATTGTTTGATCATGAATGTCTTTGAGAGGATCTTCTTCTAATTCATTATAAAATGCTGCCTATATCATGTGACATTGTATGTGGGATCTGGATTCAGCTTGGTTAATAAAGTTGTTAATAACACCATCCTCTGTTTGATCTTTGAAGTCGAAGGCATCTTCTATGGTTAATGGGGATCTAATATTTTCGGTGAGGTATGATACAAGATGTTTGTTAGTTTTTATTATCGTGACACTTGGCTGGGCAGGAGGGTATAGGGCTAGATTCTTTATGTCACTCCCTCTAGTTATGGTCATATTACCTTGTCGGTAGCCAATGTAAGCATCAACGGTTGCAAGCCAAGGTCTACCTAAAATCAATGGATGTCCATCAAGTCAGTTTTTGGGATTTATTATCAAAAAGTCGGCAGGATATTCCCAGGAATCAACAGATACCATGACATCATGTAGTGTACCTTTGGCCTAACCACTGATCGGTCAGCCAGTTCTAATAAAGTGGAAGTCGGTTTTACTCATGTAATGGCCAATTTTTGACAAGTGGCGGTTGTTAAAATATTAATTTCAGCCCCTAAATCAACTAAGGCATCTGAAAAGGTTTGTCTCTTGATTTATACTGTCACTATTGGATTTCCGGGTTCTTCATACTTGACAGGTGTTTATCTTCCCAATAATAAGTCAGATAAGGTGCCAATTACTTGGACTGTTGGGTTATTTGTTATTCTCCTCGGTTTTTTTTATGCATATATCTTTGATGGTCTTTGCATATATTGGGATGTCTTGGATGGCTTGGAGGAGTGGGAATTTTATGTACAAATTCTTAAGTTCTCCTAGAATATCAAAGTCAGGATGTTCTATAGGACGGGGTACAATTAATCGTTCTGGGAATGGGGGAGAAGATGTGGTTGTTTGATTATGAGTCTGTTGTCTGATCACATCTTCTTCTTGTGATGGTTGTTCTACAAGTAACTGATTTCAAACTTGAATAGTTTTATCTCCCTCTGTTTCTATAATGCGCCCAGACCTTAATTGAAGGTCATTGCATTCCCTTAGATCGGTTTCTAATTCTGGTGTTTCAATTATTTGAATAGATTGAACCGGTATGTTATTTGGGTTTGGGTTGGGTTGGGCTGGGAGTTGCGGTCTTAAATTGGACTGGGGGTTTTGTTGTAATGTTGATAGTCTTGGTTGAGGGAATGGAACGGTTCCTACTGGCTGATTCATCGGTCTTTACCAATTTCTCTGCCAAGGTTGACTCTATGAAGTAGGAGGGGACCATTGTGTTTGATATGCATTATTTTGCTAATATGGTGGAGCATAGGGAAAATTTGGCCAATTAGATAGGCTTGTTTGGTTCTTCCATGGAGAGGATGAAGGAAATGGTTGCTCTGACCAATTTGGGAAGGGGGGTTGATTTTGCCACATTGTATTATATTGTTGAGCATGATATTGCGGAGGCTAAAAAGAAGAAGCTGGATCGGGGAACATACTTGATTGTCACAGCGGCCATTGATGGCATAGATTAAGTGGGTACACTGGTTCTGGTTATTCTTCTTTGTATATTGCTTTCAAACTAGGAAGTGAGGGACAAGTTTTTGTAGAGTGGTCTTTTGTACAAATGGTGCAGACTTGAATCGCATCTAATGGGCACTCCTTGTGGCTGTGTTTCTTTCTACATCTAGGACAGAAGATTGCCAGATTTTGCTCTGCCTCTGTTTATTTTTTCTTAGCTTGTATAATATCGAGCTGCGTTGTCAGAGTCCCCAATATGTCAGTTTTGAAATTTTCTAATAAATTTCCAATTTCTACTTGAGTTACTCCTTCTGCAGAGATCTTGTTGTCCCTTGTAAACCTGTCATGTTCTGCTGGTTTTAGTCTTGTGCTGCCTCGCGAACTCCTGATACATAAATCAATAATGTCAGCAAAATTTTCTTGATAAATATCTCATTTTCCCATAATATTTAGTGTTTCAATCCATTGTTCCTTCATACCTTTAATTAATGTTGTTTTTAATACATTATCAGGTAAGGGTAATGATGCATAAGGAGATCTTTGAAGATTATACTGAAAACGTTGAACATAATCTTATAATGTTTCATTAGGTCTAGCTATCATTTGAAATATTTCATCTTTTAACTCTCTAGACCTACAATAATCCTGACATTTCTTCAGAAAAGCACTTTTCATTTGATCCCAGTTATTTATAACACCTCTAGTCAACCCCATAAACCCTCTTAAGGCAACCCCTTTTAATGTAGAGGGAAATAATTTTAGCTTTTGGGGATCGATGGTATACTCATATCCTCTGCACAACACATCAAATTCAAATAAAAATGCATCTGGATCTTCTGATGTAAGGCCATGAAATGTAGGGATGTGCTGGAGCAGAATGGCTTTCATGGGTGCATTAGCTATAGTATCTACAATGGGATATTGCAGTGTGGAGGTTTGGGTGTTTGGCTGGTTCTAGGCCATTTGGTCAAATATGTGTCAATAACCTTCTGGGATGTCTAGGAGGGTATTCCTAGGCTAACTAGAAGGAGCATAAATGGCCTTAACAACACTTCCTTGATCTGGGATAATGAGAGCTTCTTGCTGAATTAATGTTTGGGGGGGATTCTTTATTTTGGATGATCTTTACAGCACTTTCCTTATCTGGGCTGCTTAATGGTTGAATTATCTGAAGAGGAGATATTGGTTCTTCAGTTTCCCCTGTTTCTCCTCTTCCTTCGCAGAGGTTGCTAAGGTTCCCTTCTTGGAATGATTTTGGGATAGAATTCTCAATTTCTTGAAAATCTTGCTCCTGAGATTGGCTATGCACCTCAGCCAAGGCTATAGATGGTGATCTTGTGGCCTAAAGGGAACTAGTAGGTTGTCTAGAAGTAACTTTTCTAGGTCCTATTAAAGGCTGAGATTTTGATTTCTTAAGGATTTCATATATAAAGGTTGATCGCCCAAGGGTCACTGGCCCCTTAGCATTTTTAGGTTTGGGTAGTGGTTTAGGATTCTTTTCAGGTTTTTTCTGCTTAGTCATGCACACAAATCAAACGCTAATTTCTACCCAAAACAACAAAAAATCTACAAGAAAGTGGGGAGGGGAGCAGGGATGTTACATGCTTCGTACGTAGGTTCTTACCTTCCATTTTTAAAACCCAATTCTCTCCTAGCAAGTACTTACACTACTCTGAAAAGAAACAAATGGCTACACTCTTTCCTGGCAACGGCGCGAAAATGTCAAGCAGTAAAAAGGGTCTTTTTCACCTCTATTTACCCTACATTAATTGTCAATCGAGGTACGATTTGTTATCTCAAAGAGTGTACTTAGTCTGAGGCAGTCATTTGTTAGAGTAATGCTAATACTATAGTGCTTTAAATACAAGAGTAAACGGATGCTTGAAGTAAAATCTACTTTCAAAAAGAAACTTAACACTTTGAGACTTAAATCATTCACTACAACGACTTATCAGTGAAGGGTGCAGTAATAATAACTCATCCATTTGTACACTGATGTAATTGAGAAGAAATTTAAGAGAAAAGATCATCAACTTGGGAACTGGACAACAACTGTCAATGTTCACTACAGTTTCTGATCATTCTATGCACATCAAAGCAATAATAATTCAAATAACAAGAAATGGAATAGCGACTGATCTATTTAACTCAACTGAACAGTAAAGCTTTAACCTACGAAAATAAATTAGTAATTGTAGTCTTCACTCAGAAATGATTTAAACAGCAAACGGAAATGGGACAACAAACTAAAGGAAGCTATGAAATATTGAACAACAACTAAACAAAATGTAAATGCACAACAAACCGAATCAAATGTTACACGCAACACTTTTCTGTTAAAGGAATAGTTATCTGAGTTTTGACATAACAATGGTTAATCCCGGTTGTGAAGAAACAACAATTGCGATCACAGTGGAACAACAGTCCCAATGAACAGCAATCACCCTTGGAAGTAAATCATAGATAAATAGACAGTAATACAGATTTATAAATGCACAGCACTGTTACTCTGTAATCGAACAATAACAGTAAACTGTTAAGGAACAACAATGTTATATAATATTAGTTTGGCAAAGGAACAACAATATGATATAACTTCAGAACAAGTAGCATAAAAATCCTGTGTAGAGAATAACCTTACTATTCAAATAGGAATCGAAATATAACAAAGCTAATACATGAAATAATAAGGAACGACAGATTACTGAACAAATTAGATAAGAGAAATTAAACCACACATGACTTGGAATTGAGAATTAGTGGTACAGGAAGCAAGTGATCCACCAGGGCTGGGCCCTTAGCCTCGAGGGACTCACTACTTATAATTACTCCAGAATCAAAGATGGAACAACAATAGAGTTTATATATTAAGCATCAAAACAGAGTTACAGGAATCGCTCTTTTAGAGAGAGTCGATGAACAAAGTTTCAATTACAATAGTGAATTTCATAAAAACAACAATGGTCCGTCCCTTGGGGTAGCAATGCTACCCCTTCTTATAGCAGCCGAATGGAGATATCAATGATACAAAGAACTGTTAAGGTAGCGATCCCTCAGGATTGAAGGATCTTGAGGGATTGACCATGTTGTTAGCTCTCAGTTATCTTCTCATTCTCTTGCGCTGATTTGGTATCTCCTCTTCCCTTTCCTGGTTTGTACGCTCCAATCTAGATCGCCTTGTTTGGAGGCAGTTCCCTATCAAAGCGACAATAGTTGATTGCATCTTATCATTTCCTTTAGAGTGGTGATTTTCTGTTTTCCTCTTTCTTTGCATAGAAAAGGGTAATTATTAGTCATCCTTCATTGCACACAAATCTTCTAGATTTTATCATAATCTCTCATCATATACCTATTTCATAATGTAAAGAAGTTATGAATTTAAAGAAAATATGACAAAATAAGTGGTAATTACATACTTTCTCTAGTGGTCAACACCTATCACGCTCAAGAAAATGGGCAAATAGAGGTTACAAATAGGGAATTGGATAACATCCTCTCCAAGGTTGTGAGAAACAATAAGAGAGATTGGGTAGACATATTAGTGGAGGCCACCTGGGCCTATAACACCACTTGGAAGAAAACTACTGGGTTCACCGCATATGATCTAGTTTATGGGAAGGAAGCTCTTCTTTGTATTGATTTTGAGTATAATACTTTGAGGATGGAAACCAAATTGGACTTAGATGTCACCAATGCACAACAAGAGAGGTTGCTCCAATTGAATGGCATGGATGAGTTCAAAATATAGACCCTCCTCCACATTGAAGTTATACAATTGCAAAGGAAGGTTAGGCATGATAAACATATAGAGGAAAGGTATTTCAAGAAGGGGATTGGTCATTATTATATGATTCTATGTTCAAATATTTTAAAGGAATAAATGATGACAATATGGTTAGGTGTTGGAAATAATACTGAGAGGGGGGGTGAATCAGTATTATCAGATCAATAAAACTTTTCAATTTCATGCTCAGAAACATATACGCGACTTCAGTTAAGTGAACCCACGTGTACACGCTACTGTGTCTAAAGCAACTAGCGTATATCCAGAGATCTTATAATTCAGTTATCTTAATCTTCAGTAGATGCATCAGAACATTATTAAGCATATTAACAGTAAACAGGTGCAGTATAACAGAACAGAATATCACACAAGAGCCACACACATGAACATCATGATATAAGGTGGAAACCCAATGTGGGTGAAAACCACCTGCTGCAATTCGTCTCTTTCTTCTTTAATAAGAAACTTCTTTTACAATGTGCTGGTGCATTCCTTTACCAGCACGCAGGCTGCAACCTGCAGAGGGCTAGAATCCTCATAGCTCTTGTACTAGCCGATCCATTTACTAGTACGTAGGTGCCAACCCTACAGAAGGCTACAACCTTCACTCGTTTTCCAGCTACTCCTGGAAGGGAGCTACAACCCCCTTGGCTCTTGTACTGGCTGATATGTTTACCAGTACGTAGGTGCCGGCCTACGATCTTCCCGGGACCACGTTTCATACATTTTCATACTGGATCCATGAAACAATCACCATTGTAGAACAACCTGCATCATCAATCTCTGAATCACGCAATACTGAATCACTGAAACCCTGTCAAGAACACAGACAACATAACAACAACCAGATCCAACTCCATCTTCATACTTCACATTGTATATGCTACTTCGACAAACGAAACCTGCGTGTATACGCTCTTTTACCAAGGACAACCCGTGTATATATCTGTAAATTCAAACTTAAAGTTCTGCAGCTATATCAGACATCAAAACATACCCAGATCATAATAATAAACATGCATCAGTAGATCTAGTCTATCCACAGTAAAACCATAAGAAGATAATCATTCCAAGCCTTGAGATCTCGTTCCATCATTCATCATCCTCCACATGAGTGAAACCTTGGTTCAGATCACCAACCCATAACCAGCACTTGGATCTCACACTACCTCAGATCTTCACAACTCACACACATTGCCTGTCTCTTTGCCTAATGATCTTCTCCTTATATAGCCTTAGGCCCTTCACAATACCACGAGCCAAAACCATAGCAACACAATACCATCAACCTCGAAACTAGGGATCAACACGTTTGTCGAGACACCATGGTCCAAAACCATAGGCACAACTTCCAAGGAATAACCGCCACGGATCAAAGATACGTTTTCCACATACACGCTCTTTTACTGAAGCCAACATGCGTGTACACGCGACTTGGGCTTAACGAACCTGCGTGTATGAACTTTCTTGACATGCTGTACTAAGATCTGTCCTCTGATTAAATTGCCATCACCTGTACCAACCTCTCAGCACCTGTACCAACCTCTGAGTGAGTTTCCATCAAGGACAACACTTGAATCATAATGCCAACATTAGGATCATACCTGATAGAAAAATGGCATGACAATGGCGTTATTCAAATCAGGACTATTGATGAGGAAGAGATCCCCTTCATTGTCAATGGTTGTAGGCTGAAGTTATACAAGAAACCTATTTCTAAGGCATAATTCATTAGTACAATCAGTGGAGAATTCAATGTGATTCTGAGTGTCATAGCTCCCAGTCCTCAACACTTGTAGATATTTTGTTGAAAAAAGAAAAGAAAAAAAAGGGGCCTAGATGAAAACCTTTATTATCCATTTGAGTCCAATTCCTCGGTTGAAAACCTCTCTGAGGAAACCTAGGAGTGAAAAAAAGAGAAAAAGATAATAAATATCCCTAGGTTAAAACCTCTCTCGAGGCACCTAAGGAAGGCATACAGGTTGAAAATATTCTCTGAGACAGCCTGTGTGTCTCAAGGAAAAGGTGAAAAGAAAAAACACAAGGAAAGGAATTTTACTATGTTTGTTGACCTATTTGTCATTTTGTAGGATTATATGGAGTGGTAGATTCCATGGCTACATGGCCAAAATTTCCAAAATTTCTTTCATTATTCCATGCATATCCACTTTTGTGATAACCTCTCTCCACCATTCCATTAGCCTAAAAATCAAGATTCATCCCCTCCCTAGACTACTACAGGAAGGACATGTAATTGCTACAGGAAGGTCATGTAGTGCTACAAGAGGGTTCTGAAAAGCTATAGGAGGGAGATCATTGGATAAGGATATCCCAATAGGGGTTGTCTGACCTTTAGAATGATGAATAATTTTCCCCCATCATGGGCCATCATCCATCTATCACTCATCCATCCCATTTCACAAAAATTCACTCAATATTCACTCACTCTATCTTACCCCTATTAAAAATAAAAAAAAGCACATAGAAGACATTATCTTAATTTCTACAAGTTTGCGCTACTCCCTCATCGTCCTAGGATTATCCCTAAGACTTATTACAACTTATCTCATAAACCCCATGCAAATTGAAGACCCTGGAAAAAAGGAAAGGATTGCTACAGGAAGAAAACATATTTTTGTAGCAACCTATGCACACATCATAGAAAGCAATGATCTCATTTTTTTCTCATCATTAGGGGGTTGATTGAAAGTTATGAGGCCAATCAGAAGCATTCATATCACACAATGAGGACTCTCCACCAACAATAGTAGCTTGAAAATCAAGAAGGTACCCACACACACAACAAACACAACAATCAATTATCATGAGGAGAAATGAAGAAATACACAAGAAATAAGACAACAAATCAACTCCCTTAATGCTAACGATATGGTCTAGCTCCAACATGAAAATCCATGCAACAGTTCGATCATGAGGTAGGCACGAGTATGGAAAATGATTACCTCCTCCCTATGTGCGAATAATGAAAATGTGTAAATGTAGAGATGGGGTGTTTTCATAAGATGGAGGTGGCTAGCTAACTTGGCCACCCTCATCTAGTAGACTAAAAGTGATAGTAAGTACTCATGCAATGTGGAGATATCAAATCAACCCAATTGGAATCATAGATAGTGGGTGGTGATTACAAGAAAAGGAGAAATAATTGCTCAAAGTGGGGACAACTATCTAGAAGAGGAAACCCCGTGTGACTGCTAGGTCACCACAACGCTCCAAGGCTAAGCCAAAAATTGCATATTATGTAATGGGGCTGGAGTTCTTTTGCATAATTGATCATTTCAAAATAAATTAGGGAGAGGACAAGACTATGGTTCCATTAAGGACTTTCAAAACTTGTTCTACAATTGCTACAGGAAGGAGCTACACACAAGTCTGCAACTACTATGGGAGGGCCTAGAGATTGTTACAGGAAAGTTGAGAAGGTAGAGGAAAGCCACAGATGTTCAAATTGTTCTACAAACTACCACTTCCATTCTAGACTACTTGACAAAAAGTAACTTCCACCATCTCTTTCATCCATCCATCAGATTACATGCAAATTTCACTTCAAATTGTATAGGCAGTGTCAATCTAATTGTGACATTAAAATGTCTTTTCAAGTAGTAGAGTAATGGGAATGTAGGCAATTTTCATTAATAAGGAATTATTAACTCACTACTTCCACTTAATTACACATTGAAACTATTGAAGAAGTGTCTCTTCCTCACTTAGTTAAAAACATAGAGAAGAGATGGGGGCAGGATTTAACATAAGGGATCCCTTATATACGAAGAGAATCCACCTAAACCCTCAAGTGGTCAAAATTTTTGGAAGAAACCAGTGGCTAGGATTCTTCGTGTTGTTTAAAGGGTATGAAGATGACCTTTCCTTTGAATTTTCCATGGATCTGAATTCACAAATAGAGGACAGTGCCACCATTGTGGTGAGTGGGTTGACTATATCTCTCAACCCTAAAATAATTAGTAGAGTAACAACCCTACCACAAGGAATCAAGTGGAGTATAGAAGTCAAAGCCACGAGTGTCACTGCTAAAAATAATTTCTTCACTACCAATGAAAAGCCTGTTGAGGAAAAGACTAGAGTTAGGAGGGAAATCTCACCTTATCCTTGCAATGTGGTGGGCAATCATATTCTGAATTACATATCTTGTGAGGGAAGAATGAGTGTGGTATAAACTTACCACTTTAGATTAATTCATGTACTCAGGTTCCAGGTAGAATTACCTCTCACTTAAAGACTTAGTGTGCCTTACTTCCTCCTATAGTCCATAAAGGACATGACTCAAAAAGTGAGAGAGGTAAAACACAAACACCTTTCCCACCATGGCCTCATTAAACTGATAGTGGTGGATGCCTTGAGAAATTTAAGAATCCCTATCCTTTGGTCCAAATTCATAGACAGTGATAGAGAAACCTTCATTGAGACAGAGACCCTCACACCAAGTGAGACCCCAACCTCTAGTATTGGGTGGAAATAGGGAAATATAGATGAAGAAGAAGAAGTAGAAGGGACATGAGAGGAAGAAGTAGTAGGTTAAGAATAAAAGAAAAGAGAAACAAAATTAAAAAGGGTAGTAGAAGAAGTAGAAACGAAAATAGAGGAGGAGGAAGAACTAGATGCATAGGTAGGAGGAAAACAAGATGAAAAAGAAGAGAGGGAGAAACATGAAAAATCAAGTCCTGAGAACACTACTGAGCCCATAGAAATAAAGATACCCCAAAAACAAAAAAGTTTGTGTCCATGAACCACTAAACATGAGGTAGTTGTATCTTTAGCTATATTAAGCACCCCATTAAAACTGAAAAGGAAGAGACAAAGGTAGGCCTCCCTATATTTTAAGACCAGGAAAGGCACCAGGATCAAGAAAGGGAGGCAAAAAAGTCCCACAAAGGTCCCCATAAAAATTCAGTGTTCCCCAAGCAAGAAAGAGGAGGTGGGGCCAACTGAAGGAAAAATCAAAGATATCACCTGTCCAAAACCCACAACAAAGACTCCTATATCATATGTTAGGAGGCCCACAACCAGATGAACCTCCTTCAAACTACCCAAGACACCAACCAATCTTCAGCAAGAAGAAACGAGGAAGATATAGGAGGGACATAGTAGGGTATAGGAGAAGCTAAGTATGTTATAAGAGAAATTGAGTGTGCTACATAAGGGACATGGGATGTTACAGGATGGATAGAATGAGCTACAAGAGGGACAAAATGAGCTACACGAGGGGAAGAATGTGACACACAAACTATACGAGGTAGCATCCTCCCCAAAAATCATTGAGGACTTCTGAGAGCTCCAGGTGCCTATTCCACAACCTAGCCTAAGATCCTACTACAAATTCATTGAAGGAGGGAGGATTATTCCCCAAAAAATTGTAGTCCCACTTTTCTATTGTTGGGTTGTGTTATATTCTTTTCACATAGTTAATAGGGGGTTTGAGGGTCAACCGTAATCCCACTTTATGGGGTCTAGGGCAGCGCCCCAGAAAATTTTGGTTTGGACCCTATGTTAGGTTGGGCAGACCCACCTATGGTTTTGTGCATGATTTTCGCACATGTTTTTTTCGACGTGATGGTTTTCGGTCCATGGTATTGGACGCGATGGTTTACGATCCATGGTATTGGATGCTTCGACATGTATAAATATGTATTGTAACATTGAAAGGAACATAATGGAAAATCAAGCTCATAATCCCAATTTTGGGATCCAGGGGAAAATCTCTGTGTATATGTCTTTTATGTGTTATTCTCTCGCATTGTTTATTTTCTGTGTTTTATAATTCATATGCAGGTAATTTCTGTACAGTGTTAAAACCTACATTTGGTATCGGAGTAGATTTGGCTTCAAGGGGACGCCTTTGTTGCTGAGGGGTTTCGGTCAGGCCTGTGGTAGACCCTATTCAGTGGGAGATCTGCGAGATCGATTCTAGTGGTGAAAGAAGATGGCGAGTAGTGGAAAGATAGAGGTCGATAAATTTAATGGTCAGATTTTTGAGTTGTGGAAACTCAAGATGGAAGATCTATTGGTGGATAAAGATCAGCAGATCACGGTAGATCTGGGTACTAAACCAATGGGAGTGTTCGATGAAGAATGAAAGAAGTTGGATCGGAAGGCAAAGAGCACAATACGATTATGTGTCTTAGATTCAGTATTGCTAAATGTATTAGGGGAAGCTACGATGAAGGCTTTATGGGACAAGTTAGGGACTTTGTACCAATCTAAATCTCTGGTGAATAAATTGTTCCTGTGGAAAAAGCTGTCTAACCTGAGGATGAAAGATGGAGACTTGGTGAGAGAGCATCTGAATCCATTTAATACTGTGGTAAGTCAGTTAGCATCTGTTGATATTAAAGTTTTAGATGAAGATAAGCACATCAGTTTGTTGTGTTCTCTACCAGATTAGTGGGATAGTCTGGTTATTGCAATATGTAGCAATGCAATTGCCTCATAGTTTGATGAAATAGTCTCAGCCTTGGTAACAAAGGAGATGAGACGGAAAAATATGGAGAGCCAAAATGGTGATGCCTCATCTGTACGAGGACGGTCCTAGAACAGAAACAAAAATAAGTCATCGAGTGGGAGATCTAAATCTAGAGGGAGATCTAAATCTCTAGGAAAACCTGTAAAGGTGGTGTGATGGAAATGTGGAAAGGAAGGCCACTTCAAAAGGGTCTGTAAACCTAAAGCTCCTGATAAAGGAAAGGGATCTGATGAGGCTCCTTCTACAGAGGTAAAAACCACCTCAGATGAAGGTGGGGATGTGTACTTGGCCTCTTCAAGTACACATGTAGATCATGAGGCATGGTTGATTGACTCAGGTGCATCCTTTCACTTCACTCCCCATAGAGAGAGGTTCTGCGAGTATGAGAAATATGATGCTGCTAATGTCTTCTTAGGGGATGACTGGAAGGCTAGAATCATTGGTCGTGGAAAAGTAAAGTTGAAGTTACAAGGTGGAAGGGTTAGAACACTTCCGAGTGTTCTACATATTCCTGCATTGGCTAGAAATCTGATTTCTGTAAGCAAGCTGGATGATGCAGGTGTAAAACAGTGTTCAAGAAGGATACCTGCAAGATGGTTTGGGGAGCACTGGTATTGATGCGGGGAGTTCGGATTGGAACTCTGTACAAGCTGCACGGTAGCACCGTTATTGATGGGTACAATAGTTTTGTGGTTCCTGAAAGTGGAGCAGAAAATATAGTCGTCTCTAGAGAGAAGACCATGATGTGGCATCAAAGGCTTGGATATATTGAAGAAAAGGGCCTTCAAATACTTCATGGTAAAGGTATGGTAGAAGGTATGAGTAATAGCTCTCTAGATTTTGATTTCTATGAAAATTGTGTATATTGGAAGTAGAATCGGGTGAGTTTCCCCTCTGGTAGTAAGAGGGTGAAACAGATATTACAACTTGTGCACAGTAATGTGTTTGGACCTGTGAAGGTTCCATCACTGGGTAAGTCTGTGTACTATGTATCATTTATAGATGAATTCTCAAGGAATACATGGATATATTTCCTTAAGAAGAAATCTGAAGTCTTTGACAGGTTTAAAGAATTTAAGGCTCTGGTGGAAAACCAGACAGAGAAGAAGATAAAGGTGCTGAGGATAGATAGCAGTGGAGAGTTTTGTAGTAACGAATTTGAAGAATTCTGTAAGAAGTGTGGTATAGCATGACAGAAGACTACTCCATATACACCTTAGAAAAATGGAGTTGCAGAAAGAATGAATAAGACATTGATGGAAAGGGCAAGAAGCATGCTCAGTGGTGTCGGGTTAGGACAAGAATTCTCGGCAGAGGTGGTGGATACTGCATGTTACTTGGTCAATAGGTCACCTTCATCAGCGTTGGAGGTTAAGACTCCACAAGAGGTATGGACTGGTAAGAAACCCTCTCTTTCACATCTGAGGGTATTTGGATGTGATGCATATGTACATGTTCCAAAGGAGAAACAAACCAAGTTGGATAGTAAATATGAAAAGTGCATCTTTATTGGGTATAAGGATGGTTTAAATGGTTATAAGCTTTGGAACCCAGTCACATAGAAGGTTGTGTACAACCAAGATGTGGTATTCAGAGAGGTGAAAGATGTTATTTGACATGAAGTCCAATGAAAGGAACCTGAGAAGATAGAGTTTGAGCTAAGGGATGAAGAATTAGACACTATACCAGAGGAGGAATCAAAAGATGAAGAGCCACAAACTCTGGTTGTGAGAAGATCAGTTCGAGAAAGAAGGAAGCCTGAAAGGTATATTCCATCTAATTTCTATTCAAATTTTGCTTTATCTATTACTGACGATGATCCCAAAACTGTGAAGGAAGCAGTAGATTCAGAGGATGGAAAACTCTAGAAAGAGGCCATGGTTGATGAAATGGAATCTTTGCACAAAAATGAGGCTTGGGATATGGTGGAGTTTCCAGCTGGAAGGAAACCCATTGGCAGCAAATGGGTGTTCAAAAAGAAGAAAAATGCAGAAGGAAAAGTGGAAAAATACAAAGCTCGGTTGGTAGAAAAAGGTTATTCCCAGGTGCCGGGAATTGATTTTGGTGATATTTTTTCTCCTGCTGCCAAGGTAACTTCTATTAGATTACTTTTATCTGCTGTTGCTGGTTTTGTTTTTGAAGTAGAACAGATGGATGTGAAGACAACATTTCTTCACGGGGATCTGGAAGAGGAGATCTACATGAAGCAACCTGAAGGCTTTGCAGTGAAGGGTAAGAAAGAACTAGTGTGTAAGTTAAAGAAGTCTCTGTATGGATTAAAACAGTCACTAAGGATGTGGTATCAGAAATTTGATACATTTATACAGGGACTTGGCTTCATCAGAAGCAAAGTAGATCACTGTGTGTATTTTAAAGTAATTGGTGACCATGTTAGTTATCTGGTCTTATATGTGGATGATATGTTGCTGGTTGGAAATGGCAAAGAAATTATCCAGGATTTGAAGACCCAATTTTCCTCCAAATTCGACATGAAAGATCTTGGTGCTGCAAACTATATTTAGGGCATGGAAATTAAAAGAGATCGTACAAAGAGGAAGCTCTAGTTAAACCAGAGGAAGTATGTTGAGACAATACTATAGAGGTTTAATATGCACGATAGTAAATCGGTGAAGGTTCCTATTCCTATAGGTGTGAGGTTATCTGCTGAACAGTGTCCCAAGACACAAGAAGAGGAAGAGGACATGTCCAATGTTCCATATGCAAGTGCAGTCAGTAGCCTAATGTATGCAATGGTCTGTACTATACCATACATTGCACATGCAGTGGGAGTATTGAGCAGGTTTATTCAAAACTAGGAAAGGAGCACTGGACAGCAGTGAAGTCGGTTTTCAGGTATTTGCGTGGCACTAGTGATTATGGTTTGTGCTACCAAGGAAGACCAGGATTGGACAGAGTGTTGGATATTCATGGCTTTTTTGATGCAGACTAGGTTGGAGCTCTGGATCAGAGAAGATTTACAAGTGGGTATGTGTTTAACCTATTTGGAGGTGCAGTAAGTTGGATGAGTAAGAAACAATCTGTAGTGGCACTATCAACTACAGAGGTAGAAAACATGGCAACCACTCATGCAAGCAAGGAAGCAGTTCGGTTGCACATATTGTGCTCAAGTATGGGGTTGGTAGAGGGAGATATAAGAATAGACTATGACAGCCAAAGTGCAATTTTCTTGGCATAAGAACCCTGCTTATCATTCAAAGACAAAGCACATTGATGTTCAATATCACTTTGTGAGGGATATGATAGAAGACAGAAAGGTGTGGCTGGTGAAGGTGGACACTTTGAAGAATACTACAGATGCATTGATAAAATCTGTGAGCTTTGATAAGTTCTCCTAGTGTAGAGAAACAATGGGTGTTTCAGGGCTGGAAAAATGACTAAGCTCTCCTGTGGCCCCCTGTGGAAAGAAAACAACAAGTGGGAGAATGTTGGGTTGTGTTATATTCTTTACACATAGTTAATAGGGGGTTTGAGGGGCACCCATAACCCCACTTTATGGGGTCCGGGGCAGCGCCGTGGAAAATTTTGGTTTTGGACCCTATGTTAGGTTGGCCGGACCCACCTATGGTTTTGTGCATGATTTTCGCACATGTTTTTTTGGATACGATGTTTTTCGGTCCATGGTATTATACGCGATGGTTTTCGGTCCATGGTATTGGATGCTGTGACATGTATAAATATGTATTGTAACATTGAAAGGAACATAATGGAAAATCAAGCTGGTAGTCCTAGTTTTGGATCCAGGGGAAAATCTCTATGTATATGTGTTTTATGTGTTATGTTATCGCATTGTTTATTTTCTGTGTTTTAGAATTCGTATGCAAGTAATTTCTGTACGGGGTTAAAAACTACATCTATGACCTCAAAATAGAAAGAGGAAGAGCCCACAGGCATATGGAAATGGCTAAGTCTAAAAAGGTAGAGGATGTGGGCCTCATTGAAGAAAATGTCCTTGAAATGAGAAAATAATTAAGTTAGCTAAGAATGAGGGAGTCCACAATGAAGGAGAAATGACACGCAGAGAATATGTGGTTGATAGAGAGTTTGGAGGAGAAAGAAACCCAATTTCCTAGCATGGAAAGTCTCTCCATGGAGGCATTACAGTGCAAACAACGATCCACATATTATGCACTCTTTCTCAAATAATTATGGCTGCAATTCCAAATCAAAACCATAGCACAACATAGATCTATGCCCTTGCATGACTACAAATAGTTCATTGAATTTTGCAACCAAGCTAGCATGGAGGACAAAGAAAAAATAGTTGAGTTTTAAATACAAAACCTCACTCTGTCTTATATGATTTTTTTTGGATCCCAATGCAAGACTGGGGGATACAGAGATGATGGCCTTAACATCTTGGATGTGAGGAGGCAAGAGTTGAGGAAGTGAAGAGATTCATGGAAAAGGGGGAAACTGAACAATTATATATCAGGGAAGAGCTAGTGAGCCCAATGGCCATCATTAGCAATCATAACATCATATCTAATGATGTTGACCTAGCACTTAAATACCTTTCTAATTAGGAACAAGTCATGTTACATTTTGAAGGCACATTCAGGTTTTTGGAACAGAACCCCTGCAAGCCTGCCAGAGGAGATGGGATATCTTACCCCACAACCTCCAGATCAAAGAACATCACTCTCCTAAAAGGTTAAGGAATGCCTTCAAGACGAAACCCCTATACAAGAGGATCATGTAGAGATTAAAATTTAAAGTGGGTAGGACTCAAGCCTAGTCTAGCCTTGCTGCTAGGCTTACAAGAAGGAAGAGATGAAGAAGAAGAGGAGGAGTGGACATAAATAGAAAAGAATGTAGGTTTTTGTCCCTAGGAATGCAAACCATATAAGGAGCCCTAGGATGTCATGAGTCCACCACAGGGAAAATTTTAAGAATGAAAAATTATCTTGAATCTATAAACATTGGAGAATCTCACTTGTCCCTAATATGAAAACTATAAAAAATTTATTGATATATTTGTAAAATTATTCAAATTTATAATGATTTTATATATATTCTCTATATAACATTGGTGGTTTTCAAGGTAAAATAATTTATATTGTAAATTTTGGGTGAATAATTTTTAGAAAAAATGGAAATTAGTGAATCTTTTTTTTTGGAAAAATCATGAAAAATTAGCCCACCTACGAATATTAGCCCCTAAAATTTTCCATGGTCCACCAAAGCCATGAAAGAGATGCACATAGATGAATGCATTTCTTAGAGGATCAGCAACAATTTCAGTAGGGGGGTGATGATGAGGCTCATCAACAAGTACATTATAAGGGTCAAGATGCCATCCTACAACTTTAGAACTATCTCTTTCTCACATTTATTTACAATTTTTGTTATATTATGCTCAGTGAGAAGGGTAAAAGATATTTACTGTGTCATGTAGCATAATATCGTTTAATTGCAAGAAATTGAGCATTTTTGAGAAATTTCCATGCAGCAGATCAAGGTAGACAATAGGGAGAGATTCTAGGAGGTTGTCCACCTCTTTGAATCCTTTAATAAGCCCAAGATGACACCATTCTCTCATCAGCTCGAGGTCACTGGAAGCCAAGCAAGATGAGGTCATTAGCAGCCATGTAAGTGTAGTTAATAAGGAACAAGATCCACCATTCTCGATTTGTGGCAGACAAACATCCCATTTTAGCGACTACAACTACCCTCCAAAATTTTTCCCATGCTTCGTTTCGGAGCCTCCCTTCTAAATTATAGTAGCTCATCTTGCACTGACCCAAGTACTTGTGATTTTATTAAGCATAATATTTGCATCATTGCTTGTGTTTTCTTATAGGAATTACTAGATAACCCACAAGCCAGTCTATTGACTTCGTTTCCACCTAGTTCTAGGATTGCCTTAGAAAACTGCGCAATCCTTGATTGAAACCAGCCTTGCTCTCAGGAATTTCACAGTTCAAGCTCATAGTGATCCTTCAACTTGAAAATTATGTAGAGCTAGTTGATAGCTAGCCTTCAACTGCGAAATTACATAGAGCCTGAGAAGAAGCTTAGAACCACTCAGCCGAGAAATTGTGCAGAAGCCTCTTTCTCAAAACCTGCTTAGTGCATGAACTAGTGGGCTACCTAGGCCATCCTAGAACTACGCAACCTATCCAGGAAATGCATGAAAAAATATCCTGAAAAAGAAAAAAAGAAAAAGCAAAATGTCATCCCTAGAAAATGTGGATCTGGTTTTAGAAACCTAGGGGATACACTTGACTTATTTTGGAAACATCCACCAAGTGTCACTTTTTATTTTATTTTTGGCCTTCACGTCATAAAACTTAATCATTCAAATCTATTTAATCGACATAGCTAGAGCTCATTTTCACATTCAATCTTGGAGCTCTAACATTCTTGAGGAGATCAAGGAACCTTCAGTGTCATGATCATCACTTTTCTAGGTAAGTATTACTTTTATAGTCTTTTGACGCTTTTTCTATCGCTTTTTCTTGTTTAGCTTGTAATATTACCATTTCACCCATTTTTTTGAATGATTGCTGGCATTTTAATTTTTTTTTTTATCTTGTAGAAGATTTGTTTTAAGTTTTTCATTACCTTTCCCAAGAGTTGCACGTATTACCCAGTTTTTGCCTAGCAGTTTCCGCTACGACAACTCTCTCCACATGCATCATTCTCATTTAGTTTTATTGATCCTTCCACTTGTTTTACTTGCATGCATCATCTCAAAATCAAATCTCCACCCAAAATCTCAACATCCTTCATATCTATTCACTTTGACACTCCTCTTGGGAAGCTATGGGATTCCCTTGCATAGATCTTGCCTTCCCTTGCATATATTATGGATTCTCGGAGATTAAGGCCTAGTCATGGCTTCTGGAATTATGTAAAGACAACCTAGGCTTGGATCCAACTACACACTTTGCAGTTCTAGGAGCCAGTCTCCCAGTCACGGTCACTCAAACTACACAATGCGTAGTCTCTCCTAGCTTGTGCCCAAACTGAGCTACCCATTGTGTATATCCAGTCAGCAAGACTCCCTCACTGGCTATTATGACTGTGTAATGCATAGTTCCAGGAGGATTCCACTCACCTCTGTTGACCAAGATTGTTCAATCCCTTCTAGCATTTGACCTATGTGCTCCTTGATCTTGTCTTGAAGTGCTTTTGTTTCTAAGCTAACATTTGCATGCCATGAATGTCCTCTCTATCTCTAGGTATAATAGTTTTTTATCATCTCTCTAGTAATTAAAGTTAATAGGGCTTTCAAGAGAGCTTCATCAATGGAAACTATCAAGAGTAGTAATGGGATATTAGTTGAGTAGGTGTCAGTTAACTTCCCCATTTATGGAGACACTCATTTGTTCATTGAGAAGGGAACAAAGTTGACATGGCAACAAATTAAGGATACTTTTGCATATGACTTCAAGGATGACTTAGAGGACTGATATGTTTATATTAGTATCTAGTTGTTAGGAATTTACAAGGTTGCATGCAGGCACCCTGCCTTCCCATGTGCAGACATTATCAACTGGATTGTCTCACACAAAGATCTAGAAATTATGGCATTGAGATGTGCCAATGAGATAGAGTTTGCCACTTTCAGGGAGGACAACTATCATCAGATGTATGATCTACCTTAGCTGACGAGGCACATGGACACACTTTTGTATGCCACTCACAAACAGGTGAACACGAGAGATATATTGAAGTGGTGGGTGAAAGAGTTGTCAAAGTTTAGATTAACACCAAATCATATTTATAAGACAACGTCTCTCAGGAAGGTCTACCAGTTCTTGTTCATATTTTCATGTTGAATATATAGTCAAAAGAGCACAAAGACCTTTCCTGAAGGTTGGGTAGTTGTATTGGACTAGTTGGTGAATTATGGAAAGCCATTCAACTGGTCAGACATGTTGGATTATCGGTTAAAAGTGCATGTGTTGAACGCCCAAAATCCACCCAAGGATGAGAAAGTCAGATTACACGTATCCACATACTTACTGGATGCAATTTGTGCCCAATGCCTGTTCCTTGGCATGAGCTGGACATGGACACCAAAAGAGATTGTCACCAATATTTATCGCAAGTTTCTTTCTGACTATAGCTACCGAGGGGTAATGGAGAGGTTGACTAACTATTTCATCATCTGGTTGTACAAGATGATATTTGATCAAGATCCACCTTGCATGTCCCAAGAAGTGATGGAGGCGATACTTAAAATTGGGAATAGGTATGCCACATATAGTGGCACATTCATCACAGTGTTTGGTGGAGAGAAGCATCTGCATGTTCTACCAAGGTATGCCATGGACAAGTTGGTCATCCAAAAGGTCTCATATCACCTCTCTAGAGGGTTATCATTAGGATTTCATAAGAAGAAAAAGGTACCATGTCCTAAACTTCCATTGTGGATTGGATTGTATGAGATTAAGACCTTAAAAGATGTTGATGTTGAATATATTACTAGAAGAAATTGATGAAATTAGTGACTAGATGACTAACTTTTTTAGACACAAGCAGAGACAAAAAACCATCAAAGCATACATATTGATCTGTTAAATAAACATATTATAAAATTGAAAGTACAATATACATCATATAACACATGAATGGGAAAAAACATAGAATTCTTTATTGATTCAAGGAAGATTACAACCCTTGAAGCCATGTTCGATTCAACATCATCCTTCCATCTTCAAACCCTTCTCTCCTCATGAAACAACAAATTGACATGATAACATTACTCTCTTTCAAGTCTCACTCAAACAACATTTCCTTAACTCACAAAGTTCCAACCTCCCCTGACCTTTGAAGGCTTGCTCCATTTATAACTGAATGGAGGAGGTTGAGCCATTAATGGCCCTCATGAATGCTTTGCCATATTTGGGAATTGGTTTGGTGGAGGAAGGGATAATGGATTAAGGTTCATTCATCTCCTTCATCATCCAAAAGTGAGCCCAATCCATCTAGAAACTTCTAGAAGCATCCATTGAATGAGGAATCCAATGGATTTATTTCAAAAATTCGATGGATCTTGCTTATTCCATGTGGAACAAAGGCTAGGTGCGATGCATAATACCCAGACAGTGTAGTTCCTATAATGCATTGCAACCTGATAAAGGGCCACCTGCGCTGATCTCTCCAGGGGCATTTTTTGGATGAATGGTGTCATGGAAACTCTTGGGAAGCAAGCATGATGTAGGTTGACCTCATTAGGGAATGAAAACAACTAAATTAGGGGTTGATGGACCCTAATAATACAGATATGGAAGTTGGGGTTGATGGACCCTAATAATACGGATCTGGAAGTCGGGGTTGATGGACCCTAATAATATGGATTTGGAAGTCGGGGTTGATGTCCCCAAATTTTCCTGTAATAGTTTTGCCCTAAAGCATGAAGTCAAACATTTCGAGTGAGATGCTTTACCACTTAGAGAGAAGGTTTCGAAATGTAAGGAGACCTACATCAGTTACAATACATATATCATGATACTTTGATTTTTTCTCACAAACTAGCTGAGGGAAGGCATACCCATGCTCAGCTTATAAACTTTCATTACATGTACAAATATAGTCGTCTACAGATATAGACCCATGAATGGATGACCATGAATGTAAGGCCATTGTAAATTTGATATAGTTCTCCTGAAAATATATTACAGCCAGGATGGATGAAACTAGATCCGTGGTCTTCAATCTCATCCAATCTTTACTCAAGTACAAGTCTAACAATGTGAATAAATGATCTGAAGTCGAATATGGAGAGACATCGTTCAATTACCAGCCAATGATGTAAGCTGTTAACAGATGTGAGAGGAATCACTGATAATGATAATGACCCTCAAGGTACTATAGTACATTTCGCATGGTGTGAATAAATGATTCGATGTCGAACACCAAATGAATTCTTTCGATTGAAGGCCATTGATGTCAGCCTATCATTGGAAGCGAGAAACCTGCCATTGATGTATGCAAGTATCAAGGTATTGAAGGGGTGTTTCTAAGTTAACTTCTTGGATGATGTGCTGATGTCGACAAGAAGTGACTCATCACAGGAGGGCCTTGATGTATTCCACATCAACGACGCGAAACGAGGTAATGATTTCGGAGGATGAAACATCGACTAACGACACAGGGTTCAGGAATGGAAATCATGAAAATGAAGGGTTACTGTATTGCAAAGGATGAAGTTTTGAACTGAATGACTTCTCTTGAACATATCGGTGACACTGAAGTGAATTGGTAGCATTGACCCAAAACAAAGTGTATGATAGACCAACAGTGTGATAACCATCAAGCAGATAAACCAACCCAAATAGTCTAAATGAATTGGCAGCATTGACCCAAAACAAAAGTTATGTATGGTGTCATAGACCATAAGTATGATAACTGTCAAGAAGATAACCCAACACAAATAGTCATGGTGATGAGGTGAAAGTGTCATGTTCAAGAGCAACCTGCTATCATAAAGTTTTCTTGGCTTTTTCCCATTTTCCCCAATCATTGCTGAACAATACCTCTTTATTTTTTATCAAGCTTGAGGAGGATAACATATGCTTGTTGTATAATTTCACCCTTCGGGTAAATCCATCACTATTTTATGTTTTAACGAGTATAGTGAAGGTGAAACTCGATCTTGTCTAGATGGACAAGTTTGTTGCTATTTGATGTTTTTAATGACAAAGATAACTCGGTCCTTTTGATGTTTAGAGAGTCTAAAAAGGCACTAAAAGAAAACTCCACAAGTTCTTTTTCATACATTTTTCTCTCAAGTCCAAAAAAGCATAAAATAATACAAGAGAGAACCTATTGATCATGTTCGATCAACGAGTACCTTTTTCGTAGCTAATCTATCTCAACCCGAAGAAGGGTTAAAACTATATTGAGTAGATATCGATTCTAATCCGTTAACGAGCTAGAAATGACAAGCACTCAACAATCTTTTCATCTTTAGAGAGTCTGAAAAGAGCTTAAAGAGGACTCCATTTTGAGGAACGAGTGGTGTCTACTGTAGCAACTGTTTTCAGTGATGTTGTAACATGTTGATTTATGTGAAGAGGCTGGCTAATAACACCACTCATTGCAGCTGTTCCTCAAAAAGGGTAAAACAACCAAGTGAAAGCGTATGATCAGCCAAAGCGATGGTGGCAATGGAATGAAAATAACCAAGGCTCATCTGACGAAAGGCTGATAGAATGGAAATCACCAAGGTTAAAAAATGTAAATGGGTTCATTTTTAGACAAGCTTGAAGCATATGGAACTATGCTTGGATTCCGTTTCATGTTTACACAAGCTTGAAATGAACAACTATGCTCGGATTCCATTTCATTTTTACACAAGCTTGAAATGAAAAACTATGCTTGAATTCAGTTTCATTTTTACACAACCTTAAAATGAAAAAAAATATGCTTGAGATTGGTTTACATGCCCCCAACATGATGAAATGGACAGTCTCATGTAACCAGATGGAAGTCGTTGCAGTGAAGCAGGATGGTTATCCAACACCTCTTTGGCTTCGTCCAGATAGACAAAGGTGAATGGGGTGATTCCCTACACATAACCTATAGGGAAACTTAACTTTACCACTAGGTACATGCCCCTCAAGCTTCATTACACTCACCTAAGTAGACTACTCATGGCTATCAGGTGGATGGAATGAAGGTTCCTTTATGAGGTCAAGTGAAAGACTCGACTAGGATTTTACGAGATCTAATCAAAGACTCGATTTGGAACTTTGCTCCAGGGGACCTTGTTTCATTTTTTAATGAGCTTGACACAAGACAAGGAACTCTGCTCAGATCATTTGTTTCATTTTTGAACGAGGTTGACACAAGACCAAGAACTCTCCTCATACTCCTTGTTTCATTTTTTAACGAGGTTGAAACAAGACAACAAACTATCCTTGGGCCTATTTCATTTTTTAATGAGGTTGACATAGTAGAAGAACTATCCTTGTACTCCTTGGGTTCAATTTTTAATGAGGTTGACACATGACAAGGAACTATCCTCGAACCCCTTGTTCCATTTTTTAACGAGGTTGACACAAGACCACGAACTATCCTCGAACCCCTTGTTTCATTTTTTAATGAGGTTGACACAAGACAATGAACTATCCTCGACTTCCTTGTTTCATTTTTTAACGAGGTTGACATAAGATAAGGAACTATCCTCGAAGACCCTTGTTTCAGTTTTTAATGAGGTTGACACAAGACAACGAACTATCCCTGGACCTGGTTCATTTTTTAACAAGGTTGACATAGTAAAAGAACTATCCTCAAACTCCTTGTTTCATTTTTTAATGAGGTTGACACACGAAAGCGAACTATGCTCGGATTCCTTGTTTCATCTTTTAACGAGGTTGACACAAGACAAGGAACTATCCTCGAACACTTCGATCACAACTCTAAGTGGTCATGAAGGAAATATCTGGTTCTAATACCCCCAGTACATGATGTAAAACATTATTGAATTGATCGTCAATTGATGTAGGTATGGAACAGGTTGCCACATAATTAACCTGTAGTGGGGATGATACCATTGGTACAAAAGGACCATTTAGGGAAGATGGTTGACTAGGAGCTGTATTTGGACCAAGAAATGAAAGCTGGTCAATGGTGACAATTCTGCCTTCATACGGGAAACAAATCACTCAAAAGAGTGTTGAAACAATAGCTCCCATGCCATAAACATAATCACACCCAAGAAGTAAATTGTAATCTAGATGTCCTGGAACTACCATCATGTTCGGATAAACAGTTTTTCCTCCCAATGTAATAGGTAACTGAGGGAGGATCCCTAATGGTTGATTGGTTCCTCTGCTAAAACCCAACAAATTCTGGGTAATTGGCACAAGTAGTGGCAAACCAAGTGCTTGCCAAGAAGTCGAGGAAAGGATACTCACGGATGCACCTTCATCGATAACAGTGCCAGATACAATCATATTACAAACTTGTACTATGATCTGAAAAGTTGGAATCCTGCCAGTTGATTCCAATCAAAGGAAGTGACTAGACTACTTGGAGGGGGTACTGTATAAATGGCAGGATGAACCCCTTGAGTTACATGAACTGGAGGATTTTCCTCTTCTCTTGATGGAATAGGAGGACTGCTCCCAAGCTCATTAGAATCTGATGAAACAAAAAGAACTTGAGTGGTACCTTGTTCACTCTCTTCTGGAAAGGCACGATTTGTTGAAGGTGAAATCGGGTCAACTATTACCTCGACTGTTGATTTGGTTTGGTTATAGACTCAGAGGATTCACTTTTAGAGAGAGCAGGTCTGGCTGACGGTTGATTTTGGTCAGTCAATTCATCAACTAGGGAAGGATTTAGGGATAGTTTCTTGTAACCAGATGGAAGTCGTTGTGGTGAAGCAGGATGGTTATCCAACACCTTTTTGGCTTCATCCAGATAGGGACAAAGGTGAATGGGGTGATTCCCTTCACATAACCTACATGGAAACTTAACCTTTCCCTTCTTTCCATGATCTTTACTACCACTAGTTGATGGTGTGTCACCAACATGATCTCTAGAAGTTGATGACACAGATGATGTGAACGGGAAGACCATTCTTCTAAGATCTAGGGAATATCAGGACAATTTCGAAGAAGATGGTCTCCCGCACAATGTTTCCATGGATATTGAACTTTGTGAGGCTTGATGAATGGTTTCTCATCAGATGTTGCATTCAAAGCAATGGTTTCTTGGTTGCCCCTCTACTGAATTTGCTTCTTCTTCATCTTCTTCCCTTTCTTCTTCTTCTTAGCCACCTGGTTACTAGTACCAATACTTTCACCAGGCAAAGAGGAAGAAGGGGAGGAAGAAACAATTGAGGAAGAAGGCAAAGGGTCAACTTTAGGATCAATTGGAGGTTGATATTTTCCAGTTCGAGGTGTACCCAATTGCGGACAAATCACGATGTTTTGAACCAAGGAGGTTGAAAAAAACCATACTGGCAAGCGAATGGTAAATCCCGGAAGGGACAATGTAGCCATATATGGAGCACCAATATTTCCAAATGGTGGAAAAGGACTAAGACTCCCATCAAAAGGAATTCCTTGATTGGTGGCCTCTGGATTTGTCGCCATATGGTTCAGCCTAAGTTCAACTAAGGAGCAAGTGAGGAGGATGTTATCTACGGTCAATTAATTTTTATGACACAGGGACACAACTTTTCTTTTTCATTTTTAAAGAGTCGAGAAAAAACAAAAGATGACTCTAGTCACCTTCGATGTTTAATGAGCTTGAAGGGACAAGTGCTCAGATGATCCTTTTACAGTTAAAGAGTCGAAAAGGAATGAAAGTGACTACTCTGGAGATGCTAGGAAAAAAAGGTTTACCAAACTAATCACAAAACTGCAATATACACCTTGGTTGTAAATGAAAGAGAAATTACGAAGGATTTACCATATGGCAGTCAGTCTTCTCGAATTTTGTGTTCGGTGCATTATGATTAGTAAGGCGATAGACTCGGCCTCCTAGGGATAAAGGATTTTAATCTATTGGGGTCTCCCAGTATATACTCGACGGTACAGGGAGCACAACTCCGTACTAGTACTTATCGAATCAGAGAGGAGGAATCACCCAACCTCAATGAAAATGACAACCACTAGGTTTTAAGACGCCGTAACACATCTCTAACCTAGACACCTTTAGATGTTTGCGTTAAGTTCCAATGTGTTATTAGGTTAATTGATGTAAATTTTAGGTTGATCTTGCTTAAAATTTTCCTTTTAAGGTTCACCATGAGATGTTTTCCGAAATTCCTAAAAATGCAACTAGAATGAGAAGCACTCTTTCTATTTGTTTTCAACAATGAAAATCATAGCTATGAGGGATAGAGCATACAGGTACTTTTTAAATCAAACAACAAATAGCACAAACTAATGCAATTTTCTAAACCATTCCTTTCAAGCATTCACAAACTCTAATATGCACAATGCATGTTTTCCTTTTCAGTTTCTCTTAATGTGAATTATGCACTAAGAAAAACTAATGCACAAACGATTCAAAAACTCTTTTCACAAAAATGTCGATTTATGAAAATTTATCTTAGAGGGAAAGGAAGACTAAACGACACTTTCAACTTTAAAGAAACAAAGATTTTCGACACTTTAAATGAAAATATGAATCCAATGCACAAGTAAATCAATCGACAATTTATGAAGGAATATTTTACGACACTTCATTTTTTCGAAGAAAACGATGATTTTACGACACTTTTCTATCAACAAAGCAATCGATCAACTATATTTTAACTTTGACTATAGACTGATAATGACAAAGAAAACATTAAAGAAACATTAATCAATCCACTCAAGGTAGGGCTGGAATAAGGAAATAAAAGATTGTATTTAGAGACAAGATCTCATCCAAAATCCAACAAGCAATTCAAACAAATGAAAATTGACGAAAGGCTTTAGCTCCTAGATGCGAAAATTGATCCTAAAGGGATCAGCGCAGGCTAGAGTGAGGGACAGTGTGATGCATCTCAATGTCTCTATGCAGAGGGTGCAATGCAGTGCACTGTATCAGTTACAAAGGTGCGCTGATTACAAAATGACAATTTTATACTCAAAACTGATTCAATTTTTAGTGAATTGAACTTCAATTCAATGAAAAACAGAAGGTAAAGTATGTCAAAGTGTTTTAAGAGATTGATAAGCTACTATAATGGATATGATCAGTCCCCAGCAGAGTCACCATTTTGTTATGGGCAAATTTAGTGTTTCTTCAAATGACTAACCCCTAGACCTAATAGCAAGTCTAGAACAATAGCCAAACTAATTCCGATGCTTTTCCTATAGCTAACAGATAAAAGAAAGAGGAACAAAAGAACCAACCTGTGTCTCTTGCTCAATCCTTCTTCCCTTTGATCGCTTTTTCAACTCCCTCCCTTACTTAACTTGCTTGGAAGGTACCTGCACACAAGCTGAGACAAAAAATCATCAATGCATACATATCGATTTGTTAACTAATCATATTATAGAATCAAAAGCAAAATATACATCATATAACAAATGAATGGGAGAAAACATAGAACTCTTTATTGATTCAGGAAAGATTAAAACCCTTGAAGCCATGTTCGATTTAGCATCATCCTTCCATCTTCAAACCCTTCTCTCCACATGAAACAACAATTTGACATGATAACATTACTCTCTTTCAAGTCTCACTCAAACAACATTTCCTTAAATCACAAAGTTCCAACCTCCCCTAGCCTTTGAAGGCTTGCTCCATTTATAACTGAATGGAGGAGGTCGAGCCATTCATGGCCCTCATGAATTGTTTTTCCATATTTGGAAATTGGTTCCACGGAGGAAGGGATAATGGATTAAGGTTCATTCATCTCCTTCCTCAACCAAAAGCGAGCCCAATCCATATGGAAACTTCTAGAAGCATCCATTGGATGAGGAATCCAATGGATTTATTTCAAAAATTTGATGGATCTCACTCATCACAGGTGAAACAAAGGCTAGGTGCAATGCATAGGACCCAGAGAGAGTACTTCTTGCAATGCATTGTAGCCTGATAAAGGGCCACTTGGGCTGATCTCTCTAGGGGCATTTTTTGGATGAATGGTGTCATGGAAACTCTTGGGAAGCAAGCATGATGGAGGTTGGCCTCATTAGGGAATGAAAACAAATGAGTTAGGGGTTGGTGGACCCTAATAATACGGATCTGGAAGTTGAGGTTGATGTGCCCAAATTTTCCTGTAACAATTACTACTAAATTTGAGCAATTTTAAGTGACCAAACTAAAAATGACTAACTTAAGTAACTAATTTAGTCTACGAATAAAATATACAACTAGATAATAAATGACTAAACTAAAAACAACTAACTTAAATGACTAATTTAGTTTATGATTAAAATAAATGACTAGATAATAAGTGACAAAATTAATAATGATTAACGTAAATGACTATTACAGTCAAAGAATAAAAATACGACCAAATAACAAGTACAACAAGTATATCAATTAGTCATTTATGTTAGTAATTTTTAATTGTGTCACTCGAGAAATAGTAAATTGCAATTTTGATAGCAAAGTGTTACATTTCACTACAAGGGTCTCTGAATCCATCTGCAGTGGATATCTATACGATTAAAAAATATCCTATCCCAGGTAGTTATTATTTAATGGTATGTGAACCTTTGTTAATGATTTAAATGTTTTTAATAGTGGACATATAGATGATAAAGTAAGTGATGCAGAATTGAAGCCCATTTCAAGAAAATCAAATTGTTAATTTTTTAGTGGTATATGAACCTAATTTCTTAGCAATTAATTAATTGTTCCCTGATGGGGGCGATCATTTTGGAGGCCATTTGGCAGTGCAATATTAATAATGGATCGAGGAGCTAGATCAGGGGCCTCCCATGACATAGGAATGCAATGAAGAGTCGTCAAAACCCGTATCACACTCCCTGCAAGTAGTGTTTAATATGCAGGAAATCATTCACACGTGTTGGGCGATGAGGAGAGAGTGTAGGGAGAGGACGAGGTCATGTGGTAATTTGTTTGGGTCTTGGATCAGACTGTGGCGTGGGGTAGCCAAATAGGATGAGACCATGAAATTTAGATGAGAGGGGAATTTGCACCTACATCAAGCATGGCCATTGGATCTAGGGGAAGATTTCTCTATGTGGCATAATGAATTATAATCTAGTTCTGGGACTGGAATGCATTGGTCAAGAGAAGACAAATAGTTTTCCTTAGTCTGGCTCTAACTCTGGTTCGAGGAAGCTCCACTGGATAATAGTTTGCTAGGGGAGAGTGACTTCAGGTGCCATCTCTGGGGCTATTTGAGCTCTACAGACCCCAGGACCTGTGGCGTGCCTTCCTTCTTCTTTGTTGGCCATGGTTATAGTGTTGGTGCTTGGGACTTTGGGCTCTTTAATCCTAGCAGGATAATATTATTAATTATGTTCAACGAATATGGTATAGTAAGTGGAGTTTTATTTCAATATTGTGATCAATTCAGAATTTCATGGTGTGTTTCTCTGGTCAGCTGGTACGCTTCCCATGGCAGTGCAACCGATGATGGTGGTGTTGGTTGTATTCCTCGACATCGAGGGTGTGCTTGAAGGGGGAGGGTGCTGACCCACGTATGGATGAATGCCAGCAACATGGAGAGCCTAGTTTAGACTCTGAGTCGACTGAGAGTCACCACTTTGCTGCAGACATGGCCTTGTCCCCAGCCTGCTCCTTGGGCCACGTAGAAGCTCAGGTCACCTTGGAGTCCATCAAGACCTAGTTGAATAGCATACAACTCAAAATTGATACACTGAGGGAGCAAATGTACGATGACAAGAATGAATTGGTTGCTTATATAGTTAAAGATCTCCTGCATATGCAGAATGAGACCTTGGATTTGGTGGAAGATATTCGGTGTCAATGCCTTCGACGCACAAACAAACAATATCTATGTGCCTTGGAGACACAGGTGGAACACACTAATTAATATCATATGCATGAACATGATACTTTCTTGGTTGCACCTCCCACGTTTCTTCTGAATCCCCCTTCATAATGTATAATTCAGAGACATGTATTTTTGAATTTTTTTTGCTGACAATAACTAAAGACACCAACAGGCTTGGATTCTCTTCTGGCTTCTTATTGTTTAGAGCAAGGCTTGTGCCAACCCTTAAGCCCATGATATTGTATTTTGTTGCAGTAGTGATGTATTATGTTGACACTTCTACTATGATAATATATATTGTTGGACACCTAATCCTCAATGGGTTAGTGAGGAAGCCGAATGGACAAAAGGGGTCCAAGAGACCTTGGGGTGTGAAACCCAATGGTCACAACAATGTACTATAAATGTATATCTCTTGTTAATAAAATAAATGTGTTGTCATGTTTTATCTTTCCTATTTGTGGTTGCCCATGTGTGTTTAACATGGTATCAGAGCAGGCGTATTCCTGCGCTGCCTAATTAATTTGAGCCATTTGTTTTATGGCCTTTTTGTGCAGGTTATTTCTGCCATGAACTTCATGAATATTTTCTCATGAATATTTCTTCAGCTAATTTCTAGCTGCAACCTATTAATATTGCTGCTGGTGTCTGCTCTCCATATAAAAGCGCCTCCATATAATTAGCTGCTCTGAAACTGCCTACGCTGCTCCATATAATTAGCTGCTCTTGACACTGCATGCGCTACCTCCTGAGAATTGTCTGCCAGAAATCCACTGCCTCTCCTAACTGACATCTCTGACCTCTCTGCCATAATCATTGTCTGCGCCATCTTCCTGACAGTTGGCATGGTTTTTCTGTATGGTCATAATGTCTTCTTTACCCACTTCCTTGTAACTCCTTTCTATTGTCATTATTCTCTGCTATACTTTCCCCATGGTCATTTTTATCCTCCATCCTTGTGTGCTTGAGTTGATCGTTACTTCCAAACCCGTTATTGATCGTGGTATGCTTTAATTCTTTCCACGATCTAGGAGTGAAGGTCATTTTATTTCAACGAATTAATGGTGTGCGTTCCTTTGTATTCTGAATGCCAGCTAACTGAGAATTGAGATTTGGATGCTCAGTGTGGTAGTGCTTCTCAAGTGGTGTTGCTGCAGAAACGTGGGATACAATACAAGCTTAGGTGGTGGTATTTTATGTATTTGCATGTATTGTATGAACGCTTGTCTGACCTTAAACCTGTCACTTGAATCAAGAGGAACCCATGCATTGATATATCTCCTGGTGCATGGTGCATTGATCAATGGTATCCTACTCATACATACATATACATATATATATATATATATATATATATATATATATATATATATATATATATATATATATATATATATATATATATATATATATATATATATATATATATATGTGTGTATGTATGTATATGTGCTTTTTGTGGGTGATGAGAAGTGTTGTCGCTAAGGACTGTTGAGAGTGCCGCTGTGAGTGTGCTGTTGTGAGGGAGTTTTGCTATTGCGGGAATGGAAACATATCAGAATGCTGATGATATATATCTTTGTTCACCGGTTTCTTGTTTTTTTCAGGAGTTTGGAGATTTGGTATGTTGCGTGAAGGACCACCACGCTCCGTATTGGAATGCTAATGTTATTCATGTACTCTCTGCATTGGGTTTTACCCTGTCGTTGGAGTTGATCCTCAATACGTTTCAAATGAGTATTGACTGGAATATTGACATAAAAGATATGCATGCTGGTGAATTTTATGTGAGAATGGCTGAAAGGGAAACTGAACGTAGAAGCTCAAAGCTAAATGTAGAAGTTTACTAATTCGACCTTTGAAAATATGTCTTTGGTATTGGTAAAATTGACTGTGCATTAGCCATTTTTGAGGACCGCAGATGCATATATAATCACTGAGGTTTATAGTTAAGATGCCTCTTGGGGCGCATGGTGGCCATTGACCTCCCTAAATTCAGTGGAGTCCACCCCGATCACAGTCTCTATAGTTTTTCCAGAAATAACTAGGGCTGATTTTCAACCGTACCTGGACCTAATTTCTAAATATTACAATCGGTTTAAAGATGTGTGGTCTCAGTTCCTGAGCTTGCATTTGATCTGGTAAGCTCATCTCTTTTCAAAAAGGTAATGCATGGAATTTAATGGCATACCTTTATGTTCAATGGAATGATCTTTAGTCGATTTCTTGATCCGTCATTTTCAATAACTGTTGGGATATTTTTAAGTCTATCGTTGTTGGCTACTTAGATATATACGGGACCTGTTTAGTCCTCCACTGTAGATGCAACTCACTTGAGCGATTAATTCCCTTTGCATTGAGTTTTGAATGCTCACTGTGCTACGCTAATCAAAGGCTGGTCATTGAACAATGTTGATACGATGAATGACTCTTGTTTAAAGTCTTTACGCTGGTTATGAAGATGAAATGTGTGTTGAATGGTGTTGGTGAATTCAATTACGTATCCATCCTTTACACTGGTTTGTGGGTATATATGCCATTCATTATTTATATCATGTTCTGTGCATTGGAGTGTTGCTCTTGAGCTCTTCATTGAAGCAGCATTGAACTCTCTTCACACCCTGCATTGAGTATGGTTGTTGAATACCGTGAATTGTGGTGCATGGTGATGCTCTTTTCTGTGTGAGATAGAAAATAGGATGTGCATTGGCATTTCATTAGAGAAGAGGAAATTTCTCATCATTTCATACATTCGGTGAGAAAAGTTGTGACCTGAAATTTTCCTCACATATCGACATCTATGTTGGGGAAGGCAAAGGATCTTTGTTGTTGAGGATCATTGAACTTGAAAACTACGAACTGTGGCATAGAATATATTTGGTTGCTGCTTATATATATTCAACATTGAAAACTCGTGCAGCGTAAAGCTACTAAGTCTTGGTATGCTATACTTTCTTCTTGAAAACCATGTGTATATATAGTGGATCAATAATATGCCATGTGATGGGCATATGAGGTATGAATGTGTAATAATATGCCAAGTGATGGGCATATGAGGTATGAATGTGTGGTACCATATGATATGAAAGCATCCTATGCCTTGGTCATTTTTCTTTTCGATTCATGCTCTTTATATGGCATTGATTACTTTATGTTATTTCAAATGTGTTGGAATATGAAGCTTATATAACCAAACACAACTGAAATCAACAACCATCACTATCTTTAAAGACAATTGCAATCTGTTGTAAAATCCAATTGTATTGACATATTGCGAGTGAGTGTTGATTTTTCTCTACAAGTTCATAGTTCTGATCAGTGTAATTTTGACAATGAATAAAATAGCTAGAATTGGTGAAGTATTGGAGTTCTTAAAAACTCTGATACATTCCTCTGATCATGGTACAGTAAGAATAAGCAAAGATTCTCTTGTTGACATTAGAACCTGTTTACTTAATGTACAAGAGAATATTGAGTTTTTGCAACTTGAGACAAAGCTACAACAGGAAGAATTAGAACAGAGGAGTCATCATTCTGAACCTGTTTCTATTTAGAATATTGAAACGGACTTCCATAAACAACAAGACAATAATGTTACAGTTCATTCAGATTTAGTACCCCATAAAGCAGCACTTGTACATGGAGATGCAGAAACTTAGTCTGCACCTCCCAAGCCCATCATCAGACCTTGGGAACAACTTGTTCACAACAAGCATAGAACTGGTCTTGGATATGACAAGGACTTGTACTTTCATATTCCAGACTACTCAAAGCCCATTCAGTTTCAGAGTGCGAGATTCATTCATGACAGTTCACCTGCTCCTCATGACAGTTCACCTTCAGCTGTTCCAGATTCTGCTCCTCTTCCACAACAACAACAATAACAGATTATGAAATGCCAACACTGTGACCGAGTTGGCCATTTGAAAGATCATTGTTTTGATCTTCATCCATGTAAGAACTGTCATAAAACCACCCATTCTTCACACAGATGCTTTAGAAACAAATGTCTTGCAAGAACAAAGATTCATCTTGGATGGATCACTTCTTGGCAATGGGCATCAACAGCCAAGAAGATATTCCAGTCACATGTCAGAACTTGTTCCAGAGTATTGAACAGCCTTGCAGTTGATTTTTCTCCATCATCTCACCTTGTTTCTGACAGGGGAGGAAATGATCGTCATCTACAAGCTCCAAAGTCACATCAAGCAAGCCTGAGACACAACCTGCCACACCAGTTTCAGAGTTGTAGCCAGAGACAAAGATGCCTGTGAACATCCCTTCAGTTGGTAATCTGGAACACTTCCCCTAGCAGAAGACTCCAACTTCTTGCCAGTTTCGGAAGAATTCCAGGAACAAAATTGAGAACACTTCCTCTAGCAGAAGACTCCAGCTTCTTTCCAGTTTTGGAAGAGTTCTAGAATTGCATTAAGCATTCCCGAGTTGTTGGTTATCCTTAAACCATCACAGGTTGAGACTTCCCTTTTCAGGTTGAAGTTCTCCCTTTTATGCGGGGTGAGACCTCCCTTTATTGGTTGAAGGTTTCCCTCTTAAAAACAATAGGAGCACTTCTTGTAGCAGAAGACTTCAGCTTCTTGCCAATTTTGGAAGAGTTCCGGGAACTGCACTAAGTGTTCCAGTGTTGGTGGTCATCCTTAAACAACCTTCCTTTATACCAACATTTCAGAGAGCACATTCAGCCTAGTGCTGCCATGCATTTTTGCACATTTTGTATTATAGCTCTCTCCTTGGACTCATACATAACCCTTCAGATTAAGGGGGGGAATGTTGGACACCTAATCCTCAATGGGTTAGTGTGGAAGCTGAATGGACAAAAGGAGTCCAAGAGACCTTGGGATGTGAAACCCAACGGTCACAACAATGTACTATAAATGTATATCTCTTGTTAATAAAATAAATGTACTGTCATGTTTTATCTTTCCTATTTGTGGTTTCCCATGTGTGTTTAACATATATAGCGAATGTTTTTACCGAAAAAAATGATCTAATTGTTTTTAATAGTTGATAAATAAAATAAGTGATGAAATGAAGCTCACTTCAAGAAAACCAAATTGTTAATTTTTTAATGGTATATGAACCTTTGTTAACTTTTTAATGGTATACAAACCTTTGTTAATGATTTAACTTTGTTAATTTTTTTAATGGTATATGAATTTTTGGTAATAATTTAATTATTTTTAATAGTGGATACATAAATTAACTGATGAAATGAAACTCATTTCAAGAAAATTAAATTGTCAATTTTTTAATGGTATATAAATCTTTGTTATTATTCTTTTTTTAACAAGAGTGGTTGAATTTTATTAAGAAGTGTTGTTGGGACTGATCCAAACAACCCCTATTAAATTATGTTGTTTGAATTTTGGCTATTTAGGATCCTCAAAATTTGGATTTTCCAATAGAATTTCGTTGATACATTTGTTTTTTTTTTTTGGATTGCTAAGAGATCCAGCTAGCTTAATGCTTAGAATCTAAAATCAAGGGAGGTATCTAAGGATCCTTTCCACTTTTCTCTAATTGGATTAGGTGAACCTGGCTTTGTCCAAAGTCGTTTCCAGCATCTCGACAACCTGTAGCCTCTGTCTATGAAAATATTGTGAAGTCGTTTCATTTCCTCGTTGTTTGAGTTAACTGCTTAAGTCATGATTGCATTAGCTATAGTCCTTTGCGAGTTTCGTTTTATTCTGCTGGAGCTGAGGTGAGTCCATCTCTTATATCGACTGCAGAAATCTTTTAACCAGTGTTTGACAACATCTATCTTAAGCGTAGGATGAATGCTGCCATCGCCATTCTTTGGTCTTGCATGGAGCTAGCTGACATGCTTTAAGCAGTACTCCTAGAATCTCAGTCTGGTTGTTTGTTCTCTATCCTAGGCCCCAACTAAAGCTGTCCTTTCTGTGCCCATCTCAAGAGTAGATTGCTCTTCCTGCCCTGGATATCCCTACATTTCCTTTAGAGGCTCCGTCAAAGAATATCAAAACTTTGCTCTCTTTCTTCCACTACTTTTGAAAGTCCGGCTCAGTGATCTAAAGCCGCCACTCTGGATTGAGGCAAGGTCAGGAGGGGTTCTTTTTATTGTTGGTCTACCTCAGGGACTGTCCTAGCCAGTTGAGTTCTTCAGGGAGGAGAGATTTGTCTGACTTTTGAGGTCTGTTTTCATATGTTTCCAGTAGTAGAGCTTTGGCTTTGGCAGTCATTATACTGGTGGGTCATAGTCTGTTGTTGAAGATGGCTTCATTCCTAGTTAACCAAATTCCCCAGCAGATGTATTTTGGGATTGCATTCCAGATTTTAGCCCATGTTGTTTTTCTCTTTAGAGTGTGAGAATAGTGCTCTTCTGATATGAAGAGACTAACAAATGAAAGATGCGTTGGGATTTGGGCATTTAGCCCTAGCATTGTTTGCAACTAGAATTCTTGAGTAAGGGGCAGGCGATCAACAAATTTTCAATTGTTTCTTGAGCCATGCAGCAGAGAGGTCATCGAATATGGGGGCTGTTATTTCCACATTTCACTAAATTATCTCTAGTGAGGAACCTTTTGTGCATGAGAATCCAAGAGAAGAAATTTACTTTTGTTAGACCAAAGGGGTCACAAACATGGAGCCAAAGCTTTGCAGAGTATATTTGGGGTTGTTTTTCTTGAAGAGATGGAAAGCCCTGCCTTGCTGAGTAAGCTCTGGTCTTCCCCCAACACCACTTGTCCCTCGAATGTAGATGCATAGGAGCCAGACCATAGAGCTTAGCTAGAAGGAGATGAAGATGGTGGGACATCTAGTCAGGAGGGTAGTGGAGATCCCAATTGCTCCAATTCCCTTCAGAATTCCAAGATCATATGTTAGCAAGCTTGTGGATACCTTCTTGGATGCGCCAGTTGCGCAAATATGCAATATCAGGGGAACGTTTTAAGGGTTGGAGGCCCATGATCTTGTCTTCCCACAACCCAATTCATTTTCTGTTTCTTGGGATTCTATAGAGATGGTCTTTATAGAACACCCAGCCTCGGCTGCAAAGCTTCCATAGTCTAGTTCCTTTGCAGGAAGCTTGTTCTTCCATATTGTTTATTGAGAGTCTATGCAGATACTTTTTAATAAGAACTTGGCTTATAGGATGCTTATGGTTTGAGAATATTTTCCAGAGAATTTTACCTCCCAAAGCCAGATTGGCCAACCTGAGATCTCTTACCTACAATCCACCTTCAGTTATTGGCCCTTTCACTATGTCCCAGCTTACAAGATGATTTTTTTCGGTTCTCCTTTCCTCCTTGCCATAGGAAATTTCAAATCAACTAATTAGTTAGTTGTTCAATGATCATCTTTGGAGCTAAAAGAAACACAACCTGGTAGATAGGAAGGGAAGAGAGAACTGAGTTGACGAGAATGAACTTCCTGACTGTGGTAAGCCACTGCCCTCCCCATGCAGGCATTTTTGCATGAATTTTGCTAATGGTTTCCATCCAATGAGGGGCCTTGTTGGTTCCCAGTGTTAGAGGAAGGCCTAGGTACTTGAAGTTGTCCCAAGAATCATAGCCAGTGAAGCCCAGGGCTTGGGAAATCCTGAGAATAGTTCACTGATATACCACCCAACTATACACTAGACTTTCCCTCTTGTTGACCATCACTCCGGAGACTCTACAGAAGATTTGGATTACTTCATTGAAGGCCCTTGCAATTTTAATGGAGGCTCCTCCCATAAGTATTGAGTCATCAGTGAACAAGACATGGTTGATTGGTTTTGTTCCAATACTTACCACCCTGATGCCTGGAAGAGTCCCATTGTGCTTCTCTGCTGTAAGCTTTCGGCTCAGGGAATCTGCCATCAAAATGTATAGGAAGGGAGAGAAAGGGCAGCCTTACCTAATGCCCCTTGAGGCTTTGAAGTATTTTGTTAGCCTACCATTTACTAGAGGGGCTATCCAAGGTTCTCCAATATATGCTTTGATCAATTTTATAAAATTAGAACTGAAACCAAATGTAGAAAGAAGTTGGAGGAGGAAAGAGTGCCTTACTCAGTCAAAGGCGTTCGCCATGTCCAACTTAACGATCATACCTTGCTGTTTGCGTTGATAGTTGGAATGGATGATTTCCTGCACGAGTATCACGTTGTCTAGGATATGCCCACCTTTGACAAACCCACCTTGGTTGGGAGAGATGAGATTTTCCAACAACAACTTCATTCTATTTTCAAGTAACTTGGTGAGGATTTTGTAGGACACATTGCATAGTGAGATTGGCCTGAAGCAGCCGAGTGCCACCGGGTTCGACTCTTTTGGTATTAGTGCTAGGAAAGTGGAGTTTGTGCTTCCTCCCACTTTTGCTTTTCTGAGGAAGTCTTTGATCATTTGCTAAAAATAATCCTTGATGATGTCCCAGCAAGCTCTATAAAAATGGATGGAGAACCCATCGGGTCTTGGAGCTCTTTCTGGTTCCATCTTCCATATGACATTGTTGATTTCATCTTCAGTGATGGGCTTTAGGAGTAATGAGTTATCCTCCTCGTTAAACAATCTTGTAACATGCTTGTGGAAGTCTTGAATTCCTCTTCATCGTCCGCACATTCTTCTTTATACATCTGCTGGAAGTGAGAGGTTGCATCCTCTTTTATCAGAGTTGTGCCTTTGAGAACAACCCCATCTGGTGAGGTGATTTCAGAAATGTGGTTTCTAGAGAGTCGAGTTTGAATTTACCTGTGGAAGAAGGCTGAATTTTTGTCTCCTGACACAAGCTAGAGATTGCAAGATTTGAGCCTCAAGGATTCTTCCTCCTCTCTGAATGATTGGAAAGTGTTGATTTGGAGATATTGCATGATCTTAATTTCTGAGCAGGTAAATTCTTGCAGCTCCAAGCCCATTTCGAACTCATGCAACTACTAAATATTCTATTTTCTATGGCTAGTGGGGAGTCTATGGGATTTTTTATCCATTCTTTCAAAGTTGTTTTGGTGGCCTTTAGCTTTTTCTCCTAGACATAGTTGGGCGATACAAGAACATGGATGGATCATGCCTTCTTGACTATATCCATAAACCCTCTCTATCTTCCCAAAGAGGGTTGAACCGGAAGGATATTTGCCCTAAATTTTCCTCTTCTTTCAGTAGTATAAGAATGGGTTTATGATTTGAAGTCAACTTTGGCAGAATTTTTGTGGCTATGGTCTTCTTTTCGAAGAGGAAGGTGCTCTGAAGTAGGAATCTGTCCAACTAGGCTGAAATGTGCTCTGCCCCAAATTTATTATTTGTCCAAGACTAAAGCCCTGCTTTTGGCTTAAAGTCCACTAAATCCCATTGCTGAATCAGATCTTCCATAAAGGGAAGGAAGTGGTCCTTGCTACTGGTTCCTCCTCCTTTTTCCTTTGGGTCAAGGATTAGATTGAAGTCTCCCACTAGAATTATATTCTTGAGGGAGTAGGCTTCAAGGAAGTTGGATAGGGTTTTCCAGTAGACCTTCTTTTCTGCATAGAGGATAGGTACATAAAGATTAAAGAGAGCAAAGGTAATCTTACTATGAAGGTGTCAGAGTTCGGTGTAAATCCAGTGTTGCGTCTGGAAGGAACTCTCAAGTTGAAACTTGTCTTCCTCCCAGAGAGTGGCAAGCCCACCGCATGTACCCCTTGCACTTACTGCTTTTCCAGCTTTTGTTTTCCATTTTACTTTGATGAGTTCCAGAAGGGCTTCCCCTTCTATTTTAGTCTCTTGGAGCATGAGGATCTTAGGAAATTCTAATTTCAATAAGTTCTTGACTGCTTTAGATTTTGAGGGATTCCCAAGTCCTCTGTAATTCCAAGAGACTAATCGCATTATTTACTAGTAGAGGGTGGGGTAGTTCCTCCCTTGGGAGGCATGGTTCTAGTATTTCTACCTATGGACATCTCAATCGTGGGCTGGCTACCTTGCATTTTTTGTCTCTCCACCTCTTCTCCTCTGGCCACTCTGTTAGATTTCCTCCCCACTTTTTTCGAGGGCCTCTTGTTTGTCTCATCTTCCAAGGATCCCGAAATCTCCAAAGTATTATTCCTTGTCATATCTGCATAGGTTGGGAAACTAGCGACGCCTTTTGGAGTTCTGGTTTGGGGAGGGCCTATATTCTCCTGCCTTTTATATTCTTCCATGGTGATGGTCTGCTGTTCAGTCTCTTTACCTACTGGGTTTGGGATTTTTTCTGGTGTACTGAGCATTTCAAAGGGGTTTGTGGGTGTGTCTATTCTTGGAAGGACCAAGCTCCCCTCCTCTTGTATGGGAGGAGCACCACTCCCAGTGTGCACTCCTTTCCCTTTGGATCTGTTATTCTACTTAACTGTTCCTAGTTTCTGGACCTAAGCCCATTGATCTCCTTTTGTATTCTCATCCCCATCCTCTGTTTTCTTTTTACAATTCCTAGCAAAGTGCCCATAGCCATGGAAATGCCGACATTTAAATGGGAGTTTCTCATAATCTAACACTTCGATGTGTGTCCAGTTAGCCACCGTGAGTTTTATAGCTTCAGGGAGGCCTTCCTCCAGGTTTACTTCTACACAAATTCTTGCATAGGAGTACTGGTCACTCCTTTCAGCTCGGTCAATGTATTTTCCAAGTTTATTGCCTATGGTTTCTAAGGATTTGGGGTTCCAGTAATGGAGAGGTAAATGAGGCGAATGCACCTAGACCAGGATAGCCGAGGGCACGTCCTTTGTTGGGTCAAAGTTTGGAGTCCATTTATTCAGATACAAAACCTGGGGCCCCATGAAATATGGGCCATTTCTCACTATGAGATTCCTATATTCTGTCATTTCAAATATGAATACAAAGAAGCCTTTACCAACGAAGTGGATTTTGATTCCTTCCTTGACAAGAGATCGCCAGTTCCTTTGCACCTAGACATTTATAGCTTTAAGCGAGGGCCATAACCCAGTGAACTGTCCAATAAGCCCTGTTTCTGCTAGATTCAATTCCACTTTACATGGTTCTTCAGTCAACAAAGCGACTGTGGGGATGGAATCCATTCTCTTGACAAACTTCTGCTAGTTTTCGGTTGCTGGCTGTTTGTTGCATGCTATTACCAATTCCCAGAACATAGTAATCTCAGGTCGTAAGGGAGGATCTGGATCACGACCCCCTCCTAGGGCCATGGTAGTGGACTTGCATGCAGACTCTCACTGTGGTTATGCCGGCTTTCTTGCGTGCATAGGGCTCCTCTCCTGATCACTTGATCTTTGTTAATTTTTTAATGGTATATAAATCTTTGTTAATTTTTTAATAGTGTATGAACCTATATGAACCTTGATTAATAATTTAATTTTGTTAATTTTCTTTAATAGTATATGATTTTTTATTAATAATTTAATTATTTTTAATAATAGATAATTGATAAATAAAGAAAATTTTAAAAATGATAATTAATATTAATTAAATTTAAAATAAAAATAACAAAAAACATAATAAACTCTAAATAAAATTAAAAACAAAATAGCCAAAACATACAATCTATACAATTAAAAACAAAGCACATACAATTAAAAACAAAATTCGAAGTCCACACAATTGAAAACAAAAATACAGTGCAAAGTGCATACAAATAAAAATTAGATCCATTCAACCCACTACAATGACCGAGGGAGAGTGGAAAACTTGGACTACAATGATCGAGGGAGAGTGGAAAACTGGCTAGGAGGAAAGGCCAGGAGGAAAGCCCAAAAATGTGCAGGAACGAAAACCAATTACCCAATTACCCGTGAAAATTTACTAGGGACCATGTTTCCATGAAAATGATTGCTATTCTTACCGCTAAAATTTTCTAGGGACCATGTTTCCATGAAAATGTTTACCCTGATTCTAAATTCCATGAAAATAGGTAATATGTCCATGAAGATGGCTTGTTTGGTGCCAAATTGTTGCCATTGGCAGGAGGGTTTGGGAGGTTTTGGATAATCTGTCCATGAAAATGGTGTGGTTGGTGGGAGGGTTTGGAGGGTTGGCTTGTTTGGCGCAGTTGGCAGGAGGGCTTGGAGGGGGTTGGCAGGAGGGTTTGAAGGGTTTTGATATATTTTGGGAGAAATCCATATATGGTTAGAGATTTTTAGGACCTGTGAAAGTTTCTATATAATTAGAGCCTCTGTCATCGATATAATAACATTGGAGAGGACTTGCAGGCTTTTGAAGAGGCAGGCTAACTCACAATTCAAGGTTGTGGAATCACAAAAGAGATGGGCTAATTCACCATTTGAGTCTTCAGAATCACAGGTTAGTTGTATTTAATTTATGGATTTACATCTATTTATGTTTTTTGTCAAGTGAAAGCATCAAACACGAAGGCATAGGCGGAGGCATAGGTAGCAGATTCTCAAGTTAGACAAATTATACGTATAATAGTGGACCGATAGGCACAAGTCTCAGGTCCGGAAGGAGGAGTGGCTGAAGAGTGAAGGTCATTCACCCGACTGGCATCTTCCAAATGCCAGTAGAAAGAAAGAACATATGTTTCTCATGGTCTCAAAATGGAGGGCACTAGACCCACTAATCCTTCTTCGAAACCTCTTGTTCACCCTAACAAAGTTGTTGGTATGGACAAAAATGAGTCCTCCACTCTGTGAATACTCCTTTCTGCTCAAATTTCTCCCCCGTTCTACTCAGATTTCTCCCTCGTTCTGCTAAGATTTCTCCCCTGTTCTGCTAAGATCTCTCCTTTGCTGAAATCTCACAATTGGCTTACTAAATTAGCTTGATCGAATCAATGCCAAAATCATGTAATTTCAGGCTTACTCTTGAACCGTGACTAGTTTGGGTTGGATGTTGGATTTATTTTAAAAATGATGGAAGGGTATATGTCTTGATTAACTTTTCCCTGGTTTTTTTCTTCAGGTCAACCACTTCATTTGAAATATTATTTAGCATTTTGAGTACTCTCCAAATATGTATATTATTTGTTCATTGCTTTAGTCAACACTAGAGGCTTCTTCCCAGTATCCTTAGGCTCTTCCTTAGGCATATTCCCTACAAAGGATAACATTTCATTCTCCACTTTCATAACTTCCTCAAATTTATGACTCTGGGTGTCCTTATCTTTCATTTTAACAAAAATGGCTATATAAGCATTTAGGGATGAGGTGTAATATTCCATGGCTAGAGGGTCAATAGAGTGGATGTCTTTAGGGAGCTTATTTAGCATAGTAGTGTAACATTGATTAAAATACTTGACCTTTCCTTGCTTCTCAATTTTGATTACATTAATTTATTTGAGAAGGATAGATGGTGATTAATCCTAACAAAATTCGCTAAATAAAACCTTATTAAAGGAATCCCAACTAGATATAGAAGTAATAGGTAGATTATAATACTATGTGGATGCTTTGTTCTAGGAGGTATAAGGAAAAACCTATATACCACATCCTCAAGCTACACATTCATCAGACAAAAGGATATATATAATTTTTGTATGTGGTCTTCAAGAGTGACACAATTATCAAGATCAAACTTTGGTAGGATCCTCTTTGGTTGTTTAGGAAGATCATGCAAATTGCATCCAAGGTTGAGGGTACCTGGGGACATCCATTTAGGTTGGGGATTACAAGCCATTATATCTAGTATGTTTTCCCAATTTGATTTGTATTTAGAATCATAGGAATAATTGTTATGATCAATATGACCAATTTCACCATCAACATCGTACTGTATGTGTGTAGAGGGTAGAGAACTAGATGGAGTTATAGTTATATAATCAAAAGGAATAGGAATTTATTTTAAGAGCACGATCAATAATATCTTTGATAGAGTAAACTAAAACATTATCTTTTGTTACTAGTCTTTTGATATCCCTTTTTCTAGGGAGAAACAGTGCTACAAGGAGTCTTCCTATTTTTTTAGCATAAGAACAAGTAATACGCCTAGGGGAATTAACCTTAGTGGAAGTGACATAACATAATGTTTCATTACATGGAACATCTTTGTAATTGGTTTCCTTGTCAATATGCTTAGTATAGGTAAAAGGATTATGTGGATGTTGGGAGAGATTTTCTTCATCGAGAATGTTTGCATAGTATGAATGAGAATTCTTGCTAGCCATGTAATTAGTCCCCCCTTCTAGTTTCAAATTAGTTATTGATAGGGATAAGTGACCCTGTAATAGTCACAATGGCTATCTCTGGTATGAGGTTCTAATAAGACCTCACACCATTTTGGATAAGAGACCCATCTACTTGGTTTGTTGAATTCTATCAAATATTTATTGATTGTCACAACAAGGAGCATGAAGATTCAAATAAATCTATCTAACTGCAGAAGTAAAACTATTGTAAACTAACTAAATGTTGAAAGATAGATTAAGACAAGAAGAAATAAACATAAAAATTGGGACTGTCTGTGCATTTACATTATATTACTTTGTTCCTATATGATTATGCCATAATGGTAATTGGAGGAAAATTTTGTTGTTGAATATTCACACATCCATTGAAGGAAATGTTGGATAATTTTGAGTATATTGTAGACAAATAAATTGTTTGAGACACATACAAGGTTTCTCACTTCAACAACGAGATAAACTACACATGGTTAGTAAAGGGTTCCTTGCTTACAATAAGTTATTTGAGAAGGATAGATGGTGATTAATCCTAACCAAATTCGCTGACCAAAAGCTTATTAAAGGAATCCCAACTAGATATAGAAGTATTAGGTAGATTATAATACTATGTGTATGCTTTGTTCTCGAACATATAAGGAAAAAACCTATATACCAAATCCTCAAGATACACATTCATCAGATAAAAGGCTATACAGAATTTATGTATTTGGTCTTCAAGAGTGACAGAATTATCAAGATCAAACTTTTGTGGGATCCTCTTTGGTTGTTTAGGAGGATCATGAAAATTGCCTCCAAGGTTGAGGGTGCCTTGGGACATCCATTTACATTGGGGATTACAAGCAATTATATCTAGTATGTTGTCCTAATTTGATTTGTATTTAGAATCATAGGAATAATTGTTATGATCAATATGAAAAATTTCACCATCAATATCGCGTTGTATGTGTGTAGAGGGTAGAGAACTAGATGGAGTTACAGTTATATAATCAAAACGACTAGGGATTTATTTTATAAGCATGCTCAATGATTTCTTTGATAGAGTTAGCTAAGACATTCTCTTTGGTCACTAGTCTTCTGATATCCCTTTTCATAGGGAGAAAAATGGCTGCAAGGAGTCTTCCTATCTTCTTAGCATAAGAACGAGTAATACACCTAAGGGAATTAACCTTAGTGGAAGTGACATAACATAATGTTTCATTATAGAGAATATCTTTGTAATTGGTTTCCTTGTCAACATGCTTAGTATAGGTAAAAGGAGTATGTGGATGTTGGGAGAGATTTTCTTCATCAGGAATGCTTACAAAGTATGAATGAGAATTCTTTCTAGCCATGCAATTAGTCCCCCCTTCTAGTTCAAAATTAATTATTGATAGGGATAAGTGACCCTGTAACAGTGACAATGGTTATCTATGGTATGAGGTTCTAATAAGAGCTCACACCATTTTGGATAAGAGACCCATCTGTATTCTTTCCCAACAACCATGCTTGGTTTGTTGAATTCTATGAAATATTGGTTGATTGTCACAACAAGGAGAATGAAAATTGAAATAAAGTTATCTAATTTTAGAAATAAAACTATTGTAAACAAACTAAATGTTTAAATATAGATTAAGACAAGAAAAAATAAACATAAAAAATGGGTTTTCCTTGCATTTACATCATATGACTTTGTTCCTATATGATTATGCCATAATGGTAATTGGAGGAAAAGTTAGCTGTTGAATATTCACACATCCATTGAAATAAATGTGGGATAATTTTTAGTTTATTGTAGACAAATCAATTGTTTAAGACACATACAAGGTTTCTCACTTCAACAACGAGATAAATTACACAAGTTTCAAGATAGACAACAAGATAAACATAGTGAGCAATTGTCAGTATGTCACAGTTTCTAATGTATCTTATAATCAAGAATATGGAAGCCTAAACCATTTTACTTGATTAGGTAGAGTTTATTAAGAGGCATTTTATCCTAGGTAATATTATTACAACTTTTGAAGGTCTTGAATGAGTACCAAAGACTAGCCTCATAATTATAAATGAAGATAGGAATAGTGAGTATGACTCGTAATGCATATTTTCTACTAGGGTGAAATTCTTCAAGCTTAGAAAAATAATGTAAATCTCCAAATACTTCTTGCATGCTAGGAATAAGGAGAGAATGTGGTGCAAATCCTTCATTAATGTTCCCTCCATACAAGTGGCTAAAAACATAATGTATTCCCTTCAAGTCCCAAAAAGGTGATAATTTGTAACTCATCATGTTGCGATGAATAGGTAAGTGACTCCCTCAAGTGGAGTACCCTCATTTTGTAGGAATGAACACTTGGAACATGTCAGAAATAGGCTTTAAAGGAGAGAGTGCACAACTATTAACTTACACTACATCATTGTCTCCCTTGTAGTTGAGTGATGCATCCTATTTGCTACTAAGGGAACCCAAAATGTTGTGTTCTTCTCCTCATTGTTGTTGTAATGAGTGTTTAGATATGGCCGCAAGGGATGTGCCCTTAAGAATTCTAGCATATTGAAAAAAAAAATTGTTGTCATGTTGGTAGATATGCATTCAAAAGGGGTAAATACAAAAAAAAACTCCTCAAACAAGTGTTGATCCATAGGCTTTCTCTCAAAAATGACTTTCTTTTGTTGTTTGACTATGTGATTGTTGTGTATGAGTGTGTTCACACTGGTAAAAAATGCGTAGTCTTCTCTTCCTATATGTTGTTTCTAAAACGTTTTCATAATTGACATTTGTGCTCGAATGGGAGCTGAAAATTCTCTTTTACAAACGAAGTTCTGAAAAGAGTGGAAAATAAAGAGTTAACATATCAGTTTCATCTTTGAATGCAGAAAATAGAGGATGAGTCAACAACCGATTTCGACAAAAGATGAATACCATGCACATGATGAGAGAATAGCTGATGAGAAGAGCCTGCTTAAATATGGATGTCCACATAATGATTGTCGTGGTGGGAAGATGAGAAAAAGAAGTGTGATTTTTCAACATATGCCAAAATATGGGCATAGCGGTATAAGCCCTTTCCCTCAAAATTGTTATTGAGATAGGATAAAATTGCATAGCATGAGAGATGTAGAGGCACTTGAAATATATCAAGATGAAACAAACACAAATGAAAAGGTAGGAACATCTGATGAAGGGATTGAAGTTGACAGAATGTTGAATAAGGGTTTCAAGGATGAATGGCAGAAGTTGATGGACGATGCTTTAAAACCTGTGTGCGGTACTTGCAATTTAAGTCATTTAACAACAGTTCCTTTAATTCTTAACTTGCAAGTGGTGAATGGTTGGACAACTGAGAGTGCTGATGAATTATTAGCATTTTTACAATGGTTTATACCACCTGACTCCACATTGCCAACAAAAAAAAGAACATGTAAAGTTCGAATCACTAAGCTAGGCTTAGGGTATGAAAACATCCACACATGTGTGAATGGTTGTGTATTATTTCCAAAAAATCTTGCAAGTGAGATTGAATGTCCAAAATGTAAAGAAAGGAGGTATAGACTAGGGTTGAAATTAAATTCAATTCTGAGAAGGGTACTTCGTCACTTTCCACTTATCCCATGGTTTCTTCAAATGTATAAATGTCGAGACATTGTCGATCTAATGCAATGGCATGCCCAAAATAAGAGTAATGATGGAAAAAAATGATTTGTGTATGATTCTAATATTTGGAAGGAATCTAACAACAAATCACCTAATTTTTCCCAAGATCCTTGCAATATAAGCTTGGGTTTAGCTCTAGATGGGGTGAACCCTTTCTTAGATCAAAACACTAAATAGTCAACTTGGCCAGTGTTTTTAATAAATTATAACTTGCCTCCATGGTTAGTGACCAAGCCATTTTTCTTGATACTGTCATTGATTATACTAGGGAAAAATGTGTGCCTTCAGATATAATTGATGTTTATTTAGAGCCATTATTTGACGATCTAGTGGAATTGTTGAAAGGAATTGAAGAAATTCAAATTTTAAGGGATGGCAATTCAATTCAATTCACCTTAAGAGCTTCTTTATTGTTTACAATCCACGATCTTCCTACATATGGCACTTTGAATGGTCTCAATGTTCATGGATACCATGGTGTTGTGGGGAAAAATGCCTATGCAGGTCGATCCTATCCACCTAAGGTGTGACAGTGCCTTAGCAACAAACAGACACAACTATTCTAGTATTCTTCCTTTATGAATTAAGAATGAAGAGAGATGGATGGACTAACCAGTGTCTTCCGTTTGTCCCTCGATCCAGTTTCTCTTCTCTTTGAGAGTTCCCAGCTACTTGCCTTCTCGCTTGCCCAACTTCAACAGGTCCCTGCAAGATCACAAGAAGAGAACACTACACAAAGACATAGATTCATATTCATAACTAGTTCAGGATTAGAAATAAACTAAACATACTAATGCAATCATACATCAAAGATACATCAGTATATAGGAGAAACCAAGATAGCTTTATTGATGAATAACAAGGTTCAGGAGGAGATACAACCAAGAGAGTTCCAATCCAGCATCTCCTTCCCAGCAAATGAAATTCCTATCTTCACCTCCCTTCAAAGCATTAAGCACCCAATGATTCCAGTCTCAAACCAACAGCAATTCTTTGCAACAACAAAATTCCAGCCTCCTGGATCTCATGGAAGAGAGATCCATATATAGATGTTTGGAGAGAGGATGAGTCAGCTTGAGATCTAACTAGTGTCCTCTCCCTTTGTCAGTTCTTACTTCCACTTGGAGACTAAGAGCCTCTTACTCATCACTAGTCGAATTCATTGAGGCAAGTGTCATTGGAGAAGATTCTGGAAGCTTCCAGGGTCTTTTCCACCTCGTTGAATGAACTTTCCATTTGTCACTTCCCGCTCAGCGCACCCTGGTAGTGCTTCTACCTGCGTTGCAGTGCACCTAGCCAGTGTAATCTCTGCATTTCAGCGCAGACAGCTAGTGGAGCCTCTGAATTGATCCTGAATTGACTTGTTTTTGAGCATTTTCTGGTGGAGAACTTCTGTGAATTGCTGTGATTTGTTAGCCTTGTTCCTCTAGGGGTAGGAACAACATGTTTAGGGACTTTGGATCCCTTAGATTATGGAAATTTCATGCTTATAGCTGTAAGGCACAAAAATGTCTATAACAGTTGCCCCCTAAAGTATGAGGCCGTTTATCGGGTGAAATGCTTTATTAGGAGGATCCGAAGTTCATCCAATGCTGGGAGGAGACCTGTAATAAGATACAATACAATACTTTATTTTTCATACTGCTTTCATGATTTAGCTGAGGCGGGCATTCCCATGCTCAGCTTTATAAATTCATTTTTCTGTACATAGAACAGACAATCGTCTGATGGTAGACTGATAATTTTGATGAAATTATCATCCTTTGGGTAGGATGATTATCTGCTGCAATGATGTACATGTCAATGTCTTTATCTTTCCTGAATATATATCGCAGCCCGGATGGATGAAACTAGATCCGGGGTCTTCAAACTCGTTCGATCTTCACTCTAAGTACAAGTCGATCCATGTGAGAAATGTTCTGAAGTCGAACATGGAAAGACATCGCTTGATTACCGGTCAATGAGGTAAACCGTTAACAAGCGCGAGAGGAATCACCGATAATGATAATGACCCTCAAGGTACTGCAGTACAATTCACGTGGTGTGAATAAAGGACTTGGCGTCGAACACCACGCAAAATCTTTCGGTCGAAGGTCATTGATGTATACCTGTCGCCGGAAGTGAGAAACTTGCCATTGAGGCATGCAAGCTTCAAAGTACTGAAGGGGGTGTTCCTAGATCAACTTCTTGGATAATGAGCTGATGTCGACAAGAAGCGATCCGTCAAAGGAGGGCCTTAATGAATCCCACATCAATGACACGGAACGGAGCTAATGATTTTGATGGAGGTGAAAACGATCTGAGGACATATGATTCAGGGTGGCGGTCATGAAAGGATGAAGGATAATGTACGGCAGTGGATGGGACACGGTTGACTTCTCTGAACGACTTCTCTTGAACATATGGCGACACTTATGCGATGGATCGGTAGCATTACCCCAAATATGGATGGTATGGTGAGACCATGGTGATGTGACCGGTGAATGAAACAACCCAACCCGATTGTGGTACGGAGGAAAAGTGTCATGTTCAAGAGCGACTTGCTACCATCAAAGTTTTCTCGAGTTTCTCCCAATTTTCCCCAGTCATTGCTGACCAGTACCTCTTTATTTTTGTCAAGCTTGAGGAGGATAACATATGCTTGTTCTATAACTTGCCCTTCGGGCAAGCCCATCTCTATGTTTTAACGAGCCTAGCGATAGTGAAACTCGTTCTCGTCTAAAGACAAGTTTGTCGCTATTTAATGATTTTAACGAGTCTAACGACAAAGATAACTCGGTCCTTTTCAATTTTAGAGAGTCTGAAAAGGTACGTAAAGTTAACTCCGAAAGTCCTTTTTCGTCATCTAATCCCTTAAGTCCGAAAAAGTATAAAACAATACAGAAGGGATGAGTTTTCGATAGTTTTAACGAGCCGAACAAAACAAGCGCTCGATCTTTTTGTGCAATAATCCCTCAGGTCCAAAAAGATTAAAATCTAGAGGAGGGATAGCACTTCCGGTCGCTTTAACGAGCTGGGAGGCCAAAACTCGGCAATCTTTTCATATTTTACGAGTCAGATGAAAAGAGCTTAAAGAAGACTCGTCTTTTGAGGAACGAGTGATAAAACGGGTTAACAGCTGATTCCAGGTACGGGTTGGAATTTTCCAATCACGGCAGTGTCACAAGGATGGCTAGTGAAATCACTCTTCGCAGCTGTTCCTCAAAATGGGTAAACAATCATATGGAGGTGAACGATCGGCCAATGGAAAAGTGGAGGTGACGGTGAAAACACGACCAAGGCTTTAATGGCTGATAATGTTACATTCACAGTGGTTATTTACCAGAAGATAGTTCATTTTTTAACGAGCTTAAATGCGGAAAAACACTGCTCAGTCTTATGTTTATTTTTTAACGAGCATGAACTATGTGCTAAAACTGCTCGGATCTTGCGTTTATTTTTTAACGAGCATGAACTGTGTGCTAAAACTGCTCGATTAATCCAGTCATATGATAAGAATGTCTCATTGAAGATGCTATTTTTTATGGAGCTTAGATCTTACAAAGCTTTGCTCCGGATCCTTTCGTTATGCAAGTTCGGAAACGACTAATCCTACGAGTTTAAAGGGTTAGACCTACAGGTTTAAAGGGAGGACCTAAAAATTTAAAAAAATAAATAGCCGCCCCTTGCTTGCACTCCAAAAGGTTTGCATGCCCCCAGGTATAAAGTACGATTTCAAGGTTACCCCTCAATTTGCAGATAAAACATTTGTTCTACCAGGAAAGGCCTACCTCTTTCAGGTTACCCAAAGATTGTTTCATTTGCACAGCAAACAAGACACTTCTTCAGCGATGTCTACCGAAATAGACAAAGGTGAGAGACTCCGTCTGTCAACTCACATAACTTTGACAAAAGAATCTTATTCTAGAACAACCCCTCTTCCATGCCGGACGGGGTACGGACTAGTCATATTCTCCCACGGAAACCTACCCTATACCCAAAGTTTTCTTGCCGAAGCAGACCAGGATGCATGCCCCCTGGGTTCCAGTCATATCCTTCCGAATCACTCGCGCTCATCGGGAGGACGGACCGTGGGTTGAGACATTTCTTGCGTGAAGAGACCATTTAGGGATGGTGTATGACTATTTGCGATGCGTGATCCGGGAAATGAAAGTTGGTCCACGAGCTTGACCACTCTTCCTTCGTGCGGAAAACACATTACTCTAAAGAGTGAGGAGATGATGGCTCCCATGCAATATATATAGTCTCGTCCAAGGAGTAGGTTATAATCCAAGGGTCCTTGAACGACCATCACGTTCATTTCAACGGTCTTCCCTTTCAATGTGATTGGCACATTGGGAAGAATCCCTAAAGGTCGACTGGTTCCTTTATCAAAGCCTGTCAGATTTCTCATTTCAGGCAAACGCGCTGGCGAACCAAGCGCTTTCCAAGCAATAGAGGAAAGGATACTCACAGATGCCCCCTCATCAATGATGGTGCCAGCCATTACCATTCTATATATTTGAACAATAATTCTGAATGATATGCTTGCTGGCAACCGGGGTCTGCCTAGTTGATTCCAGTCGAAGGATACAACTAGGTTGCTTGGTGGTGGGACCGAATAGACGGCCGGGTATGACTCTGACGAAGTTCCTTCTTGCGATAAAGGAATGGGAAAATTGCCCCCTTGTTCGTTGGAGTCTGTATTGATGAAGAGAATTTGGACGGTGTCGTCTTTATTCTCTTCTGTGATGGTATCATTCGAAGATAGAACCTAAAGGCAAGACCGGGTCAACTGCCGCCTCGACCTTTTGACTTTTGTCAGGTATGGATTCGGATGGTTCATCCTCAATGATAGGTGCTTCGGCTGACCACCTGAGCGGGCCAGCCGGGTTCTCAACTGGTGAAGGACTTGGCATGAGTTTTTGATATCCAGGAGGAAGTCGTGCTGGTAAAACTGGGCGATCTTCCAAAACTCTTTTAGCCTCGTCTAAGAAGGGACAACGGTGGATGGCATGGTCACCTTCACACAGTTTGCAGGGAAATCTAGCTTTCCCTCTCTGTCCTGTGGCTTCACTTTCACTAATTGACGGTGTGTTGTCAACATGGCTATCAGAGGTTGATGCCACCGAATTGTGCAAACGAGGAGACCAGTCCCTTAGTATCCGAGGGATGCAGGGACAATCTCTGTGGAAGTGGTCTCCCTTGCATATGACACATGTCGATTTAGGCCTAGTCAGTGCTGTGTGTGGATTTTTGTAAGACGACACTTGTTTGCCCCCAGTCGCTTTTGGCTCCTTCTTCTTCTTCTCTTTCTTCTTCTTTTCCTTCTTCTCCTTAGGAACTTGGTTTTTCGTTTTACCAGTTCCGTCAAGCGAAGAGGAAGGAGGAGAGGAAAAATTAGATGAAGTAGAAGGCTGGTGGGTAACTCTGGTCTGGTCTAACTGTTGATTCGACTGTTCAGGAATAGTGGTGTTCTGAACGACATTGGTTGAAAAGAGCCAGACCGGCAAGCCAATTGTCAGTCCTGGAAGCGACAATGTGGCCATATGGGGCGCACCAACATCTCCCCAAGAGGAGAAGGGACTAGGATTTCCACCAAGGGGAATTCCTTGGTTGGTGTGCTCCATTTTCTCAACCTAAAGATCAACGCAGGAAGAAGGGGTGATTGTTCCGTTTAAAATAAATTTTAACGACGCTTTAGACACAACTTGCTTTTTCAATTTTAAAGAGTCGAGAAAAAGCTAAAGATGACTCTAGTCTCCTTCGATGTTTTAACGAGCCCGAAGTGACAAATGCTCGGATGGACTTTTTCCGTTATAGAGTCTGAAAAAGGCCAAAAGGAACTGCTCTGGAGTTCTAGGTAGAGGGTGTGCCAAACTTTTCGCAAAACCGCAGAATACTTTTTAAGGTACGGGCGGTCAATCTTCCTGAATGCTGTGTTCAGTGCATTGCGATCAGTAGGGCGGCCGACACGGCTTCCTAAGGATAAAGTTTTTATGCCTATAGGGGTCTCCCAATATATACTCGACGGTACGTGGGAGCACAATCCGTACTGGCGCTATCGTCCCTCAGGAGGAATCACCCACCATCAGCGAGATCGACACTCACCAGGCTTTACGACGCCAGAACACGTCTCTAGCCTAGACCTCTATGTTGTGCGTTAAGTTACAAAGCGTTGTTAAGTTCATTCAATTTATTTTAGGTTGATCTTTTTAGAAGTTTGCCTTTTTGGATCACCACGAGATGTATGATATAATTCCTAAATGCAGTCTAAAGATGATAAGCAAGCTTTTATATCTTTTCAACAATGAAAATCCTAGCTACAAAGGGAAAAGAAAGACACCATCTTTTCTCAAAGAGAAATCAGAACACTTTAATGCACTTTTCCTAAATCAAGCATGCAAACTATCAAGATGCAAATGCACAATGCAGGTGTTTGTTTTCCGCTTTCTTAATATTGATGCCTAAAAAGAAAGCTCTTTGTACAACTTTGAATTTGCTTTTAAATGACAAATACAAACAAGTTTACTTTTTCGAAATCAGAAAGGGTAGAAGAGAATACAACACTTTACGACTTTCGAAATGAACACTTGTTTCGACACTTAAAAAAGACAAACTCAAACCAAAAGCAAAAGTAAATGTATAATCAACTGTAAACAGCCAATGAACTCTCTCCTAAGATCACAATCAACAGATCTGAATCAAGGGCTACAGGATGATTATTTCACTCTTGCAAAGGAAAACTGTAAATGACGCCACAAACACATAAAAACACTCACAGTCTTTTTGTACAAAAGGAGGCGGAATTTAAGCAGAGAAAAGGAGTTATCAGACAGGTACCTTTGCTGGTTACAGGCTGCAAAAATCAGAGATCAAAACAAGGCAAAACAGAGCAGAGAACCCCAGCTGCACAAGGCCTAACTGGATCAACGCACCCTCAACACAGAGGTTTTGACATTCAGCGCAGGTAGCCTTCACGGGACCTGCGTTGAAATGCAGAACCTCTTCACAGAGTCTGCGCTAAAGGAGAAACGAGAGTTCCTCACTGGGTTCTGGGTCACAGTTTGCTGATTAACCTACGGTTTCAGGCCAAATAAAAGCAACAAGCAAGGTACAATCAAAAGGATGCTTTGAGGGAGGACTAAGATCTATCACAAAGGATCATCAAATCATTTGTGAGTCCATTGTTCAGATCATAGACAAATCCAGTGATTGGATCAAAGCAGCAACTGTCTACTTTGCATCTGAGAATAGCAGATGCAGTTCGATTGTTGCTGTTGAGTCTATGAAACAAACAATGATAGAGACATAAGTAAAATGACTAAACAGATCTCCCCAGTGGAGTCGCCAATTTGTTGTGGGGAAAAATGCCTATGCAGGTCGATCCTATCCACCTAAGGTGTGACAGTGCCTTAGCAACAAACAGACACAGCTATTCTAGTATTCTTCCTTTATGAATTAAGAATGAAGAGAGATGGATGGACTAACCGGTGTCTTCCATTTGTCCCTCGATCCGGTTTCTCTTCTCTTTGAGAGTTCCCAGCTACTTGCCTTCTCGCTCGCCCAGCTTCAACAGGTCCCTGCAAGATCACAAGAAGAGAACACTACACAAAGACATAGATTCATATTCATAACTAGTTCAGGATTAGAAATAAACTAAACATACTAATGCAATCATACATCAAAGATACATCAGTATATAGGAGAAACCAAGATAGCTTTATTGATGAATAACAAGGTTCAGGAGGAGATACAACCAAGAGAGTTCCAATCCAGCATCTCCTTCCCAGCAAATGAAATTCCTATCTTCACCTCCCTTCAAAGCATTAAGCACCCAATGATTCCAGTCTCAAACCAACAGCAATTCTTTGCAACAACAAAATTCCAGCCTCCTGGATCTCATGGAAGAGAGATCCATATATAGATGTTTGGAGAGAGGATGAGTCAGCTTGAGATCTGACTAGTGTCCTCTCCCTCTGTCAGTTCTTACTTCCACTTGGAGACTAAGAGCCTCTTACTCATCACTAGTCGAATTCATTGAGGCAAGTGTCATTGGAGAAGATTCTGGAAGCTTCCAGGGTCTTTTCCACCTCGTTGAATGAACTTGCCATTTGTCACTTCCCGCTCAGCGCACCCTGGTATTGCTTCTACCTTCGTTGCAGTGCACCTAGCCAGTGTAATCTCTGCATTTCAGCGCAGACAGCTAGTGGAGCCTCTGAATTGATCCTGAATTGACTTGTTTTTGAGCAGTTTCTTGTGGAGAACTTTTGTGAATTGTTGTGATTTGTTAGCCTTGTTCCTCTAGGGGTAGGAACAACATGTTTAGGGACTTTGGATCCCTTAGATTATGGACATTTCATGCTTATAGCTGTAAGGCACAAAAATGTCTATAACACATGGCTGACTGACTTGCATCTTTAAGGGTTTTGTGAGGCATTCAAGTAGTTTGCACAAGTGTATTTATTGTGGACATCTTTCTTACCTCAAAATGGAGCATCCATATCGTCGACAAAAGTCACATTTCAATGGTAAGGAAGAGAATTGTGAAGCACCACTGGCAATAATAAGTGATTAGATTATTGAGAATGGAGAAAAGAGAATGCAATTTATTGAAAATGGTGGCATTTGTGGTAGTAAAAATGATCCACTTAATGATAGTGGTGTAAAAAGAGTGTGCATATTCTATAAATTTTCATACTTAAGCATATAACCATTAGACATACTATTGACTTTATGCATGCTGAGAAAAACATAGCTTTTTCTATTATAGAAACTCTTTTTGGTGCATATGATACAGTGTCATCACGGCTAAACCTTCAAGAACTAAAGATTCGTCAAAATATTTGGGTTGAAAAATATGGTAATGGAAAATATAGAAAACCTATTGCTCCTTATGTGTCAAGAAAGGATCAACATGCATAATTCTTAAAGTTGATGTCTCAGACTCGATTTCTTACTAGATATGTAAGTAGTAATATTAGAAGCCAAACTGACAATAATAGCTTAAGAAGCCTCAAGACCCATGACTATCATGTCATAATTGAGGATATTTTACCTATTCCAGCCATATCAAGTTTGGAAAAGGGACCAAGATTGGAAATTGTAAGGTTCGGCCTAATATTAAAAATAATGAGTTTTCATGTTCTAGATCCTTCAAACTTTGATAATTTGAGGGGAGAGGTTGTTGAATTCCTTTGCTTATTGGAACGAGAATTTCCATCAGCAAAAGTCAATATTTCTATTCATCTTCTTATACATCTAGAACATGAACTAGAGCATTGTGGCGTAATAAGAACAGGATGGATGTATCCTATAGAACGATACATGAAAGTTTTGAAAAAGTTTTTTCGTAATAAGGCAAAACTAGAAGGTAGCAATTGTGAGGGATATTTAATGCAAGAGGCCATAGGATTTTGCATAGAATATATGAACAATTTTAGAAATGTCACTCGGCATGTATGGGATGATGATGACGACTAGAGAGTTGCAGGTGAAGTAATAGATGGAAATGGATGTCGCTTCAAGCTATCAAATGAGGAAAGAGTTGCCATACATGCCTATGTTCTTCAAAACACATCATCATTTGATAAGTGGCGTAGGTAAGATATTATTTACATGATAATTTATTTATTTAATTTCATTTAATAGTTAAATTATTATCACTCTTACTGTTCATATTCTATGCAGAAAATACGAAGAAGAGATTCAAACATGGATGCGTCCATCTCGAAAGCGTACACTTCAATATTTGAATATTGGAGATCATTCTTTTCCAAAATTTGATGATTGGATTGTTGATGCAATTAATGATGCATGAAAAGAAGGTCAAGATATGACAAAGGAGGAAATTGAGCTTTCACTACCTCCAAGTATATGGGCTTCTTCTTTCAGTGGGATGTGGGCCTATGGTACTTATTTAAGAGTGGAAGAAAGGGACATAGGAAAGGAAAATTGTGATTGTATTATTAGTGTTGAATTTCATCACAACGCTGAAAAGAACTTGTATGTTGGATTCATACAAGAAATAATTCAAGTTAATTATGGTGAAACTAGTCCTATATTATTAAAATCTAAATGGATCAAGCCATATGCAATACAACGTGATGAGTATGGATTTGTACATGAAAATACATGCCAAATTTTACTGAAGACCAATGAGCCATATGTTTCCCGTATTCAAATTAACCATTGATTTTTAATTGATGATGTAACAAGCTCAGGATGGTCGTATGTCATTCAAATAGAGCCTCGCTCAAAAAGGAAATTCATGGCATATGTTGATATAATGGTTCATGGGGAATGTAATAGTTTACAAGAAACATTGGAGGAAGAAACTAAAGATGGCAATAGAGTATTTGAAGATGAAACTTTGATTCCCAATGAAGAGACTGAGATAGAAAACATAATGCATGGTTAGGACAATATAATGTATGAGGACAATGAAGAAAATCAAGAAGATGTATACACAAATGATAAGGATTGTGATCTTGATGACCATGCAAATGATCACGATGATGATTTATCACCTTCATTTTATGGCATGTATATAAAAGTGATTTGGATTGTGATCTTGATGACCATGCAAATGATCATGATGATAATTTATCACCTTGAATTTATGGCATAATTTTTCACTATGCAAATGGATTTTATTGTTTTGGCCATGGGATTAGCAAAATGATTGTATTAAACTTTGTGTGAAATTTATCATTCATTTTTCTCTGTGTGAATTTTGTCTCATTCTAGTAATTCTATTGTAGCATGAAGTGATTCAATTTATCTTAAAGAGGGTTAGTAGATCCATCAATGAAATTTCTTACATGAAGTTAGATTAACTTTATTATTTATTCTAGCTTTTATTGTTGGTTTTTTGTCTAGGAAAAAGTTGTAATTTTTTATTTTATGGGTTAGATTATGAAAGTCATCTTGTAAAAGTAGAAGCTTCTAATGTTATTTTATTTATTAAATTGAGGAATGTGTATCTATTATTTTATTTGTTAAATTGGGGAATGTCTATCAATTTACTGAGGGATATTTAATTTTCATCTTGCAAACCTCAAAGCTCAATGTATGTCTCTATTTACTAAGGGCTCAAAGTCTTAATCTTGTTCAGAAGATATTTACCTAAGCTATATGGTACTGGCACTAGTACACATATAATATATTCAATAATGTTACAATGGTTGGGACAACCAATCTGCATTCCCAATTGCAATATGATATGTTTCTATTATGTGATAGATTTATGCAAATGTTACAAAAACATTTGCATTTAAAAAAATAAAAAGCTATGAATGATTTTAACATTTTCCTATATTTTCATTGAATATCCATTACTTCTAGATAGGTGTTGATACCAATTGAAGTGTCCCTTCTACCAACATATTAGCAACATAGTTCAAAGGAAATAACCAGTAGAAGAATCAATAGAATATATTCTGGTTCATGTTTCATTTTTCTTTCCATTTCAGCTATTACGGTAAGAGTTTTTTTATGATGGATTACAATTAAAGTTGGGATTAACATTGAATTTATAAATATTCAAACTCAAGGTTATGTTAGTGCTCAAATCTGCCTTAGGCTAAGGAAGGAAAAACTCGAGGCCACATCAAACCAAGCTCAGCCTCGTAGCTAGCCCTACGAGGACAGGAGAGGGCTCTCTCCGGGTCTATCTTGGCAAAAGGTCTTCAAGGGGGCTGAGATGACCGATAAGGAATACTGATTTTAGGCTAGTAAATTGATAGAAAGGGGTTTTTTGATAAATGATTGGGTTTTCTGGGCTGCATGGGGCAAAGAACAGCTTGAACAGAGAAATATAATCAAAAACACAGATTATCTCCTGAGGCAAGATAGGCAAGAAATTTAACATCAATTTTGAAATAATGTGGAGTGGGTGAACTGTTTGAGAGGTTGACAAGGGCATAGAAGATGGATCCTTGTCAAACAGAAGAAAACATTAAATATGAACACTTCCTCAAGACAGAGAAAATAAATTGAATTCTGCCTTTCTCACTTAAAAGTATTCATTTAGAAATGAAATGAAATGGAAACACAACAGGCTACATATGAAACAAAGGATGAGACAAATGTTAAATTTCATACCATAGGAATCTCGGGGGTCAGAGCTGCATTTTTATTAAAATCTCTGTCAAAATTGTACAATAGAAGCTCTATTTTTATCCACACACACTTCAGAATTCTCTCCCTAAAAACCTCTTACAAAATGATATTAAATAAAACTATCCTAGGAGAAAACAGATCGACCCAAAACAGGGGCGTTGTTTCACTTGAAGTTACAAAAATAGAGATAGAATCATTTCTTTATTCTAAAATAGAAGATCATTCCCCTTAAAATCCTCTGATGGCCAACAAACTGGAGCGCAGATCCACTTGGAGATTTAACTGAACCCCTTAATAGGAGATCAAATCCTATTTCTTCTGCTGTGATGGATATCTTCGTTTTGTTTTAGGCGTATTTTGACTTGGCATTTTTCATTTGCTATTTTAAATAAAAACCAATTTTTAATAAAACTAGGTCTTTTACTTTTTATTTCCTTCTTTTTCACAATGCTCATGTGTAACTTCTTCAAAAGCAGCTGAATCCTATGACACGGCGTCCTCAAGATCAAATTGAAACAATTTCAAATCGGATCTACTAATTTGCTGAACGTTGCTAGGCGCTGACACGTACATAAGTGATGCTCCTTGGCAGGTCCACATAGCAGTAAATTGCAGTGGCCACACCATGATTGTATATAAAAGACGTTGCTCCACCATATGCAATGGTCAACGCATTCACACATCTCAGTATGAAACGCATATAAACCCACAACTACAACGAATCCAAATGCAGATCTTTCAACATAGAGTTTGCAGGGCGTCTAATGCAGAGATCCACTGGGGACTTAGGATGCTTCTCATGCCAAACAAGAATACACTGTTGGAACATCGATACAGCTTTGCTAGTAATAAAACAAGTTAATAATATAAAGGGAGCAATACCTGCTAATCCCACAATACTACAAATGATTGTTATGTAATTGAAGACATTTTAAGTGATAAAATTGTTCCATGTTTATAGATAATTAAATGCAGGAACGGATAAACTTGCCAACAATGGAGCAATCCTGAATCTTGTTGGGATGGACGACTCCCAAGCCTTGAACAACTGAAAAAAATGCATAAAAATATTCCATGTCATGTGTCTTTGCTGAAGGCACGTTTCCATGCTTCCACATAGATACCCATTGTTACAGATCACAACCCTGAAGACGTACATTCACCTTCCAAGTTTCATCCTTTGCAAATGCATAGCTTTAAAGTGTCCCCAATCTATAGTTAACACCTCAAGACTCCTAAGAGCACGCAATGCTTCACGGACAAAAACATCCAAAAGAGAACCTGGGAAATGTAGTTCTACAACCAATGGCTCTGTAATAATTTGACAATTCTCAAAATTCAAATATCTCCAGAAGTCTTCATGAACACTAGCGAACACTAGCAACATGCCAATGTCTGGATGAATAAGAGAAATTTTGTGGGCTCTACCCAGTGCGTAGCGCACCTTCCTTCTCATATATTTTTTTATGAAGTCCAATAAAGAATATCCTTGTTCTCCCAAACTGTTGTTCAATGACTCATTTGCTAGTTACGAGCTCCAGCAAAACCACAACAAAACCGTAAACATCGTTTTTTTTTCTTGCGACCTTCAAGGAGTATGCATGTTTAGGAGCAATGTAACCATGAGTGACTACAAAAATTATTGAATCCCCTCCTCTGTTACGAGCTTTGAAGAAGTTTTGCAACACCAAAATCAGCAATCTTGGCCTCATAAAATTGATCCACCAAGATATTGGTAGACTTGACATCTTTTGAATAATTGCAGGGGAGCAATCGTGGTGAAGAGAAGATAATCCATGAGCCATCCTTAATGCAATCTTATGTCATGTTGGCCAATCCGAATTATTATTGCTATGCAAAGCTTGAAACAGGTTCCCATTAAGCATGTATTCATATACCAACACATTAGACTGCCTGTTGGACATATAACAATAGAGCTTCACTATGTTTCTGTGGCGAATGTTTCCCATGTTTCAACTTCCTCCTTGGACAATCAATGGTCATACTCTCACAGTAAATGCTTCCCACTTCGTTATTCGTTCTGATATCATCTATATCCATTTTGGAGTTCGTCTAGAGGTGCTTCACTGCCACTGTTTCATTGTTGGGTATGTCAGCGCGATAAACCTTGCTAGATGCTCCACTTCTAATTACATTTGCTTTGTTTTCCAATTACATTTGTTTTCTCCAGCCTATCTTCTTGGTGAGGAACATAACTCCGGAAAAATACAAGTCCATTGACAAATATTAATGCTGTTGTTATCGCTCAGAAATTGTCCTGGTTGTGGAATGAGATCTCTGAGATAACCTTTTCAACCAATCTTTGGGTTGGAAACTGAACTTTCCAAGATTTGGAAGAAGACCTTACTGCAGAATCTAACCAGTTACTTGATGTCGGGGATGTTGATGGAACTAATCCTTCCTCCAAATATTGCCATGTCTTTTCTGTTAAAAGAATAGCTCCAGCAGAGGCATATGTGCGGTGATCCTTTTCTGATAAGTTGTAAAAGCCGTTTCCAGCATATTGAACAGAGACTTTGACAGCCACCTGTCTGAATTGGATTCTGACAGAGGACTTGAGAAGATGGAGTCTAACATTGGTTCCAATGGGCATGGCAGTTGCCGCTTCTTGGAGGTGCGAAGAACTGCAGAGCTTTGGGAGAGCAGACAGTGCCTCCATCCATTGGGCTATGGAGTCCATTATTCCGAAAAACCAACACGACACTTGACTGAATTTTTAAACTGAAACTGACTGAAATGATTGAAAAACTAACTCAGCAAACTTCTAACTAAAACTGTAATGAAACTCAAAACGAAATGCTCGCCTTTTGGCTGCTTATTTATTTACAAAATCTACCCTACTCTACTGTAAAAACAATAGATCAGGTAATACTGAAATGCCAGATCAACCATTCAAGTAAACCTGAGAATGATGCCGCTTGAGAGTGCTTCAACCAGATCACAGATGCAATTGCTGGCAGCCCTTCATGCACGTAATGAGCCTGATCATGTAAAAGACAGTTTGATTTGTCAGTCAAACTGAAAAACATTGTCATGTACATCGCAATAGGATCGCGAAAGCCAGACTCCGTTTGCTGCCCCAAATCTGCAATACATACATCCAGCTGCACGCTGTCAATGTAAACATCTGTAGGCAATTCTATTATTTCTTGTTTCGAAGGAGGAAGAATTTCCAAGAACTTTTTAGGGTCTTGAAAATCATATGACTGGATCTGCTCATTCAAATACTGAATTTCCTTCTCAATTTTTTCAACAATTAACTGGCAGAAACCAATTTTAGCTTCAAGAGGGAACTTTGGAGATTTCAAACATTGAAGCAAGGCATTGAAAAATTCTTCATTAATTTCAAAATCTTCTAACTGATTTCTTACTTATTTTACAGCTTCCCAAAGTGCAGGGTTTGCCACATACCCTACCATTGCATAAATGGATCAGTGAGCACTAGACTGTCTGGATCGAGTTGGAGTCGCCAGGTGAACGTTTCAGCCTTCATATGTGTCTGACTGTTGTCCACCATTAGCATCAGATCTGCAACTTGATTTCATGTACTGGAGCAAGACAATCTACAAGTCGAATGTCACATCAACAGCAAACCATCTTCCCCAGTATGGTCGCCACTATGTTAGCGCTCAAATCTGCCTCAGGCTCAGGAAGGAAAAACTCGAGGCCACATCAAACCAAGCTCAGCCTCGTAGCTAGCCCTATGAGGACATGAGAGGGCTCTCTCCGAGTCCATCTCGGTAAAAGGTCTTCAAAGCGGCTGAGATAACCGATAAGGAATACTGATTTTAGGCTAGTAAATTGATAGAAAGGGGTTTTTTGATAAATGATTGGGTTTTCTGGGTTGCATGGGGCAAAGAACAGCGTGAACAAAGAAATATAATAAAAAACACAAATTATCTCCTGAGGCAAGATAGGCAAGAAATTTTAACATCAATTTTGAAATAATGTGGAGTGGGTGAGCTGTTTGAGAGGTTGACAAGGGCATAGAAGATGGATCCTTGTCAAACAGAAGAAAACATTAAATGTGAACACTTCCTCAAGATAGAGCAAATAAATTGAATTCTGCCTTTCTCACTTAAAAGTATTCATTTAGAAATGAAATGAAATAGAAACACAACAGGCTATATATGAAACAAAGGATGAAACAGATGTTAAATTTCATATCACAGGAATCTCAGGGGTCAGAGCTGCATTTTTATTAAAATCTCTGTCAAAATTGTACAATAGAAGCTCTGTTTTTCTCCATGCACACCTCAGAATTCTCTCCCTAAAAACCTCTTACAAAATGATATTAAATAAAACTATCCTAGGAGAAAACAGATCGACCTAAAACAGGGGCGCTGTTTCACCTGAAGTTACAAAAATAGAGATAGAATCATTTCTTTATTCTAAAACAGAAGATCGTTCCCCTTAAAATCCTCTGATGGCCAACAAACTGGAGCGCAGATCCACTTGGAGAGTTAACTGAAGCCCTTAATAGGAGATCGAATCCTATTTCTTCTTCTGTGATGGATATCTTCGTTTTGTTTTAGGCGTATTTTGACTTGGCATTTTTCATTTGCTATTTTAAATAAAAAGCAATTTTTAATAAAACTAGATCTTTTACTTTTTATTTCCTTCTTTTTCATAATGCTCACGTGTAACTTCTTCAAAAGCAGCTGAATCCTCTGACACGGCTTTCTCAAGATCAGATTGAAACAATTTCAAAATCGGATCTACTAATTTGCTGAACGTTGCCAGGCACTGACATGTACATAAGTGATGCTCCTTGGCAGGTCCACATAGCAGTAAATTGTAGCGGCCACACCATGATTGTATATAAAAGACGTTTCTCCACCATATGCAATGGTCAACGCATTCACACATCTCAGTATGAAACGCATATAGACCCACAACTACAACGAATCCAAACGCAGATCTTTCAACACAGAGTTTGCAGGGCGTCTAATGCAGAGATCCACAGGGGACTTAGGATGCTTCTCACGCCAAACAAGAATACACTGTTGGAACATCGATACAGCTTTGCTAGTAATAAAACAAGTCAATAATATAAAGGGAGCAATACCTGCTAATCCCACAATACTACAAATGATTGTTATGTAATTGAAGACATTTGAAGTGATAAAATTGTTCCATGTTTATAGATAATTAAATGCAGGAACTAATAGACTTGCCAACAATGGAGCAATCCTGAATCTTGTTGGGATGGACGACTCCCAAGCCTTGAACAACCGGAAAAAAATGCATAAAAATATTCCATGTCATGTGTCTCTGCTAAAGGCACGTTTCCATGCTGCCACATAGATACCCAGTGTTCCAGATCACAACCATGAAGACGTACATTCACCTTCCAAGTTTCATCCTTTGCAAAAGCATCGCTTTAAAGTTTCCCCAATCTATAGTTAACACCTCAAGACTCCTAAGAGCACGCAATGCTTCACTGACAAAAACATCCAAAAGAGAACCTGGGAAATGTAGTTCTACAGCCAATTGCTCTGTAATAATTTGACAATTCTCAAAATTAAAATATCTCCAGAAGTCTTCATGAACACTAGCGAACACTAGCAACATGCCAATGTCTGGATGAATAAGAGAAATTTTGTGGGCTCTACCCAGTGCGTAGCGCACCTATGTGCGCGTAGCACACCTCTGTGTGCGTAGCGCACCCTCCTTCTCATATATTTTTTTATGAAGTCCAATAAAGAATATCCTTGTTCTCCCAAACTCTTGTTCAATGACTCATTTGCCAGTTACGAGCTCCAGCAAAACCACAACAAAACCGTAAACATCGTTTCTTTTTCTTGCGACCTTCAAGGAGTATGCATGTTTTGGAGCAATGTAACCGTGAGTGACTACAAAAATTATTGAATCCCCTCCTCTGTTACGAGCTTTGAAGAAGTTTTTCAACACCAAAATCAACAATCTTGGCCTCATAAAATTGATCCACCAAGATATGGCAGACTTGACATCTTTTGAATAATTGTAGGGGAGCAATCGTGGTGAAGAGAAGATAATCCATGAGCCGTCCTTAATGAAATCTTATGTCATGTTGGTCAATCCGAATTATTATTGCTATGCAAAGCTTGAAACAGGTTCCCATTAAGCATGTATTCATAGACCAACACATTAGATTGCCTGTTGGACATATAACAATAGAGCTTCACTATGTTTCTGTGGCGAATGGTTCCCAATGTTTCAACTTCCTCCTTGGACAATCAATGGTCATACTCTCACAGTAAATGCTTCCCACTTCGTTATTCGTTCTGATATCATTTATATCCATTTTGGAGTTCGTCCAGAGGTGCTTCACTGCCACTGTTTCATTGTTGGGTATGTTAGCACGATAAACCTTGCTGGATGCTCCACTTCTAATTACATTTTCTTTGTTTTCCAATTACATTTGTTTTCTCCAGCCTATCTGCTTGGTGAGGAACATAACTCTGGAAAAATACAAGTCCATTGACAAATATTAATGCTGTTGTTATCGCTCAGAAATTGTCCTGGTTGTGGAAGGAGATCTCTGAGATAACCTTTTCAACCAATCTTTGGGTTGGAAACTGACCTTTCGAAGATTTGGAAGAAGACCTTACTGCAAAATCTAACCAGTTACTTGATGTCGGGGATGTCGATGGAACTAATCCTTCCTCCAAATATTTCCATGTCTTTTTGTTAAAAGAATAGCTCCAGCAGAGGCATATGTGCGGTGGTCCTTTTCTGATAAGTTGTAAAAGCCGTTTCCAACATATTGAACAGATACTTTGACAGCCACCTGTCTGAATTGGATTCTGACAGACGACTTGAGAAGACGGAGTCTAACAGGTTATTTAGGTGGAAATACCAACTACCATAGTTTAAGAGGGTTCACCATAGATATGAGGTGCTATAATTACCTCAATTCATCGTAACAGGTCTCCATTGATGTTATGATAGTAGTAGTGTGTTGAAGAAAGGTTTTTGATAATATAATAGGAACAACTCCCATTTTGGTTAGTTTTTGAAGTTACCATGATGTTGATTCATTCTCATTATCAGTTTAAGGTTAATTCATTTTAATTGATCATAATACATGATTGTAGAATAGATATATTTTATAGTCGTTGTTTGTCCATGCACTAATATTTTTTCTTTAAATGTGAAATGTAGGACATAAATACTATGAATAAGGGGTTGAAATGTAAAAATGATCTCAACAATGATGAAAATATGTTAGAATACGACTGCGTTTGTAAAGAATGCATCACAAAAAATGAAGAATATTTGTCATCTCTTGGTTTGGCGAATAAGTAAGTAGTTACTCCTTATCACTTTTCACTTCTATGCATATTTAATGAAAGTTGTATATAATATATTTGATGATGTAGACCATATATGTTTTCAATTATAAATTGATAAGTTTTTTGTTTTATAGGGGAAACTTGGATTCCACAGAAAATGAGAAGAAACAAAAGGCAAGCAAAGACATATCGTTGCCAACTCGTAGAAGAAAACACCTTGGTAGTTCAATACATGGAGATGAAGTTGACAATACTAATGATGAACTTCTTGATATATCAAATGACCATGTCCAAGGTGTTTGTGAAAAATTGGCATATTCTGGAGAAGCAAAGTTGCAAGAACTTTATATAAAGTTAAAGCAACGATTCGAAGGCCGATTTGAGGAGATTGGTGTGCTACCTAATGCCACACCTATTGTGGACAAGGACCAACTAGTTCAACCTTCTACTGCAGAAAGAAAACCAATTACATCTCTTCCAAGCAAGTTGTTAGGAACTACTACACCTTCTTTATCCACAAGTATGAGTGGTTTTTCATCACCTAGTCTTGGTTTTAATGATGTATCAGCTTTAGTGAAAAGACAAAGAATTAGTCAAAGCTTGTATAGGTCCACAGAAATGGAAGCCAAAGAAAGAAAATCATAAGGGAAGAAGACTTACTTGATTGAGGTAAAATATGGTGAGCCTATTGGACCAAATGTGTCTAGGTGGGCCATAGAGTTGGGCACAAGAATAAGGTATCATTTGGATGTTACCAAATCCAACTTTGCAGATCAAGATCCAAAAAAATGTTGATCAAGTGATCCAAAAAATGGAAATTTTTTTTGAGACTATTGGTCGAAGGATTTCCATTAAATATTACAAGCACATAATGAGAATTTTGATGAATAAATTTAGGCATAAATGCAAAAAATTAATCTTGGATGGAAAGATAGTGAGAGTATCTTGACTCCCAAACAATGAGAAGATTTCAAGGGAAGTATGTGTGCTGAAGAGTATTTGGCAAAGAGTATATGAGCGAAGAAAGAAAGAGAGCATGCAGAGGATCAATATTTTTTGGGTCGGAGTGGGTTATGAGCCAAACAACAGATATTTGTAAGTATACAATTTTGTTGTTAATATTGTACATTGTGTTATGTATTTTGATTTTTGTGAATATCCAACTAATTATGTGTTGAAAATGATTTGTAGGTTGAAGGAACTAATAGAGAACTAGTGGTGAGTGAAATGGATCAGTATATGGCAGACTTAGAAAATTCTAAACATAATTACATGTCAAAAAATCCAATAGTAAGTTCTTTGCCATATATTGAAGTCAAGAGTAGACAAAGAGGAGCTTCATCTATTGTTGAAAACCATAGTGAGTATTATAATCATGCAATGAAATGTATAACTAATTTGGCAAAGACAGTGTCAACCATAGCCTCCCCCATTGAACCTCTTGTTGCTGCATGGAGAAAGAAGGAATTTAACATTAATTTAGATGAGGTAAGATAATTATAATTCCCTTGGAACTAGTGATTCAATTGAATTTGTAATATGTTAATGTTTTGGTTCCATTTCCCTTCACTCATGAAGCCTTGTTTTATTGGCAATGCTTGTCAATCACAGGAAGAACATGTAAATCTGGGCGGTGCAAGAATGCTAAATGAATCAAACAAGGGCCATGAATATTTGAAGGTATGTTCAATAGCATTTTTTGTAGATATCTACAAGCCCTATATGCTTCTATTTTAGTGTTATTTATACTTTAATGTTTTAATATTATATTTATTGTTTTCTGCTATGTTAGTGTGTTTTAATGTAATATTTGAATTATGCATAATGAAATCACATATAGGATGTTAAAGGAAAAATTGTTACCTCGAGAGTTGTAAAATATGACAAAATTGATGCACCTGAACATTCCCAATCAATGCCAAATCTTGTTGGTATTTCAGATATTCACAAAGTAAGTGTACACTCTTCTACTAATTCAATATCTATGTATGTTTTTGCAATTTAATTGTACTTATTTTTCTCCTAATATCTATGTATAATTTTTTTTTTGATAGTGCCCATTAACTCTCGTAGGGCATGACCTACTTTAGGTAGGTGACAAAGTGAACATGTTAGATACATATGACAGTGTTATCACTGGCATTGGATAAATTCAGTCACTTTCTATCATCCATGGAGTGCCACTTGGTCTTGAAGATGCAAATTTAAATGTCATTAATGTCACAAGTAACATCCCCCTTCCGTATGAAGATAAAATAGATGGATGTGTTCATTTGAAGGAGAAGGAAAAGAGTTTCACTCAGTGGCTAAAGAAGTATTTGGAAAAGTCATCGATCTAGATGGTCTTCTTGTTCTTGTCATAAACATTTTGTTGATGTTGTTTTTGTTGTGTTTGAGAGTATTGGTTAGTGGCGGATTGTTGTCATGAAATAGTACTGGATCAATGATCAATTTTATGGATTCATGAATAATCAGTTGCAAATACAATTATATATTTTAGTACTTGAATTTTTATATATTGTAGTGCTTGACATATATTGACTTCATGTACTTTTCCCTTATAACATAGACAATCATTGATATTTATTTATGCTTTGAGTAAAAAAATGATTGAAAATGAACATGATTGAGCTACCTATAGTTTTACTTTTCCTTTAAAAGAATTGTCATTCTTGATATTTGATAATTTATTTAAACATTATGCTCAAAATGGATGCTAAGATAAAATAAATCCTTATTTGAAAGGTAAAATAAATTCTGAGTTCCTTGATAAGTATGGGGAGGCACTGGGCAGCTAAAAAGTGTTTTGCGGAGCAAGGGGTTGAAAGGCTAGCTATGGGAATATGTTTTGGAACCTGGAATTAGGAATTTACGCATTTAGATTTTAGTTTGGTAATTAATTTTTTTTTTTTATTGTTAAAATGGAACTCTTGTATGATGATAGGCTCAACCTATGAACCTGTAGGCTGAGATTTCATTCTACATGGTTGTAGGATCACATCTCAATGTACAGGCCTATAGGTTGTAATGTCAGCTAACATCTCTGTAGGATGACAATTCAGCCTAGAGCGATGTAGGATGAATTGGTCTATAGGCTAAAATGTCAACATTAGCTTTGATCTGGAAGCAGCTTTCAGACTCCCACTTTGTACTTATACTATATGTCCTATTTTAGTCCCATGGACCTAACTTTGTGGTTACTTTTAGGATTCAATAAAATTATCTTATCTTATTTATCTGGAGGAATAAAAATTTGCTCAATGTTTTTCTCTAGAAGTTACAAACTCCTTGGATAAACATTGTTCTAAAACTTGGGTTTCCTCATGGTATTTTATGCTTATGATAGATTAGATATGCATGTGGCCCAGCTGTTGGTTTTCCTTGTCTAAATAGAAGCATTTTCATGCTTAAATAATGTTGATGGGCTTTGATGTAATATTCCAATATTGTTAACAACACACTTCCAAAATATCGCGGGACTTCTCTCATCTGTTTTTGATACATGCCATCCAAGGATGTGGAACCTTTCATCCTAAATTTGCCGGGACTTGTACCTCACATCATTTGTTTTTGGAACATGCACTTTGAGGGGGCTATGGGGAAGATGACACGAGAAGGGAATCTTGGTGGATGTTTAATGCTCCATTGGTTTCATCATTGAACTGTAGCTCCAACTATAGTTTGAGAAAAATTTCTCAATGATCCAGAATTTTTGGTAATAGGTTCCCTATTTCAATGTGAATGTCTGATGTAACTTTGAAGTTATTGCAATTTAGGATCTATGTCAGCTATCATATATTTGATTTTTTTTCAAGCTAAGAATTGGTTTTCTTTCAATCACCATTTTTGATATTTTTGTTATACGACATTAGCTATGTTGTTCAAGTTATGTCATTACTATGGAATCAATTTGAGTTCTTATTAAAAGTCATCATTCAATGTTTCACATGCCTCTTCTATGATGAATGCATGGCCACTACAAAGTTATTAGTTGACTCCTAGTCCCATAGGAGTGGCTAGAGACCTAATCAAATTTTCATCCTTCCAACCTTGGATGGTGGAAATCATTGATGTAATAATGGAAGCATACATGATATGATTTATGGCATGTCCTTCAATTTATGCAGGCCCAGGTTAGCTTCAAGAGTGGATACCATTGACGAGAGGTAATGGAAAAGCACCTAGAATTCATATGGCTCATCCTATGACTCTATAAAATTTGAATGCACACAGAAGTGTTGCAGAGCAGCTATGGGTAATTATATTTGGAGTGTGTGAGATCATGTGGATGCATGGATATTTGATGGGTAATTTCTTGTCATTTTCTCACATCAAGTTTAGATTAGAACACCAACCAAGTTCTGCAAAATCTCTTAATTTTTATGCATGTCTATCACTTTTGGTCTATATTGCATGAGTTAAAGGGAAGTGGTCGAGAAATTGTTTCTTTATTTGACAGTTCTCTTTATCACTTTCTTTTAAGTGAAAATCATTGATTTAATAATGGTACATACATGATATGATTGATCACATGTCCTTCAATCTATGCAGGCCCCGATTAGCTTCAAGAGTGGATATCGCTGAAGAGAGATAATTGAAAAGCACCTAGAATTCATATGGTTCATGCAATGACTGTAATAAAAATTGAAGGTGCATAGAAGTGCTGCAACACAGCTATGGGTAATTATATTTGGAATGTGTGAGATCATATGGATGCATGGGATCCTAAACCTACAGATTTTATACTATCCAACTTACATTGAATAATAAATCTTGCTAAGGATGCAAAGTTTCGTATTTGATGTTAAACAATTGAGTCTTGCAAATTTTATCAGAAAAAAGATGTTTTGCATTGCGTTATTGAGGAACTTGATAATTTGAATGAACCATGCAAAGTAATTCTGTATGTGATTTTCAATATATTTACAAAATTTCAGAAACCCCCATTTTGAGAATAAGGTATAACAAGAATTTTTTTAGCTTGTTTTTAGTGCCTTGGATTAATTTTTTTTTATTAGAAGGATGTAGGGTGTGAACTAGAGACTTGAACCAAACAAGCATGTTAACATTCATGGCACCAAAGCACGTATGGTTAGGCCAAATAGTCGAAATCATGCACCAAAAAGCATTTTTTGACCAATATTGGAGCTCTGCGCATGTTCGAAACTCAGTTAACCGCCCTAGCGTGGCTTGTGGGAAATTATGTTATAGGCTCAGGAGTGTGGGGGTAGTCCCTCTAACTCAGCCTTGGGCCTCCCCAGTGATAGACCACAGGTTTACGTTGTTGACCTATGGCATGTCTACTGATTCTCTTGATACCTAAGCAAAACCCAAAAAAAAAAAAAATCCATGGTACAATTAATTTCAGTTACAAAATAAAAAATTATTATATTTTCCTCTTTACCAAGGACCATAACAAATTAGAAATAAGATAGGGCCACAACTTGAATTAAAGAAAAGTCCTTGTTAAAGCTTTTTGGGACTAAACAGAGCTAAGGGTTTTCAGGGGTCAATAAATCTACTGGAGTAGTCCTATATTTCGTGGGTAATCTCTTGTCATTTTCTCACATCATGTTTAAATTAGAAGACCAGACAACTTTTGCACAATCTCTTAATTTTTATGCTTGTCGATGGCTTTTTGTCTATATTGCACGAGTTAAAGGGAAGTGGCCCGAAAGTTGTTCTTCCTTGTTATATTTTATATATGAGTGGACGCCCTGGAGGATGTTAGTGATGCTCTCCATCTCTTAGGGCATCTCTTCCAAATATGGGACATCAGGGAGATGCCCTTATTAGAGAGGAAACACTCTGGGATGTCCTTGTTAAAGTCATGAACATTACAACTACTTTTTCATGAGTTAATGCCACTGGTGTAAGGAATCCTATTTCAAGAATGAGGTGAGCATACTTGGCAATGTCAAGGAGCCATTTATTTCCGACTAGAATTACTGGGGCTTCTAACTTAGGGAGGGATGGGAGCAAGAATACACTCAAGAAATTATGAGTCCACCTCGGCCACTCACATTGTCAAAGAGGAACCACTTACCATAAATTTATCAAGCTTCTCTGCTATTATGAGGGATTGTTTGTTTCTTTTGTTTTCCATTCGAAGGAACCGTTGCTCTGTGGATGTCAATTGGGTTCAGGTAATCCACTAACTCTTGACAACTTTCACTTGCTTGATCCAAATGCCTCTAGCCACCCTTTTTCTCACAGTAGCATTAACATTTCCAGGATGAACATTTTATAACCTCTTCTCAAGTGGTCTTCTACCCTCCATAAAGTTTGTGCATTGCAATTTTTCAAATCTAAATGGAACATTGGATGACTTTTCTATTCTAAAGAGGATTTTCAAAGAGGAATCACTTACCATAAATTTATGAAGCTTCTCTGCTATTATGAGGGATTGTTTGCTTCTTTTGTTTTCCATGTGAAGGAACCTTTGCTGTGTGGATGTCAACTGGGTTCAGGTAATCCACTAACTCTTGACAACTTTCACTTGCTTGATCCAAATGCCTCTAGCCACCCTTTTTCTCATAGTAGCAGTGCTTATTATAGCTGGAATTAGTTTTGTTGCATTACCATGATCAATGTTTCATAAGATTTTGTCAACCACAATATCCTAACTTACATTTGTAAATATTTTGTTCCCTGCATTATCATGGGTAGCATGCTTACAGGGTTTAGAATCTGGTTGATTATCATTGCAAGCATTCAACTTGTAGCTAATCCATGGCCTTGGAGGTGTATTCTATGTGTTACTGTTATAAGAAAAGAAATCATTTTTTCTAGTTGGCATAATTGACATTTCTATTTTCTTTCCCTTTTCTTCTGAAGTAGCTTCAAGAAACACATTCCAAGGTTTATGGGATACACTCTATAATATCGGCCGACTTTGTCATTAATGTCAAGTTTGAGGTGTGACTCTCCTTCCAAACTATCATGGGACTTGCACCCTGCCTCATCTGCTTTTGACAAATGCCATCCAAGGATGTGGAACTCTTCTACCAAAATTTCCTAGGACTTGCACCTACCATCATAATTTTTTGGCACATGCCCTTTTAGGGGGTTGTAGGGCAGATGACATGAGAATGGAATCTTGATGGATGTTTAATGCTCCATTGGCTTCATCAATGAATAGGTGTGACTCCTTCCAAAATATCGTGGGATTTGTCTCATCTGTTTTTGATACATGCCATCAAAGGATGTGTAAACCTTCTTTCTAAATTTGTCAGTGCTTGCACCTAGCATCATCTTTTTTTGGCACATGCACATTGAGGAGGTTGTAGGGTAGATGACATGAGAATGGAATCTTGGTGGATATTTAATGCTCCATTGGTTTCATCAGTGAACTAAAGCTCCAACTATAGTTTGAGCAAAATTGCTCAATGATCTAGAATTTTTGGTAATAGCTTCCCTATCTCAATGCGAATGTCTGATGTAACTTTGAAGTAATTGTAATTTAGGATCAATGTCAGCTATCATATATTTAATTTTGTTTCAAGTTGAGAATTGGTTTTCTTTCAATCAACATTTTTGACAGTTATTTTATATGGCATTAGCTATGCTTTTCAGGTTATGTTGTTTAGATTACATGATGGTCAAGTTTTTTTCGAGTTTTGGGTACGGTTATGACCCGAAATGCTGGGTTCCTAGAAGTTTCATGAAACATAGTTGTCTAGTCATTTGCTTGAAAGAGGAAGACAATAAGAAGAGGATTTTGATATGAGTCTTGTTGTAGTTTGTCGTCCCGATGTTTTGTATGGGTGAAAATATTTTTTTTTCTATGGTGGACTTTTTTCTACAGTGTTTGCTGTAGAACCACATTCAGTTTTACGAATCGGCATTGTAGCCCTGTGCAATCATACTGGTTATATTCCCTTGCCTAGGATCAAGGCTCTTTCAAGTAGTGCTGTAAGTACTAATACTAACAAGATGACATGAAGTTAAACTATTAGCATTATTTTTTGGTAACTTTCTTAATCATAATGAAATTTTGTTAGAAATTGTGAGGGATGGATAAGACTATGAAGTAGAACACTATGGATTTACTCTTATTCATGATTTTTTGATTCGTTTGGTTAGATCTTCTACACACCACTCTTATGTCATATATGGTATTCGTTGGGATTGGAGGTTGCTTCAAGGAAGAACTTTATTAAGTATATGTCCTCTAGTTATAGTTGCATTGTTATTCCTGGTGGTGTTCAAAAAATATTTTATATGGAGTATGGTACAGATGCCAGTTCTTATCCACTGTCTATGTAAATACTAAATGTTCATTTTATGGTAATGATTCCGAGGTTATGTTTTTATTGAACGAGAAATTCTATATTTTGTCTTTGTGAAACAGACAATAGATCAATAGAGAGAAACATGAGAGCTAGTGGGAACTTAGAGGCACTGGTTTAGAGAGAAATATCACTCAGACACTATGCAAATGTATCATGTTCTTCAAGGAAATAGTATATGAATAGGTGAACTTACTTTAAAATTACTACCTTTTCACAAGTTTTTTTTTTAGAAAGAGGCATCAATTTGTCCATGTGGCTATTGAAACTGGTTGTCTCTTAGTCCTTGTGTTTTGCTTTGGTTAGGTTGGTGAATGTGAGAATCATTTATTTAAATTATTGAAGTTGTTTCCTTGAGATATCTCATTCAATTTTCAAAATTTCTTTTTTATTTGTTTCTAATGTTTATTATTAGTATATAATGATACCTTAGTATGCCACAAGCTTTGTATTTTTTGACACCTTAGATTTTAGCCTTTTACTAATTTGCCTTGTTCTTACCTGATATTTTATTCAGACTGAGCCATACAGATGGTGGAGACCAGGAGGAGAGGTATACAATCATCCTTCACAGGCTATTTGGTTCACGTGATTAGTATTTTAGGAAAAATTTGGGTAGTCATATTGGCCCTTCCTTTTGCTTTTCTGTCGATTTTATTTAATGACAGTATCGTATGTTCCTTTGCCTTTTTTCTTGTGCTTCATCACTGAAATATTTTCCCCTTTTATGTTGCTAGTAGTGTTTCTGGTTTAGCTTCTTGAAATTTGAAATATGGAATCTAGGGAGATTGCAAAGCTTAAAGGTGTATTTAATTGTTTTTTTATTAAAGCCTCCTTTAACTACAATTGAATCAAAATATGGACAAGGCACTTTATTAAAAAACGTGGGTAGCATTAGGCAGCTTCGGTGAACTAAGAGTCCGTGAAGCCTAGATATCTAGATAACTTACAAGCCAAAAAATAACAAGTTCCATATAGGCCACATGTATAGTACAAACTTTAAAATGAAATATATTGAAATTAAAGTAGGGCCAGTTGGCCCACTCAAGTTGTCAAGTCATGCAATAGTAGGAATCATTACTATTGGGCAAAGGATCTTCTTTGTCATTTGGGGGTGGCCCCCAACCTTGAATAGTGGACCTAAGACTAGTGATAATGGGTTCCCAAACATCATCTCATTGATTGGGTTTGGGAGGCTTCTCATCCTTGGAGACAGCGAGATCCAGGGGACAAAACTTTTCATTTTGGCAGGGACGTGGAGGATTTAGCTATTGTGACTTTCGCAATGTTCCTAAAATGAATAGCTAGTTTAGTCTCAAAGGTGACCTTTAGACCAAAGAGACCAAGCAGAATGGGCAGGGTCAGTGAAGGGTTCCTTGCTCATGTTTCATGGTGCACTACCTTAAAACTTTAGAGGTTGGCATAGATACCCAATCTCTATCTCCACCTTGCAAACCTATTCTTAGATCTACAAATGGAAGTTTGAAACTTTTAACAAATTAGGAAGCCATCATCCCAGGTAAAGCATTTTCTATACTGACTTTAGTTAAACAAATACTTATTTCTTCTTTTGCATATGCAAAAATAGATTTCAATTCCAATAATTTTGCATGCTACATTAGTGGCAATGTTCCAAGGAAGTCTATCTCCTAATAGGGTGCCTTTCTAAGAGACACAGTGATAGTTTTACCTCTTGCTACTGATATGTTCTCCTTTAGCAGAGGTGTAGCAGGTTCTGCAACAGCAGTACCTCAGTTCCTGTCCAGATTAAAGAGAGGTACACTGGCTGAGATCACATTAGTGTTGATGTTAATCTTTAGAGCAATTTTACTTCAATTTATTTATTAGCCCAGTACTAATACTACCAAGATCACACAAAGTTAAACTATCAGCATTAAGTTTTGGTAATATTCTTAATAATAACGAATTTTTTTTAGAAATTGTGAGGGATGGATGAGACTGTAATGTTGAACACTATGGATGTACTTTGATTAATGATTTTCTGATTCATTTGGTTAGATATTCTACACACCACTATTACGTCATATATGGTCTTCGTTGGGATTGGTGTCTACTTCTCGGAAGAACTTTATTAAGTATCTGACCTCTGGTTTTAGTTGCATTGTTATTCCTGGTGGTGTTCAAGAAATATTTTATATGGAGTATGGTACAGAGATCAGTTCTTCTCCACTGTCTGTGTAAATACTAAATGTTCATTTTATGGTAATTATTCTGAGGTTCCGTTTTTATTGATGAGAAATGCTTTTTTTTGTCTTTGTGAAACAGACAATAGTTCAATAGGGAGAAACATGAGAGCTAGTGGGAACTTAGAATCACTGGTTTAGAGATAAATATCACTTAGGCACTATGAAAATGTATCATGTTCTTTAAGGAAACAGTATATGAATAGGTGAACTTACTTTAAAACTACTACACTTTCACAGGTTACTTTTTTTAGAAAGAGGCATGGATTTGTTCGTATGTTTATTGAAACTGGTTATCCCTTAGTCCCTGTATTTTTCTTTGGTTAGGTTGGTGAATGTGAGAATCATTTATTTAAATTATTGAAGTTGTTTCTTTGAGGTATCTCATTCAATTTTCAAAATTTCCTTTTTCTTTGTTTCTAATGTTTATTATTAGTATATAATGATACCTTACTATGCCACAGCCTTTATATTTTTTGACACCTTAGCTTTTAGCCTTTTACTAATTTCCCTTGTTCTTACTTGATATTTTATTCAGACTCAGGCATACAGATGGTGGAGACCAAGATAAGAGGTATACAATCATCTTGCATGGGATATTCGGTTCACACCATTAGTATTTTGGGGAAAATTTGCGTAGTCATATTGGCCCTTCCTTTTGGTTTTCTGTCGATTTTATTTAATGACAGTATCATATGCTTCTTTTCCTTTTTCTTGTGCTTTAGCATTGAAATATTTTCTCCTTTTATGTTGCTAGTAGTGTTTTTGGTTTAGCTGCGTGGAATTTGAAATATGGACTCCAGGGAAATTGCAAAGCTTTAAGCTATATTTAGTTGTTTTTTTATTAAAGATTCCTTTGACTACTATTGAATCAAAATATGGATAAGGAACTTTATAAAAAAATGTGGGCTACATTAAGGAGCTACCGGGAGCTAAGAGACCCTGAAGACTAGATATCTAGAATACTTACAAGCCAAAAAAATAACAAATTCTAGATAGGCCACATGTATAAGACAAAATTTAAAACGAAATATATTCAGATTAAAGTAGGGCCAGCTGGCCCACTCAAGTTCTCAAGTCATGAAATAGTAGGAATCATTACTATTGGGCAGAGGATCTTCTTTGTCATTTGGAGGTGGCACCCAACCTTGAACAGTGGACCTAAGACTAGTGATAATGGGTTCCAAAACATTATCTTATTGATTGGGTTTGGGAGGTTTCTCATCCCTGGAGACAGCGAGATCCAGGCAACAAAACTTTTCATTTTGGGAGGGACATGGAGGATTTAGCTTTGGTGACTTTCGCAATGCTCCCAAAATGCATGGCGAGTTCAGTCTCAAAGGTGACCTTTAGACCAAAGAGACCGAGCATAATGGGCAGGGTTAGTAAAGGGTTTCTTGCTAACGTTGCAAGGTGCACTACCTTAGAACTTAAGAAGTTGGCATAGATACCCAATCTCTATCTCCACCTTGCAAACCTATACTTAGATCTGCAAATTGAGGTTTGAAACTTTGAACAAATGAGGAAGCCATCATCCAAGGTAAAGAATTTACTATGTCGACTTTGGTTAAGGAAATACTAATTTCTTCTTTTGCATATGCAAAAATAGATTTCAATTCTAATAATTTTCCATGTTGCACCAATGTCTATGTTCCAACGAAGTCTATCTCTTAATAGGCTGGCTTTCTAAGAGACACAATGCTAGTTTTACCTCTTGCTGCTGATATGTTCTCCTTCAGTAGAGGTATAGCAAGTTCAATAGTAGCAGTACCTCAGTTACTATCCATAGCAGAGAGAGGCACACTGGCTGAGATCACACCAGTGTTGATGTTAATTTTAAGCAAGAATGGTCTGTTCTGTGTTTTAGAGCAATTCTACTTCAATTACAATATTATCCTAGTACTAATACTAACAAGGCCAGATGAAGTTAAACTATCAACATTATGTTTTGGCAACTTTCTTAATCATAATGAAATTTTGTTTGAAATTGTGAGGGATGGATGAGATTGTAATGTAGATCACTGTGAATGTACTTTGATTCATGATTTTTTGATTTTTTTGGTTAGATATTCTACACACCACTCTTATGTCATATATGGTCTTTGTTGGGATTGGTGGTTGCTTCTTGGAAGAAATTTATTACGTATCTAACCTCTGGTTTTAGTTGCATTGTTATTCCTAGTGGTGTTAGAGAAATATTTTATATGGTGTATGGTATAGAGGTCAGTTGTTATCCACTGTCTATGCAAATACTAAATGTTCATTTTACGGTAATGATTTTGAGGTTCTGCTTTTATTGAACAAGAAATTCTCTCTTTTGTCTTTGTGAAAGAGACAATAGATCAATAGGGAGAAACATGAGAGCTAGTGGGAACTTAGAAGCACTGGTTTAGAGAGAAATATCACTTAGGCACTATGCAAATGTATCATGTTCTTCAAGGAAACAGTATATGAATAGGTGAAATTACTTTAAAATTACTACATTTTCACAGGTTGTTTTTTTCAAAAAGAGGCATGGATTTGTCCATGTGGCTATTGAAACTGGTTGTCCCTTAGTCCCTGTGTTTTTCTTTGGTCAGGTTGGTGAACGTGAGAATCATTTATTTAAATTATTGAAGTTTTTTCCTTGAGATATCTCATTCAATTTTCAAAATTGTTTTTTTCTTTGCTTCTAATGTTTATTATTAGTATATAATGATACCTTACTATGCCACAACCTTTGTATTTTTTGACACCTTAGATTTTAGCCTTTTACTAATTTCCCTTGTTCTTACTTGATATTTTATTCAGACCGATACTGATGGTTGAGACCAAGAGGAGAGGTATACAATCATCTTGCACGGGCTATTTGGTTCACGCCATTAGCATTTTGGGGAAAATTTGGGTAGTAATATTGGCCCTTCCTTTTGGTTTTCTGTCGATTTTATTTAATGACAGTATCATATGTTCCTTTGGATTTTTTCTTGTGCTTCAACACTGAAATATTTTCTCCTTTTATGTTGCTAGTAGTGTTTCTGGTTTAGCTGCTTGAGATTTGAAATATGGACTCTAGGGAAATTGCAATGCTTAAAGGTGTATTTAATTTTTTTTCAATTAAATCTTCCTTTGACTACTAGTGAATCAAAATATGGACAAGACACTTTATAATAAAATGTGGGCTTCATTAAGCAACTCTCAGGAGCTAAGAGACCTGGAAGCCTAGATATATAGATAACTTACAAGCCAAAAAATAACAAATGCCAGATAGGCCACATGTATAGTACAAACTTTAAAACAAAAGATATTGAAATTAAAGTAGGGCCAGCTCGCCCACTCAAGTTGTCAAGTCATCTAATAGTAGGAATCATTACTATTGGGCAGAGGATCTTCTTTGTCATTTGGGGGTGGCCCTCTACCTTGAAAAGTGGACCTAAGACCAATGATAATGGGTTCCCAAACATCATCTCATTGACTGGGTTTGGGAGGCTTCTCATCCTTGGAGACAGTGAGATACTGCCAAAAAAACTTTTCATTTTGGGAGTGACATGGAGGATTTAGCTATGGTGACTTTCACAACGCTCTCAAAATGCATGGCCAGTTTAGTCTCAAAGGTGACCTTTAGACCAAAGGGACCACGTAGAACGGGCAGAGTTAGTAAAGGGTTCCTTACTCATGTTGCAAGGTGCACTGCCTTAAAACTTTAGAGGTTGGCATAGTGTTGTGACCACCAACAACCCCCCTCCTTCTTTAGTATTAGCAATAACGCTAAAGAAGTGGGGACCCTTAGTAAAAAATCCAAAATGATTTTATAAACTTTTTTTTGTATTGTACTCCTAAAAAATGCATCGCACGGAGAAGAGTCAAGCATTCCTTTATGAGCACATTAAAACAACTGCGAAGAAACGACGCGATATTCATCACATCGCATACATTAAGAAGCGCCCATAAATGAATAATCTTAAGAAAATCTCCGATGGCCGATATGCGATATCGCATATTGCAACGTCGCATAAACAACACACGAATAATTTGACAAATTAAAGCGATCTGCGATCTTGCGATCTACGATCTGCGATAACTACGCTCTGCGATAACTGCGATCTGCGATAAATGCGATCTACGATAACTGCAATCTATGATAAATGCGATCTGCGATCAGTGCGATCTGCGATTCGCGAGTCACAGAAATCACCCATCGCAAATTTTCCTCGGCTCAGCATTCAAGAAAAACTATCCCTAAACCAAAAATTTGGCGTGCGCCTTAAAGAAGATTAATGAATGTATGCCAAAGTATTCATGAAGGACAGTTTTGTGTTTTTCAAAGAGTCAGTTCACTGTGGGTGTCATGATTTTAGACGTTCATAGAGCTCAAAGATTTCGTGTCAAAATTTACTATCATTACTCTTTTCCTTTGCGTGAACTGCAGGAACAAAAAACAGGGAACAACATGAAGCAATGTGCAGGGAACATCTAAAGAAAAAGGGAAAGCGTCAATGCTCGGAGAACAGAAAAGAGATGCCCTCATACATGGATGCCGCATGCAACAGAAACGCAGATTTCAGAGTGTTACTGAACAGATGCTGATATCAATAACCGATTCGACATTCAAGGTCAAAAGAAACTCACAAAAGCAGCATGTTTACAAAATTCTGAAGCTCATGCCCGGTAAAGGAAAAAGCGCTAAAGGTGGAAAACACACCAGAAAGGCCCGGATCAAAGAACGGAGGAAGTTTTCGATGCACGATTAGCGCCTAGCGCTAATCGCGCATCACTAAGAAAATTGTTCAGAAAGCAAAGTCCCTAACTTGCTTAGTCATGCACGAGTCCAGAAGCCGAGATAGCAAAAGCAGAGGTAGTTTAAAGAAGAATCTGGGTTGTTACCAAGCGTACACGTAGTAAATTCGCCCAACCAGAAGATGATTCTCAAAAATATCTTCTAGTTTACTAAAAAGAGGTGCCAGCGCTTGCCATTTCTATTTTCGTAGCTCAAACAAAAGCAGAAGACGACCAGCCGACTCTTCCCAGGCAAATGTTGCATGCTCACAGCACTAAGGAGCAAATGTAGAAATAAGTTTGCTTAGATAAAGGGCGGTCATTTTAAACCGTATCCGAAATTTATGTAATTAAGTTATTTAGTTAGTAGTATTTAAACCCTTCTCATGCATTTGGTGAAGGGTCCGGAAATTTGTCAAAAACTTGTCCTCAGAACATGCACTTCTACACCCTCAGAGGAGGTTTTGATGAATGAATGGATCAAGGTTTTATTAATTTTTGCATTTGATATCTGCTACTGATGTTGCACTTCTCTACTCTTGGCAGATATCAGAACAAGGAGAGATAAATCATTATTACTTGAAGCTTATGTGTAGGACCAGTCATAAATGGTACTTTTATCTCTTGGTCATTTCTACTTATATTCTTGAAGTGATATATAGTTTTTAGTTGTTTATATGTTATTGCATGAATGTGTGAGTTACCATTTGGCACTTTTGTACAGTGGAGTCATTTATTTATGTTTGATATATGAATAACTTATTATGCGATATGTTGTTCACAACTGTTTTGCCTAACTTTTTATGCAAATTGGTTCATCTTAATTGATTTCTATTCTTATGATAGTTGAATGATCTTTATTACCGGTTATTGTCTGAAATCTCTTTAGATCACATAATAGAAGAAATACACCCCGGGTTAGCATAGATTAGATGTGTTGTTTTCATTAGATTACAATAGCATAGAATTAGATTAAAGTAGCTTAGATTAGAACTCTTAGATCAGCATCATCCAACCTTGCACACACACACACCCCTTAGATTGGGAAACTGGTCCCATTATCCCCAGTTGGACCCGCTATACCAAACGGATAAGGAGCTGCCAACCAAGGTCCGGACCGGGTGGGTATCCCCCTTGTTGTCGACCCGATTTTCGGGGCTTCAACATATTTGGCGCTAGAAGGAGGGCTGAACTATGAATGGCACTTAAATCAAAATCTAAATACCATTCTGAGAGTAAATTTCCCTTATCATCTCCCCCGACTTCTTCAGTATATTTAAATCTAGAGTCGGAAGTTGCTCGAGTATCAATCACTACTGCACACCTTGATATTTCAGACCAATTTACCATTAAACCTCCTGAAGTCGAATCTCTGATTCACAAACTTCAGGGATTTTCCATTTCTCCTCAGAGGTCTGTTAAATCTCAAAGCAGTGTGACTTCACAATACAATCCTGCTCATCCCCTAACCAGATTGAAAAGTGAAAAATTTGGCATCCAGCCGACTGAGTTGCCTCTTCCCACCAGGAAAAGAGCGAGGAAATCACCACAAGAGTCTGACAGTGAGACTCTTTCGTCTACATCACCCATTTCAACTACCTCACTGCGAAGTCAACCACCCACACCTCCATTCCAAACCATCATTCATCCGTCTACCACAATCCCTCTTCAATCATCCACGATCATAGTATCCTCATCTTCCTAACCACAGAGATCATCTCCTGCACTTTTCTCTACTAGCAGCTCAACAATGGCCCAATCTCTATGGAACAACCCTGGGGCAGTCCTGATGCCTGCACCCTTGAGCCCAATACCGGCCCATCCTGAGAAATGGCTGCCTAAATTCAATCCAGAAGAAGGCATGCTAGCAGAAGAACACATAAACAATTTCATTCTTTCTATCAATCTCAACGGAGTTACTAATGAAGATGTTGTTGTTCGGCTTTTCCCCTACACACTGCAAGGAACAGTTGGGTCATGGTATTTTTCATTACCTTCCGGGTCTATCACAAGTTGGGATATCTTCCACAATCAATTCCTTATCAAGTTTGGTGATGACAGATCAACAGCAACATTAATCAATGACCTATCCAATCTTAAGGCCCAAGCTAAAGAACCTATCAAAGATTTCGATTTACGGTTCAATAAAATTCTCAACAAAATTCCTACTGCTTCCCAACCCAACGAATAAGTACGATGTGAATGGTATATTACTGCTTTACCATCAAACATAGCAATCTTCATGGATAGAGAAAATAAAACAACTTTAGTTGAAAACATGACAGAGGCGATAGCAGTAGAGAAACGTGTAATAGCCCTGGAAAAGAGATCAGCAATAGAGGAACGAAAGTCTAAAAAAGTCACCTTCAAGGAAGACTCCAAGAAGAAACAAACAAAAGACCCTTTCGTTTTGGAAGGATTGCAGAAAGTATTAAAGACTATGTCTAATGACATGATTGACATAAAAAAACAAGTAGCAGAAACTTCTTTAAAAAATCCCTACAAAACTTTTAAAAGAGGTCCTTCAACGGATGCAAAACCACCCAATGCCATCTCCAATGCTGAAACTGAGGAAGAGGAAGAAGAAGAAAGTGCCACTGAAGGGCAAACCGATGACGAAGAAGTTGTGGAATTACAAGGAATGTGGGATTTCATCCTCCCACAAGAAGAGGATCAAGAAGTATTTCCGGTTAGCACACGAAGCAAAAATCAGCTTGATCCTCCCCAAACTACCCCTAAGCAGAAGGGCGCAAGCCCTACAACAAAAGATAAAGTCGCAACAAAGAAAACAACAACTAAAGCGATTCAGTCTAGCCCAGTCCGAGTAGATCAAACAATTCCATCAAAAACACTGATAGTGTCGGATGAAATGGAGTACAATATTGTTGATGACATGAAAAAGACCAGGGCTAATATTACCCTTTATGAATTGAGCAAATTGAAGCATCAACAGAAGATAATGATGAAAGAATTACATGTTGTGCCTATTGTACCTTTGCCTGCCCCTGTACTCTCTCAAGCTTCCCATAACATGGGAAGACCTCCAACTAACACGATCAATAAGATTGATCCAAATGATATCGCCTTAATTGGAGGAAGATCAAGATCTCACACTCCCCCGTTTCTTCTCACTTATGAGATTTTCAACAAAAATGTGCACAATTGTTTGATAGATTTCGGTGCTTCTTCGAATATTTTACCCAGATCAATATGTGCTAAGCTAAATGTTCAACCACAAAAATCCACAGTGTGTATAGTTCAGCTTGATCGATCTCAAATCGAAGTGATTGGTGAAATTAATCAAGTAACCATAAGATTGTCATCTAACCCGAAGGTATGTCAGGTTATTGACATTCTAGTGGCCGATATCCCAGAATTATATGGATTAATTCTTAGCAGGGATTGGTCCAAGAAACTCCATGGATACTTTGCAACCGACTGGTCGCACATGTGGTTACCCTATAACGGTAAACCGAACCAGATAAAGGTTGAACGAGAGTTACACCAGAAGTACATAGTAACATAATTAGAGGGAGAAAATGAAGCAGTATCGTATAACAGCAATATCATAGGCAATTACTGGGTAGATTCTTTTCTCAGTAATTTCAATGCTCACCCATCACCTTACTTAGAAAATTCAGTTTTGTCCCAAGTCGAAAATTTTTCCCAAACTGATAGTTCAAAGTGTGTTAATTTTGTAGATGAACCTGTAAATACATCCTTGTTTTGGAAATTATATTTCGATGGCTCTAAATCTAATGAAGGAGCAGGAGCAGGATGCGTTCTGATTAGTCTAGAAGGAAACAAGACCATGCTTACATGCAGACTCAAATTCAATTGCACGAACAACACAACAGAATATGAGGCCTTGGTGCAAGGCCTATACAAAGCAATCGGGTTAAACGTCAAGTACCTTCAGGTCTTTGGAGACTCTGAGATTATCATCTAACAGGTACGTAACAATATACATTGCCTATCAGGTCATTTAAAAGACTATCAATCTTTAGTACAAGATCTGACTGAGAATTTCATAGCATTTAATATCTCTTCAATCCCAAGACTCCAAAACGTGAGTGTAGACCTTTTGGCTAACGTAGCCTCTAGGCTTATTCCCTCCGAAGATTTTAGTCCAGATAGATTCTCAATAGAATTAATCTTTAGACCATCCATCCCTGGCAACATTAAAAATTGGAGAGTATTCAATGACGATCCTGATATTGTAAATTTCCTCACTTCTGAAGGATCCTACTCCAATCAGATAATTAACGAAGACCATCACGATCGACAAACACAACAAAATAGCACTGATAATGCTATACCTAAATCGGTGGTTAAGTTAGAAGACTTGTATGATTTGAAAAGTCAGTTTAAAAGGTCTACCAATTCAAAACTCTACAGTTCAACTCTAAACTACGAATTAGTAAACCTAGGAACTGGTGATAAACCACAAAACATTAATCTAGGCATAGGCCTGGCCCCTGAAGAAAAACTAGCGTATATTCGTCTTTTGAGACAATATAAAAATGTTTTCTTCTGGAATTACGATGAGCTGAAGACATACGACACTTCTATCATTCAACACACTATTCCTATGATTGACAATGAAAAACCTGTCCAACAGAAACTGAGAAAGATCCACCCCAATTTAGAAAATCAGATAAAGACTGAGCTAAATAAGTTATTAAAAGCCAGAATAATTTTCCTCGTCAAACATTCCAAATGGGTCTCCAATATGGTACCCGTTAGAAAGAAAAACGGAGATATTAGAATCTGTATCGATTTTCGGAATCTTAACAAAGCCTGTCAAAAAGACAATTTTCCTCTTCCACCTATGGAACAGATATTACAGGCAGTAGCAGGCTCAGAACTGATGTCTTTCTTGGACGTATTTTGAGGATATAATCAAGTGCTGGTGCATCCCAATGATTAGTTGAAAACCACATTCAGAACTAAATGGGGCACATACGCATATCGGAAGATGCCATTTGGTTTGATTAATGCCGGCCCTACATTTCAAAGAGCCATGGACATCGCATTTAAGGGTTTAGTCAACAAATCTGTAGTGATTTATTTGGATGATATAACAGTGTATTCCAAGAAGTGAAGCGACCATCTCAGAGATTTAAAACAAAATTTTCAACGATGTTTAAGGTTTGGGATTTCAGTTAACCCAAAAGAAATCTTTTTTCGCATTAAGTGAAGGAAAACTTCTAGGATTCATAGTTTCAAAGTCCAGTATTCACATTGATCCTGAAAGAATCAAAGAAATCTCTGAAATATCCCTACCTCATAATAAAAAATCCATGCAATCTTTCCTTGGTCAAATCAATTTTGTAAAGAGATTTGTACCAGATTTTTCATGAATTGTGTCTCCTTTGCAAACCATGATTAAAAAGAATTTGACTTTCAAATGGGGTCAAGATGAACATGAAGCATTCAACCTGATCAAACAAACTATTATTAATGCTCCATCTTTAGCAACCCTGAATTTTTCAGAATCTTTTGTTTTATACACATTTGCCTCAGAGAAATCATATGCTGCGATTCTAACCCAAGCAAATCAAGAAAAAACAGAAGGTCCAATTGCGTTTTTTAGCTCAAATTTACAAGGTTCTGAACTCAATTATTCAGACGTAGAGAAACAGGCCTATGCTGTTTTCAAAGTGGTAAAATAGTTCAGACCTTTCTTACTCAAACCCCATATTAAGATCATAGTACCATTTCCAGCGGTGAGAAATCTTCTAGTACAGAAGGATATGGGCGAGAAAAGAGCGAATTTGATCACTACTTTACAGGAATACGATCTTGAGATCAAACCAGCAAACATTGTAAGAGGTCAAGGCTTCTGCAAGATGTTGCCTGGAGCATCGCAAATCCCTGAAATTTCATCCGATGAGGTACAAATGCATGAGGTAAGCCTAAATGATGCAGAATCATTGTATGCTGATATCATTTATTATCTTAAGAATGGGTATGCTCCATCACACCTGGATCACACTAAGAAAAGAGCTCTGAGATTGAAAGCTAAACAATATTAGCTCATAAATGATATTCTTTTTAGAAAGAATTATGATTATGTTCTTCTTAGATGTCTTGAAAAAACTGAAGCCAAAAAAATTTTGCAGGAACTCCACGATGGACCAACAAGCGGACACTATGCTGGAGATGCTACTGCAAATAAAATTTTACGTGCAGGATATTACTGGCCTACGCTGTTCAAAGATTCACACAGTTACATGAGGAAATGTCAAGTCTGCCAAACAACTACTGGAAGACAAAAGAAGTCGTCCCTGCCACTACAACCGGTGAACATCGAGAAACCATTCAGCCAGTGGGGCTTGGACATAATAGGTGAGATCATTCCTCACTCTTCTAAGCAGCATAGATACATCCTCACGGCAACTGATTATTTTACTAAATGGGTAGAGGCAGTTCCTCTCAAGACAGCTAATTCTGAAAATGCTATCGAATTCATAGATCAATTTATAATCACTAGGTTTGGATTGCCAACGGCTTTAATATTTGATAATGCATCATACCTTTCTGGAAATGCAATGATCGAGTTCGCACTTAAAAGGAGATTCAAACTAAAATATTCGGCCAATTACTATCCACAAGGTAATGGGTTAGCTGAGTCAACAAATAAAAACCTAATCAGGATTATTAAAAGAACAGTTGACCAGAACCAAAAGAATTGGCATAAAGCTTTTATAAATGCTTTATGGGCAGATAGAATAACAAAAAAAGCTTCGATCAACACCTCCCCCTTTAATTTAGTTTATGGGAACCAAACAGTTCTTCCAACTTACTTAGTCATTCCCTCTTTGTCTTTAATACAATACATTGATGAAGTACCTACTTCCTCCATACAACTAAGACAAATGGAAATAATCAAATTAGAAGAACAGCGAGAACAAGCTAAGAGAACCCATGCTCATCATCAAGCGCTAATAAAATACTCTTTCGATTCAAACAAAATGACCAGAAAAAATTTTCAGATGGGAGATTTAGTTTTAAAATGGGATAAGGCTCATGAAGAAAAGGGAAAACATACAAAATTTCAAAAGATGTGGCTTGGTCCTTTTTAGATTGTTGAAGTCATAGGTCCATCAACGTTTGTCTTACAGGATCTAGCAGGTAGAAGGGATTCTTTGCCTGTTAATGGTCAAATCCTTAAAAAATATTTTCCATAGAAGATTATTCTTCTATTTTGTAGAGTAGTTTTGTCTTTTCTTTTTCCCTTTTCATAATAAAACCGGTTGTTAATGGTTACTATCGGTATTCGCGAAAAGACACCAATTCTCTTTCAGATTTTGAGCTTTTCGCTTGTATAAATAGAAAATTTTGAAAATTTGATCTTTATTATTGACAGATATAGTTAAAAACCTTAGCCTAGATATGATATTAGTTTCGACTTCAAATTTTTTTTGATGAAAGCAACCTTTAGCGAAGGAATTGTTTTATATCAGCACAATGAAAGGTATCAATAACAAAATAAAGATTCTCTGTAAAACTGCTGTTTTCAAACTCTATTATTGTCATCCAGAGCTTTCTTAAGGAAAACAATGATATCCTCCTTGTTAAAGAAAATCGCAGCATTCAGAGGGACAATCCAAGAAACACTATATCTCAAAGAATAAGAGGTCTCATCACGAGCCAGCTTATCATGATCACAGATATTATAACTTTGTTGACTTTGCCAAACACTGTCCATCAAAACAGGTCAATGACTCAAGATTATTGAAATCAAAAGACAAGGGGTCTCATCACGAGCCAACTTGTTCAGCAAAAGTGTAAAGCAAGTGAATGACTGTGTCATAATTTGGCTACCAAACCAAGACATTGTTCTTTAAGAATAAAAAAGGAAAAAGTGTCAAAATGGATTTTTCTTTGAGGGTTGTAGATTACCTTAAATAGGATAAAGGATCATTGCTGGGTAACAGGTAACCCTGTCAAGGCTATGGACGCCTGCTGGCAGCAGAGGCTCTACCTACGGCAAACGAGCATATTTTAAGGCTAGCACACAGAGAAGACTTTATTTTATCTTTACATGACCTAGTAATGGCTGATGTAGATACAAAGACAAGCCTGAGGAAGCAAACAATTAGAAAAGAAAGAAGTTGAAACAAAATATCATTGATAGAATAAGGCATAATATACTCTATCTGTCCATAACAAAGTTTAGATTTATGAAAATTTTTCTTTTTTGGAAGTTTAAAGAATTCAATAGAAAAGCAAAGATAACTGGTTCTTCCAAGTGAATCGCCATTGTTGTGACCACCAACAACCCCGCTCCTTCTTTAGTATTAGCAATAACGCTAAAGAAGTGGGGACCCTTAGTAAAAAATCCAAAAAGATTTTATAAATTTTCTTTTTTATTATACTCCTAAAAAATGCATTGCACGGAGAAGAGTCAAGCATTCCTTTATGAGCACATTAAAACAACTACAAAGAAACGACGCGAAATTCATCACATCGCATACATTAAGAAACGCCCATAAATGAATAATCTTAAGAAAATCTCCGATGGCCGATATGCGATATCGCATATCGCAACGTCGCATAAACAACACACGAATAACTTGACAAATTAAAGCGATCTGCGATCTTGCGATCTGCGATAACTGCGATCTGCGATAACTGCGATCCGCGATAACTGCGATCTGTGATAAATGCAATCTGCGATAACTGCGATCTGCGATAAATGCGATCTGCGATCAATGCGATCTGCGATCCGCGAGTCGCAGAAATCACCCATCGCAAATTTTCCTCAGCTCAGCATTCAAGAAAAGCTGGACCCTAAACCAAAAATTGGGCGCGCACCTTAAAGAAGATTAATGAATGTACGCCAAAGTATTCATGAAGGACAGTTTTGTGTTTTTCAAAGAGTCAGTTCACTGTGGGTGTCATGATTTTATACATTCATAGAGCTCAAAGCTTTCGTGTCAAAATTTACTATCATTACTCTTTTCCTTTGCGTGAACTGCAGGAATAAAAAATAGGGAACAACATGAAGCAATGTGCAGGAAACATCTAAAGAAAAAGGGAAAGCGTCAATGCTCAGAGAACAGAAAAGAGATGCCCTCATACACGGATGCTGCATGCAACAGAAACGCAGATTTCAGAGTGTTACTGAACAGATGCTGATATCAATAAGCGATTTGACACTCAAGGTCAAAAGAAACTCACAAAAGTAGCATGTTTACAAAATTCTGAAGCTCATGCCCGGTAAAGGAAAAAGCGCTAAAGGCGGAAAACGCACCAGAAAGGCCCGGATCAAAGAACGGAGGCGGTTTTTGATGCGCGATTATCGCCTAGCGTTAATCGCGCATCGCTAAGAAAATTGTTCAGAAAGCAAAGTCCCTAACTTGCTTAGTCATCCATGAGTCTGGAAGCCGAGATAGCAAAAGTAGAGGCAGTTTAAAGAAGAATCTGGGTTGTTACCAAGCGTACACGCAGTAAATTCACCCAACCAGAAAATGATTCTCAAAAATATCTTCTAGTTTACTAAAAAGAGGTGCCAGTGCTTGCCATTTCTATTTTCGTAGCTCAAACAAAAGCAGAAGATGACCAGCCGATTATTCCCAGGCAAATGTTGCATGCTCACAACACTAAGGAGCAAATGCAGAAATAGTTAGAAATTAGATTCAATTTTTAGAAATAAGTTTGCTTAGATAAAGGGTGGTCATTTTAAACTGTATCCAAAATTTATGTAATTAAGTTATTTAGTTAGCAGTATTTAAACCCTTCTCACGCATTTGGAGAAGGGTCCGGAAATTTGTCAAAAACTTGTCCTCAGAACATGCACTTTTGCACCCTCAGAGGAGGTTTTGATGAATGAATGGATCAAGGTTTTATTAATTTTTGCATTTGATATCTGCTACTGATGTTACACTTCTGTACTCTTGGTAGATATCAGAACAAGGAGAGATAAATCATTATTACTTGAAGCTTATGAGTAGGACCAGTCATAAATGGTACTTTTATCTCTTGGCCATTTCTGCTTATATTCTTGAAGTGATATACAGTTTTTAGTTGTGTATATGTTATTGCATGAATGTGTGAGTTACCATTTGGCACTTTTGTATGGTGGAGTCATTTATTTATGTTTGATATATGAATAACTTATTATGCGATATGTTGTTCACAACTATTTTTCCTAACTTTTTATGCAAATTGGTTCATCTTAATTGATTTATATTCTTATGATAGCTGAATGATCTTTATTACCGGTTATTGTCTGAAATCTCTTTAGATCGCATAATAGAAGAAATACACCCCGGGTTAGCATAGATTAGATGTGCTATTTTCATTAGATTACAATAGCATAGAATTAGATTAAAGTAGCTTAGATTAGAACTCTTAGATCAACATCATCCAACCTTGCACACACACACACCCCTTACATTGGGAAACTGGTCCCATTATCCCCAGTCGGACCCGCTATACCAAACGGATAAGGAGCTACCAACCACATTTCCTCGCTCTCAAAATGCATGGCCAGTTTAGTCTCAAAGGTGACCTTTAGACCAAAGGGACCACGTAGAACGGGCAGAGTTAGTAAAGTGTTCCTTACTCATGTTGCAAGGTGCACTACCTTAAAACTTTAGAGGTTGGCATAGATACCCTATCTCTATCTCCACCTTGCAAACCTATACTTAGATATGCAAATGGAGGTTTGAAACTTTGAACAAATTAGGAAGCAATCATCCCAGGTAAAGCATTTACTATGTTGACTTTCATTAAATAGATAACCATTTCTTCTTTTTCATATGCAAAGATAGATTTCAACTCCAATAATTTTCCATGTTGCATTAGTGTCAATGTTCCAAGGAAGTCTATCTCATAATAGGGCGGCTTTATAAGAGACACAGTGTTAGTTTTACCTCTTGCTGCTGATATTTTCTCCTTCAACAGAGGTGTAGTAGGTTCTGCAGTAGTAGTACCTCAGTACCTATCCGTAGTGGAGAGAGGCACACTGGCTAATATCACATCTGGGTTGATATTAATTTTAGGCAAGAATGGTATGTTCTATGCTTTAGAGTAATTTTACTTCAATTTCTTTATTAGCCGAGTACTAATACTAACAAGATCACATGAAGTTAAACTATCAACATTATGTTTTGTTAACTTTCTTAATCATAATGAAATTTTGTTTGAAATTGTGAGGGATGGATGAGATTGTAATGTAGATCACTATGGATGTACTACGATTCATGATTTTTTGATTTGTTTGGTTAGATATTCTACACACCAATCTTATGTCATATATGGTCTTCGTTGAGATTGGTGGCTACTTCTTGGAAGAAATGTATTACGTATCTGACCTCTGGTTTTAGTTGCATTGTTATTCCTGGTGGAGTTCGAGAAATATTTTATATGGTGTATGGTATAGAGGTCAGTTCTTCTCCACTATCTGTGTAAATACTAAATTTTCATTTTATGGTAATGATTTTGAGGTTCTATTTTTATTGAACGAGAAATGCTCTCTTTTGTCCTTGTGAAAGAGACAATAGATCAATAGGGAGAAACATGAGAGCTAGTGGGAACTTAGAAGCACTGGTTTAGAGAGAAATATCACTTAGGCACTATGCAAAAGTATCATGTTCTTCAAGGAAATAGTATATGAATAGGTGAACTTACTTTAAAATTACTACCTTTTCACAGGTTGCTTTTTTAAGATAGAGGCATGGATTTGTCCATGTGGCTATTGAAACTAGCTGTCCCTTAGTCCTTGTGTTTTTCTTTCGTCAGGTTGGTGAATGTGAGAATCATTTATTTAAATTATTCAAGTTGTTTCCTTGAGATATCTCATTCAATTTTCAAAATTGTTTTTTTCTTTGTTTCTAATGTTTATTATTAGTATATAATCATACCTTACTATGCCACAACCTTTGTATTTTTTGGCACCTTAGATTTTAGCCTTTTACTAATTTTCCTTGTTCTTACTTGATATTTTATTCAAACTAAGGCATACAGATGTTGGAGACATAGAGGAGAGTTGTACAATCACCTTGCATGGGCTATTCGGTTCACGCCACCAGTATTTTTGGGAAAATTTGGGTGCTTATATTGGCCCTTCCTTTTGGTTTATTGTCGATTTTATTTAATCACAGTATCGTATGTTCCTTTGCCTTTTTTCTTGAGCTTCAACACTGAAATATTTTCTCCTTTTATGTTGCTAATAGTGTTTCTGGTTAAGTTGCTTGGAATTTGAAATATGGACTCTAGGGTAATTGCAAAGCTTAAAGGTGTATTTAGCTGTTTTTTAATTAAAGCTTCCTTTGACTACTACTGAATCAAAATATGGACAAGGCACTTTATAAAAAAATGTGGGCTACATTAAGTAGCTACCGTGAACTAAGAGACCCTGAAGCCTAGATATCTAGATAACTTACAAGCCAAAAAATAACAGATATGAGATAGGCCACATGTATATTACAAACTTTAAAACGAAATATAATTAAATTAAAGTAGGGCCAGTTGGCCCACTCAAGTTGTCAAGTCATGTAATAGTAGGAATCATTATTACGGGGCAGAGGATTTTCTTTGTCATTTGGGGGTGGCCCCCAACCTTGAATAGTGGACCTAAGGCTAGTGATAATGGGTTCCCAAAAATCATCTCATTGATTGGGTTTGGGAGGCTTCTCATCCTTGGAGACAACGAGATCCATGCAACAAAACATTTCATATTGGGAGGGTTATGGAGGATTTAGCTATGGTGACTTTCGCAATGCTCCCAAAATACATGGCCAATTCAATCTCAAAGGTGACCTTTAGACCAAGGAGACCAAGCAGAATGGGCAGGGTTAGTAAAGGAATCTGTGCTCATGTCGCAAGGTGCACTACCTTAAAACTTTAGAGGTTGGAATAGATACCCAATCTCTATCTCCACCTTAAAAACCTATACTTAGATCTGCAAATGGAGGTTTGAAACTTTGAATAAATTAGGAAGCCATCATCCCAGGTAAAGAATTTACTATGCTAACTTTGGTTAATAAAATACTAATTTCTTCTTTTGCATATGCAAAAATATATTTCAATTCCAATAATTTTCCGTGTTGCATCAATGCCAATGTTCCAAGGAAGTCTATGTCCTAATAGGGTGGCTTTCTAAGAGACACAGTGCTAGTTTTACCTCTTGCTACTGATATGTTCTCCTTTAGCAAAGGTGTAGCAGTACCTCAGTTCCTGTCCATAGCAGAGAGAGGCACACTGGTTGAGATCACATCAGTGTTGATGTTAATTTTAGGCAACAATGTTATCTTCTATGCTTTAGAGCAATTTTACTTCATTTTATTTATTAGCCCAGTATCAATATTCAGATTAGCAATCACATGAACATGATAGTAAAACATAGATAGGATATAAACATAAAGCCATAGTCTAAAAATTATTCTCTTTTGCCTGGAAGGTTATGGAAATTCTGGTCATATTTTGAAAAAAATCTGGCAGGGATTTTTGTAAATCCAAGTGAATGCTTTCAAAATTCATAATTTTAGGTGCCCTAGATGTTTTGTCATGGTGCTGAATCTAATTCCACCATCAAAAACATGATTCAAATACTGCATCTACAAGATTCTTTGAATTTTGTTTGCCCGATTCCGACCGCTTTTGACTGTTTGGGCAATTCCCTACCTTTGTGGATGACTCCAAACGTAAACAGTAGAAGACAAGCCAAGACAAGAGGACACAACATGTGGCACTAGCCAAGGACAAACCCCAATGTGGGGAAACCCTTGACCAAATATTCTTTTATTCTTTAATAGTTCAACAGAGAGAGAGATAGTACAATTTACAAATCTGATAATTTATAACAACAACAAAAGATCCCTAACCAAAAAAGTCAATGTTGGTCAACATGGAATATTTGTCCCTCAGCGAATCGATCAACTTTAATCAACTTCGGCCTCCAAACAACAAGATAAAACATCCCTTAAAACAATCAAATTTACCCTAATCAAAGTTTGGTTAAATAGACCACCTGTGGTTAGCCCTAGTTGCAGTCAACGTTGGTCAACATTCAATGTTTAGCCTTGATTTATATGCCCATAAATGTGGCCTTACCGAACAGAGATAGCTTTCAAAAAAATGCAGTCAAAGGAGGTAAATGCATGCTGGTCAATGCTTGGTCAAACTGTCCTAAAATTTGGTCTCTTGAAATTTCGCCATCCTGAAATTTCGGAAGTGTGGAGAGAGAGAGGCCCATAAATCTGTACCCAAACTATGAGTAGAGAGAGATAGAAGTGTGAAGATGAGTGTGTCCAAATGAGGCTAAGGCATCATGTATTTATAGCAAATGTTGAGGATGAATAGACGTGACTATTGGGCTTTTGAGCCTACATAAGTTTGCTAGCTGACCTTGACAATTTGTCCATAATCAAAATAGATTCATAACTTTAGTTGTACATGTTGGAATCAAATGATATTTAGATCAATATTACACCTCTTAGAAATAGGAATCCAAAAAAAATATTAGCTGTCATAAATAAGATTACCCAATTGGATTTTGGCACTATTTTCCAATTTTGACAGTTGAGGAGCAATAATGTAGTTTCACATGCCTCTTCTACAATGAAGGCATGGCTACTACAAAGTTATTAGTTGACTCCTAGTCCCATAGGAGTGGCCATAGACCCAATTAGAGTTTCCTCCTTCCAACCTTGGATGGCGGAAATCATTAATTTAATAATGGAAGCATACATGATATGATTTATGGCATGTCCTTCACTTTATGTCGGGTCAGGCTAGCTTCAAGAGTTGATATCATTGGTGAGGGATAATGGAGAAGCACCTAGAATTCATATGGCTCATGCTATGACCGTATAAAATTTGAATGCACACAGAAGCACTGCAAAGTAGCTATGGGTAATTATGTTTGGAATCTGCGAGATCATGTGGATGCATGGATATTTGATGGGTAATCTCTTGTCATTTTCTCACATAAAGTTTAGATTAGAACACCAACCAACTTTTGCACAATCTCTTAATTTTTATGCTTGTCTATGGATTTTTGTCTATATTGCATGAGTTAAAGGGAAGTGGCCCAGAAATTGTTTCTTTAGTTACAGTTCTCTTTATGAGTTCTTTTTTAAGTGGAAATCATTGACTTAATAATCGTACACACATGATATGATTTATGGCATGTCCTTCAATTTATGCAAGCCCAGGTTAGCTTCAAGAGTGGATACCATTGAAGAGAGATAATTGAAAAGCAACTAGAATTCATATGGCTCATCCTATGACTGTAATAAAATTTGAAGGCAAAAAGAAGTGCTGCAATGTAGCAATGGGTAATTCTATTTGGAATGTGTGAGATCATATGGATGCATTGATATTTGATGGGTAATTTCTTGTCATTTTCTCATATCAAGTTTAGATTAGAAGACCGGACAACTTTTGCACAATATCTTAATTTTTATGCTTGTCTATGGCTTTTTGTCTATATTGCACGAGTTAAAGGGAAGTGGTCTGAAAAATGTTCTTCCTTGTTACATTTTATATATGAGTGGACACCATGGAGGATGTTGGTGATGCCCTCTATCTCTTATGCAATCTCTTCCAAATAGGGGACATTTGGGAGATGTCATTCTTAGAGGGGAAACACTCTGGGGCATCTCTTCTTATGCAGGAACGTCTAAACATTCCTTGTCCATGGGCTATTTTATGGTGTCAACATTGATTTGATGCCATTTTAAGCCAACTACATAAAAACTAAATCATTCACCAATTCATAGCCTAACCTATGTCCAAAAATGTGGACAACTACAATAGCTTTAGAGGGTCCTTTTTTGAAGTTATATGCTTGGAGATTGTTATTTGTTTGTCGGGTTAGAGATTCAAAGGGTAGTAATGAATTTTTGTTGTGGGCAGCCAAAATATTGAACAAAATTGGGTTTGCAGTTTCAATATTCAGACCAATAAGTTATTCTTTTACCTCTAGGTTCAATTGAAAATATTTTTTTCATTTTGAAATCATTTTCATTTCTGGTAGCAACCATTTTTCTTTCCTTATCATTCTTCTTTGCGATCACAAGTTTACAAGGTATAATTTTAAAGTGGAGGGAGATGACCACATTGTATTTATTTAGGATGCATCATATTTGTTTATGTATTTTTCTATGCATGGTAGTACACACAAATGATGAAGAATAATGATTAATTCTTGATAGACCTTGTTTCTTTGTCCATGTTGAGTTGGACCTAAATATTTATAGAAACATTTTACTTAATGCCATTTCATAGAGACATATAATCGAGCTTAGGATTAGCAGATGCTTCCATCACTTTGTTTGTCATTTAGAACCAAGATAGAATACATTCATCTATTTTAAATCTGAGTGCCTTTAGAGCTAGAAATTTGTAGCAGTACTTGTAATAGTATCGAACTTGAGGGCTTCATATAAAGACACAAAGAAAGAGGAGTGTGTATAGGGAAGTGTAGGACATGTCTTTGATACTTTGACACATTTTGAGGGCATGCCAATAGAAATGCCATTGTTGTTGGATACACTGTTGTTGGCTAGTTTTACAAAGGTTCTCTGTCAAATATGTTTATTTCATGAAGTAATATTTCAAACCAAGAGGATAAAGACTTGGCATGCCTAGGACATATTGGTGTTGTTTCTTGCATGTATTTGTGATTTATTAGTATTCCACCACTAATAGCTTCATTACATAACTGCTCATTTAGTAATATATCACAACAATGACTTGTTAAAGGAAAACTATTTCAGTTTGTTTGAATGCCATAAACTGGAAAAACAAATAGCTTTGAATTAAAAAAATGGAATATATTTTGAAAAATATGTTTTTTTATCAAATATTATATAGGCCCATTGCATGATCATTAAAAGAAAAGTCATGACAATAAGCAATGATTTTGTACAAATGAATTACATAACTCTCCAACTCAAAAACATGTTAGCATATTCAGTTTTATGTGCATTAGAGAAAAATGAATGAGTAACATTATGTTTGCTTTGATTATTTATAGAATCATTTTAGAGATTTTAAATGGAAATTGCATGTGCTAATCTTTCTCAACTAATTACAGGGAAAACAAGGGGCATACATAATTTGTTGGCTTCCGGGAATTAGATTCCTTTTCTCTCAAAATGGTATGCTGGCAATTGAAGATTACTATATTGAAGCTATATCCCCAGTTAGTATCACAATTTATGAAGTTTTGTCTTATTATTATCTACTTTATTGTTGTAATCTTGTATCAGCGATACTTTGCTCCACCCATTAGATTTCTACTGACTAGTTTTATTGTTGAAGTGTCACTGCTTCTTAAAGATAACTAGAGGAAACGATACAACTAAAAAAGTCAAGCATGAAACATTCTTAATAGAAATTGCTAGCTCCGATGTGTTTGATTACATTTGATAAAATCAAAATTGTAATGTACCATAAGCATGGGAATTGAAAATATTGGGATAGAAATGTGCGTCTATTTGCATTTATTACTTTAGTTGAAGATAACATTTCATGAAGAAATGTTGTACACTGAGAACATAGTAAGTACAAAATTGATTCTATGGTGACGTTTTATTTGCTTTGTTTATATAGGTCATCTGGCAGCATAGTGGCCATTATTGCCCAACTAAAGAAAACATGTTCGAGTTTCTTTCTTTTATGGGGAAAAATGACACTAAAAATATTGCTGATGTTGAGTTATATGTCATATAAATATTTTATAATCTACTTTAGTTTATATTCTAGTGTTCATTAACTTTCATGTCTTATACTTTGCAATGTATCTTTTTTTGTCAAGAAAGGAACTCAGTATTGATGGTAAGAAGCAGGAATTGAAGAAAGAGGAGAACAATAACACTAGAACGACAAAATGCAAATTAAAGAGAAAGAGAAGAGCATTGGTCTAGTGGTACCCATAGAGCCAATATCTTGCATAAGACACACATAAAGACTAATGGTCAAATTTTTAGAGTTGGTGAATTCACCTGAAATGTCTTGGCAACACAATGATAATGTTTTGAAGTGATGAAACAATATTCCATGTGTAGATTGTACTCCAACCAATATTAAGTTGGAAACTCATATTGTAATACTTGACATTTTATATAATATACTTTATGTGGTTGGAATTATTTATAGTTGCACTTGATATTACTTAGTATTGTAATTAACATATGTAACTTTGTGTTTTCATATTATATGAACATGTACATTGTATGCTATTTTTTTTTAATTTAGTTGCAAAATCATACTAATTAATTTATTCTAATTAATAATGAAAACATAAAATCAATCTAAAACCACTAAATTAGCAATTTATGTTTATTAATGATGAACACATAAAATGAATATAAGACTAAATTAGTTGCTTATAACGATTGTTAATGAAAATCAATGAAATGAATATAAACTACTAAGTAGTATTTTATATAATGAATATGATACTACCAAAAAATATAAATGACCAATGCAAATGATAAATTCGTGACTACAAATGACTAAATTTTGCATATATATGACTATTAGTAGCTAATTTGTAGTATCTTATAACACAACTAAAATTTAGTCATATATCTTTGGTCATTAATTACTTTCAAATGATGACTAAATTTTGCACATATATGAATATTAGTAGCTAATTTACAGTATCTTATAACACGAATAAAATTTAGTCATATATCTTTGGTCATTAATTGCTTTCAAACGATGACTAAAATTTGCATATATATGACTATTAGTATCTAATTTATAGTATCTTATAACACAAATAACATTTTGGTCATATTTATTTGGTCATTAATTGGTTTTTTTAGGTGATCTTTTAGTAATATATTTGTTGTATATTTAATCATTAATTGTGATAATTAATGACCAAATCAATGATTAAACTAATGTCTAAATTAGTGAATAAATTAATGTCTAAATTAATGTCTAAATTAATGACTAAATTAATGACTAATTATATTACTAGGCAATAAAAATGAGACAACCAATTAATGACTAAGCTAAAAATGACTAAAGTTTGGTCGCGTTATAAGGTACTGTAAATTAGCTACTATTGGGCACCGACTGAAAAATAGTTGTTTATATGCAAATTGTAGTCGTTTTTTTAGTAATTAATTAGTTATTTTCTACTAGTGTAAGGAGATATTTAATTTTGATTTCGACACCAAAGACTTCAATCTGTATGATCCCCATGGTATTTACAACAACCACTATGTGAAGGTGTACTATCCATGGATCCACCAGACATTTCACTAGTATGAGGAGGACCCTTGGAGATACTATTACAATTACTCCAAGCTCCACGATCCAGTCAGTATAGACACATCTTAGAAGGATGCTTTGCAGGCAACATCAGCGCAAGGAGCAACAAAAAAAACAACAAAAATAAGTAGCAATCCAATAGAGGACAAAGGAAAGAGGAATATTGTTGAGAACCCAAAGGTTGATGAAATATGCAAGATGATAGAAGATCTATCACTGAGAAACCAACTTTGCAATGGAGGAAAATAGGTAGCAACAGGTAAAGAGGGTAGAGCGAAGGAAGAAATAAAAGCAAAGGTTAGAGGAAGCATAACAAAAGTTGCAAGAAATGGAGAGAAAGTTGAAGGAAGAACAAGAGACTAGAAGGAGAGAAAGGTAAGAGAAGCAGAAATAGGAGGAAGAAGAAATGAAAAGGAAGATGATAGAACAAGCAAATCCCATACAGGTTGAGGAGTCAAAACATACTGTAGCTGAATAAGAGGGTCAATAGATGTAGGATCTGGAGCTTTCTCAGTAGATTGAGCAACTGATTGAAGGGATGGACATGGATTTCGGGTATGAGCCACAGAGCAAAGACACTAAGCTCTCACCAAGAGCACCCGAGGTCACTTCTTAGTCTCCTCCACCTCTAGTGTCAGAACAAGTCTCAAACAAGCAATGAGAGGTTGTTCTCCTTCATTATGATCCGGTGATGGATGTGTGCAATCTTCCATACGATGAGTTACAAAAGAAGATTGTATAGGTGAGAATAAAACCCTTTCTGAATGGTCATGCAACATGTTCATTCGAGAAGGAAAGGGTGATAGTGTGAGATGTCATATAACATCCATCTACCATTGTTGATGCCGCCTTGGCCTATGCAGGAGCCACAATATCTAATGGTAAGTTCTTGTTGGCCTATAATGAAAAAATGGCAAATAACATGTAGCCAACTAGGCAAGAAGAAGAAAAAATTAGAGAGCATACCGCAGTTTCAACAATGGTAGAGATGAGGAAGGAGATACTTGATGAAGTATCAACACTTGAGACTACCATGCGGAAGCTTCCTAATAGATTTTTCGCCGTGAATAAAAAAATTTTCTATGTGCATGGCCTACAGTAGTAGAGCAAAAGTTTTGTGCAAACTCTCAGGGACACCATGCTACTATCACCCGTGTGAAAGAGTGAACAATGAGGTACAGAGGGGGCTTGCTTTACTTGCCAAAGATAATGAAGCCTCAAGAAGAGATGGAGAAAGCAAAGGGCTCAATGTTGATCCAAAACTATGAGTAGCTTAACCCATTCATCACCAACATATAGGCCTCATATGCACAGTTGTACAAGAGTTTGGATGTCGTGGTCAAAACACACAAGATCCTTTCAATTGGTTCCCTCCCTGAGGCTAAACAAAAGAACCATGTTTGACTAGAGATCAATGGGTACATGGAGCAGCTAAGGCAAGAAGCCAGAAGGGATGACTTGGAGCTCAATGCACATAACAAACAAAAGTACATTGGTGGTCCCATCATGGTCAACATCATGCTACAAATTAGGATGATTTGGATACAGCTCACATACCATATACCCATATCCTATGGAGGCAAGAGTCTGCTATCAGAAAGCCACCATTAAGAAGTTTTGGGAAATCATCCCACAGTACCAAGCTTGGCATGAGTATGTCTACGAGAAGCATCAAGTGGAGTTTTTCAGGTTGGTCCTTCCCAAAAATTTGGAGTCATAGTGTTTTGTCTTGTTAGACTATCTCTAGCTTATTTTGTCTCAGATGGGTACATGTGGAAAATGTAATATTATTTGTGAAAATGTTGTAAGTGAAATTCCTACTGTCATTAGTGGAAAATGAAAGGTCATCATATTATCTAATAAGTTATTTATAAAGAAGTTGAAGAGTTATGAGGGTATTCAAAGAGTCAAAAAGGGGAATGTGAAGGGTCACCCCACACTTTCTTATAAATAGAACCTCATAACTCTTAGAACAAGCTTTTGGGAGTCAAGATTTTGGCAAGGCTTTAGCTTAGAGAAGGCTTGGGAGTATTTTGATGACCCTTGGCTTATCCACAACATAGAAAGAGTATACTTATTTGGAGGAGAAGGTGTTCTTGACTATAATGTTCCACTATTGGGGCTAGTGGTTGTTAATGGTGTATGTATATGTTACACAGTAATTTGTCACCATTTGTCACCGTCCCTGTTACCCCTTTCCTGCACTTTGGAGGACTCATTCTGGGACCTGTGAGAAGTGACATAACTTGAAAACACTTGCATTATGTTCCCCTAAGTATGGACTTCATATGCCCTGAAGACATCTCCTGCAGAATATCCTTAAAAAGTTCCCTTTTTCCATTAGTGCGGATCCACAGTGTATTACTCGTGCCAATGGGGGAAATCCTCCAAAGAGGGCGTGCCAGTTGGCGCTCTGTCTCAGAGTTAAACCCGCGGCAACCGAGTTTGGAAAAGCTTTTTAACAAACGCACGCCCAAAGGTTTTTTCCTTTCGACTCATGAAGCTTTTTAAGGATAATGCCAATCTCATGGATGTCAAGATTCATCGTATCTCCCTTTCCTCTATCCATAATAGCTTTTTGAGGATAATGGCAATCCCATGGATGTCTTGATTCATTGTATCTCCTCCTCCTCCTCCATCTATAAAAGCTTGTTCTGTTGCATTTAACAAGCTAGTTTTTGAGCAGAGGGAGAATTATATTGTCAGAAGTCTGAGAGATTGTTGTAAGAGTCTTCTTTGCATTCATAATCAAAGAGAGAGAGGCTTATTCCAAATCCCGACAAGCTTTGCAAGGCATATGTAGCTGATCACCCAACCAAAGGAGGATTTGACGTCAGAACTATGGTTGTATTCTTCTTTGTTGTTTATCAATAATAGATGACTATCATTATGGTTCCACTCTTGTTGTTCATTGTAATGATGTTTGAGTTATATCTTTTCTGACCGATATATAATTGCATCTATTGGATTTTATGCTTGTATTTGTGTCATTCTTTGCATGTGCAGGTGTCCATTCACGGGGTTCGTGAGGATCGTGACCGGCCGGAGCAGAGGAACGGGAGTGTCGACTCTTCTACAACACTAGCGTTGGAATACAAGTAGGCTCTCATCATTTACCTTTAATTTGTAATTAGGAACTTGCGTGTTAACATTGTTTGATTGTTACTAGACCCATTCTGGGCTAGTGGGGATCCCCTCTGAGCTTTTCCAAACTCGGTTGGCGCAGGTATAACTCTGAGATAGAGCGCCAACTGGCGCACCCTCTTTGGAGGATTTCCCCCATTGGCGGGAGTAATACACTGTGGATCCACGCTAATGGAAAAAGGGAACTTTTTAAGGATATTCTGCAGTAGATGTCTTCAGGGCATATGAAGTCCATACTTAGGGGAACATAATGCAAGTGTTTTCAAGTTATGTCACTTCTCACAGGTCCCGGAATGAGTCCTCCAAAGTGCGAAAAAGGGGTAACAGGGACGGTGACAAATGGTGACAAATTACTGTGTAACAGAATAGATGAAACTTAAACTTATAATAATAATAATAACATCACCAAAATGCTTTCCTACGTATGTTTTTATTGTAGTTAGACTATTATATTTCATTAGCAATGTATGTTGTTAACTTATGCATTTTCTTATGAACTACCTTGTATGCAATTATATGAATCTTGTTGAATGCATGTTGTTGGATTAATTTGTGGACTATTTCGCATTTCAGTTGGTGATGTCATTCCGCTCGTGTGTTCTTTTCAGGCTGCATACTACTACAGACTTCTAAGGGTCACACTTCCTTTTCCCCTACGTGTTTTAGAAACCCCCATGTATCTCACTTGACTCGCTACAAGGTCACACACTTGCATCAACCCAAAGTTATCATACTTACCTTTGCGCACTATCGTGGTTAGGGCATTACATTACTGCTTACTATTGGGACTCCTACTCCAAATAGTCTAAGGTCTAGTTGGGACTTATTATCAAGGAGATCCGCTGAATGTTGGTGGGTCCAGCACTATTAGCATATCTCATGCTAGAAGGAGGGCAAAATGACAAGCTAAGCCCTTGAAGTATGTTTTGAATTTATGCACATTATTCATGACTTATGTCCTAATCAAAATCCCAACATGTTTTTCTCACATTGTTGATTTTGATGTGTCATTGGATGTTATAGATGACTTGTCCAAATATAAATTCAATGATGATAACGTAACACCCCTATTTAGGCACACAATTTCCTTTGGTGGATTTTGTGATAGGCATGACGTCTCCCCAAATGACATCACCTAGGGTTGTTCACCTTCACATTGAAAGGGTGCATTAAGAAATGGTGTCACTCATTTCCCGCAACCTCTACACACTCTTAGAATCAGATGCTTAAAGAATTATTGTACTTTCATGTTCTATGACCATAAAGCACTCAATTGAAAATTTTTAAAATTACGAAAAGCACCTAACGAATCTCTTGAGCACTTTAACGATCGTTTCTTTCATTACTGTTATGAATTTCCTAAAGATGAAGTTGACTGGAAGTTTTTGGAGGGAAGACTTAAATACCTTGTCTACATTTATGAGAATCAACACAAGTTACAAACTTTCAACTATCTCCCAACATACCTTGGTGTTAGAGCTTCAAAATCAGAGATAGATGAAGTTGATGTCCCAAGTGACCCTCCATCCGCCTCTCATCAACCATCTCTAGCTCTACAGGATGAGGTGGAAGAAGTTGTGAACCAATCTATTGATATGTTACCACCTTCTCCTACCCCACCTACTTTGTCTCTCTACACAAATTTGTACTGCAAGCCTGATGGTTGTCACATGGTCTCATAAATTGTTTTTTTTTTACTATATATATATATATATATATATATATATGTATATATATATATATATATATATATATGTATATAATTTATTATTTTTACTTTTATATTGCAATATATATCCTCTTCCACTTCCCTATTAGAATATTATACAATATTTTAATATAATAATATTTAAATATAATGGTTTAATATTATTCAATTTTAAATAATAACCATATTAAACTTATTTTTAATTATATATTTACAAATATTCAATTCTTATTATATTATTATTAAATTAATCTAAGTAGTTTGAATTCAGTATTATTTTAATTAAAAATATTAATAAACTAAAATAAAAGATAACAAAATAATAATAAATTTATTCAACTACTTTTTACCGGCTAATTCGTAACAACTATTTCCTAATGGCTAACTCTGGAACCAGATGCATCATTGCTATTTAAACATTCTGACTGGTGGATTTTTTTCACCTTTTTCCTTAGGATGAACCACATTAGATGGTTCAAAATGTCGACCAAAAACTCATGATGTGATCAATTCAAAAGAATTTATCAAAATCAGTATGGATCACAAAAGTCTAAAATCAAACAAATTAGATTTGTCATCTTTTTCTTCTCTAGCATAGTGAGAAAGGCACCATCCCCTTGATGCGAACATGCATAGATCAAAATGATTCAAGGGTTATTTTTCAACTCCACCTTTAAACTTCATCAAGTTACTACATGTTTTATGGATTTTCTAGTTCAAACTTATGAAATCTATTCACTGGATCTTGCTGCAAAAGAGGTTGTTAAATACTGCAAAATATAGGTGTGTGGACACGGAAGGTAGTGATGGAGAGTGTTGTTGAAAAAACAAAATTTGCATTGTTTCTGGTCATTTTTATTTGTGATTTAGTATCAACTCTTTTGCTTCATTAAAATTAAGTCCATTTTGTACTAGGAGATAATTAAAGACAATGTTTCTTTCCAATGTTTTGCAGTCTTAAAGTGAACTAATTACCGACTTATTGTATATTGTCCACTACTGAAAAGAGATACTCTTACTGTGATAAATTTCATTTTTTTTTATTTGTTGGTTGTTGTCATGTTTTGAGTGTGGACTTGTGATATTCCAAATTGCATGTTGGTTTATGTGAAAGGGATATATATATATATATATATATATATATATATATATATATATATATATATATATATATATGTTTTTCATCCTATGTCATTCATGGTTTTCATAGATTCATGTTACGTTTGCACAAAAGTTTAGTTATCATTCAAGTATCTAAACACCCAATTATAAAGAAACACCTAGCAACAACAACATTGATATTTTTCTTTCTCTCAACCTATAACATATTGCATCTATCTTCATCAAATCTCTTCTTCCATATTCTATCTACTTATGGCATTTCCTTTGCAATATTTGGTGCATTTCCTAGTTATAGGTAATTTATAGGCTATAAATGTTTGCAGAGTTTCACTTGTAATTGAGTATTCAACTGAACATATTGAGTCTCTTATGCACACGCTTCTCATAACTTTCGTAACCGTTAGGTAGTGACCTGCAACTTTGATGATGCTTTTCTTATTTAGTAAAAGATTGTCGAGACTTTAATTTATTGGAAGTTGTAGAATTTAAAATTTATGAAGTTTCAAGGTCTAATTTTTAAAAGTATAATTCTTTAAACCATGCTAGCTCAATGGAAGAGCACCTTCTTTACAAGCAAGAGGTTGGTGGTTCGATTCCATCGTGCCCTGATATCCATATGTAATGTCGACAATCAGGTTTTGGTGACAGAGGCTCTTTTGACCATCACCAATGAGCTTATGGTGACATTTTTTACCCTCACCAAAATATGAAATGGTGACGGTCAACGAACACCACCATATATATGCATCAATAGTGATGACAATAAAAGGTCTGTAACCATATCTTTTTTGTTGATTTGAAATGTTATGGTCACGATCCATCATTATAGTCATTGTTCATGGCAAACCTTGAATATCACCGCAACACCTATACTTTTGGAAATGCATCTTTTGATGACTGTCAATGAATATCACCATATATATGCACCAATAGTGATAGCCATGAAAGATCCATCACAATTAAGAATTTTTGTTCATATGAAATGGTAATAGTCACTATTTGTCATTATAATCAATATTCGTGATGAACCTTGAATGGCACCATAAAACATATACTTTTTGCAATGCTATTTTTGGTGATGTTCATTTTTTTGTGACCAAGGCTATGGTTCATGCCCATTGCTCATATGAAATGGTGACGGTCACTATCCATCATTATAAATCATTAGTGGTGACAGACTTTGAATGTCACCACAACATCAATACTTTTGGTGACGCCACCTTTGGTGACATTTAGTTTTTGGTGACGAAGGCTCTTTTGACCGTCATAATTGAGCTTATGGTTACATTTTTCACCCCTCACCAATTTCCTTTTCCCTTGTAGTGTATGAAATTCAAACACATTTATTGTAAATGGTTTTACAAATATATTTTCCATGTTGTCTTTTGATTTCTAAAATTCCAATTTTATTTAAGTATTGAAAGTCTATATAATATCTCTATGTTTTATTTTTTGTTTAACGACATAGTTCTTTGATCAAGCTATGGTCCAGTTATTATAGTATACTAGGTATTTTTTGTATTCTCTCTAATAACATAACCAAATTCCCAACACAAACAAAATAGTTGAAGAGATGTCATTGTTATTTCCACATACATAGCTTATGTTCATAATTTTTCACAATCGGTTGCTTCTTTGATGCAAATTAAATCACACCTGAACCAACATGGAGGACATATACTCAAGTACTCCTATTGTTAGTATATCCAAAAAAGGAATCATTTTTTTGCTAGAATATAATATATCATATATTGCTGTAGTAGCAATATTTCTTAGGTATATTTTTCCAGGTTTCTTGCTAATGTGCATCTTTAGAAGATTTCATGAACCTCAAAATGAAGCCAATATCATATATAATATTTTTCCTAACTGGCAGAACATTACGCTCATGACCACATGAAGATAAAATCACTAACCCATGCTAGGGGGATGAGTGAAAAGTGTGTTTTCCCATGTAATTGAAAATGGTTGAGCACTATAGTTGAAAAGATAAACCATGGCGAAGCTATTTATGAAACAGATACGGGGGACACTGAGTACTCTATAATCACATTCTCATGCATTGAAAGGAGAATATTGTTGAATAATAATAAGAGGATAAACTTTGTGGGAGGTGAGAGAGAAGGAAATGCTTGGATTGTATAGAATAAAAGGCCATAGGGTAAGAGGAAAATAATAGAGATATCTAGGCTACTTCTGGAAGGAAAGGTGTAGAGTAAGCATTTGGTTGAGAATTGGTAGGTGGTAAGAATATATCTCAAGTGAGGATAATAGTCTTTGAATTCCCCGCAAGACTGCAGGGTGGAGATGATTTTCTTTAATTCTCTTAAAAATTTGGGTGAAGTCCTATTCCTTTGTGGATTCCTGGTAAGGATGGTTCTTTAGCCCCCTCTGCTTCTTTTATGGTTTTTATAGTGGTTTCTAGATTCCCAAGATTGAGTTGAACCATTATGGGAAACAATTTTTAGAGGCCTAGCAGATAAGCCTCTAGAGTATCTCAATTAATTTTGGGTTGAGGTGAACCTCTAGATTCCTTGCTTCAACCTGCAATAGTAGAGCCATAGTTGTCCCTAAAGTAAATGAGGGGTGTAGGCGGTTGAACTCTAGAATTCCATGTGAGATATTGACTACATGAATTAGTTGATGGGTGGAGGTGGATGGTATTTTTGAGTCCCTATTTTAGCTAATTAAATTAGTTTAATCCATTAAGAAGTCATCCTAAAGCTCTGGAATCTAGCTCAAGGTTAACTACTATAAGAAGGGCTTAGTTGTAGTGAGTGTAAGTTTGGGTTTAGAGTTGAAGTCCAAATCTAAATTGATATGTTCTTCCTTACAACATAAGTACTCATATAGCTTTGCATGTATGTAAACTTCATATATTTTCTTATTATGTTGTTTACCTCCATTAGGATTATGTGGAATATCCATGTGATTAAGGAAAAAATGTTGTAGTTCATGATCTCTATATTTGTGTTGAGCTAAAGATTTAGCATAGTGGTTGGGTATATGAGATGGTTGAACCTATGCATCTCAATTAATCATGTGTTCATAGACTGTATAATAATAGTGACTCTATAATATATGATTATTGTGTGAAGCATGGGTATACTAGCATTGTTAATGAGGAATGTGTAATCTTATGTGATATGTTGAGATATTTTTATGATTATTATCATGGTATGAGAGAGTTGGACATCCTTATAGTTATTGATATAATATTGGTTAACTTCATGATTTTCAATTTCTATTAAGGAGTAAATTATTCTTCTATGGTATGTGTGATACTCCTTAATTAAATTTCTATATTTAACAGAGGGTCTTTTTTATTGTGCATTTTAGAGTCTTGCTATTAAAGGCATGTTTGTAGTCTATTATGAGTTAACATGGATTGTTGTGTATGAAATCAAAGGCTTCCTTATTTAGTTTAAAATTAATGAATAAGATAATGCATTATGCATGGAAATGTTAGAAGGCATGATGGATTTGTGTAGAGCCGCCTTCTTAATAGGTTTGGTGTATATGTAGTCATAATTACATAGTACCATACCCATGGATTTGGTTTGATCATGATGCATGTGTGAAAGGTTGATTTACATCATCTTATCTAGCTAAGGATTATGTATGAATGGATAGACCAATCTCTATCAGGTTCCTCTTTTTTCAGTTATGTATTGGCCACGAGGCATTGTTTTAGCACTATCAAGGTTAGGAAGGATACAATTTGAATACATACATACATACATACATACATACATACATACATACATACATACATACATACATATATATATATATATATATATATATTTGTGTGTGTGTGTGTGTAATTGTACTTTTCCTAAAGCCCCCGCAAGCTCAGGAAGGCTAATGTTATGTGTTTAGAATCACAAACATGTATAATATGTATATATGTTGAATGGGTTGGGCCGAACCCTTTTGGAATATCAAGAGAGATAGCTCTAAAGGTTTACAACATGCGTGCACACACACACACACAAATTTATATGATGATGATGATTAATGTCCACTAAGACGAATGCGATCTATTGAATCTTAAGGGATGCATTACTATATATATATATACATATATGTATGTATATATATATATATATATATATATATATATATATATATATATATATATATATATCTATATATATATATATATGACCATGTGGTGCTAATACATCAAGGAATTGAGGCATTTTTCCGTATAATTGTATAGGCCATGTGTGCATGCACTGAAATTAGTGCCAAAGGTGGGAAATCCCAAACCATATACACAAATGCATGTGTTGTGGGGTCTGGAAATTTAGGGCCCCAAGCAGAATGGAGATATGATATTTATATGCCATATATATAGGAGTAATGTCCAAGTGTGAACAATTAAAATATATTCATGCCACTAGATGTCATGATAGCACAAGCGTCATCCACATGGCCTATAAGAATTTCCTTGAAGGATTGAGCGGATGATAGTTTATATCCCAATTAGATTTAATTGATAGGGTGATTTTACATTATGGGGCCTTTTGGATGGTAGCCTCTTGTTAAATATTAACCAATGATTCCCTAAGAAGTCCCCACAATTGGATGAACCCAAGAGGCTTTACCCTAAATATTTCGAAGTGAGGCCAAGATGTACCCATTGGGATTAAATTGTTGAGAAGACATGGTCGGGTGGGATTGACTATTACATGTTTAGGATATGAAGTCAGAGGACTGTATAAGTTTTATATCGTAACATTAAAATTTACCCCACAATGGAGGATTGGTGGGATCCATGTCTAACATTACAGGTGATGTGGCCACATTATGATGTGGAAACTTGGAAGTAGGACACCTGTCAATTAAATTCAAGGTTGTTTTGGGCTATGTTACTTGTAAACGGGTGACACATGGCACACCAAGAGTGTAGGCATGTGGAAGGGTGATGTCACTTTGGTGGACAAAGATTCTAACATCTCCCTGATGCCTTATCCCTAATCATTTATTTTAGTGTGTAATGAAATCTCACTAGTATTCAATCACCAAAATGATGTGGTAGTGGTGAGGTGCTACATTCATAGTTGTAAGGGGCCGACTCACATGTGATGGGATACATTATAGTTCAACATATTTATATGATGGTATGTTGAGGCAACCTTCCACATCACCCCAACATATTTTAGTAGAGTTATAATAGAATGGCCGATATTTGAGTCCTGGGGTGATGTAGTGCTAGGTGGTTTTCTCGAAGAGAATTCATGTAGGTGGAGGGTCCACGAAGGTGATAAGACCTTAGGAGATTAGTCAATACACTTCTTCAGAGGTTGGAAATGGAAACATCATGTGTTAGCTCCACATAACCCTGGTGGTTTGAACAAATGGCAAGAAATGTAGAAGGATGGGATGATGAGGTAGTGGTGAAGTCCATGAATTCAGCTATAGCTATTAGCATTGTGAGACAATGGAGTAGGGGTCCACCAGGGTGCCACGTAACCCTGGAAGATCTTTCGTGATAATTTTGATAAGGGACGGTATGGAACTTCTAGTTAAAGGACATGCCCGTACTCGGCCTTGAAGGTTAGGGAAACTTACTAACTGTCTCCTTCTATACTTAGTATGGGTTAGGGATAGTAGGGGATACATTAAAAAGTGATAGCATAGTTTCTAGGTTGAACACTTGTACATAATGGGCTCTACAGTAGAAAAAATGAAGACATAGTGTTTTTGACTCTATTAGAGAGTCAAGTAGCTTGACAATTACTAGTTTTAGGAGCTCAATTATTCAAAAAGGTTTGGGTTATTGCACTATGATCATGGACTATATATTGATTATCTGCATGTGCAAAGTGAATGATGGGTGTAACAATGTAATGAATGTTTTATGTGCTAACTTGGGATTACGTGTAGGTCCTATGATGAAATATTTAAATGTGAAACAAATTATAAGTATGATATATATATATGGTTTTCTAACCAAAAACGTTGAGATTTCAGATGCCATGGTTGCTAGCCTTGGAAAAGAAGATAAAATTAAGGACTACTATTGGCCTTAGTAGGAAGTCTAACCTCTAGAATTGTTAATGTTGGTTAAAATTTTCAAAGGGTTTACCCTTTTTAAATTTTATAATGATGGTCCTTATGTGTAGTGTAACTATAATTAATGATGATGGTTTTGGTAAAATACCATTTTTTGAACCTCTATAGGCATGATTATAAACAAATTGATATGCTCATGTGCATCAGAATTTTTATTTTGAGAATTATGTTGAGATATAAGTATGCCTAATTATGTCCTGGATTTTGAGACATGTTACTAATGAAGAAATTGAGATATTTGTGCAACTATATGCAACTATAGGACAACATGGTTGGTATAGCATGACAGGGAGAGAACTAATGTGCAATGTGCATAGATGGTGCTAATGCTTGAGTGAATGTGGAAACACATAAATAGATTGGTACAATATGAAAATAGTAGCTAGTAGGAGCTCTCTAGAACTTGAGATAGAAAGGTATAATGCTAGGAGAAAAGGAGGGGGAGGGGTCCATTCACTGAAGATCCATTGAGAAGAATTTAAGGACTCATTTTTGATGAGCCTCATAAATGGGTAATTATATGGGCTCATTTTACCTCCTAACCTAGTCAAATCAACCATTCTCTTAGCTTATTGTATGATTTTCTGATTATATTTATGCTTATAGGGTGAGTTGAGTTAATTATTATGTCATGTGATATAACATGTATTTAATGCAGATTATTGATGGATTTCAAGGTCAGAGTCAAGGATCTAGTGGTCAAACTACAACAATAACTCGAAGTAGACAGAGGAGATGACTTATAGGAGGGAATCCCCCACATTTATTGCTCCTCACTTGAAATTCCCCTTCATTCAGCTCGGAGTACAAACAGCCGAATCATGCACTAGAAGGCAGTCGAGCAAGCAGAAGATGATTGATAGTTATCTTGAGTTCTTGGAGCCAAGCTGCCCTGATTTTAAGGAAGCTATTGCTAGCTTCAAATGTATAAGTAGAGAGGCCTAGGGCCTCACTAGGGTCGACTATTTTCTTCTGTAAACTCTACCCAAATTTCGAGCTTACTATTTTATGACAGTTTTATGTAATCTTGCTATTTTTGACAATGAATATGGAATCCTTTTTGAGCTAGCACTGAGTTACTTTATAGGGTTGAATATCTTCGGTTAGGGTCCAATCCAAGCAGCCAATCTTCTCTTTACTTGTATTTGTATGCTTTACTTTAGTTTGTAGATTAGTTTGTTGTTAGATGTATTTCTCTTATGGTTAAGAATAGGCTGCTTTTGATGATTCAGTAGCTTGCTTCCATTTGTGCTTTCTATAGAAGGTTAAGTAGTGATTAGAGAAGACTCAAAAGGCTAGCAACAGTGCCTTGGCCACTCTTCCCCCCTTTGGGACCATGATTTGAGGCAAAGACTCTCTTTCTGCCCCAAAAACACAGATTGTCCGCATTCCTAGGACTTCTAGTGTTTGCAACTCTCTAGTAGGTTGATAGTCCAGTTTCGCTTTGCTTTAGATCTTCTTTATCATGTTCATTTCCTGATTTTTAGTAGTCCTTTTGCATGATTTCCCTTCTTACAGCATTTCCTAGCATTTCCTTCTATACATCATAGTTTAGGCCATTTTAATGAAAAACTCTGTTTTTGCTAGGATGCATTCATTTCATTGGTTGCTTGATTTTCTTGGTTGACTGTTAGTTTCTATGCAGCAGATCTCTTCCAGCAGTAGGCTAGCTTACCAGAAATCACACCCTCCATCTGATCCATGCCCTATAGGTCTCCCAAACCTCACCTCAATTCTGCCCTAGTTTCCTTCATTTTCCATAGAACTTCTTCCCTCTCCTTGAGCAAACCCAATCATCTTTCTCTCTCTTGGTGATTCATGGTAGACCGTAGGTGCCCTAACACCTCATTCCGAACTTCATCCACCTTTCCCACCCACTCTCACACTCTCAAAGTAGCGAAAATTTCTCTCAGCCTCCTCCAATAGGCTTCCTCTAGTTTCCCTATTTTCCACCTGTAGTTTTCCTGTGTCCTCCTGTAGTTTTTCCTGTAGGCTTTATTTTGAAGGCTGAGTGTGGGAAAATACTCTAGAAGGCCACCTAAGACATCCTAGGACCCATACACACCATCATACATCCTCCCAAGCTCTAAAACTACGCTCTAATGCAACCTATTCGCTGCCACACTCACACACAATAAATTAGATGCATGTTAAATTCACATAAAAACACATAAAAATCCAAAAGTATGTTTCTTTTCTTATTTATTTCCAAAAATAGCATGGTTAGATGTTGTTTACTTCCTTCTACTCCACCAAGGCAACCCCAAATTCCTGCCCACCCAAATCCGAACCCGAACAATAGACAGGCTCAACAAGTGTACAGTAGGGAACCATCATGCCCAACTTATGTTGTGGAGATTCAAGAAATTAACTTGCGATCTAGGAAAGTTCTCCCAGATAGCCAACCTCCACCTAGGGAGGTTGAGGAAGATAAAGAGGAAAGTGAACATAAAGCAAATCCACCCTTTCCTGAGAGACTATCCATGACAATCCAGCCTACCCCATAAGAGACTGAACTCCTGGGAGAATTAAAACATTTATGTGTGAAGATACCACTTCTCCAAGCCATAAAAGATGTTCCTATATACAATAGGTTGATTAAAGAGAATTTCTTTAGGCATCCAGGAAGGCGCAAGAGAGATGCCCCAACCATCAATGTCATAGGACAACAGTCTGACTTGATGTTGGGGCAAAGAATCTATCCAAAATATCTGGACCGTTGAAGCCCAGTAGTTGATTTCCACATCAATGGCACAATGGTCGCACATACCTTGATTGATCTAGGAGCTGCCATTGATGTGATGATAAAGGACACAATGCTCAATCTTAACCTCCAAGGCTCCTTGAGGAAGACCACAACAATGCTGCAGCTAGCAGACTGCTTGACAGTGACCCCTGAGGGGATTGTGGAAGATGTGATGGTCTCCATTGATTCTTGGGAGTACCCTACTGATTTCTTAGTTCTCCAGCCAAAGGCAAAGCTCACTGGGTATCCTCTCATTCTGGGAAGACCCTGGTTGGCTACAGCCGATGCTTACATCAGCTACCGAGCTAGGAACATGACCATAAAGAACGGGCACATGTCCAAGAAGTTAATCCTATATCCTCCTTCCCAACCCTTGCTATAACATGATCCAGCTCTCTGTTTGGAGGAGGATGAGGATGAATTTTATTCTGCACCACTTTGTACATTAGAAATTGACATGGGGGGAAAACCACAAGACGAGGATGATATGACTGAAAATTTGATTCAGAATGCACCTCCCAGTGTATCACCATTAGAAGACATAGTAAGAGAAACCAAAAACAACCCCTCAATTGATCTTTATGTGGCTGACCCCACTTCTCTCAGTATTAAAAGTATAGAGTTTAGTCCAGAAAGAACATTGAAAATCAATCCATCCCTATCTACTTCCCAAGAGAGGGAGCTATGCAGCATACTGAGAAAACATCTAGATGCCTTCACCTAGAGTTATAAGGAGATGAAGGGAGTGCACCCTTCAGTATGTACTCATCATATATACATCAAGGAAGATTGCAAGCCAATCAGGCAGCCTCAAAGGAGGATGAACCCAACACTTAAAGATATCGTTAAGGAAGAATTGCAGAAATTGCTTGATGCAGGATTCATTTATCCCATCTCTGACAGTGAATGGGTCTCTCCTTTGGTGCTAGTGCCAAAGAAAAATGGTAAGTGAAGAATCTGTGTCAACTATCAGGAATTGAACAAAGCCACTAAAAAGGACCATTTTCCTTTACCTTTCATAGATCAAGTGTTAGACTGTCTGGCAGGGAAAAAGTTTTTCGCCTTCCTAGATGGGTTTAGCGGGTACAATCAGATTCAAATCAGCCCAGAAGACCAAGATAAGACCACTTTCACTTGTCCTTGGGGTACCTTTGCATATCAGATCCTTCCTTTTGGTTTGTGTAATGCTCCAGCCACTTTCCAAAGAGTGGTATTGAGTATATTTTCTGAACTGGTTCATGATGCAGTAGAAGTATACATGGATGATTTTACTCCTTATGGCTTTGACTTTTAGGAAGCTTTATCTAGCCTAAGAAAAGTTCTAGATAAGTGTATTGAGATGAACCTATCCCTAAGTCTGGAAAAATGTGAATTTTTTATGACTGAAGGGACCGTGCTAGGTCATGCAATATCTCAACAAGGACTATAGGTGGACCCCAACAAAATTGCCATCATCCAAAGGGTACCACCTCCTCAAAAGGTGAGAGATGTCAGAAGCTTCCTAGGCTTAGCGTGATATTACAGGAGATTCATTAAAGACTTCAGCAAGTTAGCCTCTCCTTTGTTTGGCATCCTAGGCAAAGATGTTGAGTTCATATGGTTGGAAAACTATCAAGAAGCCCTAGATACCTTAAAGAGCAAGCTAGTGACTGCCCCAATTCTCAAAGGCCCAAACTCGGCCCTACCCTTTCACATTCACATAGATGCCTTGAAAAATGCAATAGGAGGAGCCTTAGGACAAATTGATGAAAAGTTATCTTATGCCATATACTTTAGAATCAAAAACTTGTCAAAGGCAGAGTTAAACTATACAGTGACCAAGAAGGAACTCCTAGCTATCGTGCATTCCTTAAATAAACTCAGACATTATATCACAAGCTATCAAACATTTGTGCGAATTGATCATGCTGCAATTAGATATTTAATGAACAAACCAGTTGTAAATGCTTGCATTATTAGATGGTTGCTCTTATTGCAGCAGTTTGATCTTACCATTATTGATAAGCCTAGTCAAAAGAATGTTATTGCTGACTTTTTATCTAGAGTAAATTTTCCTGCAGGTGAAGAAGGGATGGTGGATGACCAAATGTCATATGAACACCTATTTGCTATATCAATACTCTCTCCATGGTTTGTTGATATAGCAAACTACTTGGTTTCAGCAAAGTTCCCACCACACCTGTCCTCTAAAGAGAAGAGAAAGATAGTAAGGAATAGTGCCCCTTTCACCTGGATTGGAGGCAATCTCTTCGAACTTGGCCCAAATTAGATCTTGAGAAGATGTGTTAGGGAGGAGGAAGTCTTTGACATCCTCTTGACCTATCATGACGGGCCTTGTGGAGCTCATTTTGCAGCAAAAAGAACCACCTTCAAGATATTGCAAGCAGGCTAATACTGGCCCACTCTTCATCAGCATGTGAGGAGATAAATGAGCCAAGCAGGTGGGAACCAATGGTCCTAATCTGGGCAACACACACCCTGCCAACTCAACACTCATAACCAAAAAGAACCGTAAAAGGTAATGAGCACTCCTCCCCGCATATTCACACCACCTTTTTCTCTAGTTTCTCCTCGTAGCTCAACCACACAACAGTCTTCTTATGCCCCCACAACCTTGTATCCACCATCCTCCACCAATTTCCTCCATATTTTTTCTCTCGGCATTTTCTACAGGAGCACCTATAGGAAATCTACAGGAGGGACAGTGGGCTTCTACAGGAGGGGGAGTGAGTCATTTTGAAGGGAGGAAACATGAATTTTGGCACGAATTTTAGTCTAAAGTGGTAGGGTTCATGAATTCCCTCTGTTGAATATCAAAATGTGAAAGATTTTTCTCAATTGAAGACAAAATGAGTCCTTAAGAGGGTAGAAATACATAGAAAAAAAGAATTGTTAAAAAAAAAAAAAAAACACAGTCCCCTTTCTTTTTCTATTTCACTCAAAATTCCTTGTCTCCACCTATATATCTGGTTTTTCAAAAGAAGTACAGGTAGTATGACAGGGGGTTTATGAGAAAGGAGCCTACTAACTCCACTAGACTCCATGCACATCCTCAAGTGGTGGACATATTTTGAAGGGAAAACTGGATGAATTTCTCTAAGAAGTTTAGAGGGTTTGATGATGAAATTGCCCATGAATTTGCTCTTTCTTTGGTCCCTCACACAAGGATTGATGCTATTGTAACCATTAGAGGCCTCTCCATTGAAATAACCCCTGAATTCATCAGTAGGGTCATTACCCTCCGTCTTGGCCTGCCTTGGGGTAAAGATGAGAAACCAATTGGCCAGGCTGGAAAAAGGCAATTTTTCGAAGATAATGAAACCCCTGTTGAAGACAAAAATGGAATTAGGAGGGCTAGTGTACCATTTCCCTGGGATGAGGTTAGCTACCAAGTGATCAAATACATTTCTTATGAGGGGAGGCACAACATTTTTTATTGATATCATTTCAGAATCCTCCAAGAATTCAGATATGGCATGGATACCCCAACACATCAAAAGCTCAGTATCCCTTACTTTCTCCTTCAATCCCTCATTGACTCTAGCACCAATGTACAAGAAGGAAATTCATAGCAGCTAGCTCACGATGGCCTAATCAAGATCCTAGGAGAAGAAGCCCTCCATACCCTTACAATCCCTATAGCATGGGAAGTTTTCAGAAATATGATAGCTGAGGATGACATCAAGGCATTAACCTATGATGTCAGCCCTGCTGCCAGTTAGGAGGGAGAATAACAAGGAGGAGAAGATGAAGCTAGTGGTGACATAGCAGAGTAAGAGAGGAAGGAGTAAAGAAAAGAAATAGAGGAGGGGAGAGTCGAGGGACAGAACAGGAGATAGAAAAAGAGACAGAGAAGGAGGAGGAAAAAGAGACAGAAGAGGGAGAAAAGGAGGTAGAGAGGGTAGATAAAAGAGAAGAGTCCCCTAAAACTTTGGAAAGAGAAGTAGCAACTGCCCTCACTACCCTCATTACACTAGTCAAGCAGAAGAAGAAGAGGAAAAGAAAAACCTCCATGTATTTTAGGGAAAGGAAGAGTACCAAAATTAAAACAGGCAAACTTCAACCCTCATCGAAGACTCCCATTAACTTTGAAGATTCACCATCTGCCAAGGTCAAAGAATCTCCTTCCAGGACACCCATAACCTATGAAAGGAGGACAACAATATCTTCTACATGGAAGGGAAAGGCAATTCTACAAAACCCCAAAATAGGCCTATAGGAGGCTAAAACAATCCTACAGGAGACACAAAAACTTGAGGAAAAGATAGGAGGATAGCCAGAGGTGAAAGAGGAAGCACAAGAGCTACAAGAACCTAACCCTAGCCTAATATTGACTCCTATTATAGACTACTTGAGGGAGGTAAGATAATCCCACAGAAATTTGCAATTCCATTGTTTTTCGAATTGGAAAAAGAGAGAGTGAGAACGCATAGGTGGATGCAGATAGCCAAGTCCAAAGGAGTTGAGGATATTAGCCACATGGAAGACAAACTCAAGGAAATGGGCAGGGAATTGAGTGCTCTCAGAGACAGAGAAGCCATTACAAGAAGCCACCTTTAGAATGAGAATGAATTACTAAGGAGGTAGTTGCAGGAGAAAGAGACTCATTTTGCATACATGGCTAGCTTATCCATAGAAGCATTACAATGCAGAACACCAACCAGATCTTATGGACTCTATCTGAAGGATCAATGGCTTCAATTCCAAATAAAATCTTTGGCACAAAGAGGCATAATGCCTTTCCAAGACTATAGGCAGTTCATGGATTTGCGTGACCAAAGCACCTATAAGGACAAAGCAAAGATGGCATAGTTCTATCTACACAACATGGCCCTCATAGACCTGGATGTGTGGGACCCCAATGCCAAGCTAGGGGATTTGCAATTAATGGCCATGGCGTCATCGATGAACCATGAAGAATTGAAGACAGCAGAAATGAAAATATTATTAATAAAAGAGTAGAATGAACCATTGATGATAAGAACTAAGCCATTAGATCCTATGGCACTCATTAGCATGCATAACCTACTTACCAATGACCCTCAGATTTCCCCTAAATATCTAGCCAATCAGGCACAAGCCATTGCACACTTTAAGATATGCTTGGGCTACCTGGGGATGACTGTGTGCATGCATGCATGAGAAGATGGAACACCCTACCCCATAGCTTGTAGATCATAGAATACCATTCCCCTATGAGGCTGAAGGAGGCATTGAAAAGAGTGCCAATGTACAAGCAATCCATGCAAAGGATGAAGGTCAACTGGATTGGCCTCAAATTGAGTCCTCCACTCATATTAGGCATGCTGGAAGGCAGAAGAGAAGAAGAAGAGAAGGATTAGTGGAAGGACATAGACAAAAATGCAAGACTTTATGGAGAACATAAGCAAACCACATCAGAAGCCTGGAATGTTACAGAGGCCACCAGGGCCATGAAAGATGAAGAGATTGACTAGGTTGCTCAGAGGATGAGCAACACCTTCAGTAGGGGGTGATGATGAGCCTCATAAATGGATAATTATATGGGCTGATTTTACCTCCTAACCTAGTCAAATAAACCATTCTCTTAGCTTATTTTATGATTTTCTTATTATATTTATGCTTGTAGGGTGAGTTGAGTTAGTTATTATGCCATGTGATCTAACATGCATTTAATGTATATTATTGATGGATTTCAAGGTCAAAGTCAAGGATCTAGTGGTCAAATTGCAGCAATAACTCAAAGTAGACAAAGGAGAGGACTTATAGGAGGGAATACCCCTCATTTATTTCTCCTCACTTCGAATTCCCCTTCATTCAGCTCGGAGTACAAGCAGCTGAATCATGCACTAGAAGGCAGCCTAGCAAGTGGAAGATGATTGATAGTTATCTTGAGTTTTGGGAGCCAAGCCTCCCTAATTTTAAGGAAGTTGTTGGTAGCTTCAGATGTATAAGTAGAGAGGCCTATGGCCTCACTACGGTCAACTTTTTGCTTGTGTAAACTCTGCTCAAATTTCGAGCTTACTATTTTATGACAATTTTATGTAATTTTGCTATTTTTCATAATGAAGATGGAATCCTTTTTGAGCTAGCACTGAGTTACCTTAGAGGGCTAAAGCTCTTGGGTTAGGGCCCAATCCAATCATCCAAGCTTCTGTTTACTTGTATTGGTATGCTTTAGTTCAGTTTGTAGATTAGTTTGTTGTTAGATGTATTTCTCTTATGGTTAAGAATAGGTTGCTTTTGATGATTCAGTAACTTGCTTCTATTTTTGCTTTCTGTAGCAGGTTAAGTAGTGATTGGAGAGGATTCAAAAGACCAGAAATAGTGCCTCGGCCTATCTTCGCCCCTCTAGGACCATGATTTGAGGCAAAGACTATCTTGCTGCCCCAAAATCACAAAGTTTCCTCATTCCTAGGACTTCTAGTGTTTGTAGCTCTCTAGTAGGTTGATAGTCCAGTCTTGCTTTGCTTTAGATATTCTTTATCATGTTCATTTTGTGATTTTCAATAGTCCTTTTTCATGATTTCCTTTCTTACAACATTTCCCAGCATTTCCTTCTATACATCATAGTTTAGGCCATTTTAATGCAAAACTCTACTTTTCCTAAGATGCACTCATTTCATTGGTTGCTTGATTTTCTTGGTTGACTGTCAGTTTCTATGTAACAGATATCTTCTAGCAGTAGGCTAGCTTACTAGCAATCACACCCTTCATCTAATCCATGCCCTATAGGTCTCCCAAACCTCACCTCAATTCTACCCCAGTTTCCTTCATTTTTCATAGAACTTCTTCGTCTCTCCTTGAGCAAACTCAATCATCTTTTTCTCCCCTGGTGATTCATGGTAGACCTTAGGTGCACTAACACCTCATTGCACCCACTCTCACACTCTCCAAACAATGAAAATTGCTCTCAACCTCCTCCTGTATGCCTCCTATAGTTTCCTTGTTTTCCTCCTATAGGTTTCCTGTGTCCTCCTGTAGTTTTTCCTGTAGGCTTTCTTTTGAAGGCCGAGTGTGGGAAAAGCCTCCAAAAGGCCACCTAAGACATCCTAGGACCCATCCACCCCATCCTACATCCTCCCAATCTCCAAAACCACCCTCTAATGCCACTTGTTCGCTGCCACACTCACACACAATAAATTAGATGCATGTTAAATTCACATAAAGACACATAAAAATCCAAAAATATGTTTTTTGCTTATTTACTTCCAAAAATAGCATGGTTAGATGTTTTTTACTTCCTTGAGTAGGTAATGGCATTTCTTTGATGGTTTTCAGAGTGTTTTTGGCAAAAGTAGAATTAGCTTGTTAATTAGGGTTTACTAGGTTTTGGTTTACATTCCAGTCTTTCTCCTTTCTGCAATTAGAATAACATCTATAGAGTAATCTTTCTTTCCTTTCATCACACCTAGAGCTTCTTCTGAAATCTATAGAAGTTGGCTTGAGCTCCTAGTGATCTAGCACCAGCTGACCAAGTGACAACCTGCAGCGAGAACTAATACTTATGCATATAGCACCGACGCTTCCAAGTTTGTTACGAACTACCGAGTTGATAAAGTTAAAGTTGGTAGCCTAGGAGTTGTAGCATTGTTGCTGCAATACTAGCTCTCACCAATTTTGGGAGAAATTGGAGGGACAATACAAGTTCAAAAGGATACAAATGTTGAAGAAGGTTCGGACTGAGAATTTATTAATGAAGCACTTGAAAAACCAAGGCATATGGTGATTGAGTTGGGGTGGTTATTGGGCATTTTACGTTTGTGTTCCTCAATTCATTCTATCTTTGATTTTCCATTTTAACTATCAATTTGTGCATAAGGATGCTACGTTGTCTATGCTTTGTATTGTTGTCATGATATTTTATGAATATTCATTTTATTTCATTTTCCTTATATGTCTTGGGCATTTGGAATCTTCTTAGGTGTGCAGGTAATATAATGGTTCTCTAAGGAAGAGAAGAGTGGAATCCAACAAGGAAACTAGACTCAAAAGAACATCATTATGTGAAAAAAAAGAAGTTGAGGGTAGGAAGGAATAATATGATAATGAAGTGTGATGGTTGGGTCCATTAGAATAAATGGATAGTGACACGACAACCATGTGAATGGAAACAAAGGCTAGTGTTGGGAAAACTATGTTGGGATGATGTGTCTCTGGTTTGCAACCAACAAGAATGAAGGAATTGGATAAAAAAATCCTTGGCCCATTTTTGGAGCCACTAGTCCTAATCCCATTTATACCTTGCATGGATACACAAGGTTCTCTTATCGTTAACTCAATTTACATATGTTGATCATCATACCAATGACTACATACATATATGAATGCCATTATGGCTTAGAGGCTTTTGCAGGAGTCATTCTTCTAGAAGGATGATGAATTATATTTATTTATGCCATTGTGGATGGAATGTAAGATTCATGGTTGTGTGAGGAATTAATTGGAAAAGGGCAGCCCCAGTTGATCTATGATTTTAATATAATATGAATATAATTCTTATATTGCTCCCATGCTTGCATTATGAATACCCATATAATGAAAGAAATGTGATCTACAACCTGCTTAGAGAAGCATGCACAAGTGGAAGGAACGATAGACCTATGACTAGGGTTGTGGATGCATGTAGTACAATCAGGAAAAGACACACAAGTGAAGAAAGTGTTGTAGAATCCTATGTGTATCAAGTGGAGCTCAAATATAGTTCCAAATTCCTAATTTATTTGCAAATAGGTATATTTAACCTCTCTGGACTCCCATGGAGCTCATTAGGTGGAATAGCTAGTTTACTCTGGATTCTTGTAGGAGATAGGTGGAGGTACAACATTTTGAATTCCTGATGTGAAAAGTGGGTGGAGAGTACCAGGCCTCTACATTCCTGTATTTGCAGTGGAACACCATCAATTTTAGATTCATTGAATTGTTTTTTTGATGGAGCTACACTAATTCTAGATTCCTTGAATCAATGTCTATAGAGCTCTAGGTGTTTTGGATTCGCTAACTTGATTGAGGTTCAGTGTAGACACATTTTACCCTCAATGCCTAGAGGGGAGGTGGAGGTACAGTGGACTTTCAACTCCTAGTGGCAGTTGACTACAAGCTTGTATTTCATTATAGTGTTGCATACATCGTATATTGGGCCCTATGTGTTTGTGTGTTGTGTAATGTGTTGGGAACACATATATGGGACAGTCTAGGGCTTGTTTTGAAAATGGTGGAGGTGAGGCACCTCTAGAATCCCTTGACAGATGGATAAGAAAGAAAAGAGGTATAATTTAAATTATTACAATTTTTTTATGATGAATCTCACGTGAGACTGTATCCCATGTTGCAGGGAAGCATGGGAAATTCCTAGTCTAGTTGAACTGATCTAGCTATAGGAAGAAAAAGCAATATCTTGAACATATCTATGTGCACAAAAAAATCAATAAGAAGATTACAAAGATCCATAGACATTAGTTGATTCAAGGAAACAATTTCATGTCTATTAAGTTGTTGGGAAACAAATGTATATGTGAATTGTAAATGTATAGAGTTCTGGGCTTAAAACTCCAAATCACTTGTGCTTGGGGTTTAAACATGTCTCTAATTTTTGTTCAATTATAGAACACCGAGGAAAATGTTCCTCCAAAGGGGAAGGGTTTGTAATATCCCTAGGAAAATTCTCGTTCACTGTAACTATTTCATATAATTTAATTATAATTGAAAGGCCTCATAATTAGGACATATTCCAAAGTTTGAGGAACAAGTTTGCTTGGGAGTTGAAGGAAGTTTGACTTTTTTATTACAGCCATGAATGTATGGAAGGTATGCTTTAAATTAGGCCAATAATATTAATTAATAGATCTCGGAATGGGGATAGAGGAACCATGTTTTCCTTAGATAAATTTAAAAGAAATCAAGGACATAATTAATGGAAGATAGGGTTCTTTAATAGTTGGGAGAACGTAAAGGAAACAAACATGAATTGGAATGGGGGGGAGCTGACACAACAACATCCCCACAGACACATGAATAGAGAACCACCATTACAAAGTTTGGAGGATGGGTGACAAGAGTGTGCCCATGCAACGAAAAATAGTTCCATCGCTGTAGTAAAAAAAAAACACAATGAAGGCATTTGGGAAATAGTTAGGCATATTAGATATCAATCTATAATCACATTATCAAGTATTGAGATGAGAAAACTACCAAACAGGAACACTAGGAGAATCTCTATGGATAATGATAGAGAAGGAGATGACTATGATGTAGAAAATAAAAATCCATAGTGCAAAAGGAAAAGCACATAAATATTTTTATCGTTACCGAACGGCTAGGAGAAGAGAAATCATTTGGTTGATCATTGGGAGGTGGAAAGAATATATCTTTAGTGAGGATGATAGTCTCCATATTCATGTAAGAATAGAGGGTGGATATGGTTATCTTTGTATTCCTTTCACATTTTGGATGGATGCTTGTTCTTTGGTGGATTCCTAGTAAGGATATTTATTTTTCCCATTGTTTTTATTTTAAGTGGGTTTTGTATTTCTGAGATTGGGTGGAGCCACTTGTTAATAGAAGAAATTAATGTTAGATAGTAGGCTAGTTTTAACCCAATATATCAACAATGAATCTACCCAATGTGTTGTGTGTAATGGTGAATGGAAATGAACACATTTAGCCCTAGTTTATTCTTATACATGAAAGAAGATTCCACACTTATACATCATACTATAAGGAAAGATTTTAAAAGCTAGTACCAAGAAGCTTCACATATTGGTGACATCATTTAGGCTTGATGCAAAGAGATACTGACTCCTATTTTAATATTCAACTCCCAGTGACCATAAACTAATAGAATGGACACAAAAAACTAACCAAGAAAACAATAACATTCCGAGAGGGCTTGTCAGCCTAGAAAAAAAACATATACAAGGAAGTATCATGATCAGATCAAAAGTATAGGAATGGAACTAGAATATATTAATCATGATTGGAAAATAGAAATAAATATAACTCCAGTCAATGAAGAACTCTCCTAAATCTTCAAATACAGTGTCCTCCTCCAATTGCAATAAAGGATGTCTAATGACCTAGGCTTAAGAACTCAAATCAAGATGACTATATTCCTCTAAGTCTCTTTGAAAATAGTCAACCCTTTGGAATAAATAGTATAAATAGGCTTAGAGACCTCCCAAAGAGAATGAATTTGGATTCTTGGGATAGGGATAAGTTAGGAAGCTTCACTAATAATACACCAAAGCCAACCCAAAAATGTGATCCCCTAATATGATATCATAGGGAACATAAGGCTCTAAAAGCTTAGACATTATCACTAGGAAAAATGTATCAATACTAGATGATATTTCCTGGGATGCAAAAGGATCCCAAAAAAATTTAGGTTACCATCTCTTTGTTAATCGCTACATCCTAGAAAACAAGCCTAAAAATGAGTAAAAAAAAGCACCAGGAAACTCTAGAAAGGTCAAAACTATAGGATCTCGTGTACACTAACTCTCAGGATGAAATTAGGCTAATAATAGATGCTACATAATACATGATGTTAGAAGAGTAACTAATTGCTGAAACATATTACATCAAGTGTCAGTGGTTAAAATTGGAGGAAGGGGCCAAAACTGTGAAGCTAGATCAAAGGAACCCACAAGTTGGTGTATCAACTCTATTGATAACATCCCTAAGTTTGGCATACCCATGCTTTGTCATAAAGAAACAAATGCACATGGTCATGAAATTCTAAGACATGGACATGAGAAATACATAGTGGATCCATGTGACCAATCAAAAAACATCATAGCCACCAAACAATACAATGTGGAACCATGTCACAATATATATCAATAATATATGGACACAAAAGGCATGAGGTGCCTTAGTGTAGTTCTCAAATGACATGAATCATACATAACTCTGGCATAGCCTAGGACAGGTGAAATATACGAGTCAAATGTCCTTAACCCAGGGTCTTCTAAATATCCCTAATGATACAAATCTACAACATGTGCATATATGAGCTAACGTCGAGAATGATGGAAACTATTTGATCGTCAGTCGATGAGGCATACCATTAACAAGCATGACATGAGAAACCAATGATTGAAATGGAACACAAGGTACCTAATATAGTCCACCATGTGTGAATAAATGAGATGACATCGAAACAATGTGGACATTATTGATGAAAAGTCAATGAGGTAAACCCATTGTTTATCACGAGGAAGCCTCCCACTGAGGCCTACAAGCTGCAAGATACTATTTGTTCCTATATCGACATACTAGATAATAAGTTGAAGTTGACAAAATAAGATCGATTGAAGGAGGGCCTTGATGTATCCCCCATCAATCGACACATAATAGACAAAAAGATGATGTGAATGGATGAAATCATGATATGATGAAGTGCAGCTTCCAGAGAGATGGATAAATAAAAAATGTTAATGAGGACTATAGATGCTTAACACTCGTTGAGACTTACCTAGAACACATTGGTATTGTTGGCATTATGGTACAAATGTTGTCCTTGATGGAAACTCTCATATATGATGAATGATGGAAGTTCACAGTGCAGCAGGTTAATAACAAAGGACTAAAGATCAGATTTAAGTATAGGCACTGGTTCACTTTGTCCAAGTGGCATAGACACACGGATCTAGAGAACAAAAATAGCATATACGTATACACACATTTTCACAGAAGGAAAAGCGTGTATGGGATGGAAAATCAAGGATAATGAATACCACCGGTTCCTACCATGGTATTGACCCATGGCAATGAGCACGGTAAAGAATCTTGATACTATCAGAGAATACCAGCAGCATAACTATGGTTTTCATCTGAGGTATTGACAAAGGATCTAAGTATATAAGGAGAAGAAGATCAAAGGGCTAAGGTGTGCAAGTAATGAATATATGATGAAGAATGAGATGAAAAGAAAATAACAATGTTATTGGTTTCTGATGCTTTGCTTTATCTGAACTAATTATGCACTTAAGTGTCAGATGATGGACGAGATCCAATAATGGATCGGGATCAGGAGGCCTGGAATGACTTATGATTATATGGTATGATAATGGATAATATATATTTAATTGCTAATCACATGTTTTATCCTTTATATGGTATGATCTGCGTATGTCTGAAGTCTAGAATAGATGTGAAGTAACATGTAAGTATTTGCAGATCTATACATTGGTTCACCTTAGTGAAGGCGTGTATACACACTGATTCAGTACTTGGAATTAGTGTATAAATTATGAGATATGATGTTTGAAGTTGCAGTTGGTGCTAGTTGTTGATGCAGAGTTCTAGGTTCTGCTCTATGCTCTAGTGAAAGTGTTCTGAATGTCCGGATTGATTGATTGTGATTTTCATAAAAGTTGATGGGTTTTCCATGATTTTTTGTATTGTAGTGATGATTGATATTGAGCTTCAATGTTTTTGATGGCTTTGTTAGTCCTTACAATCTCCTAGGCTGAAAAGGAAATCGACAAGCGTAACCTCAAACCACTTCAGCTTAGTAGCTAGCCCTACTAAGCATGAGAGGGATCTCTCTAAGTCTCTTCTCAGTGATATGACTTTAAATCAAATGAATTTTAGGCTACATATGTGTATTTGTTTGTTTGTTTGTGAAAATTTGGTTTTTCAAGGATTTGTTGAACTTAGGGTTTGGAGCCACAAGTAGGTCTAGGTTGTGGGAATGCAAGAGCAATCATAAGAAGGAGCTAGATATCAGAAACCATGGTGTAATTTGAGTATTTGTCAGTGTAATGCAGAGGATATAGTGTGGAAGAAACTAATGAGCATAAATAAACATGATTTCATTAGCTTAGGAAGACAAAACACATAACTATGAAAACCAAATATCAGAGCTTGAAAAACAAGAATTCTGAGTATTTTATCTCAAGGTATTCATAGAAAGAAGAGATATAATGTATATAAAGATGTTTAGACCATGAGAAAACAAAAATAATGAAGTACAAGCACCATGAACTCACTGGGCTAGAGTTCCTTGAAAATAGTTGCAACCTGTCTTTGTATTAGCTGGAAGATGATTACATGCAAGCCTCCTTCACAAAAAGTTCAACCTCTTCTCCTGAGGAGAAAATAATACATATAGACTCTCCTAGACCACTTGCCCACCTTCAGGAGTTGAATTCCTTGGTGGAGGAACTGACTCCAAGATTCTCTCAACCAATAGGTGAGAGTGAGAAGGTGAAACTCAAACACTTCATGAAGAGTTTGTTTAGGAGTTTGCTTCTTTTATGAGGCCTAATAAACATAAAAAAAAAAAAAAAAAAAAAACTATGATGTACATTTATTCATGCCTACATCACCTAGCCTCATAACTAGTGCCATTACATAGAGAATCTTGACTTTGACCAAGTCAGACTAAAAACTATAAATTTTACATAGTGAAATTTTCCAAATAAAAACACAGAAAGTGCATAAGCACAATGCCGACTTTGAGCTGATTTTGAGGTGCCTTCTAGGGGTCAAAATGAAAATATGAGAGAATGGTCAACTAGCCCTTCAAGTCTAGTTTCCCTAACAGTTTGAATTTCTTAATTTGGAGCACCAGAAGACCTTCAAAAGTCCATTCTCCCAAAGATCACTCCAGAAGCGCAGGATCTATCAAAAAATGGTCCAGAATGCTAGTATTTAGCCACTTTTTTGCATTTTTCTCCAAAACTAAGCAAGCTCTGCAAAACCTGGGCAAATGAGTTTTTAGAGGATGGCAATAGATTTCCAAAAATGTATACCTTTACTCAAATGGAGTCCCTAGGCGCTGCACTTCTGGAGCAGCTGAATTTATGAAATTAGACAAAAAATTCTCAAAATACTGAAAATGCTCAGAATTTGCTCAAAATTGGAGGGAATGTCTAAAAATAGGTTTTTTATAGCTTCGTGGATGTTTCAGTAAGCATCTCCAAGTTTCCCTAATCCTTTTGGTCATTCTTGGCCTCCTTGAGCTTATTTTCAAATTCTTTTACCTTGACATTGGTGATCATGTTTTGAGCTTGGTAGTGGTGCGCCATGTTTCTGAGCAGCTAATTATCCTTGTTTTCCTTTTCAAGGAGCTTCTCCAAGTGTTCATTCACCCTATTAAGCCAATATTCCTTATCCTGATGAACCTCTAGGGCAATCCTTTCTTCTAGGTCAAGATCCTCATTAAGCAAAATTTGTTCTTGTTCCTCTTGTTCTTGGTATTTTCCTTTTTCCTCTCACCTCTGATGCTTCAAGCTCACTTGATGTCTTGATCTCCTTACCTTTTCCAACTTGTTGCATTAACTTAGCTTTTTCCTTTTCTAGTATCAACTCGTTTGCTTTGAGCTGACTGTTTTCCTGTTTCAGGGAATGATATAACATACTCTACCCTTTCCAAACTGATTGCCAGCTCCTTGATTTGGTTGTCCTTGTCCTTGATAGTATGTCTTATATTTTTGGTTTGATCCTTAGTCTCTCAATCAATTAGTTGAAACTCATGTTCAACTGTGTCTTTCTATTTTGCTGCTGGTTCTTGCTGTGTCGATGAAGAAGGCTTGCCCCCTTTCTCTCTGTGATAAGAAAACACAAGTGTCTGCCCCTTCTTATACACTTTGGTCACCTCAGGTTTGGGTAGCTAAGTTTTCTCCACTGATTTGCTAGAGGACCCCACCTCCATTTGAATGAAAAATAAATTGTGAGGTATGAATGGGAATGAAGTGACGTGAAGGTGGATTTTGACAAAATGATAGAGGAGATTTGAAAAAGGTGGATATGAAATTTGGAAGCTGATTAAAATAAGTGAAGAAATAATGGAAGAGTGATCTTCTTGAAAGGAGGAAAAATAGGGTTTGTAAGGAAAAACGTCTAAAAACCTCTAGGAATGAGCTAGGGTTTTACTTTTTGAGAGGTAAAAATTTGTTTTGAGGTGAATTGAATGGTTAAAATGGTTTATTAAACATGTATGCAGGTGTAGGAAACCATTTTACATGTTTTAGAAACCAAAAACTAAAGATGGCCATTTTCACCCTATCATTTCCCATGCAAATTTCACTACAAACCCTAACTTGAAAAATCATTGACATGAGATGAATTTGGAAAAGAAAAACGGGGATAATGATGGTGAAAATACTTGTCCCTTGGCTTATAAGTCAATAAAATCAAGCTTGCAAGTGAAAAATTGAGATTTGGGAGAGTTTTGAATGATTTCTGGGCACTCTGTCCTGTGTGCAGCACAATGTTCCTACGCGGAGCGCCAAAGCACAACGCAGTTCACAAAAGCGCAATGCCATCTCCCAAAACGCTTTTGGAGGCCTTAGACTGCTCCAACATGAGAACTTGATAGCTTTTTGGAAATCTCTTGAAGTCTGATATAATATGGACACCTCAAGCATGTAATTTGGACACTCCATGATGGAGAAAAAGTGATTTTCCCAAGGTCGATCCAAAAACTCAGGGTTTCTCTGACAAAAGAGAAATTCGAACTTGAATAGAACTTTTGGATGTCTTTCACTAATCCGAATCATGATCTGAAAATACCATTGGAAAGCTTAGGATGTCTGCTACACCATAGAGTCCTTAAGAACTTCCAACACCTACTCCAAACACCTGAGAAACTGACTTGAAGTCAAGGTGTCCAGAAGTGCATTAACTCTCCCATAGCAAGTGTATTTTGGGAATGTCTTTCAAGTCATAACACCTATGCATAAATGGAAGGAGGTTTTTGTTCCTTCGACTATAATGGACAGAAACCTCTTTCACATTTGTAAAATTATTCTCCAGTTTGTCAGAAACATATTTTGAAGCAAACATGTCCCTATGAGAAATGATGATGCAAGGTAGTGTACCGCAACATTGTCTTATTTGAAATAAAATATTACCTTTACCTTTATTTTTCTTTCCTAAGCTGCTAACTCCATTTACCCACTGAATTAACTGATGGACATGTTTTGTTTTTAAATATGGTATCACGACAACACATGGTGTGAAACCCTAGACCATGACCTAAAATGAGGAATTTAACCATTTCGTGACGCAAGGCATTTAAATGAAGATATGATACCTTGAAGAATAAAATGACCATGATGAGTGATGAAGGCTGTGAGTAAGTGAAGGGAGCAGTAGTTACCAAGACACAACAACCAGTGACCAAATTTTTATTTGAAGACACTGAAATGAAAAAAAATTGAATTGACACCCTAACAACACCTTGTAAGAGCATATTTGATCACTGGTGACAGGCTGAGCTAACTGACACTAAGAGGGTCCAGTATAAAAATTGGATTAAACGTGGCCTACATATTGTGTTGTTGTGTACCAAGATTATCCAGTCCGAAAATCTATGAAACGTGGTTCCTGGAGAAAGAGAGAAGATCGTAGCCTTCTGTAGGTTGGTGCCTACATACTGATAAACATATTGGCTAGTACAAAATCTAGGGGGTTGGAGCTCCCTTCCAGTAGTAGCTGGAGAATGAGTGAAGGTGGGAGCCTTTGGTAGGTCGACACCTACATACTAGTAAACATATCAGGTAGTACAAAAGCTAGGGGTTTGTAGCTTCCTTCTAGTAGAAGTAGGAGAATGAGAGAAGTTTGTAGCCTTCTACAGGTGGGTGCTCATGTACTGGTATGAGTCTGCACTATTACAAGATTGTAAACAGGTTTTTCTTATATTAAAATAAAACATCGATGACAGAAACACGTGGTTTTTCTCCCGCATTGGGTTTTCACCATAAATCTTGGTGTTCATGTGTGTTGCTTATGTGTGATGGTTTAGTCTATTATTACTACACATGGTTACTGTTTAGATGGTTAATAAAGTATTGATGCACTTATTAAAGATCAACATATGGTGAATTAACTGAATCATAAGTTCACTGGATATATGATGGTTTCCCTAAGAATAGTTGCATGTACACGCAATTTACCTTCACTAAATTAGCGTATATAAATCTAATTATTAAATAGAAAAAGTTATTTATTGGTAAATACTGACTCACCCCCTCCTTGAGTATTATTCCCAACAATTGGTATCAAAGCCAATCCTTTGGTAGAAGCTTGAGCACTTGAAGGACATCCATAAAAACAATGGGAAAGAAGTGAAAGAAGAAAGCACCTTAGAAGAAGAAGACATCTCAAAGGAGCAATGACAACAGGAGAGACAATTGGCCATTAGGTGGAAGAAAGTATTCAGATTGAGAATCACCTCAGATTGAAGATGAATAAGCAAGAGAAGTATCAGGTACAAATTTTTGGTTTTCTGGTGATACTTTTCTCTTTTCATACAATGTTGAATATATTGAAAGTGATAGGAAAGAAATAATAGAGGCAGAAGTTAAAACACCCACAGATAAAATTAGATATCAACAAGAACTATTTAAAAAAAGGGAGTGTGCCTTCAAAGAAGAAGTTACCAGATTAAAAGCTCAATTGGGAGAAGGAAACATAGTAAGAAATCAGTACAAGGAAAAGGAAGATCAATGTCAAAAGTTGCGGGATGAAGTGACATCATTAAGAAATGAATTAAATGAAAAGAGTACAACAATCAAGAGACATAAAGATAGATCTAGTTACTATGAAATTCTTGAAGCTGATATTGTCTCTCTAAAAGAAGATCTTGAAAATTCAAATAAGCATAATGAAGAACTACCTCAAGAAGATGAGGAACAAGAAGATGAGATTCTCAAATTAAGATGAAAAGTGGAAGAAGGAAGAAAGGCTGAAGAAATCATGAAGAAGAAATATCTGGAAAAGCAAGAGAAATATCAAGTTAAGGTAAATATCTTAATAGGTAAATTAGACGAAAAGGATAATTGTTACGATTTCAAGATAGTACTAAGATTTTGGATAATATTCTTTGTAGTCAAAGGTATCCTACCGTCAAATCTGGTCTTGGTTTTTATGAAACTGTTAAAGGTGAATCTAGCTCACAAGATGAGGCAAGGAACACTAATGCAACATATGAAATTCTCAACAAGGATCTAAGAGGTCAACACCATCAAGAACCAAGGAAAGAAAGTATTCAAAGAAAATCATTTACCCCTAATCATGAAACTGTTAATCAAATGAATAATGTCGAATGTTTTAGATGTCATAATTTTGGACATGTTGTAGGCAGATGCAGAAGTAGAATGGTTTGAGAAAATAACTATCACATGGTACTTTAAGGGATATTTCTTTTCTTGCAATATGTTTGGTCACAAATCCATTGACTGCTATAGAGGGAATATTAAATATATAATATGTTATGCTTGTAACAAGTTTGGGGATATAGCAAAAGAATGTAGGAGAAAATTTTGGCCAACATACGAATAGGAGAAAACATCATCACACTCCAAGGTGTGGAAGATGAAGGAAGTACAATAAGAAAGATGTGGGGTAGCTTAGTATATAGACATAACAGAATCAGGGGGCGCTAAAAGTGTGAAATTTCTAAATTCCAATTCTCATACGCAGTTATCATGAAGACATATCACGTATATACGTGAGTTAGAAGCTACACAGTCACGTATATGTTGGTTTGATGAAGAAGCAGTGGGAAAAACTCAGGAAAAGGGCTTCGAAATGGTTTAGTCAATTATCTTTTCTGTTCTGATTGATGAGGATTACAGTCTGCTGATGATATGTAGAAGTTCTTTTGGCCCTCATAAGTTGTTAATAACTTGATGAATAATTGGTTGATGATGATGACTTGATGATTGTTACTGAAAAATGCAATGATCAAATCTAACAGTGAACAGTCGGCACAAGTTCGCAGGGAGAATATGCTTCTAATAATGCATTGTTGGCATTATAATAGAAGACCTTAGTACATGATGATACATATACTTCTTGATTCACATAGTTGCTTGTTGATGATGGACATATATAGGTTGTTTATCTTGGTGTTGCTAACAGATGCTTATGGTGAAAATCATATATAGTGTATGATAGTTTCTTATGACTATCATGGTCTTGTTTAGATCATTGGTCCCTGTTATAAATGTCAAGTATATCATTTGATGTAAAGTTCATGTACAGACCTATGATGTAATTTGTAACCCCACTATACATGGGAAGGATGATGTAATAATTGCAAACTTTTAGTGATGTATAATCAATTGGTATATCCCCACTTGGTTGGGTAGATGAGTCAAGTTTGGTATATCCCCACTTGGTTGGGAGATTGATGTATGTATGAGTCATTAGTGATAGGAAGCTCATAGTCATATAGTTGAGTTATAGAGTCATGTTATTCTTTTGGAAAATAATTTTGTAGACTCTGCATGTGCTCAGGGGGAGCATGGAAGGTTTAGTGCATCTTAGCATGTAAAAAGGGGGAGTCAGAAAATTTAGCATGTGCTTAAGGGGAGAGTGATCAATGTTCATATTCAGATGTTCAGAGATGGAAGTTTTCAATTTGGTCAGACCTTTGCCCTTGATATCAAAAGGAGAGAATACCATTGTCCACCCTTTGTCCTTGATGTCAAAGGGGGAGAGTATATTGGTGTTATTTGATATATCTAACATGTTATACAACTTGTCATAATAAACACCAATATGGTTGCCATCAAGTCCAAAGGGGGACATTGTTGGCATTATGGTACAGGTGTTGTCCTTGATGGAAACTCTCATATATGATGAATGATGGTAGTTCATGGTGCAATAGGTTAACAACAAAGGATTACACATCAGACTTGAGAGATTGAGGAAAGAGAATGATTTAAGAAGTATACACAGGTTCATTTTTTCCAAGTAGCATATACACGCATATCCACAGAACAAAAGGACCCTATGTGTATACATGCATTTTCACAGAAGGAAAAGTGTGTATGGGATGGAAAATTAAGGATAATGAATACCAGGGGTTGCTACCATGGTATTGACCCATTGTAATGAGTGTGATAAAGAATATTGATATCATCAAAGAATACCAACATCATAACTATGGTTTTGGTCTGAGGTATTGAAAAAGGATATAAGTATAGAAGGAGAAGAAGATCAAAGGGCTAATACACAATAGTCTGATACTTTAAAGTAGCGTATACATTATGAGATATGATGCTTGAAGTTGCAGTTGGTTCTAGTTGTTGATGCAAAGTTATGGGTTCTACTCTGTGTTATGGTGACTGTGCTCTAGCGACAATGTTCTGAATGTTTAGATTGTTTGATTCTGGTTTTCTTCAATGTTTATGGGTTTTTAGTGATTGGTTGTATTGCAGTGATGATTGATATTGAGTTTTAATGTTGCTGATGATTCCAGTATGAAAATTGGATGAAACATGGCCTACATATTGTGTTATTGTGTACCAGGAGTCTCCAGTCTGAAAATTTATGAAACATGGTCCCTAGAGCAATAGATAAGGCTGTAGCCTTATGTAGGCTGGTGCCTACATACTGGTAAAAATATCGGCTAGTACAAGAGCTAAGGGGTTGGAGCTCCCTTGCAATAGAAACTGGAGAATGAGTGAAGGTTGGAGCCTTTTGTAGGCTGACGCCTACATACTAGTAAACATATCGGCTAGTACAAGAGCTAGGGGTTTGTAGCTCCCTTCTGGTAGAAGCTGGAGAACAAGAGAAGGTTGTAGCCTTCTACAGGTGATTTCCTATGTACTTGTATGAATCAACACTAATACAAGATTGTAAACAGGTTTTTCTTATATTAAAATTAGACAGAGACCACAACAGCAAGTGTTTTTTTCTCTCGCATTGGGTTTACACCTTAAATATTGGTGTTCATGTGTGTTGCTTATGTGTGATGGTTTAGTCTGTTATTACTACACATGGTTACTATTTAAATGGTTAATAAAGTATTGATGCACTGATTAAATATCAACATTTGGTGGATTAACTAAATGATAAGTTCACTGGATATACACTGGTTTCCTTAAGAATAGTTGCACGTACATGTGAGTTACCTTCACTAAAGTAGACTATATAAATGTGATTATGAAAAGGAAAAGGTTATTGACTGGTAAATATTGATTCACCCCCCCCCCCCCTCTCAGTATTATTCCCAATAAGTATGACACAATAGTGAATTGGAAACATGACTAATGAGCACGACGTGATATCATGCAACAACATAAGAGGCATTGAAGAATGCTCCACAGTGACTGGAAGAATAACTAGTTGGAGAAAAAAATTGGACTCATATGTATGGCATGGTTCCTAGGAAAGCTAAAACCCAACTATGAGATGCTCACATAGATAAGTGACATGTTTAAGCGTGACATGACTGATGCTACCATTTTGATGACTCACAAAAATAAATATTTGCATTTGCATTTTATCTTTTTTGTATCCTTCATGGTTTCATGAGAATGAAAGAGAAGTTGAGTATGCTCAATAGGTTCATTTTTCATAAAGTTTAATGAGACTAGAAAAGAGAAAAAAGTACACTTGTACCCTTCTCATGGTTTAAAGAGATTGAAAATGGAAAATGGATCGCTCACCGAATTTCAATTTAATTAATAGGTACAAAAATGTGGAAAGGACTCAACATTCTCATATAGGTTCTATAAGCATGAAAATATGGGTTCATAAGTTTAATTAGTCATGAAAATAAGACGAAAATGATCATGTAATTTTCATTGTTTAATGAGAATGCAAAAAAATATAAAAGGATATCAGTGACTTTCAAGGTTGAACGAGCATAGGAAGGGAAGAAAGGACGGTCATCCTAGAGGAACGAGTGGTATAAGGCAAGCAACTAATTCTTATATGATGGAATTATTCAAAGCATAGGAAGGAAGAGAGGATGGAAAATAATACCACCCATTGCAATGGTTCCTCCAAGAAAGTTTAAAAAATGAAGTGAAAGTGAATGATAGGCCACACAAATGATGAAAGCAGTGGTGAAACAAAACCGAGGCTCATCATGAAAAAATAGGCTAATAAAATGTGGAAATGACAAGGGATAAGGTTTGGTATCCTCTTTGGGTAAGGCAAGGCAATATGAAGAATAGAAGAACACAACTCATATTCTATGTCATGGCGGGTCAGAAGGACGATTTCTGAAAGAGAGTATAAAATTGATACTACATTGACATGAGCATGGAACAAAGGTTCTAATCTAGGGCATCCATGGTTAGGTAGGCTCTACTTCTAGGTTGTGACCCACATAAAAGAGAGTATAAATGTCACAACTTGACATGGTTGGACCTACGACACTTTGATAGTGGTACTGACAATGAATAATGCAATCGAGATGGTCATATATTACCTACCCTACATGCCAAGTTCAAGAGAAGCACACCTAAGGTCTAAAGGATATCGCAATAAAAAGGCCACCCATCTTGTAAAAACCATCTATAAATACTATAACATGGTTAAATCATATAATTAAAGAGATAAAACATCGATTAGAAACAAAATTGAGACCATATATGTCTTTTTTTCTAATATTTTAATTTTTAATGCTTTCGATTTTTTCCATATATGAGATACTAGAAATGTTCTCACACCATACACCAAACTAAAAGGAGATAAAAACATCACCTACAATCCTTTGTACAATATGTACAAGTGTAACTCAATCTAATAGATCATGTCAAAGTGGGCCCATTGTCGGGGAACAGACCAGGGATTCTTGTACATGAACTCATGGAGGGGTGGAGGTACCATATGCCACACCATGAAGGGGCCATGCCATAAAAATTTGAACTGAACGATTCCTAGATGTTGATGACACCATGGAAAACATAGAGCGATACCATTATCATGAATGATCAGAGGACATAAAAAGTGAGTAGTCTTATTAGCTAGTGCAATTCCAAGAAAAGGACTATCAATACATAAAGGAGTTAAAAGGAACTTACCACCACGTAGATATGGACTAGAGAATTCATTAGCATGTTTAGCACTATAAACCCAATACTTGAGTGGGTCTATGGGTGGCACTTCCAATCAAGGCCAAGGAGATGTTTCATAGATCAATTCAAGATTCTATTTTCCAATCTCTACTTTTTTTTATTTTTGGGAGGCAAGAGGCATCAAGAGGAATAATATACCTAGGATGAGAAATAGGTGAATCCATGACCTCCAAGTTGACTTCTTAAGAAGAAGAGTCATCATCAAAGGCATCATATCGAAGAAGTAGAGTAACGAATTGTGTAGTCAAAGGGTCCTAATCATATTTTATATTGGGATGGAGTTTATGACTATCATAAGGAGGTATTGATGGGACTACTAAGGAGTTATTCCTTCCACTAAATGCGGTGTGTGATCACTATACTGAAGAAGACACCACCCAATTTTTAGATATCACATGGGGTCCATAGGTTGCATAAGAGATCATGTACATGGGAACAATGGTATATAAAGAGGGAATGCTAGGTGGAGGTAGGGAAAGATTATAATAAGAGACAATTTTTTAAACAATCGCTCCATGACACTCTCATATTTGCCAGGGCGATCTCCAAGAAATGGCATAGTACTGCCCATAGTGTTAGACTTGGTTAACAATATATAATATCATGAAAATATATCCCTCATAGTGGAAAAGAAGCACAAAATATCAGAGACAAAACAACATGCATGGTATTAAACCAACTATGGAAAAGGATAATATTATAATCTAAGGGAGAATATACAACTTCGAAGTCAACATAAGCAGTCTTGCAACCTATCTCGATGGAAAACTTTGGAAAATCCCCCTTTCGAAAAAAATGGTATCTGTCAAAGGATTTTAGAGTGGTACTAGACTTTGTGAGTGCTAGATATATAAGAGATTTCGATTAAGATGTTGACATTACACAAGTAGAAGACCCCTCATCCACCAAAATGTGATATATGTCATAGTAAAAAATTTCACTAATATTTTAAAGGAAACATGATGGGAGAGTACACAATGAGGAGAATCAACATCAAAAGTGATTAGCTTAGACTCTGCAAAACCGACCCCTCAAATGGTAGTGAATAAGGCTTTGTGTTATTGAGGGAAGCTCCAGAAAACCTCTAGGGTGAACATGACACATGATGTTTGGGCAAGGTCATCAACAATATTGTAGCGTTGGGTAGCCCATGCATTGGGATTGTGATGCAGGAGCATTCAACCCAAGAGAAAACCATTGTAATTAAGTAGACATAAGGGGTAATGTGTTTTACGGAAATTAGTTTCCTAAGTCTCAAGTTAATGTAATATTCAGGCTTTCAAGTGATTTAAGTAGATAATGTGAGATGTTTTTAAATGCTCTCAAATAAATGAGAACATGAGTGGGAAATAAGTACAAAAGAGTCTAAAGTCAATTAGGACTCTTTAAGCAGTTCCAGGATTCGAGGAACTAAGGAGAGCTCTTAGGAATTAAATGGAGATTAGGAGTGGACATAGAGGACAGAGAGGATTTACGGGTCAGTTCAATAGATTTAGGAATGGGACCAGAATTAGTTAAATAAAGCTTTATGGAATAAATGTAAGCCTATGGGTAGAGTAGAGGAAGAGGCCATTGATAGCAGAAGATTAGGCCACGAGACAGAAAGTCTCGTTATGTAATTGATTGTTTATATGTTTATATACAGAGGAATTTGATTCCAAGTGTGCAAATGTGTGAACCGAATATTTTATGATTGATTATTGTGTGAAATCATAGGTTCTGTAACAGAGGTTGCAGGCAAAGTCGAGGCGGAGTATAGAGGAGAAGAATGAGCCAGAGGTTCGTAATGGATCTTTGAATCCATTCGAAAGATCAAGTAAAGTCCAGAGTCAGTGATAAAAATAACAGAAGTCAAACTCAGGAGGAGTTGAGCAGTAGAAGAGTAAAAAGTCAAACCCTTGGAGGAAAAGTCCGTAACCATAGCAAACATTGAGAAATAGCCTAAAAAACAAGTAAAAAGAGATGAATGGAGAAGTGAAGTGTTAGTACACAGCAACCGCTGGATCTTATAGATCAACGGTACAGATCATTTTACATGAGGTAATGTTGAAATATCACATTGATGAACTTTAAATGAAGGAAGTGGGTTTATAACCTTAAGTGGTATTCTGAGTGCCAAAGAGATGGTAAATGGTTTCGAAGGATGGCCTTTCGATTCCATAAATATCACGATGCGTGGCAGCAAAGCGGAGAGGGGAAACCGCTTTATCGGGTGGTTAACCCCCGTACTCCTAGTCCATCTGATGTCGGAGTGAATTGTTGGATCTACTAAATGTAGATCAACAACAGAGAATTAGTATATCAGTTACTGATTGGATCAGAGAAGGGTGAAGGAAAGCGACAGTGGAATAATGAAGGACCAATATACGACATCGCGATGTCACCGATAGGTCGATCGAAGATCAGAGATTGACAAAGGGACAGCACAGTGCTATGGAAAGGATTGGAAGAGTCTGGACCCATCGATAGTTTATGAATGAGGTGTAAGGGATTTGAAATCTGATATTGTTTTATCGCGTATCAGATGCGATAAAGACTTTGTTAACAAAACCCACGAAGGAGACCCGATTGTGATCAATGAAAAGGTAAACCTTGATATGTGTGTGGAGGTTGTACCGAGGAGGAAAAAGGTGTGTTTGTGTATGTTTTCCTTTGTAAATGTTTTATAAGGAAAATAGTGTGACTCAATATATTTGCAGAGGTCGTACCGAGGAGGAAAAAGGTGTGTTTGTGTATGTTTTCCTTTGTAAATGGTTTTATAAGGAAAATAGTGCAATAAAAGGTTTTGTGGGATAGATATATGTGTAGCCAATGTTTAAAGAGGGAAGGATATGTATATAAGTGGTTACGAAGGGTTTTAACAGTCCCGATAAGAGAGATTGAGGAAGGCTTTAATAAAATGGATAATGAAGGTTATAAATAGTCCCGATAGGAGGTTTAAGCGGGGTGATTAATTTCCTATAGAAAGGAAAAGGTGGGTTAATGTTTAGACTTTGTTAAGTCTATGAATCATTCCACATAAGACTAAAAGAGGGCCTTAACCATTTATGGTTGAAATTTGACTCCATTGAGAGTTAAATACATGGGACAAATGTGTGGATGCATTTTACATGCATACTGTGGGTGTAAGCCAAGGTAACCCTGCATCAATTTGGTATCAAAGCAGAATTGTATTCAGAACAGGGAAAGATTTCCTATGAAAAGGAGTGTGCACACAGAAGAAGGTAATGTGCATAGGTTAATTGATGAACGATAGAGGCTACAACAGAAGATTGAAGGGAAACTTTTGAAGTTCTTGGGAAATTGTCGTAGTTCTAGCTAAGGCTTGGAGTAGACAAGAACAGAGGATTCCTTGAAGAAAAGTGAGAGCAAGATTGCTTAGTAGAAGTTCTGAAGGAAAGAGGACAATCCATTCAAAGTGCAGAAGAATGGGAGAATAAGATCATACATAGATCTTGGAGGTAAGATAGTGTGTTTTGTTTCAAATTGAAACTAAAGATTGTGGTTACAGATGAAACATCTGAGCAAAGGACAGCAAGCGAAGCTATTAGAGGAGAACCAGATGTGTTATTGAAGGAAGAGTTAAGAAAAACTTTGAAGGAGAGGTGGCAGTGAACCTGAAGAATTCAACAAGAGGTTGGACAGAGAGAGAGGACAATTGAAGTGTTCTTAAGAGATTGCAGAAGCCTAGAAGGAGAAAAGGTGTTGCAAAAGAGGAGGTTCCAGACAGAGGACCTGTGGTTACCAAAAGACTGAGTGAGGAGAGCTTATTGAGGTAAGATTGTAGCAAGGAGGACTAGCTGTTGCAGAGGCTTATTGTAGATGAGTGAGGAGCTCATGAAGAAAAAGGAGAAGAGGATGACTACTAATAATCATAGTAGAGGTTCAGAGAGAAGACACAACAGAAGAAAGATAAAGAAAGACGATGCCAAGGCAAATGGCAAGAGGACGAGTCAAGAGGAAATTGACAAAGAGATTGCAGAGTTAAAAGAACAACTCGATGCATTAAGGGGGATACTTGAGGAAAGCCAGAGACTAGGTTCGATCTTGAGGAATAAACTAGTGGAATGGCATGAGATGTAGAGAAGGCTACAAAAAAACCATGTAAAGTGGCTGAGGGAAAAACTAAAGGAAGTTGAGTTGGAAATGGAAGAGTCCATTTGTGAACTAGAAAACGGAGAAATTCTAGGAGAAAGTGAAGACTACATTGAAGCTAAAGAATGGAGTTCAAGTGAATATCTCATGGACTATTGGGATAGTTCAAAACAACATGAGGAGATGTTGACTGAAGATGAAGACTTGAAGACTGAAACTTCATGTGAGACCAAAAGGTCTAATGATTTTAAATCTAACAAGTTGTTTATGTTTGCAGGTGAAACATGTGAAGGACAATTTGTTGATATTGTCATAAAGGAGGAAGAAGACAAGCAGAATATAAATTCTTTTCTAGAAGAAGATGAGATAGATAGATCTCATATACAATTGGGGGAAGATATCAAGAAACGAAGTGAAGGGCTTGAGGAGATTGAAGAGGAGACCATCAAAGAATTTCTAAATCATATGAAGGATTTAGAACAACAAGGAGATATAATGGCTAAAATATATAGTGGGACCACAGGGTCTTATATTTTTAAGACTGATAGTTTGTCTGTGGATGTAGAACAAATGAAGGGGAATATTAATGAATATGGTGATACAAGGATAGCCCTTGGAGAAGGTAACCAAAAAGAGATTAAAAGAAAACTTGAAGAAGAGACTAAGTTAGCTGAAAACATAGTAAAGGATCATCAGTTCACTATGATGATAGGCACAGTGGAAATAGCCATCTAAACTGTTGAGACAATCAATAAGAAAGAAGGACATCTGCTAAAAATTGTTGAGAAGGAAGAAACCTATGCAAAGGATTTAATGTTAGGAGAAAGAACACTAACAAAGGAGAGTTTTGCAGAGAATGAGCAATCTTTTGAAGTTGTCAGAAGTATGGAGAAGTATCTTTCAGAAGATAAAAGAATATGAAGTAAAGGAGGATGGAGAATGTCTCTTAAATGAGAGAAGCAGTGACTTATTGCAGCTGAAAGAACTTAGGAATATAAGTGATGTGTTGGCATTTTGATGCATGTGTTGTACTTGATGGCAACCCTCTCATAGAAGAACATCTCACTTACACATAACCAGATCAATCTACAGATGTGACTAAATGCATGGGATGCAGAACAGCTCAAAGGAATAAGAAGATCAAGTTCTAAGTATGACAAGTTAGCTTTGCCATCAAGTCCAAAGGGGGAGATTGTTGGCATTATGAGACAAGTGTTGTCCTTGATTGCAAAATGACAGATTATAGTACAGCAGGTCAGTAGCAAAGAATTGATGATCAGACTACAAAGAATGAAGAAAGAAGAGTATATACGCAGGTTCACTATATACCAAGTAGGGTATACACGCAGGTTCACTATATACCAAGTCGCGTATACGCAGGTTCGCTATATACCAAGTAGGGTATACACGCAGTTTTATGCACGGAAAAGCGCGTACATGTCGGAAAGCTTACTTTTGGTCCGTGGTAGTTAGTCCTCGGTATTTGAACCTATGGTTTTGGACCATGGTATCTCGACAAGTGTGTTGATCCCAAGTATTGGGCTCTTGGTATTGATTTATTATGGTTTTGGACCGTGGTATTGAGCAAGGCCTAAGACTATAAAAGGAGAAGAAGATCATTAGGCAAGGGCATCCGAAAAGTCTTGAATATCTGAAGAAGTATGAGATCCAGGATGCAGGTTATGGGTTGATGATGCATTTCTTGATCTAAGCTAAGGAGGGATCTCACCGGTTGATGAAGAACAAGATCTAAGGAGAGATCGGGATCAAATGGTTTGAAATGAACTATCTTTATGATGCTTATTCTAGATCTACATACTGACGCATGTATTGTTCTATAAGTGTTATGAGTATGACTGATGTCTGGTATAGCTGCAAGTTATGAGAAATTATTTTTAGATCTGTACGCGGGTTTGATTCATTATAGTAGCGTATACATTATGAAGGATAATATTTGAAGTTGCAGATGGATCTGATTGTTATTGCAGAGTTCTGCTCTATGTTCTGGTGAATGTGTTGTTGACAGGGTTTCAGTGTTTCAGTGATTCAGAGATTGATGATGCTAGTATTGATTGTTTTGTGCTTCAATGATATTTATGGGTCCAGTATGAAAATTTGATGAAACGTGGCCTTCAGATTATAGTGTTGTGCTTCAGGAGTATCGAGTCTGAAAATGTATGAAACGTGGTACCTGGAGGAGAGAAGATTGTAGGCTGGCGCCTACGTTCTAGTATCTTAGCTAGTACAAGAGCAAAGGGGGTTGTAGCTCCCTTCCAGGAGAGTCTGGAGAACGAGAGAAGGTTGTAGCCTTCTGCAGGTTGTAGCCTGCGTGCTGGTAAAGGACTGCACCAGTACATTGTAAAAGAAGCTTCTTAATAAAGGAAGATAGAAACGAATTACAGCAGGTGGTTTTCACCCACATTGGGTTTCCACCTTATATCATGGTGTTCATGTGTGTTGCTTATGTGTGTTGATCTATCTGTTTTACTGCTACTGTTGACTGTTAATATGTCTAATAATGTTCTGATACATCCATTGAAGGTCACATAACTGAATCATGAGTTTAATGGTTATATGCTAGTTGCAATAGACATAGTCGCGTATATACGCGGGTATACTTAAATGAAGTAGCGTATATGAATCTGAATATGGAAATGAAAAAGCTTTATTGATCTGATAATACTGATTCACCCCCCCTCTCAGTATTATTTCCAACAATTGGTATCAGAGCAGGTCCTTTGGTAGAAGCTTGATCGCTTGAAGGAGATCCGTGGAACTATGGGAAAGAAGCTTAAGAAGAAAGCACCTAAGAAGAAGAAGGCATCTCAGAAGAACTATGACAGTGGGTGTATTGATTGGGGATTATGCAGAAGCACTTCAGATTGAGAATCAGACTCAGAATCATTTCAAAATGAAGATGATCTATCAGGTACGACTTTGCTATCCTCTGATGTTCCAGCTATCCATCCATTTGGAAAAGATGGAAGTGATAACGAAACAACTGAATGTGCTCTTATGGGTGAGGAAGAAGGATATCAAATAGAGGCAGAATTTAACAGGCTGACAAACAAAATTAGTGAACAAGAAAGACTTCTGAACGTAAAGAGTGGTGCCCTCAAAGAAGCTGTTACTAGACTAAAGGCTCAACGAGAGTTATTGAAGGACAAATATCAAAAGTTGCAAAATGAAGTAACATCTCTAAGAGATGAAGTCAATGAAAGAAGCACAACCATCAAGAAACTCAGAGATAGATCAAGTTACTATGAAAGTCTTGAAGCCACGATCCGCTCGCTAAAGGAAGATCTTGAAGAATCTAAGAAGAAAAATAAAGATCTACTCCAAGCTAATGAAAAACAGGTAAACGAAGTTATCAGCCTAAAATCTCAGCTGGAATGTGCCTTCAGAATTCATCAAATGCAGCAGGATGTGAATGAAGAACAAGAAAAGGAGATTCACAAACTAAGGCATCAGTTGGAAGAAGGAAGAAAAGCTGAAGAAGACATGAAGAAGAAATGTCTAGAAAAGCAAGAACAACTTCAAGTTGAGGTAAATATCTTGAAAGGTAAATTATAAGAAAAAGATAAACTATTACGATTTCAAGATAGTACTAAAGCCTTGGATGATATTCTTAGTAGTCAAAGGTCTCCTGCTATCAAGACTGGTCTTGGTTTTCATGAATCTGTTGAAGGTGAATCTAGTTCACAAGGTGAGGCGAGGAACTCTAAAGAGAAATCTAAAATGATCAACAAGGAGATGAAAGGTCAACCCCATCAACAATCAAGGAAAGAGACTCCTCAAAGAAAATATTTTACTCCTCCTATGAATAATGTTGAATGTTATGTATGTCATAATCTTGGACATGTTGCAGCTAGATGTGGAAGAAGAAAGGTTCAAGGCCATCATGTAGAAAGATCATCACCTTCAAGGTACTTCAATGGATATTGTTTTTCTTGCAATATGTTTGGTCACAAAGCTGCTGATTGCTACAGGAGGAATATGAAACATGTAAGATGTTATGCGCATAACAAGCTTCGACATATAGCAAAGGAATGCAGGAACAAAGGACGGACATCACACCAAAAGGAGAAAACATCATCACACTTGAAGATATGGAAGAAGAAGGAAGTACAGTCAGACAGATGTGGCACAACATAATGTACTCAGATACAACACAACACAAACATAACAGACTCAGAGGGAGCTGAAAGTATAAAACTTCAGTATCCTGAATCTCATACGCAAGTTCCATAAAGGGAAGTCGCGTATATACGTGAGTTAGACACTGCAAAGTCGCGTATATGTCAGTCCGAGGAAAAGCACTAGGGAGATGCTCAGAAAAAGGATCTGATATGATTCAGTCCATTATTTGCTCTATTGGTTAATAGTTACAGTCTGCTGAGGATGTGTGGAAATGTTTTGATACTTGTAAGATGTCTAGAAGTGTTTTGATCCTAACTAGATGACGATGATGTCTTGATGCTTATTGCTGATATATGCATGATCAGATCTAACAGATGCAACAGGTTGAGGGGGAGCATATGCCTTTAATAATTCATTGTTAACATTATGGTTAATGGCCTTGGTGATGATGTTTATATGGCTAAATGATATATCTTGCTATGATGTGATTGTGAGGTTACATAGTAGATGTTTAGATCAGATCTGTGGTTGATTCTCTAATGGTGTTTACATGGTGATATTCATAAGGATAAGGAGAAGTACAAATCTTGAATACACATCTTCCTCACTTGATGATGAGTCGCTCATATGTTGCTTTCATCATATGCATAAAGATCATACAGTTATGATGCAGGCATTCTTGTGGATAAGGATCGTTGCTGTTGATGATATCAAGAAGTTTTGTCAATATACATAGTGCTAATACATAGATGACTACTCAAAGTTGCCTTGTTGGAGACATGATGATGAGTTCTTATCTATATAATGATAGGTTGATACTTACATATGTTGATTGATGCAGATGGTCCCAAGTAATGATACTTGGATCATGTAGATCTTGACGTTGATGTAATGGCTATGGTGGTTTCACATATAATGTGAATGATTTCATGATGATGTTTAAAAAGAGGAGTTGACATCTATGTTATAGGACATTTACAAGTTGCTGATATGGAAATGGTTGTACGTGAGTTTCATAAGGACTATCTGCGTATATACGCTTGTTTATGTGGATACAGTTGCGTATATGATAATTTGAAGGAAATCAGTGGGTCAAACTCAGAATGAGAAGATTCTGATATGGCTCTGACAAAGACCATCTGGCATAGGTTTAGGGGGAGTAGATAAACTTCCAATGATGCATTGTTGGCATTATCTTAGAAACCTTTTGTTCTAGTTCAAAATTGTTGTTGGTTTCAGGTGGAACAAAGGCAAAAGGAGAACAGAAGGATCTCTTGGTTACTGATCTGAATGGTGATTGACAGATGCTACCGATATCAGTTATTGGTGACTTTCATAAGTCTTGCTCTAGATATTTTGTCTCTATGTCATATATCTCTTTTGTAGTATCTCTTTCATGGTGTCAAGGTCATGTAATGGCCTATATTGGTTTCCCCATTATGCCTGGGATGAAGATGTAATGTTCTTGTTTTATCATGTGTAAATTTTTTATGTATCCCCACTTGGTTGGGTGGATAAGTCAATTCTAGTATATCCCCACTTGGTTGGGTGATGGATCTATGTATTGAGTCTTTTGGTGATAGGAAGGTCTTTTAAGATGTATAATTCATGGTTCTTCTTCAAGAACATCTTTTGCAGATCTTGCCTACAATCATGGGGAGCATGAATAACACACTTCAGCAGAGAAGATACTTCAGCATGTACTCAAGGGGAGCATGGACAGATTGGTACACCTTGGCATATACAAAGGGGGAGCTCATTTAGAGATTTCAGCACGTACTGAGGGGAGTATGGACAATGAAATGACTATCAAGGAAAGAGAATATCTTGGTCTGCCCTTTGCCCTTGATGTCAAAGGGGGAGAGTGATTTGGTGTTGTTGCCATCAAGTCCAAATGGGGAGATTGTTGGCATTATGATGCATGTGTTGTACTTGATGGCAAGCCTCTCATAGAAGAACATCTCACTTACACATAACTGGATCAATCTACAGATGTGACTAAAGGCATGGGATGCAGGACAACTCAAAGGAATAAGAAGATCAAGTTCTAAGTATGACAAGTTAGCTTTGCCATCAAGTCCAAAGGGGGAGATTTTTGGCATTATGAGACAAGTGTTGTCCTTGATTGCAAAATTACAGATTATAGTACAACAGGTCAGTAGCAAAGAATTGATGATCAGACTACAAAGAATGAAGAAAGAAGAGTATATACGCAGGTTCACTATATACCAAGTAGGGTATACACGCAGGTTCACTATATACCAAGTCGCGTATACGCAGGTTCGCTACATACCAAGTAGGGTATACAAGCAGGTTCACTATATACCAAGTCACGTATATGTAGGTTCGCTATATACCAAGTAGGGTATACATGCAGTTTTATGCACGGAAAAGCGCGTACATGTCGGAAAGCTTACTTTTGGTCCATGGTAGTTAGTCCTCGGTATTTGAACCTATGGTTTTGGACCATGGTATCTCGACAAGTGTGGTGATCCCAAGTATTGGGCTCTTGGTATTGATTTATTATGGTTTTGGACCGTGGTATTGAGCAAGGCATAAGACTATAAAAGGAGAAGAAGATCATTAGGCAAGGGCATCCGAGAAGTCTTGAATATCTGAAGAAGTATGAGATCCAGGATGCAGGTTATGGGTTGATGATGCATTTCTTGATCTGAGCTAAGGAGGGATCTCACCGGTTGATGGAGAACAAGATCTAAGGAGAGATCGGGATCAAATGGTTTGAAATGAACTATCTTTATGATGCTTATTCTAGATCTACATACTGACGCATGTATTGTTCTATAAGTGTTATGAGTATGACTGATGTCTGGTACAGCTGCAAGTTATGAGAAATTATTTTTAGATCTGTACGTGGGTTGTCTTTGGTAAAAGCGCGTATGTATGCGGGTTTGATTCATTATAGTAGCGTATACATTATGAAGGATAATATTTGAAGTTGCAGATGGATCTGATTGTTATTGCAGAGTTCTGCTCTGTGTTCTAGTGACTGTGTTGTTGACAGGGTTTCAGTGTTTCAGTGATTTAGAGATTGATGATGCTAGTATTGATTGTTTTGTGCTTCAATGATATTTATGGGTCCAGTATGAAAATTTGATGAAACATGGCCTTCAGATTATAGTGTTGTGCTTCAGGAGTATCCAGTCTGAAAATGTATGAAACGTGGTACCTGGAGGAGAGAAGATTGTAGGCTGGCACCTACGTTCTAGTATCTTTAATAGTACAAGAGCAAAGGGGGTTGTAGCTCCCTTCCAGGAGAGTCTGGAGAACGAGAGAAGGTTGTAGCCTTCTGCAGGTTTTAGCCTGCGTGTTGGTAAAGGACTGCACTAGTACATTGTAAAAGAAGTTTCTTAATAAAGGAAGATAGAAACAAATTACAACAGGTGGTTTTCACCCACATTGGGTTTCCACCTTATATCATGGTGTTCATGTGTGTTGCTTATGTGTGTTGATCTATCTATTTTACTGCTACTGTTGACTGTTAATATGTCTAATAATGTTTTGATACACCCATTGAAGATCACATAACTGAATCATGAGTTTAATGGTTATACGCTAGTTGCAATAGACATAGTCGCGTATATACGCGGGTATACTTAAATGAAGTAGCGTATATGAATCTGAATATGGAAATGAAAAAGCTTTATTGATCTGATAATACTGATTCACCCCCCCCCCCCCTCTCAGTATTATTTCCACCATGATGATGAAATACTTATGAAGTGTCACATAGAAATTACATTGTTGGGCCCACAGGGGCTTGCTCTCGTGGCCAGCGGACGATCTGCTAAGTATTAACCGAGGGCTGTTCTTGCGGGCTGGGCGGTTCCTCCTAGCAGTTATAGTGGCAACCAGTGGGATTCAACCCCGTGTAACATGAGTATGATACCACCACCATTGCTGATTCTGCTAGTCAACAAAAAAAATTTGCATTGCTGGAATATTTGCTTGAAAATTTAGAGTATGATAGAGTGATTATAGAGGGAGTTCACTATAGTGAACAAGGACAGAAAGAAATCATTAAAATAGATGGTGTGGAAGAGAGACTAATTGAAAGTCTCATGAGTTCTTTTCATAATTCAAAACAACATACTGATGTGCTGAAAGAGGAGAAAGAAAAACAACAACAAACTGAATTGTTGCCAAAGGAAGATAAGGCACAGAAGCCTTATGTTTTTTTATTTTAACAAGTGTGTTGTGAATGCAGGTTTAGTTGCTTATGTTGAAGAAAATTTGGCATAGATAAACAACCAAATAAAAATGAAAGAAGAATATTCTATGGAAGAAATTAATCCATGGAGTAGAGATGTTCAATTGATGGAGAAAATGCTGGAAAATCATGATTCAATGCAGAAAGAGATAATAATGAAAGAGGGTAAGAATGAAAGGGAGGCAATAAGCATAGTAAACAAAGAAAATGTTGGAACAAGAGAAAAATAATAAGAAAAATTAAGGAACCAACAACTACATAGTGGAAGTAACCAACAACAAGTTGAAGAGTTAGTGGATAGAAGCAACAACCTGAAACAAAGAGAAAGAGGCAGAAATAAGTGGAAAAGTATAGACCAGTCCAATGATGTAATGGAGATGGAGATTGAAGAATTATGAAGCTAATGATGAAATGGGGCATAGGGAGGAGAATGGTAGTACCAGGAAGCATGATCAATCAAAGTTTGAACCTGATTGACAAGAAGAAAAAATATGGAGCAGAAGGTAGTAGAGATACAACAGCAGCAAAGGAACAAGACATTTGAGTAGTTACAAAACAAAGTATGGGATCCAAGAAGACAAATATCAAAAGACACGTGATCAGGAGATCATGAATAATTTCTACTTTGGGAGCCTGATGCAGGAGCATTCAACCCAAGAGAAAACCATTGGAATTAAGTAGACATAGTGGGTAATGTCTTTTAGGGAAATCAGTTTCCTAAGTCTCAAGTTAATGTAATATTTAGGCTTTTAAGTGATTTAATTAGATAATGTGAGATGTTTGTAAATGCTCTCAAATAAATGAGAAGATGAGTGGGAAATAAATACAAAAGAGTCTAAAGTCAATTAGGACTCTTTAAGCAGTTCCATGATTTTTGGAACTAAGGAGAGCTCTTAGGAATTAAATGGATATTAGGAGTAGACATAGAGGAATGAGAGTATTTAGGAGTCAGTTCAATAGATTTAGGAATGGCACCAGAATTAGTTAAACAGAGCTTTCTAGTATAAATGTAAGCCTATAGGAAGAGTAGAGTGAGAGGTCGTTGATAGCAGAAGATCAGGCCATGAGATAGAGAGTCTCATTATGTAATCAACTGTTTATATGTTTATATATAGAGGAATTCGATTCCAAGTGTTCAAATATGTGAATTGAGAATTTTATGATTGATTATTGTGTGAACTCGTAGGTTCTGTAACAGAGGTTGCAGGCAGAATCGAGGCGAAGTACAGAGGAGAAGAACAAGCCAGAGGTTCGTAATGGATCTTTGAGTCGATTCGAAAGATCACGTGAAGTCTAGAGTCAGTGATAAAAATCACAGAAGTCAAGCTCAGGAGGAGTTGAGTAGTGTAAGAGTGAAAAGTCGAACCCTTGGAAGAAAAGACCGTAACCACAACAAACACTGAGAAATAGCATAAAAACCTAGTAAAAAGGGATGAATAGAGAAGTGAAGTGTTAGTACACAGCAACTGTTGGATCTTATAGATCAATGTTCCAGATCATTTCACATGAGATAATGTTGAGATAATGCATCAATGAACTTTAAATGAAGGAAGGCGGGTTTATAACCTTAAGTGGTATTTCGGGTGGCAAAGAGGTGGTAAATGGTATTGAAGGATAACCTTCTGATTCCATACATATCACAACGTGTGGCGGTAAAGCAGAGAGGGGAAATCGCTTTATCAGGCAGTTAACCCCTGTACCCATGGTCCATCCAAAGTCGGGGCAAACTGTTGGATCTACTAAATGTAGATCAATGGTGGAGAATTAATATACCAGTTATTGATTGGATTGGAGAAGGGTGAATGAAAGCGACATTGGAATAATGAAGGGCTGATATGCAACATCACGATATCGTTGATAGGACGATCAGAGATTGGAGATCAACGAAGGGACGGCTCAGTTCTATGGAAAGGATTGGAAGAGTGCACACCTGCCGATACTTTATGAATGAGGTCTAATGTTTTTGAACTCTAATATTGTGTTATCGCATATCGGATGTGATAAAGACTTTGTTAACAAAACCTGTGAAGGAGACCTGATTGCGATCAGAGAAAAGGTAAACCTCGATATATGTGCAGAGGTTGTACCAAGGAGGAAAAATGTGTGTTTGCGTATGTTTTCCTTTGTAAATGGTTTTGTAAGGAAAATAGTGCAACTCGGTATATGTGCATAGGAGGCTCTACTAAGGAGGAAAAAGGTGTGTTTGCGTATGTTTTCCTTTGTAAATGGTTTTATAAGGAAAATAGCACGATAAAATGTTTTGTGGGATAGATATATGTGTAGCCACTATTTAAAGAGGGAAGGTTACATATATAAGTGGTTACGAAGGGTATTAATAGTCCTGATAAGAGAGATTGAGTAAGGCTTTAATAAAAGGGATAATGAAGGTATACATAGTCCCGATAGGAGGTGTAAGTGGGGTGATTAATTTTCGATAGAAAGGAAAAGGTGTGTTAATGTTTAGACATTGTTAAGTCTATTAATCATTATGCATAAGAATAAAAGAGGGGCTCAACCATTTATGTTTGAAGATTTGACACCTTTGAGCATTAAATACCTGGGACAAATGTGTGGATCCATTTTACATGCATCTGTGGGTGTAAGCGGGGGTAACCCTACATCAGATTGTGTGTTGAAATCCATAACTACAACCTTAGATGGGATACATACTACTTCTACAGGCTTACCTAATGTAAAAGGTCTAAAAGAAGTAGTAGGGATGGTCAGTTCCTTAAGAAAAAAACTTGACTCATAAGGGTGATAGGATATCACTTGTGTAATCATGTTAACCTCTCCTAACATGTAATGATAGGTGCATTAGTTCGAGCATGGTGGCCCCCCATTTTTCCCTTTTTAAGATTTAGTAGCCTGTGAAACCATTTATTGTTGTGGATGGGTGTGGAAGAAACGAGTCAATATAGTTGGCTACTGAGTAGCTGCCATTGCTACAAGGAGATGATGAAATTCGTCCACATGCGGGAATTCTTCAGATAAGTTCTCACCCTCACAAATCTTGCAAGTTAACTTAATCTTACGAAGTCATTCAATCACACCCCCACCCTGAGTAGTTTATTTTTATTGATTCCCACAAGTAGGCTTGTTCTCTGGTTTATTCTCTTTTTCCTTTTCTCACCAAGTTATTGAGTATTTTATGTGATGCGGATATCACCATAAGAAAAACAATGAACTGCTCAAAAGAAGGAGTTTCTTTTTGGTATTTAGGGTCACTTGTTGGCGCTTTAGAAGTGATCATCATTTACCTAAGTTAAGCAACTAACTTACCCACTATATTAGAGGAAAGAGAACTAATCACTTCATTAGAGTGTGATCTAGGCTTGGGTCATTATGGGTTTATTGAATGGTAAGGAGCATTGGGAAGGATATTATATAATTTGTATACCTGAGACTAAATCAAATAAATATGTTGAGCACGTAAAATAGCATTCTCCTCTATGTTTTCCACAACCATAGTAGCATCCTAGGAATTTTAGGGGCAAACGGATCAATGAAACCAGTCTCTAAGAACATCATCAAGAAGTATAGTTCATAATAACTTCTTGCATACTTTCCACTCATGGAAATAAGCAAAGATATGGGCAGAATCATCCCATTTGAATTTTTATAAAAGGTCAGTCCCAAGATACTTTCTCGTAGGTAACTAAAAATGGTTTACAAAAGTTTGAACTAAGGAAGAATAGTTACTATAGGATTCCCTATCGAGTTCAACGTAGAATTTGGTGACATCTGCTATCAAGGTATGCTTGAAAAGTCGCAACTTCATAGAATATTCCACTAGAGAATTAGATGAAAACCATAGATGGGAGGTAGTGATGTATGTATAAGGATATTCCTAAGGTTCCCTTAAAACTTAGTAATATCATAAGGCAATTTGGCTGGCATAGGCTTCCAACTAGGATCATGATGGATGGGGTCAATGGTTAGTGCATCCAAATCAGCTAAGTAAAGAGGTGTAAGAAAATGAATATGTAATTGACCACATGGATCATAAATTCCATAACCCTGAGATGCCCCATAAGCTCACCCATACTGTAGCTAATTGTATAATGATTAGGACCAAGTTTATATGTCATCCTAGAACATTGATATTTTTGGCCAATAGATAAAGTGTAACGATTATGCTACCCACGGTAACTTCCTACAGTGAGAAAGTGACTCCTATATGCTTAGCTGCCTAAAATATTTTACCCACACTAGAAAAAAAGTCTCAATGTGTAGAAGCACTATGATAAGCATGAGAGCTTATAGGCATAGTGGTACTAATGTAGATAGTTCCCCCAGGTGTTCTAGTTTCCCAAAAGTAAAAGGAATCTCTAGAGTAGTTCATTTCTCAAAACATAGAACTCGACCATGTTTAAGAAGTAATACCATCAGATAAATTTCCCACAAGTTTATTAGGAGCAACATTTCATCACGACATCATGTTTTTTGAAGTAAAAATTCCCATACTCAAGTTAGGAACCATAGGTTGAGATGAGTTAGGAGTGAAAATAAAATCCCTCATGGATTGAGTAGAGATTGGACATGATCCAAATGCAAAGTTAGAGAAGGGAAATGGCAAAGAAAAAGGTGGAATACTTGACTGGGTCACAGATGTTATTAGTGTAATGCCCCAAGACAACATGAGAGGTGTAGAAGGAGTTATATATCCTACCACACTAAGTGGGCATAAGGATGTCATGGCAACATAAGTTGCCACTGCAAAAGTTAGAGTATGACCTTTTCCTTCCATAGAAGAAGAATTTCTTTCACTATCCATGTAACAAACACACACATTATACGGTTCACTACCATCGTGATTTAAATATACTAGAATTGGACTAAGAGGATCAGTTAATGATGGATTAAATTTTGGGAAGGGACATTAGTCAATTAACTCAATAGCAATATAATATTCTTTACTAGGACCATGGTTATTCCCCCTAACCAAGGTATGGTCTAATATTTTTGAAGCTAAAATTAGCCTACATTTGCACAGTGGTGAACCCTCCTCTTCAAGAGAAATTCCTAAAAAACTATGGAAATGACAATTACTTCATTAAACCATAACGAATATATATTTATTATCTACTGAACGCAATTAAGACAACCCTATGGCTAAACTATGATTTAAACCAAACGACACTCAGTAAAATAAAGCCTAAAGGTAAGAAGACATAAACCAAAGCGATAGAGAAGGGATATTTCTGCTCCCAGAGCCTGCTTGATCAGGGCACAATTTGACAATGAAGATATTATTAGGAAAATTATAATAGGTACCTACTTAACGAACCTTTTAAACCTAGTGCAAGTATCGTTATTAGTCATGGAGAACCCTCTTCGAGGATTAAGTGAGTATGCTTGAAATTAGCCATGGGTATAGAGAGGACGAACCCCTCCCCATTGAATTATGTAAACTCTCCTAAATAAAGGCCACTAAGGCTACCACCAATAAAAACACTTCATGGGGGAGGAGTTTTCATCTAGGTTCACACATAACGGTTAGAAAACAAAGTCTAGAACACACCTGAGAGATCCCTCAAATTGAGGTGCACTCCTCCCAAGTGGTCCCCATGTGATACAACAATAATTCTAATAGATTCATTTATAATACATCCAATCCCACAATTTGCACCACTAAGACTAATGAAGATGGCCATGTCACTCTACTAACCTCATGTATGACTTCATGATTGACCCTTGTGTTAGAAGGGCTTCCAATATCATGTCAATGAAATGGATTTTCCCTCCCTACCATATGATGCTAAGTTTTTTTGTTAGTCTTGGAGCAATTATCCTCACACTCCTATTCCAAGACCCTATCCTAGAGTAACTTTGGTGTGCTACCAATGAAAATAAAATACAATTTGAATAAATTATCTTATATCATTAATTTTAAGAGGTTGTTGTTTACTCAATAAGGTAACGATGTGAAACCCGGATGGTGTGAATAGAGTCTTATTAGAAATACCCTAATGTAGCTATATGGAAATGCACAAATTTTCTTTTCAATTTGATTAAAACTAACTACATGGTGGTAAAGAGTCTTTTCCTTTTGAACGTGAAAATAATGTCTTCAAACACTCACAATGACTTTTATGAAATTCACTAGATTTATAATAGATCAGACCCAAGAAAACAACCCAAATAAATCACTCAAAAAGAGAGCTAGAAGGCCACCAAGAAAGAACACAAGACACTCAAAAGCTCTAGATTTCAGATTTTACAAACAAGATAAACTTCACAAGTAATAAAAAGAAATCTAAGGAAGAGAAAATAGATGATGCAAATAGAGTAAGGGTTTTAGCTTAATGTATCAGGCAACAATGGTGTACAAAGGTCAAAAAGAAAAATGCCCTAACTAAAGGAGAAAGTAGAAAGGAATGGGGGGAAATGAAGGGTTTAAAATATGTTAGAGAGAAAATATAAAACACATTCAAACAAACCTTTCTAATTATGATTTTCACAACTAGAACAAAATAAAGACAGAAGCACCACAAAATGTAAGAAAAAGAAAGAACACGAATTCCATGAAATCCCATCAAAGGGAAAGCAACCAAATAAAATAAAAATGCACCAATTAATAGTACATCCAGAACTATACTCAAGGTAGCAAAATAAATATGAAATGAGAGGTCGAAGTCTTAAGGACAAAGGCCCCAAATCAAGAAACAAAACTTCTTCAAGGAAACCCTAAAGCTTGGTCAATGAATACACTGACTCCCAAGGAAGATAGTAACTCAAATATTAGATGACTATGAGCTATTAATGATACTAATACTGTTATGAAACCACCTCACAAAAAGATAGAAAAGATATACTGACACCTTAGAAATAAGCCTCTTCGAGGGGGCAACCTCCTTTACATTACACAAATGAACAATTCTTAGATGATACAAATGAAAATACTCCCTTTCTATATATAGGAGTCTAATGGGTCATAATATAATCAGAGCCGACATAAGAATAATAATGTAAGGGAACAATAATAACAATAATGAGCTTCTATGGGGCACAATAATAACAATATCGAGACTATATGGGCACAACAATATAATAAGGGGGTTGTACTAATAACAATAAGGGGTTACACTAGTAGTATAGGGACCTAAAATGCCCCTCTCCTTCAAAAAGTGTTGTCCTGAATGCTTAAGTAGTTTTTGATGCTCCTGTATAAAATTCTTCTCCTCCCATATGGAATCTTTAGCTGGTAAGTTCTTCCACTTGATGAGATACTCTGAAATCGATCGATTTCGTAGCTGTTAGGTTCTTATTTCTATGACTACTCCAGGCTCCAATATGAATTTTCCTTCCTCATCAAGTTCTGGCAATATTGTTTGGACTGGGATCTTCTGCAACTTTTGAATGAGTGGCCACACTTCCTCATACTTCTTCCATTCATACCTTGTTACGCTTGTCCAATCTGGTTGGATAATAGAAATGGCACACAACAATGCTTCCACATCCTCATCCTTTCTTGAGAGTGCATCTGCCACAACATTGTGCTTCCATTTTTTGTAGACTATTTCAAAGTCATAACCCAACATCTTTGTGACCAATTTTTGTCACTCTTCAAAGGATAATTTTTATTCTAAAAAATATTTAATACTATCATGATCCTTTTTTACCTTGAACTATCTTCCCATTAGGTAAGGTCGCCATTTCTTAAGTGCATGTAGTATTGCCAACATTTTCTTCTCCTAAATAGCTTTCTTGAGGGACATTTGTTTGTATGTATGTAACCATAAAAATACCCAATCACCTACATCAAAACTTATTTCATTGCGATGTTGATATCCCTGTTGTTTCATTCAATTCTGCACAAAAGTGGCATTATCCTTTAAAAGTTGGAGAACTTGTTGTTGATGCTTGATGTGATCTTTCACTGCTTGAATCTTTTTCTTCTTGATATGTCCTTCTATGTTTAGAGTTTGAGCAGTGGTAATTTATTGCTATGCATTACAAGATATGGTTGGATTCATTTCTTGATGCTCTATGTGATCTTTTACTTCTTGAACATTTTTCTTCTTGATATGTCCTTCTATCTTGATAGTTTGAGGAGTGGTAATTCTGGGCATTGCATTACAAGATATGGTCGGATTCATTTCTTCTTCCTTGATGTGGTCTTTCACTTCTTGAACCTTTTTCTTTTTGATATGTCCTTCTATCTTAAGAGTTTGAGGAGTGGTAATTCTGGCCAATGCATGACAAGATATGGTCGGATTCATTTCTTGTTTCTTGATGTGATATTTCACTTCTTGAACCTTTTTCTTCTTGATATGTCTTTCTATCTTGAGAGTTTGAGGAGTGGTAATTCTTGCCAATGCTTTACAAGATATGGTCGGATTCATTTCTTCTTTCTCTAGGGTTGGTTCCTTGTGTATATCCTCTTCTTTTGATGTTTTTTGATCCTTTTCTTCTTCTTCTTCATAATCTATGTAAAATAATTTCTTCTTAGCACACTTATGACCTTTAGTGCATTTTCTATCACAATTGTAACAAATCCCTTTTTCTCTTTTTTCTTTCAATTGTTGTGGTGTCACCACTGTAGGTTGTGGAAGGCTAGGAGAAACAACACTTCCATGTTTATAGTTGTGAGGGGTAGAATTCCTTCTTTCCATAATTTTTCTTTCCACTTTTCTTGCCAACCTGAATGCCTTCTCCAATGAATCAAGTTCCCAAGGATGAACCTCATGTTGAATGTTATCATTTAAAATCCCTATGGAGACATCAATCCTATGCTTCTCTATAATATCATTTTCCCTTATATTCAATTTTTGAAAGTCCTCAATGTGCTCTGCCATTGAACACTTTTGTTTGAGATTTATCAATTGGCTAAAGTAGGTGTTTCTCTTTGTATCCTCATAATGTGCTATCATTTCCTCTGTGAAAATTGACCATGTGACCAGTGTTTTACGAGAACAAATCCCTTTATACCAAAAAAATTGATTCGGTTCTAAATAATTAGATGCAATACATACCTTTTGAAACAATGGTACACCATGTAGATAAAAATATTTCTCCATCTGTAGTATCCAATTTATTGGATCCTTGCCATCAAACTTCCTCATCTCGCTTTTTCTTGATTTTAGGAGCTCGATCTTGAAATGACTATAACTTTGTAATTTCAGATCTTTCAGTTCTGAAATCATGACCTCTAGTAGTCCTCTGTGTCCTCTTTCCAATGCGGCATGTCTGATCAAGATTGGATTCTCTAAGGAAGAGTTATGCCAAATCTCCCACGGTGACCTGATTATAGACTAGTTTAGTAGAGTGAACTTGTATGACATGCCATGTGTCACTGTTCCAACCTTAGTACCTCAAAACTGATACAAAGAAAACTATAGGCCATCCTCTTTCTATAACATCTTACAAAATTTCAATTTGATTCTTAGAGAGATAGTTATGATGATTTTCCCATGGTGACTTGTTTGGAATGTAATTCGGGGGTCTGCAAAAACCCTAAATTTCTCGGACTATTTCTCTGAACATATAGTGGGATAGGATCTGAAATTCAGAGCTGAGGTTCAGACTAATTTCTTCTCAAATGGATTTTTTTTTAGCTTCTGAAACTTTCTAGCGAAAGCGTTACAATGGAAATACCACGATGACCTATTTTAGCTTAAATTCTAGAGCTTGCAAAAACCCTAACTTCCTCAGATCATATCTCTGAAAATATAGCGAGACAAGCACTAAAATTTAGACTCGAGGTTCAGCATGATTTCATATCAAATGAGTTTTTTTTTTTCACTTATGAAACATCACAGAAAAAAAGTGATAGCAAAAATTCCATGATGACCTATTTGGAGCAGCGAAACCCTAGAATCCAAAGCTCTGATACCAAATGTTATGAAACCAGCTCACAAAAAGATAGAAAAGATAGATCAACGCCTTAGAAATAAGCCTCTTCAAGGGGGAAACCTCCTTTACATTACACCAATGAATAATTCTTAGATGATACAAATGAAAAGACTTCCTTTCTATATATAAGAGTCTAAGGGATCATAATATAATGAGAGCCGACATAACAATAATAATGTAAGGGCACAATAATAACAATAGTGGGCTTCTATGGGGCACAATAATAACAATTTGGGGACTACATGGGCACAACAATATAATAAGGGGGTTGTACTAATAACAATAAGGGGTTACACTAGTAGTATAGGGACCTAAGAAATACACAAATCGAAAATGGTTAGAAAATATCCAAATAATCAAAGCCCAAATCGAAGAAAAATTGGTTCAGCTAAGAGTCCTAGGGCATAAAAGAACAATTTGACACAAGAACTCAGATATGAAAAAGAACAAAAATAAATCTAGACTAAGATAAATGGCCTAAGAAAAAATCTCAAGGATAAAATAAAATCCTATAGGATAATTCCTTAAGAGACCTAAATTCAAGGAATCATCTCTAGGACAAAGATAGCAATAATGTGAAGATCTTTGCTAGTAGGAGAATGAGGACCCAACTAAAATAACTATTTTCACTTTGATACTCATTGCAAGCCGACAAATATGGGAAACATTGAGTTAAAATGAGATATTTGAGTGAGATCAAAAAACATTTAAGGTGAATCTGAGAAAGAAAAAATTAGAATAGGTTGGAATCCCTCAAAAAAGGAAACCAAAGCCACATGGAAAAAAAAGGTGACCAAAAGAGGAGATCGAATAGATATAGGGTCAACTCCTTAGTATGGTTGCTTATTTGGTTATAGGATAATTTCACCTAGCCTAGTAGGCTACTCTTAACCCCGTAAAGTAGATAAGGATCTACCTAGAGTGGTGTGTGCAATGGTGAAGATAAATCAACAGATATAGCCATAGTTTAGTCCTATATAATCAATCAACTTTCACACTTATACATGATACTATAAGGAAATATTTTGAAGGTTGGTACCAAGCACTCTCATATATTGGTGACATATTTTAGGCCTGATGTAGAGAGAGACTCAATTGTCTTTGACTATCCTTCTTCAAACTAATAAAAACTAAGACCTTGCGCAGATACACCAACAACCAAGCACATAATAGCCTCCTCTAGAGGGCTTGTTAGCCTAAAAAGAACATCTACAAGAAAGGAACATGATCAAATCAAAAGTGTAGGAATGAACACTAATCTATTAATCATGAATAGAAAATACAAAGTCATATATCTCCATTCAAGTAGACCCTCTCCTCAAACGTGTATAATAGTCTCCTCTTTCAAATTCAATAAAGGCTCTCTAATGACCTAAGCTTAAGATCTCAGATGAAGGTGACTATAATTCTCCTAGTCTCTCAAAAACTAGCTTGGCCCTTTGGAATCACTAGTATAAATAGGCTTAGAGACCTCCCAAGGAGAATGAATTGTGACCTTGGGATAGAGATAAATTAGGAAGCTTCTCCAATAATGCATGTAAGCCAACTTGGAAAAGTGATCCTCTAATCCGATCTCATAGGGAACATAAGGATATAGAAGCTCAATAATAGTCCTTCATATAAAGTTTTCAATACCAAATGATGTTTAATTGGATGAAAAAGGCTCCCAACAATGTTAGGGTATTATCACATTGTTAAGAATTACATGCCAATTAAGATCTATAAAAATGAGTTAAAAAAAGGGCCAGGCATCCGAAAAATGGTCAATAGTATAGGTTCTCTTGTACACTGACTCTAGATAGGAAAGTAGACTGATAACACCATAATGGGAAGGAATTATTGAGGGTGGAGGTGATTATCCTTTGTAGCCCGTCACTCAATTTTGGGTGGAGGTGAGCCTATATATTCCCTACTTCATCATATAATATTAGAAACATAATTATTCATAAAGTAGTTCGAGGGTGGAGGTGGTGGTCCCTTGAATCCCATGTGAGATATTGATTACATGAAGTAGTCGGTGGGTGGAGGTGGATGGTCCTTTGGAGTCCCTTTTTAGCTAGTATAATTGGTTTAATTCCTTAAGTACTTATCCTCAAGATTTGGAATCTCACTCAGGGGTGACTACCACAAGAAAGGCTTGGGTGTAGTGTTCCTAAGGTTGGGTTGAGAGTTGAAGTCATAGTTTAAGTTGCTAGGTTCTTCCTTACTAGATAAGTACTCTTATATCTTTGTATGTATGTAAACCTCATACATTTTATTATTTTGTTGTTTACCTCCATTATCATTGCGTAGAATAACTCTTGCATGATCTTGGGAATGATATAATTGTATGTGATTAATGCAGAGTGGTTTAGTTCCTAATATTTGTATTTATGTTGAGCTTCACATTTAACATAGTTGTTGGGTATAGGATGTAGTTGAACCTCTTCTTCTTATTTGATCATGTGTGCATATACTATGTGTTGGGTTGTTAATACACCATTATTATTATCACTTTTGAACGCTTATTCCACCCATTTCTACTATTCTTCATCATGTCATTTATTATAATTTATTACATAAATCCATTTTATAATGATTTATGCTCTTATGAATGAATGTTATTTATTCTCCTTTATTTCTAATAGATTGATGATTGTGCATGATTTTATCAATGAAAGTTTAATAAATTGGTTGTAACATTATTCACCATTTTTAGCCTCCAAGATAATTTCCAGATTGAAGATTTGATCATTAAAAGTGCCAACTCAGAAATGCGCTAGAATAAGAAGTGACAGTTTTGTGGTTGAGATTCTGAGCAAATGAAGATGAATCTGAAAAATCTAGAACATGGGTTTTGTCAAGAACGGACCAAATTAACTTTACCAAAGAACGGTTTGCCACAATTCAGCTTGTATTGAGAGAAACGTAGGGTTCTTTGAGCACAATTTTCTCAGATTCGCTGTGTGGCCGTTTTCCAAATCTCAGCTGCAAAGCCAAATTCGCCTTGCTCTTGTTGAAAGATGGATGGAAATATATCTTCTTGTTGATCAATTGGTTGGAAACAATCTAATTTTGTAATAGAAATCATGTTGTAATTATCTCTGTTGTAACTTCTCTCTGATCTCTCTCTATTTAAATGAAAACAGAGATCAGAGATGGGAGGGATTCGAATGATGGAATTGAGGATGAATTAGAGATTCAGAATTGAGGATGGCAGAGAGAATGGATAATGGCTGAGAGATGGAGAGATTTCTTGTTGTAATCCACTGTAACTCTACTTTGATATTTTAATATAAATCTGGTTGCCATTCCATCTTTGATCCTGAAGTAACCCAGCAGCATCCGTTGGCGGCTAAGGGCCCAGCCTCTGGTGGATTGTGCTGCTCCTGTATATTATCTCTTTGGTTTATGCATGGTTTTCATTATCAACTTTATTTGGTAATCTGGTATGTTCTATTATTTTACATCACGGTTCTGTTATATCTGATTTATGTTCAATTGAGTAATATCGTTCTCTATGACAGGAATGTCGTATTGATTCATCTTGACTTGGTAATGCATTGTTGTTCTTTTAATCATTGATATAATGTTGCTGGTCCTTACAGAATGTATTGTTGTTCAATTACAACATATCCGTGTTGTAACACTCTTTAATTGGTATTATTGAATTCATCTTAGAGACTATATTTCCTTACAATTGCTAAATCTATGAACGTTGCTATTCCATTCCAAAATACAGTCGTATTCTTTATAACTAAGATTGATAATCGGATTACCAAGATCAAATTACTATTAAGGTGTGCCGTGTGTTAAGTCATTGTGTATTTATATTTGACTTTCCAACGTTGTTTCATATTCTATCATTAATCAATGATATTCTATTTCCATGTGCTTTCCGATTTATTCTTAGAGTAAAGATTGCTATTAATTTGGCTTTGTTGTTGTTCATTTCCATTAATTAGATTTTGCTATTCAGATTCCTTTAATTACAGTTTGCTACCCATTTACTTTGTTGTTCATTTCTGTTGATTAATTGCAATAGTTTTCTTTTAAAGAGTTTTCCTAGTTTACTTTCAATGGCAGCTTTAGTTCAATTTCTATTTCCTTTTAATTGCTTTAAAGCAGGATTGTCAACTGTAGAGAACATTGGTTATTGCTTCCTCGTTCCCAGATTGATTGTCTTGTTCTGGTTTGATTTCAATTGCATCAATATCTAGAGGAATGAGTTATTGCTACTGTATCCTCAATTGATGGTTGTTTGAGTGAATGATTTAGTTTAGAACATTTCAGTTTCTTGTTGTTCCAATTAGGTTTTGTTTCCAGCTTTGATTCACTTTTGGATTTTAAGCACTATACTGCAAAACATTACTCTTGAGTAAATAGCCCCCTCAGACTGAGTACACTCTTGAAATAAAAAGTCGTCCCTGGGTTGATAATTAATGTGAAGGTAATTAGGAGTTAAAAAGACACCTTTTTATCGCTCCACATTTTGGCGTCGTTGCCGGGGAGAGTGTAGCCATTTCTAAAAAGTAGTGTGAATCTGATGAGTGCTTGCTAGGAGAGTATTGGGTATTAAAAACGGAAGGTAAGAACCTGCGTACGGAGCATGTAATAGCCCTACTCCCCGCCCGCTTTCCGGTAGATTTGTTAATTTTTTTGGGTAGAAATAGATGTTTGAATTTTTGTGTGAATGACTAGAAAAAAGATAGAAATTTTTAAAAAACGAATCACATGATTTCACTCAAGTGGTGATGTAAGCACCACCCATTTCACTAACTAATTGATAGGAACATTGGAAGAAGGAGCTTCGAAGGAACACATGAAGAACATCTTCTGTTATGGTAAGAAACTGTCCAACATTTTTACTTTTGAATTTCCTGCTCAACTAATTCCACACCCTCACCATAATAAACCAGTACAACATGCTTACAGTGTTGAACTGCCAAATTTAGCCACCCTTCCCACCCATTCTATCTCACATGTGCCATTAGAGAAAACTTACAATGAGATTCAGAATGTTTCAAATTCAAAAATTGTAGAAGCTATGGAAGAAAATGAGGTTTCTTTTAGGTTGCACCAACAAACCATTTTAAAAGCTTAAGAACTTCATGGTATGATGGGAAATAAAGAATGTAACGGATATATTGAAGATTGGTTTCACTCCATCACGTGTTTGCATCATCACTCCATACTTCAGCAATTTTTGATACCATCTTTTCAAAGGAAGTTGGCTTCTCATACCCTAATTTTTATCAACATGCATTTTTCAAATTTGGGTATGTGCATACGTAAAGCCTTATTTCTAAAATGGTTCCACTGGAAATACTCTTATACATAAACATATTCGATTCTCAAAGAAGAGTAGGATAGTGGAGAAAATAAAATAAATAAACACATAAAACAAACACATCTTTTTTATTTTTATTTTTGTAAAGCTAGTTGTTTTTTGTTGCAACATGCTATGGAAATCAACATCAGTGATAATTTTTTAATTCATTTGTTTATTTAGATGAAGTATAATGGAAATAATAGTTCTACAAACACTCATATTCACTTTTATCACCAATTTTAAAAAATTCTTGAATATCATATTTTTTTGGCTTGCGGGTTTGATGAAATTTCTGGAAAAACAGTCAGAACAGTCATGTTTTGAGGGACCAAAAGTGAATATTTTTAAAACTTGTTTCCACTCTAAGTATCCCTTGATTTCTACTTTATAACCCAATTTAAATCACTCAATTTGGATTTAAAACGAAAAAGTACGAACCAAAACATTGACAGGGTGTCTAGCGGGCAGCTTAGGAACAGAGTTCGGATAGTCAGTTTTTGGAGGCCTAAATGAATTAATTTTTAAAGCCTATTTCTATGGTAGATTCCCCTATCAATCTAGTTTACAATTCAATTGGAATCACTCATTTTCGATATCGTATGGGGAATTTATGATCAAAATACTGACTGTCTATCGTAAATCAGCACCCTTAAAACTATGTCTTTCCGGTTGTTCCTTATAGTATTTGACCTATCAATTCTTCTTGTGTTCAAAACATGTTTCTATCGGAGATAAATAAATGAATCTACTTTCTTTTCCAATTTGAATCATTTGAATCCGACATCAAACGAAAAAATTATGCTTGAAGTATCAACTGTTGGTCTAAGCCGGGTAATTGAAAATGACTCTGTTATGTAGGTTGTTCTAACTAAAATTGAATGATCATATCATTGAATTTTTAAAACTTGTTACTACTGGAGATAAAAATTTGAATTAGCTCTTATTTGGCTTTGGAATCACTCAATTTGGACAAAAAAACAAAGAAGTTGTGATCAAAACACTACAGGTTAGCATGATTGGCCACTGCTCTCCCGCAAGTGACAAATAAATTTTACTTTGTTATTTTCTCCGTGGATTTGTTCTATAGAGTAACTAATTGTTAGTTGTTTTGCATAATTCTTGGATTATGGGAGCCTTGCACCTCTCTTTCTCCATGATTTAATGTTTTATTGCAGGTAGACACTCGTTTTTTGCAGGTCCTAGGAGAAAAAGAATGTCAATTTATGTACGAGTAATTCTTGAAAGAAATTTTAAATGAAACAAAGGAATTTCATCCAACTCATTACCCAATGGATTCATAATAGAGGAAATGAATAATTGATTTCCATTCGAAGATTCATGTCTTGTTACTGCTGCCAAAACATTTTTCGAAGAGATCATTTTTTTTTACATAATATCATAGCTGTTGTAACTTAATTTATTTATTTACATACTATTTTTTGTTGTTTCTTTTCTAATTTCTCTTATATTTTGTGTCTCAGGTGTTTCTTCATTCAAACTATAACTCATCCTCAGCATCAATACAGTGAACAACTAATTCATTTTTTGCATGCTTGCATTTTATGCTTGTTGTTCCTTTTCTGAAGGGACAACATTTGTGTGCACTTTTGTTGTTTCTACTGTTCCTTTTTCAAAGGGACAACATTTTCATTTTGTTGTTCCTTTTCCAAAGGAAGAGCACCTTTTGGGTCAGCAGTTCAATTTGTTGTTTCTTCTTCACTTTCATTTTGCTGTTTCTTTTCCATGGTTCATTTTGTCGTTCCTTTTCCACGGTTCATTTTGCTGTTCCTTTTCCACGCTTCATTTTGCCGTTCCTTTTCCATGGTTCATTTTGCTGTTCCTTTACCATGGTTCATTTTGCTGTTCCTTTTCCAAACACTTTTCATTTTTGTTGTTCCTTTTCCAAAGGAACAACACTTACGTTTTTGCTGTTCCTTTTCCAAAAGAACGACACTTTTCATTTTTGCTGTTCCTTTTCTAAAGGAACGACACTTTTAGTTTTTGTTGTTCCTTTTTCCAAAGGAATGGAATTTGCATTTTCACACTTTTTTATGTGTATTTTTGCTTTTTGGTGTGCATTTTCTTTGTTGTTCCCTACACGAAACACCACTTTTTGAGTGTTTTTGTTGTTCCTTCGAAAAAGCAACACTTTGGGAATATTTTATAGAGCAACCCTTCCTTCCTCTTGTGAGATTATTCCTAATTCATCTCAACCACATTTTACTGATTCCCTTTTATGGCATGAATTACACTACTTTTATGAGGATGAGAATTATGGATTCTATTGAAGCGAGTTAATATCATTCACATTATGATCTTTAACAGGACATCTCCTTGATGATAGATTATTTTCAAAAGGACACAATTATTTATATACTAGTTTACTGCATTGTTTTCTGCTGTACATGATATTGATTGATCATCTTAATACCATGCTGGTTCCACCCTTCCTGGTTATAATCTTGTCTGTCTGTAATAAATGAGATTATGGGTATATTTTTTTCTATTGACATGTTCAACTTCTTCCACCATCCCTACTCTTAAGGAGTACTGAGCCTCCCTCTTTTTATCATAAAAATGTGTAATAATAACAAAATTTTGTTCGCAGATGGAGGATAGGGGGTCTCATTACGAGCCAGCCTACCATGTTCATAAAGTTGTAACAAAGTGACATTCCCATTATGGCCACCACACCAGGGTTATGATCCATTGGATAGCCCAATTATCCTTGGAACAGGAGGTCTCATCACGAGCCGGCCTAATCACTTTTTCTACATCCCAGTGAATGGCAGTGTGGTTATCTGGTTACCACACCAGCACAATGATCTCTTCTATAGAACAACAATGTAACTCTCCATTTATAAATTGAGGATCCTGGCTCATATGGGTTAAAAAGTAACCCTGCTGAGGCTATAGACGCCTGCTGGCAGCAGAGGCTCTGCTTATGGTATTGAAGTTATATCTTATCGTCAATTATTACTATAATACCCTTTTTCTTATTTTTTCTTTTTATCAGGGAAGTTATTTCCTTAATTTTCCCTGTTTTGAACCTTTATGCATGAGAAATTGTTTTCAGATCAATCGCATCATTTTCAGCTAGAATGTTGTCAGTCAAGCATCTTTTTGGCATATTTCTATCCTTTTTATTTTTCATAACTTATCATCAATCCAAACTGTCCTATCTTTTATTCATAACTATCTTTACACACTCTGCTCTCATTATAACCATAACTCTCGCTGTCCTATCATTGATATGTGTACTCTGCTTCATTTACTGCTATATTGTTCATTCCCTTGCCTTGCCATCAACATAACTCCTCTAATATGCTTTAAAGTCATGGAATTCCTTTTCCAATTAGAGGGGGGAATGTATGCATTTTGGGATTGCATGCGCTATGATTACTACACTCTGCCATAACTTGTTGATTTGACAACATATTAGTATTGCATGTATACATAAGTTTTTCTAATTGAAATTTTGCATGCATCTTATCTGTTGCTATTCAAAGCTAACACTATGGATTCAAGAACATTGTATGCAAAATAGTGCTTTGTTTACAGGAGAACAACAAGTATGGGCAGAATTCTATTCACAACATGACCACACTATTGCAACTAACAGAAGAGGCTCGAGCAACTCGCGAACGTGAACAATTCTTCAGACATGATGTGCTTACCTGGATTCCACCTTTTGCATCACTTTCAGCACCAACTCTGCCTACATTAGCTTCAACAACTGCCAGTCCATATATGTCATTCCACATTTTTCTTTTTGGAGGTAAAACTTGAGGTAAAATAGCATAATTTTCTGATTTATTACGAATTTAGGAGAATTTAATGAAATCCATTTTGAGCATTATTTATCATCCTTCATTCCACATCTTTACCACTTTCCCTTTTTCAGTGGCATATCATCTTTCAGTTTGGGGGAGTGTTGCTTTCATTCATTTCTTTCTTATAACTATGTTATTCATATTTTTTATCATCCATTGCTATTCTTATTCCTTCTCAACACCTCCCTTATTCCATGTTGTTTTACACCAAGCATAGAATTCAGCAGCTGGTAGCAACCACCTCTATTTGTTTTCTAGCATCGCATGAGGACATGCTAATTCTTCAGAGAGGGGGAGGAATTGTTATGCATGATGGATGTTTTCTACTTTCTTCCTCATTTAAGGCATACAATTTCATTTTTACAGAGTGCAGAAATTGATTTCCATAATATTTTTAAAACTATGAACTCAATTCTTGTGATTTTTGGAAAACACGAACGTATCATTAATACAAACCCAGACAATTTCAAGAAATATTGGTTCATAAAATTTCGGAAATCATGCACTCTCACCTACAGCCATTTTGTTTATATCTCATGATCCGTGCATCAAAACGATCTGATTTTTGGATCATAGAAGCATTCGTATATTACAAATCTACTTGCAACATTTCAACAAAATCTGGTTTGTAGTTTTTGGGAAAATGGTTAACGAAGGTTGATGTCACTTATATCATATTTTGTTGCAACTTCATTGTTATGTCTTCAACAAGATTGATAAAATTGAATATTCATTAATTAAGGAAGAATTCATTTGTTCTATCCATTTCATGAGCTGGGATGAACAAATCTTTTTATTGCTTGGTTAACACATGGGTTTTGTCTTTGGGTTGCATGAAGACATGCAATATATTCAGTTTTTTTTGCATGAGGACATGCAACATATTGAGTGTGGGGGTATGTTGGGTCGTTAATATACCATTATTATTATCACTTTTGAACGCTTATTCCACCCATTTCTACTATTCTTCATCATGTCATTTATTATAATTTATTACATAAATCCATTTTATAATGACTTATGCTCTTATGAATGAATGTTATTTATTCTCCTTTATTTCTAATAAATTGATGATTGTGCATGATTTTATCAATGAAATTTTAATAAATTGGTTGTAGCATTATTCACCATTTTTAGCCTCCAAGATAATTTCTAGATTGAAGATTTGATCATTAAAAGTGCCAACTCAGAAATGCGTTGGAATAAGAAGTGACAGTTTTGCGGTTGAGATTCTGAGCAAATGAAGATGAATCTGGAAAATATAGAACATGCGTTTTGTCCAGAACGGACCAAATTAAATTTAACAAAGAATGGTTTGCCAAAATTCAGCTTGTATTGAGAGAAACACAAGGTTCTTTGAGCACGATTTTCTCAGATTCGTTGTGTGGCCGTTTTCCAAATCTCAGCTGCAAAGCGAAATTCGCCTTTATCTTGTTGAAATATGGATGGAAATATATCTTCTTGATTGATCAATTGGTTGGAAACAATCTAATTTTGTAATAGAAATCATGTTGTAATTATCTTTGTTGTAACTTCTCTCTGATCTCTCTCTATTTAAATGAAAACAGAGATCAGAGATGGGAGGGATTCGAATGATGGAATTGAGCATGAATTAGAGATTCAGAATTGAGGATGGCAGAGAGAATGGATAATGGCTGAGAGATGGAGAGATTTCTTGTTGTAATCCACTGTAACTCTACTTTCATATTTTAATATAAATCTGGTTGCCATTCCATCTTTGATCCTGAAGTAACCCAGCAGCATCCGCTGGCGGCTAAGGGCCCAGCCTCTGGTGGATTGTGCTGCTGCTATATATTATCTCTTTGGTTTATGCATGGTTTTCATTATCAACTTTATTTGGTAATCTGGTATGTTCTATTATTTTACATCACGGTTCTGTTATATCTGATTTATGTTCAATTGAGTAATATCGTTCTCTATGACAGGAATGTCGTATTGATTCATCTTGACTTGGTAACGCATTGTTGTTCTTTTAATCATTGATATAATGTTGCTGGTCCTTACAGAATGTATTGTTGTTCCATTACAGCATATCCGTGTTGTAACACTCTTTAATTGGTATTACTGAATTCATCTTAGAGACTATATTTCCTTACGATTGCTAAATCTATGAACGTTGTTATTCCATTCCAAAATACAGTCGTATTCTTTATAACTAAGACTGATAATCGGATTACCAAGATCAGATTACTATTAAGGTGTGTTGTGTGTTAAGTCATTGTGTATTTATATTTGACTTTCCAGCGTTGTTTCATATTCTATCATTAATCAATGTTGTTCTATTTCCGTGTGCTGTCCGATTTATTCTTAGAGTAAAGATTGCTATTAATTTGGCTTTGTTGTTGTTCATTTCCATTAATTAGAGTTTACTGTTCAGATTCCTTTAATTACAGTTTGCTACCCATTTACTTTGTTGTTCATTTCTGTTGATTAATTGCAATAGTTTTCTTTCAAAGAGTTTTCCTAGTTTACTTTCAATGGCAGCTTTAGTTCAATTTCTATTTCCTTTTAATTGCTTTAAAGCAGGACTGTCAACTGTAGAGAACATTGGTTATTGCTTCCTTGTTCCCAGATTGATTGTCCAGTTCTGGCTTGATTTCAATTGCATCAATATCTAGAGGAATGAGTTATTTCTACTGTATACTCGATTGATGGTTGTTTGAGGGAATGATTTAGTTTAGAACATTTCAGTTTCTTGCTGTTCCAATTAGATTTATATTTCCAGCTTTCATTCACTTTTGGATTTTAAGCACTATACTACAAAACATTACTCTTGAGTAAATAGCCGCCTCAGACTGAGTACACTCTTGAAATAAAAAGTCGTCCCTGGGTTGATAATTAATGTGAAGGTAATTAGGAGTTAAAAAGACACCTTTTTATCGCTCCACACTATGTAGTATCAATGAGTCTCCGATGTGTGATTTTTGTGTGAAGCATGGTTATACGAGCACTAGGATGACATAGCAGGGTGGGGTCAGTTATTAGGAGTTTGGTGTATCAAGGAAGAGGAAAGTATATTTTTTATATGGTAAAATTAAACTTTACCCTATGGTTAAGGACTAGTGGGATCCATTACTAACATGGTAGATGATGTCAGCATAGTGTGATGTGGTAGCTGAGGAGAAGGACATGTGTCAGTTGGATTAAGGTTTTTTGTGGGGCGATGTGGCATGTAAATGGATGGCACATGGAACACCTAGAGTGAAGCCACATGGAAGGGTGACATCACCCTAGTAGAAATAGCCACTGAAGTCAACCTGACTCAATGTCCTTGACGATTCCTTGATGTGTGTGATGTAATTCTGCTTGAATCTTGCCCCCATGATGATATGGAAGTGGTTGGGTGTCACATGCATAAATGTAATGAATTTAACAAAAGGTGATGGACTAGGCCGCAACACAACAGATTGAGATGGTGGTCTGTGTGGAGCCCTGGTATTGCACCAAGAATGTTGCAACTCTCAAGGTCTCCTCAACTCAAATTATCAACGTAGGGTTCGTACAAACTTCAAGATGACAATGCTATAGGCACAACATATAGGATTCCATTGATTCCACCCTCAGTTATGACATTAGATCAAAAGTTCTCAAAGACCATTCCTCCTATTGAATTAAAATGAAAGCGTGTTAATAAAGGTACAATTAGAAATTAATTCTAGCTATGAAAGTGGTAATTTCATTGAATCAACTTCTAAATGCTAACTAATGAACTCATGAAAGGACAAAGGCTAACCTACTTGTAGAAATAAAGCTATTTTATCATGCAAAATCCATTAAACTGCCAAATATTCTTGTAGAAAGGAAAGTATTTTGTCTTTCATAATTCATCAAACTATCAATTAGAATTGCATATACCATCTACCTAGTTCACAATTGCCTATAAATCATTAACCTACTTGTATAATATTGTCGATAAAAACATAACTCTACTTTATTTTTGAATTGATGAAAAGGATTGGTTGGAGAGTCCTAGGATCTTCCCTTGATCATAAAATCATAGTTGGGGGTCATCATTCATCTAGAATAAGTCAATGTTGCAGTGGGGATCAAAACTGATGAAGTAATGGATGCTACAAGTTTGCTACAACTGATTGCCATAGGAGGCTTGTAATGCTACAGGAAGGCCTGTAATGCTACAAGAGGGAATCCAGGTGTTTTTTGAAGGTGAAAATGTTGTCTTGAGGGTATGGATTGGGGGATGGAATTTGAAGAAAATGGAGGGAGGCTTGTTTGATCCCCTAGCCAAGCTTAAGATCTCCTAGAGGCCTATCTTGCACTATGATCAGTGCTCTCACTATGCTAGGAAGAATGGCTTATAAAACAGGGTTTTGGGATAGAATTTGGAAGTGGGAGGAGAAGATCAAGGAACTCAAGATGGAAGTGGTAAAGGTGCCCTTCCATATATATCAATCAGTCCTATAATAAATCACATGCATGCATCCATTTATCATTAACAAAATGAAATAACTTATGATAGAAAATATCAAATGAATTTAAATAACATGTAATTTATGCAATACAATTGATCAAATAACTATACTAACTTCTAAGCTACATAAAGAAAATGTAAAATGGGACAAGTAACACTAATATATTTTGAAGAAATCATAAACACACTATTTTTGGACTGTGTTTATGAATCCTTCCACTCATTCTCCCATAAGAGAGGTGATGTAGAGGCTACAAACATGGAATTTTATATATTAATCTCTACTAAAATGCAAGAATCTATGAACTTATTGGAATCAAGAAGAAACATAAGTAAAAGAAGAGGGACCAAAGCCTCCGGGTTAAGCCCAAGCCCAAGGGTCTCAACCCTCTAATCTAACTCAGGTGCAACTTAAAATAAAACTTCTCATTATCAAAGAGTGCAGGTCTAATAAATCACATAAAAGATTAAAGTAACAATGTCAAGCTTGAAGCTCAATAGTTGCACTTAGATGAACAAAATTTTTGAATCCAAATGAGATCTTCTTCCTGTTTATTTATACAAAAGGGCAGTTGAAGAAACTCCCTTGAAATTAGGAGTGGTTCCCTCCATGATCTTGTAAATGGTGGATATTGTCCCTCTTAATCTTCACTTGGAGTAGTAGTCACTTGGATACTAATGAATTCAAACTAGTGAGAGAGGATTTTGTGATCCCAAACCAATTTTAGCAAGTTAAGGAGGTGGAAAAACCCCCTAGATTCTTTCATAGTTTTTGTTATACATGATTTATGATTGTAGACAAAAGTATCTCCCCTTCGTCGGTGGCTAACCAAGAAAAAGAGAGAGAGATAACAAACAATGCTTTTCCTTAAAGTAAATAGATGATAGAGTGAGGCCTACCTGGAATCCTTCACACACTTAACTCCTTATTTAGCTTCGAATCTCCAATTCTGTCTCTAAATTCCAAAATTAGAACCTTCATTGTCAGATAACACAAGCCAGGAAACTACGAGATCTATGCAGTATCACCTAAGCTTTTCATTCAATATATCAACATGGTATTGCAATAAGTGAAATAACAACACCACATATAGGAAAATAATGAATTATTTTAATTACTATAAATGGAAGGAGATTACAACCATAAGTAGTAGTTGATCTTGTAGAAGAGATCCTCCAAGTTGTTGACTTGTCCTTTCCTTATCATAATATGCACCTCCAATAACCATAAATGCATGAGATGATAACCACTCACTACAGCAACATAAGAGCAAAATCACTATTCAAAAGCCAACCCGCAACCATATAGAAGGATTGGAATATATAGAGAAGTAGGGTAAGTTGGGAGTTCTTATCTAATTACCAATATATGGTAAGAGATCCACCTTTGATGGAGAGATACGATGAAAGCATAAGTAGTAAAATCTCAAAAGTAGGGAAGGAAAGGATTCGAATGTTTTCTCCAAGGTAAGTAGTTGAAACAACTTCTGAAAACACCTAGAATGGGATATTTCTAGAATCTTGATCATTCTCACAAATTTATAGAACCAATGTAGGTGCAAAGGGGAGAAACCTACTGGTGACCAATGCAGGCCATATTGGAGCAACTTGCTGGTGAACGCATCCTAGTAGGATTACAGGGAGCGTTGGTCCTCAAAGTGGCCTAGATGATGCATTTTAGGGCTGAAATTATGGGAAATGAAATGTACATGCTTAAGGATTTGTGGAAGATGGTGACAAGGGGGTGTAGGATGTTGATTGATCCCATTAGAAGGCTCACTGCTTAGATGTGACAAAATGCCCTATAACAGTTGCCTACATAGTAATACCTAACAAAATTCTTCATTTTCTTGCAATTAAACCACATTAGGCCACATACTATGAAAAAAACCTTTCAGTCCTCTTACCAAGCATAATATAACAAAAAATTGAATTAATGTAAGAGAAGGATAGGTTTAAGTCTCGAGGATGGCATAATGATCTTCAAAATGTACCTATTGATGGGACTAATCATCACCCCCATAATGAAGGTTTTTCTCATCCTATGAGCAACTCAATCATCCATGTGTAGCTTTTTCATGGCCTTGGTGGCCTCCCTGACATCCCAAGGCTCTTTAGATGGTGTTCCCATTTGGGGGCAAAAAATTGCATTCCTCTCTATCTTTGTCCACTCCTTCTCTCCTGCTTCATATCTTCCTTCTTGTAATCTTAACAGTAAGAGAAAACTAAGTTTGAGACCTATCCACCTAATTTTCATCCTCTGTATGATCCTCTTGTACAATGGTGTTCCCTCCAAGGCATTCCTTAGCCTTTCAGAAGAGTGATATTATATGATTGTAGCTTGTGGGTTAAGGCATGCCATCCCCTCTAGAAGGTTTCTGGGCTTTCTGTTCCCAACATTTAAAATGTGTTTCCAAAGTGTAGAATGGATTTATCGTGGTTATGAATGTATTTGGGTGCTAAAGAAGCATCATTGGAGATGAGGCTATGATTTATAATGACAACCCTTGGTCTCACTAGCTCTACCCTGATATAGATTGGTTCCTTCTCCTCCTTTTCCATTACCTTTTTCATCTCTCCAACTCTTGTCTCCTCATTAGTCATACAAGATGCTAAAGCCATCAGCTTCATATCTCCCAATCTTAAATTGGGATCCCAAAAATTCAAGCTTTTCAAAGTGAGTTTATGCACATAAAATTCAACCATTTTTCCCTATCTTACATTTTAGTTTGGTTGCAAAATTCAATGAACTGCCTGTAGTTGTGTAAAGGAAAATATCCATATTCTACCAAGGTTTTGATTTGGAACTACAACTAGTATTATTTGAGAAAGAGAGAATAATAATTTGATGGTTTTATTCATTGTAGTGCCTCCATGGGGAGACTATCCATGGTGTCCAGTCCTGTTTCTTTCTCTTGTAGCCTCTCTCTCAACCTCATGTTTTCTCCCTGTAGTTGTTCCATCATGACAGACTCTCTCATTGTCAAATCACTTATTGGTTTTCCAATTTCAATGACCTTTTCCTACATGAGGCATACAACCTCTACACTTTTAGATTTAGGAATTTGCATCCACCTATGGGTTCTACCTCTGTCTATCTCTAGGTCATAAAGGAGTGGGATTGCAAAAGTTTTAGGGACAATCCTTCCTCCAATGAATTTGTAGTAGGAGATCAATCTAGGTTGTGGTATAGGTTCTTGGAGATCTTGTACGTATTTTCCAATAGCCTTTGAGGTGGTGTCTTATTCTTGTAACTCTTTCTTGTGCTCGTGTAGCTTCCACTATAATGCTTGTAGCAGAATCTACCCCTCTTGTAGCAAACCCTGTCTCTCCTGTAGAAAACCATATCTCTCATGTAGCAAACCTTGATCCTCTTGTAGCTTCTCTTTTTATTCTTCCTCAAAGTAATATTATGTCCTTGGCTTCTTGAAGATGATAGATTTAGTGTTAGGCCTACTCATAGGTGCTATATGTTACTTGGTTTTTGTTTTAGGAGGAGTGACCTCCTCAATTTTTCCTTCACTGTGTCCTATATATTCCTTTTTATTTCATGATTCATTAATAATTATACGAACCTTTGTATGAGATTGTGGCTTCCCTTATCTAATTCTAGTTCTCTTCCTGGTTCTAAAAGGAATTTTACTTCGTTTTGATTGCTTCCTCTTGGGCTTGACAGGAGAACCCAATTTTGCTAATGTTGCAGATACTTCCTGTTTAGTGTCTTTTTCTCCTTGGGGTGGAGAAGTATCCTTAGGGCTTACTCTTTCTTCTCCTTTTCTCTCCTCTTCTTCTCATTTCATCTCTGCTTCTCCTTCCTCTGTCTTTGCTACATCTTTTTCCTATGGTTTTCATTCTTCTTCTTATCTTCCTACTTCCTCTTCCTCCTCTTCCTTTTCTCTTTCTTCTTCCTCTATTTCTCCTTCTCTTCCTCCAATATTAGAGGTTGGAGTCTCTCATGGTGTGAGGGATTGTGTTTCTATGAAAGTATCCCTATCCATGTCCACAAATGTATTATGTATGAGAAGGATTCTTAAGTGGTTTATAGAATCCACTACTATCAACATGATGAGGCTATGGTGAGATAAATGTTGGTTTTTTCCTTCCCTTACCTTTAGAATCATCTCCATGATTTATTGCAGAAGGAAATGAGGGAAACTAACTCTTTGAGAAAGGGGTGATTCTGCCTTAAATCTCATCTACCGAAGCAACCTAAAGTGGTAAGCATAAACCACATTTAATCTCTCTTCACAAGATATACATTTAATGATATAGTAAGATACCTCATCCCAATGATAAGGCATACTTTCTCTTCTCACTCCATTCTTGTCTTCTACATGCTTCTCCTTTGAAAGGAAGAATTTTTTCCTACCTATGACAGTTACCTATTTGTCTTCTTTTGTTCACCTAATTCCTAGAGGTAGGAAGGTGGTCACTATGTTGATGGTTTTAGGACGAAGAGAGATGGCCAACCCTTTGAAAGTAGTTGCATCACTTTCTTCCTCTTGAGAGTGTAATTCCATGGAAAATTCATGGGAAATATCATCATCATACCCATTTAGCAAATAAAAAAACCCAACCGCTAGTGTCTTATAAATATGTCAACTACAAGAGGGTGTTGGTGAATTATCCTAGTGTCTGAGGGTTCCCTTATGTTAAATCAACCCCCCATCTCTTCTTTATTACTCCTTGATGCTATGTAGGTGTGGAATTTAAAAATAAAAATAAAATGAAATGATCTCAGTGGTGAAACAATGGTACAATTCTTGGTAATAGTGAGGAAGGAGCATTCTCAAATTGATATTAACCAAATTATTTTCACTTATCTTAACCAAAACAAAATTTCAAAAAGACCCCCTACTGATTAATTGACTACCAGAAGCTCTTAATTTGTAGAAGACTGCTCATGAAATTATGTGTAGAAACAAAGAAGGAGGGTGTCACCTACATCTTATCGAAGAAATTTTGGTTGTGCATGAAGGTTTTGAGATAGTATAGAGCCACTGTGACTCCTTTTTATCCTCTCAGCCCGTCTTGTAGCTCCTCTTGGACCTCTTGTAGCAATTGCAAGCCTGCTTGTAGCTTTCTCTTGTAGCACTTGCAAACATGGTTCAAAGCTCCTCTGTGGCACTCTGGGATGCTCGATGCACTAGCTTGTCCTTCCTCTACTTCTTTTTGGAATGAGTGATGGTGCGAATGAAGTTGATCCAACACATAATATCCTCTTTTGGTTAAAATCTTGTAGTGCTCTAGTGACTTAACATTGACACGAGTTTCCTCTTTTGGACAGTTGTCCCCACTAGCTGTAATCATTTCTCTCTCCTCATGATTATCACCCCAATCTTCAAGGATGCCACTTCATTTTGAGTTGAAATTTCCACATTACATTGGTGAATTAACCCACACTAGAGCTTACTAGTTGACGATGGGCAAGTTCACTGGCCACCTATAGCCTATTAAACTACATTTTCTTGCTCAAATCACATGTTTGTCACTATTATGCAGAGGCAGGAGGTTAGGGTTGCATTAGCTGAGCCAACCTATGGATAAAACTTCTACAAAGGTTTGCATGCTAGATTTGGACCATATATCATTATGATCAAGGGAGTTGACCTATTTGGTTTATTCCCTATGCATATATTCATTCTTGATGATACCTTGATTGTTGCTTTTGTTGTGTGTTTACAGGTGCATCCTCTGATATCCAAGGTACTACTAGTCGTGGAAAGCCTCCCTAAGAATGAGTTCTCTATCCATAGCTACAATCAAAGCTTCATCATCCTTTCTAGTGGCAGTAAAATGTAATACTAGTGATTGTTGTTGTGGTTGTACAAGTTCCTACACGAGGGGTTTCTTCCTGTAGCAATCTTTTGATCTCCCCTTGAAATCATCATTCTGAATGAGGGGGGTGATGGAGATGGTTATAAGCTATGAGGATAGGGTTAGAGTCATGGAGGAGTAGTGTAGACATTGTAGAAATAGAAAATAGAAGCTTCTATGTTTTTTTCTGAAGGTAGGATAGAGTGGACAATTTGAGAAATTTTTTAATGAAATGGAGTGGATGGGTGATGGATCGATGATGGAAAAGTCATAGGAGGGCCTTATTTTGTTGGGTTGTGTTATATTCTTTCCACGACTAGCCCACGTAGTTAACCAGGGGGTTAGAGGGGGGCAGAGCCCCCCTTCCTTGTGCCGATTGTGTAGCGGAGCAGGGGGTCACAGGGGGTTTGAGGTGTACCTGTAACCCCATTTTATGTTAGGTTGGGTGGACCCACCTATGGTTTTATGCATTATTTTGACACATGTATTTCTGGACGTGATGGTTTTTGGTCCATGGTATTGGACACGATGGTTTTCGGTCCATGGTATTGGATACTTCGACATGTATAAATATGTATTATAACATTGAAAGGAATATACTGAAAAATCAAGCTGGTAGTCCTGGTTTGGGATCCAGAGGAAAATCTCTGTGTATATGTGTTTTATGTGTTATGCTCTCACATTGTTTATTTTCTGTGTTTAAGAATTCGTATGTAGGTAATTTCTGTACTGGGTTAAAACCTACATTTGGTATCAGAGCAGTTTTGGCTTCAAGGGGATGCCTTTGTTGCTGAGGGGTTTTTCTCGGGCCTGTAGTAGACCCTGTTAGTGGGAGATGTACAAGATCGACTCTGGTGGTGAAAGAAGATGGCAAGCAGTGGAAAGATAGAGATCGAGAAATTTAATGGTCAGAGTTTTGAGTTGTGGAAACTCAAGATGGAGTATCTGTTGGTGGATAAATATTAGTGGATTGTGGTAGATCTGAGTACTAAACCAATGGGAGTGTCCGATGAAGAATGGAAGAAGTTGGATCGGAAGGCAAAGAGCACAATACGATTGTGTGTCTCAGATTCAATATTGTTGAATGTATCAGGGGAAGCTACGGCAAAGGCTTTGTGGGACAAGTTAGGGACTTTGTACCAATCTAAGTCTTTGGTGAATAAATTGTTCCTGCAGAAAAATTTGTATAACCTGAGGATGAAAGATGGAGACTTGGTGATAGAGTATATAAATGCATTTAATAATGTGGTAAGTTAGCTAGCATCTGTTGATATTAAAATTTCAGATGAAGATAGGTGCATCAGTTTGTTGTGCTCTCTACCAGATTTGTGGGATAGTCTCGTTATTGCAATGGGTAGCATTGCAACTGCCTTACAGTTTGATGAAATAGTCTCATCCTTGCTGACGGATGAGATAAGACAGAAAAATATGGAGAGCCAGAATGGTGATGCCTTGTCTGTATGAGGATGGTCCGAGAACAGAAACAAAAATAAGTCATCAAGACGGAGATCTAAATCTAGAGGGGATCTAAATCTATAGGAAAACCTGTAAAGGTGGTGTGCTAGAAATGTGGAAAGGAAGGGCACTACAAAAGGGACTGTAAATCTAAAGCTCCTGATAAAGGAAAGGGATCTGATGATGCTCCTTCTGCAGAGGTGAAAACCACCTCAGATGAAGGTGGGGATGTGTACTTGGCTTCTTCAAGTACACGTGTAGATCATGAGGCATGGTTGATTGACTCAGGTGCATCCTTTCACTTCACTCCCCATAGAGAGTGGTTCTGTGAGTACAAGAAATACGATGGTGGTGATGTCTCCTTAGGGGATGATAGGAAGGCTAGACTCATTGGTCACGGCAAGGTAAAGTTGAAGTTGCAAAGTGGAAGGGCTAAAACACTTCTGGGTGTTCTGTATATTCTTGCATTGGCTAGAAATCTAATTTTTGTAACCAAGATGGATGATGAAGGTGTAAAAATAGTGTTCGAGAAGGATACCTACAAAATGGTTCAGGGAGCACTGGTATTAATGCAGGGAGTTCGAATTGGAACTCTATACAAGCTGCAAGGTAGCACTGTTATTGATGGGTGCAACAGTCTTGTGGTTCCTGAAAGTGGAGCAGAAAATCTAATGATCTCTGGAGAGAAGACCATGTTGTGGCATCAAAGGCTTGGACATATTGGAGAGAATGGCCTTCGAATACTTCATGGTAAAGGTATGGTAGAAGGTATGAGTAATAGCTCTCTAGATTTTGATTTCTGTGAAAATTATGTATATGGGAAGCAGAATTGGGTGAGTTTCCCCTCTGGTAGTAAGAGGGCGAAACAGATATTAGAACTTGTGCACAGTGATGTGTTTGGACCTGTGAAGGTTCCATCACTGGGTAAGTCTATGTACTATGTATCATTTATAGATGACTTCTCAAGGAATACATGGATATATTTTCTTAAGAAGAAATCTAAGGCCTTTGACAGGTTTAAAGAATTTAAGGCTTTCGTGGAAAATGAGACAAAGAAGAAGATAAAGCTGCTAAGGACAGATAATGGTGGAGAGTTTTGCAACAAGGAATTTGAAGAATTCTGTAAGAAGTGTGGTATAGCACGACAGAAGACTACTCCATATACACCTTAGCGAAATGGAGTTGCAGAAAGAATGAATAAGACATTGATGGAAAGGGCAAGAAGCATGCTCAGTGGTGCCGGGTTAGGATAGGAATTTTGGGCAAAGGCGGTGGATACTGCATGTTACCTGGTCAACAGGTCACCTTCATCAGCCTTGGATGATAAGACTCCACAAGATGTATGGACTGGTAAGAAACCCTCTTTTTCACATCTAAGGGTATTTGGATGTGATGCATATGTACATGTTCCAAAGGAGAAACGAACCAAGTTGGATAGTAAATCTGAAAAGTGCATCTTTATTGGGTATAAGGATGGTTTAAAGGGTTATAATCTTTGGAACCCAGTCACACGGAAGGTTGTGTACAACCGAGATGTGGTGTTCAGAGATGTAAAAGATGTTATTAGACATGAATTCTAACCAAAGAAGCCTGAGAAGATAGGGTTTGAGCTTAAAGAGGAAGAATCAATCTCTACAGCAGAGGAGGAATCAAAAGATGAAGAGCCACAAACTCTGGGTTTGAGAAGATCAGTTCAAGAATGAAGGCAGCTGGAAAGGTATAGTCCATCTACTTTCTGTTCAAATTTTGCTTTATCTATTTCTGACGATGATCCCAGAACTGTGAAGGAAGCAGTAGATTCAGAGGATATCAAACTCTGGAAAGAGGCCATGGTTGATGAAATGGCATCTTTGCACAAAAATGAGGCTTTGGATCTAGTGGAGTTGCCGACTGGAAGGAAACCCATTGGCAACAAATGCATGTTCAAGAAGAAGACAAATGCAAAAGGAAAGGTGGAGAAGGAAAGGTGGAGAAATACAAAGCTCAGTTGGTAGCAAAAGGTTATTGCCAGGTGCCGGGAATTGATTTTGGTGATATTTTTTTCTCCTGTTGACAAGATAACTTCTATTAGATTACTTTTATCTGTTGCTGCTGCTTTTGTTTTTGAGGTAGAAAAAATGGATGTGAAGACAACATTTCTTCATGGGGATCTGGAAGAGGAAATATACATGAATCAACCTGAAGGCTTTGCGGTGAAGGGTAAGAAAGAATTAGTATGCAAGTTAAAGAAGTCTCTGTATGGGTTAAAACAGTCACCAAGGATGTGGTATCAGAAATTTGATACATTTATACGGGACTTGGCTTCACCAGAAGCAAAGCAGATCACTATGTGTATTTTAAATTAATTGGTGACTGTGTTATTTATCTAGTCTTGTATGTGGATGATATGTTGCTGGTTGGAAATGACAAAGAAATTATCCAGGATTTGAAGACCCAATTGTCCTCCAAATTCGACATGAAATATCTTGGTGCTGCAAACTATATTTTGGGCATGGAAATTAAAAGAGATCACGCAAAGAGGAATCTTTGGTTAAACCAGAGGAAGTATGTCGAGATAATACTGCAGAGGTTTAATATGCAGGATAGTAAACCGGTGAAGGTTCCTATTCCTGTAGGTGTGAGATTATCTGCTAAACAATGTCCCAAGACACAAGAAGAGGAAGAGGACATGTCCCGTGTTCCATATGCAAGTGTAGTCGATAACCTAATGTATGCAATGGTCCATACTAGACCAGACATTACACATGCAGTGGGAGTACTGAGTAGGTTTATGTCAAAACTAGGGAAGGAGCACTAGACAACAGTGAAGCTGGTTTTCAAGTATTTGCATGGAACTAGTGATTATGGTTTATGCTACCAAGGAAGATCAGGATTGGATAGCATGTTGGATATTCGTGGCTTTTTTGATGTAGATTGGGTTTGAGATTTGGATCAGAGAAGATCTACAAGTGGGTATGTGTTTAACCTATTTGGAGGTGATGTCAGTTGGATGAGTAAGAAACAATCTGTAGCGGCACTATCAACTATAGAGGCAAAATACATGGCAGCCACTCATGCAAGCAAGGAAGAAATTCGGTTGCAAAGATTGTGCTCAAGTATGAGGTTAGTACAGGGAGCTATAAGGGTAGACTGTGATAGCCAAAGTGCAATTTTCTTGGCAAAGATCCCCGCATATCATTCAAGGACAAAGCACATTGATGTTCAATATCACTTTGTGAGGGATATGATAGAAGACAAAAAGGTGTTGCTAGTAAAGGTGGACACTTTGAAGAATACTGCAGATGCATTAACAAAATCTGTGAGCTTTGAGAAGTTCTCATGGTGTAGAGAGACAATGGGCATTTCAGGGCCGGAAAAATGACTAAGCTCTCTTGTGGCCTGCCGTGGAAAGAAACCAACAAGTGGGAGAATGTTGGGTTGTGTTATATTCTTTCCACAACTAGCCCACGTAGTTAACTAGGAGGCTAGGGGGGGGGGGGTGGGCCCGGTGGGGGGGAGTCACAGGGGATTTGAGGTGTACCCGTAACCCCACTTTATGGGGTCCCACCTATGGTTTTGTGCATGATTTTCGCACATGTTTTTTTGGATGCGATGGTTTTCGGTCCATGGTATTGGATGCTTCGGCATGTATAAATATGTATTATAACATTGAAAGGAATATAATAAAAAATCAAGCTGGTAGTCTCGGTTTTGGGATCCAGAGGAAAATCTCTGTGTATATGTGTTTTATGTGTTATGCTCTCGCATTGTTTATTTTCTATGTTTTAGAATTCGTATGTAGGTAATTTCTGTATGGGGTTAAAACCTACATATTTAAAATTTCTCAGAGCCAGGATGGTATTTGTGGTTGTTTTCTTCCTCAAATCTCCTTCATGTAGCTCCATAGGCACATCATGTAGCATTATAGGCCCTTCTTGTAGCAATACAGGTCATTCCTATAGCATCACAAAGTGGAGGTGAAGCTTGGATTTCTTGATGATGGGATGGTGGAGAGAGATAGTAATATGAATGGAGAGGATGGATATGAGTTGTATGGATGGAGGAATGGATGCTAGCCTATATGTATTGTCTTGTAGCCATGAAATCTACCACTATGTAAAATTCCGCAAAACAAAAGAAACATTAGCAAACATGATATAAGCTTCTTCCTTTTTCTCATTTACTTTTTTTTTCTCTTTTTATTAAGACACACAAGCTGACTCAAAGGAGGTTTTCAACCTATATGCCTTCCCTATTGAGTCATGGAAAAGGTATGCATTTTCTATTTATCTCATCATCCTTTTCCTTTATTTCTATCCCTTCTATATCATAATATGTTAACATATCAAAGAATTACAATAAGAATGAAAGAATTATATACAGTTATGACTTAGCTAAATATTATCCTTCATTATGCAGGAAAATACAAAAAAAGATAACCGTTGTTCCCTAACTAAGCAACAGCAAAAAAGCAACAAGCTAAGGAAGGAGTGCAGAGGTTATGGATAAGGCCAAAGAAAATCAAAAGGATCAGCGCGAGAAAGGAAAGGATGTCTGAAGTTAGAAAATTGTGTTTACCATTTATCCTTTTACCCCTTTCTTATTATAAAAGGCAATGATTGTAAGGGGGACTGGCTGTTATTATTGTATTGTAATTCTTAATTACAGATTCTCGTTGTAGTGAAGAGCACAAATACATTGTAATGCTCTTTCAGTTTGATGATTAATACATAATTGAAGCTGTTGTTCCTTTTCATCATCTGAAGTAACACGCAATGTACACTAGTGGCTAAGGGCCCTGCTTCCGGTGGAATTCACTGCTCCACATGTGTCATACATTTTCAATTATCGCAAGTGTGATAGTTCGATAGTATTATTGCATTCTGTGATTTTATTCCTTTGTTGTTCATTTTCCTGTGTTGACAGAATAGCTCTGTTCTATATAATTTACAGTATTGTTGTTTAATTAGTTTAATTTCATTTCAGATTGAGTTTCCTAGATAAATATTCTGCTTGATGTAATCAACTATACGATTATTAACTACTAGTGTTAGGCTCTCAGATTGATATCATCATTTTTTTACTATAGAATGCATTTGATTTAGATTCAATCAATTTCTAAGAGAAGAGTTATCACTACTGTACTGTCGACTGATATTGTTGTTACTTGAATCGCATATTGTTGTTACTTGAAGTGTTGTAGGATTTGATTTCAATAGAGGATTGAGTTAGAATTTACTTGTTGCATCCGTTTACTCTTGTATTAAAAGGTCTATACTAAAATTTACGAAACATTACTCTCTGAATTAAATAGCAGCCACATATTGTGTACACTCTTGAAATAGAAGGACTTGCCTGGATTGATAATTAGTGTGAAGATAATCAAGAGTTTAAAAGGCACCTTTTATCAGTTAACATTTTGGCACCGTTGAGGGGAGAGTGTAGCCATTTACAAAGAGTGATGTATATCTGATAATTTCCAGTTGAGAGAGAACTGCGTATTAAAAATGGAAGGTAAGAACCTACGTATGGAGCATGTAAAATGCTTGCTCCCCTACTCGCCTTCCAGCATAGTTGTTAGAAACTTAGGGTAGAGATAAACATTCGAATTGTTTGTATGAATGACTAAGAAGAAAAGGCCATAAATCAATCCAATTCCACTACCCAAACCTGAAAATATAAGGGACCAGTGACATTTGGATGATCAACATTCATAGACAATATCTTAAGGAAACCTGAATCTCAGCCATCAGTAGGTCCTCAAAACGTTGCTTCCAGAAAACCTACTATCTCCCTTCGGGCCAGAGGCTCACCATCTGCAACCTACACTGAGGTCCACAACAAAACTATAGGAACTGAGTAGAGTTTTCAAGGAATTGAAAATTCATGCCCAATTTCCTCACAAGAACGAAATTCTTGTAATATTCGTGAAGGGGGAGGAGAAACAAGGGAAGAACCAAGATCCCCTCACGTAGTAATTGAGCAAGGAACACCTAGTATCCCAGATAGAGGGAGTGTTGTTAAGATTATTTCCACCCCTTTGGGACACCCTAGGGTTAACTCTCCATCTCTAAAAATCCTAGAATGATACTAGCATATATTTGACCAAATGGCCACCAATCCACCAGCACCCCAAACTTTCACATTGCAGTATCCGATCATTGACACAACTGTCAACACACCCATGAAAACTATCCCTTTACAAAATATTACCACCTTTCATGGACTCACATCAGAGCATCTAGATGCATTTCTGTTTGGATTTGATGTATTATGTCAGGGTTATGATTATACCACCGACCCCAAAAAACTAAAACTGTTTCCCTCTACATTAAAAGGCACAGCCTTGCGTTGGTTTATGGGGCTAGGTGGGGAAACAATAAATGATTGGGATCAAATGAAAAATGCTTTCCTTAAAAAATATCAGGACTATTGCAGATCTATGGAATTGAAAGATGAAATGTTCCAAATGGTAGCAACATCTAGTGAAACATTAGAAGAATATGTAGAGCACTTCCAATATAACCTCCAAATATCCCCCTATGCATAACTGCCTTTACCTGATAATGTGCTAAAAACTACACTGATTAATGGGATGAAAGAACAATGGATAGAGACATTAAATATTATGGGTAAAGGTGACATATATCAAGAATAATATGATGATATTATTAAATTTTGTATCAAGTGCTCAAGAGGCAGTATGAGATTGAAACCAGTAGAATGGGACATGCCCACCAGGGACAACAAATTCTTTGGTAGAACCATCACCCGTACAGAAATTGGCAATCTGCTAGAGGATTTCAAAATAGATATCTTGGGAACTCTGATGACACAATTAGACATCATGCAGGCCAAGTAGAAGCAAGCTGAAGAAGAACAGAACCTAGTGATATTTTTCTTGAGATGCAGGAAGAAGCATAGTCACAAAGAATGTCCACTAGATATGGTACAAGCCTGTGCCATATGTACTAAAAATCACACCACATAAAGCTACCCATCAATCCCAGGGTTGAAAGCAGTCTATAAAGACGCAGAAGAAGAAACAGAACCAATCTACCTACTAAATTAGTGTCGCCAATGCCCACCACGACAAACAGGTACGTTGACTGACCCATCTTCTTCCTTTCAGCCCTCACAATATAATGCTCAGCAATACATAGGAGCTATGTGGCAAAACCAGCCACTTTTTCCCAATTGGTCATAGCAACCATTCTCTATGTCACCTTGGTCCAACCAATCAAACCAAAATAATAGTTGGCCAAATTTCCCTTTTTTCCCACCATTTTGGCCACCCTCCACATATCCATCCCAATGGCCATCCTCCACATCACAAAACTAGAGTTGACAGTCAAGCTGGTAATGACCTACAAATCAGCCATCAGGAGCAATCCCCCTACCTCAACCTACACTGCTAGCAGTCTACACATTGCAACAGAACCCTCAGACCAACCTATGACCACAGCTCCCAGCCTAGCCCAACCCGAACCCCAAAAATAGACTGGTCCAATATGTGCAAATTATTGAAGGACCTGAGCCAGAACTTGAGTTAAGGGAGTGTAATGAGCTTAAATGAAGGTCCGGATAGGTAATAGAGTCAGAGGGGGATGAAAATATACAAATTGAAGATCCGTTACCTGTAGAACAAGCACCACAAGTGGAGAACCCGGTTAAACAGAAAACTCACGATCAAACTATTACCTCTTCTCCACCATTCCCAGAAAGATTAATTATATCCCCCTCAATCGAATATCCAGATTTTGATCTTCTGGGAGAATTCAAAAAATTGTGTGTAAAAATACCTCTCCTCCAGGCTATTCAGGACATTCCAATTTATGCAAACACTATCAAGGAATTGTGTATGAAAAAGCCAAAGAGGAAAATAAAAACAACTCCAACTGTCCTTGTAGTCAGTACCCTGTTTGATTTATTGTCAGGCAGAGAAACACAAGTATGTGGACCTAGGAAACCCTATAGTCATGGTACAAATAGACGGGTGCTCCTTTCCCAATGCATTAGTTGACCTAGGAGAAACAATCAATATTCTCACAACAACAACCTGTCAAAAGCTTTGCATTACATCCTTGGACCCAACCACGACCCTCTTGGAACTTGCTGACCAATCAGTTGTCAAACCAGAGGGGACACTACAGGATGTAATGGTGTCTATAGATTCTTGGGAATACCCAACAAATTTTCTGGTCATCAATCCTAGAAACCGACTAGACAGACATCCCCTAATTCTAGGAAGACATTGGCTAGCAACCGCATATGCTTACATAAGCTGTCGAATAGGCAGCATGACTATAGCAATAGGAAGAGATGTGAATAATTTAGCCTTATATCCTCTAGCTCAGCTAAGTCTAACAATAATAAAAATAAGAAAACAACCTGTATGATATCTAACTGAAAACATTAGATCACCACTAACTATAGAAGATGCTCTTGAATTCAAGGATCAAACAAAAGATGACGTCATTAACACTTATATTAACCAAACAAATGTCATACGCCATCCAAAATGTCACATGATCAAAGCAGTCCTAGATTACAAAATCGAAAAGGATCCCCTAAAAGATATTAGTGACTAGTCAATCCCAACAATGTTTATAATAGAAAAACCATAGAAATTGAGCAAGGGAAAACCTTAAATAACAATAAAAACTTGACTGAGGACCAGGAGTAGAGGCTTGTTCAACTTCCGAGAAAATATAAAAAATCCTTCGCTTGGGATTACCTGGACATGAAAGGGAATGATCTCCAGCTATGCATGCACCACATCTATACAGAGAATGATACGAGGCCCATTAGAGAACCTCAACGGAGGTTAAACCCTCATCTTAAAGATATTGCGAAAGATGAACTACAAAAATTGTTAGATGTAAATTTCATCTATCTTATATTTGATAGTAAATGGGTCTCCCCATTAGTAATGGTGCCTAAAAAGAATGGAAAGTGGCGTATATGTGTTGACTATAGAGAGCTTAATAAAGCAACCCAAAAAGATCATTTTCTCCTTCCGTTCATTAACCAGGTCTTGGATACGTTGGCAGGAAAAAGAATTCTTTTTCTTTCCTAGACGGCTTCAGCGGCTACAACCAAATTAAAATTTCTCCTAAAGACTAGGATAAAACTAGCTTTACCTGTCCGTGTGGAACATTTGCATATAGGGTCTTACCTTTTGGACTGTGTAATGCACTTGGTACATTCCACAGGGTTGTACTCAGCATTTTTTCATATCTGATAAATGAAGGGCTCAAGATGTATATGGACGACTTTACACCTTACGGAGATGACTTCAAGCTAGCATTACAAATGTTAGAAAAAGTTTTGCAAAGATGCATTGCTACCAGGCTCTGTTTAAGCCATGAAAAATGCCACATCATGATGACCAAGGGCCTCATGCTAGGCCACTATATTTTAGCATCTGGAATCCAGGTAGATCTAGCAAAAATTCAGATAATTGTTTTAATACCTACACCTTCCACACAAACTGAGGTACACAGTTTCTTGGTATTTTCTGGATATTATAGGAGATTCATAAAAAATTTCTCTCAAATTGCTACACCCTTATATGCACTAACAAAAAATTTTGATTTCATTTGGACTGAAAAATGTGATAGTGATTTTGAAGATTTAAAATGGCTTGTATCAATAGCCCCAATATTAAGGGGCCCAAACTGGGATTTTCCATTTCATATCTCATTCGGCACATCAGATATGGCTATTGGAATAGTTCTTGGCCAGGAGGAAGATAAGAAGCCATATGTGATATACTACATCAGCAAAAATCTATCTCCTATTGAATTGAACTACACTATGACCAAAAAAGAATTTATGGCTGTAATCTATGCTATTAATAAATTCAGACATTATATTACAGGATACCCTGTGGTTTTGTACATTGATAACTCTACTATTAAATATCTAGCTAATAAACTTGTTACAAATGGAAGAGTGACAAGATGGTTGATTCTTTTGCAGGAATTTAACATAACAATCAAATATTGTCTAGGAAAGGAAAATCGAGTAGCAGACCTCCTTTCACGTATGCCAAAGACAGATGACTCAGCAGTAGTAGAAGACCAGTTCCCTAATGAAAATTTATTTGCCGTAACCATGAAAACACCGTGGTACGCGGATGTTGCAAATTACTTAGTAGTGGGAAAGTTACCCAAACACCTGACGCCTAATGAAAGAAAACAAATAGTATAGTGAAGTACACGGTTCTCTTGGATTGGAGGTTATTTATTTCATACAGGGGCCGATATTCACATTCAAAGATGTGTCAGTGAAGATGAAATCTTCGACATCCTGAAAGCTTGCCACCATGGGCCTTGCGGCGGACATTTTACAGACCACAGGACTGGTCACAGGGTCTTATAGATGGGCTATTATTGGCCTACCATTTTTAAAGACGCCACGAAGTTTGTCCAGGCATGTGATAGTTGCCAAAGAATGGGATGCCCTGGGCAGTCTGATGAGATACCCCTGCACCCATAGATAGTAATTGAACCTTTTGAGCAATGGAGGCAATACTCACAAAAATAGTCGCATCACATATACGTGACTAGGCTACCCAATTGCCGGAAGCCCTATGGGCATACCACACGACATGGAGAAATACCACGGGATATTCCCCATATCAAGTAGTGTTTAGCAAAGAGCCTATCTTCCCAAGAGAATTTGAAATTCAGACATTGAGGATAGCTCAAGAAGTAGGCTTGGATCTGAATGAAGCACAGATTAATACGCTACATCAAATCAATGAATTGGATGAAATCCACCTCTCAGCTCTTCAACACACTGCATTGATCCAACAAAAAAGGGCGAAATGGCATGATGCCTTCATCAAGAAGAAGAAATTCCACGAAGGTGATTGGACACTTATGTATGATTTTTGGTTCCAGGATTTCCTAGGAAAACTCCAGACCAGATGGTTAGGCCCCTATGAGATACAAGAGGTGCATGATAATGGCACCCTCACATTAGCCACCATTGATGGGTCTAGATACTCTTTTAAAGTGAATGGACATCGAGTATGGCTCTATCAAAAACTACATACCAGGGATTCCTTTTTCCAACAGCTACAAGAAGATTCCACTATGCAAATTCTTGTTAAGGAGGGAAACTTGCCCACAGCGTCCGTCCAGTGAAGAATTTATTTGTTTTTTTGAAAATTGTACATACAATTTTCTTTTCTGTCTAATTGAATTTGCTTATATAAATTGTATATAAGTTATTTTTTCTATTTTTCCTTTGTTGTTCCCTTTAAGGAACAGTTGTTGTTCCCTCTAAGGAACAATTGTTGTTCCCTCTAAGGAAAAACAAAAGTTCATTTGAATTCTCTTCTTGTTGTTCCCTTTACGGAACAGTTGTTTTTCTCTCTAAGGAACAACTACTATTCCCTCTAAGGAGAAGCAATGTTCATTTGAATTTTCTTTTTGTTGTTCCCTTTAAGGAAGAACTGTCATTCCCTGTGACGAATAGCCATTGTTCCTTCTAAGGAACAACCATTTTGTGTGCAAGTTTCTTTTCTTGCTATTTCCTTTAAGGAACAACTGTTGTTCCCTCTAAGGAACAGTTGTTGTTCCCTCTTAGGAACAAAAATTCTGTGTTCAATCTTTTTCCTTCTTTTGTTGTTCCCTTTAAGGAATAGCTGTCATTCCCTTTAAGGAAGAGTTGTTGTTTCCTCTAAGGAACAGCTGCTATTCCCTCCAAGGAACAACAATTTTGTGTGCAATTTTTTCTCTTTTCTTGTTGTTCCCTCTAAGGAACAACTAATATTCCCTCCAAGGAGCAGTCGCTATTCCCTCTAAAGAACTACAATTTCGAGTGCAATATTTTTTTTTTCCTTTTGTTGCACCCTTTAAGGAACAACCATTGTTCCCTTTAAGGAACAACTGTTGTTCCCTATAAGGAGTAGCAATTTTGTGTGTGATTTTTTTTCTTTTGTTGTTCCCTCTAAGGAACCGTTGTTGTTTCCTCTAAGGAATAGCTATTGTTCCCACTAAGGAACAGTTGTTGTTCCCTCTAAGGAACATCATTTTCGGGTGTGATTTTTTTCTTTTGCTATTCCCTCTAAAGAACAATTATTGTTCCCTCTAAGGAATAGCTCTTGTTCCCTATAAGGAACAACCGTTGTTCCCTCTAAGGAACAACAATTTCCATGTGCAGTTTTATCTTGATGTTCCCTCTAAGTAACAACACTTTTGACGTACAATTTTTTTTTCTTTTCACTGTTCCCTCTAAGGAATAGCTGTTGTTCCCTCTAAGGAACCTCACCTTTTTTGTGTGTTTTTCCTTGCTGTTCCCTATAAGGAACAACACTTTTTCTGTGAGGTTTTCTTTTGCTGTTTCCTTAAGGAAATAGCACTTCATGAATACTTGCGTGAGAGCACTTTTCTTTCCTTTGCCCACTTTTTATGATCCTCTATAAGGCACAAGGGTACAAATATATATGAAACGATACAAATCTTAAGTTTACTGGAACAAGCAAATATTGAATATTATCATCTTTAAACAAGATTTCTTTGTATTGATCGAAAAATAAAGGACACAACCATCTATGTCACTTCACTATCCTCATTTCCATTATAAATCAAATTGATTGATTATTTGTACCATGCTAGTTATCCCCTAAACCCTATAACTCTCTCCGTTCATTATTATAAAATAATGTTAAGGGTATATTTTTTTTCTATTGATATGTTTAGACTTCTTCCACCATTCCTACTCCGAAAGAGTGTCGAGCCATCCTCTATGTGTAAATAGGAAGTGTTGCTAATATATATATATATACACTAACAATTGCATGATTTTTTACAGATGGAGGATAAGGGGTCTCATCAGGAGCTAGCCTACCATGATCATAAGGAAGCAACGAAGTGACATTCCCACTATGACCACCACACCACGGATATGATCCAATGGATGAATCAAGAAATAAAAAGTCCTTGGAACAGGAGGTCTCATTACGAGCCGACCTGCCCACCTCTCGCTCCTTCCGAGTGAATGGCAATGTGTTCATCTGGTTAACAAGCCAGCACATTGGTCTCTACTCTAATATCATAATGCACTTCCCCTATTATACATAAAGGACCATGGTTCCAAAGTGTTAGAAAGCAACTCTTTCGAGGCTATAGATTCCTGCAGGAAACAAGAGCTCTGCTGATGGTATTGAAGTCATATTTCCAATATCAATAGTTATTATAAGTCCCTTTTCTTATTTTTTATCTTTACTACAGAGCGATTATGTTCCTAATCTATTTTGAACATTTATGCATGGATATCTTTTAAAAAATCAATCATCATAACTTTAAGTGGAATGATGACAGTAAAGTATCTTTTTTGCATCAAATGTCCTTTTTCCGTTTTCCGAAATCACCTCACGGCATCTCTTCACTAATTGATAATTCTCGCATATGCATTGATTTCAACACTATGATATCTTTTGCGATCCTTTCATAAATGGGCGTACCTTACCACTTTCATCATCCCTGTACTTCGTTGCCAGCATGATTTTCCTTCATTCATTTGGTCATAGGCGACCTATCATTTCAAAGGGGGGTGAGGAGCAACTCCCAGAGTACTTATGCATGTGTGTCAACCCTTTATTTGATTATGTAGGACAATATGACATTCCATAATAGCAAGTCTTAGATAACAGTATTTAGGCTATAAAGTATCATTCGATATAACTATTATAAAAACTTGTTATTCCATCATTGGCTTTTTCTATTGCTGTGTTACCTTTGCTAACTAACAGTTTGTAGAATTCAGGCAATATGGGAGGAAGAACAGTGCGCAGGGAGCTGCTGATACTGGCTGTTTCTAATGCCGCCAGAGAAATTCTAGCCCGAGCTGGGTGGGTAGCATACTTCACATGATTTCAGAAACCCAACTAAACAATTGCCATTGAATTCCTACAAAATTTACAGAATGGACAATCTATGGTAAGGGGCAGACAAATCATAATATTAGATGTTGTGATTGCAGAAGTTTACGGATTACCAGCTGAAGGACTGGTGTGGACTAACAAACAATTGAAGTTGCATGATGCCATTAAAGCCTTTAAGGACAAAGGATAGGAAGGAAAAGGAAATGAGTTTGACCATCATCCCTTGGAGAACTGTGGGGAGAACTAGCTAGAGTTGTCGAGAATTTCATTACATGTGACGGGCAAAAGGACATGGTAAGGCCGCATCAACTTAAAATTTTAGCAGTCCTGAAACAAAAATGTTCAGTGAATTTACCTGCATATTTGAATTTCCTACTGCATGATTCCGCTGAAAGGATAAAAAAGTCCTGACACATAGAAATCGTCATAAGTCACCATTGTTTAATTAGGCAGATAGTTAGCTACAACCTCGCCCAAAAGAAAACAAGTTGGGAAGAATTAATATTTGCAATAGAAGGGGGTTTAGCTTTGCCTTCTCCTAACCCTGTTTAGAAAAGGAAGAGGACTACCCATACAAACATTCCCCAAAAGCGCAAACATTCCGCCAGAATGAGGACAAGCTTGGGAACAACCAAAAATCCCCAGGGTAGCAACAGCCATCCCATAGAACTATCTAGTCCAAAAAATGAGTAGTATTTATAGTTGGAAGGATGCGATGACTCGGAGTCAGAACATGAAGAGGAAACGGAGCACTCTAGTGATGAGGAAAGAAATGAATGAGAACTCCCCTCAACACCAAATATAAGTCCCCTAGGAGATTTATTGCATGATATCGAATTGGCCCAATTTTGGCCAGTATGGATGAATTCATACAGCCCGAAAGCTCGCTCAATTTTAACATTGGAGCAACCCAATCGAAAGAGAACTCTGCCCACAATAGAAGCATACCAGAAAATGTAAGTTGTGAAGTAGAAATAGGGGTAGAAGCCACTCAAGAAGATGTGAACCAACCTGGTGATATGCCTTCAGAAGAACCCAGCCAAGTAGGCCTAAATATGGAAAATATAGACCAAACAGAAGAAATGGAAGTAGACCAAGAAGACGACTACCAATCTGGGGACACAGTTCTTTTAGAGTAGATTCAAGATGAGAAACTGGCTCGTTAGGAGCAGAAATGACCAACAGAACAATTGCTCCCCCAAAAAAGTACAAATCCAAAATTACAAAGCTCAGGAAGGAACAACAGAGGCTGCGAAAAATAGTAAAGAGGCTCAAATGAAAAATAAGGGAGTTATCAGCAGGGAAAGTCCCAGAAAAAACCCTGGAGACAATAAACGTAGTAGTACAAACTGGATTCAATGAAAGAAGAGCTACAGGGACTTAAACGGAGCCCATACTCACTCAACCTATTAAGGAACAACATGCAATTTTTGCAGAAGTAGCCACTCAAATAGAGGTTGTACCCTCTTATGACTTAGCTATTCAGATGGAAATGGTACCCTCCTCTAGCATGGCTATCCAGACGGAGGCTCAAACCTCCCATAATAAAGGAACTTAGACAATAGGCATTTATTCTTATAGTAGGGATACACAGATAACCATTCAGGCTCAAGATGTTATGACAAGCAATGACCCTAGTATATTGAATCTTCAAAAGGATTTAGCACAGGCTCAGCTTACCATAGAATGACTTGAACTAGAAACTGTCTCCCAGCAAAAATACTAAGAATTATAGAGGCAGCTTTGGGACATGAACACCTCAGAAAGCGAGACCATCGATAAATACCAAAAGGCAGAAGAGAGGACTGAGAAAATGAAGCTTAGATTAGAAAAGGTCAAGAGTCAAATGGATACTACCTGCTCATTATACACTGATGTCTTGGCATGCAGATCTCCTGCCAATAATTATGCCCTACTTTTGCTAGAAAGATACTTGCAGTTGAAGATCAAAGCTGTCAAAGTTGGAAAACTGATAGAGTTAAAAACAATTGAGGATTTTATAAATTGCTGTAAACAACATGGGGTAAAAAGTCAAAGATTACTTTGTGAATTTTATCTACATAATTTTGTATTAGAGGAAGAACTGGAAAATAACCCCAACCCCTTTGTGGGGGATGTGAAATTTCAAGCTTTTATCTCATTTGCTATTAATCAAATGAAATGGTTCAAGGCTCATAACGTGTTCCAAAGACAATAACATGGACTGGATCTGTGGGTCAGAGGTGAACCCAAAAACCCTTTGTAGATGCTGGCCAGTCACAAAAGTTTCATGACAAGGGAAGGATTCATCAAAATTTTGGGGCCTATTCAAAAAGAGATTGTACAAAAGGGAGTAGAATACTTCTTCTCTATTCAAAAGGCTCCTTAGCAGTAGCCAAGCTTAGGTGGATATTTTCCACTAGTAATGTACAAAATAGAGAGCCATTTAATTATAAAAAATTTAAGCTAGCTAGAAAACATTTTGTCACTTACAGCAACCTCATCTTAAGAGAAGGTCCTTATTGGCTGGGCTATCAGTTCCGTAGCCCTCTCGTCTGGTATCCTACCGAAGGTTATAAAGCTATATATGAATTGATTGAAGAGAAGACATGGCCCATCTTTGAGCTCTTGGCCAAGAACCATGACTTTATACTGCTTTATGACATTCCTTCTCCAGCTTATTCTTTAACTACTCTACATACATATTACTTCCTTTTCATGAGGACATGAAAATGGGTAAGTAGGGGAGTATGTTGAGTCATGGAAAAGGTATGCGTTTGCTATTTACCTCATCATCCTTTTCCTTTATTTCTGTCCCTTCTATATCCTAATATGTTAATATATCAAAGAATTATGGTAAGAATGAAGGAATTATCTGTAGTTATGACTTAGCTAATTATTATCTTTCTCTACGCAGGAAAATACAAAAAAAATACAACTATTGTTCCCTAACTAAGCAACAGCGAGAAAGCAACAAGCTAAAGAAGGAGTGCGGTGGTTACGGATAATGCCAAAGCAAATTAGAGCGATCGACGCGAGAAGGGAAACGATGTCTGAAGTTAGAAAATTGTGCAAATCCCTCAGGATTAAGAGATCCCGAGGGATCACTTTTACCATTTATCTTTTTACCACTTTATTATTATAAAAGGCAACGATCGTAAGCAGAAAGGGGGATTGGCTGTTATTATTGTATTGTAATTCTTAATTACAGATTCTCATTGTAGCGAAGAACATGAATACATTGTAATGCTCTTTTAGTTTGATGATTAATACATAAGTGGAGTTGTTATTCCTTTTCATTATCTGAAGTAACAAGAAATGTACGTTGGCGGCTATGGGCCCTGCTTTCGGTGGAATTCACTGCTTCACCTATGTCAAACATTTTCAATTATCGCAAGTGTGATATTTCGATAGTATTATTTCTTTTTGTGATTTTATTCCTTTGCTATTCATTATTTTCCTGTGTTAACAGAATAGCTCTGTTTTATATAATTTACAGTATTATTGTTTGATTAGTTTACTTTCATTTTGGATTGAGTTTCCTAGATAAATATTCTGCTCGATGTAATCAACTGTAATGAGTATTAACTACTGCTATTAGGCTCTCAGACTGATATCATCGTTGTTTTACTGTAGAATGTGTTTGATTTAGATTCAATCAGTTTCTTAGAGAAGAGTTATCACCACTGTACTCTCAGCTGATATTGTTGTTACTTGAATCACATATTCCTGTTACTTGAAGTGTTATAGGATTTGATTTCATTAGAGGATTGAGTTAGAATTTACTTGCTACATCCATTTACTCTTGTATTAAAAGGTCTATACTACAATCTACGAAACATTACTCTCTGAATTAAATAGCAGCGACATACTGTGTACACTCTTGAAATATAATGACTTGCACGGATTGATAATTAATGTGAAGATAATTAGGAGTTTAAAAGACACCTTTTATCAGTCAACATAGGTGACTTAAGGGAGGTTTTCACCTAGGGATCATTATTATTTTTTCTCTTTTTATTTTTTCTCCTGGGCTGCCTCAGAGAGGTTTTCAACCCTGGAGTTGGCCTCAGATGCCTCATAGAGGTTTTCACCCAAGTTTTTTTTTTAATTTATTGGAATGTTGTTGACTAGAAGTGATGAAACTTTCAATCACACTTAATTCTTTACTGACTAAAATAATAAATTCCTCCTTGGATAGAGGTCTTCTATATAACTTCAACCTATAACTATTTACAAGCAAGGGAATGCCTTCCTCATAAATGGTTCTCATCTATACAAATTCATTCTCATGACACTTTTCCACTAGGTATGGACCCAACCATGTTGTGATTAGCTTCCCTTTAAGGTATTTTAACCTAGAATCATATAACAAGGCCCAATCCCCTTCTTGAAAATTCTTTTCCTTGATATTGTTGTCATGCTGGACCTTCCTTTGTAGTTGTACAAATTCAGTGTGTAAGATAGCTTGCATTGTAAACTGATGTAATCCATTAAGTTGGAGGAGCCTTTGTTGTTGTGTTGTGGTGACATATAAGTCCAACAAAGCTTCTATTCTGAAAGTGTTATATTCAAACTCAATAGAAAGTAGAGATTTCTTCCAATAAACCAAATCATATGGAGTGAATCCTGTGGTGGTTTTCCAAGTGGTATTGTAGGCCCAAGTGGCCTCTACTAGTCTCTTTGCCCATTCTTTCTTATTGTTGCTAACAATGTTGGTGAGGATGCTCTCCAATGCTATGTTTGTGACCTCTACTTACCCATTTTCTCGAGGGTGATAGGAAGTGGATGTATTGTGTTTGATATGGTGTTGTCTCATGAGATATTCAATCAAATTAGATGTGAATTTTGCTCCTTGATCAGTGACTACCTCCCTAGGATATCCAAACTCATAAAAGATGTTTTCTCTTAAAATTTCTACCACTTTCTTCGAGGTTGTGACTTTGACTACATTTGTCTCAACCAACTTTGTCATGTAATCAATGCACACAATGATGTACTTTTTCTGTCCTGATGGTGGATCAATTGGCCCAATGAAATCCATGCCCAAATTGTCAAATGGTTGTAAGGCCACTAGAGGTTGTAGGGGAATTTCATCGCTAGGTGTGGGTTTTCCCATCCTTTGGCACTGATGACATATAGTGGTATATCCCTTGCATTGTGATATAAAGTGGGCCAATAGTAACTGACCTGTAAAATTTTAAAGGTTACCCTTTTTGCCTAAAAATTACCTCCACATGGCCCATAATGACATGCTAAGAGGAGGTCAAATACCTCCTTTCTTCTTACACATATCCTCAATATTTTATCTTGTCCCAATTTATGAATATTGCCCTAAATCCAAGTGAAAGAACAGATTTTCCTTAGAAACTTTCTCTTCTCCCTCGATAATAGATTAGGAGGGAATCTCCCAACAACCAAGTAGTTTTCTATGTCATCAAACCAAGGAGAAAGAACCGAGATGGGAAAGAGGTGATCATCTGGCAGATGATCATCCACCATCTCTTCATTTCCCACAAACAAAGTTAGCCTCGACAAAAAATGTGCAACCACATTTTCTTTCTCCAGTTTGTCAATAATATTCAAATCAAATCATTATAACAATAAAGAATATATAATTATCCTATCATTAACATTAGGCTTGTTCAACATGAACAAAAGTTTGGTACCAACTCATATAGTGCCTGAATTTGTTTAAACAATATACTATAGCTAAGAGTTATTTTTCAATGATAGTGTAATTTAGCTAAAATTTAGATAAATTATTACTAGTGGAGTAAATAACATAAGGAAACTTGTCCTCTGCTTCTGCCAATCCCCCCTGCCCCCACAGCTTTATCTGATGCATCAGTATGGGTATGAAAAGGCAGTGCCCAGTTGGGAGCCCTTAGGATGGGTATAGTGGTCAAATTTTCCTTCAACACTTCAAGGGCCCATCGCCAACTGTTGGTCCAACAAAAATATAAATCTTTGGCCAGTAAACTAAAGAAAGGTGAAGCCACTTTCATAAATTATTTTATGAATCTCCTATAATACCCAACTAGTCCCAAGAAGCTCCTTTCATCTCTTTGCTTTTGAAGGGTATGGACCCTTTTGATGATGGAAATTTTCTTTGGGTCTACCTCTATCCCTTCCATGGATATGGAATGGCCAAGGATAGTCCTCTCATTCATCAAGAAATCACATTTATCAGGGCATAGAGATAGATTCATTACAATTAATTTCTTCAAAACCTTGCACAGATTAGAGAGAGCTTCATGGAGATCACATCGATAAGGAGTGAAATCATCCATGTATATTTCAATGGGGTCATGAACCAATTCAACAAAAATACTCAAAACTTCCCTCTAGAAAGTCGCAAGGTAATCACACAAGCCAAATGGAAGATTTATATGAGAAAAGGTACCCCAAGGACATGTGAATGTGGCCTTATCTTGGTCTTCGAGGCTAATCTAGATTTGATTGTATCCATTAAATCCATCCAGGAAGGAGAATAATTTCTTCCCTGCAAGGCCATCTAGGAGATGGTCAATGAAGGGAATGGGAAAATATCCCTTCTTTGTAGCAATTTTGAGTTGCCAGTAATCCTCATAGATTATCCACTTCCCATTATTCTTAGGACCTAACATAAGAGGTGACACCCACCCACTATTTTAAATGGAGTATATGAACCCTGAATCCAATAGTTTTTGCAGTTCTTCTTTCACAAAATCCTTAGGAGTTGAGTTCATCATCCCTTAGGGTTGGTTCACATGCTTGCATCCCTCTTTGATGTAAATATGCTGAGTACAAACTAAGGGATGCACACCTTTCATTTCATTAAACTCCTAAACAAGAGAATCGAGGTTTTGCCTCGGCACTTTGCACAATTTTTCTTCCTATTTGGCTGAGAGAGAAGGGTTTATATTTAAGGTTCTCGATGAGCCAAACTCTATAATATTGTCATGGTTAGGATGTGAGCCAATAGGGAATAAGTTAGCCCAAGGATTACTACCAGATTATTTCATCAACTCATCAATTGGTATGGGACTGCGAGGTTGATTCTGAAGGATATGGTCAATGGGATCATATTCATTAGTTCCCCTCGTGTAATAATGTCCAGACTACAAATTAGGTTGGGGGTGGTGTGATACAATTCACCTTCTTCCTCCTCTTCTTGAGTAGGAAGATATAATACCAACTATTTAGACAAATGTCCATTCTTAATGGTCATGTTCCTAGCCCTACAACTAATGTAAGCATAAAAATGGCTAACCATGGCCTTCCCAAGATGAGAGGATAGCCATTAAACTTGGTTTTGGGCTGGAGAACTAGCAAATCAGTTACATACTCCCAAGATTCATTGGAGACCAGAACATATTCAATAACTCCTTCATGAGCTACTATGGATCTGTCTGCAAGATGCAACATTGTGGTGGTCTTTCTCAAATCCCCTTGGAGGTTTAGCTTTAGCATGGTTCCCTTAGTCATTACATTGATTACAACCCCAAGATGAACCAAGGTGTTAGGGATTATAGGGCCATCAATGTGCACATCTACTATAGGGCTCCAAAGTTGTAGATATTTCGTGAAGATCACGCTCCCAAGCATCAAATTAGATAATTTCCCTAGAAAATTTATGGTGGGGATCTCTCTTTTTCTTCTCCTAGGATTTTTTAAACATTTTACTTGATGATATTATTATAGATGGGAACATATTTAATAGCCTAGAGAAGGGGTATCTTAACACAAAATTTCGTCAATTCTCTTAGAAGTTCAACCTCTTATGGGGTGTGTTGTCTAGGATGGATCAACCTCTTAGGAAAAGTGTAGGAATTTACAGGGTAAGTTCCTAAGATAGAACCCAAAAGGACATCACTCACAAACATATCACAGATCAATACACTAGTATTATTTACCTGGTTAAAACACTCAAAGGGGGAGACAGACCACAGCCTGAGCCAACATGGAAACTTCATGAAATTTATTAATAAAGGAAAGAAAATTTACATAATCTTCTCTCATGAATGGTCACCTTACAAATGACCCTCCATTCTCTTTAAAAAGATATCATGGACCAATTGGGTGTTAAGCCATGGATCAAGTGTCGATAATACCGAGGAGATAATGAACCATCAGATCACTTAATATCTAGAACATATCGTGACCATCGGATTGTAAGTGACAAAAGTACATAGTAAAGAAACACACTTTACCTAACTCTACACTAGACCAAGTTATACTTATCTATTTCCTATGTGTCGGAATATCCTAACAACCGCCCTTAAGAACAACTTGGGATAGGATTGATAGATGTACAAATATGGCACAATAGCCGAAGGAAGGAGGCATTAGATCCTATCCCCTCTTAGTGACAACTTCCTAAACTCCAACCATAAATTGAAGTTTAGTAAACTTCACTTCTGTGAGAGCCTTTGTAAAGATGTCTGCAACTTTATCATTGGTTGAACAATATTACATTTCAAGAACATGGTCATGAATGAGATTTCTGATGAAGTGCATGTGTAGTTCAATGTGTTTACTACACTGATGTTGGAATGGGTATTTTCATAGTTGAATGGAAATTTGATTATCACACGAAAGTGTAGTCGGATGTTGCTGTTGAAAGCCAAATTCTGACAGGATCAAACGAAGCCACTGGGCTTCCTTACTAGCTCCTATGATGTCACGATACTTTGCTTCTGGTGAGGAAAGAAAAATGACACTTTGTTTCTTACAATCCCATGTAATAGGTCTAGAACCAAGAATGAACACATAACTTGCAGTAGACTTCTGATCATCAGGGTCACCAACCCAATCAAAATCAGTGAAACTGACTAATAGAGGAGATGCTTGTGCACTGTAATGAATCCCAAACTAAATTGTAGCTCAAGCATAATGAAGTATTCTTTTGGTAGATTTCCAATGACTTTCATGTGGGTTTTGCATAAACCGAGCAATAAGGCCAACAACAAAGGAAATGTCAGGATGGGTATGGGTAAGATACAAAATTTTACCTACAAGTTATTGGTATAAGGTAGCATCAGCTTTAGGGGAAGTACAAGTGACTGAAAGTTTGACTCTAGACTGAAAGGGAGAAGGGGCTGGATTATAGTCTTCCATGTGAAAGTGGCATAGAAGATCATAGGCATACTTAGATTGGGAAAGGGAAATACCTTCCTTGGATTGCAAGACTTGAAGACCAAGAAAATAATGTAAGTGTCCTAAGTCTGTCATTTCAAACTTCTTTTTAAGGTTGGACTTCACATGGTTTATAAGATTGGGATCACTACCAACAAGGATAAGATCATCAACATAAAGAACAAGAATGATAAGAGACTTACCCACTTTCGTGGTGTAGACAATATTGTCAGAATAACACCTAGAAAAGGAAATATTAAAAGAAAGCTATCCATTTGGGCATACCAAGCCCGAGGGGCTTGCTTTAGACCATAAGGGGATTTCTTAAGTCGACATACTAGAGACTGAATTCTGTTTGTATAAAGCATGGAGATTGTTCCATATATATTTCTTCATGCAAGTCCTAATGCAAGAAGGTAGATTTAACATCCATCTAGTGGACTTCCCATTTGAAAGAGGCAGCAAGGGAAAGAACAAGGAGGATAGAGTTCATTTTGGAAACAAGGGAGAAGGTTTCAGTATAGTCAATGCCTTCAACTTGTGACCTACCCTTAGCAACAAGATGAGCTTTATGTTTGTCAGCTTTTCCATCTGGTCCATACTTGGTTTTGTAAAACCATTTGCATATAACAAGTTTTCGTCCCTTTGGAAGATGAACAAGATCCCATGTATCATTTTCCAATAATGAACGATGTTATTCAATCATAGCTGCGTCCCAATCTAGATGGCCTGAGGCTTCTGCAAAAATGTCAGGATCATAATTCGTTGAAGCTTGAGCCAATAAAGAAGAGGCTCTATCGAACTGAGAACATGTATGTCACTGATCTGTAAGATTACCTTCAAGAGCACTTGTTGAATCTCGATTAGCACAGGCCCATTTTGGAAGCGAAGTAGCTGAAGGAGGATCCTGAGAACATGGGGGAGGATTGTAATCCTCGTTGTCATCATTTGAAGAAGAAATATTTTCAGAAGTAGAAGGGATAGAGAGAGGTGGCACATCTATCAAACTAGGCTTGTAGGCCGATATATTTCCAACAAACTTTACATCGCTTCTAATAATAACATTTTTGGACTTAGGTGGAATAAGTATATATCCCTTGACATCTTCAGAATATCCAAAAAAAATACATTTTTCACTCTTAGGTTCCAAGTCTTTATGTTTCTCATTGGGAATATGGGTGCATGCTTCATCCCTAAAAACATGAAACTGACTTACATATGGTTTAATTGAGCTCCACGCTTCTTCTAGTGTGATATTCTTTAAAGACTTAGTAGGAGTGCGATTTACTATGTAATTTGCACAGTTTATTGCTTCTACCCAAAAAATAACACTAAGTCCTTTAGATTGAAGCATACAATTAGCCATTTCACTTAAGGTGTGATTCTTCATTTCAGCTACAACATTTTGTTGTGGAGTATATGGAATAGTATGTTGCATTTGAATTCCATGCTCAGAGCAAAAGTTGATGAATTTGTTGTTAACATATTCTTTGCCATTATCAAATCTTAGCTTAAGAATTTGATGTCCAGATCATTTCTTAACAAAGTCCTTAAAGGCCAAGAACATGTTAAATACTTCACTCTTGAGTTTTAAGAAGTATACCCAAGTGTGTCTCAAGAAGTCATCAATGAAAGTTAAGAAATACTTGTAGCCAGAGAGTGAAAAACTAGAAGTGGACCACATAAATCACTATGCACAAGTGATTAAGGGGTTGAGGCTTGCCAAGAGGCACATTTTTCAAAACTATCACGATGATGTTTTCTGAGTACACATTCGAAATAGACACCATCTTTGTAAGATGCCATAAGAAGACCTGTCGCCATATTTTCTTTACATAAAATTTGAAGGGAGCGATAGTTTAAGTGACCAAATCACTCATGCCAAAGTTTGCTCACTTCATCATTATGAGAAACAAATAATAAGGGAATAGTTGGTGACCCAAAGTTGTTAAACTTATACAACCTTGTAGAATCATCAACAATGCCAGTAGCTACAATTTGTCTAGGATCTCTTAAGTCCTTAATTACAACATCATGAGGTGAGAATTCAATGATTTTACTTCGCTTGAATGAGTTATTTGATATACAGATAAAAGGTTGCAGGATAAGGTTGGAACACATTATACATCATTAAATTGACCATTGTCTAGATGAATGGTTGCAGTCCCTACAACACTAAGATATCTATCATCACCAACATATATATTTTTGGTGTTACAATCATTTAACCAAGAAAACATGGCTTTGTTTTTGTCCATGTAATAAGAAGCTCCAGAATCAGTGAGGCACTCATGAGAATGAGAAGAAGAATATACATTTAGTGCATAAATAGACCGAGATGCTTAACAACCACATGCAGAAAGTATAATTTCTGAAGATGACGTTGAACTTGAAGAGTGCTCCAAATGGATGTTATGCTTCTTCATTGTTGGTTCCAAGGCTTCCGTCTTCTTAGAGCATTGGGATGCTAAGTGGCCATCTCGATTACAAAAGTTGCAATGTCTATAAGTCTTCTTCCCCTTTTCTTTATTTTCCTTATCATTTTGTTGAGTTGATTTTTCATTGTGAGACTGAAATTGCTTAGGACCCTTCTTTTTACAATACTGATTCTTAGGATTATTTTAATTTGGGTGTTGCTAGATGGCTAAGGATTTCTTATAAGAGCTTCCAAGATTAAGAAGACCAGGATGTAAGAGTTTTTCTTGTTCTCTTATTAAAGAATCACAAAAGGCATCAAAAGAGGAGGACTTGTAGTCTTTTCCTTGAGAAACAAAGACTTCTCTAGTAGAGTGGAAGGTGGAAACAAACATAGAGTAGGCTGGTCCCAACTTAGAAAGAATGGAATAGATAAGGCTGCCATTTTCTTTCTTAACCTTAACACCTTCCAAGAGAAGTATAAGGGTCTTAAACTTGGAGGAAAAATCTTCAATGGAAGAAAAATTATTGGGGTCAAATGTAAGCAACTCATTTTCGAGTTGATGGGCCCTAATTTCATTTTTAATTCCAAAAACTTTAGCAAGATGTTCCATTGCTTCATTAGGGGTATTAAGTTCTGGGATATGGAATCTAAGGTTTGGAGATATAGACATCCCTATTAAGCCACATGCTTTATCTTTCCTATTTTCCTATTTGGCTACCTTATCTTCATCTTAGGTTTAGTTTCTTGGCGTGAGGCTATTATGTAAAGACCTTTACTTCTAAGTAAAACCACAATGTAGGACGACCATTGGAAGTAGTTGATGCTTTCAAGAATATCTTGGCATGAAATTTCTATTTTAATATAAAATGAAACTATAGATGCTGAAACTAAGTGTTCCAATGGAAATATCTCCAAAAATTAGGCCGATTAAAAAAAAACGGCTCTAAAAACGACTTCCAGATGAAGAGTTATGGCTTTTGGAAGAAAGTTGTTGAATATGCCAATGAAGTGTGTGAATGTGAAGAAGTGAATGACAATGTTATATTTAAAAAAATCCCCCCCCCCCTTCCAAACTTAATCTAATTAGCTCACTTTAAAAAAGATTTTATGTAGCCCAATTTTACACATAAGTGAAAGTCACTTTTACAATGGTACTTTATGAGCTATTCACTAAATTGTAACTTAAATAAAAGATAAAGAGACTTTCGAATTATAAGTCACTCACTTTTTATAATGGGTTAAAACACTTTTACATAAAGTAACTTTAAAACTTAAGTTACATGTGCTTTTTGAAAAAGTAACTCAACAAAAAGAAAGGCTTGTACCGAAGACCTATATTCTCATATAGTAACTTTGGACGAATTGAGCTAGTTTAAAAGGTTAGTAATTTTTGGAAAAGAGAAAGGGAATTGTTTTTTCTTAGTCACTGAAGTTTTGGGGTGCATGCTTACTTGAAAAGATATTTTTTCCTAAAAAACCAAAAAACCAAACAACCCAACACAGACATGAAAAAAAAAACAAAACTTATGGCTTCGAGTCATATTTCACCGGAAACTAAATATTTTCCTCAACATTTATGATTTTCCGAGATCACACTAAGGCGCGGCAGAAAAGAGCATACGCATGATAAAAATCCTTCCTTTTTGTTTATGATTTACACAGATCGCACAGAGTTGCGGGGCAAAGGCATACGTAGAAAAAAAAGTATAGATCCGGTAATAAAAAACAGAGAGCTAGATAAACCAAAATAAACAGAGAGATGAATAACTAGAACTGCAAATAGAGATTATATACCTCCAAATCTTAAAAATGACATAGCTAGGGCTACCAGGAACCTTTTCACGTGAAATGAAAGGGGTACCTCACTGGAACAGATGCTCCTAACACAATAGAGCAGTCCTCTCGGCCTGAAAGTAGTAAAAAACAATAGATCTAGGAAACTAAAGTTGGATGTAGTTGTACTGGCTTCGGATTTCGATCACCAACGGATGTAGCCCTTAAATACCTCTAATACCATGTAGGAATTTATAGGGTAAGTTCCTCAAATAGAACACCAAAGGACACCGCTCATAAACAAATCACAGATCAATACACCAGTATTATTGACGTGGTTAAAACCCTTAAAGAGGGAAATAGTCCACGGCCTAAGCCAACGCGACCACTTTAGTCAATTTATTAACAGAAGAAAGAAAATTTACATAAGCTTCTCTCATGAACGATCAGCTTACAAAAGACTTTCCATGCTTTTTAAATAGAGATCATGGACCAATCGGGTGTTAAGCCATAGATCAAGTGTCGGTAATACCGAGGAGAGAATGAATCGTCATATCACTTCATGTCTAGAAAATATCGTGACTGTCAAATTGTAAGTTACAAAAGTACATAGTAAAGAAACACACTTTACCTAACTCTAGACTAGACCAAGTTATACTTAACTATTTCCTATGTGTCGAAATATCCTAATAAAAGGGAGGTGGATTGACTTGAGGAACACTGTTACTTCTCTTCTGTGAGCTCTTCAGGTGGAGAAGGTTGGTGGTTATCTCGAAGAAATATCCCAGATCGAAGGTTGATCTCCTAGATTTATAGCATAAGCAGGATAAGATGTCTCTTCACTGTAGACTTCTTGTGCTTTCTTGTTGTTTGGTGTTGGCTTGATGGGGGCTAACCCAAGTTCAGAGTTAATTAGCCAAACAAATCCCTATACTACTGGCCCTTTCAGCAACAGTCTGTGGAGTGTGGACTGAGGTCTCACCCGAAGCAGTATGGGGGGATGTTGGAACCAAGTTTACGCACCCTTGAGATGTCTGAGGGGTCGATTTAGTCCAACTATGAATACCTTCGCATAGGTCACTTTGTGCACTTTCCTGACCTATGAGGCCTTCACGCTCTATTATACTCACCTTTGCGTAGCCCTGATCAGGGGCTAAGGTGATTTCACGCTGCTAAAGCAGTGATCTACGCTCTTTCCCTAAGTTACACTTCAGATCTTACTTATCTTCTTATAACTATTAGTTAAATTTGCGTAAACAGATGCTTATCTTATATTCGCTTATTCTACAGATTCATATAAGTTCGCGCAACAAATAAACAGTAAACTTGCAATTCATACCCAATATACTTCAATGCATAAAGCAGGAAAAAGACACATAGAATGATAAGAAAAATCTCTTTCTTATTTTCTCCAATGGTTACAGACTCGACTCACCCTGTGCACTCAGCTACAGAAAACTAGGCCTCTGCGCACTTAGCTACAGAGCCTTATCCTATCCTACAACCCAAAGACACGACTTTACAGCTCCATCAAGACTCAATGCTCATCATCTCTTAGATTCTTAGATCCAAATTTTCTTTTTCTACAACTTGCAGCATCACTCTATTTATACAATCCCATGGTCTGCGGATCATGGGTAGAACTCTCAAGTCGACATTACATTACAAAAGTAAGGGCGAACAACCTTGTGACTCAATTACAACTTCATCCTCCACACCCATAATTCGCGGAGTCTTTACATCAGACGTAGTGAGAACATGGGCTATAAGCCCCAAAACATGCCTTGGGGGATCTCGCGCCCAACAGGCCCCTAACACAAACATCATGACTCACCCTTGAGTCACTCTGTCAGTATGGAGATCTTTGTGAGGAGACCTCCCAACTCTACTCGGACCGATGCAAGGTCGACATCGCACTGAGTGGCTGCCTGTTGTATCTCTTGGACACGCTGTTTAGAGACCGTGGTATCTGAACAACTTCCCTGTATCTGCTCCTGTGTCCCTTGCATCTGGACAAGCTTTCCTTCAATTGATGCTATAATAACGATGGCTTCATCGATCCATGGTTGGACGCACGCCTTCGACATCACTTCTTTCTACCATGCTGCATCTACCTACTCCTTAAGTGCCTTAGCCTATTGCATCTGTGCAATCCTCTGTGTAAGGGTCACTGTCTGCACTATCCCTTTTATGTCATCATATTGTTGCTGCAGATCACACACCTCTGTTTCCAAGCGTTGTATGTTCGGGTCCTCCTTTAGAGTGGTGAGAACCTCAAACGATTCTTCCAAAATTTTGGTGCAGTCCCTCAATGCACTGTTGATCTCTTTTATGCCCGTTGTGATGGTGCTGGTGCACTATTCACTTATCTCTAGAGGAGTTGAAGGCTGCGCCTTCAACCGCAGCTCTACTATCTGAAGGTTTAGCTACAACTAAATCTTGGCCACTCTTCTCACACCTCACGGACTCATGCTACTAACCTCTCAATGCGCACCTCTACTGAGATGGCCAAATCAGGGACCATCTCGGAGGCTTCTTCAAGTACCTACACTATCTTAATATTCTAGTTCATGGCCTCGTCGTGCTGCAAGCTCAACTGTTCCATGTTGATTCCTTTTTCGCTAAAAAATTGTAGCATGCAGCCCTCCCTAGCCCATAGTTCTACAGTCCCTCCATCCTGCAAGACATAGAGTGTCTCCCGAGGGAGCACAGCCATGTTCATCCCTACTCCCTTTAATGCACTGACCGTAGGCCTTTTGGCCTCTTTTCATTTTCTGTAACCAGTGCCCCCTTTGGCAGCACTATTGTGTTGGTTGTGTGGGTGCGCAACATTTCTTCAACCACCACTACTTCTATTGCAATGCTAGTGGAGAGACTAATAGCCTGAGGAGTGTGCATTTGCAACTCCTGAATCTATGCCCGGAGAGCCCCCAACATAATCTAATTTTCCTCTGCCAACTACTGGAGGGCCTCTGCAGTGAAATCATCACCGTCTCCCCTATATCGTGCATATCTCCATCAGTGAGGCTGATAAGGTTGAAATAAGTCTTAGATGCTTTCGAATTCTTTCACGGCCCCACCTTCTCTCTCGGGCACTGGCTCTTTAACTATGTTGATGTTGTCTGTAGGTCTCCGCCACCCTCCTTTATCTCTGACTCCATTTCTTGTTCCTGCTCAGGCGAAGGTGATTTCCAGCCCCTACGCTCCTTCTCTGTTTCCTTCTGTGCTTCTGTTGCGGTCTTTGCAGCGTCCCTCGCCTCCTCTGCCTATGCTGCCTATTTTCTTCTCTTCTCTGCCAACTGTGCTACCCATAGTTTTGCCTCCCCCTTCTTTTTTTGTTCAGTAGACTTGCCTCCTTCCACTGTGGAGATCGCTGGAGTGCGCCACTCTGGTGTGGCTACATCTAGGATAACATCATCTTTTGCCATGTATGGTAGTTCATTCTACTTCTTTGCAGGGTCCTTGCGTGCCCTGATGTAGATGTGATGGAAGTCTGCCTTAAACTTCATGAAGCTTTGTAAGTTGTTATAGACAGTGGGAAATAACCGTGGCTTGCATTTAATCCCCATTCTCATGTTCATCTCCATGAACACTAAGAGGATTTTACTGTCTCAGATCCTGTGTGTGTCTTTAGTGGCCCACAGAGAAGCGTACTTCACGGCCTCCAGGAGATCCATCACAATTGTGGGGAACTGGCTATCCTCAGGAAATTCCCTAGCCACCAGCACTATGGACAGTAGAAGCCATTCATAGTGGAAGGTTTTCCCATGTTCTTGTGCCTCATGACAATTTTCCAGGAAATCTTGGCACAAGTATTCAGACTAGTTAAACTGGACCCCCTCTACATACTACTCAGCAAGTGTAACCACCGACGCAGGCACCTCACCTACGTGACACTTCCGTGTGACCTTACTCGCCAATATCTAAGTTGCGACTTTGACTACCTTGTCATTGATATTGGAGATCATATAGCCCCTCTTTTTCTTCTCCAGCTTATATTTCTTTTTCATGGCCTCCGTGATGGCCAAATCACTGCTTTCACCCTTCGAAATGTCTGCTGGGCCTTCCCCTTTACAAGTGAGTCAGGTAATTCGATGGATCAAGTGGTCCGTGATAGGGACAGGCTCCTCTAGCCATAAACACCCATCATGCACCACGCAGAGCAACTACCTGATGATGAATATAGTCACTGGGGCGCAATGATAATCTGGCACCCAGAGTAGGTTCAACGACCCTAACTTTTTGATGCCGCGCAACCACTTGCGCGACTCCAAATCTACAACTCCCATTGTGTTGTTTTTCTTTGGCCTCATCAACTGCGCAGTCACCAAGTGAGGGAATTTCTCGTGGTCGGTGAGATGCCAATCCTCGAACTTCAAACTCGGCACCCATCCCAGGTGTGCTCCTTCAAAAATGATATCGTAAGGTAGCAGCAGAGTCTGTAGAGAGATTCTACTATCATCGATATCCTTAGGCACCGTTGCCTTCCCCTTTTGTGGAGGAACATACGCGGACAACCTGATTAGAGGGTCCTCACCGTCAGTTTCTTTCTCCATTTCTTCTTCCTCATCTTCTTCTATCAGGATGTTCTCAAGGTCTTCCTCCTCCTCATCAGTTTCCAAATTAACCGCTTTCCCATTTTTTTCCATTCTTAAATTAGTTCGTAGTGACTTTCAAGGGGACACGTGCATCGGAATCATGGGCAGCTTATCTTTCTTGGTTCTTGGCATGCGTGGTGATTTCTGCAACTATCCCGACGCTCTCAGGGGCGTCTTCTACTGTCATGGCTTGTGTGGCCTCTTCGGTGGTCATTTCTCCGATTTCCCTAGCTTCTTCAGACGCTGCCATTTTATTTGTCCTTAAATCTCTCAACTGCTCAACCAGGTGCTCAAACAATGATCTCAAAAGGTTAAACAAGTCTCGGTTCAGAATACTTTGGGTGCACGACAGCTCAATTATCAAATGACCAAGTGTTGTTTGTTAGGTTGCCCTTTGTACTTTATAGTGCCTTTTGAATTAAAATTCAACCGTTCTCCCCAAATCCAGTCCATTAAAGCTCCCTTGGTAGTAGATTTTCCCAAATATTACCCATAAAGCTCACCTTAAATGCCTGCTGCCCACTCCATTTGGTCTCAAACCAAGCATCATATCATGAATAGTGACTATGATGGTCACCTTCCAGCCAACCTGTATGGAAGCGTAGCTATCCTTGCACTTTCGTGGACCCTGTGATGCTTCGCTTTTGCACACAGTCCCGACATCGCGAATCTCTCGAGAAGAATACTTTATAGTCCTACGCCCCCTTTCATCTGGGTAGAGTGCTAAGACTGTGCTTCCCATGGCTAGTCAAGTGGTCTCACCACTTGTATACGAGTTTACCTAATCATCATTTACTTCTTCTTGGAAAGGTTCACCTTTTGACCTTACTACTTGCATTGTGCATTTTACAATTTGCATCACACCATCATCTATGATCCTTTTAGTAATATGTGGTCCAATCCAAGGCATCAAACTGATCAACTCTCGGCAGTAGTCTTCAAATTTATCAATGCAATCATGTGCATCCCATTTTATCACCACAGTCCTTTTATCAAGAAAATCGCTTTTCATTCCTCCCTCCATCTTCTTGACTTCTTCTTCTACCAGGGCGCTTTTCTCCCTCAAATGAAATTTTTCATTCAAGAGTTCTTGGAGCCTAAGATTACCCCGTTGGATCTCCTCATCAGGTCCCAAGTTTTCTTCTTCTTTCAGCTGCACAATCCCTTCTTTCAAGGCTTCACAATCTGTCGTATCCATGGGCGCTGCTATGCACAGGCTAGGAATGATATATTTCATCGGTATTCGAGGATTTGCTTCATAAACCAGTCTATATGGCATCTGTCCCTTTAGTTTCTTGTGAGTCACCCTATAATCCCATAGGACTGATGGTATGCGCAAGTCCCAATCACTTCGTTGTGCATTACATACCTTGTTCAGTGCTTCACACACTTTATTAAAGGCTCTCACATGGATAAGCTTTTGCACCCTCGTTCTTTCCACATTTTGTCATTCCAATTTGAGCATTTGGTCGCTCATTTGCCCCCACCAACACATGCTTATTTATCATACTTCCCACCACGAAGTTCATCTTCATCCATGCAGGTTGTTTATCATATTCCTTTACCCACCTGGACAGATGCGTGTGCGGACTATCCCGACCATTGTATCTACCCACCGACTACCCTATATTTTTCACGAACTAGGTGCACATCATTCTCCTACAAGTGCGCCAGTCATCAAATTTTCCTTTGTGCATACCCCACCACCTTGCGGGTGTAGTGCACAATACCCAATTCAGGGCTTCAAAATGTTGTTCTTCCAGCACCTCCCTCTCAAATTGGTCCAGGAAAGCATCTACCTCACCTAATCCATCATAAGTAGGTAAATCTCTCATTTTCATTGATACACAACCCATTGATCTTGTCTTCATGTTACAGTTCAACGTGGTTACCTCATGTAACTGGTTCTTCCATCGCTCTATCTCCTGATCCAAATTTGAAGTACAAGATCTTTCGCGCTCCCACGAAATTCGTCCATCTATAGCGGGATTTGCCCAGTCTTGCTCCCACGCAGTTATCTTATAGATGCAGTCCAAATAATTGTCACTTTCTTAGTCGCGCACTAGCTCTGTGTAGCACGATCCATCAACAAGTTCCAACTTTATTGATAAATGCAAAGACTTCTTTTTGAAAATCATCTTGCGCTTTTTCAGATTAATCACCCCATTCATGTCAGTGGCCTAATCAATTCCTAAGAGCGCGAGGTAGGGGTTGCTGTCATCGATATTCTCTATCACTTCAAAGACTGCTTGATGGGGGCTAACTAAGGTTCGGAGTAAATTAGCCTAACAAATCCCTGTACTATTGGCCCTTTCAGAAGCAACCCGTGGAGCGCGGACTGAGTTCTCACCCAAAGTAGTATGGGGCGATGCTGGAACCAAGTTTCCGCACCCTTGAGATATTTGAGGGGTCGGTTTAGCCCAATTTTGAATACCTTTGCTTAGGTCACTTCATGCACTTTCCTGGCCTCCGAGGCCTTCGCACTCTATTATACTCACCTTTGTGCAACCCTGATCATGGGCTGAGGTTATTTCACACTGCTAAGGCAGCGATCTGTGCTCTTTCCCTAAGTTACACTGCAGATCTTACTTATCTTCTTATAACTGTTAGTTAACTTTACGTAAATAGATGCTTATCTTATATTCACTTATTCAACACATTCATATAAGTTCACGCAACAAATAAACAGTAAACTTGCAATTCATTCCTATTGAGTTATACATCAGCCCTCCCCATTTCAAGTCATCAATGAAGTATTCTATAAAGACTAATTAAAATTCCCGATGCAATAACCCGATCGCAATCAGCCATCGCTAAAGGCAAGAAACACACAACTATATATTGAATCGCCGAGGTGATTTCATTAAAGTGCACTTTTCGATAAAAGTAGGTTAAAACGAATGTAGGCAGGTTTAGGTCTAAAAAAACGAAAAACAAAGGAATTATGCATTATCCTACTTTACCATGATAATATACTCTTATCGCAATCGGAGCTACCTATGGAAAGATCTAAAGCCTAACCTTTGTGCCTTCCGATTTGCGATATGCGATTATCACTAATCGCAGATCGAGAAAGCCAAGTGATCCAATTTGAAACATTATTGCTAACATGTGCGATGCGACATGTCATAATGATATTTAAATATCACATCTGACGGTTATGGAATGTCATTAATACAACAATTAAGATTAAATCCTTCGAGGATTTCGCCCATGGTAATATTGATTTGTATTCTTTATCATGCTTAAATTACCATTAATCATTCTATCCTGCATAAGTTTTCAGGGAATTCTCCTCTATTACGTGCTTTTGTTTCTTTTACAGAGCAATTCTAAAGCCATGAATCCTGTAAAAATGCCATAAAAGCTGAAGAAGTTGAAGGCTCCAGCCATAGCCAAAGAGGAACCAGTGAAGAAAGTTTTAATATCTGATACTACTGCCTTGGTCTAGGCAAAGCCTCTTGGGAAAGAATTTATAATTTACTAGAAGCAGAAGAGCTGGAAGAAATCAAAGAAGATGCAACAATAGAGGGCACAGACAAGTTAGAAAACACTCTTAAGGATTTGGCTTGCTCCTATCTTCATAGAATAGCAGCTCATGCCAAAGTTCTACCTTATAATTACTTGCTTGGATGGGTTATTGAGAAAATCAATATCACAACCAAAACTTTCTTCATGGCTAATGGGAGAATGTTTGGGTTGTTCAGAGCTGAAGATATTAAAAGAATGTATCATTTGCCTGAACCAGAGAAGTGATATAATAAAGCATTTTTGGAGGCTTTCGCCAAAGAAAACGCCATTGAATCAGATCCCATCAAACAATGGAGGCATTTTCCGACCAAGCATAAGCATGAATCATCAGGTATGTACTCTGTAGACTCATTGGCTTCTCCTTACTATTATGTTGGTTCCATGATGTGCAGACTCTTTGGAGTCCATAATTCTGCCAAATTTTCTATAGAGATGGTACCATTAATGGAGGCTGCTATTAATTCCTACAACATGGATTGGGTGACCATATTGTCTGACAAAATGGCCAACCTAATATTTGATATTAGGAAAGACAGATTTGTGACCACTTGGGTAATACCCCCATTTTATATCAGTGCTTATATAATGGATACTATCTGCTTCAATTTTGAATATCCCATTCTAGGATGGAAATAGACTCCACAGGACCCAAATCCCATTCATATCTATCATAAAGAACTATGGAAGGCCCATTACAAAAATCATCTGTACATAATTTGTGATGGTTTCATTCTCCCCATCTATTATTCCATATTCAATAAACCCACTCCTAGGCTATTTGAGGAAGCCTCTGTCAACCTAACTACAATGGGTAGTTCATTTGGTGAAGAAAAGTTCACCTACATACGACTTGTGTCAACACTAATGACCCTCGTGTTCTTCTTTTATACATCCTTGATAAGGTACTTGCCAGGGAATTAGCCTATCAGATAACAGTAGAATGGATGTCAAGGAACTTAAAGGAGTCTAGAAAGCATATGTGGCCTACATCTCCCCTCCGATGTGGTGCTTTCACACTACATGACTTCAAGCATGCAAAGAAGGAAGCTGAGAAGATTAAAATATTAAAACTAGCAGTCATCCCAAAAAGGCAATATAATCCTAGATTATTTGCCTACAGTATCACTTCTCAGGCCAAAATAGCCAAGCTTGAACATGAGAAGGATACTTTTGATGATTTGTTTGTCTCAGATGAGTCGTTTTATCAAGTAAAACCACTGGCAAAGATCAAATTAGGAGTGGAGGGACTAGAGGAATTTTACAAGTTCAAGACACAGAGATTGGAAACTTCACCTCTGGACTTGTTAAGCACCACCTCTATGATACAATCAGAAAGCCACGGTGAAGAAGAAACTTCAAACAAGGAAAAGACTCTTGAAAGGGAACAAACACTTGAACGAGCTAGTGAGCCCCTTGATACCAATGTGAATATTGATCCTTCTCTACTCAAGGAATATGAGCAGTTTGATTCAATTATCAATAACCCGAATACAACTGAAGATCTCACTACTCCAGAAAAGTCTACAGTGTAAAAAACTGAAGTTAATATAGTTCTGATTGAAGGAACGAGTGGCCTACCCATAGTTCAATAGGAAATAGAGATTATTCCAGAGAATCTGACCGAGGAGATTGTACTACAAACTGAAGAAATACCACCTCTTGATGTCTTTTACAGTCCAAAGCACAGGGATGTATTTAGAAGACAGAGGAAGAAGAGGAAGATTGATCAAAGTCCTCTTTTATTCCCTCAGGCATAAATGATGCATGTGGTATGGAAAGCAGAGGTAGATCCCTTCGAGGATTTAACAAAGCTATCTTTGTTTGCAAGGGCTTACACAGCAACAACAATGGATAAAGCCACAGAGGTTAGCCATCTGTTGATAGAAAAGGATCAGAAGATTATGCTACTTGAGGCACAATTGGCAGAAAGACAACTAAAGATAACTCAGCTAGAGCAACAATTGATAGAACAAAAGCAACAAAATGAACAATTAAATGAGTAGCTCAAATTAGAAAAATAGAAAATTGATGAGCACACTCTTCATAAGCAACAAGAGTTGGCCAAATAATTGAGTAGGCTTTAGATGTTAAACGAGCAAGAGAAGAAGGCAAAGGAGGATCAAGTGGCACAAATGAAATAACATATTGATAAATACAAAGACTATCCATAGGTAAACGAATTCAGAAAAGAGGCTTTGGACATAACCAAGGCTTTGTCCTGACAGTTGGATATTATTTGTCACAATATATCATTATCCAATCCCTCATGTGATATCTCTACATCAATGACTGAGAGGGCAATGGATGCTAGACTTGAATTGGACAAAGAAGATGAAAAGCTAAACAACTTCCTATCCTGGCAAGACTCAAAGGAAAAAATAGCTGCCAACCTACCTAGAATACAAGAGTCGCATAAAAAAATCATGTTTTCCGAATGGGAATGTCAGTTGATGAAAGCTGAAAGAGCAACTTCCAAGTGCAAAGCTACAACAAATGGGCCGATCAAATTAATAAACAACAGTTTGCATATGTCAAATTTGATTACAGATTGCTCTACTGGGAAGCTCCCAAAAGCAAAATAATTAGAACAACATTGGAAACAGGAAATAGCACACAGAGAAAAGTTGATCAGAGGCATTCAAAGCTTGACATGGGAAACATTATGGTTTTTCCTTGTCAAACCTCATAGCCAGCAAATGGCCATGAAATGTCTCTCAGATGTAATCAACTGTATGATCTCCGAACTCTCCGATGCCACCTATACAGCTCAGCTGCACTAAAGCATGAGTCATCCTTTAGAGATCTAGCCTATGCGCACAATCTATCAACTATAGTCACAGGAAAAGGAGCTGATACAATGAATGCATTCAACCGCCACACCATTGCTATTTTCATGAGGAATCCCAGATTTATATGACTTTAGTTAAAAATGGCGCATAGCGATTATTTTTGATAGTTTGTTGTTATTTTTAGTATTTAAACACCCTTTCATCTATTTAGAAAGGGTCTGCAATCTGTATTAAAAACTTGACTTGGGAGTTACACTACTGTACTTTTGATATATTTTTTTATCAAAAGCTGGACAAAAAGTTCTGCATTTTATTAAAGAGGCTTTTATATGTTACAAAATTATATATTATGGAGCAATGCAACACATAACATATTGCATAAATATAAACACAGAAAATGCATAAAACAAGAGAGACACAAATATACGTGGTTCACCTAGTTTGGGCTACGTCCACAGAAAAACAACAAGTCCTTCCTTTTATATTATCCAGCAAACTAAAGAGATACAACCTACAATAGATCCGCTGTAACACCCTCTTTGCTCTCAATCTCCTCTATCTTCCTCACTCAGAATACAGATGTGCATAGATGCAATACAATTCCCTCATATATAGTGAGGGGTTGCCTTCTAGGGAAAAGAACCATAAATTAAACATAACTTCTACCGTCAGATCATCCGCCTAATGAACTGCCCAGATTGACTAGAAATTACTAGACTTTTACAAGGCAATTTTACATCTATTTTTAGCTTCGGGGGCGCCGCCCCCGAATCCCTACAGAGGGACCGCTAGCCCCCGGACCCCCGCGGAGGGGAAAACTCCCCCCCGCGTGGAGGGGTGTACAGTCTTCCTGGGGTATACATCCAGCTGAAACCTTTGAATACAGAAGATAATCAAGCTCCACGCCCAACAATCTCCCACTTGGAGACTGATTATAGCAACTCCACTACTACTTCATTTGCTAGACAATAACTCCACTTTGGACCTGGTTGTTTCTCATCTTCTTCATCATACTTGAAGACCAATTGAAACTGAGCAGATTCTCAGTTTCTCCCTAGTTACAACTTTTGTTAACATATCTACAGGATTCTAGCTACTGTGTATCTTTTCCAGCTTCAACTGTCCATCTTCCAATGCTGACCGTATGAAATGGTATTTGAGCTTTATATGTTTAGTCTTGGAATGAAATATAGATTTCTTTGCAAGATGTATGGCACTTTGGCTATCACTGTATAACCTGCCCACCTCCTGCTTCTTGCCCAATTCATCCAGAAACCTTTGTAACCAAATCATTTCTTTACTAGCCGCTATAGCAACAACATACTTTGCTTCTGTTGTTGAAAGTGCAACAACACTTTGGATTTTCGAAACCCAACTGACAGCTGTTCCATCTATAGTAAACAAATACCATGTTTTTCTCCTCCTGTTATCTCTATCGCCTGCCATATCTGCATCAACATATCCCTGTAGAGCAATGTTTGAACCACCAAAGCATAATGATTGATTTGTGGTACCTCTCAAATACCTGAGAATCCACTTCACTGCCATCCAATGTTCTTTTCCTGGATTTCTCATGTACCTGCTTACAACTCCCACTGCATGTGCAATATCAGGCCTTGTGCAGACCATTGCATACATTAAGCTTCCAACTGCTGATGCATATGGAACTTTAGACATATGAGCCATTTCTTCCTGAGTCTTGGGATACGCCTCCTTACTTAATTTGAAATGGCTAGCCAAAGGTATACTAACTGGTTTTTCATTCTGCATATTAAACCTTTTCAACACCTTTTCTATGTACTCACTTTGACACAACGTTAATTTGTGATTCTTCCTGTCTCTAGTTATTCTCATACCAAGGATTTGTTTTGAAGCACCCAAATCCTTCATTGCAAATGAGTTTGCCAATTTACTTTTGAGCACATTTATTTTGTACATGTTAGAACCTGCAACAAGCATGTCATCTACATACAATAACAATATAATATAGCTGCTATCATTTTGCCTTTTGAGATAAACATAATGATCAGAGTGACATCTAGTATAACCTTGTTCAGACATAAACCTGTCAAATTTTAGATACCACTACCTTGGAGCCTGTTTTAAGCCATACAAGCTCTTCTTCAACCTACACACTAGCTTCTCCTTCCCTTTTACCTCATATCCTTGTGGCTGCTGCATATATATCTCTTCCTCCAAATCCCCATGGAGAAAGGTTGTGTTTACATCTAACTGCTCAAGATGCAAATCTTCAGCTGCTACTAGACTTAAAATAGTTCTGATTGAAGTCATTTTAACAACAGGAGAAAATATTTCATCAAAATCAATACCTTTCTTCTGTGCAAACACCTTCACCACAAGTCTAGCTTTGTACCTCTGTTTTCATCCATCTTCTTCCTTCAGCTTATAAACCCATTTATTCTGCAATGTTGGTTTACCTACAGGCAACCTGACTAAGTCATAAGTCTGGTTATGTGCTAAGGAGTCCATCTCTTCTTTCATAGCTTGCTCCCACTTCTTCCTGGTTTCTACCTGCACTGCTTCTTCATAACATTCTGGTTCACCAGAATCAGTCAACAATACATAATATAATGAAAGAGAGAATCGTTCAGGGGGTCTACTTATCCTGGTAGATCTTCTAACACCACTTTCAAGTGTTTGAATTGCTTGTTTCTGTTGTGGTTGTTGTTCTAGCTATTGATCATTATGATTTTTAGGCACCATCACTTTTCCTGTGATATCGTTAAGCACTGTGTATTCTCTGTTTTCTTTTTCTTGTTTCTTTTCCTGCAACTGATTCTTATACAAGACCTTTTCATTGAATATTACATCTCTGCTCCTAATGATTTTGTGATTTTCATAATCATATAAGCGACAACCAAAATCATTAACACCATATCCAATAAAGGTACATTTCTTTGATTTTGCCTCAAGCTTCGTTCTATTTTCTTTGTTAATGTGGACAAAAGCTTCACAACCAAAAGTCTTTAAAAATGAGTAGTTTACCTTTTTACCTGTCCATGCCTCCTCTGGAATACCACCATCCAAGGAACTTGAAGGTCCTCTGTTTATTAGATAAATAGTAGTATCTATAGCATTTGCCCAAAATTGTAAAGGCAATCCTGCATGCAATCTCATGCACCTTGCACACTCCATAATTCAGCTGTTCATCCTTTCTAACACACCATTTTCTTGTCGTGTTCCTGGAACTGTCTTCTCTCTGCGAATTCCATTCTTTGAACAGTACCTATCAAACTCTTTGCTGCAATATTCACCTCCATTATCTGATCTGAGACACTTCAACCTTTTCCCTGTCTCATTTTCAACCAAAGCTTTCCATTTCTTGAAAGTATCAAATACATCAGATTTATTTCGAATACAATAAATCTAGGTTTTTCTGGTTGCATCATCAATAAAAGTAACATAATAATGAGAGCCACCAAGAGATGATACCTGAGCAGGTCCCCATGCATCTGTATTCACACGCCCTAATTTTTCGCTCTTCTTTTCTTTCCCAACTCTAAGCAATCTAACTCTCTTCTGTTTTCCATAAACACAATTCTCACAGAATTTTAAATCAACATGCTTCAAACTTGGTAACAAATTTCTTGAGTGAGGAATCTGCATCCCCTTCTCACTCATGTGTCTGAGCCTATGATGCCACAATGTCGTATCTTCTCCTGTAGAGGTTAAAGCATTAACAAAATTAGAAATACCATTGCATAAATACAATGTACCAACCTTTTCTCCTTTCGCTATTACCAGGGATCCTTTAGTGACCTTCCCGGTTTTATCTATGAAAGTGGTTACGCAACATTCACCTCCCAACTGCTCTATTGAAATCATATTTTTCTTCAGATCTGGAACATGCCTTACCTTCTTCAATAGCCACTGATTTCCATTTTGTTGTTTTATGAAAACTATACCCATTCCAATGATTTTATAGGGTTTATCATCACCCAATCGAACTTGTCCAAAATCTCCTTAAACATATTCATGAAAATGTTTCTTATCAGGTGTGGCATGGAATGAGGCCCCTAAATCTATAACCCAGGCATCAATAATATTTTCTAATGAAATAATCAAAGCATCTTGCAACACATCACTTGTTACATTCGCTTCATGATTAGTTTCTTGCTGTGCATCTCCTTCTTTTCCCTTCTGAGACTTGCAGTCTTTCTTTAGGTGTCCTTTCATCGCACATTTCTAGCACACTATCCCTGATCTAGACTTGGATCTGCCTTTTCTTGACTTACTACGATATCCTAGGCTCTTTCCTCTTTCCATTTTTCTTCCCCTAGTCTCCGCAGTCAAAGCATTACCTGATGTCTCACCAGATATTTTCAATCGCATTTCCTCGCTAAGGATTGCACCAACAACATCATCAAACTTTAAAGTACTAGATCTAGAGATAGAGTTACTAACGGCCATAACTAAACCATTCCATCTTTCTGGCAATGAGCACAGAAATAACAGAGTCCTAACTTCATCATCAAAAGTTACCCCTATAGAACTTAACTGACTTGTAACTGTATTAAAATCATTTAAATGATCTGCAATAGATCCACCTTCTGACATCTACATATTAAATAAATGCTTCATAAGAAATACTTTATTTGAGGCCGAGGGTTTTTCATATAGTTTGGCCAATGCTGACATTAAACCCTGTGTTGTCGTTTCCTTTGAAATATTAAACGCTACCAATGCCGCTAGGCACAGCCGTATTGTTCCAAGTGCCTTTCTGTCCAGAATATCCCATTCTGTGTCTATCATACTCGTCGGTTTCTTTGTCTTTCCGCTCAATGGTAGGTACAGATCTCTGTGATACAGATAATCTTCCATCTACATCTTCCACAACTGGTAGTTTTGGCCGTTGAATTTTTTGACCCCTAAAACTACCATCTTCCGCCATTGCTCCAAATCGAACCAGGAACCCTTCTCTCCTACGAGTTTATCAGCCAAATAGACCTTCGGCTCTAATACCAGTTGTTAGCAAATTATATATTACGGAGCAATGGAAGACAAAAAATATTGCAGAAATATAAACACAGAAAATGCATAAAACAAGAGAGACACAGATATACGTGGTTCACCCAGTTTGGGCTACGTCCACGAAGAAACAACCAGTCCTTCCTTTTATATTATCCAACAAACTGAAGAGATAAAACCTACAACAAATCCACTGTAACACCCTCTTTGCTCTCAATCTCCTCTCTCTTCCTCACTCAAAATACAGATGTGCATAGATGCAATACAATTCCCTCATATATAGTGAGGGGTTGCCTTCTAGGGCAAAAAACCCTAAATTAAACATAACTTCTACCATCATATCATCCGCCTAATGAGCAGCCCAGATTGACTAGAAATTACTAGACTTTTACAAGGCAGTTTTACATTTATTTTTAGCTTCGAGGGCGCCACCCCCAGACCCCCCAGCCGGGGGGGATTAGCTCCCCTGGGACCCCCACAGGGGGGGACAAGTCCCCCCCATAGCCTCCTACGTGGAGGGGTGTACAGTCTTCCTGGGGTATACATCCGACTAAAACCTTTGAATACAGAACATAATTAGGCTCCACACCCAACATTATAAGATTTGCACTTTTGCATCTTTTGGAAGTGTTCTGAAATAGGAAAGCAGAATTTGAATGTTATTTACATCGGGAGAATCCAAATGTATACAGTACTATTATCTCTGTCTTTTTATTATTTCTCTATGTGAATGAACATTTCTCAAAATTGCTATTATTGATATATACATGTGTTTTTCAAGCAATTCTTCAGCTTTTCACTACTGAATTTTTTAGAGTTGTCATCATTTGAATATGTATATGTCATTGATATATAATATGATCAATGCAATAATGTTTTAATTATTACTTTGTTTCATTACTTAAAAAAAGTAATCATCATATGAGTATATATGTCTATTTTATGAATAAGTAATCTTTATGGTTATTTCTTTAATAGAAACAATAAAAAATTGTGTTGTTAAAAGAATATCCTAGATAAATTAGCTATATTTGTATATTTTTGCATCATAGGCTTAAATACTTATCATCTCCATTATACACTACAAACCAATCACCCATAAATTTATATATCACTGGGAAACTGGTCCCATTACATCTAGTCGGAGCCACCACACCAAATGGAAAAGGAGGAGTTGCACTAAGGTCCAGACCAAGTGGTTTTCCCCGATGTTGATGCAGCGATTTTAGAGGCATCAGCATTTTTGGTGCTAGAAGGAGGGCTTGAACTGTGAATGGTGAGTGAATCCAAATCTATAGTCCATTCTGAGAGTAAACCTCCCTCACCAACTCTTCCAACTTCTCCCTCGCATATTAAATCCCCAATTCTCAAGCGAGAAGTTGATGAGATAATACCCACTGCTGAAAGCTTAAGTATATCCGAAAAATCCACTCTTGAACTTCCTGAAGTTCAGAATTTAATTCATAAACTTAAAGGGCTTTCAATATCTCAAGATCGTCCTAAATTATCCCAAGGCATTGTGACTTCGCAATACATTCCTTCTCAGCCTCTTACAAGACTACAAAGTTAAAAGCTTGGTATTAAACCAAGAAAATTCCCTATGCCTAGTCAGAGAAGAGCTAGAAAGACACCTTTAGAGTCTAAAAACAAGACTCATTCATCATCATCATCCGTTTCATCCACCCCATTGCAAAGTCAACCATCCACTGCACAACTTCAAATCATAGTTCCACAGGGAACAGGTACTCCGACACCTCCTACTCAATCACTTATAACTTCTTTTGCTATTAGAGCAACAATGGCACATCAGCAACATCAACTACAACCAAGGCCATGGACAAACCCAGGGGTAGTCGCAATGCCTGCACCCTTAAGTCAGTTACTAGCTCACCTTGAAAAGTCGTTGCCTAAGTTTAACCCAGATATCGGCATCTTAGCAGAAGAACACATAAACAACTTTATGTTGTCAATTAATTTAAATGGAGTGATTGAGGAAGATGTTGTTGTAAGACTTTTCCCATACACCTTACAAGGAGCAGTCGGGTCATGGTATTTTTTGCTACCAGCAGGATCTATTAATAGTTGGAATGCTTTTCAAGAGCAGTTTCTGACTAAGTTTGGAGATGACAGATCTATAGCGACATTAATTAATGATCTCTCCAATCTTAAAACTGAATCGAAAGAACGTATTAGAGACATCAACACATGATTTAATAAACTCTTAAATAAAATTCCTGCTACATCTAATCCCAACGAAGAGGTTTGAAGTGAATGGTATATTTCTACCTTACCTTCGAATATATCAATCTTTGTTGATAGAGCTGCAAAGCCTACCCTAGCAGAGAATATGAAAGTAGTAATCGCAGTTGAGAAAAAAATTCTCACTTTAGAGAAGAAAACTTCTATTGAGGAAAGAAAATAAAAAAAAAAATTACTTTTAAGGATGATTCAAAAAAGAGAGTATCTAAGGATCCATATGATATGGAGGCTTGCAAAAGGTCTTAAAAACTATGTCTAACGAAATGGTAGAGATAAAAAAGCAAGTAGCAAAAACCTCCACTAAAAAGCCATTTAGGAACTTAAAAAGAGCTGAATCAAAACCGCCTAATGCTGTACCAAATGCAGAATCAGATCCAGATAATGATGAGGATGAAGACACAATCGTGTCATCTGAGGAAATAGAAGAGTAAGATATATTTGAATGTCATGGTATGTGGGACTTCATTCTACCTAATTCTGATACTGAGAACGAACATGAAGCTCTCCCAGTTAATACTAGAAGTAAAGTTGCTGCAGAGCTTTCTCAACCAACTCAAAAGAAGAAAAATGCAAGTCCTGCTACCAAAGATAAGGCTCCCATGAATAAATCTTCAGTATTTCCAACTTAAAATCAGCCATCATCTTCAAATCTGCCCTCATCATCTAAGACCTTGGTAGTCTCTGACTCTATGGATTACAATATCATTGAAGACATGAAGAAGACTAGAGCAAATATCTCTTTGCTTGAGCTTAGTAAGCTCAAACATCAACAGAAATTGCTACTCAAAGAGTTAAATGCGGTCCCTTCTTCTCCTCTTCAAAATGATGTCTTGTTCAAAGAAACTAAAGGAACAAGTAAGCCACAATCCGATAGAGTAGAGGCAACCGATGTTGTTCTAATCGAAGATAGATCTAATTCTCACACTCCTTTTCTCTTGACCTATGAAATCTACAAAATAAACCTACATAATTGCGTAATAGATTCAGGAGCTTCATCAAATATAATGCCAACCTTGGTTTGCTCAAAATTAAACATTGAACCCCAAAACTCTACAATGCATATTGTTCAGTTAGATCGAACTAAGGTTCAAGTCTTAGGAGAAATTAATTCAGTCACCATTAGGTTAGCAGCTGCTCCGAGAGTAGTTCAGAGAATTGATATATTGATAGCCGATATCCCTGAGTTTTATGTGTTAATATTAAGTAGGGATTGGTCTGAAAAACTCCATGGTTACATTTCGACTGATTGGTCTCATATGTGGCTTCCCTATAAAGGAAAACCAAATCAAATTAGGAGCGATCGAGAGAAGCACATGACTCATACTGTAACTGAGTTTGAGTAGGAAAACCAACCCATAGCTTTCAATAATAATATTCTTGGAAATTACTCAACAGAGTCATTCTTTGGTAATTTTAATGCCCAATCATCTCGTTTTTCTGTTAATAGTTTCACATCTAAAATAGAAAATTTTTCTCATATAGATACATCAAGGTGTGCTACTATCGCAGAAGAAATTATAAATAAAACTATAGATAACTCTGTATTTTGGTCTTTATATTTTGATGGGTCAAAATCCAATGACAGTGTAGGAGCATGATGTATTTTAGTTAGTCCTGAGGGGGAAAATCTATGCTCTCATGAATACTGGAATTTGAATGTACAAATAATACTGCTGAATATGAGGCATTGATTCAAGGACTGTATAAACCGATAGGATTAACAATTCAATATGTAAAAGTATTTGGTGATTCTGAGATTGTTATGAAACAGGTGAGGAATACTATTCATTGCCTTTTAGGACATCTCAAGCATTATCAATCCTTCGTTAAAGACCTTGTATCTTATTTTCTAGCTTTTAATATTTCTCCCATTCCTAGATCCCAGAATGTAGCAGCTGATTTATTAGCCAATGTTGCTTCTAAACTCCTTCAATCGAAGGATTACAGCCCTGATAGGTTTTCGGTTGAATTTATTTTTAGACCATCCATCCTATACAATGTCACCAATTGGAGAGTATTTAATCATGACAAGGACATTTTGATTTTTTTAACTTTTGAGAAATCCTATGATGACTAGATTATTAATTAGAATGACCATGATCTTCAAATTAAGCAAAGGCCAGAGGAAAATTCCATACCTAAATCCATAGTCAAACTTGAAGACCTTTATGACATCAAGGACAGGTTTAAGAAAGTTACTAATTCAAAACTTCAAAGTTCTACATTGAGGTTTGAATTAATAAATCTTGGTACTGAGACCAAACCACATAATATTAATTTAGGACTAGGACTCACTTCAGAAGAAATATTCTCCTTTATTAGATTGTTGAATAAATATAAGAATGTTTTCACTTGGAATTATGACGATTTAAAAACGTATGATACTTCTATCATACAACATACAATTCCAATGGTTTCGGAGGAGAAGTCTGTACAACAGAAATTGAGGAAAATTCATCCAAACCTAGAAAGTCAGATCAAAACTAAGTTAAATAAAGTTTTGAAGGCAAAGATAATTTTCCCAGTTAGACATTCAAAATGAGTTTCCAACTTAGTACGGGTTAGAAAGAAGAATGGTGATATTAGGATCTGTATTGATTTCAGAAATCTTAATAAGGCAAGTCAAAAGGACAATTTCCCTCTACCAACAATGGAATAGACTCTTCATTCAGTTGCTGGTTCTGAATTGATGTCTTTTTTGGATGTTTTTTTTGGATATAACCAAATATTGGTACATCTTGATGATCGACTAAAGACTACCTTCAGGACCAAATGGGCAACATATGCCTATCAAAAGATGCCTTTTTATTTGATTAATGCTAGAGCAACCTTCCAAAGAGCAATGGATATAGCTTTTAAGGGTTTGATTAATAGGTCAGTTGTTGTCTACTTAGACGATATAACTATCTATTCCAAAAAATGAGCAAATCATTTGCATGAAATAAAACAAATTTTTAAAGACTGTAAAAGGTATGGGATTTCATTAAATCCCAAGAAATCATTCTTTGCTCTTGATCAAGGGAAACATCCAGAGTTTATCATATCTAAAGACGACATTTATATCGATCCAGAAATAATCAGGGAGATTTCTCATATTCCTCTTCCACACAATAAAAAATCAATGCAATCATTTTTAGGCCAAATTAATTTTGTAAAGAGATTCGTTCCATATTTTTCACAGATTGTTTTATCATTACAAACAATGATTAAGAAAAATTTAGTGTTCAAATGGGGGCATAAAGAAAAGGAAGCCATTGATTCAATCAAACAGGTGATCATTAATGCTCCTGCACTAAATACCCCAAAATTTTCTAATCATTTTATTTTGTATACTTTAGCATCTGAAACTTCTAATGCAGCTGTGTTGACACAAATCAATGATCAACAAATCAAAGCACCCATATCCTTTTATAGTTCTAATCTACAAGTTGTTGAACTTAATTATTCTGAAGTGGAAAAGCAAGCTTTCACTGTGTTCAAATTTATTAAACACTTTAGGCCATTCCTTCTAAAGGCTCATACAAAAGTAATAGTCCCATTCTCAGCAATGAGGCAATTACTAGTCCAAAGGGAAATGGGAGAGAAGAGAGCCAATTGGGTGACAACATTACAAGAATATGATTTGGATATAAAACCAGAGAAAATTGTTAGAGGTCAAGGTTTTTGCAGGTTGTTAGCAGGGGCTTCCAACATTCTAGAACATGAAGATTCAGACAATGCTCTTCAAATAGATGAGATAAGTATTATGAACTCTGAATCTCAATATGTAGATCCGATCTTTTATTTAGAAAATGGATATTCTCCTCCTAATCTTTCTTACAAAAGCAAACATGCCTTGAGGTTAAAAGAAAAACACTTCGAAATCATTGATGATGTGTTATTTAGAAGGAATTATGATTCAGTTTTGTTAAGATGTCTTGAGAAATCTAAAGCACTGAAGGTGTTGCAGGAATTACACAATGGACTAGCAGGTGGACATTCTGGAGGTGATATAACAGCTCACAAGATCATACATGCTAGATATTATTGGCCCACTTTATTCAAAGACACTCATGATTATGTAAGAAAGTGCAAAACTTGTCAAACTGACAGTGGAAGACAAAGGAAGCTAGCTTTTCCTTTACAACCAATCAACATTGAACAACCATTTGAACAATGGGGACTGGATATCATAGGAGAAATTGTTCCACACTCTTCTAAGCAAAAAAGGTACATCCTTATAGCCATGGATTACTTTACAAAGTGGGTTGAAGCAGTTCCTTTGAAGGTAGCCAACTATGAGGCAATCATTGAATTCATCGATCAGTTCATCATTACCAAGTTTGGCGTACCAAATGCTCTCATTTTTTATAATACATCTTAATTTTTTTGGTAATACCATACTTGAATTTTCTCTTAAAAGAGGATTTAAACTAAAATATTCTGCAAACTACTATCCTCAGGGTAATAGTTTAGTAGAGTCAACCAATAAAAATCTTATCAAGATTATTAAAAGAATTGTTTACCAGAATCAAAAGAGTTGGCACAAGTCTTTGATATTTGCATTATGGGTAGACCGAATTTCGCAGAAGGCCTCAATAGGCATTTCTCCATTCAACTTAGTGTATGGGAAGGAAGTTGTGATACCAACAAACTTAGCTCTCCCATCTCTAGCCTTGGTGCAATATATTGAAGAAAATCCCTCCTCTTCCATTCAATTAAGATATGATCAAATCCTTAAACTAGAAGAAGAAAGGGAAAAAGCTATAATTACACATGCAAAACATCAACAGATTATTAAATCTTCTTTTGACACAAATTCTATCGGCCCAAAATTTCTACAAATTGGTGATTGTGTTTTGAAATGGGACAAAGCACATGAAAATAAAGGTAAACACACTAAATTTCAGAAGATGTGGCTTGGATCATTTCAAATCATAGAGAAGATAGGCTCATCAACATTCATATTGCAAGATCTATTAGAAAAGAGGAATTCTCTTCCTGTCAATGGGCTTATCTTGAAAAAATTCTTTACTTAAGGAGGTAACCCCTTCTTACCTGTAAATATTCATTATGCAGTTTGTTTGTTCAATTTTTATTTATAAGAAATAAGGTTGTAGTCTTCCATTGACCTTTTACTATGTGAAAGTTGTTCAAGGAAATATTGTAAATACTTACTTTCAATACATGGAAATATTTAAGGAAAAGGATTACAATTCTAGATAGTTAAGTGGAGAATAAAACTCTGAAAACCTCTTTTAAATTTGTAAAACTTCAACAACTTTTGGAAATACTATAAATCATTTCAAGTTTAAAGAGACAAGAGATATTATCTATAAAAAAACAAAGACTTTCCCAAACTTAGCATCTACAACTCTTAAAATGTCATCTATGGACTCTTAAGGAGAAAATCATTCATCCCATCCATTAGGTTTGTAATTTTTTCATAGTGTAATTCTAAAATATTTTTATGATAAAAGATAAGAGGTCTCATCATGAGCCTACTTACTATGATCATAGGGAACTAATCGAACTGACATTACCAATACTACATATCAAAACAGGGTAATGACTTATAATCATAAGACAAGGGGTCTCATCACGAGCCATCTTGTTCAGTTCAATTACAACTAGTGAATGACATTGTCAATAGCTGGCCAACAAACCAGGACAATGGCATTTTGTCTTTTAAAAGAAAAGAAAAGGTAAATATGAAATGCAAAAAGAAAATATGTATAAACATATCATTTTGAATTTATCTTTCAAAAGCTATATTCTTAGATGGATGGGACAATGAATGATTAAATGGTTAAAAGGTAACCCTGCTGAGACTATGAATGTTTGCTAGCAGTAGAGGTACTACCTATGAAAACAGAGTAAACTTAAAAGCTAAGAGAAGCCCCCTGCTTTATCTATATAAATCAATCAAAACCTTCAATAAACCTAGAGTGATTTCATTTTTGAGATTGGGAAAGCAATTACGAAAATATTGTTTATTATATTCAGAATTAATCTGTATCTAACTGCTCTTAGATTGTTTTCTTTATCCTCAATAACTTCCAAATAAAGAAAGTTAAATATTTTGCATTATTTTCCCAGAGATAACTGTTTCTCCCTGTGAATTGCCAATTGTTGTGCTATACAACAACCCTCCCCATTTCAATTTTTTTGTCTAAACCTTTATCAAGAAATGGGTCCCCTTTTAAAATTTAGTTTAAATCAATAATTCAATAGTAATCGCAAGCTTTGATTTAACCTCATAACACATGAAATTCCTTATGAAAAGGTCCAATCCGATAAGAATATTAAAGAGGACCTTTTTAATAAAACAAAATTGAAATATAAAATGTTGTATCCTTTATTTAAATGATATACTTAAAGGATCTTCATTGGCAAAACCCCAAAGCAATAAAGCTATCGGAAAGCGCAAATCGCAAAGTCATCAAAGAAGCATTCTATAAAGACTACTTAAAACTCCTAATGCGATAACCTGACTGCAATCGACCATCGCTGAAGGCAAGAAACACACAACTATATATTGAATCGCAGATGCGATTTCATTAAAGCACACTTTTCGATAAAAGTAGGTTAAAACGAATGTAGGCGGGTTTATGTCTCAAAAAATGAAAAAGAAAGGAATTATGCATTATCCCGCTTTACCATGATAATATACTCATATTGCAATCGGAGCTACCTATGGAAAGATCTAAAGCCTAACCTTTGTGCCTTTTGATCTGTGATATGCGATTATCGCTAATTGTAGATCGGGAAAGCCAAGTGATCCAATTTGAAACACTGTAGCTAACATGTGCAATGCGACATATCATAATGATATTTAAATATCACGTCTGATGGTTATGGAATGTCATTAGTACAACAATTAAGATTCAACCCTTTGAGGATTTCACCCGTGGTAATATTGATTCGTATTCTTTATCATGCTTAAATTACCATTAATCGTTCTATCCTGCATAATTTTTCAAGGAATTCTCCTCTGTTACGTGCTTTTGTTTCTTTTATAGAGTAATTCTGAAGCCATGAATCTTGTAAAAATGCCAAAGAAGCCGAAGAAGCCGAAGGCACTAGCCATAGCCAAAGAGGAACTCATGAAGAAAGTTTTAATATCTGATACTACCTGCCTTAGTCTAGGCAAAGCCTCTTGGAAAAGCATTTATAATTTACTGGAAGCAGAAGAGCCAGAAGAAATCGAGGAAGAGGCAATAGTAGATGCCACAGACAAGTCATAAAACATTCTTAAGGATTTGGCCTGCTCCTATCTTCATAGAATAGCAACTCGTGCCAAAGTTCTACTTTATAATGACTTGGTTAGATGGGTTATTGAGAAGATCAATATCACAGATAGAACTTTCTTCAAGGCTGATGGGAGAACATTCGGGTCGTTCAAAGCCGAAGATATCAAAAGAATGTATCATTTTCCTAAACCAAAGAAGCGATATAATAAAGCATTTTTGGAGACTTTCGCCAGATAAAATTCCATTGAATCAGATCCCTTCAGACAATGGAGGAATTTTCCGACCAAACATAAGAATGAATCATCAGGTATGTACTCTGTAGACTCATTAGCTTCTCCTTAGAGTTATGCTGGTGCCATGATGTGCAGACTCTTTGGAGTCCATGATTTTGCAAATTTTCTATAGAGATGGTACCATTAATGGAGGGTGCTATTAATTCCTATATCATGGATTGGGCAACCATATTGTCTGACAAAATGGCCAACCTAATACTTGATTATAGGAAAGACAAATTCATGCCCACTCGGGTAATACCCCCATTTTATATGAGTGCTTATATAATGGATACCATCTGCTTCAATTCTGAATATCCCATTCTAGGATGGAAATGGACTCCATAGGACCCAAATCCCATTCATATCTATCATAAAGAACCATGGAAGGCCCATTACAAAAAACATCTCTACAGAATTTGTGATGGTTTCATTCTCCCTATCTATTATTCCATATTCAATAAACCTGCTCGTAGGTTATCTGAGGAAGCCTCTGTCGACCTAACTACAATGGCTAGTTGGTTTGGTGAAGAAAAGTTCACCTACATACAACTTTTTGGCAACACTACTGACCCTCATGTTCTTCCTTTATACATCCCTGATAAGCTACTTTCCAAGGAATTGGCCTATCAGATAATAGTAGAAGGGATGTTAAGGAACTTAAAGGAGTCTAAAAATCATATGTGGACCACATTTCCCCTCCAATGTGGTGCTTTCACACTACATGACTTCAATCATGCAGAGAAGGAAGCTAAGAAGATTAAAATATTAAAACTAGAAATCATCCAGAAAAGGCAATATGATCCTAGATTGGTTGCCTACAATGTCACTTCTCAGGCCAAAATAGCTAGGTTTGAACATGAGAAGGATACTTTTGATGATTTTTTTTGTCTCAACTGAGTTATTTTATCAAGTAAAACAACTAGCAAAGATCAAATTAGGAGTGGAGGGACTAGAGGAATTTTACAAGTTCAGGACACAGAGATTGGAAACTTTACCTCTAGACTTGTTAAGCACCACCTCTATGATACAATCAAAAAGCCACAATGAAGAATAAACTTCAAACAATGAAAAGACTCCTGAAAGGGAATAGACACTTGAACGAGTTAGTGAGACCCATGATACCGATGTAAATATTGATCCTTCTCTACTCAAGGAATATGAGCAGTTTGATTCAATTATTAATAACCCGAATACAACTCAAGAGCTCACTACTCCGGAAATGTCTACAGTCGAAGAGCCAAAATTTATTATAGTTCCAATTGAAGGAACAAGTAGCCTACCCATAGTTCAACAAGAAATATAGATTATTCCCGAGAATCCGACTGAGGAGATTGTATTACAAACTGAGGAAATACCACCTCTTGTTGTCTTCTATAGTCCAAAGCATAGGGCTATAGTTAAAAGACAGAGGAAGAAGAGGAAGATTGATCAAACTCCTCTTTTATCCCCACGGGCAGAAATGATGAATGTGGTATAGAAAGCAGAGGTAGATCCCTCCGAGGATTTAACAAAGCTATCTCTGTTTGCAGGGGCTTACACAGCGGTAACAATGGATAAAGCCACAGAGGTTAGCCATCTATTGGGAAAAAAGGATCAGAAGATTATGCTACTTGAGGCATAATCGTCAGAAAAACAACTAAAGATAACTCAACTAGAGCAGTAGTTGATAGAAAAACAACAACAAAATGAACAATTAAATGAGTAGCTCAAATTAGAAAAATAGAAAATTGATGAGCACACTCTTCATAAGCAACAAGAGTTGGCCAAAGAATTGAGCAGGCTTTAGATGTTAAATGAGCAAGAGAAGAAGCCAAAGTAGGATCAAATGGCACAAATGAAAGAACAGATCAATAAATACAAAGACTATCCATAGGTAAACGAATTGAGAAAAGAGGCTCTGGACATAACCAAGGCTTTGTCCCGACAATTGGATATTCTTTGTCACAATGTATCATTGGCCAATCCCTTATGTGATATCTCTACATCAATCACTGAGAGGGCAGTGGATGCTAGACTTGAATTGGATAGAGCAGATGAAAAGCTAAACAACTTCCTATCCTGGCAAGACTCCATGGAAGGAATAGCTACCAACCTGCCCAGAATACAAGAGTCGCATAAAGAAATCCTAGTTTCTAAATGGGAGTCCCAGTTGATGAATGCTGAAAGAGGAACTTTGAGGTGCAGAGCTACAACAAATGGGCTAATCAAATTAATAAACAATAGTTTGCATATGTCAAATTTGATTACAGATCGCTCTCCCAGGAAACTCCCAAAATCAAAATCACTAGAACAACATTGGAAACAGGAACTGGCACACAGAGAAAAGCTGATTGGAGGCATTCAAAGCTTGACATGGGAAACATTCTGGTTTTTCCTTGTCAAACCTCATAGCCAACAAATGGCCAAATGTCTCGTAGATGTAATCAGCTGTATGATCTCTGAACTCTCTGATGCCACCTATACAGCTTAGCTACACTCAAGGATGAGTCAACCTTTATAGATCCAACCTATGCTCACAATCTATCAACTGCAGTCACAGGAAAATGAGCCGATACAATGAATGCATTCAACCACCACACCTGTTATTTTCATGAGGAATCCCAGATTTATGACTTTAGTTAAAAACAACGCATAGCGATTATTTTTTATAGTTTGTTGTTATTTTTAGTATTTAAACACCCTTTTATGTATTTAGAAAGGGTCCGCAGTTTGTATTAAAAACTTGACTTGGGAGTTACACTATTGTACTTCTAATATATTTTTTTATTAAAAGCTGGACCAAAAGTTCTACATTTTTTCAAAGAGGCTTTTATAAGATTTGCACTTTTGCATCTTTTGGAAGTGTTCTGAAATAGGAAAGCAGAATTTGAATGTTATTTACATCAAGAGAATCCAAATGCATACGGTACTATTATATCTATCTTTGTATTATTTCTCTATGTGAATGAACATTTCTCAAAATTGCTATTATTGATATATACATGTGTTTTTCAAGCAATTCTTCAGCTTTTCACTACTGAATGTTTTAGAGTTGTCACCATTTGACTATGTATATGTCAGTGATATATAATATGATCAATGTGATAAAGTTTTAATTATTACTTTGTTTAATTACTTAAACAAAGTAATCATCATGTGAGTATATATTTCTATTTTATGAATAAGTCATCTTCTTAGTTATTTGTTTAATAGAAACAATCAAAAATCATGTTGTTAAAAGAACACCCGGGATCAATTAGTTATATTTCTATATTTTTGCATCATAGGATTAAATACTTATCATCTTAATTATACACTACAAACCAATAATGTAAAGGCACAATAATAACAATAGTGGGCTTCTATGGGCCACAATAGTAACAATATGGGCACTACATGGGTACATCAATATAATAAGTGGGTTGTACTAATAAAAATAAAGGGTTACACTAGTAGTATAGGGGCCTAACATGCCCCTCTCCTTCAAAAAGCGTTGTCCTCAATGCTTGAGTAGTTCTTGATGCTTCTGTTTAAAATTCTTGTCCTCCCATGTGGAATCTTCAGCGGATAAGTTCTTCCACTTGATGAGATACTCTGAAATTGATCGATTTCATAGCTATCGGGTTCTTGTTTCTGTGACTGCTCCAGGTTCCAATATGATTTTTCCTCCCTCTTCAATTTCTGGCAATATTGTTTGAATTGGGATCTTTTGCAACTTTTGAATAAGTGGCCATACTTCTTCATCCTTCTTCGATTCATCCCTTGCTTCGTTTATCCAATCTGGTTGGATAATAGAAATAGTACAAAACAATGCTTCCACACCCTCATCCTTGAAGACTCTTCCCATTTGGTAAGGTTGCCATTTTTAAGTGCCTGTTGTTTTGTTTGATTTTGCACCGAAGTGGCGTTATCCTTTAAAAGTTAGAGAACTTGTTGTTGATGCTCGATGTGATCTTTCACTACTTCAACCTTTTTCTTCTTGATATGTCCTTCTATCTCTAGAGTTTGAGGAGTGGCAATTTCTTCAAATCCTTTACAAGATATGGTCGGATTCATTTCTTGATGCTCGATGTGATCTTTCACTTCTTGAAAAATTTTCTTCTTGATATGTCCTTCTATCTTGATAGTTTGAGGAGTGGTAATTTCGGCTAATGAATTACAAGATATGGTTGGATTTATTTCTTCTTTCTCGATGTGATCTTTCACTTCTTGCACCTTTTTCTTCTTGATATGTCCTTCTATCTTGAGAGTTTGAGGAGTGGTAATTCTTGCTAATGCTTTACAAGATATGGTCTGATTCATTTCTTCTTTCTCTGGGATGGGGTCTTGGTGTATATCTTCTTCTTTTGATGTTTCTTGATCCTTTTCTTCCTCCTCTTCATATTCTATGTAAAATAATTTCTTCTCAGCACACTTATGACCTTTAGTGCATTTTCTATCACAATTGTAACAAAGCCCTTTTCCTCTTTTTTCTTCCAATTGTTGTGGTGTAACCCTTGTAGGTTGTGGAATGCTAGGAAAAACAACACTTCCATCTTTATAGTTGTGAGGGGTATGCTTCCTGGTTTCTGTAATTTTTCTTTCCACTATGTGACAAAGCCCTTTTACCATTCCCAATTGTTGTGGTGTTGCTCTAAAGAAGGTGTTGCCCTTTGTATCCTCATAATGTGCTACCATTTCTTCCGTGAAAATTGACCATGTAACAAGTTGTTTACGAGAACAAAGCCCTTCATACCATAAAAATTGATCTGGTTCTAAATATAAAGATGCAGTTGTAACAGTGGTACACCATGTAGATCAAAATATTTCTCCATCTGTAATATCCAATTTACCAGATCCTTGCCATCAAACTTCCTCATCTCGCTTTTTCTTCATTTTAGGAGCTCAATCTTGAAACAAATGTAACTCTGTAATTTCGGATCTTCCAGTTTTGAAATTGCTACCTGTAGTAGCCCTCTGTGTCCTCTTTCCAATGCCACTAGTCTGATCCAAATTGGATTCTCCAAGGAAGAGTTATGCACAATCTCCCAAGATGACCTGATTATAGACTAGTTCAGTAGAGCGAACTTGTACAATCCATCCTCTTTCTGTACGTTCTTATGAAATTTCAATCTGATGCTCAGAGAGAGTTATGACGATTTTCCCTAGGTCACTTGTTTGGAATGTAATTCAGGAGTTTGCAAAAAGACCAACTTCCTCAGATCATATCTTCACAAATGTAGTGCGAAAAGCTCTGAAATTCGGACCCGAGGTTCAGTGCGATGTCTTCTCAAATGGGTTTTTTTTTTGGCTTCTGAAATGTAGCAGAAAAAAATTTATAGCGAAAATGCCACGATGACCTATTTGGAGTAGCAAAACCCTAGAATCCGAAGCTCTGATACCAAATGTTATGAAACCAGCTCATAAAGAGATAGAAAAGAGAGATCCATGCCTTAGAATTCAGCCTCTTCAAGGGGGAAACCTCCTTTACATTACATAAATGAGAAATTCTTGGATGATACAAATGAAAAGACCTCCTTTCTATATATAGGAGTCTAAGGGGTCATAACATAATCAGAGCCGACATAACAATAATAACAATAGTGGGCTTCTATGGGCCATAATAGTAACAATATGGGCACTACATGGGTACATCAATATAATAAGTGGGTTGTACTAATAACAATAAGGGGTTACACTAGTAGTATAGGGGCCTAACAATCTCATGCCCAACATTTGGGTTTGGATTTGGTTGAGTTGGAATTGGAGATTTCTTAGGTGGAGCAAGATGAGTGATCTGTGGTTGAGGTTGGGGTGGAGGTAGTAAAGCAAGAGGTTGGTTAACTTGAGGCCTCCACCCTTATCATGGGTTGGACCATTGAGAATATTGTGCTAGATATGGATGAAAAGGATAGTTGACAAGTTGAGGAGGATATGGAGGGGCATAAGGCCAATAAGGAGGTGTGGAAGAGTACCAAGGCTGCAAGGGTGTATTATTATTTGGATTATAATAAGAGTATTGTGCACCTTGGATGCCTTGTTGATATGGCCTAGGTCCTTCAGGTCTTCCTTGATTAATGAAACAAAGTTGTTCTAACCCTCCTTCTTGTACTCGATATACAACTTTTAGTCCGACAAAAGAAGGGCATTTGTATGTTGCATGATTTTCTTCACATACTAGGCAAACTTCTAAGACATTCAATGGGAATTTATTCCTAGGATGTCTTTTGGTGCATCTAGGGCAAAAAATAGCTAGTTCCCTTTATGCTTCCTCTTCCGTTCTTTTGGTTTGAATGGTATTCATTTCATGGAAAAATTTAAGCCAAGAATTTATCTTGAAGTTTAGAAACCTTAGTGAATCTTGCTTGTCTCTAATATGAAAACTATACAATATTTGGTGATATGTTTGAAAAAACATTAAAATTTATTATGTTTTTATATATACTCTCCATATAAATTTGGCGATATTTAATATAAAATAGTTTTATATTATAAAACTTGGGTGAATTATTTTTAGAAAAAAAATGGAAATTGGCAGACAATTTTTTTGGAAAAAACATGGAAAATTATCCCACCTACGAATATTAGCCCCTAAAATTTTTTATGATTGATTTGCAGTTCAAAGTTATGCAACATTTCACTCTTGAAATTCTCCAACATGTTACCTATCTCATTCTTAATGGATGTTATGGAGGGATAGGAGTTGTCCAAGCCTTGACTAGACCTACCCTTTTTCCTAGTAGCCCTCAAGTAATTCTTGAACACAGTTTTGATGTCATCATAGGGCACCCAATAGATATCTCCTTCAGGTAGCACATTGATAGTTTCCAACATATCCTCCCTTATCCCTCCGACAAGAGCTAGTTTGAGTGATTCATGATTAAGGGTGGAGTTGGCCCTCCTATAACTGAGTTAAAATTTCTTTCATAGTCTTCTAGGGATTCGTTAGGTACAAGAGACATCCTAAATATTTCTTCCTTGGTTTCTTTGGACGTACAATAGTCCTTGTACTTTTTATTGAAAGCTTGTTACATTTTGGCCCACGTAGTGATGTTATCCCAAAGCAGACCCATAAACTATCACAAGGCTACATATTTAAGGCTAGAGGAGAATAACTTCAGCTTATGCTCATCAGAGGCATAGTCATAGGTCCTACAAACAACAACAAATTCAAACATGAATGTATCAGGGTCCTTAGAGGTTAACGCATGGAAGTGTGGAAGGGAAGTAGGGCTTATATTCTTCATTCTAGCCTTTCCATTGGTCCCTCTGAGAGGGAAAACCTAATGGTTCTTATTTTCAACCATAGTCTAGGTAGGTGAAGTGGGTTCTTTCTCTTCCCCAATAGGTTATTGAAAAATTTCAAGTTAATCACCTAGAGGGTCTTCTAACACCCCTTTAGTCAGAGAGGGAACCTCACAGTCACTGAAGAAGAGTGAGGGTTGACTATTTGAGGGTGTGACCGTTTTTGGTAATAATTTTCCCTTATTATCCCTACTCCTACAAGGCATGAAATAAGTATGTTTTTTTCATAATTTTTCAAAAATTGGATGCAAAATAGAAAACAATGCTTAAGAAGAAACAACATCTACTGAGACACCTCCCCGACAACAACGCAAAAATGTGGTGAGCCCTAGTATTACACCAAGAATGTTGCAACTCCCAAGGGCTCCTCAACTCAAATTATCAACCTTGGGTTCATACAAACTTCAAGGTGAGAGTGCTATATACATAGTAGATAAGATTCCACTCATGCCACCCTCAGTTATGACATTAGATCGAAAGTGCTCATAGACCATTCCTCCTACTGAATTAAAATGAAATCCTAGTGATAAAGGTACAATTAGAAATTACTTATAGTTGTGAAAGTGGAATTTCCATTGAATCAACTTGTAAATGCTAATTTATCAACTCATGAAAGGACAAAGGCTAACCTACTTGCAGAAAGAAAATGATTTTATCTTCCCAAATCCATCAAACTGCCAAATCTACTTGTAGAAAGGAAACTATTTTATCTTGCATAATTCATCAAAATATCAATCAAAATTTCATGTACAATCATCCTAGTTCACACTTTCTTGTAAATCATTAACATACTTGCATCATAGTTTTGATAAAAAAACTAACTCTACTCTATTTTTGCAATGAAGAAAAGGATTGGTTGGAGTGGCCTAGAAGATTCCCCTAATCATAACATCATAGATGGGGGTCCTCATTCATCTATACTAAGTCAAAGTTGTAGTGGGGATCAAAACTCATGAAGGAAAGTGATGTTACATGTGATTGCTACAAGAGACCTATAATGCTACACGAAGGCTTGTAATGCTAGGAAAAGGCATATGAGTGGCTTTGAAAGGTGAAAATGTTTTATTGAGGGTATGGAATGTCAATGGAAGTTGAAGAAAATGGAGGGAGGTTGGTTTGACACCCTAGCCAACCTCAACACGTCTTAGAGGCCTGTCTTGCACTAGGATGAGTGCTCTCAGTATACTATCCAAAATGGCTTATAAAATAGGGTTTTGGGACATAATTTGTAAGTGGAAGGAGAAGATGAAGGAGCTCAAGATGGAAGTCTTAAAGGTTCCCTTCCCTACAGATTAGTTGTGCAATTAATCATATGCATACATCCATTTATCATTAACAAAATGAAATAACTTATGATGGAAAAGATGAGTTGAATTTAAATAACATCTAATTTATGCAATTGATATAATCACTAAAATGACGTCTAAGCTTCAGAAAGAAAATATAAAATAGGACAACTAACATTAATATATTTCCAATAAATCATTAACATTCTCTTTTTGGACTATGGCTGTGAATCCATCCACTCATTCTTGGGTGATATAGAGGTTGCCACCACATGATTTTATAGATTAATCTCTACTAAAATGAAGAAACTATGAACTATTGGAATCAAGAAGAAACATATGTACAAGAAGAGGGACCAATTCCTCTGGGTTGGGCCCAAACACAAGGGTCTTAGCCCCTTGAAACTAAATTAGATGCAACTTAAAACCCAACTTCTCATTATCTAAAAGTGTAGGTCAAATACATCAAATAAAACTTTAAAATAACAATGTCAAGATTGAAGCTCAATAGCTACACCTAGCTGAACAAAGAATCTGAACCCTAATGAGCTCTTCTTCTAGTTTATTTAAACAAAAGGGTAGCTCCGTTGAATGTAGGAGTGGCTCCCTCCTTGATCTCGAAGATGGTGGACCTTGTCCCTCGTGATCTTCACTTGGTCTAACAGTCACTTAGCTTCCAATGATTTCAAACTAGTGAGAGAGGATATTGTGATACCAAGCCGAGTTTAGGGAGTTAAGTAGGTGTACAAATCCCTTATATTCTCTCCTAGTTGTCTCCATCAAGCCCCTACATAACAATATCCTAAACAATGCTTCATTTACTTGCAATTAAAGCACATTACACCACATACTAAATATAATATAACAAAAAATATGAATTAATGTAAGAGAAGGATAGTTTTAAGGCTCCAGGATGACATAATGATCTTCAAAATTTACCTATTGATGGGACTCATCGGGTGGCCTTCCACTTCACCCTAGCGAATTTGAAGGGATGCATAGTACAATGGTGTATGGGGTGATGTAGCATTGGGGGTAGCTTGGAGTGAAGTCACATCGGTGGAGGGTCCTCATAATAAGCCACACTCGTCGATGTGATTTTTACCAAAGACGTTTTGTAATTCACCCGATCTTATTTATCCTATATTATTAATAAAATCAAAAAGATGTTAAAACATTGATTAGCTAACCCAAAATAATATATTTTAATTTGAAATGGGTCTTATTTACCCTATATTACTAATAAAGGTAAGGAGATGATAAAACATTTATTAACTAACCTAAGAAACACTTTGAATTGTTGTTACACGTCATCAATTTTTAGTGTATAACTAACCTAAAGAACACTTTGACTTGTTACAAGTCATCGAGTTTTAAAGTGTATTATAAGGAAATTTTAAATGTAAAATCAATCTACATTTTTCCAAGTGATCAACTTTTAAAGTGTATTATAAAAAAAAATTAAAATGTTAAAATCAATCCAACAATTTTGTAAAAACTATATATTAATTTAAACCAAAAATATTTCAAAATAAAGTTGATGAGAAAATCTTTTTACATTCAACTAAATCTCTAACTCATCTAAGTCTTTTTATATCCATTCGTGGAGATAATTAAAATAAAATCACATTATTTTCACAAGGAACATAATCATTCGAATCATGTAAGCATAATTTTTAAGTATGTAAACATGAGATGCGAGAGAGCTGCGGTTGAACATAAATATGCTTTGAAAATTTTCGATAAAGATATGAATGTATTTTGTTCCCATTGAAGCATATTCCTTCAAATGTCGTAGAGACTTTATATTAGGATTAAGTTCGGCCGAGAAGTTTAACTCGGGATTTTGAACAGGGTTCTTTCACTACGTATTTTACTCTTATGGTTTCAAAGTTTTAAGAAACCAGTGAAAATGCCACGATGAATACACCCATTTATATCGTAGACAATATTTAAATTATTAACCGCGCAATACTTCAACTCCTATTTTGGATACTGTAAACGCTAGCCAACTATGCCATTCAGTGCGTCTTGGAAGAAAAGCATTACTATGAGAAAAAAAAGCATTAGTAGGATGTTAAATACAAACTAGCACTGGAAATGCAATGTACAAATTCATGAGTAGACTGGTGAGAGGTTGTTAAGGAATGAAAAAAAGGTGGAGCAAGATACTCCTCTTAGTACTCAAATTCAAAATCAGTTAAATAGATTATATAGGAGACATTGATATTAAATAATTGAAGTGTAATTCAATTGAATTCCACTAAATTCTAACTGACTTTGGTAGTACTTGTATAAACAGTTATAATATTTAACAGATAGTTGAAATTAATTTTTTCAACAAAACTAACATATAATTGAAATTAGATTCTCCAACAAAATTATTGTTGAAGATAAATATACTGTGGAATTAGATTTTCCAACAAAACCGTGGTTGAACATAAGGATATTCACATCTCAAACCAATAGATATATTAATTGCGACGCTTTCTCATTTGATACACTGGATGACGTTACTCTATTATACACAGTTGACAGTGCAACATAGCTACTGATAGAAGAAAAAGTTGTATTTCATGTATACACCCTGTAAATCATTCACCATATTCTGACTTGAACTATTGACTGCAGAATACTTCATATAATATGATATGAGAGACAACACAAGTTAGTCATCGCGTGCCTGCTTCACAAATAATACCACGTCTTATTACAAAAGTTAACTGAGGGATCTACCTTCCCGAACATTCGCATGCGAACTTTGGCTATCTTCGGCAGATTCTAGAATTCAGTGCCTCGTCCCAGGTGGATTGTCGTGACCAATCCCAGGGCTGTGGCCTAACGGTTCAAAGGTTGGAATAGTTTTCTTCGCTTCATGCTGCGGCACTTTAAATTTTAGAGAAGAACGTAATGCCTCAAAAAGTAACGCTGATCTGAAGCATTCGACTTTACGTATACATCCGGCTTCAAGTTAGTGTCTGAACCAGAATACTGTTCAAGGTCAGCTCTTCTCCCAAAAGATTCTTTCAGCTCAAGGAATCCCTGCGCAGGTCTCGTTTCCTGCACCAATGGATAACTACGTGCAGGAGCAACTTTAACCTGCGAATCGCTCTTGAGAGAGAATGGCTTGAAACTGATAATCCGAGCAGCCTCACCCAGCGGGGCTGCGAGCAACAATATGATAATCATAACACAATTCTTCATCACTAAATTGATTTATGAAAGATAACTTGTCTATCTGCACCGAATGTGATTATCACAAGCAAAACAAACGCGGACACTGTGACGTATTGCGCACGGAGGTTATGATACTCGGAAGAACAGAAGATAATACAAGGGACTACACTGAGATGTGTCTCGGCGAAACAATTACAGGCACAGCTATAGCTGAGTTTTCGACTGGTGAAATGTTTAGACGTTGCAGTCCTATTTATCTGTTAGCTCTAAGATCCAGTCAACGGAAAATAGATTCATGTCATGCAGTGGAGGAATTATTTAATAAATTTAAACCATAACCCTACAATTAGAATATCATTGATTCTTGTAAAAATGGGATGGGCACACGAACACCATAAAATAATACAACCCACGATTGGGCACGACGCGCCGACCACATGTCAAAAAATATTGCGATTGCTTTCTTGTACTGCCAGATTCATGCATTCAGTTACGATCCCGAATGATTCGTTACGATCCCGAATGATTATCTTGCATTTACTTTCCTTGACTTGAGAAGTGCTTACCTATTGACTTCATTTTCTGACGCAGGCTAAAATAAAATTGTTTAGCAAAGAAATTGTAACCAATTAGTCGATATTTCGAATGTTCTAGGATGAATTAATATTCCCCTCTTTTGTCGGAAGTGAAACAATGATAGTGGTCGAGAATCGGGTTGGCCTGCTTTACGTCATACTAGATTCCGAAAACACTACCGAAAATAATTATTGTTCTGGAACTGTAGTTGACAAAATAAAAAATATGGCGTTCACTTTTTTCTGTTCATGTGTTTTTAGATTCTCCTGTACTTTGATCTGGATCCGCATCCTTCTATACTTTAATATCAAGACTTCTTTTCCGAGCACACCACAACTTGCATTCGATTTCTCTGACAGCATCTCAAAAACTTCTCCTTTATAGTTGTTTGACAACCCACGAAACCACCAGTTCATGGCCGACAACCTGCGCAGAAAGGGCAGCCAACCACATGGCATGTGTTTCTTCTTTCTAAATAGTCTAGCCAACTTCCAGTTTCAAATTTCATAGCTGTCACGCTGCGTTTAGCTGCCGCTGCGTTCGCTGAATATTATTCAAATTCCTCAAAACTATGTCGAGTCATACAAGATTGGCCGAGTTTCATAAACTAATTTTCCCGTAAAAAGAGGCTGTGGCTTGGTTGAGTTGAGTTGTTGGGAATCTGGGATTGCTTATCATAATACGTTTACCTGCATTTCAAATTTTGTTTATTATGGTTTTTGGCTTTTTTTTCTGGTTTATTATGCCTTGTAGACTACCTATCAAATCAGAAATTTCTTCATGGTTTTGCAAAGTGACATATTAAATTATTGTAGATTTATTGAGTCAGTGTATATGTTAATTAATGAAATAAATTTATATAATTTAACTTTAAAAAAATGAAAAAGTAAGTTGATTATTAGGTTTTCGTATTAAAATACTATGGATCAATTAGAAAATAATTAATTTAACGAGAAAAACACTCAGGAGATCACTTTAAAAAAAACCGCATTGTATTTCTCATCGTAATAAGAGATCTCTTTTCGAATAACCGCATTTTATATCTCATCGTAATAACAGATCACTTTTAAAATAACCGCATTTTATTTCTCATCGTAATGCATCAACGTCAGCTGTTTCAGGGGACCCACAAGGGTCATGAAAATTCTTCCGAGGGAAAGACATTCCCTCCATTTGTAAATTGGTGTAAAATAAAACAAGTGGGGGAGACCTGGAGTGAAATTGTTTTACTCGAAAAATCTAGAGTGAAGATAGCAAGAAGCGCTGCATCTCTTAAATTAGCTCTTTTTCTATCAAGCATTCAA